>JARCFY010000002.1:41396961-43811961 GCA_029233225.1 Lepidodactylus listeri | reverse complement strand
ATTAGAGTGGCAGGCCAGAAACTGGGTGACCCATGTCCAAATCCCCACTCTACCATGAAGCTTTTGGGATGACCTTAGTCTGGTCACCCTGTCTCAGCCTAACCTCACAAAGGTAAAGGTTTCCCTTGCTCAAAAGCCAGTCGAATCCAATTCTAGGGGGTAGTGCTCATCTCCATTTCCAAGCTGAAGAGCCAGCGCTGTCTGGAGACTTTTCCATTGTCATGTGGCTCGCATGACTAAATGC
This sequence comes from Lepidodactylus listeri, assembly GCA_029233225.1. Lineage (NCBI taxonomy): Eukaryota > Metazoa > Chordata > Lepidosauria > Squamata > Gekkonidae > Lepidodactylus > Lepidodactylus listeri. The sequence continues at coordinate 43,811,717 of JARCFY010000002.1, read as the reverse complement.
CGAGGCACATGGAATGCTGTTACCTTCCCACTGAACTGGTACCTATTTATCTACTTGCAATTTCTTGCTTTTGAACTGTTAGGTTGGCAGGAGCTGGGGGCAGAGACAGGAGCTCACTCCGTCATGCAGCACTCGGGTTAAGACCTTTGAGCCACTATGGTCCTCCTTAGTCTAACCTATAGCCTAACCTACAGGGCTGTTATTATGGGGGTAAAATGGAGGAAGGAAGAATGATGTACACTCGATTTAGCTTTTTGGAGGAAAGATGGGATAAAATTACACTAAACATCCCCCAAGCCTTTGGTTGCAATCGGACCTTGAGCATTTATTCAGGTTTATGATGTGAATCTTTTGTTTTATTCAGTATTTTGTACTCTCTGTGCACTGATGTAAACACAGAAGTAAACTGCAGAGAATTCGGCCCACTGGTTTTGCATTCACTTTGTATTTGAGAGCTCATGGAAGAAATTAAATTCTGCTGCAGAATGTTGTTTTGGTTGTTTGGATTAAAAATGCAAATTTTATTCTGGGCTGCCATTGCAGACTAGTTTGAAAAAACAAAGAGGAAAAATGTGAAGCACTTCCGATTTCCAGATTTATATTCTTCATCCATCCTGGAAAAAAAAGAAAGAAAGAAAGAAGCAGAATGACATTTATTTGGCTGGCTGCACAATCCATGTTAACAAGACAATTAGTATGTGATGAAAGTTATTATCTTCCTCAGCATGCCAAAGATGGGGGCTGCTGTTGCTGCTGGATCCTGGAAGCAAGCCTGAGTTCATTTCTTAGTCACAGTAAAAGATAATATTGAATTCTTCTCCCCAGATCTTGACAGGATGTAATTAATACTTTCTGCTTTAACTAAAATGGAGCAAAACACAACTACCTGGAAAAAAATGGAATTTTCATTTGGGAAATTGTATTTTGAAGGAAGTCAATGCTTCTTGACATTGATTGACAGTCATGGGCAACCAAAAACCTTTCTTGAGTCAATGTTGATGCAGTGGGTTACACCGTCAGTTGACACTGTGTCTGTGTCTGTCTAGAATATGACTCTTTTGCTGCTGCTGGTGTAGCTCCTCCTCTCCTAGTGGGAAGAATACTTATATTTCATGAGCTTGGATCCTAGGCAGTGCAAGAGAAGCTGAACTGCATAAGCAGCAACATTCCCTGCTCCTCTTGTAGTTGTCTGTCTGTCTGTCTATCTATTACACATTCACACACACACACACACACACACACACACACACACACACACACACACAGAAAGGGGGGTTCGGATCCAAGCCAAAATCACCAAACAGTACTTGACTACTGACAGTAGTGGAGATTGAACGTGTCTTCTGCTTGCTGAGATAAGATACCCAGATATGTTAGTCTGTATACTGAGGAACCTCTGTTGGATTGACCATGGATAGTGAAATACAGGCTCCCAATCCATTTGAATAGTGCAGGACTTCTGCCATTACTTCTTCCACCCTAGAAATGACATTGCTGTGATTAAAGTGCTGGTGCTTGCTACGCCTCATGCAGTCACCACCAGTGACTGCATTGGCTGGAGAATTTCACATGGTTATGCGCAAATGGCATGTACGATGTGACTCTTTCAAAACAGATGCTTTTAGAGATGTGGAAGTCCTCTAGCAATACTGATGGATCACATCTACCCACCATCCAGAATATCTTTTTTTAAAATACAATTTCTAGTCTTTGTCTAATTCAATAATTGAGTGCAAAGACATGGTGGAATAGTGTCTGTCTAGCACACTCATATTCCACCCTTCCTCCAAGGATACTATGCATGGTTCTTTCTTTTGCATTTTATCCACACAACAACCCTGCAAGGCAGGTTAGACTGAGCACTAGTGACTGGCCCAAGTTCACCATGTCCCTTACTACTGATGTCAGGTGGGTCACCCAATGCTTGTCCTAGATTGTCATTAATATTGGATCTTCATAATAGTAAACACTTCCTTTCTTTTTAGGGCAGATTATCACATATGAAGAAGAAGAAGAGATGGATTTATATCCCACCCTTCAATACCCAGAAGTGTCTCAGAGCGGCTTACAAACTCCTTTCCCTTCTTCTCCCCACAACAGACACCCTGTGAGGTAGATGGGGCTGAGAGAGCTCTTTCCAGAACTGCTCTTTCCAGAACATCTCTGAGAGAACTGTGACTGACCCAAGGTCATGTCAGTGGCTGCATGTGGAGGAGTGGGGAATCAAACCCAGTTCTCTCAGATTAGAGTCCATGCTCCTAACCACTATGCCAAACAGGCAAGTATGCTGGCTGCCAGCATTTAAAGAAACCCCACCCTGGCTCTTAACATGGCCAGCACTGCTGCCAGCCTTGTTTACTCAAGCCCGTGATGAAATATACCAAGTTTCCTCCCCCTCCCCTGGGGCAGGCTGATCATTGAGTTTACCAGGAAAGTTCCTAGTGAGTGGATGCCCTGAGAAGGACTGCTGGGGTCCCGCTGCACCTGTGCCTTTCCAAATACCATATACAATTCAACAGAGGCTGCTCAACATCAAGGAAGCTGTCTTCTCCGACCCCAAACACACATCCCCAGTGAGTGGCCTGCATGGGAAAGCCCCTCTTCAAGCTTAGGTAACTACAGGATTCTTCCCAAACCCTTCTTCTTCACCATGCCTGCCATGCCTAGTTAGAACCTAACCAGTCTCCGAGGAATGAACCTAACTGCAACGACTGCCACAGCCCCTTTCTAAGCCAACAGGGAGGAAATCCAAATCCCTGCTCAAGCCAAAGAGTGGCCGGCTGATCTCGCAGGGCCGGTAGGTGGGGCAGCTGTTGCAGTAAAATGCCTGCTTCTGCGGAGGGGTGCTGGCTTCAATATCCCCTCAAAGCCTGCTTCTAATTGGCTGGGCTGAATGCTCCGTTCCTCATGGGGATGGGGGCAAAATCACCTCCCCTGCTCCCATATGGCAAGGAACAGACACTAGAATAGTTCAGCTGCAGTGGTGGCTAGGGAGGAAAAGGAGAATGTCAACGCACAGGCAGATATGATTAATTATGAAAAAATATATACATATTGTTTGGCAGTATGACAATCCCTTTTTGGAGTCCTCCAATGCTGTAGGAGACTTTGTTTAAAAAAACAGGAAGATCATCTTCTTCTTCAACAGATGCTACTATGATCCACATGCAATATGCTTAGAGATGCAAATGCCACCACAGCGTTTCTTCCATCTCCTGATTCAGAATCTCGTTTTGTATCAAACACCCAACTTTGTAATGTAGATGGCGCTGAAAGGAGATCCTCTTTAACCCTTCCAGGGCCAACTTGTCCTCAGATTCTTCCTTTCCCACTATTTCTCTCCCCACTCATGCTCAAACCCGCCCCCCCCCCAAGTCCAGCGGGAAGCAGAGGATGTTTCCATTTGGTTAAGAAGAAGCTAGTATAGCATGATTAAAGTACAAGGATAAAAATAATTTATGGGGTTACAACAATTGTCAATGTGTCTCAGCATTTATTTGGAAAGCTTTGCAGGTTTCCAGTTGCTGTTGATGAGTAATGATTCCCACCCCCCCATGGAAATAAAAACAGCCAAACTCAGATATACAATGCAATACCATGGGGGGGTGTAAATACAGTTGTGGTAATGAGCTATCACATGTATCTCCAAGACAGCTCCTCCAATGGCGGTATCTCTTTCTTCCCCCTGCTCCCCTCTTGAATAGAAATCAGTCAGCATAGCCATTATCTTAGAAATTGATAATTTCTGCAACCATAGGAATATGACGGAACTGGGGAAAGTCTCACAGCTTTGCTTGGCACCTTTCAGGGAAGTATTTTTTTATTTATTTTATTTATTTTGAGATTTATATCCCGCCCTCCCCGCCAAACAGCGGCTCATATAGTATACAAAGAGACAAAATGAGCAAAAATAGGTTGGGGTTATAGTGACTGGTCCCTGCACCAGATTCCTCTCTGCATTTCTTGGGTCCATGTTATGTGGCAGAAATTGTAAGGAGGAAACGAGACGGGGGTGGGGACACTGGAGGCAGGAGTGGGTCACTGCACCTTAAATCCTTCTTTGCTCTGGTGTCTTATAAGCCATGTGCAATGCTTTAGAAATGCTGATATCCTACTGGAATAAATGACCAGAAGAGGAATGCCAGTGTACCTCCTTGTTAAATTCAGGAAGCTCTGTAAAGCCTATTTATTAGGTTAGCTTTCAGAAGCAGAGCTGGTTGTGGCTGCTAAATGATTAAATGGAGTTGCCTCTGGCAGAATAGGAAGGTTTTTGCTGGTATTCATTTTCAGTCAACTGTTGTGGTCTTGATTTTATGATGGGTTGTTGTTCTCTGATGATTTCTAGCACAAGTCTTTCTGCAAGGTGGAGAGGAGTGGTAAATCTTCACCATCACAATACTGACCATCTCCCTATCTCGTAGCAGTGAGTCTGACAATCCTGGAAGGCAGAAGCATGTAGATTAGATTCTGGACGCCAACAAATAACCCACACCAGGCCAAAGCATTAAGAGCCATTGCCAAAGGGGACGTAAGTGGAAGTAAGTAGCAATTGCAGCAAAAGCCCTCAGACAAAATCAATACCACCAGTAGCTTTTTATAGGGGCAGCTTGATTGCCACATTTCTTCTCAGCTACTGAACATCTAACAACTTAAGTAACAAACAATCATTGCCTGTCTTCCCGGGACAGTCATTGGTTATTATTTTAATAATTATGCTTCACTCCATCTGCTTGATGGAACTAATGTGCAGTTTAGCCTGCTGCTTCTGCTGGCCCGTCGTTTCCCCATCAAATTGAGTCGAAAGGCAGCTTGACGACACAGAAATCAAGTCATTTCTCAGACAATATAAATGACAGCTTTTAGCATGGGTGCATTAGTTTCTGAGAGGGATGCGTTGATTGGGTCCACCTCAGTCCTACTTGAAATGAGGACACAGCTGACAAAAAAAGAACCCATTAGTTCTTCCCCACAGCGTAAGAGGCTATGGGTCTCATTACATTTTACAAGCACAGTCATGGAGCTAAAGACTGCTGTGAGGAAAAAGTAACTTTGGGATGGACCAATTTCAAGTGAAAAGTGGCAGAGGTTTTCTTTCCCATTCGATTAGTTCCCTACCATGTGCTTGCTCCATGCCCCATGATTTTTCCCTCATGGGATTCCACTTGTATTTCTGCAAGAAGATTTAGGGTGGGGAAGCAGTGAGCAGGGAAAGGGTTAAACACTTCCTTCATGGAAGGCATTTTTAAAAATCTCCCTTTCTCCTAGAAAAGGACCCGTGGGGAATTTCTACTCTTCCTTCCAAGTCAGGGTCTATATTATTTATTTATGTATTTATTTATTTATTTATTTATTTCGATTTATATCCCGCCTAGCCAGCGAACTGGCATTTCTACTAAGTGCTTTGCTGATTTCAGGGGCTATGAGAAGCTCTAGCTGCTAAATGGCACCACTCTTAAACACACATTGGCTGCTGAGGCAGAAAGAAGAAAAAGAGGAGGAGGAGGAGGAGGAGATTGGATTTATACCCCTCCCTTCACTACCCAAAAGAGTCTCAGAATGGTTTACAGGTCCTTTCCACACTTGGATTTCATCCCTGCTTTTATCAGAGTTCAACTCACAACACAATACCTTTATTCCCGGTTATAACAGCATACGTTTATCCCGGGAAAAGTATGGGGTGAAACTGGCGTGACCTCAGTGTAATGTGGAAACAAAAATACCCTGAGATAATTACAGCGGTGAACTCATGTGTAGTGTAGAATGTAAATTCGGGGATAGAGTTGAACCAGGACTTAAGATCTAGTGCAGAAAGGACCACAACCTCCTTTTCCTTCCCCTCCCCACAACAGACACCCTGTGAGGTAGGTGGGGCTGAGAGAGCTCTTTTGAGAACAGCTCTGAAAGAATTTATGACTGATCCAAGGTCACACCAGCAGCTGCATGTGGAGAAGTGGGGAATCAAACCCATTTCTCCCAGATTAGAGTCCATGCTCCTAACCTCTACACCAAACTGGCTCTGAAGCAATATAAAGCTGCAGAGAAGCCTGGGAATCTTTGTCTGGTCTTCAGTTCTCAAATCTGATTTGCTTCTCCCTATTGCTTCTTTGACTACTGGCTGTTGCTTCCATTATGATCTTGACTCTTGGCTTGTAATCTGGCACCATTTTAGCTTCTGCTCTTTGTGGGACTCTGACCTGTTGACTTCCCTGTGACCTTGGCCCATGACTATATTAAATCTCTACTTCTGCTCTTGGCTTTTGACTACTGGTCTTCTTTGGCTTGATGTCCTGGATGCCCTGATAGCAGTCCTCCCACAAATTAAGATGAAATTCTCAGGGACTGTACACTTTACCCAAGGGATCATCCTTTCGAATTGCAGGCAGATAAGAGAAAGTCTAGTCTGTTAAAGATTTTCATTTTAGAATATGTACATATGAATGTGCATGAGAGTGAGTGCTTCCTTTGTTTTGTGGAAATCTCAGGCTTCTCATTTCCTCCATTTAAACAAAATCCATCTTCTGCTGCCTCCTCCCTTCACATCTTACTTGTATCTCTATTGACTGTTTTGTGCTCATTTTGTCTTCCTGACCTCCTCACTTGTCCTGCACTGATCTGTGGCTGGCAGGAGTACATGTAATTAGTTATCTGGGGCAGCTACTAATAATTCTATTATTGGTAAGAGTATGAGAAGAGCTATGTTGAGTCAGACCAAAGATATATTGAGTCCAATGTTCTGTTTCAAATAGCAGCCAGACAAATCCCTTCTGAGAGCCACTGAAGGATTTCAGGTGAAGATTCTCTCTAGACTCTTTCTTGTACCACCTAGATCAACTGAATCATCCTATGAAACAAAATTGCATGAATAGGCCAAAAAATTATTCTTATTATGTGCATCATACATCCCCTTATTTTATTCCTCACATTTATAGGACTGTCAAGAAAATCAGGGAAATGTTCCTGCTACTTCCCATTTTATCTTGACAGCAACCCTGTGAGGTAGATTAGGTTGAAACATTGGGCCTACCCCAAGATAGGGTTTTTTTTTCTCCTTTTCCGCTCAGCTGTTTGGCTGAAATGGCTCAGGGCCATTTAAACCACCATTGCTTTCTCCTCCCTGTGGCTTTCCATGGAGAGCAGAAAACAGGTTTAAACAGCCCCGCTTTCTGCTCCCCATGAAGGCCTTGGTAAGCAGAAAGCAGGGTTTAAATGATAGGGGTAGAGTCCCTTCCTGGGAGATCTTCCTTTCCACCTTTCTGCTGGTGGCAGCTTGCTACCGCCAACAGAAAGGAAGGGGGGAAGATCTCCCTTCCCAGGACTCACTGTGGCAGGCAGAAAGGTGGAAGGGAAGTCCCTTCCTGGGAGATCTTCCCCCTTCTGCTGGCCACAGTGAACCCTGGCCAGCAGAAAAGTGGGAAGGAAATCTATTCCTGGGAGATCCCCCCTTTCTGCTGGCCACTGGTTTTTTTGGGTTGTCATCTGCAGTCCTTTTAAAGGGACTGCAGAAGATAGCATGAAAGAGGTGCACAGTGGGGATCAGCTCCCCACTTTACAGCTGTTTTTCACGCTGTTTTGCTATTCCTTTAAAGTTTAAAGGGACTACACAAAACAGCCCAAAATAACTGAGCAGTGGGGAGGAAGCTGCTCCCCACCACTAAGCTGTTTTTCAGGCCTTCTGCAAATTCCATTGAAAGGGACTGCAGACCATTTAAATAGGGTTTGCAATGCAACAAACTGCATGAAGCAGTTTGGGTTGTAAACAAGCCTCTCGGTTCAGTGCAGGGCTGAACCATGAACCATAAACCAAGCCACATTTTCCTGGTCCGTGCCCATCCCTATTCCTCTGTACAGAGAGGCTTCAGTGAGCTTTTGTGGCTAAGGGGTGCTGCCTGACTTGGGATGAGGGGGAACTCCCCAAACTACAGGCAACCTGTGTGCAATTTACTGCTTTCGAAAAAGAGTGCTTAATCTGCATTCTGCCAGTGCCCAGAGGCTAGCCTAAACCTTGCCTTCTCAGGTAGGAGAAAGGCAAGATAACAGGCTTCCAAATTAGCTGGAAATCTGTATGACCAACAGAGCTACAACTGCAATTTGTTTATTCATTTATTTATTTGCTTTATTTAGCCTGTCTTTTTTCCTGAGCCTCAAGACACATTACAACATACAGAAAACATTTCAAACAGTTGGCATAAAACATCCAATGCACCAGTACAACAGGATTACAGAATTAGAAAAAAATGCAAACAACAATGACAAAACTCTAAGGTATGATATACCATAATGCAGAAAGTGGATTACAATGTTAGAAGACAGTTAAAGCAGGGCTATTTTTGGGCAGGAACACACAGGAACGGAGTTCCAGCTGGCTCCTGTGTTGGCCACACCCAGCAGGAATTCATTAGCATAATAGGCCACACCCAACAGCAGAAACTCATTAGGATTGGCTACATTAGCGGTATGTGGCCTAACATGCAAATTAATTCCTGCTACAAAAAAAACCCTGGGTTTTGACAACAAACAAGGTAAACAGAATAAGAAGAAAGATGGGTGTGGCTGGATGACCACTCTTCTGGTAACATGGGGGGGGGCCTAATATGCTAACAAACTAGTTCACAAACTAGTTCAAAAATGTAAAGCTGTCAGTGATGTGGCCTAATATGCTAATGAGTTTCTGCTGTTGGGTGTGGCCTGTTACGCTAACGAGTTCCTGCTGGGCTTTTTCTACAAAAAAAGCCCTGAGTAAAAGCAAGGTGATACAACTACAAATGAGAGACTGGTGTGAAGTATATGTGAATTAATTTCCTATCAACCCAGGCACCCTCTTGAAGTTGGGAACCTCTTTCCAGTTGTTTTCCTCCTCAGACAGGTTTCACTGCAAAGAGCTAGGTCGACTTGCAAATGAACTAGAGCCAGAGAAGAAATTGTGAAATTTAAAGGAACTAAAGAAGACCCAGTTTTGGTAGGGAGGAGAACTTAAAAGACTTGGTAGGGAGGAGAACTTTAAAAAAAAAAAAAGCTCTCAGTGTCCTCCTGCCAGTGACAATGGGGTTTTTGTTTCTGTCTGGTGTGTAGGAACAATATTTTATTTATTTAAATAGCCATAAGCCCTGGGTGATCCTGGAGAAGAAAAACCTAACTGAGATCTAGTAAATGTTTGGTGTAGTGGTTAAGTGTGTGGACTCTAATCTGGGAGAACCGGTTTGATTCCCCACTCCTCCACTTGCACCTGCTGGATGACCTAGGGCAAGCCATAGTTCTGTACCAGCTGTTCTCTCAAGGACAGTTGTCTCAGAGCTCTCTCAGCCCCACCTACCTCACAGGGTGTCTGTTGTGGGGAGGGGAAGGGAAAGGAGTTTGTAAGCCACTCTGAGACTCCAAGTGAGTGAAGGGCAGGATATAAATCCAATCTCTTCTTCTTCTCTAAATGGAGGCTTTGAATCTGCCAAATAAATGCTTCAGCCAAGTAAAATGTAGAGGCTTCCATTAATTTGTTTAACCTGTTTTGAAGCTAGAGGCTATCATAGCTCCACAAGAACCTCATTGCTGTGGCAAATGCTGAACACAAACGTGTCATTTACATCACACAAAATAGATTCTTATTCTACAATTGTTTAAGAGAAGGATTAAGGCACATACAAATTCAGTCATGCTCCAAAAAACACAAAATTGGAAGTTAAGGTTGTCACCTTAACTTCAGTGCAATATGAGCAATACAGATGTTCATTCTGAAATTTCATGCTTAGTTACCACATAAGCTCTGTGTGGCTACACTTTTCTTTGCTTTTTAAGATTTTTTTTTTGCCCAAATTGGCTTTGCAGTTACAGACATTCCTTTCAATAGGCATTCCGTGTCATTAATTGTGACATGCAATCAAATGTTTATTAAATATTGATGTGGCAATGGCTCACATTCAGTGTTGCAAGCTGCAGAGGGAGAGAATTAAAGCCAAAGAAGCAAGGAGAAACATTGCTCTACCTTCTGGACTGAGGTCTGCAGGGCGGGCCAGCAAGGCAGAGAGTACAAAAGGGTTCACAGATAGTTACATCCTTGGACAGCTCACTGGGGCTCAATACAGATGAACAAAGAGTTTGGAGATCTAGGGGTACATAAAAACATAAGAACATACTTTGCACTTGGCCACATTGAACCCCATTTTCCAAACCCCCTGTACAATGCAGGAAATTCACAAATACCTTCCTCCCACCAGGGGTCATTTCGAGCAGGAGCTCAGGGGACCACAGCTCTGGGAGTTGGTGCCAGCCCCCTCCCCCCCCCCCCCCCCCGCGGGGAAATGCCTGCTTGTGTCATGGCTGCAGCAAAGTGGAAAGGTCCTTGTTCCTCCAACCAGCCTTCTGAAGGCTTCAGCCACCACTGAAGCTATCCTCCCAGAATAGTGGTATTTTTGAGGCTTGGATTAGTAGCTGTCCCCTCTCTGCCAGCTTGCTCTTTCTTTCTTTCTTTCTTTCTTTCTTTCTTTCTTTCTTTCTTTCTTTCTTTCTTCCTTTCTTCCTTCCTTCCTTCCTTCCTTCCTTCCTTCCTTCCTTCCTTCCTTCCTTCCTTCCTTCCTTCCTTCCTTCGTTATGCTAGTGAGCTCCTGCAGCTCTTTTTCTACAAAATGACCCCTCCCCCCCCCACGCCCACAGTGACTCCTGCTCCATGTCTAGCAGATGACAAAAACCCTCCAGGATCCCCAGCCAAACTGGCCTGGAGAAAAATTGCTTCCTGACCCCAAAGTGGTAATCAGCATTTCCCTGGTATGTAAGAAAGTACCACGAAAACTAAGCACTGAAGCAACCCTTCCTGTCCTCCCTTTCATGATTTGCATAACTTCATATAATCAGCATTGCTGTCAGATGGCCATCTAGCCTCTGCTTAAAAACCTCCAAAGAAGGAGGGCCCACCACCTCCCAAGGAAGCCTGCTCCACTGGGGAACCGCTCTAATTATCAAGAAGTTCTTCCTGATGTTTAGCTGAAAACTCTTTTGATTTAATTTCAACCCGTTGGTTCTGGTCCAGCCTTCTGGGGCAACAGAAAATGACTTCACACCATCCTCTATATGACAGCCCTTCAAGTACTTGAAGATGGTTATCATATCACCTCTCAGTCGTCTCCTCCCCAGGCTAAACATATCCAGCTCCTTCAACCTTTCCTCATAGGACTTGGTCTCCAGACCCCTCACCACCTTTGCTGCCCTCCTCTGGACACGTTCCAGCTTGTCTATATCTTTTTTAAATTGTGGTGCCCAAAACTGAACACAGTACTCTGGGTGAGGTCTAACCAGAGCAGAGTAAAGCGATACTTCATCAAATAGCCACAGCCCCTGACCCCTTGTACAAATTGAACCCATCAGTCTATTTTCATGCAGTTTTCTGTTTTGTAGCAAATATCCTTGTTCCATCTAATAGTATTCTTGTGTCAGCTGTGTATGACTGGTATTGGGGGAGGTCAGTTATACGGGGTTTATGGTATGATATAGTATTTGATTTTGAATTCTAAGCTATCTTGAGCTATGGGAAAGGAGGGAATATTTTAATTAATAAATATATAAAATGTAAGAATAGTGTAGAAATGTTGTACATAGTGCAAAGTAAACAAACTTACCAGGGACACCAACAAAGAAAATGAATTAAATACTAAGACATGCTAAGAAATGCTAAGACAACATACGAAAACAAAAAGAAATGAATAAAGACATATTTGTATATCCTTAGTGGTGTTCTAGGGAAGGCATGAAGCAAATTGGGGCCTTAAATAAACCTGCTAGTGGTTTGTGTCTCTAGGTTCTATTCCTCTTATAATAATTCCTGTGAGTTAAAGGCCCTGTTGTATTTTCAAGATCTATGTTTGGCATTCTACTTGCTTAGCATCCTTCTGAGTTGCTGATGGTTTCATGGTCGTGGAGGATTAGGGAAGGGTTGCATTCTTAGAAGCAGCAGGTGGAAGCATTTCAGTCCTTTGGGAATTTTGCTCCTCAAGGTGAATCTTACACTGTGTAGGAGCTTTCTAAGTGACATCCTAGTTCCAAGCCTCCCTGTTTTCAGTGTGTTCAGACTCTGATAGTGATGGGCTAGAATCCTGAACCATGACAATAAATATATGGAGCCTTAACTTGCAATTCCTTCCTTCCTTCCTTCCTTCCTTCCTTCCTTCCTTCCTTTCTTTCTTTCTTTCTTTCTTTCTTTCTTTCTTTCTTTCTTTCTTTCTTTCTTTCTTTCTTTCTTTCACAACCACATACATAAACCAAGTCTTATTTTAAACTAACATTAAACTAACATCACTGAATTACTTGAGCCTTCTAGACTGTGAGTACAGTAAAATGTATTTTTTTCCTCAACCTTTTGAAAAAGTATAACAGCCCAACTGCAGATCAATACAGCTCCAAAACATAAACTCCTTCAAAATTAACCCCAGAATACAGCATTTTTTTTTCCTGAGACAGAATTTTGAAGCTGCTTATTTTTTATTTTTCACATTTTTGCTCTTGGACCATTGAAAAATTATGCAACAGGAAAAAACAATGCCTTTAAAAGTAAATTCATTGCCCTGGGCTTACTTGGATGGCCTTGCTCAAGGTAATGTCTCCCAAATTTAGTGTCCTATCTGTATATAGAAAAGAAAGTCCCCTCACTGTAAAATCAATGCCCAGGCCAAACTGCTGGACCTAGAAGCACCAAATTTTGGGAGAGTGCTCCTACCATAGCATAGGTGCTCACTAAGAGGGGATTTTTAGAAATTCGACCCCTAAGCAATGCTCCCTCTAAGCTGTGGAGTGAGCAAAAATTCTACTTTGTGTGCTGCTGGCATCAAAGCTGTGAGCGAGCGACTTGGCTACTGCATAAATCAATTTGCTCTGGGGCCATCCTTCCTGAGCTAAGATGAAAATGTGTGAGCCAGAAGCTAAAAAACTGTGAGCTAGCTCACACTAACTCAGCTTAGAGGGAACACTGCCCCTAAGTGGGTCAAAAGGGGTAAAATGTGCTCCCCCATTGATTCCTATGTGGCTGCCTCCTTGCACACCCCACTCTCTAATTGGTCAGCTGCAGAGCTCAGCATTCTGAGGTAAAAAAAATAGTTACAGGAGATTGCAAAGAACTAACGGCCGTTGAGGAAATCAGGAATGGCCAACAACCAACTGTGAGGTACAGTGATGCTGCTGGCCCAGCCTCTCTGATGGCTTCCAACACACTCCCCCTCACCTCCTACACCTAACAGTCAGTTGTTCATCAGGTGCAATAGCAGTTGCAGGGTGCTTAAAGCCACAAGGGAGCCTGCCCCAGCAGTAATGCCTTAGTGATCCTGCTGGCCCCACCTCTACAGTGGCTTCTAATACTCCTCCCCCTCCCCCTCCCACACTGGACAGGCAGCTGCTTGTCAAGTGTAGGAGAGGAGGTGGAATGCTTACAGCCGCCAGGGAGGTTTGCTTAGCAGGATTGCCTCCCAGATGCCTTTAAACATAACCCCCCCCCCCCACACAGCAGACAGGCGGGTGTCTGTCAGGTGTTGGAGCAGGGCCAGGGTACTTTAACACTACAAGGAATGCAGCAAAGACATTTGCACATAGTACTCCTGCGGGGCACTGAGCTGTGCAGGCCAAGTACCAGCAAGATCACCCTGAGGCGCTCAGAATAACACAATCTCCATATGAGCAAAACAATCCAGGAACACCAGTAGAAAGGCCATCACTTTTGTGAAAGGTGGCAGGAGCTGACTTAACAGACAATTGCTTCTTAAATGGACAATTCTAAGTTGCCTGCTCCAGAGTGAGCTCACCAAGCAGCCTGGTGATCCTAGCACCTGAGGGCAGAACCACCAATGTGGTCTACAGAGAGGTCCTTCAGTAGACAGTAGGGATGCCAGATCTGGGTTGGAAAATACCTGGAGACCTTGGGGGCGGATCTGGGAGAGGGTGGGGTTCAGGGAAGGGAGGGGCCTCAGGATAGTACAATGCCATAGAGTCCACCCTTCAAAGCAGCCATTTTCTCCAGGGGAGCTGATCTTTGTCAGCTGGAGATCAATTGTAAAAGTGGTAGATCCCCGGGCACCACCTGGAGGCTGGCAACCCTAGTAGAGAGAGAAAAAACAGTACGTATGTCTCACTGCATTTTTTACACTACAATCTTCTCCATTAGAATTCCTACAACAAATGTTATATTTCAAACTTCACATCATCAGTATTATAACTGGATTTATGGAACATAAATACTGTAGCGAAGCACAGGTATCAGGCTAGTGTGCTATATGGGAAGGATAATGACATACCTTAAATACTGTTTTAGAGTTAAAAGCTATATTAATTTCCCTACCTTGAGCCTTATGGTTAGATAGGAACAAGCTTTTTGTGAGCAATTTTGCCAGCATTTTTTTTTAAAAAAGAAGCCCCCCGGTTGTGTGATCTGACTCACGTCAAATTTCCCAGGGTCCCTGGTTTCAGGGATTCTGCCATAGTGGTGGTGAAGGTGCCAGGAAGACAGGAAGACCTTGCTGCCACAACCACCACAGCTGCAGAAGAGTTAGTGAGAAGCTGAGGGAGAAGAAGGAGGGAGATAGGGAGGGATACTTCTCCAGCTTGGATAGTAGTGTAAATTTGAGAAGATATTCCACAGCTGTAACACTCTCCTGGAACTGAAGGCAATTGTTACAAGCCTGGTAGTGATGAACTTCACTGGCACCAGCATGTATTATTACATTGGAAAGATTATGCTTTTATTTTTCTTTACATCTTCTCTTAGCAGCATAATTTATTTTATTATTTATACAATAGTAGTAATACAATATGAACTTTGAGTCCATTGCATCTTGTTGACCCTTCCTTTTCACAGAGGAACTTTATTTGGAACTGTGGAATTCGTCTCCATTATCAGCTTCATCCTGTGATTTAATAAAGGAGATGTTGCTTGGTTATTGACAGTGCAAACCAATTTTCAGATGTTGCTGCTACTATCAGCAGGGTGTAATAGAAGCTCATTACAGTTCAGAAGACTGATTTAATTACATTTTTCCCCCGCCAGGACACGACCCTGTCTCCGCATGCAAAAATGCTCATCTACATATATTTGGGCATTGTGTTATCTATAGTGAATTCATCAAAGAAAGAGAAAAGGTAGCAGACCCTGCTCTCAAGTAAAGCAGCTTACCAATAAGCTAGTGATATGGGCTCTGCATGTGAATCCTGGCACTCCCACTTTCTCAAATCATGTACTTATTCCTTTGAAAACATGTGGCAGAAGAAAGCGTGTGTACCAGAATATGATCTTTAGTCTGGGTAATCATCTGAAATGGCTTTCTGATATCAGGTTTTATAAATGCAGCACAAAGTTGAAAAACCAGGACTCTTTCTGCAATGAATATTTTCTCTACCCCACCCCCATTTCTAACACTCAGGAAATAAATCACAGACAATTAAACCCTGTTTACAACTAGCAACATCCATTGCCATTATTATAATCTATGTACACTGCAAAGGTTTGATATCAGATGGTCAATAAAACTAGCCCATGTTATTTCACATTTTTCCATGTTCTGTATTGGCATTGTAGTGATAGAACTCTTGTGAGGGATTGATTTCACAGGGAAATTTATCTAGGCTGATGTTGGTTTATTAGGAAGATCAAGATAACAAGTGCTGCATTATTGATCAAACCCGGAGGGGGACATTTCCCTTATTTCTTCTTCCCAATGAAATCTTGTAATTATGTTTTTTTCCCATGCTTTTCAGTCTTTTTTGCCTGTCTAGAAAGGATCAATTTGGAGGTAGACTAATGAAGTAAGTGCAAGAAATGTCAATCACAGCTGTCTGCCAGCAGGTAGAAAAAGGTAAAAACAGGAGGAGAGAGAAGGTTCAGGGGAAAGGAGTGTTTTCCAAATGTTACATTTGGAGATGATACTAAATTGGGAGGGGTAGCAAATACAGTAGAAGACAGAGCCAGGATATGAAATGATCTTGACAGGCAGGAAAACTGGGCTAAAACAAATAACAAGAATTTCAGAGGAGATAAATGTAAAGTTCCAGAAAAGAATTTTGTATTTTGTTCCATCTCAGGTTTGTTAGACAACATCACCAAGCTTTCCTGGGTTTTGCAATGACCTTCAGGATTTCTTCCGCACTCCCTAGCCTACATCATCTTGCTGCCTGCTACAGCAGCTCCCTAGATTCACTTGCCAAGCTCTCTTCCCTTGTATGCCCATCCTTGTGGTTCAGCGTGACAGATGTTTTGTAGTGGTAGCTATGCCCTGAGGGCAGCTGGCTTCACCTTTCCAGGGCATGAAGTCATGGCACTGGATGAGGAAGAATAATACTGTGATCTGTAATGTACACATTTTTTATATCAGTAAAATTTATAATAAAGTTATGTGTATGTACACACACACACACACTCCCCCACCCCCGGAGAGCTAGTCGTTAAACATTTACCAGCACACCACTGCCCAAGCCCTATTCCAATACAGAGAGTGTGCTTACCTCATCAGCGATAATTTGTGCTTCCTTAACTTGGCCTTTTTAAAGGATATGAGGGCAGCAGATGTTGTGCCAATGTTCCCTCTAAGCTTGTAAGCAAAAATTCTACTTTGTGAGCCAAAAAAGCTACTAGCATTAAAGTTGTGAGTGAGCATAGTTTGACTATCATGTAAATTAGTTTTTTAGAAGATTGGTTTTAAAGAAGTAAACTCAGTAGTTATGGGATAAAAGGACAAGTCCTCTTGTGGATTAAAAACTGGTTAATTAGCAGGAAACAAAGAGTGAGTATAAATGGGCAGTTTTCACAGTGAAGGGTGGTAAGCAGTGGGGTACCGCAGGGCTCAATACTAAGTCCAGTGCTTATTCATTAATGATTTGGAGTTGGGAGTAAGTAGTGAAGTGGCTAAATTTGCAGATTACACTAAATTGTTCAGATTATGAGAACCAGGGAGGATTGTGAGGCCCTTCAGAGGGATCTGCTGAGGCTGGGCAAGTGGGCATCAACATGGTAAATGAAGTTCAACATGGGCAAGCAGAAAGTAATGCACATTGGAGCCAAAATTCTAACTATAAATATAAGTTGATGGAGTCCAACCTGGTGAAAACTGACCAGAAGAGAGATCTTGGAGTCATGGTAGATAACTCACTGAAAATATCAACTCAGTGTGCAACAGCAATAAAAAAGGCAAATGCGATGTTTGGGATTATTAGGAACTGAAAACAAATCAGACAGTATCGTAATGCCCCTGTATTAATCAATGGTGCGGCCTCATTTAGAATACTCTGTACAGTTCTGGTCACCACACCTCAAAAAAGATATTATAGTATTGGAAAAAGTACAGAAAAAGGCAACTAATATGATTAAGGGGATGGAGCACTTTCCCTATGAGGGAAGGTTAAAGAGGTTAGGGGTCTTTAGCTTGGAGAAACGATGACTGAGGAGTGACATGATAGAGGTTTACAAAATTATGCATGGGATAGAGAAGGCAGAGAAAGAAGTATTTTTCTCCCTTTCTCACAATACAAGAACTCATGGGCACTCAATAAGCAGTTGGTTTAGACCAGATAAAAGGAAGGAATTAACATGCAGAATTTACTGCTGCAGGAAGTGGTGGCAGCTACAAGCATGGACAGCTTCAAGAGAGAATTAGACATATGGAATAGAGGTCCATCAGTGGCTATTAGCCACAAACTACAGTGGTTAAGGCGCTGAACTGCAGACTGGAAGATTGGTAATTCGGCAGTTCGAGACCTGAGTGCTGCATGATGGAGTGAGCTCCCATCTCTGGTCCCAGCTCCTACCGACCTAGCAGTTCGAAAGCAAGACATTGCAAGTAGAAAAATAGGTACCAGTTCAGTGGGAAGGTAACAGCTTTCTGTGCACTTTGCATCCAGTCATGCTGGCCACATGACCATGGAAACATCTTTGGACAGCGTTGGCTCTTCGGCTTGGAAACAGAGATGAGCACCGCAACCCTAGAGTCGGACACAACTGGCTTTTGTGCAAGGGAAACCTTTACCTTTACCTATAGATGGAACACTATGTCTGGAGCAGTGATGCTCTTTATTCTTGGTGCTTGAGGGGCAACAGTGGAAGGGCTTCTGGAGTTCTGGCCCTGCTGGTGGACCTCCTGATGGCAACCTGGTTTTTGACCACTGTGTGACGCAGAGTGTTGGACTGGAAGGGCCATTGGCCTGATCCAATGTGGCTTCTCTTATGTTCTTATGTTCTCTTTATTATCATAACCTTACAGAAATCTTAGAATGAATTCTTTTAAACTATATTGTAAGACTGATTTAAAAATTATAAATGAAAACAGAATAAAGTCAAATTTCATTACAGAAAGTGTTTCTGGCAGAGGACATAAAAGGAGAGACCAGTAAGCATCCAGCTGAGGACTCATACTGCCCTGTTATAGTGTTACACATGCCTATGCCTGTTCTTCTCCATCTCTAGAAGTGCAACTGCCAAAAGCAAAGCAGTACAACCCCATGAGCTCCCCTCACAAGATACAGTACTGACCTGAGATTCATATTTAAGCAATACCCTTTCCAGTGACATGCTAATGCCAAGCAGTTGTAATACTGGGAGATCTCCAGGCTCCACCTGGAGGCTGGCAGATCTAGCAGAAGCAGAGCATCTGCATTGTAAGCAAAAGTATCCCAGATTCAATTTTTGACATGCAAGACGTCCCAGATTCAATCCTCATTGCCTCTAGTTATGGCAGAAGGGAAGGTACCTGTGACCCCCCCCCCCCCCAAAAAAAAAGACTGCCTACCAGGCAGAGGAGAACAGGCTCGCCTAGGGTTGATCTAGCCGATTTCAGTAGTTTGGAGATGAGCTGTAATTCCAGGTGATCCCCAGAGCCCTCCTGGAGGCTGGTATCACTAATTCTGGCTCAGTAGAAGTTTCATACAGGTTCGTGTGAGACATAAGAACATAAGAGAAGCCAATGTTGGATCAGGCCAGTGGCCCATCCAGTCCAACACTCTGTGTCACACAGTGTCCAAAAATGCCAGGTGCCATCAGGAGGTCCATCAGTGGGAGCAGGACACCAGAAGCCCCCCTCCTCCAAGCACCAAGAATACAGTGCATCACTTGCCCCAGACTGAGAGTTCCTATCTATACCTATTGGCTAATAGCCACAGATGGACCTCTGCTCCAGATGTTTATCTAATTCCCTCTTGAAGCCGTACATGCTTGTAGCCGCCACCAGCTCCTGTGGCAGTGAATTCCATGTGTTAATCACTCTTTGGGTGAAGAAATATTTCCTTTTATCCATTCTAACCCGATTTCATTGAGTGCCCATGAGTTCTTGTATTGTGAGAAAGGGAGAAAAGGACTTTTTTCTCTACCTGCTCTATCCCATGCATAATCTTGTAAACCTCTATCATGTCATCCCTGTTGTCGTTTCTCCAAGCTAAAGAGCCCCAAGCGCTTCAACCTTTCTTCATAGGGAAAGTGTTCCAACCCTTTTATCATTCTAGTTGCCCTTTTCTGAACTTTTTCCAGTGCTATAATATATTTTTTGAGGTGTGATGACCAGAACTGTACACAGTATTCCAAATGAGGTTACACCATCAATTTATACAGGGGCATTATGATACTGGCTGATTTGTTTTCAGTTCCCTTCCTAATAATCCCCAACATAGCATTGGCCTTTTTCATTGCAGTCGCACACTGCCTTGACATTTTCAGTGAGTTATCTACTACAACTCCAAGATCTCCCTCTTGGTCAGTCTTTGCCAGTTCGGACCCCATCAACGTGTATTCATAATTAGGATTTTTGGTTCCAATGTGCATCACTTTGCACTTGGCCACAGTGAGCCCGTTTTGCTCCGCCGCAGAAGCGGGGTTAAAAGACACTGGGGAAAATCTGGTAGTAAACGGGTTGCGACGGGCCACAGATGGACTTTCATTTGTCTGATCGCTCCAGTGTGCTCTCATGGCATTAGGATGGTCTGATTAGGCTATCCCGACTCCGTGCCCCTTCTCAGTATGCGCATCATCGCTAACCTTTTAGGGAACCCTCAGTGCGGAGGTGCGATTCATCGATCCCCCGTTTAAGTGCATGGGAAAAAATGGTACAACCCCCCCCCCCCGACTCACCCACAGTTGCATCTGATCACACACTGACAGACTGCACCCACAGCTTCAAAGGGCGGTGTGATCATGCAACTGAGGATCAAATTCCTCTGGAGGAAATAGCCTCGCTTCCCCCCGATTTTTTCTGGCACCTGTGACCGCAACCAAAGTAAGCCAGGCTGTACAAAAAAAAGGGACTAAATAATCCCTTAGGGTTTCTAGTAGAAATTTATGAAACACAGTGGTGAAATTTCACTCGTTTTATCTAAATTCTTTTAATTTCTCTTGCCATCGCTACAGATTTTAAAGTGGAAGATGAATTTGGGAACAACAATTTTGCCTAAAAAATTGCTTCGGGAAGCCCCCCCCCCCCCCCCGCTAAGTTAGTCTCCTTATTTACCTTGTCTGTGGTTGCACTACTAGACTCTAATGCTTTTATTTTTTATATATGAGGGATGAGTAGATTCCCCCCCCCCCGTTCTGTTCCTTTGATGTTTTGGAAATCATCTCTTGATTATGTCCCCATCCTCCTTAATGCTGATTTAAGTAGAAATGTTCTATTATTCATTTCAGAATCAGAGCTTGCAAAGCCGGGATGCTTGACCTCCCACAGGTTTGTTTCAAATCCTGTTCACTGGCCGTAGTCAGGGAACTATTTGTTCACTGAGCTATTTGGTAGCATCCAAATGAACTTAGTTGTGTCCTTTTGCACAATTACACTGATTTCTCACAGCTGTAAACCCCCTGTCACCTGTTTTCTGCCAGTGCTACTCCAAAATTTTAAATTCTAAATTTTAATTGTTTGAATTTTATGTATTGTTTCTCTGTCACAATATTTTATGTGACCTTATATGCTGCCCTGAGCCCGCTTGTGGGGAGGGCGGGCTATAAATCAAAGAAATTAAAATAAAATAAAATAATTAAAAGGCATAGTTAAAAGGAAAAAAAAACTGGTTGAGATTTTTGGGTTTGTCACTTATTACCTTAATATCTCTGTATGCTGAGCTTTCTCAGTGGCTGCCCATGATCCTAACAAACCTTGTGATCAGTTCTTCTGATCCCTTTGCATATAGATGCAACTGAATGTGCAGGCAGAAAAATCAATCAGTGTAGTCAATGCTGGTCACTGAAAGATTGCATCTGACTGTGTACCCTCAAAGAGGTGATAGAAGGATTCTGCACTTGACAAGCTGGTCAGTTTAGTAACCTGACACATTCCTGTTTTCTGATAGCTGAGATGATTTCGTTAGTTCATGGACTGCCCGAATGTAACACACAGACTGCAAAATGTGTGTTATTTATTTCCAAGGCACAGGCTGGCCCTGTAACACTGCACAGGTGCAAAGCTATTTGATATGGTGATATGAATTTTGACACACAGTGTTGTGGCAATCTAATCAGGTGTTCACCTTGCAGATAAGCACAGCATTTCAACAGAAGTAAATAAGCCTTTCAGTTTTGTTCATGTTTAAACCCTCGGCACACCTGAAGCAAAGCTTACCGTGGCTTGCAGTTCATTTGCATCTCTCTCGATCCCATTTTACTGATGTGCATGTGCACAGTGATTTCGTACAGCAGTCTTGATGGGATTGTCCATGTGGTAGCAGCTGCTTTTTGTGCTGTGTTTTAATGATGAATATAAATGCTCCCATACATTGGTAAAACACCACACTTTTTTTTTTGCTGCAACTATATGTAGAATCCTAACAAGACTGCTCTTTTTACGGTATGCTATCAATGCATATGCACGTTTGACAGTAATTGGGAAGAGGTGAATAGACAGACACAAATGAGCTGAAGGCATTGAAAGGTGCAACGTGTGAAACATACAGAGTTCCACATACAAAAAATTAGGAGCATTAAGAACAAATCATTAGTGAATTCTTAATGTTTCAGTTAAACCTGAAACAATGCCAGTAATTCAAAACTCCAAAATCTTGGAAGAAATGTAGATAAGCAAAATTTTGGAAGCATCCCTATTTTCCTGTCCAAAATGTTTAGCAACATAATATAACTGATGATCAGTCACATTTTTGGACTATAATCCTGGTTTTAGTGATGTCTATGATAGAGTCCCAGCATTAAAAACATGATACAATGAACATAAGAAGGAAATTTTAGCTCATATCTAATCTGCACTGATCTAATTTTCTTTTCCTCTAACAAAGTTTTTATTTCTAAGTTTGGAAGGCAGTAGAAAGTTATTTACTTTAAAGACCAGCACAGAAAGAGTTTTGGAATTTCTAGACTTTGTTTCTTTAGTAGTGATGCAAAGCAGATGTGATCCATGACGCTTCCTTTCAGGAAGTTAATAATATACTTTGCACCATGGCAATTGGTGGGTCAATGCCAAGGAGCATTTAAATGGGGCAGTTTTCTTCCTCTTCTGCCATGGAACTTTAGTTCTGCTAATTGGCATCATTAATAAGGTCCTGACAATGCCTGATTAATGAGGATTAAAATCCAAGTTTATTTAATTTATGGCTGTTCCCTCCCTTGTGCAGTAGAAGTGACAGTTGTCAGGTTGCTGAACCAACTTAAAGAGGGCTTCTGAAATTGAAGATGCCAGGGAGATTAATAGAGTGTAAGGGAAACAGCCTTCCAATGGGACCATTTGTTACAAAGTGGAAAAAGTTCTCTTTAGGTCAGTGTTGAAGTAAAATGCCGATTTTATGATGCAGAGTTAGCTTCTCACTAGTACATTATTAGAAATATATGGTACTGGAAACATCTTTCTGCCATTAAGATAGGAGATAAACCCTTGCATGTAGACGAGCAAGGATTAGATCTAGCAAGTTTCAGTCCTAGGGGCAAAAAGGGAGAAGGGGAATTATGTTAAGACTAATGTGGTAGTGTGGGTGGAGTGCTGGTCTTCTATCTAGAATGGGATCATTGAGAAGCAGGTTAACCTCTCTGCTGGGCCATTCAGATCCCTGGGTGACCACTGGCCAGCAATTCTCTCTCAGCATTAACTATCTCGCAAGGTTCTTATAAGGATAACAGAGAGTAGGGAAGAACTGAGGTGCTTGTAGTAGCAGAGGAAAAACGTATTCAGGTTAGTAATTATTCTTGCACTAGAGCAGTGATCCCCAGTCTTTTTGAACCATGGACCCTTTTAGGGTTTTGAGAACAGACAGTGAGCACCACAACAAAATGGCTGCCTGGGGGAGGTGACCAATCACAAAATGTTAGGAGGTTCCAGGCCAAGTGCCCTGTTATGGTGGAGGCAGCAGCTTCCAAATGGGGGCTGTTATCCAGGGACAAGGAAGAGGTACCTGTGTGTGGCCATTTACATATGCACCCATAGCTCTGGGCCTTTTTGGAACCTGAGTCTTTGTAAACACAGACAGCAGAGTTAAGTGCCATTTTCCCATAAAAGAATGAAACCATTGTTCTAAAAAGGTTAATTTTACAAATGGATAGATTGAAGACAGAAAGAAAAATTTAAAAGCTAGTAAAAATAAAATATTTGAAATGTCTACTTTGGCAAATCCTCATCCAACGATTATGAACATTTTTGATAATTAAGATGACTAATTATGTCTTACTCATGCTATGGTTACCATTCTCCAGGATTAAAACTACCGAGATCTGTTCCCCTGGAGAAAATGGCTGCTTCAGAGGGTAGAGTCTATAGCATTATACCCAGCTGAGGTCCCTCATCTCCTCAAATCCCACCCTCCCTGGCTCCACCTCAAATCGCCAGGAATTTCTGAACTTGGAATTGAAAACCTTAGTCATGGCTAGTCCAAAAAAGAATTATGTGGATGTGGGCATGTCTCTGAGGAACATGGGAAGAAGGACAAGATGAGAGAGAGAAAGAAAATAAAAAGTTATGGGAGAAGTTCTTTTCAACAGGGTTTGTGGAGCCATGAACCATGAATTGAACCACATTTTCCCAGTTCATGCCCATCCCTATTCAGGTCTGATCAGGTAACATCTAGGTCAGAGGACCAGGGGTCGGTTGGAGCCAGTGCGCAGCAGAGCGCCGCTCTGGGAGTGAAGAGGCCAGGGGCGGGCACATGATGAAGCCCCGCCCCCAGCAGGGCCGCTGCTGCATTCTCCAGGCCCCACACCAGACGCCGGGCCTGGGAGACAACTTTGGAGGCTGCCTTCCCCTCTCTGCCACATCTCCCAGGCCCGATCCCCTCCGGGAGAAGCTCCCCATCCCTCCCCCCGCTCACCCTTCCCGGGCCACGGCAGGCCGCTGGCCCGGAGAGAAGCTCCCCATCCCTCCCCCTGCTCACCCTTCCCAGGCTGCGGCAGGCTGCAGGCCCAGGAAAAAACCCCCCATCCCTCCCCCCGCTCGCCCAGAGAGAAGCTCCCTATCCCCCCCACTCACCATTCCCGGGCCGTGGGGGAGCGGGAGGGAGGGAAAAGCCAGGCCCGAGTGGCGTTAAGCCACTTGAGCCCAAGCAAGAGCGAGCCGGGGGGGAGGGAGGGAAACGCCGGCCTGAGTGGCTGACAGCCATTCGGCCCCAGTGAGGGGGGGGAGAAGCGCCTAGTCTTCCTTCCTTCCTTCCTTCCTTCCTTCCTTCCTTCCTTCCTTCCTTCCTTCCTTCCTTCCCTCCCCCACCTACCTACCTACCTACCTACCTACCTACCTACCTGTTCCCTTCCTTCCTTCCTCCCTCCCTCCCTCCCTCCCTCCCTCCCTCCCTCCCTCCCTCTCTCTCTCTCTCTCTCTCTCTTTCTTTCTTTCTTTCTTTCTTTCTTTCTTTCTTTCTTTCTTTCTTTCTTTGCCATCAGATAGCCTTGCCAGCTCTGAGTTGGGAAATACCTTGGAGATTTTGGGGTGGAACCTGAGCAGTGGGTATTGCCTTCTGACACACTTCCAGTGACGTCAGGGGTGTGTGGCCTTCTGACACTTCTGGTGACATCAGGGGGTGTGGCATATGCCAATAAGTTATGCTAATGAGCTCCTGCACCTCTTTTTTTATGAAAGGACTCCTGCAGAGGACTAAAGCCTGAAATAGATTAGCTGTTGAGCTTCGTTATTTTCTTCTCTGTTTTTGTACTGCTCTTGTATTTGTAACTGTTTGCACTTTTCTTTTAATAAACCTTATTAATTATATTCCTGGGGTGTTATTTAGGTTTTGGAGCTTCAATGGAAACTCAGTAGTTTAGCCTGTTTAGCTAACAAAGTAATCGGTTTTGGAACTCAACTTGCAAGTGTCTTACCTTGCAGGATTGGCTTCTTGGTTAGCACCAAGTAGGGCTAGAGAAGTAAACTCTCAGTCTCTCAGCTGAGAGTTAGCTTAGAGGGGCTGGTGGTGCCTCATTATTCTGGGTAGGGAGGATTCACTCCCCAGTTTTGTGCATTTTGCTGTTGACCTGATTTGTCATCTCCGTGACACCATGAGTCATGTCAGAGCAGTGGGAGGGAGACCAGGGAGGAGGGTGGATTGTAGTGAAAGAGGGGGAGATTAAGAAAAGGATAACTTCGATCATAGCTATCAGTCTTGAAGTGTGCATGTTGTTCTCCTTAGTAGTAGAGGTATACTTAGATGGGGAGGGGGTGAAACCCTGACTTGCCAGTATGGTTAGGTCTCTGACTTTATATACTGAATGTCTTGCCTTGGGCATTGGGGTTGAGGAAAGTCCTACGACAATTGTTGGAGTCAAATTAAATTACCTTATCTGCTAGTCTCAGGCATCAAAGAAAATTATTTCCTTTACAATACCTGTTTGTGGCAAAAGCTGACTATGACAGGAGATAGCCCTGGTATTATGATAAAGTCTGGATTTTTGTGTACAGATGTTTTGGGGGCTCAGGTAAAGGAGATGAGTTTAGCCATTATGATTAATTCAGGAAGGAGAATAGATTGCTCTCTTTGAAGTGCTAGGTATTGTCCAAAACCTTTTAAGTCTTCTGTAATATTTGTCTTTCTCTGTTACAAATCATTCTTTATGTGGCTGGAATCTGAAATGATCTTAGCTAGTCAGAATGTTGCAATTAGGATGAACCTTTTTGCAAAGGGTATCTGCAAACTTCTTTTGCATTTTAACGAGTTTTAGTTGGCTAGATATTTCCTTGTTAGACTCTGAGTCTGATGAAGGCTGCTTCTCCCCCAGGCCTGCTGGCATCTGTAGTAAGGATGTGAACAACCCCCCCCCCCCCCAGTATTTTTTGGGTTCAGGTAAACCAAGCCCCAAAATATTGGTATATATCAATATTCCTGAATCCCAATATCGGTATGATATTGAAGTCTGGGGAAAATTGGAATTGCTAAATATATTTGGAACCATTATATCCAATGGGCGAAGTTTCCATTGAGTATAATGGAACTGGAGCATTTCCTGCCCAGCCCCCTTACCTCTGGTCAGTTTCACTCCCTGTTGATCAGCTGGGGCGTGAAATTGACTGGTGGAAGCAGCTGGGCACCTGGGGAAGGCAAGGCAAGGCAGCTTGAACTGCCTTTCCTCCCAGGATAGGCTTCCCCAGGTGCCCTACAGCCTTCCCTCCAAGCTTTGACTTCCCCAGGTACCTTGCAGCCACAGGGCACCTGGGGAAGCCAATCCCAGTTCAAGCTGCCTTCCCCAGGAGCCCCACAGCCACCAGGGACCTGGGGAAGCCCCCCCCCCCCATGGGTGTGGGGTGCCTGGAGAAGCTGATCCCAGGAGGGAAGCTGCCTTCCCTTGCCTTCCTCAGGAGACTTTATTCGGGAATACTTTATCAGCGGCCAAATCAGATTAGAGAACCTGATTTGGTCAACTAAATACCCCCAAAATACCGATAAAGTATTTTGGGGGTATTTATTCCATTTGGCAAGCCAAATGCACAGTCCTGTTCTGTACTCTTGGTCTGAGATGGGGATGTGCAGAGCCGGCGCTTCCATAGAGGCGGGGTTAGGCAGCTGCCTTATGGCACCAGCTTACAAGGACACCCCACTGACCAGCTGCCCCGCCCCTTGCCAAAAGCCCTGCTTGCTGCTCCACTCCACTCGCTCACTCAGCACCCTAACCCAACAACAACCCCACGTGCTGAGGGCTCCATAGAGAGGTACTGGCTGCACAAGCACCCCCCGCTCAGCAAGTGTTTTCTGGGAAACCCCACCGAATCCAGCAGAGCCCTCCCTTCTGCCCCCCTCCCCGCTGCAGCCCTGAAGAGCAAGGCAGGAGAGCAGGGGGGCCCACATGTCCATCGCTCCGTCTCCTGCTCTTGCCTGGGCAGGAAGAGAGGTGCCACTGCACAGAGAGCTCCTTCAAGTCATGCCACTCTCCTCGTCCTTCCTTGGTGAAGTGCCACATGGTGAAGGAGACAGCAGACAGGACTGGCAGAGCCACGTGCGCTGGGCTGTGGCTGCAGGCAGTCACTGCAAGTGGCCGAGGAGCAGAAGGAGGGGGGGTCATGGGGGCAGGAAGGGTGGGGGTGGGTCTGCCAACACTGGAGTTCACCCAGCTAATGCGCCCCACTTAGGGCATTCTCCAGCATGACCCTCAAGGGTTCCAAGAGCCCCAGGAGCACATCGCCCACCCGCAAGTTTGTCCCCGGCAAGTTTTGCTCACCACTCGCTCACTTGGTGGTGCCCAGCTTGCTGGCTCGGGGTGTGTCTTGGTGCCCCAGGCCTGGCACGCAAAGCAGGGCTGGCTGGACATGGCCTGGGGGACACCCCCCCTGCATCAAAGAAAGGTGGGAGGAGGAGCTGCTCACTTGGCTGACTGTCGACCCAGGACACATGGCAGTCCCTCTCGGTGTCTTCCGCCCTTGTGCCTCCTACTGCTCTGTCAGAGCTTCATCAAGGGGCACTGAGGTAAAAGAGCTACCCCGGCCTTTGGGCTGGCCAAAGAGTATCCTGCCTGGCGGGGCTGTGTAGCCATGAGCACAACTGCCCTCACTTTGCTGCGGTGTGACTGCCCCTCACTCTCCTCAGAAGCCCCCCCCCCCCGATGGCCTTCTTGCCCCTCCAACCGGCCACTGGCTCTTGGTTAAAAAATTAAGTTTTAACTTAAAAATATGCTTAAAACATTAGCACTCTTGCAATATTTTGTTCATTTAACTGACACCCCTTGCTCTGAATTACTGCATGAAAATGTCTGTGCTGTTGCAATCCTGAGTATACTGTTCAAGAGTGTATCTGTAAGCTGCAAACCTACTTTTGATTCATTGACAGAAATCTCACGCTCAGAGTTCTGAGCCTAGGGCCCAGGGGGAAACATGAAATGGGTGGGCATTGTGAACTTTTGTACATAAATTGCTTCATGTGCTGGTCAAGAACATGAGAAGGCACCATGACACAGACTGAGGGCTATGTGTTTGTCTAAGTGGTCAGTATCAGCCTACTATCTGGGAAGTCTAAGTTCAAAATCCCAAAGGGGTGACATGATTGGGGTTTACAAGATTATGCACGGGATAGAGCAGATAGAGAAAGAAGTACTTTTCTCCCTTTCTCACAATACAAGAACTCATGGCCACTCAGTGAAATTGCTGAGCAGTCAGGTTAGAATGGATAAAAGGAAATATTTCTTCACCCAAAGAATGATTAACACATGGAATTCACTGCCACAGGAGGTGGTGGCAACTACAAGCACGGATGGCTTCAACAGGGAATTGGATAAACATCTGGAGCAGAGGTCCATCAGTGGCTATTAGCCACAAGTTATGGATAGGAATTCTCAGTCTGGGGCAAGTAATGCTCTGTATTCTTGGTGTTTTGGGGGGCAACATGGGAGAGCTTCTAGTGTCCTGGCCAGTGTTCCCTCTAAGCTGTGGAGTCTTGTGAGCAAAAATTCTACTTTGTGAGCTACTGGCATTAAAGTTGTGAGTGAGCGGTTTGGCTGCTGCCTAAATTAGTTCGCTCTGGAGCCATGCTTCCTGAGCTGAGACAAAAATGTGTGAGCCGGAGGCTAAAAAACTGTGAGCTGGCTCACACTAACTCAGCTTAGAGGGAACACTGGTCCTGGCTCTTCTGGTGGACCTCCTGATGGCACCTGGTATTTTTGGCCACTGTGTGACAGAATGTTGGATTGGATGGACCATTGTTCTGATCCAGCATTGGCTTCTCTTATGTTCTTAGCATGTGCACACTTTTTCACATACATTGAAACAGATTTCCTCAAATATTACATGCAGGTAGGGGGAGTTAGTTGTCAGGAAGAGATGATTAGAGTCAAGATGAATAAGTAACTGAGCAATAAAAACAGCAGGACTGGAATAACAATACAGTAGGATGTGTAAACTGCAGTTCTCTCCATAGGACAAACAGGTCAAACCCTACACCAAAGGGTAAATGGACACAAATCTGACATCAAGAATCGCAAAACTGAGAAAACTGTAGGAGAACTACTGCAGCAAAAGAGACTATTTGCCTTGGCAGTTGTATCAGTTGAACACACTGAAGCAGCAGCACTTGATCTGAAGGAAGTGGTGACAAAATTTGCAAAGGAAAAGGCACACAAAATGAAATTTTGATGTGCCTGAAATGGAAACATTCAAGAGCCTTAATTTTTTACATCACAATTCACAAGATAATTCAAAATGATTGGTGAGTTGTTTGCTAAAACTGTTTTCTGTTTGAGAAAGAAAATCAAAGGCTGTCATTTTACTTATTCTCACAATTTTTTTTTAAAGTTTTGTGCTTTTAATTTCCCCTAGAATTCATCTGTTTTTGAAAATTGGTTAGCGGGGGGGGGGGGGGAGTAATTAGCCTTGCCTAGAGTGCAAAAAAGCATGGCACCAGGCCTGGGGATGAGTGTCTTTCCATGCCTCTTTCTCCAGGCTTGAAGATGTCATAAGGAGTTAGCCATCTATAGGGATCCCGGATGTAACAATGGCCCCTACAGACACGAAGGTGATGATGCCTTCTGAGCTCTTCTGAAACATGTCTAATTCCAGAAAAGGGTAGAGAAAATAGGACTGGCTCTTTGCATTGGGGAAAAATCAAATGGGCACTGGGAAACACATTAGCCATGGTGCCCCTGGTTACCATGTTGTGAATCACTGCCCTAGAACATTACGATGTTTCTCTATGTTCCTTTCTGTTTCCTTGTATCTCCTTATAATATTATACAGATGCAAATTAACTTTCAGATGCTTTGGAGCTGCTTTTGTGCTATCTTATTTGTCTGGCTCCCCAGCAAATACTAGCCAAAAAAAGCAAACATCTGGAGGGAGTCCTGTCACCATCCATTTCATAATCACTCTTCTGAATATTGCTTTCAGTGTAATTAGTGATGAACAGTGCCCAAGATCTGTCTAAGAGTCTAACTAGAGATGATGCTGGGTGTCTAACTAGATATGATTGGCTGTTTCCAGCGTTTTTGAAAGCATACGGTATGAGTTTCATACCTGCAGCACAGGGGAAAGAAGAATAACCATTTCATACACAGCCCCAGATAGATTCACCACTGAAAACCAGCAGACATTTGCTTTCCTGATCATGCTATTAGCCCTGGAAAGGGGAAGAGGGTCAGCAGTAAGAGCACCTGGCTTTTTCCAACTCCAGGCTAGTAACTGAACAGGGTTGGTTTCAATGGGTGAAACCATGCAGGATAGAAGCCAAAGGGTCAAAGGGCTTATGTCAGTGGGAGACATCTAATCAATGGATTGCATAGGACTACTACTGAAAGTGAATGAACTATTGGAGTTTTCATCATTCATCCTACTAGCAAAATTGCCTTGCAATAGGGCAGTGAAACCCACAAACAAGGCATGGGTTATTTCATACTTGGGTTCTCCTTGGAAACGCAGAATATTATTAATATATATGTTATTCTTAAAAATGGAAACAAAATGATGAGGACTGAGGATGCTTATTGCCCTCTATGAGTCATGGACCTCTGAGGGCAATGGAGTATCAGTTAAAGGGGAGAAAATTATATATATATATATATATATATATTGTTGGAGGACTATCGGCTTGATCAGCCCCTAACAGATATCTCCATAGTGTCAATGTCCAAATCTCATAGAACATATCCCCTGACCCTAATTCCTTATTTGTCCTGTAAGGAATAGAGTAATAAAAGTATGCCCTCTTCCTGCAGTGTAGCATTCAGGGCTTGATAATCAATATCCTGTGCATCCAACCCAAAGCATCAGCAGTCAGTGCTAAAGGGGAATTATGCTACATTATTATAATACATATTCTTTACAAGACATCTAAAATTGCTGGGTGTTGTAGCTATCATTCAGGACTACTAATATGAGGGCTATGTGACTAGAAAGCTACAAAACCTATAGGTTAGCAGTCTTGCCTTCCTGTAGAATGGGTGATTCCCAATTGCTTATCCCTGTTACCAAAATAACTTACCAGGCCCAACTTTATTTTTTTTTTACATTTAGTCTCTTCCCCCCTTCCTTTTAGAAAAGGTAATGGGATGAATGCTGATCAATACATTGAAGATCAATCCAGATAAGACTAAGGTACTGTTCCGCAATGACAAAGCTGCTTGATGACTGAGGAGTCACTCTGTACTGGAAGGGGTTGGTCTGCCTTTGAAAAATGTACAACAACTACAATTGGTCCAAAATGCAGCAGCTAGATTATTGCACAGAGGGAGGGACAGGATACAGGACATCAGTGGGGTATAAGGCCATAGAGTTTCCTCTCCAGGAGGCTGGCAAACATCTCAGTTGGTTCCCTATCTGTTACTGGGTACAATTCAAAGCACTGGTTCTTATCTATAAGGCCCTAAATGCTTTCGGGCTCTGGTACTCAAAGGACTGTCCACTCCAATATTGTCCAGTCCACTAATTAAGATCCTCTTCTCAAGCCTTGCTTCTGTGCTGTTATCTGCAAAAAAATAGTAGGTGTTGTGTTCCCTTTAAACTGAGTGGGTGTGAGCTAGCTCACAGTTTTTAAGCCTCCGGCTCACACATTTTTGTCATCTCAGATGGCTCCAGAGCAAATTAATTTATGTAGTAGCCAAATCACTCACTCACAACTTTAATGCCAGTAGCTCACAAAGTAGAATTTTTGCTCACAAGACTCCACAGCTTAGAGGGAGCATTGGTCACCAAAGATGGTGCTTTTCAGTGGTGGAGTCTTACCTTTGGAATGACCTCCTCTTTGAGGCTTACCTGGTGCCTACCTTATTTTTAGGAGTCAGGCAAAAACATTTCTGTTTACCCAGGCTTTTCATTAACTAGTTTCTATTTAGTTTACTTATGGTCTGCTCCTAGCCTGATGCCTGTTTTATTAATATCATTTTTGATGACTCGGCATATTTTATGTGCTTTTATGCACAGTTCTTACAGATAGCTTTATTTTATGTAAAGGGAACCTCCACATTGAGGCAGTAACCTTCTGAAACCCAGAACTAGAAGGCAACATCAGGAGAAGGCCTTGGCCTTGTTTGTTGGCCCTTCAGGATAACTGGTTGGCTGCTGTGTGAAACAGGATGCTGGACTAGATGGACCTACTGGATCTGAACCAGCAGGGCTCTTATTAGGTTCTTAACTGGCTTGGCTTATTTTCATTGATCTGTTTTATTTATATTACTTTCTGTTTTATTGACTTCTTTTAATGTGAGATTTGTTTTACTGAATTGCTTTATTGTCTCAACTGGTTTTGTGTTATAGTGTTAGTTATAAGCTACCGCAAGCAGATCTATAGACATAGCACACACATTTCCTAAACATATAACAGAGATTGTTTGCTTTCTCATACAACATGGAAAATGCCTTAGGATAGCATTATGAGGCACAATGTTAACATGATGCTGTTGTAGGGTTGCCAAGTGGCACCTTACCTGTATCGGGGAGAGTCCTTGTCACTCCGGGAGGGTCCTGGCATACGTGCAAAGCATGCACGCTGCAATTACATCACCCAGAAGTGACATCATTGCGTTGGGCCCGTTGGGGGTGGAACCTCAGCAATTCAAGGGAAAACCATAGACTTTCCCTTGAATTACAGAGCGTTCCCCCCCCCCCCCGAAATGTGTCCGATGCGATGATGTCACCTCCGGGTGATGTCATTGTGTTGGGCACGTCTCCTCAGCCTGGCAATTTGGGGGTGGGGTTCCCCCTGGCGGCCTGATCCCAACCTGTGGGCAGCAGGCCACTGGAGCAGGGGTTTCCCCGCCCACTGGGGGGACTTGGCAACCCTATGCTGTTGGGCAAGTAGAACTTACTCATTGTCTCAGATACAGATATCTGGTGTGCTACGGTTGCATGTATAGCAGCTCAGGGATCAGTTTACTTAAGATTCTGAGTACGTAGCAGCAATAATTTCTTCTGTTCCCATCAGCATCACAATTAAATCAGTACTTACTTAACTAGGTTGGACTGTTTCTATGATATAGAAAGCAATGAACTTTATCTGCAGATATGCATATCTTCCCATCATTTCTGCAATTAATTCTTTTTCATTCCACAATGTGTAAGTATTATTTGTATGGAGAGTTCAAATACGATAATTGCTTCTCAGGGTAATAATTTTTTTTGACAGCATGATACTCAAAAGCAAATAATGAAAACTACTTGACCAGCTGTGGAGACTGATTTTTTTCCTAGTGAACTTACCATTTGATATTGAATACACCTAATTGACTTAAGACAGTGAAAATGTAGAGAAACACACTATTTTTTTCTTTGTAAAATGTAATGGTTGAGAATACTTTTATGACTGACCTCTTGGCCTAGTTAAAAGGATGAAAAATCTTGAAGAAGTTTCTCTTCAAATTATTTCTGCACTCTGCGGTCACTGTACCCCTAGTTCAGTTGAAGGATGAAATTTCACATCAGGAATGTTTTTCTTTTACAAATTAAAAACAGAAAGGAGAAGTAAAATATAAGTAATATATAAGCAGTGAAAAGTTATTATGATGCTGTAATCAAACTGCAGTCAGGTATCTGCTTTAGGATTCTACAGATAGTATCAGTGGGACAGATTTCTAAACCACAAAACATAGAGATAAAGCCCAGTGCTGAATACATGAAGCTGCCTTATGCTGAATTTGATCTGTGGTCCATCAAAGTCAGTATTGTCTACTCAGGAGTGGCAGTGGCTCTCCAGGGCCTTGGGCTGGGGCCTTTCACATCACCTACTGTTACCCAAAGAAACAGCCTCCTGTTTAATTGGGGGAAATAACTTTATGGAGACAGAACAAGAGGCATGGGGATCTTTATGGGGATCTTTCCCTTAGAGTTTATGGAGATCCTTCCCTTAGAGAACTTTTGAAAAAAATAGTCCAATGTTAAACTGGAAAGGGCTTTATTGAAAAGAAACAAAAGGGCAAGACACACCCACAAACATACTAAAAACACACAACCTAGCTTAGGGGAAATCAGGGAGGAAGTGGGAGGAAGTGATTTTGGGGAAGGCAATAGTTAGCAGTTTCAAAGAGTGAAGTGTGCAGAGGCAGCAGCAAAACAACCAGCATATCACAGAACAAGGAAGAGAGGACCCACACGACAGTGGGGGTGTGAGGTAATGTGCCAAGAATGCACACACACTGCTATGGAGCCGCTTGCTTGCAATTATAGGGGGAAATATTCCCTGAGGCAGTCTGACATGTTTGCCCCCAAAACAATCACTTGATGGCTTGTCCAAGGATGAATAATGATTTGGGCGAAACCTTGATGAATTTACCTGAGGTGAACTATAGGTGTTAATGTTTCATGACAACCCTCTAGGCACTGGCCATGAAAACTACCAGGTTTTATGAATAATGTTAAATGTTGCTAAATTAGGGTACATGGGTGAGGGGGAGTGAAGCCTGGTCTTGACAAGATTAGTCCAAGGTGGGGAGACCTATCTAGGGAGATCCATTGTCCTAATATATGCATCTCTTTAGGGTGGTTGGGTCAGCTGCTCTTTCCCACATACTTCTAAACTACGTGTCAGACTTGTCCTGGCTGGCATCCATTTTGTGTCATTTATAGACCAGAGAGTGCATTGCAGCTTATGATATTTGAATTGATATATATATATATTAGGAAGGGTGTTTGTGTTTTCTGTCTATAAACTGCCCCTCAGTGAGAGGAGGGGTCTGACTGCTAATATTACAACCTGAGCCTTTTAACTGGAGATGCCAGGGATTGAACCTTGGGACCTTTTGCATGCCAAGCCGATGCTCTTCTAGTGAACCACAGCCCTGCTCCATAATTTTATTGGCCAGAAGGCAAAAAAGAGTCCAAAGAATAGTTACCAACCAAAGCTGGAGCCCCACATCATTGGTTATTGTACTAGTGTTGCATATTGGTGAGTATTGTGTATGTGTGTGTGTGCCTGGAAGTCATGGTTGACTTTTGGCAGCCCCTAGTGGGGCTTGAACATTTCAGAGAGGTGACTTACTATTGTCTGCCTCTGCATCCCAGCCCTGGTATTCTTTGAAGGTCTTCCTTCCAAGTACTTGCCAGAGTTGGCCCTGCTTAACTTCTGAGATCTGACAAGATTGGGCTTGCCTGGGCTATCCAGGTCAGGGCAATAGTGTTGTATTTTCATAATAATTCCTGATTATTTAGCTCAGGAAGTGAATGGTTAGGATAGTGCACAGTAGTGATGGGCATGAAAGACAATTTTGCAGTTCAATTCATGGCTGAACCATGAATCCATATGAACCAGGAGCCTGGTTCACAAACCAACCCGGTTCGTATCAAGTTTGTGAGCCATTTAAACTTTAAACCCCTGCTTTCTGCTCCCCATGCCTTTTCACAGGGAGCCAAAAGCCAGGGGACATTTAAACCAAACAGCTGCATTTCATGAAGGGCAGAAAGCAAGAGTTTAAACCCCTGCTTTCTGCTCTTCATAAACTGCCACGGACCGCATCAAAATTCGTGGAAGTTCTTGGCGATTCTTCAGTTTGTGAACACAACCAGCCAAAATTCATGAAAAACTTCAGTTCTTCCTCTGGTTTGTGTCCATCCCTAGTGCACAGCATGATTATGATTGCACAATATCTAATGATGTGGGAATCCAGCCCAAGATTGCTCTCCATTTGTGGGGGTAACACACCATCAGGTATTTAGATGGTTCATCTTCTTCCTCAGATAATTAGTATATGGTAAGGTCTCATAGGTCAACTGGAACACACTCAAAGAAACTCTCTTTTGTTTGCATTAGTGAAAGCTCACTTTTTTGATATACATCTCACTACACACTTTCATATTCCACTGTTCATCTCTTCTGTTTCACAGAAGCCTTTTTTAATGTAAGTTGCTTCCAGATCTCCTCTCCCCAGTCCTTTTCACAGTGTGTCACAGATGCATGGGGTAAAAAAATAGATTGTATCAAAATGTATACTGTAGCCAAGAGATATATAAAACATCTGTTCTGGAAAAAAGACACTGGTAAACATTCAACAAACCAACTCTCCAGTAGAGTTTTGCTAATTCTGTACTGTTCCCATATGTATAGTGCCAGCTGTCTTTCAATGAAGATTAAGTGAAAAAGAAGGTCAATGGTATTTGTCAAGCATACTCTAGTTGACCAGTTGGGAACTAGAAGCAAAAATCATTCTTAACGAGGACAGGCCACTAGCCCAAAGAGGAGACCTGTATTAAATTAATCTAAATTCACCCTATGAGTGGCTTCTCTGATAACATTCTCAACAACTGGCATCATATTTACATATTCATCAGGGGTGCATGAGCCTAGGTTTGAATAAATAGACTGGATGGTACACCCGGGATATTTGTTTGTTTCATTGTGACATGGCAGACTAGTACCACTGTCCTGGAGTTCCTAGCAAGAACCCCATTACAAAATGAGGAAGTGTTTCCTGTGACTGTGAAGCTGGAAAAGGAATTCCACTAGATATCTTTAGATTCATCTTCTTCCCTTTGAACTATTTTTGTCTCCTTTTAAACTTAATGAAAAAGACACTTGTTCTACAATGTCTGCTAACATGGAATCAGTAATATTCTTCTCATTTATACAGGGAATTATCATGACCAGATGGTGCATACTCTGTGTCTGTGTGCATACGAATGTGCTACAGGATTATCAGTGATACAGTCGGAAAAACCAGCAATACCAGGACCATCACACTTGGGTAGGTGGCCATATTTAATACACCAGAAGCAATAGCTATCCATTCCAGAAGTAAGTCATACCAATAATGGGTTCTATCCAGTACAGCATTTCTGCAGATACAAGGAATTCTACATGTGGAGCAAGCCTTTCTTAGCTCCCTCTTTCTGAGTGACTGGATTCAGGCAGGCACTTGAGACAATAAGCATAGTCCTTGAGAGCCAGTGTGGTATAGCAGTTAAGAGCTGCAGACTCTAATCTGGAGAACAGGTTTTCATTCCCCTTGCTGGATGACCTTGAACAGTCACAGTTCTCTCAGAACTCTCTCAGCCTCACCTCCCTCACAAGCTGCCTGTTGTGGGGAGAGGAAGGGAAGGCAATTGTAAACTGCTTTGAGACTCTTTAGCAATGTTCCTTCTAAGCTGAGTTAGTGTGAGCTAGCTCACAGGTTTTTAGCCTCTGGCTGATATGTTTTTTGTCTTAGATCAGGAGGGATGGCTCCAGAGCAAACTAATTTATGCAGTAGCCAAATTGCTCACTCACAACTTTAATGCCAGTAGCTCAAAAAGTAGAACTTTTGCTCACAGGACTCCTCAGTTTAGAGGAAGCATTGCTCTTTAGGACAGAGAAGCGCAGGGTATAATAACCAACTCTTCTTCAAACACACTCCAGAGTCAAAGCACTGATATTCAAAAGTCCAAGCATCAAACCAGAAGAGCAAATACAAAGAGCACAACCAGGTCATGGTCCAGAAAACACAGTAAGATCTAGACTACAACACAGAGAAATTGTGCACAAACTACTTCCACACTGGCTCACCCTTACCTGGCTGCTTTTATCAGGAATCATTCAGGAACAGGTGCAACTCATGAATCTGCTGAGTCATCCAGGGACAAGTACAAGTCATTAATGACTGAACAGCATACAGGACTGTCAGCCCTGATTCTGTAGTGGCTCCAACTCACAGACAGAGGTTGACTGGTGCTGGGCTGCCAACCACTCACTACAGCTCCACTTTTGCACCTCCCACTGGGTCCGCCTTCTCTGGCTCTGTTGACCCCTGGGGTTAGGCTGGTGGCTGGGGTCTGCGTATGTGTGTGTCTGCTTCAGCTTCAGATCCCGGACTGTAGGACTGAGGATGTGGTGTGCTGACTTCAGCCTGAGACTCCCCCTCTGCACTTGACAGAGTCTCTATCTTGATGGTGGGTCTTCCTGCAGCACAGGAGGGCTGGGGCTGGCTTCCTCCATCTCTTCCTCATCTGAGGAGGTGCTGGCAGGCAGACCCTAGACACTGTGGCAGCCTGAAACACCCCCTGAAATCTTTGGGGGATGTATTCTGGGCTGCCATAGGAAGGGGGGGGGGAACCAAGATAGTCATGCTGTACATGTAGACGTCCTTGTACCTGCAGAAACACTGGACTGGATCCCAATCCAATGCCTTTGGCTTTCTGCATCTTCTTTTCTTGTCCTCATTTCCTGGTGCATCTACTTCTAGACCCCAAACGCTGCAAATAATAAATGTCAAAAACTGTTACACAATTAAAGGAAAGTAGCATATGGATCCATTAAACAAAACCCTTGTATCATGACAATGATGAACCTCTTGTGGCAGCCATGACCTATTGATATTTCCAAGTGAACAAGCCTGTGTTGTTATTCATTATACTAATGTCACTAGTCCCCTCTTGAATCACTTATTGACCCATGGAAAATGCAACTAAGTTTTTCATTTTTGTTCCACACAAATGCTATTAGATTCCTGCAGAGAAACCCCAAAACCATACATAAACACACCCCAAAAGAATATTTCAATATGATTTTTTTCTTAAGGAATTTATGATTTTTGCCTTGAATGACTGCCATAATATTTTTTCCAAAGAACTAATTGTCATTACACATAAAACCAAAGTGGCAGGATAGTCTTATCTCTTATATAGCCATGTCACCTTAAAAATTGTAGGTCATAGCATAAAAATAAGTTTTAAAACCAAATTGAGGTTCCTTTGGAGAAAAAAAAAGACCACTCAAATAATAAACAGAATTTCAAATATAACATACCACATTTAACTTGAACAAACATACAACTTTATCTATATCTCTAATAGCCAGGGCACCCTCTGCATGCGGAAATCTAAATCTGCAGATTGGGGGCACCTAGGGGGGCAAAGAGATTTTCCTGCACACTTGGGGGGCTCCCCAGGTGTGCAGAAAAATCTGAAAACTTAAAAAAAACCTATACGGGGGATATTTAAATCCCCCTAAAAGTAAAAGAGTGTTCCCTGTGCATGGGCAGAGAACTCTGGGAACTGCAGTGGGCTGGCAGCTGGGAGCCACTCAGGCCTCGCCGCTGGTTCCTGGGGGGGGGGAGATCAGCAGGCCTGGTGGCTGAGAGCTGCTCAGGCCTTGCCGTCAGTGCCCATGGGGGGAGGATCAATGGGCCCGGGCCTCACTGTCGGTGCCAGGGGGCGGGGAGAAGGCTCACCTGCAGGTGCTTCCTCCTCCTCGATGTGGAGCTTCTCCCCCCCGTGAGTATCACGGGTCCTCCTGCTTGTACAAATATAACACTGTTTTCTCTTTAAAAAACTGAAAGAAAACCCTGTATGAAACATTAGCCTGTATTTAACAAGGTCTGCTTGCAGAGTAAATGCTGCAGAATAAGACTTTTCCTATTCCTTCTCCTGTTGCAACCCATTGAGCCACCCATAATTTAGTCTGGGGGGGGGGCGTCAAGCAGCAGGAACAGCACAGGGGGCAAAGTGCCCTTCTCCCCTTAAGGTAAAATTGTTGCCTGCTTTGTAAAGTGGAAGGAGGAGGAGGATGGGGAGATTGGATTTATACCCTGCTCTTCACTTGGAGTCTCAGAGCGGCTTGCAAATTTCTTTCCCTTCCCCTGCCCACAACAGACACCCTGTGAGGTAGGTGGGGCTGAGAGAGCTCTTTCCAGAACTGCTCTTTTTAGAACAGCTCTGAGAGAACTTGTGACTGACCCAAGGTCATCCAGCAGCTGCAAGTTGAAGAGTAGGGAATCAAACCCAGTTCTCCCACACTAGAATCCACACACTTAACCACTACACCAAACTGGCAAAGACTGTGATAAGAAACAAAAGCAGAACAAAATAAAAAGAAAATCATGGTTTTTGTTGCTGTTGTTATGGGATGTTTAGGTGGGCTGTTGTTATGGGCTATTTCATTTTCATATTAATTACATAATTAGTATAATTAATAATGAAAGAAACTGTTAGCCTGATTGCTTTGATTTCTCAATAATATTGGGGAATTAGAGATTATTATTAATATGGCAATAGTCAAAAGGGGTCACCACCAATATATACAGAGGTCCCACCTCTTCCAGAAGCACCAGGAATAAAGAGAGGCTGGTTTCAGTAATAAAATAGTCTATTTACTGAAAGATTCTTACTCATACAAACAATACAAGATCCACTCACACAATTACACAGAGCCTAAAAAACATAGAGAGAGCAAAGACATTCGCATTAGCAGGATTATCATTGGTATCTGTTGAGGGCGATAATTACCTGACCGGGGAGATGTTGAATTCCTGCTGGAAAAATAAGGGGAGGCTATGTGGGGATTAGGGGATCATGTCCTGAACCTGCAGCGACACGTGCAGACTCTGGCTGCGCAACCAAGAGCCGTGGAGGTAGGGTAGGGTTAGAGGTAAGAGAAGCTAGAGAGAGAGCATGTTGCTGGATGTCCTCTTTTATTAGTGGGCTCTGGGGGAGGGCTTGACTGGAGACCCCCCTTGAGACCACCCCTTGATGATCCTCCCCAAAAGTCCTGTCCACAAGAGGGAGGGGGCTTAAGGAGTTGGGTAATATTACACTCTACCTGAATTGTGACAGAGATGCCTGGAGGGTCGGAATGACTCATCGGCTATCTCTTTTGTGGTATTGATGAGCTTACTGCTCTCAGAGCTTCAGAACTGGTTTCTGGCTGGCCAAGTCCATTGTCTACGGAAGGCGGGAAAGAGTCTTTTGTCCCGTCGAAGTAGAGAAGATGGTGGTGGGGTTTGCCTGAGTGATGAAGAAATGCTCGCTAATGGCATCTGGAAGCACATGTTTAAACCACAATGGTGAGTGGCTGTTTCTGTGTGAGTATCTGTGTTAAGGGATGTCTCTGGGAACTGGCGACCTTGGGAACTACTGGCACATCATCTCAGGCATTGGCTGGTGTGTGTGTACAGCTGGCATCGCGATCTGGTCACATTGCATCTCAGTCCCTCTTACCCATTTAGCAACACAGTCCATTGTTAACATGTATAGACTTTATGTCTATAAGAGCACATAAGCGCCTTGCAGGGCAACAGAAACACACAAGTTTGCCATCCTCATAGAACTGGTGGGTCCTGTCCTAATCTGCAGCATGCATTCTGAGTTCCATTACTGTAGATGTAAATAATGTTCCAGTATCCTCCTGAAGGCATTTTATCCTCTTTACTCTCTTCCAGCTTTCTGATGACTATTTTTGAGACACTTCCCCTTCTGAAGTCCAACGTGGCCATGCTAGACTTTTGGGGCAGCCTAATAGTCACATAAATGCTGGACGTAGTAGCACTGTGATCACTGTTTCCAGTCATTGCAGCACCACGAACATCTCACACCGGGTTCGTGCTCTCTTCACCTGTAGTCACTTCCATGACCAACAGCTCTAAATTACAATAATCCCTGGTCACTTTTTTCATTACCTAAATGCACATTTATCTTATATCCAAGGATATCCCTAACCAGGGATAACTATATCCCACTGATTTTCCCATTGTACCATGTTTCTAAAATACTAGGGAAATGCTATTTGGGAAATACCTGGAGATTTTGGGAGTGGATCCTGGAGAGGGCAGTGTTTGGAGTGGGGGGGTCCTCAGCAGGGTGTAATGCCATAGAGGTCACCTTCCAAAGCAACCATTCTTTCCAGAGGAACTGATCTTTGTCATCTGGAGATCAGTTATAATCCTAGGAGATCTCCAGCCCGCACCTGGAGGTTGGCAACACTATAAAATTCTCACTATATCTATGTTTTCATTTAACACCAGGCATTGTAAATGTCCCATCTTAGCTCGGAAACTTCTAGTATTTGCATATAAACACCTATACTATGTTTCCTTCTCTGAACATCTTCAGGGTACATCAGTTCACTTACAGTCCTTTAGTCTCCTTTCAAGATTGTCA
This sequence comes from Lepidodactylus listeri, assembly GCA_029233225.1. Taxonomy (NCBI): domain Eukaryota; kingdom Metazoa; phylum Chordata; class Lepidosauria; order Squamata; family Gekkonidae; genus Lepidodactylus; species Lepidodactylus listeri. The sequence continues at coordinate 43,769,574 of JARCFY010000002.1, read as the reverse complement.
TTTTGTGATACAAACTGCAGCCTGTCCTCATTTAGATTACACAGACCAGTTAACTCTTAGGGATGAGTCATCTCAGACTGGATGCTCTCCAGCTCCTGTCATCTCCCTTCCCCAGGAATTAGTTTAAAAGCTCTGGTGAGATCTTTTTGATATTAAGGTCCAGCAGTCTAGTTTCATTTCAGGTCAAGTGGAGCCTGGCACTTTTGTGCAAGGTTAGTTTGTCCTCAGACATTTCCCAGTGCCTTGTAAATCTAAACCATTTATTTGGATTCCACTATCTCATCCATGCATTGAGATCTTTGATTTCTGCATCTCAGATTGGCCCTGCACAGGTAACAAGTGGTATTTCTGGGAATTCTACCACTTCCAGCCTAACAACATGTTTCCCCCCCCTCCAGGACCACATGATTATGCTTCTCAACATTGCTCCTGCCAGCTTGCATCACAACTATGTGGTTCCTCTCTTGCACTACATATTAATAGAGCTTAATGACATTTGCCCACACAGGTAAATGATTGCTGTAAAAACTGCCTTCTCAGACCCATCACTCCACATTTCCGGGACCTAGTCTTCCCCAACCCCACACATTGGTATGTTCTGTTTCAGACAGAATATGTTCCTGTCTTGGTACTGTACTATCTTAGGAGGTCTTGTTTCAAAGCCTATAGAAAGGTCTCCTTCCACATGGAGGTATGTTTAAATACAACCATTTTCTAATATGTGATTGTTCTTCTGCACTCCGAGAGAACAACAAAATATTTCAATGAGCACTTTGTCTCTCTCCACTGTTTTCAGAAATGTGATTGAGCTGACTGGGCTGTCACAAGGGGACTAACACCCCTGTTTTGAGTTTCTGCATTCCCTACTATCATGTAGCCTGATGGTCTTGCTTGGATTACTTGTAGCAAACAATGGTCCTCCTCAAATATACTTACTATGGTCCAAACATACTTACTATGGTCCACTTTGGTCCCTTGGCCAGGAGGGCGGGATAAAAGTCTAAGCAAGTAAAATTCTTGATTTGGGATTCAAGCACTCTCGACTACAAGGTTTACTGTGCAGGAGCCATAATGAGTAGTTTATTTTGCATTACAGCACAAGATTAGACTTGATGGGTTGCTGGTCTTTTTCAGTCCTCTGCATCTCTGAGGACTCAGGACAGACTCTGACTACCTATCAATCAGCTACTAAAGCAAGCACAAAAGGGTGTGTGAAAAGATCACTGATGGCTCTAAGCATCCAACCAAGTTACTCCCACTGATTTGGAAATAAACATTTCCAGTGGTATTTTTTTATTGGGATTATGCTGCATGTTTGCTTTAAGGGGGAAAGGCAAGGTTATTTGGGAGTGCATAAACTCCAACAGAGAGAAAAACCACTTACTGGAACAAGTTGTTTGCTTGAATCTTTTTTGACCATCAGAGTACATTGCTTCCGCACATTTTCATAAAATGGGGAATAAAGCATGACATAATGAAGATGTACGGTGCGTGTTCTAGCTAAATTGGAAGAGTAGTAAAATATTGCCATCATTTATCTGATTTTATTTGAAATCATAAAGAGTTAAGTACAGCAGTTCGCAATCAGGGTCTTTTTTGTGAATAAGAAAAATAAATAAATGAAGAACAACTGGCCATTAATGTAATAGTGAGTTGAGAAAATATACTGATCAGTGCCATTAACTAAAATGAAGGGCAGAAACATTCAAAGCTACAAAAGAAAGAATTCTCAGAAGGGCCCATTAAATAATAAAGCAGTACTCAGAGCAAAATCTAGAGGCATCCATATATCTATATTTATATAGCCATATATCTCTATTTGGACACAATAAAAGAAAAAGAAAAAAAAGTGTGCTTTTTTCATCATGTCTATATATCAATAGACTCCTTAGTCTATAGTTTTCCTTTGTGTGAAGCAGCATCTATTTAAAATCTCATCTTTGTTTCCTTTTATTGAATGGTATCAAAGCAATTCATATCTATATTAACAGTGGACAATGTGAACAGTACTTGTGGGCTGAAAGGAAGTATAGTTCCCTTGGCAAATCTAAGATAGATAACCAGGGGAGGTATTGCGTGATTTTGAAAAATCTTCCATAGGAGTAGGAAAAAGTAAGACAGAAAGGTGAAAGCAAAAAAACAAAAACAAAAAACCAGGCCACACATTTATGATCACTTTCAACATCCAGATGTTTGGTCATTCTTAGCAAAAAGCATCCAGATTAGGAGGGAAAATAGCACTAGCAGAGCCCCAGGCTTTAAATCTGGGAGGGCTCCCAGATTTCAAGGGACCGGGTTTCTTTATTTCGGGTTGGGGTGATTACACATGATGATTACACATGATGATTACACATTCCAACCCTGGTGGGCGGGCAGCGGCGAGTGGCAGCAACAGAGGAGGCTTGCAACAGCGGAGGAGGAGGCTTGCAGCAGCAGTGGAGGCTTGCAGCAGTGGCGGAGGAAGCTTGCGGTGGCGGCGGAGGCAGTGGAGGAGGAGGAAGCGAGCAGAGGCGGTGGCTGGGGGCACCCTTCCCCAAGCCCCACCGGCCGCCTGGTAAGCTTCCCCCCTTTTTGCACTTGGGTGCTTGAGTGCCCAAGCGGCCAAGTGCAAAAAGGGGGGGGGGGAACCGGAGGGATGATCTGGACAGCCCTCTCTCGCAATCATTGTGAGAGAGGGCTGTCCAGAGCGGCTCAATCGCGGGTTCCTCGCGCGACCACCGGGAAAATACTTGATCTTCCTGGGGCCAGAAAATGCAGGAGAAACCCGCGATTGAGCCCGCTTCGGCACGGGAATTGTCCTGGCCATTGTGAACGGTCCCTTTAAAAGCAGGAGAAAACAGCAGTTCCTCCCACTTTAAAGGGCCGTGTGAACACGGCTCCAGTTTAAGGAGATCTTTAGCAATCTGCCTGAAGATATGTCAGAACTCCATTGCAGCATTATTAAGATATCAAAAAAAACCCCTCAAGTTCATTTAAGGAGACACCCAAGGGTTAATTATCAGGTGACTCAACCTTCATGTTTCCTAAAGTCCTCAAAGCAAATGTCATAGGAAATGGACAGTTAAAAGCTTACCCAGTCCCATCACCAAACAATGGAAGTCCTGTAGGCAGTACATATGGGCCTTCCTTTAGTGAGGTGAGAACAATGTGGTTCAAACTAGACTGTATATTTTTTTATTCTTTTTTTCCCTTCAAAATACGGTAGCTGCTGGGGCCCCATTAGGATACAGACCATGGAGCAGGAAGAGGAGATGGCTTCAGCCTCTCCACTCCAACACCATCTTCCTGACCAAAAGTGGCGTTTACCTAATGTGTGGGATTTGGGGTTGAAAAAATACTGCTGTTCCCAACCCTGTTTGTGGGAAAGTAAAATTCCCAGCATTAATGCCAGAGAACAATTTGCCCCAGTCCATTGGAATTCAAAAGAGGCACGAAGCGGCATTGGGCAAAAGAATTAGCAGCTCTTTAGCTTATGTTTTGGCCTTGGTTTCCTGAGATGAGGCATTCGCTGCTGGCTGCTGTGGGGAAAGGTTGGGAGCCTCGTTGGAAAGCTGTCTTATTTCTTCTTGAGAACTTGTTTGGGTGCAGAAGAATGCCCGTGATTGCTGGCTAGGATTGTTTGAGTGTTGTGTGGGTAAGAGTGTTTTCTTTCAAAGGACAAATCTTCCCTTTCTTCCCCCTCTCCTCCCCCGTGGGGGGGGGGGGGGGTCAGAAAAGGCACACTTGCTGAGGGCAAGGAATTATTAGAGAGAGGTGAGAGGTACCTACAGTCCTGTTGAGATTTTGCCTCCTTTGCTGATTTCTGCAGGATTTTTCTCCGTCTGGTCCTTTTTTCCTGCCCTCATTTTGTGTGTTAGCAGGTGTTTTTTTTAAAAAACACTAGGCTTGGACCGTGATTAGTTTATTAGCTCCCCTTCTCCCCTTTTTCTATAGCCCATAAAAGGGGAGGGGATTTTTTTGCATCAGCAGCCGAGGGGGCATTTTTATTCCAGGTAGGGGGGGCAGTTGGGGCCATGTGAACTGGCACATTATAGTTGCCAGTTCCTTTCGCTGCTCCGGTGGGGGAATCTGGGGGCATTCCAGGGGTGGGTGGGGGATACCCCCAAGTTTTAGCCAGGATCCTGGTTTGAATCTCACCTTTATTACAGGAGTTGTTGAACTCAGATTTTTCCTGCGGGGTAACAGAAGATCTGTTATGGTATTCACAAGACACAACTGGTGTCTATTTATTTGACATCTTGAGCATGGTGCCAAAGGCAGCCTAGTAAAGAAGGGCCATTTGGGCACACTGCCCAGTACTCAAGAGGTCTCCCACTTATTTGCCATCAGTCACGGAGGGTATGTCTGGTGTGACTGAGTTGGCAGCAAGAGCAGAAGCTTGGTGGAGAGCTGCCTGTTAACTGCTTGCTTTTTCAAGCCCGTCAGCTGGCATGGCACTACAGGTAGGTATTTCATTAGGCGAACAACTAATGTTTCTCTTCTTCATAGAGGCCATGGTAGCAACCTTAGAGCCTGGCATAGGTGGCAGGGCTGCTGCTGGTAGCCGGAGCAAAAACAACAAGGGACCTCAGCTTGCCACCGCTTCATCTGGAAACCCAAAGATGCCACAGCTGGTGGCCATTACAACAGCTAGAAGCCGGGTCGTGGATGACAGCATTCTGATGCCTTGATAGATGTTTGGCAATGCCACTAAGGTGGTCAGATAGCAGATGGGGCCAAAGCAGGGGAGTATTGCTACTCCTGTACTTGGTCTGAGGCATTTTAGGCATAAATTTTTAGCACATCCAAGCCAGAAAGTGTGCTTGGGCTATGGGGCAGTGCAGGGGTCCATCAGTGGCTATTAGCCGCAAAGTATAGGTAAGAACTCTCAGTCTAAGGAGAGTGATGCTCTGTATTCTTGGCACTGGGGGGCAACAGTGGGAGGGCTTCTAGTGTCCTGGCCCCACTGGTGGACCTCCTGATGGCACCTGGTATTTTTGGCCACTGTGTGATAGAGTGTTGGACTGGATGGGCCATTGGCCTGATCCGACATTGGCTTCTCTTATGTTCTTATGTTCTTATTCCTGACAGGAAGTTGATTACAGAGGTCCAGCTGTGACTGCCACTGGGGAATTTTAGTGGTATGGGGGACAGTAGGAAGGCTTTAATAAAACTAGGTAGATTTTGGTGCTGGAGGGCTGGATGCATGATGTGCCAGTCTAGCAGATTTACGCACGTCTACCTCAAGGAGGCTCCTGGAGCACCAAGGTGGCACTCACAGTCCGCCAAGAGGCATCACATCATTTTGAGGACTGGAGATCCCCAATCTCACTGGGTCCAGGTGCTTAAGCTGTTTTTCCTTCGTATAACTGGGCTGTGGCCTGGGTTGCCTTTCATCAAAGGTGGGTTATTTTTTGATGCAAATCCATCCAGTATAATTGGGCAAGTGGTATCATGAGGTACTGAGGACCACTGGGGATCCCCATTTCAGGCACTCAGGGTGTTCCTTCAACACAGGGCTGCAGCCCGGGTTGCCTTTTATCAGGGGTTTGTCACTTCTGACACAAATCTAATCAGATTAGTTGGGTATCACAGACCATAGTACCAAGGACCACCGAGGATCCCCACTGATGCCCAGATTAGGCACTCAGGGTGTTTCTTCAAATGCAGGGCTGGGTGGCCTATTTTGGCTCTGGCAGGTGACCCTTGACACAGGTCCAATTTTAGCTGAATGATGCATGGGCTGTTGCTGGTTTAAGCTAGGCTTATATATGATGAGCTGTCGTTTTCTGCCACATGATGCAATCCAGTGGCAATCAAGTGTTCAACTATATCCAATGGTTAACACAGTTGTTCTTGCAGGTGTTGGCATATCAAGGAGCCTGATACTGGCAATGAGTCATTCCATTGTCTGCTGGGCAAACTGGAGCACAGCTGCCTCTGAAGTAGGGATGCAGTTGGGCCTTTTTAAAAAAAATATTTTTAAATTTATTTTCTACAACTACAAAACCTACTAAAACTACTACATTAAACTAAAAACCCTATACTACCCTAAGGTATACAGGAATCAATTCACCAAGATAATAAAAATAGCTAATTTCTTACATTTCAAGAAAATAGTAAAATCTTCAGGCTATAACCTTGCTAAGTAAATACTATAAGTTTAGAACATATTTAAATGGCTGCATTTCATAATGGGTTACAATATACTTATATAATCTTAACATATCTTAAAATATTTTTTCTTCTGTCTCCTCTTCTTCTTTTCTTCTCTTGGGGACTTAGGAGCTGCTGCTCCCAAATCAGCATCAGATTCTTCTCCTCCAGATCCCATCTTCTCTGAGTCAGAGCTTTCCAGGCCATATATGCTCTCCTGACGTTCCAGAGAGTCCTCTGTGGATGCCTTATCTTTTCCTTCTTTACAACTCTCCATAAATTTTTCTGCCTTAGCAAGAGTCTAACCTGCTTTTTCTCCTTGTAAGAAAAAAACACACCTTCAGGGGTCAACCATCTATAAAGAATACTCTCTGATTGTAAGAATGCAGTTAATTTTTTATAAGGCTTCCTCTTCTTCCTAATTTCAAATGGAATGTCCTTTAAAACCTTGATATCTTCTTGAATTTTCAGAGCATTTCTGTTTGTAGCCTTAAGTATCTCATCACGTGTTGATTTTTTTAAGAATCTCACCATCACCTCTCCAAGCAGGTTTTTCTTCTTAATAAAATCTGGATATATTCTATAGTCCATATCGCTTTGTATTTGCTCAACTTGCAATCCTGCCATTGGAGCCAAAGCTTGACTCAAAGTCTGCTTGAGATTCTCACCCTTATTCTCAGGAATACCCTGAAACTATAAAAAAAAGAATGTTCCATTTGTAATTTCAAAAGGTTATCCTTGTCAGAAACTCTTTCCTTTTCCATCAAACCAAGTCTTAAATCAGTTTTCTCTGTTTTGGTTTTGACCTCTGCCAGTTCTTTTGCTGTCTGATCAGACTTCATGCTTACATCAGCCATCTGTTGCTGCAATCCATCCAACTTTGAGTTAACAGTGTTCAATTGCTCCATGATGGGACGCAAAGCAGCTGCCAAAACAGCAGACAGGTCTCTACTCGCCTCTGTCTTCGAGACCGGAAGTGAAGACGTGGCTTTAGGAGAAGGTCTCAATTTTCCTGCCATCTTATCTCCTCACCCAGTCTTTCTTTGCTTATTTAAGTTAACAAAAGTTCCCAAGAAAAAAAAAGACCCACTTTTATATTCTCTAGAAGCTTTTTGCACCCATTTAAGATCCAGCCATTACAGCTGTACGATTCTCAGTTGCGCTTCTTAGTCAACAAGTAAAGTGAAGGGTTTTTTTTAAAAAAAATTAAATCCCCCGCTGCTTATGTTCCCACCAGAGAATCTTTTTTTTCCCAAAAAGCAAATAGACCAGCATTCACGGTCATGCCATGTGTTCCTAATGTATAGTCCTTCTCTTGCAGCTCATGCTGATTCCTGCAGCCATCCAGTGTGCGCCTCGGTGCACCCGAAGGCTCTACGGTGGCAAAACCCTTTGAGACAAAGGGGAGCCTTGATCCCTGGGTCACCACCCCAGGAAAGGCTGCCCCTCATGTCTCAGGCAGGAGCCCCCTACGAGGACTCCTGGAGGTCTGGAATCCTGCCAGTACCCCTTTCCACCACCGGGTCCGGGTCACGTTCTCCCGAGCTCAGAAAGGACGCTCCCGCCATTAAGGATGCCAAAACCGGAAGTCCAGTTGGGCCTTTATCCCCTGGCCTGCATGGTGGTGCCTGCATGGAATGTGGTGAAACCAACTCTTGCCTTTTCCCCACCAGATTTTGAGAGAAAACAGCTGTCCTAATGTTCACATCTTGCTCAAGATGACAATGACCTGGCACAGACAACAAGAACAGCCTGAAAATGGGAGATCCTTAGGGACTAAAAAGGGTAAAGATCTTTCCTTGGGGGGAACATCATTGTGTGGTCAGATTTTTTGCAGAGATGTCCTGGAAAAAAGCTAGGTAGCCAGCCTTCATAGAGTCTGTGAGGGCCAGTGTGAATTAAGCAATTCACACTTTGGTTTTGAAAGAAGGAGGGCCTGCATTATCCCATCAAGCATGGTATGCCACACCTATATAGGGCCAATGGTATGCATCCTTTTAGTAAGTGATGTAACACTTATTTAGCTGATCTGTGTCAGTGCCTACAGGTAAGATAGTCTGCAGGGGGGGCAAGGGGTGTTAAGCTGGGCTAACCCCCTTGTATGTCAGGGTTTGAGTGGGGTGATCACAGCAGGTAAGGATGATTGGCAAGGACCCTGAGACATCAGTGGTGGCGGAGGCAGTGTCCGGAACAGCAAATCACTGTGCAGAGGGATGCAGCTGGGAAGCCCTTGGTGCTGAGCAACATCTTTCTGACCCTGATAATGGCTTTGTGGTGCATCAGGTGAAGGGGATGGGGATGGGGACCTCTTGGCATAGTGCATGCAGGCAATGATAAACAAGACTGACAGATGATGCTGGCTATCTTTGGAGTCATGGATGGGTCTGCCAAAAAGGCAGTCACAAGCAAGCTGACTTAGGACAGCCCACTCATTTAAATATGTTAGCATATTTAAATGATGCAGATCAGTTTTAATTAATTAAATAAACTAATTAAACCCAAGATGTTGTCTCATGTCTTTTTTGATTGGGTGTCTTGGGTAAATGTATCATCTAGTTTGGCTCTCAGTGATGACCTCCTTCTTTGACAAAGAAGATGAGGAAAGCAACAAAAAAATTTAAGTTTCCCCAGATCATTGCTGTTAGATTTTTGGCTTTAAAACCGTATTTTCCAGAAGGGGTTTTAATGTTATTGGGCTGTATGCAGTCCTTAGCCTGCCCAAATACATGATCCTAGATAAACAACAAAAATCTCTTCTCAATAAGACAAGGTGAATTATTTCAGGCATTCCATAACATCATACCCACTGATATAATGTTACTGCTATAAATGCAATCCTTCCTTATTATATAAAGCCGTTTTCAAGTGGCAAGATTCCATGGGGCATCAAAATCAGTTGGCTGGAAGGACTGCCACTCAAAAGGGGTCCCTGGCCACTGGCTGCATTCTCTCCCTGCTTTGCCTCAGTCCCACCCACAGAGCCACCGGCCAGCGTCTCAGCCTCAGTCTGAAGGGAGCCAGCGAAGGAGAAGGACTGGGTGCTGGGTCCACTCTTCTCCTCTGCCCACTGCCAGGTGGGTCTGTCTCCTCAGTGGCCTGCTTCTGTCAGTGAAAAGACAATTGACTTTCAGCATAACCCCTCCCCCGCACACTGCCAGCTTGCCCAATTTCCTGTCAGAATAAACTGTGAAACGGAGGGGGGGGGGCATTTCACACAGCACCCCGTAGAACTTCAGGACCGGTACAAGAACTGAAGAACGCTTGGGAGGAGGTTTTAAGGTAAACTAGCTCAGGAATGCTTCCCCAATGGGAGAGGCACGTTCCTGTGTGAAAGGGCCAATATGTTCTGCTAGGGAACCGGTACTAATACGGTTCTGTGTTACAGTTACTGTTACAGTTACTGAAGAGTTCCTGAAAGGGAACATATTGGCTGTATGAAATTCCTCAGGCCCTCTCTCCTGCTTAGCTCCACCATGGCTGGCTGGCTAATGAGGTGGGCCAGCAACCATCAAACCATTCTCTTCAACCCCCTGCTGTGTGGCTGACTTTCCCCCTAGGGTTGCCAATCTCCAGGTGGGATCTGGAGATCTCCCACTGTTACAATTGATCTCCAGATGACAGAGATAAGTTTCCCTGGAGAAAATGGCTGCTTTGGAGGGTAGACACTATGGTATTATACCCTGCTGAGTCCTTCCACCCCCCCCCCAATGCTGCCCTCGACAGGATCCCCCCCCCCCAAATCTCCAGGTATTTCCCTAATCAGAGCAAGCTAGGTTGCCAAGCTGGCAGTGGGCGGGGGAGGGGGTTATGCTGAAAGTCCATCGTCTTTTTACTGACAGAAGCAGGCCACAGAGAGGACAGTTAGACCCACCTGGCAGTGGACAAAGGAGACAAGTTGCCAATCTCCAGGCAAGGTCTGGAGATCACTCAGAATTACAAGTGCTCTCCCGATGGCAGAGATCAGTTCCCCTGGAGAAAATGGCCGCTTTGGAGGCTAGACACGATGGCATTATACCCTGCTGAGTCCTTCCATTCCCCTCCAAATGCTGCCCTCCACAGGATCCACCCCCCCAAATCACCAGGTATTTAGGGGCTGGCAACTTTCCCCTCAGTGCCTGTTGCTAGGCAACCAAGATTGCTTCTCTGAAAGCCCCTTTCCACACCTATGTTGGCCTCTGGGAGAAAACTCATTGGGGCAGCTGAACAGAATGCCATAGAGGCCACCCTCCAAAGCAGTCATTTTCTCGGGGGGGGGGAGATCTGTTGTCTGGAGTTCAATTGTGATACCTGGTGATCTTCAGGCTCCACCTGGAGGTTGGGTACCCTAGGCGTAGCAGGCAGTGCTTCAGAGCAGGATCTGTTAGACCCAGGCTCTTGCTGAGTGGGTGATTTTGGGCCAGTCACAGACTTTAAGCCTAACCTACCTCACAGGGTTGTTGTGCAAGTCAAAAGGGGGAGAGGAGAATGATGTCAGCTGCTTCGGTCCCCATTGCAGAGAAAGACTACTTTTCCTGCAGGGGAACTATAGTTGCCAGTCTCCAGGCACTCAGAATTACAAGTGCTCCCCAGATGGCAGAGATCAGTTCCCCTGGAGAAAATGGTGGACTTTGTGTCCTTATATCGGGCTGAGATGGACCCTCTATGACAGCCAATGTGACATAGCAGTCAGGGCTTCAGAGCATGGTGGAGGCTGTGGTGGGGAGAGATGGAAAGTTGAAGAGTGAGGTTGATGATTGGCTGGGAAGGAGATAGGGTTGCCAACTCCAGCTGAGGAATGGAGCCTGGAGACAGTAAGGTTGGAGGAGGGAGTGGGACCTCAGACAAGTACAATGCCATAGACGTCACCTTCCAAGACAACCAGTCCCTCATGGAGAAACATTGTTGCCAATCTCCAGGTGGGGGCTGGAGATCACTCAGAATTACAACTGCTCTCTAGGAAGGAGGGGGGAGGAGATGGGAAGCTGAAGCCAGGGGGCAGATAATGATATGTTGATGGTTGGCTGGGAGGGAGATAGGGTTGCCAACTCCAGGTTGGGAAATTCCTGGAGATTTGAGGGTGGACCCAGGAGAGGGTGAGGTTTCAGCAGGGGTGGAACCTCAGACAGGTACAATGCCATAGAGTCCACCCTCCAAACCACCTGTTCCCTCATGCCAATCTCCAGGGTAGGGATGGAGTTCAGACCGAATTACAACTACTCTTCCGATGGCAGAGATCTTCCCCTGGAGAAAATGGTGGACTGTGTGTCATTATACCCTGCTGAGGTCGCCACAGCAAAATGACGCTGAGTGCCCAAGGCTGGGGCACTCTCCCAGAGCCTCTTTCTAGAGCCTGTTGTATTTATTTTCACAATGGGCCTTATTCCTAGTATAATATAAATGAACGCTGCAATATTTGGGCAAATAGTGTACTGTTTATAAACAATTAGTTTTATGAAGCAATTTTATTGTCTTGGAGGCTATCATGATTTTTTAAAAAGGTAGGCCAAAATTCTTCCAAATATTTTTTTTGTTAGTTATTTTTAAAGGTGTCAGCTGTAAAGAATTCTTCAAATATTGAATTACCTACTTGAAGACATACTTTTAGTCTAGAGGATCTCTGTGGATTATTGCAAAAGCAGATTTCATCAACCCTTTGAGTCTAAACATGTTCCTCTAAAATGAATTAATTTAAACAAAAGATATAAACAATCACTTCTAGTAGGCTTTAAAAGTCTATGGACCAAGAGTTGAATGTGAGTGTAACAATATATTATATAGATACAGATTTTTAAATGCTGTTCTGGGACCTGTTTTGTTCAACATCTTTATAAATGATTTGGATGAAGGAATAGAGGGAATGCTTATTAAATTTGCAAATGATACTAAATTGGGAGAGGTAACAAATATGGTAGAAGACAGAGTCGGGATATCGAATGATCCTGACAGGCTGGAAAACTGGGCTAAAACAAAAAAAATGAATTTCAACGCAGATACATTTAAAGTTCTGCATTTAGGTAGGAAAAATCATATGCATAATTATAGGATGGGGGAGACTTGTCTTGGCAGTAGTATGTGCAAAAAGGATCTAGGAGGCTTAGTAAATCGTACAGTGAACATGAGTTAGCAGTGTGATGCAGTAGCTAAAAAGGCAAATGTGATTTTGAGCTGTATCAACAGAAGCAGGGGTCATTTCATAGAAAAAGAGGTGCAGGAGCTCATTAGCATAACTCATTAGCATAACTCATTAGCATAACTTATTTGCATATACCACACAACCCTGACATCACCAGAAGTCTGTCAGAAGGCAACGCCCACCACTCAGGCTCCACCCCCAAAATCTCCAGGTATTTCCCAACTCAGATCCATCATCAATGGCAGCCAAAAGCAGGAAGAAGAGATCAAGGGGAAGCAGAAATTGATCCAGGCACATTGGTTGGAATTACGGTAGGGAAGAAACTAGATGTGTCACCTGCCAAATTCCTGCCTGTCAAAGGAACCATTACAGAACATAGGTGATGCTGATGTCATGTAACAGAAGCAGGCAGTGTCCCTGGAAGTGACAAGCACTGCCGAGGGCTCACCCACCAGTGTTCCCTCTAAACTGAATTAGTGTGAGCTAGCTCATTTTTTTTAGCCTCCAGCTCACAATTTGTCTTAGCTCAAGGATGACTCCAGAGCAAACTAGTTTATGCAGTAGACTAGTTTATGTAGTAGACAAATCGCTCACTCAGCTTCAATGCCAGTAGTAGCTCACAAAGCAAAATTTTGCTCACAAAACTCCACCGCTTAGAGGGAGCATTGCAGTCTGCTGAAAACTGGCAGCAGCTCTCCAGAGTTGCAGGCATTGGTCCTTCACATCACCGATTGCCAGATCCTTTAAATGGAAATGCTGGGGACTGAACCTGGGATCCTCTGCATGTAAAGCAGATCCTCTACTTTGAGCCATGGCTCCACCCTGCTGTCTACTCATACCAGCAGTGCTCTCCAGGGTCCCAGACTCAGATCTTTCCCTTCACTCAGAAATGTCAGGGAATCAATCCGGGGTCCTCTGCCAACTGGGCAATTGCTCTGCCACTCAACCATGGCTCTTCCCTCAGGAAGTATCTGGCATAATCTCCAGAAGAAAGAGCGTGCTTGCACAGAGGTAACCATAAGCTATCCCCCTGGCTGCTCCCCATCCTCTTTAATATATCAATGCATTTTATTTTATAAATCCAAAGGAATTTGGGAAAGAGCCTTTTTCCTTGGTGTCTAAACAATCCAAGCCCTTTCAGCCTTCTTTTGATTCCCCAATGCTTGGGCCGGCAGGGCAGGGGGGAGAAAGGAGAGGCTGAACTGGCTTGGATCTAAAGCAGGGGTGGTCAAACTTGCATCATGTAAGAGCCACATTGTTAGCCTGATTGCCTTTAATTATGATTAATATTGATTAATATTGGGGAATATTGATATTACAAAAATAGCAATAGGAAAGACGGGAGCAATCACCTATATATACAGGGGTCCCGCTTCTTCCAGAAATACCAGAAATGGACACAGGGTCCAGTTTCAGGTTGAAATGGTTTATTTTACTTAGGAAATTGTCACAAACAAACCATACACAGGCTTACACACAATTATACAGATCTAAGAAAATTAGATAGAAGGGGATAGCACAGTTGCATTAGCAAGAATATCTTTGTTATCCGTTGAGGGCAATATTTACCTGTCTGGAGAGATGACAAAAATAGTTAAGACAAAATATAAAGAGCACACTGAGAAACAATGGGCTAACCCCCTTCAGGCTACACTTTCAAATGCCTCCAGGGAATTCTGGGCGCTGGTGTCAGATAAACATAAAACAAAGAGTGCTCAAATAAATGCCATCACCCCAGCTCACTGGTATGACTATTTTTTGAAGCTGTTCAATGATAATAACATAACTGCCACTAATTCTACTAACTACATGGCATCAGAATTAGATGATAGTCCCCAATGGCCTCCAGTGAGACCAGAGGAGGTTATTCCACTCATTGAACAGCTAAAGCCAAGAAAAGCCCAGATGCAATTCCACCCAAAATAGTTAAAATAAATCCAGACTGCTGGGCTAGTTTCTTGGTTGATTTTTTTAACCATAGTTGATAGAACGGGAATAATGCCAGAGTCTTGGACAAATGCAATACTGGTTCCAACCTTTAAAAAGGGTAATTATCAGTTACCATCCAATTACCGTCCGATAAGCCTCCTTTCTGTTATTGGGAAACTTTATGCTAGGTGACTGGTTAACAAACTTGGATGTCAGAACAAGGAATTCTGGGTCAAGAGCAAATAGGTTTCTGTAAGGGAGAATCTACTCTAAATCACTTAGTGACTCTTATACCTTGTTAATAAGTATAAGAGACAAAAAAGTGCCAAAATATATGCAACCTTTCTAGATCTAAAATGTGCTTTTGATTCAATCATAAGAGAATGTCTATGGGAAAAACTTAAGTTGATGGGGATGGAACTGAGGCTTCTACATTTCATAATGAAGTGTCATCACAATGCGACCTGCCAAGTTAGGCTTAACAACGTTGGTGACCTAACTGACAAAATTCCAATTAATATTGGTGTCAAACAGGGCTGCCTTTTAGCACCTTTCTTATTCAACCTGTTTATAAATGATTTGGCACCTACCTTAGATCTGATTAATGGTCACAGTCCTAAACTTGGCTCAATCCCCATCCCTTTACTCCTTTATGCTGACGATGCAGTGCTGTTGTCCCTATAACTCGTATAGGGCTGAAATGCCTTTTGAAGAGCTTCGTAGACTATTGTGAAGAGAATAGGCTAGTTCTGAACTTTGAAAAATCCAAAATTATGATCTTTGGTAAGAGCTGGAAGCTGTCCAGATGGAATATTGGAAGCCATCTCATCGAACAAGTCAAAAGCTTTAAGTATTTGGGTATTCACTTCTACTGTAACACCAGATGGGTCTACCATAGAAAGAGAGCAATGGAGGCAGCGAACAAGATCGCTGTGACGATCACACATTTCCATTATTCAAGAGGTAACCAGTATTTGCCAGCAGCCCTTAAGGTTTTCAATGCCAAATTGACTGCTCAATTATTCTATTGCGTACCAATCTGGATTGAAGTCTTAAAAGGGGATGTGGAAAGAATTCAGTCCAGATTTCTGCAGAAAATTTTTGGACTTCCCTCATGTGTTCCATATGCAGCCTTATGCTTAGAAACCAATCAAAGGCTGCTATCGACTAGAGCATGGCTGATAACAACTCAGTTTTGGCTTAAACTTCATTTCCATGCTAAAGCTAATAGCATTATTACCCACATGCTATCTGAGTCCCATCTCTCTCCATGGCTTAGATATGCAGAAGAGAAACTCTCTACAGTGGGAATATCTCCAGATTGTTTAGCCCCCTTTTCAGATAAACAAGCCTATGTTATTATTAAACAAAGATTTCTTGACAGATGTTCCCCATGCAGGTTGGGGATTTTTGACATGGGCTGTACTGCAAAATATCTGTTTAGTTTAACAGCCCCTCATCATCGCAGAGCATACAAGCTTGCACGCTTTAATGTTCTGCCATCGGAGGTGTTGTTAGGGAAGTACCGCCAGATACCTTATGCAGACATACTTTGTCCTTGCTATCTAAAAGATATAGAATCCACTACACACACCATTGCCACCACAGCCAGAATAACGAGACAGACAACAGTTTGGAATTAAACAAGGGCCATTTTATTAACTATTTAACAGAACATTGCAGCAATGGGCAAAACTAAGCAAGCATAGGAACGGGCAAGGCAGGCGTCGCTCCCTGACACAACCCTTTTGCCCTTGATAAGGGTGGGTCACCTAGCTCCGGTCTTGAGCCAGCCAAATTCTGGCTCGTAACCGGCAGCCCAGCATACTGGTTGCCCCACAGGAGCGCCTACCCTTGAGACCACACAGACCTTCAGGGAGGAGCCTAGCCGGAGAGGTTCCCAGAGGCCATCACCATTCTCCACCCCGGACCACACAGCCCTAGGGCAGTTCCTGATGACCTCCTGTTCCCAAACGGGATATGCTGTGAGGCGCTCACCAGTTCCGTTTTCTTGCTTGCATAAACCTGCCAAGTGACCGATCTATTTAAAACTCATCCACCACCTATGCCCTTATCCCACTGCCCCCAGTGTAAGGTAGGCATAAACAGCTATAAACCATGCTGGCATACACCAACCACAAAAGTAGACATTGCTTCAAGTTATTTGTACTGCAGTTCTATTCCATTCAGAGTTATATACTATATGTAAATAAGCTTCATATTGTAGGGAAATGATCCATTATAATTCAGATACTTGATCAACAGGAAAGACTGTAAGGGGAACAAAAGACACATAATTTATAATCAGCAATGGATTTCCTGCTTGTTACAGGAATAGGGCTGCTTTCAAATTCACAAACACAATAAATTTCCAAACAATAGAACAAAGCCCATGTGGACTAATGAATACAAGTGTGATTTTAGTTTGAGGTTGAAGTTCAGATCTTTGCTCAGATTTAAAGCTCACATGGACTCCTTGGACCAGTCATTATCTCAATGTAGAGTAACTTACAGGGCATTTGTGAGGATATAATGGGAAATTCTAATGCATGTAATGCTGAGGTTTTTTTAGAAGACTGGTGAGATGCCAGTGTGTGAAGTCAATGCCATTTTTTGGGTAGGAAATCAAGGAACCTGAATCATGTATGGTAACTCACCATATATGACAAAAATGTATATTGCATTGCAATTCTCAGTAGGTTTCCTAGCTGTAATTCTCTGATAGCTAAAACTTATCTATAAGGTGTGTGTTGTGTATGTTAAGTGCTGTCAAGTCACTTCCAACTTTTGGTGACCCTATGAATTAATGTCCTCCAAAACATCCTATCATTAACAGCCTTGATCAGGTCTTGCAAACTGAGGGTCATTACTTATTTTATAAAATCAATCTATCTCAGGTTGTATCTTCCTCTTTTCCTGCTGCCTTCAACTTTTCATAGCATTATTGTCTTTTCCAGTGACTCTTGTCTTCTCATAATGTGAACAAAGTGTGATAACCTCAGTTTAATCATTTTAGCTTCTAGGGAGGGTTCAGGCTTGACTTGATCTAGAACCCACTTATACATCTTCTTGACAGTCCACAGTATCTGTGAAATTCTCCTCCAATACCACATTTCAAACGAATCAGATTTCTTCCTGTCGGTTTACCTCACTGTCCAGCTTTAACACCCATACATAGTAATGTTGAATACCGCGGCCTGAATTAACTTTATCTTGGTCACCAGCAACACATCCTTACACTTTTCTAACTCCTTCATGGCTGCTCTTCCCAGTCTCAATCTCCTTCTGATTTCTTGGGTGCCATCTCCCTTATAGTTGATGATGGAGGCAAGGATTAGAAAATCTTGAACAATTTGAGTGTCTTCATGGTGAACTTTAAAGTCGCATAATTCTTCAGCAGTCATTACTTTTGTCTTCTTGATGTTCAGCTGCAATCCTACTTTGGCTCTTTCTCCTTTAACCTTCAGTTGTAGTTGTTTCAAGTCTTCACTATTAACTGCCAGTAATGTGGTGTTATCTGCATATCTCAAGTTTAATGTTTCTTCCACCAATTTTCAATCCACTTTCATCTAAATCAAATCCACCTTTCCTTATGCTATGTTCTACAGATAGATTGAAGAGATGGAGAGATAAAATACATCCTTGTCTGACACCTTTGCCTATTGGAAACCATTTTGTTTCTCCATATTCTGGATTAGACTCTTGTCTATAGTATATGTGGTAAACAATTCAGAAGAATCAAAACAATCAGATGTTGTGGCACATGCACACAACCAGCCATGGATTTTCATAATCTATACAGTCAAAAGCTTTGCTCTAATCTATGAAACACAAATGGATTTTCTTCTGAAATTCTCTCATATATCCCAGTAATCACAATAAATTTGCAATATGTTCTGTAGTGCCTCTTCCCTTTCTGAATCCAGCTTGAAAACCTGACATTTCTTGTTCCATATATGATAATAGTCGTTATGGTAACATTTTGAGCATCACTTTACTTATATAAGAAATTAATGTGATGGTCCAATAGTTGCTACAGTCTTTGAGATCTCCTTTTTTCAGAATTGAAATGTAGATCAATCATTTCCAGTTTGGGCCATTGTTTTGTTTTCCATATTTGTGGGCAAAATCTTATTAAGATTTTAATGAATTTAGTTTCTGGGGCTTGGAATAGCCCTATTTATAATCCCATCTACTCCTGATGATGTTTTTCTCTTTCAATTGCTGTCAGTGTAGCTTTCATTTCACTCTCTAAAAATGTAGGTTCTTCTTCATAAGGATTGAAACCAAACTGGATGGAGAATTAGATTGCTAGAAGCAAATATGACCATCTAGAACTAAGGATATATAGCTGGAAATATACTAATGAAGTTCAAATCTGAAAAGCTCCCATTCTTAAATATAGTAAAGGTTCCCAAAAGAAACAATGGGTGGGATCCCATGTAGTGATTTCATAGCAAGATTTTACCCACATAACTTGACTTTTGCAGTTCCCCCTCCTGTGGCAGCCCCAAATGTTCCCCCCAGCCCTGTTCTTGGGGGAGAAGAGGTCACCAGGAACAGGGTTCTTGGGTCATTTCAGGCTGCCACCTGGGGGCCGGGAGAATGTTGCACTCCAAAGGTGGAAGTTCTTGCATCAATGGAAAGGCTGTGTAACCCAAAACAATTTCATGCATTTGGAAGGAGTCAGAAACCTTTTAATCTTCCAGTTATTCTGGCAACTCATTGTTTGGCTTCATTTTCAATGGAAAATAGGATAGGAAATATCAGCAAATATGTGCCTTACAGAAGAGAGCCAACAGGAAGAGTTATCCAGTTTTCCTATGAAACAGGATTTTCCTGGTTTGCATTCCTGTATGCCACTTTCTGTCAGTTGTTGTTCTACCTCCATTTGACTTTCTGATTGTAAATGCACATGTTCATTTCATTCTGTGTGGCTGTGCCCTCCCCTTGCTGTGCAACAGAAAAGGTTCTGCTTGCACATGCTGTAAAGCAAGGCAGAAAGAAGGACAGATGCAGAGGCTCAGCTTCAGTGATAGGAAAGCCAACTGCAGTAGGGTAAATAAGTAAAAAGCTTTGCTTATACATCTTGGCAGACAGGCAGGGCATGCAGAGACGGTGGGAAATAAAGCCTGATATAAGGTCTCTCAGCTATCTAGCAATACTTTTGCCACAGGTGATTTACATGACAGGTGTGAGTCCTCCCATTTACCTATAAAGTACATATGTGTTTAAAGTATCTAGATAGGTGAAACTAATGACATCCATCTACTACTGGGCTCAAAGAGGCTTAAAACCCCAAGATTAAAAACATGCAAAATATAGTCCCCCCCCCCAAGAAAATGCAGCTTGTGCCATCAAAAGCTTCATGTCCTTATAGTTTCTCCTAAAACTTTTCTAATGGTGGCATCCCTCTTCATCTCCTCCTTATCTTGTACCACTCCTGTAGTAGATACCAGTCCAGCTGTCCTTAGTGGGGGAAGAAGTAGAAAGTGGCAACTAGGGGAATACGGTTGGTCCATGAGAAGACAAGGGGAGAGACAGTCCTTCAAATATGGATTACATGTATGCATGCATTTATTTATATCTTGCTTTTCTTCCTGGCTGGGACTCATTATCTTAGAACATCAATCTCCTCTGAACTTGGAAAGAAACTAGCAGTCAATGTTTCTATTTTAATATAGAAAGGATCTGAAAGTAGTCAGGCTACCTCATTCTGAACCAGTTGTAGTTTCCAAGTGGTCGTCAAGAGGAGCCCAATATTGAATATTTTGAGGCAATCTAACCACATGGTTATGAAAGCTTGGGTTACAAAAGCATGGTCAGGAGAACTGAATCTATGAAAGGACAGAATTGGTGAATCAAACACAGCTGACATAAAAAATTAAATTGAGTTTTTTAAAACACATTCCCAGCATGTTTTTTTTCCTGTTTACTGTTCCTACTCATTGTAAATGTGGTCATCTGAATCCCTAGGCAGGCTAGATGGAGCCAATCTCATGAGAAGTGGGCATAAGCAAAGTAGTAAGACCCCTAGAAATGCAGTCAAGAAGATTATGCTAACTTGGGGACCATAATTTCATGAATGTCCATTTACTATAAGAAGCAACCCAGAAGATTAAATGGAAAAACAGATTGTCAAAAGATTTTAAAAAAGCACATTGGGTCATGCTTCTATATATAATGAAACACTTGGTATTACTTTGCTCTAGCCAGAGGGAAGTCAAGAAGCCATCAAGAATCTTTTCCGTCTTGTATGTTTCTGAGTTTTTGAAGTTAGATACAATAACTAGGAAATCCCACATAGGAACAATGATTATGTCTCAGATTTATTTTCCTGCAGAAGATGCACAGAAAATCCAGCTCTATTATGTGGCTGTCTGATTGTCTGTGAACCCAAACAAGCTTCAATGTCCAGATCTAGTCTTTCAAGCCATGGTGGTTAAACTCTGTCCCATTTGCCTTGTTTCCAAACGTTATTGTTTCTGTTTCCTTTCTCATTTTCCAAAGTGCCTGAGAAAGCTAGGGTGTTTGCTTGCTTTGTAAGCCCAAAGCTGTGCTCCCTTTAACAGCTGTTGGAAATAGACAGAAGCAGGGAAAAGACTTTCTGGGGCCTTTGCTATTGTGTGGGGTTTTTTTTCCTCACTGTCAAAATGAGCCCCCCACGTAATGTACAATAATGCATCAGCACCTTGCAGATGCTGAATAAATTAGTCCTGTGCAAAGAACGAGCTGCAGAAGCCACATAAACTGTGCTATATTACCCCAAGGTTTCTGGTAATTGCTGCTGATTGGTAGGAGGAAGAAAGCCATCCAGAGGAGAAAACACAATTTGTTGCTGTGGCCACCAGTTCCCAGATTTATTAACTTGCTTCTTGCTCCCTGGGTATTGTAAAACATGCAGCAAATTCAGCAGCTTCAGTGGAGTCTTTCACTCCTTTGGCTAGTTATTTATATTTTTGGGAGTTCATTCCAATTAGAGGGTTTTTTTGGGGTGGAGGTGGCAGATTACTGCTTAATTGGAAACAATTCCCCAGGGCACTCCGCAAGGGGTGGAATTCCTTTGGTGCTGCTTCTCCCATCAAAATTGTCCCTCCAGACCAGACAGGAAAGCAAGACAGACCCAGTATCAGTACCTGCAATTTGTATTTACTGGTGCTTGGGCAGGGCAGACATTTTTGATCAGGGAAGTAGTACTTAGGAGTCAATCCCTTTCTTCCCCAGAGCTGTGGCCACAATCCATGCCTGTTCTTTGTAGATAAATTACACATAACTTCCCATGCAATTTAATTATTATGCTATATGTGTTTTTCACATGGCCCTGAAGCAAACATGCTATACGGCCTCTCTCCAAACATCTCCAAAGAAGGGAGGGGGGCTCTGGCTCAATGGCTAAACATTTGTTTAACACAGAGATGGTCCCAGGTTCAATCCCTGGCATCTTCAGTTAAAAGAGACAGGTAATAAGTGATGTAAAAGATCTCTGCCTGAAACCTTGATGAACCACTACAAGTTAGAATACAGTACTAACCTTGATAGACCAGTGGTCTGACTCGTATAAGGCATCTTCAAGGAATACGGGAAACTCAACCTTTCCCAAAGCATTTTGATTAGGGACCATGACATTCAGGCACAGCCATAAAATGTTTTCCTAGGAAGGGAAGGTTCAGGATCCAAATTTCTGCAGCCTCCTCATGCCATAAAAGAAGGAGATATGGTCAGCCAGCTAAGATTATATGGTGGCCATCCTTAGTTTGGAATCCAGTTCCCTTGCTCTATGTCTGGCCCTGAGTCTTGCCTTCAGATTTGAATTTCTTATGCTGAGCTTTTGGACTACATGCATGACTGGCCAGAAGAACATAAAATGCTCTGCACCTCTTAGATAAGCCAAGAAACATTACCTTTTTCTATCATGATATTTCATTCAGCCACTCAACCTGAAAGTGATCCTATGATGTCAACCGAACCACCAAACCAGTGTTTGATTAAAATGCTTATATGATCAAGAATATTGGTTAATGCCACAATTTGCTAATTATTCAAATTTCTTTGACACCTCTTGGCTTGATTCCAGCTCCTGAGCTAGTTTCCTGATCTCTATTTAACTGTAGCATGCTCCTGTAGTTAATTTTTACATTTATGGCCCCTGCCGTCATATTCGTTGGGTCTGTTAAATTTTATGTGCTATAAAAAAACTGTTTATGATTCATAGTGACCCAATGCTGTCTTAGCTGCAAAGTACAACTGTAAATTCTATGCTTGGTCTCCCATAGTCCAGTCATTTTTCCCTCTCCGCCACATCAGCCATCAAGATTGACGGAGCAGCTAGCAGAAAGCATCAGATGTTACTAGCACTTCTAGTTCATGTGCAACAAGCACAACTAATCTATATGAGCTGTATGTAGGTCAGGGGGGCAGCAATCTTCATGTTCAGATAAGGAAAAGGCTAACACCAATTAATGATCTTTTGCTCCCATTGAAGTAACTGGATTCAGGAAAAGAAGAGTGGGCTTATCTTTTACAGGAAGTAAAAAAACTTAGGCTTCTTTTACTTTCTCTACATTGTGCTCAGTAGCAATGCTTTATTTCATTGTATTGATCTATTTAAATCTATTATTTGCCCTATCATCAGGAGAAAAGAGAAGAGATTCTCAGTCACATATAAAGAGTTCCTCTTACTTGGTTAAATTCCAATTAAGCACTTAAAATACAACAGAGCATCCCCATGGTGATTACTTATGTTGTAATCTTAAGCAAAGTCGCAGTCTTCTGTATCTACTGAAGTTAATGATCTTAGAAGGGTGTAACTCTGAGGACTGGTAAATGACAGTCGCAGGTGAAAAAGTTAATTTATAAATTTCTTATTTGCTCAGCTGACCTTGTTGTGTTGTGATGATTCAGAATACGTCCAATTATCCTTCGTCCCAATTCTCAGGTTACTACAGAAAAGCATTACAGGTAATAACTAAATGAAGAGTAAGCTTCTAGACAGGGCATTCTCTGCAATGATTCCGCTTAGTGTTCTAAACACTGCTGTGTTCGAATCATAGTATGACCACTGTTTGTGAGTAGCACCCTCAAATACTAAAAAAAAAAATAGTTCCAAACTGTATGAAATATTTTGAGAGTGCACATTCTCACATTATCCCCTCTGCTTCTGTCCTGCTCCCATTTGCAATCCATCCAATAGAAACAGAATTACTAGAGAGCTGCCCTCCTTGATTGTCTTGAGCCTGCTAGAGTAAGAGGGAAGCTAGTCTAGTGTCTCTCTAGTGTTCCAACCCTAGCCATTTTGCCTGCCTGGTTTCCAAAATCAAGGCTGTTCATATTAACTGTGGGCTGGATGTTGTGTATCCATTCCTCCCACAGAAGAAGCCTTCCTCAGGTGGAAGAAGCAGGAGGGGCAGACTCACTCATTTCCTTCTTTTTGCTGCAGCTATCCATACTGCATGTTTTTTAAACCATTTGGGTCCCTCAAACCTCAGTAACACCTTTTAGACACTCACAAGTGGCTGCTGGAGAAGGGGGAAGGCAGAGAAGATCCATCTCTGCTGGTGCTTTCCTTCATTGCTGCATATCTTGAGTCTTCTACACTGGATTGCACATACTGATCTGACACTGATCCCTGAGTTGGGACATGCACCAATTTAACGACTGCCACAGTGCAGGCAGAAAAGAAACACATATGCTCAAAACATAACTTTGGCCACCCAGGTGGATGATCAGTTGATAGGGGAAGTGTGTCCACCTTGGTTCTCCTGGGCCTCTTTGCAGGCTTCGATACTATAGATATCCTTCTGGATTACTGGGTTTGTTTGGGCCTGGGGGGCACTGTTTGTATAGGTTTCCATCCTTTCTGGAATGGAAGTTGTAGAAAGTGGTACTGGATGACCTGTTCAGCCCATTCGTTATTGGCCTGCAGAGTATTACTGTGCTCTATTGTGTCCCCATGCTATCTAGATCCTACATGAAATTGTTGGGAGCATTCATATGGACATCTGGAGTACAGGGCTGTCAATAAGTGGATGACATTCAGCTCCTTCTCTCCTTTTTATTTCAGTCCAGGGGGTTGGTAGAAATGCTGAAATGGTGTTTCAAAGAAGCAAAGGACTGACTGCGGGCAAAAAAACCTGCAATGTAATCCAGAAAAAACGGATGGGGCTGTGAATTAGAAGTGAGGCTAAATCTGAGAAGACTTGCAGTATCTATGCAAAACAGTCTTCAGCCTTCCTGCCTCTCCAAATGCTGTCAGCACAACATAATATGGGATACTGATACAGTTAATAACCATGAATGCTGATTCATTAGACTTCCTATTTGAGTCCATAAACCCAAAGGACAAAGGCGACAAGTTGGACAGACATTATCTTGTTTATCCACTAACCTTAGGCAATATGAATCAATACCTTGAAGACCCTCAGTCTTGTGGGACCTGTAACTTGCCCCTGATGCATTCCCCCTCTGCACCCATGGGTCAGTGTGCAAATGGTCATAATTCCCAATTCTTCACAAATGCAAAATACCTAAGCTGGGATGCCACACTGCCTAGCTGGCAAGGTCTTCAGATGCAACTCAAGTTATCTCTGATTAAGTAGCTTCTAGCAACTTCTGCAGGGCCAGGGCACCTGATGAATGCTTCCCATGGGTCACTGCTCTTTAGCCATTTGGGCTGCCTGTGCTACCTTTTACTGATGTGCCTGTGCTGCAGTTCTGCCTTGCCCTGCACATGCATTTGCTCTCCTTCAGGTTCTTTCATCACTGTCTGCTGGCTGCAGGTGCCTCTGACAGTGCAGATCTGTGTAATCCTTCCATTTTGTTGAGTTGGTCATTTTAGCCCCCTCATGCATAACATTCTTCTCTTTTACTTGCTCCTTTCTCTTCTTCAGTAAACATAAATTATTTAGGGGTTGGGACTTGATTGCTCCCGTCTTCTTGGGATATTTATCTGGCCATGGATTTATTTGGTGCATTTTTAACATTCAATATGTAATGGGATACATTTCACAGACAAATAAATTCAAATCCTTTTTTGAAAACTCAGGTAACAGTAGCTGAGTAATGAAGGTGGCAATAAATTCTGTGCCTGCATGTCTGCAGCCCAGGAAAAGGAAAGGCTCATGATATGTAAGTGCAGTAAAAATTGGGAAATACTACCCATCAAAATTCACCATGGTGCTATCTGTCACCTCAAAGAAAGTTTGTCTGCTGCAAATGGTTTTAGTATTGGTGGCTTCAAACTTTTGTGGGGGCCTTCCCGGTTGTTCCCACGGACAAGAGATGGGACTGGGAAGAAACAAACTGCCAGTAAAGGAATTACCCCTGTCTGGGTCAATGCTTTAACTAAGGAAGAATTAATTGCCTTGTACCTGGTCCATGAGCTTTGTCGTCACTCCTGAACACTTCCTCATTACCAAATCTAGAATCTGGATGCTCGCTACATTCTAGATGCACAGAAAACAACACTAAGTTCAACTTGAGAATCAAAGTCAGAGCTCATATGACTTAAAAGTGTTAAATTGTTAAAAGTCTGGAGATTGAGGATTACATATCTGCTTTTATTTGATGTACTACTTGATTGTATTGCCTCATTTCCTGGAAATTTGATTTGAGTTCAATTATGATACATGTTCACAGTTTTTATTGTATTTCATTGGTTTCAGTGCAAACACTTTTCTGCCTGTACCTCTTTTTTATTACCCAATCAGAATGAAATTCTTAGAGATTGTATGTATCAAAGAATTCTCTGTCCCTACTTTCAGACAGGCCACATAAAGCCTTCCTGTTCTACTGTCAATTAAAATTCTCACTTGCAGATCAGGATAGGAGGAAAAAAATGCTCTGAATAGTTAGGTGCCAAGTCCCACAAGGACAAATAAGGAAACATGTCTGTTCTGCTTTGAAAAATACCTCCTACTTTGATGATGATGATGATTCTGCCTTTTTGCCAGGAGCTCCTTTGCATATTAGGCCACACACCCCTAATGTAGCCAATCCTCCAGAAGCTTACAGAGCTCTTCTTACAGGGGCAACTGTAAGCTCTTGGAGGATTGGCTACATCAGGGTTGTGTGGCTTAATATGCAGAGGAACTCCTGCTACAAAATGAACCCTGCTTTTTGCTCTCGTATGGCCAAGGTGGCTAAGAGATTAAAATATACAAATTAAAATCTCATTTTAGAAGCTATTAAAACCAACACACAAATACATCATTAAAATAAGTTAAATTCAGAGCTTAAAATAAGTACAAAAGATAAAAACTACAGTTAAAACTTTAGGAAGGAAGGAGGGATCACTGAAGGAATGCCAAGGGAAACAAAAAGGTCTTTACCTGCTGGTGGAAGATGGCAGTGGAAGAGGAGCGAGTTTCAGAGTTCTGGTGCCACTACTAAGAAGGCATCTCCTGAGTTGCCACCTGCCTAATCTCAGAAGATGGGGGCACCTGTAGCAGGCCGTCTGAAGATAACTGCAGGGTAGGCTCATAAGGGAGTAGGCAATCCTTCAGGTACATTGTTCCCAAACTCTTTAGGGCTTTAAATGTCAGCACCAGAACCTTGAATTTTGCCCAGAAACAAACTGGGAACAGTGTAGATGGAAGAGAGCCACTTCAGTTAGCATCCTGGTTGCAGCTTTCTGTACCAACTGAAGTATTTGAACACTTTTCAAGGACAGCCCCACATAGACTGTGTTGCAGTAACCTAAACTAGTTGTCATCAAGACATGTACCACAGTGGCTAACCATAAGGTCACAGTTGACTAACCAGTCTAAGCCAGTAAAAGGCACTCCTGGCCACAGCTGCCACCTGATTATCAAGCAGTAGGCCTTGGTCCAAGAGTGTTCCCAGACTGCAGACCTGTTCCATCAAGAGGAGTGCAACTCTATCCAGAAAAGGGAACACCTTGAATATTGAGTCAGACCTTCCACTCACCAGTAGCACTTCCATCTTGTCAGAATTAAGTCATAATGGATGCCTGTAATTAGTGGTGAATGAAGTCTTAGCACTCTCTGCCCATCACCACCTCTGCCTTTTTCAGGAATTGCCTCAAGCTCCATCAGTTATTTCCTACAGATACACCATCAGTATCAAACCTTAGTTTTTGAAAAAGGAATGAGATAATAGCAATTGGATCAAAACATCCACACAACCCGGTGCCCACACTCACTGGGGGTCCTGTTTGCAGTGCCGTGGGGAGGGGGGAGGTAAGGCCATCCATGGCAGCTCAGCTGGGCAGATGAGGTGGTCCAGTGGCATGTGCAGGAAGCTGGCGCCTGCCCAGCCCAATGCCGGCCCTATCAACGGGCCCTTGGTGTCAGGGGGCGGAGGTGCCGTGGCAGCTATTTAGGGTGCTGCACTACCCCAGCTCACCATCCTCAGCGCCGGATGTCTTTCTCTGAAAACTCTCTCTCTCTCTCTCTCTCTCTCTCTCTGTGCTATTTTGACTGAAGCTGTAAACAGGGTTAGTATTTAGTTGGGGTATCAAGGAACTCTGTACCTTGGGTGGCCATCTTGCCCCCTCCCCTTGGCACTGGAGTCACAAACAGAAACCCCTTTGAACAGAAGGATGCTTTCTTGTTTCTTGATCTTTTCAGCTATTTCCCCCTCCCTATTTTGTAATTACAGAATATGACAAATTGTCTAGACGTGAAAATCCATGGGGATAGTGCTGACTCTTACTCTTACTTCCTAGCAACAAAGGATTGTATGTGTCCTTTCGTTCTTTGATTTGGCTTTTAATTCTCATCCTTAGGAAGAAACAGACTATTGGCACTTTCCTTGTCAATTGTCCCCACCTCTCTGTTGCTGCCAGCAAATGATAAGCTCTCATCTGCTTGAGTGAAATGGATCTATGAAATATCTTTGCTGTGTCTAAATCCAACGGTGTAGACTGTTTGTGTACCAGTGTTCTCTGTTTATGGCCACAAACAGCAGCTTTTGGGAGCTGGCACTGAAAACTACTGATGATTGACCCTTTGGGACCACAGAAGTATGTTAAATAATTCACTCCCAACCACATCATGGTTCAAAGAGACAAGTAAAAATTCCAGTGGAGTGCAGCTTTACTTGTGGTTCTTTATTGTTAAAGTTAAATTTTCAGGAGGGGAGATAGGAAACAAAGCTCCCTGAAGCTCATTGCAAAACATTTTAACATTAAAAGAGCAAAACAAAGAATCCAGTCCTTTTATTCATTTGACTGCAGAGCTTGTGTTAACATCCACTATTTAAACACAAAACTGGCCTGCTTGTAAAAATGAGCTTTGAAACACTGAGCTGACAAACCCCAGGGAAAGCTTGCCTTTTATTAACAACTGCTAATACACATCAGGAACCTAATTCTAATGTTTAGTGAAAAACTATTTGGAAAAAGTAAGAGTAAAAGATTTGGAAATCTACTGGACGTGGCAGGGCAAATTGTTTCTACTTTGCTGCCTGTGCACAGGCCTAGTTATCTATTTCTTTCTTGGTCAAGTCAATTTGTATTCCCCATGAGAAAAGTAATTCATTTGCTATTTGTTTAACTTCTATCACTGGAATTATATTATGCTTTGCAAAAACCTTGTTGTGGTATTAAAGATAATAAACGCAAATTTGTGTATTAATGGACAATAAACGTAGGTGTGGAAGCAATGTGGAGTCAGTGAAGGTATGAGGCATGTGATTTTGATTTTAGGTATGGGGATTATGATTTTATATGGCTGTTGTGTAGGCCTTGACCTGGATAGCCCAGGCTAGCCTGATCTCATCAAGTCTCGGAAGCTAAGCGGAGTTGGTCCTGGTTAGTATTTGGATTGGAGACCACCAAGAAAGTCCAGGGTTGCTATGCAGAGGCAGGCAATGACAAACCACCTCTGAACATCTCTTGCCTTGACAACCCTACTGGGCAGTGGCAGGAGCACTTAGCTATGTACTAGGGTTGGGAGCAGGTAGCAAGTTGCTCATGCAGCAGGCGGCAGAGTACCAAGGCAGACCTAACACAGTATGAAACAAGTAAGATCTACTGGAAAGGGACAACTTCAAAGCTGCAAGAAAGTTACTTCAATGAAGGAAAATTGAGGCCTTGTCTCTTGGGTCAGCCTTCATTCCCCCCCCCCCCCCCCAACATTCAGCTTTCCCTCTATCCCTTTCCTTTAATCAGCCCTTTCACAATAGAATCACAGAATGTTAGAGTTAGAAGGGACCTTGCAGGTCATCTAGTCCAACCCCTTGCACTCTGCAGGAGCATAGCTGAAAGATAGTCCTACAACGTACCTGAAAGATGGTCATCAAGCATCCACTTGAAAACATCCTATTTGGCACCTGTTCAGAGAACCAGTATGGTGTAATGATTAGTGAGTTGGAGTAGTGCCTGAGATATCCAGGTTCAAATCTCCTCTTACCATGACACTCACTTGGAAATCTTAGGCTAGTCACACTCTCTCAGCCTGACCTACCTCACAGGGTTGTTACGAGAATAAAATGGAGGAGGGGAGAGAAAAGTGTATGGTACCCGAAGCTCCTTGCAGGAAATGCAAAGTAATCATGTGCTAAATGACTGCAATGAATTTAAAAATACATTTTTTCATTATATAAAAAGTCCAGATTTATCTATGGCTTTTGATAACTGTGGATCATTAAATTTTACTGGAGCACCTTGGAATTCCTTTTATTAGTTTTTTTTGTCAGATTGTACAGAAAGAGCATCAGAGATGCTGAATAATCAGTTGGGGGTTTGAAATATGATGCTCCTCCAGGCTCTCTTCTTCACTGGTACTCCTTAACATCTGTGTCAGGTTGCTAAATGAGATAATCTGTTGGTCTGAAGTTGGGTGTCATCAGTATGATGATGACACCCAGCAATACATATTTCTAAGTCTCTAGAAAGAGCCATGCAGTCTTAAAGGGGAGGCTTTGCTCAAGTTGATGAGAAATAACAAACTGAAACTGAATCCAAATAAGATGGAAATGATGCTGGTTGACATAAATGGAAGCATTCAGCTATCATTTGTTTATTATTTAAAGCTCTTTAAAGCTGCCTTTCCACTCAGGAGCCTCAAGCAGCAAACAATAAAAGTATTAAAACAAGATTTAAAACAATATAAATACAATAAAACACATAAACACCCATACTCAGTTGTGTTAAAGCATAGGGGTGCCTTTGGACCCAGCTTATTTAATGGAAGAACTGATTGGAGCAGTTGCTAGGAGTACCTTTTTCATCTTTACCTAGTCAGTAAATTCTCTTTCCTTCTCCACTCAGCTGACATGTCAACAGTAGTATGTGCTTCTGCAACCTTAACACTTCATTACTGTAATGCACACTCTGTGTGGGACTACCCTTGAAGACAACGCAGAAGCTTTATCCAGTGAAGAATGCTGCTGCTGTGGTTTTTTGCTAGGAATATTATATCAATATTAGAACAATTGCACCA
Source organism: Lepidodactylus listeri (assembly GCA_029233225.1). Classification (NCBI taxonomy): domain Eukaryota; kingdom Metazoa; phylum Chordata; class Lepidosauria; order Squamata; family Gekkonidae; genus Lepidodactylus; species Lepidodactylus listeri. The sequence continues at coordinate 43,738,995 of JARCFY010000002.1, read as the reverse complement.
GCTACCTTATGCTTTTGGGCTCAGTTCAAGTTCTGGTGCTTACCTTTAAAGTTTTATGTAGTCTGAGATTGACATTTGCCACCCCAGCAGGAATAACGAGACAGACAACAGTTTGGAATTAAACAAGGGCCCCTTTATTAACTACTTAACAGAACATTGCAGCAACGGGCAAAACTAAGCAAGCACAGGAACAGGCAAGGCAGGTGTCTCTCCCTGACACAACCTCCTTGCCCTTGATATGTGTGGGTCACCTAGCTCTGGTCTTGAGCCAGCCACATTCTGGCTCGTAACCAGCAGCCTGGTTGCCCCCCAAAAGCATACTGGTTCCCCCCCAAAAGCACCTACCCCTGAGGCCGCACAGACCTTCAGGGAGGAGCCTAGCCAGAGAGGTTCCCAGAGGCGATCACCATTCTCCACCCTGGACCGCATTGCCCTAGGGCAGTTCCTGATGACCTCCTGTTCTCAAACAGGATATGCTGTGAGGCGCTCACCAATTCCGTTTTCTTGCTTGCACAAACCTGCCACAGCCAAGGCCAAGCCTCTGCTTTGGCCTTTGCTACCCCATTCAGCAACCAAGTGCCAACCGGATCCTGTGCTGCCCATCCTCTAAGAATATCCCATTGCCCTTGTTTGACAGGTGCGACCCATTGGGCCTGTACAGTTCTGGAAACTTGACATGTGTATTAGGGTGCGGCAAAAACAAAACCCAGCCCAGACTCCATGGCCTTCCTCATCTGACCCTTCATCTCATCTCGCAGCCCGCAGCACCTGTAAGAAGAACTTCATTAATAACCAGGTAACAATTTAAGGAGCCTCGACAGGCTTAAACGTTGGAGGACCTAACATAACCTCTATAGCAACGGGATTTCCATCGCCCAATCCTCTGGATTTCACTGGCGTGGTACCCCATAGCTGAAGCCGTTGATGCAGCCCCAATCCTAAAGGAGTGCATACCAAAGTGGACCCCGCCCAGGCCCTCTGCGTCATGGTCCAAAACTGAAACTTTGTGAGGGGGATGCCATCCCTATGCTGGAACAGATAACCAGGGCCATTGCCCCGAAGTGCCAAATATCGGCCAAGGGTGGCCACTGGGCACAACTCGGCCTCAGAACTGCAGTCCATTTCAATCACTGATCCCTTCCCGCATTGGTCTGTTTTTGACCTATGCAGCTTAATCCGAATTCTGGAATTCAGTATGGAAATGTCCCGCCGCTCCAGTGCCATGCCTGAGACATCATTGTGAGAGCCAGCCACCAGCTCACTGATCCTGAGTGCCCCCAAAAAGGTGATCAGCGATGCTGCATGAAACGGCCTGGCCTCATAGCTGTCACTGCAACACATGAGCCACTGAGTCTTGAGCCCCTGCAGCACAGCCAGGGTCAAGGATGCCCTGGTGTCAGCCACCTTGCCACTCTCCTGTGACCACCCCTCGAGCACCTTCCAAAATCGGAAATCACTCGTAGTGTTCCCATTGCTGGACACCTTGCTAGCAAAGGCCAATGAGGAAAGCTTACCCCTGATGGTGTGCGCTGACAGGCCCTCTTTCCTCAGCGTCACACAGAACTGCATTAAGTGTGACACTGGTATGGGCCAGACTTGTTTCAGGACCGCTTCCTCCCTGAAGGACAGGAATTGCTTACCCGCCTTCCTGTAAGCTCTTCGGGTGGAAGGGGCAAGGGCCAGACTCATTGCCCTGTCGGCCTCAGCCCTCCAATCTCCCACACCTCTTCAGGCATTCGTGCTGTTTGCAGGTCGGCCTCTGGAGCCAGCTGACGGAATCTCTCCATCTGTTTGTGAGAGAGAGTGTCAGCGACCCCATTGTTAACCCCCGGAACGAACTGGGCTTTGAATGCAATGTTGTTCCACAAGCACTGCAGCATGAAGGCCCTAACCAGCGCCATCACCCTGAGAGACTTTGATGTCAGGGAGTTAATTACATGCACCGTGGACTGGTTGTCCCACCAGAAATGGACCGTCCAATTGGCCAAATCTTTGGCCCAAATCCACATTGCCGTAACAATTGGAAAAAATTCCAGGAAGGTAAGGTCTTTGACCCACCCCACCTGAAACCAATCAGCCAGCAAATCCCCAGCACATCAATGTCCTCTAAAGTATACTCTGTAGCCAGAGGAACCTGCCGCATCTGATGAAATCTGCAGCTCCGCCTCAAGGAGGAATTCCTCACACCAAAGGGACACCCTGTTGTATGACTCCAGAAATTGTTGCCACACAAGGAGGTCATCCCAAATCCCTCTGGTGACCCTGGTCCTATGGTGTGGAAGATGGAGGCCCCTCATCAAATCACAGAGTCTCCTTACAAAAGCCCTGTCAGGCGCCACGACCTTGCATGCAAAATTTAGGTGGCCTGCTAGCTGCTGCAGTTCATGCAGAGTAATCTTAGATTGTGACATAACTGGGTCCACCCGTGTCTGCAATGCAATTAATTTGTCGATAGGCAAGCTGCAGCACTGCCCCACGGTATCAATCTCTATCCCAAGGTAGGTTAACGTGGATGCCGGGCCCTCAGTCTTTTCCTGAGCAAGAGGAACGCCAAGTTCCCCAGCTAGGTTAACAAAACCGGACAGCAAAAATTGACATTGTCCAGTACCCCTCCTTCCTGAGAGAGCCAGTTTGGTGTAGTGGTTAAGTGCGTGGACTCTAATCTGGGAGAACCAGGTTTGATTCCCCACTCCTCCACTTGCACCTGGCTGGATGACCTTGGGCAAGCCATAGCTCTGTACCAGCTGTTCCCTCAAGGACAGCTTGGGAAAGAGCTCTCTCAGCCCCACCTACCTCACAGGGTGTCTCATGTGGGGAGGGGAAGGGAAAGGAGTTTGTAAGCCACTCTGAGACTCCAAGTGAGTGAAGGGCGGGGTATAAATCCAATCTCTTCCTCTTCTTCTTCTTCTTCTTCCTACTAATAGGAAATCATCAAGGTAGTGGGCCATACTGCAGAGTCCCGTCCTGAATCTCAAGGCCCATTCAAAAAATGAACTGAACCTCTCGAAAGCAGCACAGGACACCGAGCATCCCATGGGAAGGGCCCGGTCCATGTAGAACTTACCCTAAAAAGCAAATCCGAGTAGCTCGAAGTCCTCTGGGTGGACAGGGAGGAGGTGGAAGGCTGACTTAATGTCACACTTTGCCAATTCTGCCCCCTTGCCACAGAGGCGGACTACCTGCATTGCCTGATCAAAGGAAGTGTACTTAACCGAACATAACTCCTCTGGTATTGCATTGTTCACTGACTCCCCACACGGGTAGGACAGGTGGTGAATGAGGCGATATTCGCCCGGTGCCTTTTTGGGCATAACTCCCAATGGGGAAACTCTCAAAGTACTAACTGGGGGAGAATTAAATGGACCTAAAACCCTGCCTTCACTCCTTGGCGATCTTCTCCCTAACTATATGCTCTATACCCTGAACTGATTTTAGATTAGGAGCTAGATAAGGGGCCCTCCTCCCTTGGAAAGGTATCCTAAAACCTAACGTGAACCCCTCCAAGAGGTAAGTTCGGTCATGGATCTTTGGGTAACAACTTAACCAGAGCCTTAAAACTTCCAATTTAATTGGGCTGGGCCCCTTTATCAGGAGGGGGGTTGTAGTTCCCCCCTCCTCCTGAGTGCTTGCCTCCTTTGCCCCCCCCCCCCCAGCCTTTTGGCCTAGGGCAGCTGGAGAAGGCATGAGGCCCGGCACACAGAGGGCACTCGTGGCAAAATGAGCAGGACTTGGGGCGACAGGTTTCCTGGGAGGTAAACTTCCAACAAAGCGGGCGTCGCTGAACCAGCTGCCCCACCTGGGTGCGGGAACCCGACTGCACATGTGCCCTCTTCTCCAAGTGACCGCTGTGCAACCTCTCGCCCCAAGATGCCCTATTTGGCGACATAATTTGCAGCCATAAATTGGGGTTGATCTTATCCCACTGCATGGACGGGTTCATTGCTGCCCACATTCTAAACTCCTCATCATACTGCGACCAAGCCAGGCTTGGGAAGTCTGTAAAAGCTTTATAGATGATGTCCATATACTGGATCATCGCTGAAGCCCTCCAAGGCTGGTGCCGCACTATGACAGCAGTGTATATAAGGAATCCAGGGTACCAGATTGCCCATGTCCTGTCCACTACATGTTGCTTTAAGCACTCTTTTTCTCGTTCATCCAGGTTGTCCTTATCTTTTTTTTTCTGCATCTCGCGATAAAGCAAACTAAAAACATTCATTCATTCATTCATTCATTTATTTATTTATTTTAGTTTTTATATCCCGCCCTCCCCGCAAGTGGCCTCAGGGCGGCTAACAAAGGCTCAAAGCCGTGCATATCATAACAATTTAAAATCATTTAAAACACAACAATAATAAAACTCCATTACACAGGAGCATAAACTGCTACAATAAAACTAAAATATCCACTAAAATGCTTCCAGTCTCTTTAAAATGGCGTCCTCTCTAGTGAGGGACCCTCCAGTTATCCACGTATTCACCTTTAAGGATTTTCTCCTTGGTGGCAATTGGCAGATGATCGCCCAAAGGCAAATCTGTGTCCCCACTAGGCAGAGCCCCTGCAGGAACTACCTCATACGATGCCCCCCCTGGACATGGATAGCTGATGCCAGGCTGTGGTTAACCCCATGCCATCCAAGAAACTTGGCAAATGGATGGAGGACACAGTGGAGCGTAGTGTGGCCAACTAGCCTGAACCATGTCCGAGGTGGCTGCACCCTGATAACTAGGGCCCCATGGCCACCAGGACCCATCCCCTCCAGTGCCAACCTCCTTACCTCCCCGCTTGTGAGGCACCATATAAAGTGCCACCTGTCGGTCCCCCGTGCCTTGTCCCCGCTGTACAGATGCTGAACCCTTGCCTTGCTCCAGAGCATCCTCCTCTCTTTTGTCCTCTAAGAAGGCTAGTCACGCTAAAACCTGGACTTGAAATGACACGTTAGAATCCCCTTTTGCCTTAGTGCCCTTGGATGACAAACCCCGCTCTTTCTCCAATGCCTCAAGTCATTGTAAAATGGCGGCATTAACAGGATCCTCCTCCTCCTCCTCATCGGATGGAATCACTGGTGCAGGCCGTACTGGAGGCCTTTTGGGAGCCGGTTGCTTACCCTTTCCTTTGCCTTGCCCCTTCCTAGAAGCCACGGCAAGAAAATGTTATTAAAACAAATTGCAACTAGATTGAGCATAAGACTAAAAAGTGGGAAAATGTAAGCTTTCCAGAAACTATACTTCCTGCCTAAACCTGTGCAATACCCCAGTAGGCCAAACAGCCAAGAAAAGATTGATCTAAAATGGCAACCCCCCAGCTTCACAAAATGGCTGCCGGACCCAAGGTGACTAGACCTCACCAAAATGGCTGCCAAGTGTGAGCCTGAAGCCACACCTAAAATGGCCACCACCAGAATGCCACACTCACAATGGCTGCCCGGCAATACTGCCACAAAATGGCCACTGATGAGCTATGGCCCACTCAAAATGGCCGACATAAGGCCCGACTGAAAGTCCCTCACATGGCTGCCTCAAATTGCCTCACCCCACAACAGCCGGTTCAATTAAAAATTGCCCTCTACAGGCCGGGACATAAAGTGATGGGGGGGTTGCTAATAAGGAGGGTATTTTATTCCCCCTTAGGGGCTCCTCAACCGACTGTAAAACCGAATGGCCGCCGGGAATGCTCCCTCTCAAGGCGGCCTGCTGTAGTTGGGGGGGGGATTTTTGCCTACCAACCCCCGGGGAGACTGCTCCCAATTGCCAGGTTTAATCTGTGGGCTGGAGTCTGGAGGTGTACTGCCCACTCAGTGGCCTGTTGCCACCAAAATTGGGCCCCTACTCCCAGCCCTCGAGGGAACCTGCTCCACTGTCTGCATAAAAAACGAGTGGCCGCCGCTGCTGTGTGCTGCCGTCAGCCGCTGCCACCTGTGTGTGCTGCCAAAGCCTCAGCCCCACCAAAGGGCCCACCGCCACAAAGTGAAGGGCCACCACAGCGCAGGCCTAAACGCCGGTGCCACCTGGCTTGCCGCCGAGACTACTGCTGCCACCCGAAAACATGGCCGAAGAAGCGGTCGCCCCTGCAAAAGGACCACTGCTGCCGGGATCTTCATGGCCGTGACGTTGCCGCGGCCTGAGTCGCACTGCTGCTCACACCCCCGAAAAGTACACTGCCGCTGAGCCGGACAAGCACGCCGCAGCCACCAATGACAAGGAGCCCAGGCCCGGACCTCCAAGGTAGGCCTCCTGCTGCTCCTCCCTCTGCGTGCTCAGCCTCACGGAGCATGCAGAGCAACTGACAAAGGCAGAAGTGGGGCGCAGTGTCTTCAAACACTAGCCCTGCCCCCGTCAGCTCCAATATGTGCGGCATGCGGCACTGTTGCTGCCCGTCTCCCCCTGAGGCAGCAAAGCAGCTCCCGAGCATCAGTGGTGTTGCCAGGCGCCCTGAAGCCAAGATATCATGGGCTACCTCTTCCTGTATAATCATATGTGCTAACTCTGCTCCATGCAGGAGTTCCTATTCACTTTGACCCTTCTGTGAGAAGCAGATGCTTCAGCTTCCCATTCACATGCCTTTTCTATTATAGCACCCACTCTGGACTCCTAGAACTCGTATAGAGGGAACCTTCACCATCAGTTTTCTGTAAGGTCTATAAGGCAGAGTTGTTTCAAAGCCCTTCTCTTGAAAATAATGAGCAATCAGTTTGTATTTGGGCACTATAGTGGTTTTGTTTTATGACTTCTGTGATTTTGTCAGTTTGTTTGGTTTAATGCAATTTTAATGTGATTCTTATTGTAAATCATTATTATTTAATTAATTTATACCCTGTCTTTCTCCCCTATGGGGACCCAAAGCAGCTCATATAATTCTCTTCTCCTCCATTTTATCCTCACAATAACCCTGTGCGGTAAATTAGCTGAAAGAGTATGACTGGCCCAAGGTCACCCAGTGAGCTTCCATGGCAGAGTGGGTCTTCAGACCTAGGTGTCCCAGAGACTAGTTCAGCACTATTAACCGCTACATCACACGGTTCTTGAGCTTTTAGGAAAGGTGGTCTAGAATTTTGTCAGACAAACAAATCAATGAACATTGTTTATATTAAAATAGCAATAATTTGGGCTGAAGCCTTACATTCCTGTACCACTCATCAGTTTCCTAATTCAGTTTCAAGCAACTGAAGTGATAATTCACAGAGGAATAAGGGACCTTGAAATATAACATGGCATTTTATTGGCCTGCTCAGGCTACTTACTCCAGTCAGTGAACTTGCTAGCTTTGCAGTCACTGAACCTTATCCCTCCACATGAGTTCATGTTTTTTTTCTCCCATAAACAAGGTTTCAGCTGAGCACAGGCATGTGATGTGACAAAATGAAGGCTTTTATTAAATAGCAACATGAATAGAGAAAAAATCAGTTGCGAGAGTGAGTTTAGAAGGATGTTGGAATTGAAAGTGGACTGGTTAATGTTTGGCTAGTCTGTGATTGGAAAGGTTGGAAAGCTGGGTGCCTCATTGGTGGAACTTTGAAAATTCTAAGACCATTGGGGTGAGTTAAAGGCAGGTGGTGGCAGCTGGGCAAAACACTGATGAAAAACACTGTTAAGAATATAAATCCTGGAAGGGCTGGATTACCAGAGCAGCCAAGGAAAGTATATGAGGTAGATATAAATGTAATAGAAATAGACAGATTACTGTATCTAAACAGGGTACATACTTGGACAGAAGTTATGTCATGTTTTTCTTTGCTTATTTTATTTTTCTAGGCTTAGTAGGCCTACAGTTGAAATTTGGTATGTTTAAATCTTAAACTAAGAAAGTTTTCTATGCAGCTGAGATAGCGTCTGCGAGTTCCCGCCCAGCCCAATTGTTTAGGACAATTCGGTCATTGACGACTCTGCCAGTGAGCAGACCAAACGATAGAGAATTGGATATTGGCTGTGAGGCTTTTGGGAAATATTTTGCAGATAAAGTCTTGTCGCTCCGCCGAGACCTCCCCGCCACAGTTGATACAGTGGCAGAACTTGAGACTCCAAGCCCGTCTTCTGGTCATATTTTGGATTACTTCAATCCACTCTGTCTGGACGGGGTTGACAATCTGCTCTCGCTGGTCCGCCCAACCACCTGTAAACTCGATCCGTGCCCATCATGGCTAATTAAAGCAAGCCATGAGGAGGTACGAGGGGCGCTTGGGAAAATTATCAACACATCCCTTGCAGAAGGGATGTTCCCTAGTGCCCTGAAAGAAGCAGTGGTACGCCCGCTTCTAAAAAAACCATCTTTAGACCCGGCCGATTTAGTCAACTACCGGCCAGTCTCTAATTTGCCCTATTTGGGCAAACTAATCAAGAAAGTGGTGGCGGACCAGCTACAGAGCTTTTTGGAAGACACCTCTGTGTTAGATCCTTTCCAGTCCGGCTTTCGGCCAGGTCATGGGACGGAGACAGTGCTGGTCGCCCTTACAGATGACCTCCGAAGGCATCTGGATCGAGGTGGCACTGCGGTACTGGTGCTGTTGGACCTGTCGGCAGCGTTCGACATGGTTGACCACCAGTTGCTGCGCTGTCGTCTCACCGATATTGGAGTCCAAGGGTTAGCCTTACAGTGGCTTTCCTCGTTTCTCCAGGATCGGGGACAAAGGGTGGCGGTAGGGGATCAACTCTCCCAAAGACACCAGCTGGATTGCGGTGTTCCGCAGGGAGCAGTTCTTTCCCCTTGTTATTTAACATCTTTATGCGCCCCCTTGCCCAGATTGCATGGAGGTTTGGGCTGGGTTGTCATCAATATGCAGATGACACCCAGCTCTATCTGTTATTGGGTGGTCAGTCCTCCTCCAGCCCGGGCGATCTGGATCTGGCATTGTCGGCTGTGGCTGGATGGTTCAGACAGAGCCGAATGAAGTTGAATCCGATGAAGACAGAGATCCTATGCCTGAGTCGGAGCGGTCCAGGATTGGGGATCCCTCTTCTGGCCTTTGGGGGGGTGCCGTTGGCGCCGTTGGCGGAGGTCAGGAGTTTGGGAGTGCTTCTGGACTTCACGTTAACGATGGAGTCCCGGGTAGCAACGGCTGCGAGGTCAGCCTTTTACCATCTGCGGCTGATCAGGCAGCTGGTCCCTTTCCTTGAACGCAATGAACTGGCAACAGTGATCCATGCATTGGTCACCTCAAGATTGGACTACTGTAACGTCCTCTACATGGGGCTGCCCTTGTGCCAAATCCGGAAACTGCAGCTAGTGCAGAATGCTGCGGCGCGGCTGCTGCTGGGCCTCCCGAGGGGGGAGCATATACAGCCCGCCTTAAAGGCTCTGCACTGGCTGCCAATAGCATACCGGATAAGGTTCAAGGTGCTGGTGCTTACCTATAAAGCCCTATATGGCCTGGGACCTGTCTACCTGAGAGACCGCCTCTCCCCATATGCTCCCCAGCGAGCACTACGGTCTGGGACCCAACACCGTCTGACCATCCCCAGACTGAAGGAGGCACGGCTGGCTACAACACGGGCCAGGGCTTTTTCAGTGGCGGCCTCGTACTGGTGGAATGAGCTCCTGGAGAACATCAGGGCCCTGCGGGATCTGATGCAGTTCCGCAGGGCCTGCAAAATGGAGCTCTTCCACCAGGCCTTTGGGTAGGGGCCGCCCAAGGCAAACATCTTAGCCCTGGCCCAGTTCCACCTTGCCAACCCGCCTACCGGCACTGCCATCTGCCTGCCCATCTGTGGCACCATCATCTGCACACAGAGACTTATGGGAATGCTTCTCGGACCCATCTGCAGGTTGATTTTTATTCTGCCACCAGTCTTGTATGGATAGTATTTTAATGTCTGATGTATGATTTTAATGTTGATATGTTATTTTAGAAATGATGTGAGCCGCTCTGAGCCTGCCTTGGTGGGGAGAGCGGGATATAAATTTAAGAAATTAATTAATTAATTAATTAATTAATTAATCATTTGATTTTATTGATTCCTATGTCTAGTGCTTAATTATATTAATTACCATGCTATATTAAGATTTCCCAAGGTGTATCTGAGGTTACCATTAGGATAAAGGAACCATGAGGGTACCTCTTAACTCATGTTATCCTCTCAGTGGTTAAAGGAGTAAAAGCCTTTTTTCTTCTGCAGCCATACAATCCCTTGATCTAAGCTTTCCCCTTTGGTTGAGCCAGTGGATGCAGCACCCTAGCTGCAGAGGCAGTTTGCCCTACTTAAGAATTTTTTTGGGGGGAAAGAAATTTTTGTAGGTATAACATGACCACTTTCATTTAAAGGACACATTTTTAAAATAGTAAAGTTTGGTTTCAAATGTTGGATTGGACAAAGCCAGCTTTTTTATTGGTGAAACCAGGAGGAAGTTGTCCTCTGAAATCATAAAAAGGCTATTTGGGATCCTGGGACCTGCCTGGATAATGGCCATGTGGAGCAGGGTCATAATGAGAGAAACTGGGCAAGAATGAATGAAAAGGTTGGCTGGATCCAACCCACTGACTCTCCAAAAATGGGAGTGCTCCAGTCTCCACATGTCTAAACAGCTTAACCATGTATCCATTTAACACAGGCTAGATTTATTCAAGATCACTATCACCGTTATCATGAGAAAGTGACTATGAAAAAACAAAACAAAAACCTTTAGCAACTATGACGAGTAATTTAATGATATTATTGCTGATTTTAGGAAGGTGTTCATTATAAAGAATTCAAACATTGTGATACTATAAATGCCCCCTTTTGTTTAGCATATGTGTTTCTGATGCTAATAATTTATAGGCATTAGAATACTTACTGACACTTAGACTGAGGTCACATGAGCAGTTTGCACTGACATCTTTGTAGTATCTTTGTGAATTTAAAGAGCACAACCAGACAGCAGCATCTACCTTCCTTGCCCCAGTTGTCACCATCCCATTCTGTCCCGCTTTGGAATTGGAGTAATCAGGCACTAGGAAAAATCTGGTGTTTATGGATACCAGTGCTTTCACCCCACATTTCTAGATGTCTGAACTCCCCTGGTGCAATTACTCTGTTCCATTTTCACTCCTTGGTTGCTGTTTTTTTAATCAGCAATGTGAGCATAACTGCATCTTCGTGCACACCACCAAGCTTTCAGCTGTCCTCTGAGGTGAGAAGGGGGGGGAGGGCAGGCTGAGAAGCCTCTTTTGTATTTTTTCATGCCAGTTCCTCTGCCTACAGCTTTGCAGTACACAGGATAGGAAGGGGTTAATTGAAAAGATGAGTTTTTTCAGAGTGGGAGGCAGCCTCCTCCAGTTGTCAAACAGAGCTGTGCTTCAAATAAGCAGTTATGCACAAATGCAAAAGACATTTTAAAAAAAAGAAGTCACCCAACCACTCAATCTGTGGTTGCCCCACAGCAATAATCTGAATGGTCGACCATGGGGTGAGCATGGAATGAGACCACTTCAGGCTGTGTTGTCTAGTCACCCCCTCCCACAATTATGAGAACCGTCACAAGTAGAGCTGCCACCAGATCGTGCCAAGCCTCCAATGGGACCACAGACTTAGTGAAGGAGCCATAGACATGCTGTTGATTATGAGGAAATCACTGATTTATCATACATTTCTTTGATATTCCATCTGGAATATGGCAGAGCTACTTAGTACACAAGGCAGCTTGCTGCCCTGCCATATTATCTTTCAATATGTTACCTGAAACAGGATTAGGACAAGTATCACCAAAATTGTATGGCAGAGTTAGTTTTGTTGCTTCACAGAAACAGTTGCTTGTGCACAGGCTATGTTCAATGAAACTTTCAAGATGGCTGTAAAGAAACCACCATCCCTCAAACCCATTCAGAGATAAATTGACATCACAGCAGGGCTCCAGAACATGTCTTGAATCAGTGGAAACTGGCTGTGAAATTTTCTGGCCAGTCTGATTATCTCTCTACTGAAGTTGTTGCCAGTGAATTTCAAGTGCTAAGGCTCAAAGGTGTCATTTTCTTCTCTGGCTTTTAAAACATCCAATTTCAATTCAGATCTTGCTTTGATATACTCCATCAGAGCATATTGTGCCCTGCCTCACTGTATCAGCTAGATATCTTTTCAAGGGCTAACTTTGTTGGCAGGAATGGGGAGAAATTGCTACATGAGTTTTTTGCTGCCTGGAAGTTATAATATTTGGGGCTAAACTGAAAACGAAGGTTTTCCTTGGATAGACTGGTAGTGCAAATAGTTTAAGAAGATTAAGAAAGTATTGCATTATAGAACAGGTTCCCCAGTCTTATTGAATTGTGGGCGCTTTGGGGATGTTGTGAATGGGAAGTGGGTACCACAATAAAATGACTGGCATTGATGTACTAAGACCAATCACAAAAAATTGGGAGTCTGCAGGACAAACATCCTCCTATGCACTGAAGTGGAGGAAATCCAGGATGAGCTATTTGCAGTGGAGATGAGGTATTTGCCATTGGTGCCACATCTGAGCTTAGTATTTTATTGGTATAGAACATGATCTTACTAAGCCAGGGCCTTTCATCCAGCAAATGCAGGGCAAGTACTGGTCATTCTGGATAGTGCTGTTTTGTTTCTAGCCACTCCCATGTATTGAATAATTCCTTGAATTGTATTACGATCCATCTTTCCTAGGGGTCATCACAGCAGCTCATCTTAATATTTGATTTCAATGTATCAGTGTTACTGTTAGTTTTCCATGAATCCATGCTTTGTCCTTCTGGGATTATGAGGTGCTCAATGTGTCAGTTTTATTAATTTAAAATGCAACAACATAGCAGTGAATACATCCAAAGACAATTGTGTCTCTTCTTATGCTGTAAGCATACAATAGGAAGCTGCAGGTATTCAGAAAAAGAAGGGGAAGAGCTTGACACCTCTCTGTGGGATAGCAGTGCAGGTAGATCATACAAGGACAGTAACACAGAAAGAGATAAAAAGGAATAATAATTGTAAAAACAGATGTGTGGAGAGTCACCATAAGAAAAAATAGAAGCAATAGTAGCATGGACAAATGATATTCTGCAATTAGAGATGTCATTGAAGGGCATTTTAGACCTTTAGCACCTAGACCTGCACACTTAGCTGGTTCTACACACTGAATGGACTTTGGTTGCGGTCACACGCGTGAGATAAAGTGGGTGGGGGAGGCTATTTCCTCCAGCGGAAGTTGACCCGCAGTTGCATGATCACACAGTCTTTTGAAACTGCAGGCACAGCCTACCACTGCATGATCAGATGCAACTGCGGGTGAGTCAAGTGTGGGGTTTTTTGCCATTTGTCTCCGATGTGCTTAAATAAGGGATCAACGATTTGCACCTCAGTCCTGAGGGCTCCCTATGGAGTGTGTGATTATGTACATACTGAGAAGGGCAAAAAACAATGGCACGGAGTCGGGATGGCCTGATCAGACCATCCCAATGACATGAGAGCACACTGGAATGATCAGAGGTGGAAAAGTCCATCTGTGGCCCGTAGCAACCCGGTTGCTACCAGACTTTTCGAGGTGTCTTTTAAATCCACTTGTGTGGCAGAGCAAAACGGGTTGCTGATGGCTGCAAGATGCTTCCCAGATGTTGTAGTCTGATCGTGCTCCTTTAATCTGCCTGGCATTCGCACCTATGTCAGGGCTAATTGTGCGTGTGATCGCAGCCTTTGTGATAAACAATGGAATGGCCCTATAGATCAGCTATGCATAACAAAGATGCAAATCCCTTGTTCTTCACTGGTAATGTTGAGATAAAAAGGATGAAACATGAAAAAGTATTCCAATATTCTCTTAAAATACACTGCCTCCTCACTGTTTAACTCTCAGTGTGTCACATGACAAGTCTTTAAATGTGACTTTCTCCTTCCCTGCACTGAAATTATAGAGGACTGGATTTCCCTTGACGTATTGCTTTTTGGTTTTGGAAGTTTGTTTTGTATTATGCACCACTTTCCCCTAATTCTGGAGGAGATTTTCTAAGTTAATTCAAGAAGTGGAACATGTTTGGTGTACTATCACTTCTAGCATTGTGTAGCAGTTAGAACCCTGGACCAGGTTTGAATCCCCACTCTGCTAAAGAAGCTTGTTGGATGACCTCGGGCCAGTCACTTTCTTTTAACCTAAACTATCTCACAGGGTTGTTGTGGTGAGGATCAAATGGAGGAGAGAAGAATGGTGTTGGAAGCTGAATTGTGTCACAGTTGGGGGGGAGATGGTATATAAATATCTAAAAATCTATAATCTAAATAAATGTCAGCTCCTTCAATTTATGTGTAATCTTCTATGACCCTGACACTCAACATTACTTATGCACACATGCACTTTAACACAACTCTGACTTACCTTTAAAAACAACAGAAGCCCCCCCCCACCTTGATGTAAACTAAACAGGGATAAGGTACGTGTTGTACCAGATCTTTTAGATGGGTTCTTGCTGTGTTTGTTTTGCACGCAGAAGGTCCCTGCTTCTATTGTTAGTATCTCCATTTTAAAAGATCAGGTAACGTGACAAATCTCTGCTTGACACTGAAGAGCCACTACCAGTCATAGTAAACAATACTGACCTTCACAGACTAATGGTCTAACCCAGGAGCCCTGTTCATATGTTGCAGTGAGCACACAGATGTTCTATGCGTATACATGTACACTTGCATAAAAGAAAGAGCCAACATACATCCACTTTACAGATAAACCAGGGACCATCATCTGGATAAATGTAGGGTTTCAGTCAGACATTCAGCTGTACATGTGCTGAATGTAAGATCAGAATTAATCCACAAACATAAAAAGAAAAATCAGGTGCACGTTGTACATGGATTATATGTGTGTTCGCTACAACTTGTGAATAGGCCTAAACATAAGGCAGACTTGTGTGTTTATAATGATAAAGCCTCTTTACCTTTGTCATTTACAGAACAGGAAACATTTGTGCAATATGAGAAGCTTTTATGAACATCTTGCTACAGTGAAGAGAAATGCTACAACGTTTGATTCCACCTATGCAGCTGTTAGAGGACCTGTGTCTAGCAAAGACACAGAGGGGAGGAAATGAGCAAGATCCTGCTGCTTTCCCACAGCAACCTAGTGGCAATTCTCTTTCTACAGGTTTTTAATCTGGATGGGGCCAGAGACATAGATCCCAGGCATAAGCCAAA
The DNA here is from genome assembly GCA_029233225.1 of Lepidodactylus listeri. Taxonomy (NCBI): domain Eukaryota; kingdom Metazoa; phylum Chordata; class Lepidosauria; order Squamata; family Gekkonidae; genus Lepidodactylus; species Lepidodactylus listeri. The sequence continues at coordinate 43,723,900 of JARCFY010000002.1, read as the reverse complement.
AAGCCTGGGATCTAGGATAATTAGCTTTATGGGCATCAGTCTAGAATATTGAGACAGAGAGAGAGAGAGGGAGAGAGAGAGAGAGAGAGATTGTAATTTGGAAACTTTTTGCAAGCTGATTTTGGTCCCTCTAGAATGAAAGTAGCCAGACACAAACAAGGAGCAGATTGGTCGTCCCTGGCAGCATCCTCCTCACTTGCTACCTATATGTAATGGTTGTTGACGTCTGTTTCAATGTATCTGAAGATGCCTATACCCAGAATAAAATTTTGTTGGTCTTTAAGGTGCCACTGGATTCAAACTTTGTTTTGCTGCTTCAGACCAGTATGGCTATCCACTTGAATCTATGTTCATCAACCAGTTTGGCAGGGTGCTTCACTGTATTCTTTTCTACCAGTGCAGTACAGAATAACTGGCTCTTTTATGTATGTGCATTCTCATGTGGCCCAGCTGAATTATACTACCTCCACCTCCATGCTCCCTCTAAGCTGTGGGGTCTTGTGAGCAAAAATTCTACTTGGTGAGCTATTGACATTAAAGTTGTGAGTGAGTGATTTGGCTACTGCATAAATTAGGTTGCTCTGGAGCATTCCTTCCTGAGCCAGGACAAAAATGTGTGAGCCAGAGGCTCTAAAACTGTGAGCTGGCTCACATTAACCCAGCTTAGAGAGAACACTGCCCCCCCATCCTTGCTGCATAACTGCTCTGCTCAGCTGGCAATTGCTTAAATAGAAAAATCAGTCCCAAATAATACAAATCAGCCATAACTAAATGTTGTGTTTCAATAAAATCCTAACCTTCGGTGTTTGTAGGTCCCAATCAAGAGCATCTTTGTGTATATTATGTCCGCTGACCACCACCAGGTGCCAGTGACAGGCAGTCCGAGCTTGGCTCCAGGAAACAATAGGGGCTTAGGATCCTGAACCTCAAGGAGTACACCAATAGGGACTTTGGCAGGAAATTCAAACCCTCCAATAGGACTGTGGGTGTGCCCCAGGGGGCGGTATATAGCTGGCTGCCTCGGCTGGTTTGTGGGGTTGTTGTGTATGAATAAACTATGAGCTGATCATCACACTGTTGCCCTGCTTCTCCATGCGTTGAACCCAGTATACAACATTGGTGATGAGGATGGGATCCCACTGAGCTAGCTGGGCTGCTGAGGCACCAAGGAAGAAGGACTTTCGCCGCTGCTCCAGCCGATGAACACCAAAGGCACTCAGGTTGCTTCCATGCTACAACAGTGCAGCACAATGGCAGTTGCTCTGGGAGCAGGACTTGTCCCTCCATTCAACTCTACTCGACCTCAACAATGGGAAGCCTGGTTCAAGGGACTCAAGTCCATCCTGATCTTCTATCAGGTCACCGATGAGGAGTGGAAGAAGGGTCTCCTCATCGGCTCATGTGGCCCAGCCACTGTCAAGCTGGCTCGCAACCTCCTCTCTCCAACCAAGATAGTTGATGCCACATTTGAGCAGATTGTCAAGGCACTCCAGGACCACTTAGTTCCCTAACCACTGGAGGTCTCGTACCATGTGGCATTCCACTACCGGCTGCAGCAACCACAAGAATCTGGCATGGAATACTTGGCTGAGCTCTACAGGTTCACCTCTGAGGGCAACTTCGGGGCCCAACTGAAGATGGCCCTCCACAACAGGCTCATCTGTGGTCTGCAAGAAGAGAAGCTCCAGTGACAGATCCTGGAGGCTGAGACATGTACCCTCACATCTGTCCTCTCCACCACCACACTTGGGAGAGGACCCACCTTTCCATGACGGGTGTCCCTGGCCAGTTATCGCCTGGCCTCCACATACCAAGCAAGCACAGACCCCATCGATTCCAATGGGGAAGAGGTCCACAAGACCCAACAGCCCACCAGACAGCGAGATCCAGGTGTTGTGCCACACTCCATTTCAGTCCAGGTATCCAGCCGGCAGGAGTGTGCCAGATGTGGGGATCAGCATGACTGAAAGTCTTGCAGATTCCGGGATGCCACTTGCCAGAGCTGTGGCTGCTCAGAGCACACTGCACACACTTGCCGTTCCAGGAGGTCCCAAGCCCCAATGTCCCTGCTGCCTCTACACCACCGGGCCTCCGCGCACCATGAAGATGAAGGGGAGCCGGAAGAGCTCTACCCCCTCACGAGCGAATCTCCACAACAGGTACTGCAGCTTCCAAGCCAGACCTCAGCCTCCAAAATTCAGGTCCGGGTAAAGATCGAGGGGTCCCCCTGCTCCATGGAGCTAGACTCTGGATCCGCAGCCTCCATCATCTCAGTGCAGACCCTTAAGAGACTGTGTCCACATGGGGGGCCCCACCTGCATCGCTCACCTGTGACCCTGATAGATTTCCAGTGGAACCGCATTCTGATACGGGGTGTGGGCAGTTTACAAGTCCAGTACTGGGGCTTCAATGACTACTTAGACTTAATCGTGGTCGAGGGCAACCTGGTCAGCCTATTGGGCTGTGCTTGGTTTGCCCCCATGGGAATCTCCATCGAGGGAGTTAAGCAATGCGCCCCAGATTATTTCAGTGAAGTCTGCAGCGAGTTCCTGTCCATCTTTGATGGAACCCTGGGTCGCTCCATGGGCCCCCCAGTGCATTTGCAACTCGACCCACAGGTGGTGCCTATCTGCATACATTCCAGGAAGGTCCCATTTGCTCTGCAGCCTATGATTGATGTGGAACTGGCCCACCTCATGGTGCAAGGGGTCCTGGAACCAGTCTCCCATGCAGCCTGGGAGACCCCCATAGTCACCCCTGTGAAACTGAATGGGGATGTCTGCATCTGCGCATACTATAAATGCACACTGAATAAGGCTCTACAGGACCACGCATACCCGGTCCCAGTTGTGAGCTACGTGTTGGCCTCTTTGGCTGGGATGAAGATCTTCAGCAAATTCAATCTCACCCAGGCCTACCAACAACTCCCCATGGACGAGGCCACAGCCACTGTGCAAACCATTGTTATGCATCAGGAAGCCTTCAGATTAAAGAGGCTGCAGTTCAGGGTGAGCATCGCCCCGGGACTTTTCCAACATCTTATGGACTCTCTCTTGAAAGGGGTTCCTGGCATCACGCTGTTCTTTGACAATGTGCTGATCACCGTGGCCATGCCAGATGAGTTCACCTCCCGACTGCATGCAGTACTCTGCTGCTTCCATGAGGCTGGGCTCAAGGTGAAGTGGGAGAAATGCCTTCTTGGGGTACCTTCTGTTGTCTTCTTGGGCTTCATGGTCGACACAGATGGCCTCCATCTGGCAAGGGACAAAGTAAAGGCCATTGTTGAGGCTCCTTTGCCCAAGTCCAAGGTGGAGCTCCAGACATTCCTAGGCCTCCTGAACTTTTACCATGCCTTCCTCCTCCACAAGGTGGTGGTAGCTGAGCCCTTGCACTGCTTACTGGACAAACAGGCCCCATGAACTTGGAGCCCTCGCCAGGCTGCTGCATTCAAGGGTGTCAAAGTGCTCTTGATCTGTAACACGGTGCTGGCACATTTTGATGAATCACTGCCGGTGATTCTGTCCTGCGACGCCTCCCCCTACGGTGTGGGTGCCATGCTGGCTCACCAACTCCTGGATGGGCAAGAGGTGCCAGTTGCTTACTACTCCCAGATGCTGTCGGTGGTGGAATGGAATTACACCCAGATCAACCACAAGGGCCTGGCAATCATGGCCAGCGTAAAGAAATTCCATGATTTCGTCTACAGCCAGCCCTTCACCATTGCTACAGACCATCGCCCTCTTCTCAGCCTCTTCACAGCAGATCAGCAGATGTCACAGGTTCTCTCCCTGCGGTCATCCAATGGTCCATCTTCTTGTCGAGCTATAACTACAGTTATACCACCCGGGGAAGGCCATGGAACACACCAAAGCCCTCAGCTTCCATCGAGGAAGACCCGGCTCCAGCACACCATGTGCTCCAGGTAGAAGACCTCCCCAATTCTCCCCTCCAGGTGGCCAACGATGCTTGCTGCTTTGCCAGGGACCCTGTCATCTCCCGTGTTTTGGGCTGGGTGGTGAGGGGGTGGCCCGCGGCCACAGTGGGTCCTGAGTTTACAGCCTTCACAGCTCTCAGGGTTGAGTTGTCCACCCACAAGGAATGCCTACTGTGGGGAGACAGGGTTGTAGTCCCCAGCGCCCTGCGTCATTGTATCCTCAAGGCCCAACATGAGGCCCACCCACAGATCATCTGCATGAAGGCCCTAACCTGGAGCTATGTATGGTGGCTAGGTATCGATGTGGAGATTGAGGGTTGGGTGAAGTGCTGCCAAGTGTGCCAAGAGGTCCAACCTAATCTGCCGAGCTCACCCACCCAAGCCTGGGAATCCACTCGCATGCCATGGTCATGGCTCCACATAGACTTTGCCGGGCTGTTCCACGGACTACTATTCCTGGTCATGGTGGATTCATACTCGAAATGGCTGGAGATAAGCCCCATCTCCACCATGTCCTCCAAGGCCACCATCTAGGCACTACATTGGATCATTGCGACCCACGGGTTGCCAGACACCATTGTCTCTGACAACAGGGCAGCGTTCTCATCAGAGGATTTCCAGAAGTTCCTTTGCAGCAACCTGATGTGGCACGTGAGGTCTGCACCATTCCACCCAGCAACCAATGGCCAAGCAGAATGGATAGTTGGACCAAGGAAGCCCTCAGCCGCCTTACAGATGGTGACTGGGAGTTTTGTTTGGCCTGTTTCCTCTTGGTGCAATGGACCACCCAGTAAACAGCCACTGCCCAGCAGAACTACTGATGGGCTGGCAGCCCGTGATCTTATTGGACAGATTGCATCCAGACAGGGCTCCAGAGTCACACCACCCGACCGAAGAAATGGAGGTGCCATGGGGGTTCTTCCCAGAGGACCCTGTGTGCATCCACAACTTTGAAAAGGGCTCCCTGTGGCTAGCAGGCTGAATCATTCACCCAACAGGTCCCGTGTCATACGAGGTCTTGACAGAAGATGGCCAGGTTCAGCGGAAGCACATCGACCAGCTGAGGAGACACCTGCTTCCTGCCTCAGCTGACGTTCCGGCTCCAGTGAACATCAACAGAGGCTGGCCTGACGACCCCGGACTCGATTCTCCTGATGAGAGGATTCCAGAACCAGCTCCTGTTCCGGTTTCTGAACTGGACAACAGTATACCAGTCTCCAGCCCTGTGCTTGAAGAGGTGTCTCAACCCCCGCAGCGGTGTATCCAGGCAGGTCTGCCTGATAGGGCTCCAGTTGCCCTGGTGCCCACTCCACAGCATTCCCTGGGGGAGCGCAGGCCCCCAGCCTATTTACAGGACTATGTCAACTAGGTTTGGCTCGAACTACGGGGGGAAGGGTGTTATGTCTGTTGACTGCCACCAGGCGCCAGCGACAGGCAGTCCAAGCTTGGCTCCAGGAAACAATAGGGGCCAAGAATCCTGAACCTCCAAGAGTACACCAATAGGGACTTTGGCAGGAAATTCAAACCCTCCAATAGGACTGTGGGTGTGACCCAGGGGGGTGTATATAGTTGGCTGCCTCAGCTGGTTTGTGGGGTTGTTGTGTACGAATAAACTATGAGCTGATCATCACACTGTTGCCCTGCTTCTCCATGTGTCGAACCCAATACATAACAGTGTATATGCAGTTTCACACAAACCTGATGCAACTTGTTCAGCAGGTTTTCTAGCTGTTTGGCATAAGCTTAACAGGCTGGGTGATTGAATCACACCTGACCAATACCTTTGAACATGGTGAGCACCCTCACTGGGCAGAAAGGCAGCATACAATTTTGTAAATGACTATGTTCTAGTGAGATTTGCTCCATCCCTGTATAGAACTATGAATTGTGTGGACAGAGAGAAAAAAATTCTCCCTTGGGGAGGGATTAATTTGATGAAAATTGATCATCAGCAGATTCAGGCCAAGGATATGGTCATGGTTTCTAGAATTGATAATTTTCAAAAGGATTAGACACATTTTGGAAAAGTAGGTTGATCAATGGAAACTTACCATGAAACTGAATACAACTGCGAGGTTTAGAGGCAGTATTCCTGTGAATACCAATTGTAAGAGTGGGGGGGGGGGGTGTTCGTTGCCTTTAAATCCAGTCTGTGGGGGTTCTGGAGGTATTTGATGCTGAATGGGATGCTGAACTAAATAAATCACTGGTCAAATCATTCTCCCCACTTATTAGGAGTAGTGATCAGATTTCCACAGCTGCCAGATCCAATTTTGATACCCCCCCCCCATTTTTAAACAAAAAACAGGAGAATAAACATTGTCTTTGCTCTGTTTTGGTTTCAGACATTGTCATGTAGTCAATTCCTGTTCCTATTGACTTCCTGCCAGCATCAGAAAACTAAACTAGAGTGAGGGCAATAGTTCCTGCCCTCCTTCTGGCATATTTTGCTGAAGGATGGGGGGGGGGGAAGAATTTTATTAAGCAGTGGAAGACAACGTGACTGCTAGCACTAGGAAGGACTACAAAAAAAGACTGTGAAAGAAGAAATGTGAGACAGTAATGTCTCCTCAGCAGCTCCTATTCAGAAGTGAAAAGGTTTGTCTGAGAACTTTCAGCTCAGCACTTGTTCGTGTTATCTGAAAACAAGCAAATGCCCCAACAGAAAATGGTCCTTTGTTTGCAGTGAATCAGATTTTTTGTTTAAAAAATGTTATTGTGAAATGGACCCCACATCCACCTTTACTCAGGCTGGCTTTATCAAAGGAACAAGAAAGAAAAATGCTTTTTATTTCTAGGATCTTAATAAATGCCTGGCATTGAAATGAATCTTTTTTTTTTTTACTTTTTAAAGCAATAATTTGATTAATATCCCACATTTGCAGAGAAAGCAGCACTTGAGAATTGGAATTATATTGCTTCCCGTAGCTGGAAAGCAATCCCTGGCTCTGATATAAGAACTTAAAAGATCATTTGGATTTTGATAGTACTACATACAAGAAGGTCGCATTAGGATTCCACAACATTCTATTTACACAAGTTCTGTAGGAGCTCAAATTGTACAGGATCCTGAGGAACTGGGCAAGGAATGTCAGATCCTTTTCTTCCCAAGTGCTTCTTACAATGGAGACAGAAGATAAATTAGGGAAGATGTCTGGTGTTCTCTCCACATGTTATGCCACTAGAGGACACCACATACCTTATGAAGTAAACAGGCATGAAGTAACAAAAACGTACTAAGTAAAATCAGAAATTGCAATAAAAACCTGAGGTCTCATGATGCCCTAAAGGTAGGCTGTTGCTAGAATTACACTTCTGCTAATTACATTCAACAGGCTCTGCTTTATAGTGTAGGTCAGACTCATTTTCATGGAATTATTTTCATCTCTTCTAAGAATACAGAACAGGTAAGCAAAGAAGAGAGTCCCTTTGTTCTTAGATATTATGTGCATGTCTAAATCTTTCCCTTATGAAAAGGTTACCTAGGATTTTTCCACAATGGGATTTTTTCCCTCTGATTTAAATAACAACGCCCATGTGACATTGGTGCAATTCCAAGCACATTTCATGGGCCATTCCCCTTTCAACTTGAGAAAAAAATTCGGCCTGCTTTTGTCCAGCTCAAAAAGGGAATCCACAAAGTTACTGAAAAGGAGTGTCTGTGTGGACTGAACACTCCCTCTTTCACCAATACAGTGAGGGGATGGAGTTGAGTTCTGCTTTCAGAATTTGGCTGCATGTCATTCTTCTTGAGAGTTAGCTTGGTGTACTGGTTAAGAGCAGTGGAATCTAACCTGGAGAACTGGATTAGATTCCCCACTCATCCACATGCAGCCAGCTGGGTGACCTTGGGCCAGTCACAGTTCTCTCAGAACTCTCTCAGCCCCACCTACCAGTCACAGGGTGTGAGCTGCTCCAATATTCCTTTGGGTAGTGAAGGGCAGGGTGTAAAACCTCTTCCTTTTCCTCCTCCTCCTGCAAATTTGCCCTTTTCCCTCCCTCATACACAGAATTTTCCCTATGTTTTAAATTCATTTCCTTTCTGATTGAGCAGCCCGTTTATCTATTTTCTCCTTATTTGAAGGCTTATAGCTGTCCCACCCTGTCACATTATTATATTTTGATGTTGCTTCAGCCCTGGGACTTGAGGGAAGAGACAAGATCACCTCCTTAACTTATACTTCTGAAAATGACACATGAAAAGCTTTTGAAAGTTCAAAAATATACAAAATATTTTGCTCAACAAAGAAGGGGAAGGTCAAGTTGAATCAGGGGTAAAATGTCTGAGGTGAATCAATAATAACTCTGAGGTAACTTAGTAGTTTCACAAACTCCAGTTAATATGTTTCCAGTAAGTAAAAGTGTTGAGGTTTTCACAAAGTCTTAGACTTTTTTGAGATGAGAGACTTTGATTTCAGTGTCTGCTAGACACTCCAATAGAAGTGCTTGAGTTTACTGACTCTTCAAGTATCAGATGGCAGGGATCCACTACCAAAATACCCAGATTCCTTCTCTAAACACACCAGGGTTCACTCCACTCTTTAGAACTATTTCCCTTTTCAACTGGGCAGGGAACTACTTCTCTAACCCGGAAGCTCTGTCCCTTTTCCTGGCCTTAATTAGGGTCTTCGGTGATCCTCCCACTTCTCTGTGAGAGCCAGTTTGGTGTAGTGGTTAAGTGCAAGGACTCTAATCTGGGAGAACCGGGTTTGATTCCCCACTCCTCCACTTGCACCTGGCTGGATGACCTTGGGCAAGCCATAGCTCTGTACCAGCTGTTCCCTCAAGGACAGCTCGGGAAAGAGCTCTCTCAGCCCCACCTATCTCACAGGGTGTCTGTTGTGAGGAGGAGAAGGGAAAGGAGTTTGTAAGCCGCTCTGAGACTCTCTTGGGGAGTGGAGGGCGGGGTATAAATCCAATCTCTTCTTCTTCTTCTTCTTCTTCTTCTTCTCCTCCTAGCCACCTTCCCAGTCAGTGCTAAACTGAATTCTCTTTAGCAGTCAGTTCCAACTCTTTCAGTAGGAGAAAAATAGAGGGAGCATTGACTGTCAATGAATTAAACAATGATTAGTTAGTTACTTGTCTGCTTTTTATCATATTAGGCAGTTCCATGTACATACATTTGCATATTACCAAAAAGTCAGCATACATAGTTTTTTTAAAAAAAAATGACAAACACAGGTTAATCAGAGGAATTATTCTTAGAAGTAAAAGTTGTTGTTGTTTTTTTAAAAAAAAATCCAAGCTGCAATGGTCTAAAAATATGTCCTTAACTTGCAATCCCTCCCTTTTCTTTACTCTCTGTCCACCATTTCTTGATTAATCAGCTAGTGCTTCAGTTAATTAACCTGTGTATTAAACTGATGGAAGTTTACAGCTCTGTCAAGCTCTATCATGCATCTAGTTGTGAACTTGATTTCAGAGTAGAGATTAAACAAACAAACATACACATAATAGGGCCAGGTAAAGAAAGAGGAGATATTTCTACAAACTTTGGGGAGAAGTTTAAGAATTGGGAAGTTTAAACTTCTACAAATGGAGAAGTGACGTGTGTAAAAAAATGCTGACCAAGATCATGCTTCCCTAGTAACAGCCCACAAGTGAGCATTTTTTTAAAAAAAAAAAACAAGGAGCAGCAGAAGGTAGGGGGAGAGAGCAGAGGTTTCTCTAGAAACACAACTAGGGAAATGGTGTGAAAATGTTGCTCTAATTTTTGCAATGGTTTCAGTTGAGCTTGTATCCTTTACACCTAAACTGAGTGTTCAATTCTTTGACTTATCTCATGAAGACCAGCAGGAAGACTCACCATTCGTGAATCGACCCTTCTGGAAGCAGCGCAACAAGATTCGGACAACTTTGCTTTCATATATCCCTGTGAAAGTGAATCCCAGTGACCCAAGTCACAACCCAAAAGAAATGCAAAGAAGCACAATTTCAGGATACAAGAGAGATTTTGTAAATACTACGAACACTCCAGGGTAGCTAGCTATTAATTCAGAAAGTTCCAGGGGATCCAGTTTATGTTCCGGGACAGCAGGCAGCAGCACAATGTCATTCAGCCAAGCTGGAACTATTTGCATAAATTACATTACAATCTGGGGATGTAGGGTGTTTACATGCTCTTCCTCAGTTATCATGCTGGGTTAACTTGACCTGGGGTCTTACAGTGCTTTCATGTGGGCATATAAAATACGGAACAGTATGGGGCTTAGAGCAAGTCTTGCTCTAGAACAGGCTAACTGAAGGTAATTTGGAGCATTGTCAGAGCTACACTGAATGAAAGCAGTGATTGCAAGTGGGCTGAACTGAGGTTTATCATTCATTGATTCAATTTATATCCTGCCACATACTTTGAAAAGCCTCAGAGCAGCAAACAGCAATTGAGAACTGCAATAAAAAAGGCTTACCATAGTGGTTAAGCCAGGGTCCCCAACCTTTTTGAGCCTGTGGGCACCTTTGCAATTCTGACACAGGGTAGTGGGCACAACCACAAAATGACTGCCACAAGAGGTGGGGCTAACCACACAAAAAAAGGCCAAATGCAAGGGATAAGAGGGTTAATTTAAACAAATTCTGGGAAAAGGAGTGAGAGAGAATAAATCTCATACTGTGGTTTTAGCTGCCACTGAAACAATGCCTTTTTTAAAAAAACAAACAAACCCTCTGCATAGCCAATCAGATCTCCAATGGCCAGTCAGAAGCCCTGCTTGGCAACAGTCCCACCTGGCCACACCCATTTTAAAAAATATTTGGTGGGCACCAGGAAAGTTGTCAGTGGTGCTGCGCAATGCTGTCTCTAAGCTGTGGAGTCTTGTGCGCATAAATTCTGCTTTGTGAGCTACTGGCATTAAAATTGTGAGCAAGCGATTTGGCTACTGCATAAATTGGTTTGCTCTAGAGCCATCCTTCCTGAGCTAAGACAAAAATGTGTGAGCCAGAGGCTAAAAAACCATGAGCTAGTTCACACTAACTCAGCTTAGACGGAACACTGGTGCTGAGGCACCCACGGACACCATGTGGAGGACCCCTGGGTTAAGCAAATGAATTGAGATCTGGAAGGTTTTGACTGATGCACTTGACTTGGGGAGTCAGGCAGGCAGAATGGACAAAACTAAAAGATTAAAGAAGTCATCAAGCACATGCCCACACACACACATACACACATCCCAACAAGACTGAGGCAATCAAAGAAATCACTTTTATTTTGGGGGAGCTAGGTTCCCCCCCATCAAGTAGGTAGAGAGGAAGGAAAAAGAGGACATGGGCAGCTTCAGCAAAGCAGTGTGGGAATACACATGCCTGAAATATCTGCAGTACAATTCAGAATATAGTTCTGAGTGTTTTATTTAAAAAGCAGGGTTTTTTCATTAGTGTTCAATGGAATTAAAATCTAATTATCCAGTTGCAATTTGAGCAGAGGTGTGTTCACCCATTACTGATAATTTTTCAAGTTAAAGCAGCTGTAGAAATAAGGTGCAAATTGAATCAGGGCCACAGCTCAGTAGGAGGAAAGGGGTAACATTTGCCTGATTGAAATCAGTCCCTGAAGCTGCTGTTTATCCTGTGGATAAAACACAGAGGGGCATATCATGTAATGGCCCCTGTGCTTGTGAGGATTTTGTCCACAAATGTATCTTAATTCAGACAAGACAGATGCTGTTCTTGGGTTTTTTGGTCAAACATAGTAGTAGTGTTCAAGCACTGGGTGGTGTATGGGGTGGTTGTTCCCTTAAAAGATCATGTCTGCAGTTTGCCGTCAGATCCTGTGTTGTTTATGGATGTACAAAGGACACCATATCTTAGAGCATCTTCTACCAAATTTAGTTGGTTATACCAGTTATAGCCCCTCCATTGGAAATATAGTATTGTTACAGTTATCTGTGTTTTTGTAAAATCCAGAATACCCTACTGTAATGTATTTATACATTGTGTTGCCTTCAAAACATCTTTGGAAATCCAGAATGTGGCAGCCTGGTTGTTAACAGAGACATGCTGCAGTAACCATATTTTGCCAGTTCTCAAAGATATTTACTGTTTTGAGTTTGTTCCTGAGCACAATCCAAAGTGCTTGTATTGATCTTTAGAACTCTGAATTGGTCTGAGTATCTGAAGGATCATCTTCTTCCACATGAACTTTCCGGTCAGGTGAGATAATAATTTGAGACCCTATATTTAGTGCTACTATTTTTCCAAGTTATGCGAGTTTCCGTCAGAATCAGGGACTTTCCTGTGGTTGCACCCTGCTTATGGAACTACTTATTCTGATCTTTTAGGTGCTTAGGCTGAGGACAGACTGGCAATCTGGAGCGGGATGAATGCGGAGGCAACTGCTGCGAGGGAAAAACTCCCCGGGGCTGGCTGTCCACATTGGCCAGGGTATTGCGCAAGGATGCTGTTACAGAGCGTTCAGACTGCTGTGGAGTGGCCCCCGCCTTTTTCCGGTTCACACTGCCTGGAAGCGGGAGGCAAGTGCAAGATGGCCTCCGGACACCAGTTTCTCCCGGTGTCCTTCTAAAGCGCAAGAAACCCGGCTTCAAAGCGAGTAAGTGCGGAAGGGAGCTGAGGGACAGCTGCGCATGTCTGAATGGGCTCCCTTCCCCCGCTTCCCAAGCAGAACTGTCCTGGGGCAGATTGCCAGTCTGTCCTCAGCCTTAGTAAAGTCTCCTACCTTTACCTGAGCATTTGGTGGCTGAAGTTTAGTGAGGGAGTTTGGATTTTTTTTTTTTGCTGCTGCTGCTGCTTTTTGTTATCAATGTTTAATATGACTTTTTATTGTCTTTTAACATATTGTAAGTCACCTTGAATGCACCCAGTATGCCAGATGATCCACATAAAATAAACCAGAAAAATAGTAGAGAGGAAACAAGTTAGCCTACCCCTCTCTGATGCAGTATCTCCAATCCCACTCAAATCTGCCCCATAGATGCTTATGACTTTAAAAACTCGAGGAGATCATGGATCTCCTACATATTATTGGATTTGATTTTGAGTTTCACATTAGGCTAAAGGTACAGGTGTAGCAATATAATTTTTTTTAAAAATGTAGAATCCAGAGACCAGCTGATAGTTGTGGCTTATTCTGTTTATTTGTATGTAGATCGTTGCATTGCCCTTAATATGCCACAGGCAGTTTTCACTCTTTAGGAACACTTTGTGGCATCTGTAGCAGCAGCCAAAGCTTGAGGTCCCTGCATAAAGAAGCAGTGACTTGAGAAACCTTCTCTTCAGTGAGTCAGACCTAGAGTATGTTTCTCAGAATGATGGCTCAAGAGATGACAAAGAATAAAGTCAGCTGTGAAATTATTCAGAGCAGTACCTGATAATGTAAAAAATGCATGTTCTTGTCTCCCTCCCCTTGACTTGAGCTCTTGGCATGAACTGGCTATGTGGAGCACCTCTTTGCCCTTTGCAAAAGACTTTGTCAGTGGAGGGGATGAGGGTTGAAAGGACAGCATTGTGCGTTCAGATGTTTAAGACATTTTATTCACAGACACTCATTTTCAGAGACATTAGTTCATGCCACGAATCCATTATGCATCACAAAAGCAGAATTATGAAGTTTTGTTTTCAGGAACATGACAGAGGTCAGTGATACGGTGAATGTGTGATCATTTTCCCTAAATGCATTGTCACATCCAGACCTCTTGGTATCTGTCCAACTTCTAGTTCTTGTATCTTGTGCCAAAATGCTCCATAAAACTAGAGCCTCCCTATGTGCGAGGCTACCTCTTTCTTGACTTTCAGATTCTTCCTCAAGACCCATATCTATAGTCAAGACTATTCCTCCCTAGACTTTCACACCTACCTCTTACCTAAATGAAGCCTGATCCATTTCCACAGACTTTGGTTGTTGGCATTTATATACAAAATGACCTTAAGTCTATATATATGTATATTACTCAGGGCCAGAAGGCTTTTTATAGTTGTCACATTTTGTTGCTCAATATGGTCTCCCTTTGGTGAATATTCCCTGCCAAACCTACATGTTACATGGACCTCTGTCATGCTATGAATCTTTACATTCCACTTTTATGTTTCTGTTGGCAAGGATATATAGATATTTATCGTGGAGGGCAAAAACCTACATGGTACCTAGTTTTGTTTAGTTAAAAAAAAATAGAACCCAGTAAACCAGCCTGAATAGCCCAGTTTGGCATAAGCTAAGGATGGTCAGCCACAGCCAGTACTTGGATGGGAGACCACCAAGGAAGACTGAGGTTGCTAGAAAGAAGGCAGTGCCTTGAACACCTCAAGATTGGGGTCGTCATGAGTTGGCTGCAACGTGACAGCACATTCTTCTTCTTGAAACTGACAGGCAATCAGTTTTAACAGTACAGAAATATAACCTCAAAGGTAGTTTGCCTAACTAGGTAATACTCCCAGTTTGCCAGAAGGTAAACATTGTGGCTCTCAGCTCCCAGCAAATTGCATCTCAACCAAAAATTCAATTAGTGGATTTTGGCAGTGCACTGTTTTTTTCAGACCCAGCCTGGACAGGTCACTGTGTAAGATAGAGTACATTCAATATATATGTGCTAAATAAATACTATTCAGATAATTAATGCAATCTCTTTTAATATATAGTTCCTTCATGTAGTACTTCAGTACAAGGCTTCATAAATGTGTGATAGCTGGAGAAGCTATTTCCTGTAGCACCCCTACCTTGACTTTAATTAAAGTGTACTCCAGCTGTTACTTTCTCCATCACCACATGATTCTCGCCTATTCCTTGTGCATTACTCACGGGTGAATCTCTAGTCTATTCCCCCATCTCTGTCTTGTCCATCCTTTTTAGATTCTAAGCTCTCTGTCCAGGAACAGTGTCATTACCTTGTTTTCATTCTATACAATGGCTAGCAGATTATTAGCACTAAAGAAAAGTGAAACAGTGGTACTGGCAAAAAGACTGCTTTTCAGAAGAAGGGCATTTCACTTACAGAAGGTTCAGCTAAGTGCTAAATTTAAAATAAGCAGGGCCAGAAAAGCTTTCTATACAGTATACAATCCCCCAAGTTTCTGGATGCCTCTCAGGAAATATCAGGCAACCAATGACTATTTTTTTCCCCAGGGTGCCCCAAAGTATGGCATCTCACGTGCTTCAAAAATTGTATCCAAGCTCCCTTTGATAAGAGGTGCTCCCATACCACTGGAATTCCGAGAAGTCCTGCTTTCATTTTATGCTCTTTTTGAGTTACAGTTAGAAAATTAGTATTTGATGCCTGCAAAATGGACTCTGTTCAGAAGAAAAGTTCTTTTTTGTTTTTCACATACAGATGCAATTTACAGGCAAATAACTATGGACATTTTGCACAAATCTACAAACTCACATTATTATTTTTAAAAAAGTTATAGATCTTTCTCCCAGGCATCTCAGGACTCAAAGAGGGGTTTACTGTCCAAGAATGAATTGTTCCGGGGAGAAATTGATCAATAAACATTTCTTTGTCAATGTACTTCCATTTTGTGGTCACAGTCATAGTGAAGTGAACAAAACTTCTCAGTGCATTGTGTCCTTGGAGAGACAGAATTTATTAATCATTTTTGGGGAGCAGAATTTTCTTTTTTTACTCACTTTGTAAATGCTATATCCTTCTTTGTTGAAACTGTATTCTTACTTTCAGAAGGAGCACAGTGCCACAGGTACTAGGAAGCCAACCAATCTGAGCTGATTTCAGTATACCTTAAGAATGGAGGTAGGATTGCCAGTTCCAGTTGGGAAATACCTGGAAATTTGTGGGTTGGTGTCTGAGAATGGTGGGGTTTGGGGAGGGGAGGGACTTCAGTGGGGTATAATGCCATAGAGTCCACCTTCCAAAGCAGCCATTTTCTCCAGATCTCTATAGCCTGGAGATCAGTTGTAATAGTAGGAGATCTCCAACCACCACCTGGAGGCCGGCAATCTTAAATGTGTGTTCATCACTCAGTGGCTGCTACAGAATGAGGCTAATATTGTCTTAAACACAGTGTAATTCAATGGATGGATTTTCCATGTTCAGCATCAAGTCATGGGTTGCTTGCAACCAACCAAACCATTCATTATACTATGTCTACATGTAATGTTAACCCGATGGCCCCTTTTCTGGTGGAACACACACACCATAAACATGGCTCTGAAACACTAAAGGGGGTGTAGATGACATGGGGGGGGTGAAGAAAAATATTAAGGGGGGGTTCCTTTCACCTGCTGCTTCTCTGCTGTAAACAATGCACCCTCCCCACCCCCTGACTGTACATTATAACACAGAAAGGGCCACAAGGCTCACAAATGGTCACAGTCCTAAGTGAATGTCTCTGTCTCCATCCACTGTCAAAATGTAGGGGTGGGACAAGAATGAATTGAGGTACTATAACTGCATCTGCACACCTGTTTCATACTCCTAATATAATCCCCCCCCCTTTAACATGTTTTCATTTGGTGCCCCTCTTCTGCATGCTGTGTGAGTGTCTGTTGACAATATTTCTGTTACATAGAAACTGAACTGTTGTTCCTATTTAGAGGACTTCTGGGGGGGCACTAAATTTGCTATACTGTTTTTATCTCCCCCCCCCCCCCCCCAAAAAAAAAAGATTTTTATTTTTCAATCTCAGGCAAAATAAATAGTTTTGGAAAATACAATTTCATTTAACATCAAGATTCTTAAACCATTAATTAATAGTTTACATAATATCATCACCATAGCATTGTAAACTATATAAAAAGCACACAAATAATTATTTTGTCCAAATGCTTTATTACATATAGCAGAGAAGAAAGATTCCTAACTCCCCCTTTGTTCTCTACATTTTCAAGCAAAACTCAACAAAGGGGGTCTAGAATCTCTAGTATGTGTTTTTTTTTCTTTCCCTCTGTCTTACTACTACATAACTGAAGTCCTAGCACCTAGCGAAGGGGAGAGAAACGTGAAAGTGTGGACCCCTTTACAACAACCCACCGATAACACACTCACACACAGAGTTTTGGAGTAAGAAGTGGAATAAAATGGCCACAACTTTTATTGGTTACAACTGTAAGAAGCCTTGGCACAGCATGGGATCACCGGATCCTGGCATCGACTGTCCCCCTGCCAGTCAATGTACCCCGTCCCACCCAGCCCACCTGCTGGGGTGGGGAAAACCAAGGGATGGCAGATTCCAGGATCCCACAAGGACAATCACCCCTAAGTGGTCTCCCCTGCCACCTGAGTGTGAGGGTAACCCATTGGCAGCCCCTGAGCTGGGCATACCCTGATGGCAGCCCCCAAGCTGGTCAGGCCCCTGAAAGCCCTCACCCCCAAGATCTCCACACACAGGGAAAACAGGCACAGAGGCCAGTGTTCTTAAAATTGATCCAGCCCCATGCTGATACTGTCCTCAGGTTGTGACAGATAAATGAAGCAGAAAACATTGTGAACATAACCCACACTTCTCTCAAGCACTACCACATAGGGAGGGATGCCTTGCTGCATCCACTCTCTCGGAGCAGATGCCCCCATGCCAAGAGCACTACTCCAGCCCATTCAACCAGAAGAAGGTTGTGTTAGGGAAATTTCCCTGCAATAACCTCAAATCCACCTCAGCCTGGTGTTCCAGTTCAATGCCTGCACAGTCAGTCAGGTCATTCTCACCCAGTTGTATCACCAAAGTGCCATGGGGCAGTGCTGCTCCCTCAGATGGCAGGCTGTAGGCAGCAATGTGTCCCACCGCATACCCTTTATGCCGAATAGGGCTGCCAAGTCCAACTTGGGAAATATCTGGGGTCTTTGGGGGTGGAGCCAGGAGACTTTGGGGGTGGAGCCAGGAGAAAGGAAGTGACATCATTTTGTGATGTCACATCCTGTGATGTTGCTTCCACATGCTGACACATGAACTCATGAAGTTTCCTAATACTGAATCAGGCCATTGGTCCATCAAGGTCAGTATTGACTACTCAGACTGGTAGTGGCTCTCCAGGGTCTCAGGCTGAGATCTTTAATGTCACCTATTACCTGATCCTTTTTTAGCTGAAGAGGCTGATACCTCCTGCATGTCAAGCAGATGCTCTTATCACTGAGCAACGGCCCTACTGAATCCTTCCTCATCTCAGCAGAATATGAAGCACTAAGTGCTACACAAGTGCTGAATATGATTTTCATATCATAAGAACAGGAGAGAAGCCACAGTGGATCGGCCCATCCAGTACAGCCCATCCAGTACAACACTCTGTGTCACAACAGTGGCCAAAAATACCAGGTGCCCTCAGGAGGTCCAGCAGCGGGGCCAGAACTCCAGAAGCCCTCCCACTGTTGCCCCCCAAGCACCAAGAATGCAGAGCCTCACTGCCCCAGACAAAGGGTTCCATTTAGACCTTGTGGCTAATAATAGCCACTGACAGACCTCTGCTGCATGGGGACAGAGAGAGAGAGACAGACAGACAGACAGAAAAAAGAAAGAAAGAGGGAGAGAGAGAGAAGGGGAAAAAACTGGCAGAGGCACTTACTTCCATTTAGACCTTGTGGCTACAATAGCCACTGATAGACCTCTGCTGCATGGGGACAGAGAGAGAGACAGACAGACAGACAGACAGAAAAAAGAAAGGGAGAGAGAATGAAAAGAGCTGGAAGAGAAACTCACCTTGCCAGCCACATGCAAAAGCAGCTCCTTCAGTCCCTCCTTAATCTCTGGGCGGGGCTCTCTTGCTGTGGAAGAAGCTCTCTTGCTGATTTCTTAAAGGGGAAATGTCTGGCGAGGCTTTTTACTGCAGGGCAGGCTCTCTGCAGACATTTCCCTTTTAAGGCAGCCATTTTGTCCCCCCGGTGGCCATCTTTGGAAAAGCGGGAGGTAAGCTCTAAAAATCGGTGTTTCCCCCGCCCAAGCGGGGGACTTGGCAGCCCTAATGCCGAACCAGGAGATTTGTAGAGCCTCCTCCAGGTTGAGGTCCCTGCCCTATCCAGACAAGACTGTGTAAATTCCTGCCTGGAATACAGTGCTGGACCTACAGATCCAGACTACTTTCTGCTGCCTACATGGAACTGAATAAGGTATTGTTAGAAGCACCAGCCAGGTATGGCCTGATGCAAGTCTTGTACACCTCTGAATGTCATCTCCCAATGGCCTGGATGCATGCTGGCTGTAGGCCCAAGCCAGCCACTGTGGCTGCTGTCCCAATCTGAAAGGAATGGGGCCCGAACTCCCAATGGGGAAGGCCCAGAGCTGGTATGCCTGCCCTCAAGATGCCCGCAAACTGATATCTCGTTAGCAGAGAACAGTCCCCATGGATGAGGAGTGGACCTGATCTGTGAGGACACACCAAAAGAAATGCTTCCATAGCCTTCAGCAGCCATGGGCAGGTTTTCCCACCTTTGCTGCTGCCCATGCAGCCCATCTTACCTTGCAGGACATGGCCACCATAGCCACCCATTGACCCACTGGCCCTCCCTGTCACGTGGTACCACAAAAGGGACTCATAGTGAATCAGGAGCCCCACTTGGTAAACTTTGACGTTGGAGCAGCTTCTCATAGCTCATCTAAGCATTCCTTGAATGCAGAAATAAGTGTGTTTCCATTTATTTGACATATAATACCTGAGCTTTGGCAAGTACATAAGGATTGGTTCTTGGTGAGATCTTAAATTATTTTATCCTTAATACCGGGTAGAAAGAAGACATTTATTTCATTTATACTTCATAATGTCAGCTTTCTCTCATAGCATACTTAGGGAACCTGGACTACCTCCTATTCAATTGTTGATCACACCCAGAGCTAGGGGTGGCCCTGTGACTCAGGGGTAGAGTATTTGCTTGGTGTGTGAAAGGTCCCAGGTTCAGTCCTCAGTATCTCCAATTAAAAGAAGATCAGGTAGTAGATGACATGAAATACTTCTACCTGAGTCCCTAGAGTGCTGCTACCAGTCAGAGCAGACAATACTGACCTTGATAGACCAACAGTGTGACTCAGTATAAGACAGCTTCATGGGTGTTCACATGATTAGCTTTAGCAAGATTGCATGATGATGTTTTTCATCTCAAATCCTGGGGCCATTTTTTGAGAGTACAAGTTGGGCTGTACCCTCATACAAACATACAAAGCAGCTTTATCCTGTTTCAGACATAGGTCTATCTAGCCTAGTGGCTTTCCAGAGAAAAGTCTTATTTTGCACCTGCTACCTGAGTTCCTTTAGCTGGAGATACCAGGGATTGATCCTGGGACCTTCTGTATTCAAAGCAGATTTTTACTAATAAGCGACATCCGCTATACTCCCAGCACCAAATGTCCAATATCTGGCATATCCATCATTTTCTAAATGGAACAGCTTGCTAAATACTGAACCCTTTTAATACATGGCCATGTGACATACAGTCCATCAGGGTGACAGGCTATGCAACCTATGCTTCTAATGACAGGCAAATATGGATTCTGGTTTCCCAAAGTCATGGAGCATTGATACAAATATTAATTGTTTGATAGGCTTTTCATGCAGCTTGTTGCTGCCCCTACCTGATTTTATTAGGTTTTCCAGAGTCTTGATTGAGACCGACATTAAGCTCAAATCCCTTTTTCCCAGGACTGGGCAGCTTGCTGCTGGGCACATTTTTATCTGTGTCCTCTGAGTCGGGCCTTAAAACCAAATCCAGCTGTCCATTGTAATTAAAAATTTAATGACTCAAGCTGGGTGTTTGTGTTTTGCATCTGAAGTTGAATCGTGCTTGAGACCAAATCAAATAGCCACTTGTCATAATTACTGCGGGGTTTAGAGTTCACACTTGTGAATAAGAAGGGGGAAAGGAAATCACACCTTTGGAAGTGTGACCATAGCATCATGCTTGAACTGCATCAGTCTCAACAGTAGCTTTATTGTACACCCAACACATTTCTGCCCAATGCTTAATGTGTTATTTGAAAATAGCATAGAAATTACTGTTCCTGGATGATCCATTCATTCCCTTCTGAGGTCACAGCCCTTTCCTAAGGAGCCCATTCTTGGCTATCCTGAAAAAGAATGCTTTGCATTTCTCTTCTCTGTTTTCTGCTTTTGTTCCAAAGAGTGTCAATGTAATAATAAGAAAACAGTGCCGACAAAGGAACTTGAGATGCAGCCTACTTCCAGCAGTGTGCTGAAAGTGAGAAAAAGTTCTTTTTAGCACTCCTTCTGTAAAGGAGAGGAAGTTCCCACCTGCCTCACCTGCTGTTTACCTTTCAGTTACTTTTGCAGTACATCTACACAGATATAGCTCAGCTCACCAAATGTATGTGCGGGTGTAGCACTGGGTGTATTGTATATTCCATCACAGAGTAGAGGTGTGTAAAAACAGTGTATTTGATTTTGGTTTTTATGACATTTTAGTTGAGTTCCATCATATTGGAATTAAAACTAAGTTCACTGAATCTGGTAGTAATTTCCACTAGTTTCGGTAATTTCCTGTATCTAGTCAGGATGAAATTATCAGGGCTGTACCTCTCAACCAAATTTGAGATTCATGGGGGGCATGCCATTTCCCCCTCTGTAACTACATCATCTTTCCTTTTCCTAAAAGCCCCTGTAGTGTCTCTCTTTTTTATGCTTCCTTCACTCCTTTCCACCCACCATTTTTAAAATTTATTTGCTAAGGGACTGTTCCCAGGGGCACTCAAGGAAGCGATGGTCCACCCTCTCTTTAAAAAGTCATCCTTGGATCTGGCTGAATTGGCCAACTATTGGCTGGTTTCCAATTTGCCCTATTTGGGCAAATTAATTGAGAGGGTAGTGGTGATACAGTTGCAGGGCTTTGTGGATGACACTTTCATGTTACATCCCTTATAGTCCGACTTTCACCCAGGATATGGGAGAGAGACGGCACTGGTTGCCCTCACAGATGACCTCTGGAGGCACCTGGATCAGGACAGGATGGCAGTGCTGTTGCTGTTAGACCTGTTGGTGGTTTTTGACATGGTCGATCATCAGCTACTGATCCACCTCCTTGCCAACACAGGGATTCAGGGGCTTGCCTTGCAATGGCTCATTTCCTTTCTCCAAGGTCAGGAACAAAGGGTGTTTCTCAGGGATCAGCTGTTCCAAAGGCACCCACTGACTTGCAGAGTGCCCAAAGGGGCAGTGCTTTCCGCAATGTTATTTAACATCTATATGCGCCCCCTTGCCCAGATTGCTCAGAGGCATGGGCTGGGGTGTCACCAATATGCGGATGACACCCAGCTATATCTGATGTTGGGCGGCTGTTCCGACTCGACCCTGGAAAATCTGGAACGGGCTTTACAGGCTGTGGTGGGTTGGCTTAGACTGAGCCGACTGAAATTGAATTAGATGAAGATGGAGTTCCTGTGCCTGAGTCGGAGTGGGATGGGGGTAAGGATCCCACTACTAGCCTTCAATGGGGCACTGTTGGTGTCAGTGTTGAGGGTCAGGAGTTTGGGACTGCTCTTGGATGCCTCCTTCATGATGGAGGCCCAGGTACCAGCTACTGCCAAGACAGCCTTCTACCATCTCTGGCTGATAAGGCAGTTGGTTCCCTTCTTCAAACGCAATGATCTGGCAACAGTGATCCATGCAATGGTCACCTTGAGACTAGACTATTGTAATGCTGTCTACGTGGGGCTGCCTTTGTCACAAATCCGGAAGCAAAGCTGGTGGAATATGCAGCAGCCAGGCTGTTGATTGGTCTTTCTGTGCAGGAGCACATCCAGCCTGCGTTGAAGGCACTGCACTGGCTGCCAATAGCATACTAGATTCACTTCAAGGTGCTGATCTTGACCTTTAAAGCCCTATATGGATTGGGGCCTGTCTACTTGAGGGACCCCCTTTCCCCACATGTTCCCCAGAGAGCACTGAGGCTGGGGGTCTCAAAACCGCTTGACTCTCCCTGGAATGAAAGATGCCAGACTAGCCTCTACTAGGGCTAGAGCCTTCTAAGTAGCGGCTCCATACTGGTGGAATGAGCTCCCGGAAGACATCAGGGCCCTGTGGGACCTTTTACAGTTCTGCAGGGCCTGCAAAATGGAGCTCGTCCACCAGGCTTTCAATTAGGAGCCGCTACAAATAACTTTGAACTGGGATAAGGCCCTTTATGACAACTGTATCTGCCTGCAATATCAACAGTAACATTCTCCGGCCATACTGTGTGCTACATCTGTAATCGTCATGGCCAGTAGTTACTACCACTAGCACTTTAATTGTATTTATATGTGAATTGTATCTGTAATGTATATGGATTTCTATGAAGTTTTTGTATGTAATGAATTTGTGTTCTATTGTATTTTAATTTTTTAATGTGAGCTGCCCTGAGCCTGCTTCAGCGGGAAGGGCGGGATACAAATAGAATTAATTAAATAAATATTTATATCCTGCCTTTCTCCACAATGGGGACCCAATACAACTTACATCATTCTCCTCTCAAGTTTATCCTCACGACAACGTTGTAAGGTAGGTTGGGGAGGGGCTGTGGCATGTGGAAGGTCCCAGGTTCAATCCCCAGCATCTCCAGTTAAAACAAGATCATGCAGTGGGTGATGGGAAAGCCTCTGCCTGAGACCCTGGAAAGCCACTGCCAGGCTGAGTAGACAATATTGACTTTGATGGACTGATGGTCTGACTCAGTACAGGGCAGCTTCACGCATGCATGCATGCCCTCATGTAGGTTATACTGAGAATGGTGCCCATTTTAGGCACGTATTTTCTTAGTCACTCTCATCCTTTGCTGTTCCTCCTGTCCCCTGCTGGCTGGGAAAATAAAACCAGCCAGTGCGACTCCAGAATAATTGTCAGGTCAGAGTTTTCTGGCCTGCTCTTTAATGTCAGATATAATTTTGTTTGGATTTAGAACACGTACTATATTTCAGATAGATATAGTTCAGATCAGATATTGATCAGTAAATTTCTAGTTTTATCAATTTTATATCTAAGCGTGCTTCTTCCACTTTCATCTTTTGGCATACACATACACATAGTGAGAGAAAAGACTAAGAATCTGTTAGCATGCCTTTTTTCATGAACTACTACATTAATTATGCTCTAATGCCTTTTCTGTATCATTCTCTCTTGGTAGTGAAAATGCTTTAAAAAGCCAGTTCTGTTTCATAGCCTCTAGATGGAGCTTGTGTATGGAGATTGCTTGGTACTATATATTACATACTTGCATATTCAAATTAAAAATTGGGATATTGTCAGTCTAATGGCTCTACTCTGTGATGTATTTTGGTGCTAGGCAAAGCGTATTTCCATGAATTCTAATGTGACCACTGCTTTTTTATAGATTTTGCAAAGTGTTTTGGAAATCATGGAGTGATCCTCTGCTTGAATTACATCTGTTGAGTAGGATACGGTTGCTCCTAAATTTCCATGAGCTGGTAGAGCAGAATACTACCCCACTGGGGAAAATTAAGCCATTTTAGTGATGCTCTTGCTCCATCACGACATACTTCTGCTGTGATGCTTACTGTAGCATTTACTCTGGCATAGCAGCTATGTGGCATACAGGTAGATCCAACCAGCTTTTCTGCTAACAATAAAAGGAAGGAGGGTATCCCTGTTGACTACTTTGAAAGGACTACCCAAGGGATCATGGTACCTGCATGAACAAAATAGGTGGCATGGGGCATTAGTAAGGAGGAGAACTGGGGAGATTGAATGAAAACGCTGGCTGGACCCCAACCCATAGTAGGATCATACAATTTTATGTAATATATGATGGATCTCTGTCCTTTTTCTGTGTTTTTCCCCCCTGAAGATCCAAGGTACTTCTCTCTTTTTTGTAGAATTCCATATAGAAGGTGGAATAGGTTGATTTGGTGAGGAAGCTAGCATTGTCACTGTAAGGTGAGGTCTCAAGTAATGGCAAAAATACAGCATGCCTGGAAGTTCTTTGTTAATTGACAGTAAATGGTGGATCTTTTAGATACCGTGATTAGATATCCTGAAAAATGTTCAAAAATGGATATAAACTGGAACATAATCTCTAAAAAGGGACATTAGAAATGTATAAAGCCAATGAGTTCCAGACACAGGTGTGGACTTTGCATCAATGTGAAGAAAATTCCTTGTACTTATGAGCTGGAGTGAGCATGGACCAGGAAGAAGCTTCACCTTTGCTGAGGAAACCTATGATGGTCAACAGCCTGACAGTGCTTCCCAGGATTCAAATTAATCTTTTCCTAAACATAGGAAGTAAATATTTTTATTGGTAATCTAATTTTGTTTCAGTGCCCCTTATAAGTTAACTTCCATGACCTATACCATAGAACTTTCTTTTAGCAACTCAGAACCTGAGCCAAGAGTGTCTACCCAGGTGCTCCCAAGGCATCTTCTGGATCTGAGGTCTGAGATGGAACTTGTCAAAAACTTCTCTGAAGAGGAAGATGAAATATCAGTGTTCAAAAATGTGTAGGATAGCTCAAATTTTTCAGTCAGAAGTGAGCCACTCTCTGGTGTAGGTAGTTCCTTCTCTGACAGGCTCCGTAGAAGGAAATAGGGAAGCCTGGCTCTTTAACTTAGTGGGAAAGCTCCTAGGGCTAATCATAAAAGTGGGCACCAGGAAATCCATCAGTGGGCAACAGGTGCCATATTGGGATTACAGTGTCTAAACAATGGACTTTGGTATGGAATATAATCTTGTTCAACTATCACCTGCATTATAGCTCTATTAAGCATATAAATGATGTGCATCAAGATCAGTCCAGCAATCGCCCTGACCTGAATAGACCAGGCAAGCCCGATCTCATCAGATCTCAGAAGCTAAGCAGGGCTAAACCTGGCAATTTCCCAAGCTCTGAAGGGACTGTTGCAAGGAGAGTGTGTGGAAGATCTGGGATCCTTGCCTGATGTCACATTCAGGGCTATACCTGGTGCTGTTGCTCTACCCAGGGTTTCCAGGATATACAAATACAAAGGCAACAAGTAAAGCAAGATACAGGAATAAGGTCTACAAACCAGTACAGAGTCAGAGATCTAAAAGTCCATTCCAGGGGTCAGGCTTGGGAACAGGTGCAGGATACAGGGTTCTGGGACCCAGGCTTCAGGAGCAAGCACAGCTTACCAGCAACAAGGTCAGAATAGTGCTCTGTTTGCTAAGCAGGTCAGCACACAGAGGGGTGGCAAGCAAAGCTGCTTCCTTGCCAAGCCTTGCTCAGTATGTTCCTTTTATCTACCTCTTTTGCTGACTCATCCCTGGAGGCCTAGGTGCCACTCCTTACAGTCACATTCACCTTCCTACAGGTGCAGGTCTTTTACTGTTTCCCTATTATCCTGTTAGTCCTGGTCCTGCAAGGACTGTGCTCCAGGAAATAATGCTGATTGGTGCTGAGCAGCCAAGCAGGCACTTCATCCTCTCTCCTGAACTGTCAAGTGCTCTCTCCTCCTATACTCTGCTGGCTCAGAGGACGCTGGTGAAGATGCTGGCCTCATTAGCTTTTCTTTCTTCTCCTGGATGAAAGAGCAGCCTGGCTGTAACTGGAAAGAGTTCTCACTTCCTGATGCTTCCCCCAGTGGGTCTGCTGCTAATTCCAGCTGCTTAGGTGGGGATTCTGTCAGTGCAGAGCCCAATCCTTCTGATTCCTCTAAGGAGAAGGAGGTGGTGGCTGGCCAGCCCATGACACCTGAGCATATCATTGGATACATGATGGAATCAACTGTATATGTAATGACTTTATAAATTGCTTATAAAACTATCAACATGATACAGATGATTTATAAAAATGACAGTGAAAACAGGAGAACCAAAACTAGAGACAAATACATAAATGAATAGAAAAAGACATGAAGTAGGGAGAATTTGCTGCTGGGGGAGGGAAAGGCTCTTATTTAAAATTTTATACCGTTCAGCTACCTTGAACATGGATGTGTGAAAAGAGGCCAAGTTGTCAGTCTGAAGGGGGAATGCTATTCCTCCACAGAAGGAGCATTAGGGCACTGTTTTTGCTTGAACATACAAAAAAACACACATGCATTTTGTCTGCCTTCACTTGGGCTGCTAGAACTTGGCCACTGCCAGAAAAAAATGGGGAAAGTGCTTCAAGGCAAGTTGTAGGAGGCTGGAACAGATGGCACTGGCCATCACTTTAAAAGAGCTGAGAAGGAATGTGTTGGTCAGGCAGCACACAAAGATAAATTATGTAATCATTTATGTAAAGTGAAGTGACAGATTGCCAACCAGGATGAGAAATAGGCAGCTCAAATGAAGCATGAGCCATAGTAGGCGGTAGACTTGCGAATAGAATACATGGCAGCCATACGGTAGATGGAAAGTGAATTCTGACAAGACAGACTGGGAGGCAGAAAATGGAAAGAAAATAATGTGCAGCACAGGGAAGTCTTCATCTGCTTGCATGAAAGGGAGCTGATGGTTAGCCACTCATGCTTTTCTTTTTAAACCTTATTATAATCCTAGAACTTTAGGATTTAAAGGACTTTGATAGCACTCATATTAACCCCACACCTTGTGACTTGATTGGTCACACCCAACAGCCATAACAGGTTTGCCTGTTCCCTCTAGGCCAGTGAAGTTAAACCGACCTATCTTCAGGATAGCTTTTCAAAACAGGTCAGTCTTCTGCAGAATACGTGGCATTTGGGAAATGATCTCCTAGTAATTACTAAGCTCAGGGGCGTAGACTTTTTAAATCCCCGGGGGGGTGGGGGCTCTCTCGTGCGCACGCGTGAAGTGCGCGCGCTCGGGACCATGTCCCCGCCGCTCTCCCCCCCGCCCCAGGGAGCCGCTGCTGCTGCTTCCCTCCCCCGGGCCGTGCCCGCCCGGCCGCCCGCCCAGCCGCCTGGCCGCCCGCCGCGCTCCCCGCCCCCTCCCTCCCTCTCCCCGCTCACCTCAGGCGCCGGCGGCCTTGCAGGCCCCCGGCTTCCGCTCCGCCTCGTGCTCAGGGCGTGCAGGGGTGGTGCAGATGGAGCGCCCGGTGGCCAGTCAGCCGGCCGTCACCGCCTCTCCTTCCCCCCCCACCCCAGGGAGGCAGGAGGGCAGGCCGGGGGTGGGGGGGAAGGAGAGGCGGCGACGGCCAGCTGACTGGCCACTGGGCGCTCCATTTTGCCGGGGGTGGCTGAGCCCCCCCGGGAAATATCGGGGGGGGGGCTCGAGCCCTCGAGCCCCCCCCCCGTAGTTGACGCCCATGACTAAGCTCCAGTTATGCCTGTTGGACCTCACTATAGCATTGAATGAATTACCTTAAACCAGGAATAATACTTGTCATCATCTTCCCACTTTAGAGGAAATATAAAGAAGAAAAGTACTCATCATTCATTCAACGTTGCCTAACGTTTGAATATTTATTTGTTTACAACATTTATATCCTTCTTGTTGTCCAATCAGAACTATCAAGATGGCATGAAACAATGTCTATAGAATTCCAAGACACAAAGTTTGTCTGGTTCATGGCTCACAAACTCAAGTTGGTGGCAGGCCAGCTGGCACAAACTTTCAAGCAGTTCATGGAGGTTTGTACCAATTGGTGAATAGATACATATCCAGATAGACTGTCTCCACTCAAACAAAATGTTTACCAAACTTCAAAGCAACAAGTATTTGTGTGGAATTT
Organism: Lepidodactylus listeri; assembly: GCA_029233225.1. Lineage (NCBI taxonomy): Eukaryota > Metazoa > Chordata > Lepidosauria > Squamata > Gekkonidae > Lepidodactylus > Lepidodactylus listeri. The sequence continues at coordinate 43,695,486 of JARCFY010000002.1, read as the reverse complement.
TCCAGCCTTGGAAACACATTGTCAGTTTCAAACTAGTCATGTCAGTTTCAAGAGCCCCCCCCCCCAACCCAGTTTACTTTTTGTTCACTTCCCATTTCTTGGACAAAGCTTGCTAAATCCCACCACCCCTGGCTTGGATTTGTAACTCTGCTTTGAGATCAGTGCTTTAAGCTTGCCATGCCAGTGGCACTGGGTTCTGCTGGGCACCCAGTGATTCCACTGGTACTGCTAGGCACTTTGTAGATTGTACTGGTTCTGCTGGGCTTGCAAAAATGCCTCCGTTGCTTGGATTGTGATTGAGCTGGCATTGCCATATTGGCACTGGGTTCTACTGGACACTAGTACATTGCACTAGTTCTGTTGGGTTTGCAAAAATCCCCCTCTCCTTCAGTTTCTACTGCCAAGATTATCTGGTTTGACCTTAGTCCTGTTGGGCTTGCACTACCACAGTGGCACTGGTTCTGCTGGACTTGCAAAAATGTCCTCCACCTTCAGTTTCTACTGCAGAGATTATCTGGGACTTTGATTCTGATTCTGCTGGGCTTCTATTGCCCTTGTGTATATGTGTTTTTGCTGTTTTTCCACAATACCCCCCCCCCCCCGTGGTTGAAGTTGGATAGGTGATTATCTAGGGCTTTTCAGCACCACAAAGGATCTACTGCCTTCCCCTCCTTCATACTAAGTATTAATGTAAGATGATGCAGAGCCTTCATGTTCAGAGGCAGTAAACCTCTGAATCCCAGTGCCAGGAGGCAACATCAGGGGAAGGTCTCAGCCTCTATGGCCTGTTGTTGGCTCTTCAGAGGCGCTGGTTGACCACTGTGTGAGACAGGATGCTGAATTAGATGGACTTCTGTTCTGATCCAGCAGGGCTCTTCTTATGTTCTTATCTGCATTCAATAGTTAGTACTGAATACAACAGGAAGGAGAATAAATACAGCAGAAAACAAGAATGAAAAAACATTTCCACAGATTTTTGAGTTGCAGGGCAAATCAGAGAGAACGCCACATGTGAGGTTGTTGTTTTTTTTTGTCTCAACACATCATAGGACTTGTTTTCAATGAGGCTGCTTCTCTTTGTCACCTCTTCACCCAGATTTCAGTGGAGCAGAAAGCACTGTGTTCCTCAGTTTCATATCCTCTCAGAACATCTTTACTCCTGTCCCTCTGGGTAATGACTAGCTGTCTTTCACAAGCAAGGTAGCCAACACTTATGCTTCATAATCAGTGGAGAATTTCCCCCATTTGGAAAGAGAAACTGTCGAAAGCACTTTCATCTCGCCAGTTTATCTTTTATTTCCCATGTGTTCATTCTATGGCATACCATGTTCTACAGAGTATTAAACCCATCACTGCACAGAGATATACCACTGTTACAACACCTGACACTTAGTCCCAGGTTTCACACTGTAGGATAAAAAAACAAACCTAAGATTATTGTCCATGAAAGGGATATTCTGCTCTAGTGGAATAGAAGTAAGTTAGGAAGCAGATATGCTTCTCAAAGGTCTCCTGTGTGAACTTGATATCAAATATTGACCAGATAGTGTCTGAATATTTGAATATAGGCTCTATCGCCTAGAGCCGCTTGTGTTGGTCAGGCGGGATATAAATCTAAATAAATAAATATCAGCCAACTCATTTGATATCCGCATTTAACATCCAGTTATCTTTGATTTCAGTGTTTGAGGGTTGTCTTTAAAGTGTACTGCAAGATTTACTGATGCTCTATAGCTAGTTTGCAAAGGTATTTAATATTCCACTAACCAAAGAGGCATCAATTTTCCTCTTCCATTGCAGATCTTCATGCTGGGGCTCCCCTATCCCCCAGGATCAGCATTTCAGCATGCACTTTGATCTGCAGCAGGAAGTGGGGAGGCAAGAGGCATGCTTAGCTGACAGAAATCCATTAGACTTTTCTTAGGACCTATTAGACTTTTCATAGGATCCAGGCAAGACAGAGACCCCAGTTAGTCTAGAGCGCCTCAATTCTAAAAAAAGTGAGAAATATTCTGATTATAAAATTTATATTTAAAATTTGCTTAGTTTTTAATTAGGTTTTGCAAGCTGAGTCCAGGTGGCATTTTGCCTTGTTTAGTATTTATTTAGAGATGAAGAACTAAAGCAGAGCCGAGGAAGAGGGAACAAAAAGAGAATAGATGTCACCAAGCATTGAGCTATAGTCACTCTGATTTTGCTAGTTCCCAGTCTGCCATTTGGATCAGCTCAAGAAATCAACAAGATAGTCATCATGGGGGCTTGCAGAGTGCTATCCTGGATTTAGAAGTACTTTCATTTTTACTGACCGATTCAGAACCACTGCTGCAAAATGCGTCATTAGAGGACTATTTAGAAAATCTCACTTGCTCTTTGTTCTCATAATATTGTTGTATTGTGCATAAAGTGGTAGGGTCTCATTCTTAAGACCACAGCTGAAGATGCCCTATGGACCACTGTAGTATATTAAAGGCAGTTGAGTTTATGCATTATACAATGGAAATAATCTTATCACCTTGAATAATATTACTTTTCCTACTTACGAGTTAAAGCCAATAAGCTGTTTGACCAGAAAAAGACAGCAATATAACAAAAAGCTATTGCTGTTCAAAATTCAATAAAAGCAAACAACATTTAATTGCAGCAGCTATATAGTTGCACACATCTAATGTTATATTAAAATCCAGGTCCACTAACAGAGTCATTAAATGACAAAAGAGTGAACAGGCTTCTGCTTATGCACCCCCTTCACAAGTACTAACAAGATACCAACAGAAAGCAAAATATAAAGGAGAGAAAAGAAAAAATGGTGAAAATGAAAAATCTTAAATTATTCTCAGTTAATGTTAATGGGCTAAATAGCCCTCAGAAGAGGAGAAGAACTTTTTTACAATTTAATAAGCTACAAGTGGATATATGCTGCTTGCAAGAAACTCACATTAAAGATAAACATGAAAATTATTTGGAAAATAAGAAGTTGGGCAAAGTATTTGTCATGGCAGATAAGAAAAAGAAAAGAGGGGTTGCAACTTATGTAAAAGATTATTTGTCACTGGAATTGATATATTCAGAGGAAGATGGGAGAATAGTTGCAGTCACAATACTCAATGTGAATAAGAAGATATTAATTTTAAATATTTATGCACTGAATCAGAACCAAGAAAAATTCTTTAAAACAATACATAAAATAATTGCAAAACAAAAAACAGAAGAGATATGTATTATAGGAGATTATAATGCAGTATTTGAGCCCAAATTGGATAGAAAGGGTCAAACAAAAAGGAAAAAAGTAGGTAAAATATTTCCAAAATCTTTTTTACAATTAGCTGAAGAATACAGTTTAATAGATACTTGGCATGCCTGTAACAGTGACAAAAAAAGATTATACTTATTACTCGGCTAGACACAATGCATGGTCTCGAATAGACATGATCTGGTCTTCACCTTTTAAAATAAGAGATATAATAGAATGTGAGATACTCCCTAATACGTTTGCGGACCATAGTCCGCTAATGTTAACCTTGCAAGCGAGAATTAAGAGTAAGATGGACCTTAGACAAAAATATTTTAAAAGATCAGGAATTTATGAAGAAAATGGAAATGGAAACTAGGGAATATTTTAAGAGAAACATACAAAAAGATATGCCAATGAGAGTTGTTTGGGATGCATTTAAAGCATTTATTAGGGGCTGGTTCATTAATCAAGATGTATGGAGGAAAAAACAAAGAAGGAGACGATATGAAGAGCTAGTAGCACAATTCATAAAGGAAGAAGATAACCTGAAACAGGGAAATGAGCAAGGAGAAAAGAAAAGAAGACTTAAATTAAAGTTATTGCAACACCAAATGAATTTAATGTTAGCATATGAAGTTGCAAGAACGATAGAATATGCTAAACAATATTATTTTGAGAACGCTAAAAAGCCTTCTAGATGGTTGGCTTATAAATTAAGAAAAGAAAGAGAAAAGAAAATAATTAAGAATCTGAGGGATGAAAAGGGCGGGGAAAAAATAATATTCAAGATATAAAGAAGATAATAGAGATTGTTTATAAAAATTATATAGGCAAGAACAACAGAAAGAGGCTTTAGTAACAGAATACTTAAATAAATACAATATAAAACAGTTTAATGAAAACAGCAAAAGATATTGAATGATCCAGTTTCAGTCAGTGAAGTGGTGGAAGCAATAAGAAAACAAAAGAAGAACAAAACTCCGGGATCGGACGGTATCCCAACGGAACTGTATCAAATGTTAGAAGATCATATAATGTTACCCTTAAAGGATCTTTTTCAAGAAATCTCTTCAACAGAAGTAGTACCAGAAACATGGAACCAGGCAGTAATCACTCTAATACATAAACCTAATACTCAGGAAGGCGAAATTAAAAATTATAGGCCAATTTCATTATTGAATACTGATTACAAGATTTTTGCAACAATAATTGCTACTAGACTGAAGATGGTGCTCATTCAAGTGATTCATCAAGACCAGGCAGGGTTTCTCCCGAAAAGACAGATAAAAAATAACATTAGGACAATAATTAATGTTTTAGAGTATTATGATGCACATCCAGGTAAACAAATAGCTTTAATATTTTTGGACACCAAGAAGGCATTTGACAATGTAAACTGAGCTTCTTGATATGCAAATTAGAAAGGTGGAATTGTGGAACAAACTTCTTGACAACTATAAGAGCTATATACAAAAATCAGTATGCCAAGATTTTAGTTAATGGGGAACTTACTCAGAACATAGAAATTCAAAAGGGGACCAGGCAGGGATGTCCATTGTCCCCACTCCTATTTATCTTCACACTAGAGTCATTGAATGATCAGATTAGGAATAATACTTTAATTAAAGGATTGAAAATACAGGAAGAAGAATATAAACGTTTAGCTTTTGCTGATGATTTTGTATTTATTTTGGAAGACCCAGAAAGCACCTTTACTTATCTGATAGAGGCAATACATGAGTATGGACTAGGGGCTGGATTGAAGGTTAAGTTCAAAAAAAGCATGTGATTACCAAAAATTGTACACCATAACAGGTGGAAAATATACAGAGAATTTCAAATATAGAGGTAGTTAAAAAAGTCAAATATTTGGGAATAACCATCTCTGACAGAAACACAACACCGGTAGAAGACAACTATAATAAATTGATTAAGGATATTCAAAAGGATTTAATAAGGTGGAACAATTTGAATATCTTTTATGAAAAAAATCTTCGTGATTAAAATGAATATTATTTTATTTATTTATTTATTTATTTATTTATTTATTTATTTATTTATTTTTTCACATTTATATCCCGCCCTCCCCGCAAGTGGGCTCAGGGCGGCTTACATGGGCCTGTGGCCTGATTACTACAATAACCTATAAAATCAGTTAAAACATTATAATAAATATCATTAAAACATATAAATAATCATAAAAAGCTTCTATCATACAGCATCGGATGGCAACCAAATGGCAGGTTTGGGCCCCACCCCCTCGGCCGTGGCCAAGGTCGTGTTGGACCAGGGTACATCATGATGGTTACGATGTCAGGTGGTATCCCCAATATCATTGGCAGCGGCTCCTATTGATAAGCCTGGCAGAAGAGCTCCGTCTTGCAGGCCCTGCGGAACTGCATCAGGTCCCGCAAGGCCCTGATCTCCTCCGGGAGCTCGTTCCACCAGACAGGAGCTGCCACCAAGAAGGCCCTGGTCCTAGTTCTGGCCAGCCTGGCGTCCCTGGGGCCAGGCACACGTAGTCTGTGTTCCGACCCCGACCATAGTGCTCTCTGGGGCCAAGATATTTCTTCCTAGTACAGAATCTCCTGATATTAAGAAGCATGAAATATGTTGAAGAACTTAGAAGTTGTAGTAAGTTTATTTGGGAAGGTAAAAGACGTAGAATTAAACAGAAAGTGATACAAGAGAAAAAAGAAAGAGGAAGATTCAGCCTTCCCAATTGGGAGCTTTATTATAGAGCTGCGGCTATGGTATGGATATGAGACTGGATCGCCTTGGATGATGTGCGGTTCTTGAAATTAGAGGGATTTAATTTACCAATGGGGTGGCATTCATATATTTATTATGAAAAGGAAAATGTACATTCTATATTTAATCAACACATAATAAGGGGAGCTTTAATGAAGATTTGGAGTTTGATGAAAAAGAGGTATTATGATAAAACCCCTAAGTGGGTTGCACCCTTAGAGGCATTGACCAAACCCTCCGTAATAACCAATGCGCAAAAAGTAATGTATGACATACTGCTAGATAAAAATAATGAATTGAAGTCGGAAGGAAATAGTATGTGGAAGAATTTAAATTTATTGTGGTGGGATAAAGTCAAAATCAAATCCAGATTGAATGAAGATTGAAAGAAAGGGTTTCAGAAAGAAAACAATGAATTGGATAAAATTGGTTACCCTCAAATGACAAGCTGATACAAAAATTATATAATTTACTATTAGTGGATTAGATGCTAGATGAACAGGTTAAAACAACTATGGTACTCTGGATAAGAGACTTCGGGTATAATATTGAGATAGATCATTGGGTAAGGACCTGAAAATCCTTAAAAGTTTATGAGAGCTATCCCATATAAAGAGAATATCATAAAAATGTTCCATAGATGGCATTGGACACCAGATAAATTAGCTAAATGTTATAAGAATGTTTCGAACATATGTTGGAAATGTAAGAGAGACATTGGAACTTATTATCATGTTTGGTGGGAATGTGGGAAAATCCAAAAATTTTGGTATGAAATACATTATATGATATATGAAATAACAGGAATAATGTTACTCATGACACCTGAAGTCTTTCTCTTAAACATGTTAGCAGAAGATTAGAACAAAGATGTGATGTACTTAATAGTTTATATTTTAACCTCGGCAAGAATTTTAGTGGCTAAGAATTGGAAAGGAGAAAAGTTACCACCTAGAGTGGATCTAATTCAAAAACTACTAGAGGTGGCTGAAATGGACGGGCTGAACTTATTACTACAAGGGAAAGGTCTAGAAAGGTTTATAAAAAGATGGAATATGTTCTATATTTGGCTAGATCGAAATAAGGAAAGATGGGCTCGAAAAAATATATGTATGTATAACTGGAATGTTAGAGGCAGAGGTCTGTGTGGGCCCTGCCTTAGATAATGAAAAGTATAATGCATATCAAAGACATGTTTTAGAATATATGAAACATTATGGAGACGCTTTACTGTATGCAATATGGATGTCTTTCAAAGTGACCAATGTAATATATGAAAAATAAAACAATTTATTAAAAAAAAAAAGAGTGAACAGACTTTTTATGCAGATAAGGATCCAGAAATCTTCTTCTCAGATCCAAACAAATTACACAGAAAAAGAAGAAATGCTCAATAGTTTCTACCAAAGGCCTACAAACTCTAGATCCCCTTTCTTGGCCTGTAAATCGTAAGACAGCGAGTGTAAGTGAATTCATTCTTGCAAGGGGAAAAAAACCCTCTAATACCATGTTACCATAATACTATAGAAATAATATGATAACTGGTATACACAAGTAGCCAAAGTACATGGGTGAACATACGTGCCACTTCCCTTCCTGAAGACTGCCGTATTCTTCTGCCACAAGGTGGCTACTAACCAAACTATAAGCACCAGTCTTCCCTAAGGTCAGAAGAGTCACAATCCAAATCAAGTGAGTTCAGCTTATTTTTCATACAAAAACATTGAGGTTATTTTTGCCCTAAATGCATCCAAAACTGCAGGGACAAATTGAGCACCTGTAGTGGAAAAAAACCCCATCAGGAATGCAGCTGTACTCTTGGCTTTCATAGATATCTCTAGCATGCAGAGCCCAAGAGAGTGAACACTGGAATGTAACTCTCAGATATTTATAAAATTGGACTTCTTCTGTAATATGACCTGAGATATTCCACTGTAATAATTTCTGCCTACAGGATCCAGCTAAACCTAAAACCTTGGATTTTTTAAAATTGATTACCAGGTCATCAGCACAATATTGAATGAAGAACTCGACTGATGCAGTCCCACTCTGGTTACTGATACCAGAGCCGTGTTGTCTGCATATAGCATGACCAGAATCAGATGAGTCCCTAGCTCTCTCTCTTTCTCACTCACTCGCTCTCTCTGTGTGTGTGTGTGTGTGTGTGTGTGCACGCACACTCAGATGCAAAGACAGCATATTCAGTCTAGGGGCTAAAACATTAATGTAAAGATTAAACAAGGTAGGAGAAAGAACACAACCTTGTCTTGTGCCCCTCCTGACCTCTATGAGAGCAGATAAACAGCCATATACATTATAATGGAATCTAATCTGAGTATCAGAGTAAAGATGACTAATAAAAAAAATCTAACTGGTATATTTGTCTTGCATAGCTTGTCCTGGAGTCTATCCCAAAGGACCATATTGAATGCAGATTTTAGGTCAAAGAAAGCAACATATATCCTACCTAGCCATATGCGCAAGGGCCCCACAATGATCAGTTGTTGATACATCCTTTCAAAATCCAGCTCATTCTATTCCCAACAGATGTTCAAAGTTTATCCAAGTTTTTGACTTAACAAGTAAGTGGCTTGCATAAAGTTTGACAAAATATGACAACAGGCTTATAGGTCTGTAATTATGCAAGTCGAGTTCATCCCCCTTTTTTTTATAAACAGGAACCACTGTAGCCTCCTGCCAGGTCACAGGAAACTGTCCAGAATAATCAGTGGTCTGAAACAAGTTATGTCAAAATTGGGGACCAGCAAGTGGCAAAATCCTTAAGTCAGATGGTATCCAACCGGGCCCTGCCACCTTGTCTGCCTTTAAACCAGCAATAAGTTTCAAGATGTTGTAACCTGCCCTGAGCCCGTTTACAGGATGAGCGGGATATAAATGCAATAAATAAATAAATAAATGTGAGCGTTTGTCGCCAGAGACCAAGTAATAGTTCTGTCTTTACAATCCAGCATAGCCTTGCACCTCGAATAATGAGCTTTGAGGTCCATAATTTCTTTAAACAAGCCTGAACAAGTCTGACACTATTACTGTATGCGTGGGAGAAGTGAAAGGCTCTCTGAAGTCCATCACACATGGGCAGAAAGGGCTAAAACACAGAGAAAGTCTTCTGGTGTGGGAGCTTATTGTTATCAGGACCAAGTGGACCATTCAGTATGAGAGAATGGGGCCTTCTCACAGGCAGCACCATTGCTATGGAACTCCCTGCTATTAGGAAATTATCAAACTTGCTTCTTTTTGGTCTTTCAGAGGCTGGTCAATTTATTCTACAAAACCTTTGGAAGACTGGCTATACAAAAGTTCTTCACTTTTGCTGTGGCTGTGTGGAGGTTTTGTTTGTGTGCTGCCATTGTTTTTTTTTTAATTATGCTTTAGATTGCTGTGAATGTAAACTGATATGAGCCCCCTACTGGAGAAAAAATGGCATAGAGGTTCAAAAACAAACAAATGACCTTAGAAGAAGAAACCTTTGTCAAATAGAAATTGCTCCATTATTCCCACGTATCATCAGCCAGTTTGGTGTAGGGGTTAAGTGCGCAGACTCTAATCTGGGAGAACCAGGTTTGATTCCCCACTCCTCCACTTGCACCTGCTGGATGACCTTGGGCAAGCCATAGCTCTGTACCAGCTGTTCTCTCAAGGACAGTTGTCTCAGAGCACTCTCAGCCCCACCTACCTCACAGGATGTCTGTTGTGGGGTGGGGAAGGGAAAGGAGTTTGTAAACCGCTCTGAGACTCCAAGTGAGTGAAGGGCGGGATATAAATCCAATCTCTTCTTCTTCATCACTTGACATATTCATCTTTTATAATACCTGGAGAGGCAGGCAGCTGTTCTGACGTGCAACTGAACAATCAAGCTATGAAGTCCTTGTGACAGAAGAGCTTATCTTTCATTGCACGTATCCCCAGTGAGAAATATCATCTCACACTCTGAGAATTCAGGATCAAAACTAATGCAAAATAATTGTTGGATTTGGGATGCTGAGTACTAGACCATGTGGGGAAGGCAATCTTAATGCAAATGCGGGGGGGGGGGGGGGGACAACGTAATAGAGGTTGTGTTTTTATCATCACTGCTGGCCTTTTGAAAATTAAAACACATCAAATGCAAAAAGGACATTTTTGATAAGTATTAAAAGGATGGAATTTATCTGAATATTTATCAAAATGGTACAATAAACCTGAGCCAATTTTTATCACATGCAAGTTGGGTTTCTCACTTCCTTAAAGCGCTGTTCATTTTCACCGAATGACTTGCAACGTGCCTGCATGCCAAAACAATCAATAACAGCAACCACCACAGGGCAGCAGAAATCATTATACTTGATTTGTTTCATTACAAGCCTTGTAATAGGAAATAATCTTATCACTCCATTGGTAATGCTCTGATATCTTGCAAGTTACAAATAGTATTGCTGTTGCATGGAATTGTTCTGGGAAATTTCAGAGCTACAGAGAGCTGGTAAACTGCAACGTGTTCATGTACAAAGAGACATGAGAAGCCACAATGTTTCTATTCATTTATTATTCTTATTTATATAGCACCATCAATATACATGGAAGTTTAGAAAGCAATATAAGCAAATTTACAACATACATAGTAAATGTCCGAGGGCATTCAATAATGGAACATGAAGCTGCTGACCTGGAATGCATATGCAGATTTGATACTACAAACTGGGGCTAAATAAAGACTAGGAGTAGCTAGCTCATTACTGTATCCATCTTACTTGGCCAATTCATCCGCAGTTAGGAGCAGTCCACAGCTTTTCTGATTCGATTATTTACAGTGCAATCCTAAATGGACCTACATCCTTCTAAGCTCCTTAAATTCTCTGGGCTTGTAAGGGGATAACTCTGCCTCAGACTGCACTGCTACTCTTATTGATTGGTTCTTCTGTTTGATTGGTTTTCATCTGTTAAAATAAAGAGCTTGCTGTCCTCTATTCCTTTGTAATAACTCCCTCCCTTGCCTCATTCTGTTTGTTTCCTTGCATATGTGTACACACACACACACACACACACACACGTGTGTGTGTGTATCTGCCAAATGAGTGTAATAATACATGCCAAAAGTAGGTTCTGGTTGACAGAGGCTTATGCCTCAACAAGTGCATCAGTCCTTAAGGTGCTGCAAGACCAGTGCTGATTATAAGCAAACCAGATGGGTTCCTTCCCAGAACAATTTTCTATCTAGATATGATCAGAACCAAACAGCGGAAAGGAGAAGATGAGTTGAGATGGGATGAATGTATATATGAAGGATTTTTAATGAAGGTTAGTGCTAGGGAAGACGGAACCAAAAGCTTATAATGAGATAGGAAATGGAAGAACAATGTGAGTGTTCTGGCCTGTAGCCACAGTGGGGCATCTCATGGCTAAGCCCCCCCCCCCCGACTCTTCCTCCACGCCCCACAACTTTTCGTTCCAGAAAAACCTATTTATTTCACTTTCACCCCCCCCCCCCATTTAAATTGCCGGTGCCCGGCCCCTGCCTTCACCACTTTCTCCTTCTGCCTGCTGGTCCAGCACTGCCTTCTCCAGCCAGCCAATGTGCCCACCTTCTCTTGAATCAGGTTAGTGCTACCTTCTCCTCCTGCGTGCCAGTCCAGTGCCACCTTCTCCACCCGGCTGGTGCACCTGCCTTCTCCTGAATCTGGTCGACCTCGACAGAAGGCCTCAAGGCTCTCAGCTCAGCCCCCACTTTGCTGCGGTGCCCTATCAAGCCTGCCACCAAAGGGGAGCTCCATGGTTCACTTTGCCTCCTCCCTGAGTGTTGCCCCCGGGGGGAGGGCTCCCCTAGCAACAATCTGGAGTCCTGGGTGCCCTGTCCAGCTCCTGTGTCAGAGAAAGGAGTTCCCTGTCCCTTGGCTGGAATGTTTGGGATGGACACATCAGGCTGGTTGGCCAGCTCTGAAGCATCTGGGGAGGGGGAAGCTTGAAAGGGACCCTCAGACCAGAGTCATTCTCCAGGACAACTCACAGGATCTAAAATGTCATGGGCCTGCCTGAATCTCCAGAGCAGGGACACATCTGGGCCCATTTATTTATTTATTTATTTGTTTGTTTGTTTGTTTGTTTATCTTAAATTTTGTGATGTCATGCCCCACCAGTTCCCACACACACACTGAAAATTGTGTGGCTACAAGCCTGCCAGTGTTATAGGTTGTAAAGGAGAAAGCACCAAGACTCTCATTGTTCTCCTGTACACACATTTTGAGGAGAGAGAAATTGAGAAAATGAATTCACTGAATTTATTTATTTTCCCCTCCTTGGGAGACAGCTAAAGGTTAGAGACTGAATCTTTCCTGAGGTTGACCTGTGAAGAGCTACTGGGATCCAGTCCAGGAACACAAAGGCAAAGTTGCAGATGGACAGGGTTTGTTAATCCAAAGCCACACCTCAAAGGATAGTTTAGTCTAAGTCTAGCAATTTGTCTCTATCTATATAATAATTTGAGGGCTGAAGCAAAGGCTCTGAAGAACATCAGCAGTATCTTATAACTGCTCTCAAATGGCCACTGCCAATTACTAAAAAAAGGATAGAAAAAGGTCAGAAGGAGCATAAGAAGTGTCTATTATTGATACTATAGAGCCCCTGAACAGCAACTGGATGAACTATCTGGGATCCATAGTACATATTCTGAACTCCTTGGAGAAAATGCAAGGTGCAAACATGAAGAATACAATATTAGACTAAACATTTTTTTACCTCTTGGTGTTTATCTGGGTAGTGAGATCACATGATATCTGTAGCATGGATCTGGAGTTGGCACACCAATGGTTTCGGTAATATTTCCATGTTTGGGCAGGAATGTGTAGACCAACATTCATGCCAACTTAACACAACCAGACTTTTAAATACAAAGAATGCAAAAAGCTGAAAGTCTTCCCTTCAGATTATTTAAACCCACTGTAGCATGCTTGTACTAATTTCAAAGGGTGCCAGTTTATGACCAGTTCAATGCATGCTGACCTCATATGCTGAATTCAGCATGGATTCCCCCTTTTGTTACTTGGGTTCAAAAAAGCACTTTGTGTGTTCTCTATTCTTTTGGTAAAATCAGTGGGACCTTAAAATGTGCAGCGTTGAGTTTACTATGGATAGGCAAGAGGCATGGTTTTTACTTGGCATCTGAAATGCCCTGGGTATAGATCTCCAAGTCCAAGAGATGGCCAGCTTGTGGTCTGCAGACCAGATCTTACCCTTGAAACTGTGTGATACAGCTCTCAAAATATATAGCAAACTTTGGTCAAGGTGCTCAAAAAGATAATGTATTCTGTAATATAATATTACAGAATGCATTATTATATTACAGACTACTAATGTTATGTAATATTAAGGTTTTATATATAATGGCTAGGACATGCATGAATCATACATGCCTCACAATGTCATTCCTACTTGGTGGATTTGAATTATTTATTGTAGACTGAGTGTCCACTAATGGGTTGACTTGTATGCCAAAATCTTCTTCTGGCTGTGACTGGAGAACAGAGAGACTCCTGAGAATACAGAAGTTGACTATCTCTGCTCTGGGGGAAGTCAGAGGTATGTTTCTTATTGGATGGGCCATAACTCAGGGAACTCACAAATTCAAATTCTCTAGCCCTTCCAGTGAAAAGGATCTGGTTCAACAGGGTTGAGAAGGATCCCTGCCTGAGGATCAGGAAGGTCATTGCAAGTCAAAGTGGACTAGCTAGACCAATAATCTATGAGGTGGCTTGATATACATGTTTGATTCAGACAAAACTCAAATCAGGACAGCTGCTTGTACTGCAGCTGCCTCTTCACAAGCTGATCACAACTCAGTGTCATCAGAGATTGACTGAAGAAGATGGCTGCCATAGGCTCAAACAATAAGGAGGTATGGCCTTTGCATGTGTAACACTATTATAGTTATAGAAATGTTGCTTTATACTATTACAGATTTATCATTACTCAGTGTTTAATGTCATACCCTGATCTGGATGGCCCTGGTTAGTATTTGGATGACAGACCACCAGGGAAGTCCAGGGTCACTATGCAGAGGCAGGCAATGGCAAACCACCTCTAAAGTCTTTGGCCTAGAAAGCTCTATGGGGTTGCCATAAGTTGGCTGCAACTTGACAGTAGTTTCTATCACCACCATTTAATGTCAATAATATTGACTACTGAATAAAGAATTTACCAAGTAAAGTTGCCAGACCTCCAGTCTAGCCAGGGGATCCCCCAATCATTGGGGCTCCAATCTGCTGCTAGCCAACTGACCGGTACGAAAAGCCTCACCCATGAAAAGGCCCATTGTGTGTCAACACAGAACATAGAAGTTACATCATCCTGCCAGGGATGTCATGCATTGACACTCTAGCATTTTAGCCAAAAACTCTATGGTAACCATAGAATTTCAGCCAGAATGCTACAGCATCAATGCACAACATCCCCAGTGTGATGGTGTCACTTCCATGTGATGTCATTGTGCCAGCCATGTTGCATGCAGCAACATCACCCTCATCCCCCACACTTCTGGATGGCTCCCTCCCACCCACCCCCACCGGGACAATCTGACCTGGTAACCCTATGTTAGCCAAATTGCCTTGATTTCTTATCAATATTGGGGAATTATAGCTTATTAATTAACTGGCAATAGGCAAAAAGGAGTCACCACCAATATATACAGAGGTCCCAGCCGCACCAGAAAATAAGCAAGGAGGCTGGCTTCAGTAATAGAATAGTTTCTTTACTGAGGATTCTTATTCAAGCAAACAATACTTATTCACACACACACTTATACAGAACCTAAGAAATAAAGTTAGAGCAAAGAGACGGTTGCATGAGCAGGAATATCATTGGTATCCGTTGAGGGCAATAATTACCTGTCCGGAGAGATGCTGCATTCCCACTGGAAAAATAAGGGGAGGCTAGGAGGGATTAGAGGCATGTGTCCTGACTCTGGCTGCGCAACCAAGAGCCGAGGAGGTAGGGTAGGTAGGGTAAAAGATAGTAAAAGCTAGAGAGAAGAAGAAGAAGAAGAAGAGGAGATTGGATTTATATCCCGCCCTTCACTCACTTAAAAGTCTTAGAGCAGCTTACAAACTCCTTTCCCTTCCCCTCCCCACAACAGACACCCTGTGAGGTAGGTGAGGCTGAGAGAGCTCTTTCCCAAGCTGTCCTTGAGAGAACAGCTGGTACAGAGCTATGGCTTGCCCAAGGTCATCCAGCCAGGTGCAAGTGGAGGAGTGGGGAATCAAACCCGGTTCTCCCAGATTAGAGTCTGCGCACTTAACCACTACACCAAACTGGCTCTGTGTTTCCTCTTTTATTAGGGGGCTCTGGGAGAGGGCTTGGCCAGACACCTCCCCTGAAACCACCCTTTGTGGTCCACCCCAAAAGTCCTGTCCACTAGAGGAGAGGGGCTTAAGGGGTTGGGCAATATTACACCATACCTGGGTTGTGATAGAGATACCTGGAGGTGGAAAATGACTCATCGGCTAGAACCTTTGTCTTGCTGATGGGTTTAATGCCTTTGTGCTGCAAAATCAGTGCAGGTTTCTGGCAAACCAAGTCTATTGTCTATGTAAATGGAGGAAATAGTCTTTTTTACTACTCTGGAGCAAGGAATGTTGGGGGGGGGGGGGTGCCTGTGCGAAGAAGAAGAAGAAGAACATGGCTAATGGCATCTGAAAGCACATGTTCAAGCCACAATGGCAAGTGGCTATTGCTGTGTAAGTAGCTGTGTTAAGGGAAGTCTCTGGGAGCTGGTGACCTTGGTAACCACTGGCACATCATCTCAGGCATTGGCCGGCATGAATATACAGCTGGCATCATGATCTGGTCAATTGCATCTCAGTCCCTTTATACACATTCAACATCACAGTCTTAAGTTAACACTTATAGACTTTATGTCTATAAGAGCGCATAAGCGCCTTGCAGGGCAACAATTATTGCTAAAAAAACCTATGATGTTCTTTGAGTCTCTAAAGACCATTATGTGGTCAAAGTCATGATGCAAAATGAAACTGCAACGATACCATTAGCTTGTGTTTGGGTTGTTTTTTTCTGGCTAGGAGCACTTAATGGAGAAAATTCTACATTTTATAAAATACTTATTTACACTTGCTGATAAAGAATTAGCATAAATTTCATTTCTCCTTCTGTTTTAGATTCAGTTAGATGAGGCTCGGTAAGATCCTGTCTGTCTTTAAAAATCATTCTTTCAGCATTTCCTGAACTCAGCAGCCTGCTAATGTAGCCAATAGATCTATGTGACAGGCCTGTATGATTTAAAGAGGTTCATTAGGGCTATGATGAGTTGTACTACTATCTTGTTTGGTCACAGTTAGGAGTTCTACTTTCATTTTCATTAACTAAAAAACCCAAAACCCTCCTAAAATAGGGTTTTTACCTTTTGTCAGCAGTTCACCACATTAAAAAAAAAACTTAGCCTGAGGTAGTGATGCTTTAAGCATAGCCTTATCTATTGTGCATGTGGCCTCTACTGGATGGAAAAGATCACTGGACAGAAAATTCATTTTTTCTGAGGCCCTTTCTGCACTCTCCTTTTAATCCATGTTCACCATGGTGTCCTCCAAACAATTCTGCACTAAAATTGAATTCAACCTTCTTTTTAATCCAGTTGCTTCCCCCCATTCGGCACTAAAATCAACCTTCTTTTTATTCTGCGGTTTCCCCTATTCTGCATTACATTACCTCCCTTCAGTGGTCAGTCTGGTTTCAGCCTGCTGTTGTCCTAGGTTAAATGGATGTTGTTTTGCTGTGGACTTAAAATTGCCTCAACTCGAACACTGAGAAGATCTGGAGTGGCAGGCAAATATGGAAAGGACCTATATCTTGGTTTTACTATCACTGTTTTAATTTCCCTCTTCATCTCTATGACATCCTCAAGGCATACATATTGATATCTGAACTGGGAAGACTCAGGTTCAAAAGCCTGCTTAGCCATTAAGTTCACTCCATGGCCTTTGGCCAGTCATAGTCACCCATTCTAACATGTCCTCACAAACAATCCTCAGAGGCAGCATTGGATAATCCTGGTGTTCCCCACCCTGAGCACTTTGGAGAAAAGTTAAGATATAAAGGAGAATATTTGTTTTCTGCCATACTTTTCTATCCCAAAGGAATCTCAAGGAGACTTAGAACTGATAATTAAAAGTGTATGATTAAACAAGAAAAATTCAGTTAAAAACACAATTGCTAAGCCAAACCCCAAATAACCAACAGCTGTCTATAATTACAGAGAATCAGCTTTGCATGTAGAAGGTCTCAGGT
Source organism: Lepidodactylus listeri (assembly GCA_029233225.1). Taxonomy (NCBI): domain Eukaryota; kingdom Metazoa; phylum Chordata; class Lepidosauria; order Squamata; family Gekkonidae; genus Lepidodactylus; species Lepidodactylus listeri. The sequence continues at coordinate 43,678,217 of JARCFY010000002.1, read as the reverse complement.
TCAAGCCCCTGCATCTCCAGTGGAAAGGATCGGGTGATGTGAAAGACCTCTACTCAAGACTCCAGAGAACAGTTGTCAGTCTGAGCAGACAATACTGACTCTGATAGGGCAAGGGTCTGACTTAATATAAGCTAGAGTCATGTGTTCATATGTATATTAGGCATCAAAAGCCTGCTCAAGTTTTGCCAGCTTTTTGAGGAGGTCTGAACCTGGTGAGGGCTGAGTACCACCATAAACCATTGACAGAACTCTATTCCTTGCAGGCCATTCAAGTTAGTTTAAAGTGTGGAAGCACTGGATATGAACATAAGACCACTTAGAAAATTGTATGCACATGAGGAAGGAATCAGGAGACATTTAAAATACCCCAGCACTGAACCAGTTAAGGACATAATTAACATGATGAATTGTGCCCAGAAATGAACTGAAAGCAGCACAAACATTTTGTGTTCTTTGCAGCCCTGATTAGTTATTTCTTTAAAATATTTATTCCCCACTGCTCTATCATTATTCTAGAAAAAGCTTACAGCATAAAACATAAAATATCAGAGAGAAAGAAAAATATCAAAAAGTGCAACAAATAATTAAACTATAGCAATAAAAGTCATGAGAATGAAGTCATAAATGTCCTTAAAAAGCATTAAAAGACTCATTTAAGAAACATTAAAATCCTAAACAACAAAGATGGCTGGCTGAAAACCACTGTAGGCTTGAGAGGCCTAGGAAGATGAAAACATACTTGCCTGACATCTAAGGGCCAAACTACATGATACATTTTTGGTATGTTGGATCTGGGCTTCCTGGACCCAACTCACTTTCCCACTCCCACAGAACATCTCCAGAGAATGCCATTATAAAATCAACGGGAGCCCAGTTTGGCCCAGAACTGCAGCATGGTGGAGAGGGGTTCCTGCCTCCCCAGTACCATTTTCCAGAGCCAAAAATAGCACTGGTAGGGAGCTATTTGTATAACTTTGAAGCAGCATGTTGAATACTTCAAATATGTGCAGCTTACAGTTAGCATATATTTACTTTATTTTATTATTTATTTTATTTATTTAACTTATAGGCCGCTCTCCCCGCTACGCAGGCTCAGAGCGGCTTACACGACTTGGCAAGCCAAGATACATAAATACAATTAAAATCAGTTAAAACATGATAAAACATTCTAAAAAACATTCACTAACAATAGAAATAAAGTGCTCAATAGTTTTCAGATGGCATAATATGTGAACCCCATGTTCTCTGGCTCTGGGCATATAGCAAATAATTCTCTGCTGGGGACACTTCAGCTTGGGAAAATAGCATCAGGGAGAGGATGGGAGAACCTCTTTCTTCCTCCACACCATGAAGATGAAGTGGACTCCTGCTGATTTTTAAAATGACATTCCCCACAGCTGTTCTGTGCTGTGGGGCAGTGAGCCAGCTATGCAGCAAGGGTGGGGGAGAATGTGGGTGTGAAACAAGCCAATTGTACTGAACAGTACTGTTCGGCAGGAATACGATGACTCATTCTGCTGAACAGCCATGAACTTCTCAGCAAATGGATGATTGCAAAGGGGTAGTCATGTTAGTCTCTTGCAGCACAATAAAAGTCCAGTGACATCTTAAAGACTGACCTCATTTATTTCAGTATGAGCTTCCATCAGTCATAGTGAACTGTGTTAGTAAATGTTGTTCGTCATTAAAGGGCCACTAGTCTTGACGAACAGTGTGCTGCCTGACATGCTGGCCCCAACCCAATGACCCCCCCCCCCCCAATTACATTCTGTGTTAGGCTGGAGAAGCATCTCTGTTTTCATCTGTGAAATGTTAGATGCACATTTGAATGCCTAGGTTGCATAAATTCAAGATGTCTCATGGATGGGGAAACAAACTGAGCCACAAACTCCGGGAGGATGAAGCACGTGACCATGGGAAATATATAAAGATCAGTTCTGGAACAGCACAGAACAAAGAAAATTAAATTAAAGCTGGTGATAATGCTGACAGAGGCACACCTCTAGAGCATCTGCAATACTTAGTGTCTGAAGAAGAAAATACAATATGATATACAGGAATAGCAACATCTATAACAGCAGCGAAGTGAAGCCTCCTATTTTTTCCACATTAGGATTCTCCTCGTAGCTGTTAGAGCAATATTAACCTTTTGAATTTATTTAGAAACTCATTAGTGCTTTCTACAGAGTCCATTCTTTTCCTGATTAGCTCTCCTCATTACAATTCAAATTTCTTTCTGCTACATTTACCACATTGTCCTGCTTCCTTTCATCTCTATTGTTGTTAAGCTTAATTTATTAAGGTAGCAAAAAAGGGAGCAGAGAGAAGAAAAAAAAAACAGTTGACATAGCAGACTTCATATTTATTTCTGGGCTTCTCTAGGGAAAGGATGTAGAGGAGGCCCTGAGGGAAGAGGAGAGAGAACACAGGAGCAAGGAGGGAGGCATCATTAACTTCAGCCAACCGTTGGGTTTGTGCCTTTTTCACTCTTCACTGATTTCATCACACAGCAAGTGAATGTCTAAGGAAGAAAGGAAGAAACAAGGTGGGACAGGAGCCGAGTGTTAATGCAATGAAAACACCTAGATAGACAGTAAAGGCTACCTTAATATCAGAATTTAGGTCACACTGCAGGGAACAAAGAGAGGACAAAACAGTGGCTATAGGAGTACATGCTTTTTGTGATGAGCATTTTAGGACAGCCTCTAGCCCTGTGCAGTGGACAATTCTAGATAATAGGGTCATGATCCTCAGTGATGTGCTCATGGGCCCCATGGCACTTGTCAATGTGTTTTGTAGCACCCACATTTATCCACCTTATGGAAAATGCTTCACAGAAGCCCAGGAGACATCATCTGTGTGCCTACAGTGCATACTTGTTCAGAAACAGCTGTGGCCCTCATAGGAGGATGCTCGGCTTGAAACGCCGAATATTTTGTGATTGGTCCCAAGCCTCCATGGCAGTTGTTCCCACCTCCCATGGGAGACATTTTTGTTGGCACCCATTCAGTAGTCTCAAAATCCTCAAAGTGGCCATGGTATCAACAAGGTTAGGGGCCCCTGTGGTAGGCAAAAGAGGTGTGAAGCCATTGGCCCCATCCCTTGGCTCCTCTACACAAGGCCATGCGTAGACAAGCAGTATCCACATAGGCTTTGTACACATAATCTATACCCATCAAGAATTCAGATCCCACGGAGAGCTTATCTGTGAACAATTTATATGTGCATTGGCTCAGCTGGAAAAGATCCATGTGTTGCATGGTGAGTGCAGACCATTTTCGCTATGCATTTATTGGTTTATGCAGAATTGTTGGCTCTACAGGGTTTGGGAGGTGCTAGGTTAATTAATGTATTGGGACTCATGGTTCCCAGTTGCTGGATTATAGGGTTGCCAATGCTGGGTAGGTAAATTCCTGGAAAGTTGGGAGAAGGCCCAGGGATGATGAAGTTTGGGAGGTGGCGGGAGCTCCGAGGGGATGTGCTGCCCCGGAACCCAACTGTAGAAAGTGCCATTTTCTCCAGGGGAATGGATTTCTGTAATTTGGAGATCAGCTTTCATTCTGAGAGCACTCCAGGCCCCACCTGGAAGTTGGCAAGCCTATGCTGGTAGGTGGTACACATTTCTGCATTCTGAGTATATTTGCCTTTTTGCTGCCCTCACAATTGAATTAGACTGCAAGTCCCCAAAAGCAAGGAACTCATCATTTCATGCTCCTTCCCACAAGGGTTTTTTCTTTCTTTCTTTCTAATTTCTAGACCCAGTTCCAAGTCCTTGGGTTACTTACTGCACCCTGGTGATGTCACTCCAGGTCTGTTGCTCCATCAGAATTCCCAGTGCATCCCCTTAAACCGTTATTTGAATTGATTAAAAGCAAAACAGCTAATCAGCAACCCAAACAACCTGTATTTGGTTGACAGGCCTAATTAAAAACAACCAGGTGGCTGTTGTGTATTGTCACACATTCATTTAGTTTCACGTGCCTCTGTAACATCTGCATGTGTGAAGAATATCAATGAGTTTTTGATTATGGCAAGAAGTGTAAATGCAAGTGTTTTCAAACTGTGGCATAGTTTCCTCCCTCCCATCCCAGGTGAAGGTTAGAGCTAAAAAAGCTTAGAGGCATGGAACAAGGGTTAAAATAAGGCTGTAATCCCAGTGCCATTCCCTTAGAGGTATTGTTCTGTTTTATTTATTTCTGCCTTACCTAACTAACAAAATGCTCTGTAGGCAGTTTAAAGAGGTTCCAGTCTTGTCACACTGTTTGTAGCCTGTGAAAAGCCACCCCTGCCATTTTTGGTGATTTGGGGGTAGGACTTCAAAGAGACCAAATCTTCAAAGAGGGCCAAATCTTTGCCCGCCATTTCATAGTGGCACATTGTGCACAGGCAGTCACATTTGTTGCTGCCTCGGCTCGGTGCCATTTTTCTTTTCAACTTTTCGATAACCAAAAAGTCCAGGTGAGGGCAGGAAGCATTGCTCTCATTTGTCTTTGGACAATTCAGATGGTATTATGTAGACACATTTTTTCCTCTCCCTCCCCGTCCACTGGGTTTTCCCTGTCCACAAGTTTTGCCTCTGCATCCCTGTCCACTGCTGGGTTAAGGTGCTGTTGCTGATGGCACAGTACCACCTAGCTATGTAGGCTGTTGGCCAAACAGCGGTCCAGCCCGTAGTTAGATAGATGAGAAAACGGAATCTCTTTCCCCATGTCTCTAAAGATGTCTCAGAGTGTTTCCAAGTGTATTCAGATTTCTGTACTTTGGTGCACCTTGGTCACTAGCCTTCAGGGTGCCTGGATTTTTAAGTACTAAGCCTAAACCTTACTTGTTACAGTATCTGGACCACTGGGAGAAGGGGAGAGGGATCCTCTTCTTCTACTCACCTCTTGACTGGATGATCAGCTGCCTGTCTTATGCTTCCTGCCACCGTCACAGCAAGCCTAGCCAGCAGCAGTGGCTCAGCCATAACAATAACAGCAGGTCCTTACTAAAGTCTGTCTGATGTTTGTGAGCCCACTGTGTCTTTCACCCAGTATCTGCATTTATTAGGCTGCTTTTCTGTCCAGAGTGACCTAAAACAGCTTACACAGAGGAAAAGGTTTCAAATTACAGAAAAAAATCTGGGCTGGTCTAGGTCCATTCAGGTGATCATAGGGTTGCCAGCCTTCAGGTGGGGCTGGGGATCTCCTGCTTTTACAACTGATCTCCAGCTGACAGAGATCAGCTCCCCTGGAGAAAATGGCTGCTTTGAAGGGTGGACTCTATGGCATTGTACCATGCTGAGGCCTTGCCCTCTCCTGGATCCACCCCCAAAGTCTCCAGGTATTTTCCAATCCAGACTTGGCAACCCTAGGTGATCATAGTAAGTCTCAGGCTACAAGCCTCAAACTAAGAGCTCTTTGGCTTTTGCCCTTTGGTTTACCCCAAAGGGCTCATGCCTTTGGCCCACCTAGGAGGGAAAGAGAGAAAGAGGGAAGGGCATGCAGAAGAGAAAAGTCACCATAAATGGACTACAGCTGTTGTTAGCCTGATGCAGCAAAGTAGCAGCATCTTCTTCACTTCCCTTAAATATTATTAAGGTTTCTTCTTTGGAAAAACCACACACATGTTCACAGGAGGGCTCCACTTGGACTAGCTGTAAACAGGCACCCTTAGTTTAATGTACTACTTCCACTGGGTGCCATTTAAATTGCTCCTTGGGACCTTCCCTGATTGTGTTAGAACTGTGATTTTAGTGCCTGGTTCTTCCTAATCTACCATCCCTTCTTGTTCTTCTGTCTACCTATGTTCAATAAAGATCACTTTAGTGATCTTTAAAGATCTACGTGCCTCTTGCATTTCCTCAGATAACAGGAGGAAGTTTCATAAGTGAGAATGCCCTCCAGAGAAGGCCTCTCTTCAATAGTTACCTACTTCACGTCAGACCATAGGCGTAGAGTACGGGGGGGGGGGCTCGAGGGCTTGAGCCACCCCCGAAATTTCCGGGGGGGGGGGCTCAACCACCCCCGGGAAAACGGAGCACCTGCCGCCGTGCCTCCCCGGGTCCTTCTGAGGCCCGGCGGCCGCTGCTGGAGAGGGACAGGGAAGGGGTGGCGGGGGGGAGAGAGAGGCACCGGCGGCAGCAGCTGGCGGACCTCGGATGGGCCCGGGGAGGCGGGGCGGTTTCCCAGAGGGGGGGAAGAACATCGTCCCAGCGAGGCACATGCGCGAAGCGCGTGCGCTAAGGAGCCCCCCCCCCCAGATTTCCAAAACTCTACGCCCCTGCATCAGACACCAATGACAATCTCATTTGCTGGGCAGGTTTATATGAGAGCATGTGGTCCTTTTGATACCATTTAGGGGTTTAAAGGGCAAACCTAGTTGTTGGAATTCTGCTCAGAAACAAATTGTAAGCCAGTAAAAGTACTGGCCAGATGTATTTCCTTCTGACAGCTCCTGGCAACAGCCTTGTACTCCAAACCAGTTTAAGGAATTTCCATTGATTACCATGGGGTGTAGTTCCAAATAAATGCATTTAGGATATGATGCAAGACAAGTAATCTAGCAGTCCATAACCCATGAACAAGTATATCCAAATGGAAAGGAGATGAAGAGCATATGTCTTAGGCATTCTTTAAGTTATCTGGAGAAGGGGTGTTGGGAAGATGTTATGCTTGTGAACAACTAGTATACTTCTACATTTGATAGAGGAAAATGATCATAACTGTTATTCCTTGAGTATACAGCAGAATTATCAATGTTTATTTATACAGTTCCATCAATCTGTATGATACTATTGCTGTTGCATCCCCATTTTACTCATATTTCTTCCTCCCCAACTTGAATCTGGACCAGCTCCTCTCTGCACATCTGTTCAGGTATTTAGAAAGGGTTTATGGCCATTTCCATGCCATTTCCATGCACCAAATCTCATCATTGTAAATGACAGAATAGGCTGCCTCATGGAAACGCCTCACCACACCAAGGCCGATTTTGCACATGCCACTTGCCTCTCAATCTCTCCGGAGTTTCCCTGTCAAAATTGCTCTGGAGCATTTTCTTCAATTTCACACTTGAAGCCACAGTTCCTCATCTGCTCCACTTGTTTCTTTTCATATTACCAGCTGCTGCGAGGCTGCTGCAAGGCTTCCTGCTGCTGCCCCCTCCCATTCCCCTTTTAGCCCCTCTCTCTTTCCTCCTAGGTTTTCTTACCCTTTTTAAAAAACGCATGCATGATTGCATTATTTTGTTATAATTAACAAAATAACACAATCGTGCTTGTGTTTTAAAAACCCCCAGCCTGCTGTGATTGGTGGCGTCTCCACTTCAAAATGTTGGGTGCATTTTGTACTTTCTCTGCTCTGTCTTCAAAATGTCAGGCACATTTTGTACTTTCTCCACTCTATCTTCAAAATGTCGGGTGCACTTGTGTAACTGGCCCCATTGGTGTGTGAGGCTAAAGCTTCTGACACATCCTGCACCCTTCTGGGAGAGGGTGGCCATGGCTGCTCCCCTCCTATCTAGGTCATCCTCCCCAAAGCACCCCCCAATGGCACCACTGCTTTCTTCATTTGCACACAGGGAGGGGCAGGCAAGGCTTCAATGATGGCAGCTGCCTCACAAGGCCTTTGCAGGGAAAGGCAGCCAATGCCGCCCTTCTCTGGTGCCAAGCACACAGCAGCTCCCCCACCACCACTCAGCAGCCCCGAACTCCTTGCAGCAGAAAAACAGGGAAAGAGAAGCGGGGCCACCAGGACCCTGGGAGTGCGGCAGACTTGGGCACCCTCCGCCACCCCGGAGCCAGCGGAGAAGGAGAAATGCCCTTGCCCCCACATCACAGGCACTCCTGTGGCTGCCCAGGCTGCCGCCCCACCACTGCCAGAGTGGGAGAGAGAGACAGAGCCTGCTCCACAACACAAAAAGTTTTCCCCACCCCAAAATTAAATGCATAATAAATGTCAAGTGAACATGTGTATATATTCAGAAAGCAATTGTGAGGTCTTGTTTTGCTGCTTCACTATTTCGAGATAACGTACTGAGGAGTTGTTTTTTTTTTAAAGAAGAAACTCCCACCATGGGGCGGGCCAGATGGAAGGTGGGTGAGTGGGCGTGTGTTCATTTTGGCTTCTCCCCGGAGCAAACAGGAAAATCCTCTAAAAACAGGATCTGTTTGACCCGGGGGAAATGGGTGATTCTCCGGGGCAAAAGGTGAGAACAGGTCAACTGGTGTGAAATTGACCAGAAGACCCAGGGCAAGCATGAGGGCAAGCGCAGGGCAAACGCTAGTGTGAAATCAGTCCAAATGTTTAGCTATCAGATAAGGTTAAACACATGAAGAACCTGTTGCAATGGTATTCCTCATCTTGTTCAGACTGTCACAGTGCTTCAGTTTTATTATTTTTGTGCCCAACAATTATTTTGTTTGCTCAACAATTATTTGATCCAAGACTACTACTGAAAACATTCCTTCTCCCCTTTTTATCTAATTTGGAATTATTCACAGGACTTGGCTCCTTCCCTCTTTCCTGTCACTCTATCAGGTTGCTTACCATTCCCTCTCCAAGCCCCTCCTTCCTACCAACCCTGGAAATAAAACTATATTTTGTTTGGGGACTTGGCTGCTCGTCCTATAACTGGACAATGAATTTCAAAGTGAACTTCTGCTTCCTGAGGACTACTTCTGCTTTGTGAACCACAGACTCCCTGTTGGTACATGTCCCTGCTTCTTCCAGACTCAAGCTGGGGAGAAAGAAATATGAGAAAAATGGGGATGTCACAACAATAGTATCATATATCTTGATGGATTTGTTTAAATAAAAAAGTGGTAACTGTGGCTGTATAAATCTGAACATATGTCTTAGGCATTCTATAAGTTCCCTGGAGAAGGAATGTAGAAAAGACGTTACACTTGCAGACAACTAGTATACTTCTTCCACTTCTGGATTATTGGCTGTTCTAGAGGCTTGGACCTCTGTCTGGAGACTTAGAGTGCAATCCTAAGAAAAGTTATTTAGACTGGATTAACTCTGTTTATGATTGCATCTCTAGGGTCTGCTTGGACGATATGTTGAATGTGAGTTGGGTTTGGGAAAATCTCAACCCAACTTGCTTTTAATGTGTAACCTGAAACTCATTTTAAAAATAGTGTGTGTGTGTGGGGGGGGTCCTCAGCTCCCAAGAGCAGTACAGCAGCTGGAAGGGCTTTAGCATTCCTTCTCTTCTACTTCACATGCTTTTAATAGGGAAAAAATGACCATTAGGAGGGCTAGTTTAGTTTTAGTTTTATTCACGGCCGAGGCCAGCAATTTACATTTAAAACACAACACAATTAATAAATAGTAAGAACACCTGTGAATAAAGGTAAGAGAAGCTTAAAACTGCAATAAAATGCATTTTAGAATTCTTAAGACACAGACAGTTAACAGTAAGATGACTGACATTTAACTTGCTGTGTTATTATAGATTTTCTAATTCTTAAAGCAAGCCATCCATATGTTACCTCTGAATGCCTGTCCGCAAGGAGATTTTTTATAATACAAACTTTTTGCCTACTAGTGAGAGGTAAGGACTTGGGGAGCAGAAGTGATTTATGGAGATTATTATAGACCTTAAAGTCAAACATAACATATTCTAAATTTTCAATGACTTCATTACAGCAGGGGCATATATGTTCCTCAAATGAGATTTTCTTATACTTTCCCCCTGTAATCGCTAGGGGAAGAATGTCCGAGTGAATAAAAGTAAATGTTCTCCTATATTCGTGGTTTGATTGACAGTAAAAATAGGACATAGTAACTGTTGATGGGATCAAGAAATGTATGTCATTTTGTTAGCCAAATTGCTTTAATTTACGTTTAGCAATTGGTGAAATACATGGGTTTTTGCCAACTATACCAAGGTCCCACCCCTTCCGGGAGTTCCCAGTAAATAGGCAGTGAGGCTGTAGTTCAGTTTAAATGGAATTTACTGAAAATATGTATTTCAAGCACACGAAATCGTAATCACACACACATTCACACAGGCCTAGGAAACAAAGACAGAAAATAGCACATTTGCATGAGCAGGATTTTGATGGGGGGAAGCAATACGTTACCTTCCTGAAGAGGAGTTGTCTGACCAAAGGAAGAATTGGATGGGGAAGGAAAATATAAAAAAATATGGGACACGAGGCTCGAACCTGCGAGACCACGTGGTTCTCTCTGTTCCAGGATACAGAGATTTAAAGATGGAGGCAAGGGTATGGGTATAGCAAGCTGGGCAGAAGGGGTAGCAAAGCAGATAGGGGACGATGGCTCAAGAGACCGATTGCCTCTGTGCAAGGTCTTTTATTAGGTGGTCTTGGGGGTAGGCTGCGCAGACCACATCCCCCTAACACACCTACTAGGCGGTCCATCCCTCTCTGACATTGCCATAGGTTACAGGTAAACAAAAGGAGGAGGGCCGGGGAGTGGACAATATTGCAAAAACTATGATCTCACCAGGAACACACCTTGGGCGAGGCCCAATGACTCACCTGGGCCACTTCTATTGTTAGTTAATGGCTCTGGCCAACTAGGTGATGGCCCGACCATCAGTTACTAGGTAACCGTGTTAGCATAATTCATTCAGGTGAGTTGGAGGGGGCAGGGGTTGACCAGCGTGGTGCAACAGAAAGAAACCTCATGGCAGAAGGAGTCTTTGTCTCTGTCTTTAGGTGAACTATCTAGGGTGCCAGCTTCCTGGTATGGACTGGAGCTTTCCCCTGCAATGGAAAATGCACATGGCCCTTCCAATACTAGCAACCCAAGTTCAAGCTTATGAATCTTAAAATCCATAAGAGCACTAAAAGTGCCTTGCTGGCCAACAATTTCTCTGTTCTACCTATATCATTCTGCCTATCAATATCCATAATCCTCTGTTTTATCAATTTTCTAGCTTTGTCATAGGCCAGGGAACACAGGTATTGTTTTGTGAGGCCAAAATGAGGGAGTTTCTCTTCTATAGCCTTCAGCCAGGTGGGTATAAAAGTGTCTTGTAATATTAAATGTGTCAGTCCTTTGGATAGAATAACTAATATCAACCAGTAATGAATCACCATGATCCCTAACCTTGGTAATCATTCTGGTTTCAATTCGAATAAGTGCATTTGGAATGCCATTAGGTACCTGTAGAACAGATGCCTGTACCTGTACCTACCTTGCAAGTAGGACAGCATCGTCCACATATAAGAGCATCCCTATGTGTCCATTGCCTAGCTTTGGGGGATGGAACTCAGGCCTGTTTAAATAGGCTACCACATCACTGATGTAAAAATTAAATAGAAGTGGAGCCAAGAGACATCCTTGTTTAACTCCTTTCTCAGCTCTAATATTTGTCCCACTTCCAGTTCCATGTGTCTGCCCAGGCTGCTTAAATCTGCTGGAGAGGAGGCTGTCAGACTGGGTCTGAGAGACAGTAAATGCCTACCTGAGAGAGGGAGTGGTCATCCTTGCCTTGAAGCAGGAACTGATGCATTAGTTCCTAAAGAAACTTACTCTGGATCCAGGGTAGTTGAATCACTACAGTCCAGTTTCACATGTATCATTGGCGACTGAATGAATGATGGCTGGGCAAACTACAAGGATTCCTGAATGAAGTGGATTGGTTGGATCTATTCCAATCTGTTTACAGATCTGTATATGGGAATGTAATGGATTTGGTTGCCCTGGTGGATGATCAGCACTAGGAGATGTACGGGAGGGAGGTGACCATTTTAATTCTTTTGGACTTTTCATTGGCTTTTGATACCATTGATTGCCTTTAAGGGTTGACACTGGGAGGCACTGTTTTGTGATGGTTGTGGTTCTACCTCAACAGTAGGTTTCAGAATGTTGGGGGAATGCTGCTCTGCCTCTTGGCCTCTAGCCTATGAGATTCCTCAAAGTTCCATTTTGTTCCCTACATGAAGTGACTGGGAATGATCAATCAGACATTTGGGCTGAGTTGCCACCAATATGTGGATGACACTCAGCTCTGTGTTCTGCTACCAGCAGATACCAGAGAGGTTGTTGGAAATGTGAACAGGTGTCTGGACACAGTTTTTGTAGGGATGAGGGCAAAAAAATGAATCTTAATCTGGACAAAATGGAGGAGATACTGGGGGGGGGGGAGGTCAGACCTAGGAACTGAATTATTTTCTTTGTGGTCTCTGTGCAGTCCCACACTTGGGTAAAGCACTTGCGCTGGACCCAGTTTTGGAAAATTCTAGAGCTAGTTTTCAATGCTTTTTGGTGGGGTCTCTCCTCCATTCTGGGGAGCAGGCATCGACTGCGCATGCCTGGAGCTGAGGAAAGAGCCACCTCCCACTCAGTTCCTTTTTTACCACTGTGCCAACTGCACCTTGCCACTTTTTCTCCTCATATTTCTCTTCAACGTCTTTCCTTCGACCTTGCTTTCCTCCAGTCTTTCTTTAGTCACATTTGTCTCCATTTTTCTTCTTATTCTCATTGCCCCCCTCCACTAAATAAGATTGGAGGAAGAGATATCAGGTATTGGTGCTTACCAAGTGTGTATTAGCTGCCAGCACCCACCATCCTATCTGGATATAGCTCTTTTACCTGTAACTGATGATCTTTGAGTGGCCATCAGTGCAGTCACACATGTCTGTCCATCCTTCCCTTCTGCTGGCATCTCTCTGTCACTTACCATAAGTTGATGGGCCTTACCAGTGGTGCACAGAAGGAACTGATCAGGAGCTGGCTCTTTCCTCAGCTCCAGGCATGCACAGTTGATGCCTGCTCCCCAGAGCAGAGGAGAGAGGCCACCAAAAATTGTTGAAGACTAGCTCTAGAATTTTCTGCGTTTGGGTCCAGTACATAGTTCTGTACCAGCTGTTCTCTCAAGGACAGTTTTCTCAGAGCTCCCTCAGCCCCACCTACTTCACAGGGTGTCTGTTGTGGGGAGGGGAAGGGAAAATAGTTTGTAAGCCACTCTGAGACTACAAGTGAAGTGGGGGGGGTATAAATCCAATCTCCCCCTCCTCTTCCTCCTCCTCTTCTTCGTCTTCCACTTTACCCAAATGTGTTACTGCATGCATGACCACTCGAAGATCATCAGTTACAGGTAAGCAACCTGTTTGTCTCCTATTCTGGATAGGGTTTCACAAAGGAGCAAGTTTATAGCTTGGGATGTAGTGTGTGTGTGTATAGTGACTGAGTAGGAAAGATGTACTTAGCTCCACCATCTGATTTTAGTACTCACACACAATCTATACTGGTATAGAATAAGGATGTTAAAATGTTGTGGTGAATGTATTTGATAATTGAATTTACATTGTTTGTGATAATCAGATGCATGTTGATCACCATGTTTGTTTAGTTCAGCACTGAATGACTCAAATGCCTGCTGAGCAGGTTTGTATCAAGGCTCTCTGAGAACACACATGTGCAAAAAGCCAACTACACTGCACTGTACTGTTGATTGATTGATTGATTAAATTTCTACCCCACCCTCTTGGCCTAGGCCAGCTCAGAGTGGCTTACATAAAAACAATACACAGGAATACACAGGAGGACCTTGCCAAATAGCCACAAAGGGCTTGATAAACAGATGAACAATATGTCAAAAAAACCTAGCTGCCTAATAGCATCTGGCAAACATGGCATGAGTTGAGCCAGAGAATTCTGATCTCTAGTGTAGGATTGCACCATATGGAAGTATCCAAAATGGGTGATTTGTGTAAATTAGGTTACTGAAAGAGGTGGGTGTAACTGATACTTGCCTCTTGGTCCAAATAAAATGTGTGTTAAGGAGGATTCCAGATGGAGCGTTGATGGCAACTGTCTCCTCTTCCCTAGAGAAGGCCACCTCAAATCTTCAGAGCTACAAAGTTAAACTTAGGTTGTATGTAATTCATTACTAAGTGATTCCTTCAAGCTCTCATAGAATGTCCATAACAAGGCAGGACTTGTACTCAAGTGCTATAAACATGACAGAGTCCTTCTCATTTCTTTGTCCTGTTTATAACTCAAGCACTTGTGCCTGACATAGGTTGGGGATGGGAAGAACAAAAAACATACTTTGCATGCTTCTACAGAAGCCACACAAAATGATAGCAACAATCATAATTGTCTAAGTGTATAATTTTGGACTCCAACCGAAGTTTAAAACAAGCGGGGGTAATTATTTCACTTAGCTCAGCGCCAGTTGGGAAAGTGGGCTGCTCTGAACAGCTGAGTTTTTAAGATAAAGCACATGAATTGGAATGAATTCAGACAGCACAATGCATGCAAGAAGTGATGGGGAAAATGAGGCTTAAAAAACCAGAGCGAGAGGAGATGGGCCAATGAAATCTGGATGTAAATGCCTGAGACGATGAATCACAATAGACTATATCTCACATTACCTATAAAAGGCATAAGTCTGTTGGGTATTGGGACCACATAAGAACAAGTATATATGGAGCATGGTATAATCTGACCACAGGTTAGAGGGGAAGCTTAGAGGGGAAGGCAGGAGCCCTTCCTTCCCCTCACGGTGGCATTCTGAGTCCATTTGGGGTCTTCTTGATTTTTAAAAAGCCATTCCCCATAGCTGCTATGTGGCTGCATATAAAGTTGCCAACTCTGGGTTGGGAATTCCTGGAGATTTTGGGAGAAGTGGGAAGGCAGAGTTTGGGGAGGGGAGGGGCCTCAGCAGTATATAATACCGTGGAATCCACCCTCCAAAGCAGCCATTTATCTAGGGGAACAGATCTCTGCTGTCTGTTCCCTTGTAATTCTGGGAGATCTCCAGGCCCCACCTAGAGGCTGGCAAACCTATGCCTGTGTTTTTACCTTGTGTGTTGTATTTATCTTGTGCATTTTTGCCTTGTTGAGTAACCACTATATTGTTTTTATGTGGTTTGCAACTTTTTGTTTCTTTATTAGCCATCTTGAGTCTCAAGAGATAAGGCAAGATATATAAATATAAATGGTAGTGGCAGTGGCCCACCCAAGCAGCAGCACCCTGAGAAGCCACCCAGTATATTAAAGGGCTGGTGCAACCCCCCCACCCCCTGGGCTGCTTGGACTGGCTCTTAGTATATGGCAAGAGGTAGGTTGTTTTCTAATACTTTGCTGACATTTTTGGGTAGCAAGCCAACAAAGCTGTCCCTTGTACAATAACAGCGCTCTACAAATGAACATTAATAGGCTGCCTTGAACAGGTATTTGGAGAGGTGACATATGCATTTTCTAAATAAACAAAAATCATTTGCGAAGAGGCAAAAGTGCATCTGAAGACACTGAACAGTAATAATATGCATACCTATAAAAAGGATGCTGTAGACGTGCTATACAAGGGGCTGGACATATCGCTGGATTTGAACGCCAGGTTGTCCTTTCATTCCTTTCTCCCTAGAGGATATGCTCTGTAGATTTCTTCAAATATGACTTCCCGCTATGCAGCTTGGTTGTGTAACTTATGCAAACTCTACTTGAGCTGGCAAATATTTGGAAACCCAACAAACACAGTCATAAGGTGAGCTGATGCCTATCAGGGCAGAGAAGAATGTGAAAGAGCTGAAATTGCCTAGCTACTTTATTTAATTTTTTTGAAAATGCACTGGCAACAGGAAAGAATGTGGGAGATCACTGAAAACCAAATGCACTTCTGTGCAGTAAACTATGCACATTGACTTTGTTCTGTATTGGACAAGCTGCTTATATATGCATTGACTACATGTGGTTTAGGCGGTTGCAGAATTTTATTCATTTTTCTGCTGTTTCAGTACATTGGATCTAGGTGGCTCTGGGGAATTGTAACGAATAGCTATATTTTTTTCCTTTTATCGTTATGATTTGAATCTTGCAATAGTTTATTTTTGAAATAAACAAATGCAACCATGTTTTAATTACTACCACAATAATAGACAATAGTTTTGCATTTTTATATATTATGTTGATTCCTGTGGATTCTTTGATTAATATATGTGCCAGTAAACCATATTTCCAGGCTTTCTATCATAGCTATATTTATGTTTCTATGGCTTATAATTACAATTAGAATATTACATGTTTAAAGTAGTTTTTAATTTTATAATCATATGCATTTAAACTGGAGGGATAATCTATCATATTCTTCTCATATTTACAATGTTGTAGGTTTTCCCTAAGGAAGAATGCTCAAAGAACATCAGGAATTTTCCACGGAAATAAAATATTCTCTGTAACTTCTGGAGTTTGCCTTTTACAACATCAAAATGTTTACCTTGTCCATGAATAGGACTGCTATGATTCTAAATTGGGCCTACAGATCATGTGAAGCATAATTGCTTAATTTCTCTGACTCAATGTGAATTTGTAACTCCCCCCCTCCTTTTTTCTATAGCAGCCCTCTCACTGTGGATTCATTTTCTAGAAGCAGTTTGGAGATCCCTGTACCTTCTAGTTTCCACTGAGGATAATTTTTAATCTGGTGAGGTGTGCCTTTTTAATTTTGTTAATATCGCCATCATCTGCAGGTCTCAATGTCTGCTGAGGTTTGTTCAGCCTTATGGGTCACAGGTTTTTTCATAAACTTGGTTCTCAGCAAACCTAACAACTGAAAGAGTTAGGCCACTTCTTTTCCAGCATTACTCATAATACACAAAAAGTCTGCAAATGTTAAATGTTTGCTCTGAAGCTCCTCTTAGAGTGACTTCTTGGCACACACAGGGACATAATTTGTATCTGCCATGGCTGAATTTTGTCAGCTGACCTCATTCCAGTTATCTGAGATCAAAATGAATTTTAGTCTTTCCTGTAAAGTGTTTGGATTCCTTCCCAAACTTGTATTCTGTATGAATTTGTTCTGAAGGCACACAGACTAACTAACACCAAAGATAATAAATGGAGCTGTCAAAAACTTCCTGGATAGGCCAATGAAAGACTGGGGTTGGGTAAAGAAGAAAATTTCAAGTGTTCAAGTGGGATGATTTCTGCTAATTCCTGACTCCTTTTTCAGATCTCCACTTGCCCCTCATGCTGTTCTGGGGGGCAGGGTCCCCTGTCCCCCAGAAGAAAATTTGGAGCCGCATTTGAGGCTGCAGTGAATGGGGATAGGCAAGGAATTCCTGCTATAGGGAAACAAAATCTCTCAGCAGAGATTTTCCATGAGATTCAAGCTCTGTTTTTTTTTTAAAAGAAAGTCCTACCATGAGAAACATATTGGTAGGTGCCTACAAATTCTAATTACCAATAATCTGTCTTGTATGATGTGTCTATTCTGCATGTAGACATTGTTCCAGTTATTACCCTTCTGTGTGTGCTGTGTTTAACCAACTGTGCAATCCTTTATGGTGGCTCATTCTAGTTTGCATTTCTCAAGCTTTTTAGGAGGCTGCCATGCATGAATATAATTTTGTCTTGATTACACTTCCTCCAGCTAACAGAACAGTTATTTGTTGCTTGTAGATGTCGAGTTTGGTTAAAATGGAAGAGAATGATGTATATTTGGTATCTGAATTCCCAGTAACCTCGGTATCATCTCTAATTTATAGCAAGGTCAATAAAGAGAATAGCAGCAAATCCTCCTCCATTGAGTGTTGAGCCTCATCATTCCTTATCGGTTCAAAAACGTTGGTGCCTGAAGCTATCACTCTTCTTGCTAAAATGCAAGGACACCTTCCTTCCTTTTTACTGTAAAATGACCAAACTTATGTGATAACATAGAAAGGACTACAGAGCTTTTCTGGTTCATTCATACTGGAAAGCTCTAAAATGGTGAAGCCATTAGGAAGATGGTTGGAATTGCAAATCACAAGTCATTTGCTAGTTCCTACCATACAATCTATCTATAATTATCATTTCTGGGAAAGGAACTTAGGCTAGATCATTTGGAGAACCACTGCACCCAAACAGACTAGACTAGACTTGTTAAAGCTCACAACAGAAATTAGTTTTAAAAAATTCAAAACACTAAGAGGAAATATCATATGGAAGTTCATAATATATAAATATTTTGGATTCCCATCCCCACCCCCAAATTGTGAGCTTGTGGGTTAGCTTCATCAGATAATTTCCACCAATATGTGGTGGGGAGGGGATTTTTTGCCAGTTCTCCCTTCATGCTGTTCTTGTTTTGGAGGCTGTTACCCTGCCACAAGAGATGGGAGGTGGTAAAGTTTCACTTCATGGATGGAAATAGTTTCCCTCCACAGAAACCTTCAGGCAGTTCCAAGTAAAATATAATCTGGGTATATGCACGTAACAGTATTGTAAAATACACTGATGGTCTTCACTAATACCTCCTGTTCTAGCATTTGTAAAAAAAAAAAAAAAAGCAATAGTTCAATTGTGACATGTTACAATGGTAAATTGAAAAGTAGCTATTCATGAAGAAGATATAATGTATAAAAAGCAAGGTCACCATTCATAATTCTGACTGTGTTCATGAAGTGTATATGTGAATTAAAAATTTAACAGATTGGGAGCTTTTGTAACTGTTCTGTAAGAATAAGTGATAATTTTGTCTCTGATGTTATCCTTTAAATCTGGAAATATTGTTAATAATGCATTGAATGCAGGAAACAACCATTGTTGTTCAAATGACAGTATGTACAAATAGGCATGGCTTAATTTAAATCATCTCATCTATTACATTGCACGCATGCTTCTCCTGGAGTTATGTGGCAAAGGTTGCCATATGCCTACTGAGGGCAAGAGATCTCCTGTTCCCAGGAGGCTTTGCCCACCATTTGTCTAGTGGTCAGTTGGGGAAAGAGAAAAAATGTAAAAAATGGCCAGCAGTGATGGTATGACATCACTTCTAATTTTCCCTGGAAGTGATACCAATCCGCTCTAGGAGTCACCAGAAGCTCTATGGCAAACCTGTGGAATTTCCAACAATTCCTAGAGAGATGGGGAAAACCTGGAAGTGAATCAGTCCTTTCTGGGAATTGCCAGAAACTAGAATCTGGAAAAGTAGAAAATCCAGATGTCATGTCATGCCATTACTGATGGTTGCCACAAACGTTGGGTTGCCAACCTCCATGTGGTAGCTGGAGACCTCCTGCTGTTACAACTGATTTCCAGGTGACAGAGATCAGTTTGCCTGGAGAAAATGGCCCCTTTAGAAAATGGACTGTATGCCGTTATACCTCACTGAAGTCCCTCCCCTCCCCAAACCCTGGCTTTCTCAGGCTCCACCCCCCAAATCTCCAGCTATTTCCCAACATGGGTTTGGCAACCTTACTCACATGTCCTTGCCCACTTGGACCTAAGAGACAGGGGCTTGTTTGCCCTAGCTTGGGTGCTATTTAGAAGTGTTTTCCCTTTTTGCTTTCCCATAGCATTGTGCTGTTTTCCTGCACCTCCTGAAATTTTCTCATCTTTTCTGTGACTATTTACTACCATGTTTTGGGAAAGATTGCAGCAACACAGGCTTGGCACCCATGTGGATGAGAATGTCTGGATCTCCCCAGTCCTGCCCACATTGGTGCCATTTTCCCTGCCCCAGTTCCCAATAGTGGCCATTTCTCTGACTGCCATTTGTTTTGTTAAAATGGTAATTGGTGTAACACTAAAAATCTGTTTATTATTGGGGAATTTCACACTACACCCTTAAAAATGTTACTGAACCGGCTTGGAATAAACCAGTACAGTGACAGCCATTTCAGACAGCCCTTCCCCTACCATTTTGGAGCTGTCTTCAAAGCGGTTTGCCATTTCAGACTGCTGCTTTCTTTTTGCACCTCTTTTCTCCTGCGCGGGCGATCTCTGTCATTTTTTAAGAGCCGATTTAGAGCGCTATAATGCTATAGTGTTATAGTGACTCCATTGGAATGCCTGGGCTCCAGTTGGCTCAGTGGAGCCCAGGCATTTCAACGGGGTCGCTATAACGCTATAGTATTATAGCGGTCTAAATCAGCTCCTTTAAAAAATGATGGAGATCGCCCGTGCAGGTGAAAAGAGGTGCTAAAACACTCATCATCAGAGGAAGCGTTTTGGGCGAAGTGCACCCCGTAGTGCTTCAGGACCAGTACAAGAACTGAAGAACACTTGGGAGGAGGTTTCCAGGTAAACTGGCTCAGTAACGCTTCCCCAATGGGAGAGGCACATTTCTGTGTGAAAGGGCCAATATGTTCCGTTAGGGAACCGGTACTAATATGGTTCTGTGTGAAATGTCTGACAAAAGCCATTACTGAAGAGTTCCTGAAACAGAATATATTGGCTGCGTGAAATTCCTCATTATCTCTGAATCCCCATTATTCATTTCTGATGGAAGTCTTCAGCCCTGGCATTCTATCTCTGCAATAAAAGGGCTAGAAACTTACTTTTTAAAGAAAAAAAATGAAAGTTGGCAATTCAGATAACAATAGATACATTGTTGTAACATTATAATGATACAACAATATGCTAATTGGTGATTTTTTTTTAAAAAAGCCCTCCTATGGTGGTAGAAATAGCTGCTGTGGGAACTGGGCAGGGAAGATGTGGGGAAGCAGTATATTGGCAGTTGCAGCAGCAGTGGGGAAATGTCACAGACCTGAACCTATGTGGAAAACATCCGAAAGAGAACAAAATACCCCAGGTGCTTCAGCCAACTCACAACATACTCTGTCTGCCATTCTGTCTCTTCCATTCTCAAGATCTGCTGTTTCTTCATATACAAACACAGCTGGGAGGGGTTACTTCCCCCAAATTTCCATGGATAACGGAGCTATCTCATAGCAATGAGCACCCATTAAAAACACATCAGCAACTAATTTGAGTCATCAGCTCAACAATCCAAAGGTCAATAAGCATCCCCAATATTAAACCAGAACCAAATAAAGGGCACCTTACAATTGGCACTGCTACTGTGAATATACAAGCCTCAAATAATAGGGATCAATACTGACACCTATTTTTAAATTAAATGTTAATAATGTGATCAAGAAACTAATGTCTAGATTCTCATCCTGAATGGTAATGAAAACTTAAATTAAACCAGAATACTCATTCGGGGTTATACCTTGATTTGTAAACTACAAATATATGGCACGTGTACACATATATCCAAGATATAGAACCATGTACATAATTTTCTATGATAATATTAAGTTGTTTATAGTAACCAGGGGGGAAAATATGAACAGAGGAAAGAAGGCATTTGTTCCTTATCAAGTAGATGAAAACTCAAGTTTTCGTTTCCAGGCCTGGATCCCAATTAGATCTTCCACAAGACATACAGTGAGTCGATGACCTTTCTCCTTCTCCCTCTCTATCTAAACTGAAAGAGATTCAGATGGCACAGCTGATGACCGATACCAGTTTCCTTGAATAATGCTTGAACTTTCTCCAGAGAAAATTGTTACAAGGTATGTAAACTCAGCTGTATTAAAGAGTGCATCCCTAATCTTCAAATGTGTGTGCCATTTAGAAAAGCCAATGCATGAGAACTGTGCAGGTGGGGGAGGGCAGCAGAAATACCTTTTCAACTCTAAAGGTTATTGCAGAGCACACAGATTAGGACTTGGGCTTTGACTTTTTGAAGAATGCTCTCCATTTGGGGAAAGTTCCGATTAATCTGATTTCATCTCAAGCACGTTTTTTTTAAAAAAAAAAGTGATTTTTTTCCCCTCCCTGAAAACAAACCCCTGCAGTCTTTTTGTTGCTGCTGCTGCAACATTGGTTGATAGACCCATCTGTTTTTAAAGGGACATGAAGAAAGTCAGTTTGATAGATATGGTAACCTTTATGGGAATATATACAGAAGAATAAAGATTAGACTGGAACCAAGAAATGATAAGAGGAACCACCAGGATGCATTCTGATGTTTGTGTGTGTGTTCTTATTTAAAGCAGCATAACTGGTGCTAGACCGGTCTGAAATCTTTTGCAGAAACCAGGAAACCTGAGGACATTTATGGTGCTGTAATTGTACATTAATGGACACATGTTTGTTTTCTGTGTGTGAAACAATCTAAAATAAGGGGAGAAATTAGGTTTAGTACACATTTTCCAAAATGAAAAGGCACTGACTACTGTTCTGATGTGCTCTAAAGTTATACTACCTGATGTAAAAACTCCTAATACTAGATGAGTAGAGTATGATTGTAGTTATTCAATGATACGAGAGATGCTCCTGATGTTAATATTTATTCCATGTTCCAGGACTGAGCTCCTACATTAAAGACCAACATTGCAATACATATCTAACAGTGTCAGTTTTGGGGTTGAAATCAGTTACTTTAGGAATTCTTTCCTAAAAATTGCTTAGATTGTTAGAGTATTTACCATCATTCAATAGAAAAAATCATTTCCTTTTAATTGAATCCACCATATGGATGACCCCATCCAATCAAAGTTCAGATAGTGAATGTAATGATGTCACTGGATGTCAGTTAAATGGAATCAATAGGTCAACACTAGTGTTCCCTGTAAACTGAATTACATGCTCTGGGTGCACTGTTTCTGGCCCCCAACTTACCAATTTTCCTCTCAGTGAGGGCCTGCCCTCCCACTTAGCCCCTGCTTGTACTAACTATAGAGTGCCACTGCTCTTGGCAGCTCTCCTTTTGACAGAATAGAGCAACCTGGAAGCTGCTGCTGCCACCGCCCGCAACCCAGGCCACCTTACCACTGATGCCGCTGTGCCAAGCCATCCTGCAGGTCAGGCCAGTGGAGGTAGCAGAGCTGGGCTTGGAGTGTGCCTGGCTGCCAGTTAGTAGGGAGAACTTAGGTCAGGGAGGGGAGCCATGTGAGAATGGAGGTGTGGGGGGGTCAGAGGGAGGGCAGCCTTGGCTGGCAATGTGACCTGGCACTCCTCCATGGCCTTCCACCACCAGCCCCATTAGTGAGTAGCTTGCTTTCTCCTGAAGTCTGGTTTAAACTGGGCTGCAGGAGAAAGTGGGCCCCAGGAGCTCCTGTGCTGTGTGAAGCACATTGCTCTGGTGGCAGAGAAGATCCTGGGTTGCTGTCTCCTGCAGTCCATTGCTCCAGCACATTGTTCCAGTGGCCCAGAAGCTCCTGGGCTTGCTTTCTTCTGCAGTCAGCGCAGGGAGGGGCTGTCAGGGTCCTCTTTCGTTCTTTGGTTCATTTTTTTCATTCTTTCTTCCTTCTCTCCCCATCTATTTGCTTTCTTTCCAACTCTCTCCTTCCGTCCTTCCTCCCTCCCTCTCTTTCTTTCCCTCTCTTTCTCTCTTTCTCTCTCTCTCTCTGGTAATCAAGGGGAAAGAGATTATATTTGAATAGTTTCTGTACATAATGAAAAAAAATGTTGCCCCCATCCCAATTTTAAAGCCAGCACGATTTTTGGCTCACAGGGTAAAATTTATGCTCACAGGACTGCACACCTTAGAGGGAACATTGAGCAACACAACCAATCAGATTTGGCTGTGTGATGATTTACTGATGGCAAATGAAGGCATCAGAGAATGAAAACGAGTGAGTGCAAATGAGTAAGAATGCAGTCCTATGCAGAGTAATTTCTAGTCTAAGCCCACATTTTAGCAAGATATTGAAATGTCTCTGGAAAAGGAAGGGTGTTTGGGGACACTGCCAAAAATATTAATCAAAAAGGGGAATAGTTTTGTCTTACGTCTGTTTAAAAATAGTTCCAAAATTAAGCCTTGCTGAGCTTTAGCACAAATTAAGTCTGGGGAAGATCTATATTCTACACCAGGAAGAAAAAAGGAAATACACATTTTATAGATTTAGAGGTAAAATAAATATCTAAGTTTCATTTTCTGAGATATGGTGCTCATTCATCTAAGTCAATTGCTTCTGTCATTCAAATGACAGATTTTCTACACTGAAAGAGAAATATTTAATCAACTTAAAGGATGTTGTTTTTGCTGATTTCGGTCCTGCTGGGCTAAGCCATTTTATACCAAAAATTGGCTTACTTTTGAACAAGTCAATCAAATAAAAACAATGCACAATTATTAATGTATTCAACTCATTACATCTCATTGGCCTTTAATTTATTAATGAAGATGACTGCTGAACTAATTTTGGTAATCACAGAAGCCACTATTTTCACTAGACCTCTACTGGCTCTTTTGCACAGTTAGTCACAATTAGGGATGGGCACAAACCAGCTCACTAAGTAAAGTTCATCATAAATTTTGGCCAGTTTATGGTTCATGAAGTGACGTTTGTGGCAGGGCAACCGGCATGGACTTTCCATGAACTTTCAAGCTGTTTGTGGTGGCTCGTGGTGGTTTGTGAATGGATACATTTCCAGACAGATGGTCTCAACTCAATTAAATGTTTAAAAACTTCAAAGCAACCAGGGCTGAGGTGGTGGAAAAACCAACAGGGGCCCTTCAAAGCTTAACACGCGCTCCTGGCTGCCAATAACAGAGTTCCCAATCTGCTCTATGCAGGGGTCCATTGGAGCGGGAGTGCACAGGAGTGCAGCTCTGGGAGTGAGGAGCCCAGGGGGTGGGCACATGACCAAGCCCCACCCCCTCCTCGGCTTCCCCAAACAGTGCAGAGGCGCAGCGCCCCGGGGAAAGCCCTGCTAGGGTCCCTAGGCCACTACTATGGACTGAGAACTGGCAGGATCAAGGCACAAAGTGTTCCCGGACACACCACCGCCCCCATTGTGGGTTTTATAATTATTTTTAGACTAGTTAGGTTGCTAAAAGGTATTTAGGTCCGCTCCCTATAGTGATTAGATAGAGTAGGAGGGAGTGAGTGTAGCCTTGTGCCCAAATTGACGTCAGGGCAACAAGGAAAAAGGTCAGGGGGGGACAGGATAGATAGGTTGGTGGGTATTGGCAGCCTAGCTGGTTAGTTTCACCACTCTGTGGCCACCTTATGGGAAATGGCCAATTAGATGGAGACAGGCCAAGCGATACCAGTGCTCTTGGGGAGGGGAAGGTATAGTGGTGGGACCAGGCAGATATAAAAGGGAAGAGGGCGGAGAAACAGGGAAGCTCGGCCCCCTTCCAGCCTGTGTTCCATCCCAAGGGTGACAGACAGTGGGGCTGGGTACCCCCTCCGACATTGGTGTTGTGCAATGCCAGGTCTATAAGGAATAAGACCTCCACCCTGCAGGACTTTATGGTTGAGCAGGGAGCAGACCTGGCATGCGTGACCGAGACCTGGGTGCAAGAGGGGGAGACAGTAGCTCTCTCCCAGATGGTTCCGCCTGGGTTCTCGGTCCTTCACCAATCACGGACTGAGGGACGGGGGGGGGGGGGGTGGAGTGGCGCAGTTCATTTGGGAGGCTTACTCCTACAGAGTGCTCCTGCCGCTTAAGCTCGAGGGCATAGAATGCTCTGGCCTGGTGTGGGACACTGGGGAGAGTTTGGCTATTAGGGTGGTGTACCGACTGCCCAATGCACCACCCATTAGCCTGCCATCGCTGGTCGAGGCCGTGTCTGGCTGGGCGTTGGAGCACCCTCGACTTATAGTCCTGGGTGACTTCAATGTCCACGCCGATGATGCGGCCTCTGGGCCGGCGAAGGATCTGGTGTCGGCCATGGTGACACTAGGACTCACCCAACTTGTAACGGTGCCCACACACCAGGCAGGTCATACGCTCGACTTGATTTTTGCGGCGGGGGTTGGGGTGGGTCCGATTACTGCTTTGTCGATTACTGGTGGGTATCCCACTACCGGCCTGGGGGGGGGCACCTTTGGTGCCAGCACCGCGGGTCTGGAGCTTGGGAGTGCTTCTGGATGCCTCCTTGACTATGGAGGCCCAGGTAGCAGCCACTGCCAAAGCAGCCTTTTATCATCTACGGCTGATTAGGCAGTTGGTTCCCTTCCTCGAACGCAACGACCTGGCGACTGTGATCCATGCTATGGTCACCTCAAGGCTAGACTACTGCAACGCTCTCTACATGGGGCTGCCCTTGACTCAGCTCCGGAGGCTGCAGCTAGTGCAGAATGCTGCAGCCAGGCTGTTGATGGGTCTCTCAGTGAGGGACCACGTCCAGCCTGTGCTGGGGTGCTGCACTGGCTGCCTATAGCGTACCGGGTCCAGTTCAAGGTGCTGGTTTTAACCTTTAAAGCCCTATATGGCCTGGGGCCTGCCTACCTAAGGGACCGCCTTTCCCCATATATACCCCAAAGAGCACTGCGGTCAGGCAGCCAACATCGCCTGACCCTTCCGGGCCTGAAAGAGGCGAGGCTAGCAGCCACCAGAAACAGGGACTTCTCAATGGCGGCTCCCCACTGGTGGAACGAGCTCCAGAGAACATCAGGGCCCTGCGGGACCCCAAAGAGCACTGCGGTCAGGCAGCCAACATTGCCTGACCCTTCCGGGCCTGAAGGAGGCGAGGCTAGCAGCCACCAGAAACAGGGCCTTCTCGATGGCGGCTCCCCACTGGTGGAACGAGCTCCCAGAGAACATCAGGGCCCTGCGGGACCTTTTGCAGTTCCGCAGGGCCTGCAAAGCGGAGCTCTTCCGCCAGGCTTTTGGGGCCGCCACCGGGGGGAATGGCCCTTAGGAAGAAGAAGAAGAAGAAGAAGAGATTAGATTTATACCCCGCCCTTCACTCACTTGGAGTCTCAGAGCGGCTTACAAACTCCTTTCCCTTCCCCTCCCCACAACAGACACCCTGTGAGGTAGGTGGGGCTGAGAGAGCTCTGAGACAGCTGTCCTTGAGAGAACAGCTGGTACAGAGCTATGGCTTGCCCAAGGTCATCCAGCAGGTGCAAGTGGAGGAGTGGGGAATCAAACCTGGTTCTCCCAGATTAGAGTCCGCGCACTTAACCACTACACCAAACTGGCTCTCACGATGGCCATCTCTAA
Source organism: Lepidodactylus listeri (assembly GCA_029233225.1). Classification (NCBI taxonomy): domain Eukaryota; kingdom Metazoa; phylum Chordata; class Lepidosauria; order Squamata; family Gekkonidae; genus Lepidodactylus; species Lepidodactylus listeri. The sequence continues at coordinate 43,651,569 of JARCFY010000002.1, read as the reverse complement.
AACTCCTATGGTGGTAGCCTCCTGGTTGGTGTAAGCCAGAGGCAGGTATCGGTGCTGGTATGATGCTGCTATTGTGTTGAAAGTCTGTTGTAATTTTAAAGTAATTTTAAAGTGAATTCATTTTATGTTATGTTTTAACTTTGTAATTGAGTGATTTTATGCTGTAAGCCGCCTACAGCCAGTCCGCTGGCTAGGCGGGATATAAATTGAAATAAATAAATAAATAAATTGTTTTTAATGTTTTGTTTTAATATTGATAATTTTATCACTGTTCCTTTTATGACTGTGTGTTGCTTTTCCAGAGACTTGCTCAAGGTGGCATATAAATTTTCTAAGTATACCATTTTTTATCTGGGCACATGGCACATAAGTACTGGAGAAATTTCACCAACCCTTCAGCAGCTTCCACCCCATCAGTTTGGTGTAGTAGTCAGGAGTTGGACTCTAATCTGGGAGAACCGGGTTTGATTCCCCACTCCTCTGCATGCAGCTGCTGGTGTGACCTTGTGCCAGTCACAAGTTCTCTCAGAGCTGTTCTCTCATGAACAGTTCTCAAAAGACCTCTCTCAGTCCCACCTACCTCACAGGGTGTCTTGTTGTGGGGAGGGGAAGGGGAAGGGATGGGTGGTGCACATGTCTTGGGTATCTCAAGTCTACTTGAAACCTGGTGGTTTCAAGGGAGCAGGAAGAGAATGACGGTGTGTTCTTTATGCTTATTTTTATTGCACAAAGTATTGGATGGGGAAGGGAATGGAGGAAGAGCAGGTCAGTTTCACTCACCTGTGGAGTGGAGCCTGAGGGGTGGGTGTTGCCTTCTGACACACTTCCGGTATGTTAGAGGGTGTGGCACATGCTAATGAGCTATGCTAATGAGTTATGCTAATGAGCTCCTGCACCTCTTTTTCTACGAAATGACCCCTGGCTCTATGGGATCAGAGTGCTATATGTACCTTCAGCTCAGCTCCTCAGCCTCTCCTTTGTTGGCTGTTGCCAGTTAGACAGAGAGGCAGGGAACTTGTTAAAAGCAGAGCACATTCATTTATTCCTGACTGTGAATGTGAACACCTCTTCCCTGCTGGAGTTTGGGTGTTAGGTGGACTCAGGGCTGTGAGCCACCCCATCTCTCTGCTCATGCCAAGCATAGAGGCTTAGCTACTGACATAGAGGCATCAGCTACCTCAACTGATGACCCACATTTTATATCCTCCTGGTTAGGAACACTTTCCTGCTGGTGTTTGGGTGTTAGGGGGTATAGTTGGGCACAAACCATATTTTTGTGGTTCGGTTCATGATTTATGGTTGAATCACGAACTGAACCACAAACCAACATGAATAGATATGCCAGTTCAGGAACCAAATCAGTTTGTATAGGCTTGTGAACCATTTAAAGTTTAAACCCCTGCTTTCTGCTCCTTGTAAAATCAACGTGGAGCAGAAAGCAGGGGGTTAAATGGCTTGAAACCATTTAAATCCTCCAGTTCTGCTCCTTTCTGATTTGAAGCAGTGGGGAGCAAAATCCAAGGGTTAAATGGCTCTATTCATCTCTCTGGTACTGCTCTCACTCTCAAAGTGATGGGGAGCAGATTGGAAGGGTTTAAATGGCTCCCAGCCATTTAACTTGCTGGTTTTTTTCCCTGCTGTTTTGAAGTGGGGAGGGACTAAAACTGAGCCATTTAACCCCCTGTGTGGTACTTCACCCTTCCTTTCTGCTGGCTGGGGGAAACCACAGACAGCAGATAAAATGGAGTGAAGTGCCCTTGGGAGGTTTCTGTGGCCAGCAGAAAAAAGGGGGTGAAATGCCTCCCAGGGGGCACTTCACTCTCCTGTATGCTGGCTGCAGCTTCCCCCAGCTATCAGAAAGGAGGTGGTGAAGTGCTTCCCAAGGGGAACTTCACCCACTCCTGTCTGCTTGCCACGGTTTTCCCTGGTCAGCAGGAAAGAAGGGGTGAAGTGCCCCCTCCAAGCCATTTAAACCCTCCGAATCTTCTCCCCACAGCTTCAAAATGGCAGTCAGCAGAACCAGACAGATTAAATGGCTTTAAACCTGATAGCTCAGCAGCAGGTAGCTCTTGTGGCTCAGCTGTTTTTGTGTAGCACAAAAAGCAGGGGTTTAAATGGCTCAGATCCATGTAAACCCATTTTCTGTTCCTCATGAACCACCATGAAGTGCATCAAAATTTGTGGCAGTTCCAATGCCCATGAACATAGGCTCACAAACTGTGAACCAGCTAAAGTTCATCACAAATTTTAGTCTGTGAGCTGGTTCACGCCCATCCCTATTAGCCTCTGAGCTACCCTGTCTCTCTGCTCATGCTGAGTCCCTCGGCTGAGAACTGACATTTTATGCCCTCCTGATTGTGAACTCCTCTCCCCTGCTGGCATTTTTGTGTTAGGTGGACTCAGGGCTCTAAGCCACCCTGTCTCTCTGCTCATGCTGAGCAGTGGGACTTAGCTCGGGTCCTTCGGTTGAGGACTCACATTTTATAACCTCCTGACTGTGAACCTCTGCATTCTGGAGAGCAATGCTTCCTTTTATCTGGGCTTAGAGCAAGGGGGGTTGACCTACACGAAGGTGAATTGTCCACCTGGCCGGGTCTAGTTGGAAGTGGTGGAACTGAGAATATCTCCCAGGTGGGAGAACACCAACTCACTCTGGACACTGGTGGGAGGGCAAGAGAAGAGGCTCATGGCCATGCAAGAGAGGTTGGGCCAGGTGACAGCCTTGCATGACCAGTATTCCATGTGATTGGCTGAGGCATGCTCAGGAGCCTTGACAAGGTATGCCCTCACCATCACCTCTGCCAAATCCTCTGCCATCATATGCCAGGCTTCTCCCTGGTTGGGCTCTTCGAGGGAGAAGTACTGGGCTGCAGCTCCTCCTCCTCCTCCCCTTCCTCCCCAGCCTCTTCCACCCACTATTCCCTCTGGCCATGTCTGTTGGCCTGCACCCTCCTCATTTCTTGCAAAGCTTACTCTTCTGCATTCTGCATGAGTTCTGCATTCCAGAGGGTAATGTTTCTTTATCTCTGGGGGTCACAGATACAGGCCAGCTTATGCTCCCCTTCCTTACAGAGATGATGCAACCTGTCACCACAGCCTCTCTGTCAAGACCCTGACCAGTGGGAGAACAGCCATCCCCTCGAGGCCTGGATTCAGTGCTGAGGTCAGCACCCGGTCCAGCCCGCGAATCAGAGGAACTCTTCCCGCAGGATTGGCTCCTGGGCGGGCTCTGTTGAGCAGTCCAGTCTAAACCAGAAAAAGTTTCCTTCTTCCCAAACAAGATTCCTGACTCCAGATAGACAAGAATTACAAAGGGCCTTGATAGAAATGTAAAGAAGTAGATGGCACTTTCTATTATATGTGGTAGACTTGCATCAAGATGAAAAGATACTGGGAAAATATACATGAAGAGATTCAAAATAGTTTAAAAACCAAATTACTGATGAAACCAAAGACTATGCTATTGGGAATCCTGCCAGACCATATCAAAAAAACTTCACAAGACCTACTTAGATCTATGTTGACAGCTGCCAGAGTAACATTTGCAATTAAATGGAAGACAGAAGAATGTCCTACACTAGAGATCTGGAAAGAAAAACTGGCTGAGTATGCAACATTGGCCAGACTAACTAATTATATAAATAGAAGACCACTGAAAGAATTTCAGCAGAAATGGCAAGCTTATGACTCATATTATGGGAATAGTTAAATTTCTTGATTCTTGAAATTATCTGAATATTCTACTAAAGGTGATGAAGACAAAAATGGGTGAGCCAGAGGCTAAAAAACTGTGAGCTGGCTCACACTAACTCAACTTAAAGGGAACACTGGTCCCAATAGCAGCTAATGTGCCAACTGGGGAGACTTCTAGGGCAGGCTGAGTGCTGAGAAAAGTTATATTCCCACAGCAGAAGTGAATCTTTGATAGAAGAGAGGGTGGTTGCAACAGAGGGGAAACAAATGTGCTTTTATTGCTCTATAAAGCACCCATGGAAAGGTCCTTTTATCAAGCAAACGTAACTATTACTAGAGCATCATATATATCCATGCCAGTGTTTAAGTCACAGGTTAACAAGAGTAGGTACCCTCCACATACTTTTTCAGGTTAAGAAGGCAAAGCAAATTGATAATGGAATGTGCAGTGAGTAAATGACAAGCTTTATGAGATATCAAAGCTGAGAGATGTTTCTCAATGAGATGGCTTTAGGTGGATTGGAGTTTACATTCCCATCTCATTCTCTCGGGCTCTTCTGGAACTTGGCTCCCCTTCATAAAACAAACAGCTTTTAATTAATACAGCCAGGTCATCTCCATTTCGAGCGTAAGATTCTGCAGCCAAGAGAACAACAAAAATGTATGACATTGGATGGGAGCCACTTTCAAGCTCAGTCTGCAATAAACAGGGAGAGACTCATGAAACCTCGAGAAGTAGCATGCAAGCTGTCTCGTTTGCCAAACTCATTATAAAGAACAGCCACATATTTTTTTTCACATTCAAGTTCCATTCTTTTACTGAATCAGATGTGTCCTGCCAATAATGATTTGGGGCCAAATTCAGACCTGGCATTTAGAGAGGAAAGTAAGCACTGTTGATTTTGTTGGGAGTTTACACCTTATAGCAGGACCTAGCCTCAGCGTATGAGCAGAGGTTTGTGGGTGGTTTTGTGTGTGTGTGTGTGTGTGTGCGTGCTATATTGTCTACAATGGGATCCAATGGCCTCCATAAGGTCTAGAGTAAACATAATGTCAGGGCTAAGGTATAATTTGCTATCATAAGTTGGCAGAGAACGGTGCATGCTATATTCTAATTTTCCCCTTGCTGCATATTACCTTGATGCATCTCTCTCTTTCTATGCCAGCCTAAACAGGATTAGGGCTGTGCACATGGCTTCAGGCCTGAACTGGCTGGCTCATCTCTCAGGCTATTGCCACCTGTCAGCAAACTAGAACTGCCAAACTGCATTTTTTGTCACATTGCTAGCCTGTTTATTTCAGCAAGGCATTTGACACAGTCCCCCATGATGTTTTGGTTAGCAAACCAATCACATGAGAGGTAGATGATAGTAACAGATGGTGTTCATAGCTGGTTGGAGAACCATGCTCAAAGAAGGCTTATCAATGGCTGTCAGTCTGCAGGGATGTCTTGAGTGGGGTGCCACAGGGCTCTGTTCTGGGCCCGGTACTCTTCAACAATTTAATCAGAGCCTTAGATGAAAGCAGATGCCCCAAGGCCAGGAAGGATAACTAACACCTTAGAAGACAGAATAAAAATCAAAATGATCTTGATAAGTTGGAAAGCTAGGCTGAAACTGCTAAAATGAGATTCAGCACCAACAAATGCAAAAGCTAGGTGGAGCATGCATATCACTCCCATTCTGCAGTGACTCCATTGGCTGCCCATCAATTACAGGGCTCACTTCAAAGTACTGACTGTCACACACAAAGCCCTTCCTGGCCCAGGGCTCTGCCACAATAAGTTCACTCATCACAGCAGGGCCTCCTGCAGGTACCATCCTGCATTTGAGCAAAAGCAACAACTGCCCACAAATTTGCTGTCTCTGTTGTAACCACCACCTTATGGAATGGCCTGCTGGAGGAGGTCAGGAAGGTGCCCACTCTCCTGGCTTCCCACAAACTATGCAAAATGGAATTATTCCAGGGGGCTTTTTGCACAGGTAAGTAGAACTGTACTACAATGAAATGGTCAGAAAGTTGCATTGGTAAAGGGATAGGGAGTGTGACCTACACCACTGTATTGCTATCTAGCACTGTAAGTATGCTCCAGACTACATAGTGGCTGTACCCCTTAATGTATCGTGTTTGAAAACTCATGCTTTGTTTCAGGTTTGAGAGTCTGTTTGAGAGTTCTGTAGTCCAAGCCCTATGTCCTCATGACTGGTGTGCTCTTGGCAGCCACAAAGATGCTGTTTCTAGGCATCAGGGTTTGTAGAACAATTCTAGGGCCAGGTGTCAAAATACAGTCCCAAGGTTCAGGCACAAGGTAGACAACACTCACAACTACAAATCTGAAGGGCAATCCAAGAACAAGAGTACGAAGTTACAGGCCAGGGTCAGAGACAAAGAGGACAATCCAGAACAGAGGCAGCAAGGTCAGTAGCTATGGGATGAGTTGCTCCCACACAGCCACGACAGCTAGTAGCCATTGATAGACTTATCCTCCATGGATCTATCTAATCCCCTTTTAAAGCTCTCTATTCCTGTAGCCAACACTGTATCTTCTGGCAGCAAATTCCACATTTTAATTACTCTCTGTGTAAAGTAGGATTTCCTTTTGTCCATCCTTCAACCTTTCCTCATAGGACCTGGTCTCCAGGCCCCTCACCATCTTCGTTGCCCTCCTCTGGACATGCTCCAGCTTGTCAACAACCTTCTTGAACTGTGGTGCCCAAAACTGAACACAGTACTCTAGGTGAGGTCTCACCAGAGCAGAGTAGAGTGATACCATCACTTCACGTGATCTGGACACTATACTGCTGTTGATACAGCTCTGGGTCTCCTGGATCCTAGTTTGATACTCTAACCACTGTATTACACTGAGAGGGTATTAAATTTCCAAACAATTTAAAGTACTGGAAATTCATGTTATTTCTTTGTCAGATAAACTGACAATTTTACCAGTTGCTGACTTAGTTGTCCGCCCCCCCCCCCCCCCCGGTAGCTTTGTTATGGGGAGAAGAATTTCTTTTGCCGAAACTTACTTTTTTCAGATGTAGCTATTGATTCCTCTTAAAAAGGATTCCTCTTTCATTTCTCTTAGAAGAGAAATCAATGCATCCTTTAGTAATTCAAACCCTTACAGTTGCTTTGTATTGCACACCACGGGGTGGCGCTGTAGCACAAGGCCGAAGCATTATTTTTTTGGAGCCTGGTACCAACTTGCAAGGGGCTGCAGTGGCTGAAGTGATTAAGAGACTGAACTGCCGACTGGAAGGTTGGTAGTTCAGCAGTTTGAGACCCGAGTGTTGCATGATGGCATGAGCTCCCGTCTCTGGTCCCTGCTCCTGCCAACCTAGCAGTTCGAAAGCAAGAAACTGCAAGTAGATAAATAGGTACCACTTTGGTGGGAAGGTAACAGCATTCCGTGTGCCTCAGTGTCTAGTCATGCCAGCCACATGACCATGGAAACATCTTTGGACAGTGCTGGCTCTGGCTTGGAAATGGAGATGAGCACCGCATCCCTAGAGTCGTATTCGACTGGCTTTCGAGCAAGGGAAACCTTTACCTTTACCTTACCAACTTGCAACATACCCCACCCCCTAGTGGCACTACAATCCTTCATCAGATGTATACCATCTTGTGAGCAATGAAACTAGTTTGTTTTATATCTGAAATGACTGTTACATATTTGACATTTATAAAAATGCCCACCTTTGCCACTTTTGTCTAATAATAATACCCAAGTTTTCTAACAATTTTGTAACCTTTTGGTCATTAAAAGGGGATTATCCTGTCAATGTCTTGATTTTTTATTCCAAAGGACCAGTGGGATTGCAAACATTCGATATTGCCTGCCTCTGCATGTCTATAGTAAAATTCTGGGGTTTCGTGGAACCTCCTTTCCTGACCCTCTTCTGTTTGAAATGCTTTTTGATCAAAATGGATTTGGTTAGAAACAGTCTCTAAATTCCTAAGAAGATGAAAAGAAAAAGATTCTTAGATTTCAGGGAGAAACTGGGTAGAGGAATTAAGTGTATTTCTCTTAGCAATTCTATCCCTCTGCCTGGTTAAACCAACAGTTCTTAGCATTTTGGATTTCTGGTTGGTAAATACTCTCAGATACCCTGTATCAGCCCCCCATATTCAGATAAAGTCCACACAGGGGTCGATTTATGTGGTTTCTCTGTTGCTGCTGTGACTGCTGATATAATGCAGCAGCCAGGCTTCCATGAGGCAGGTTTCCCAACTGTTTCACTGCAGCAGCCATCCCCACCCTCCCCAGGCCACTGGGCCTTTTTCAGTTTCCCCTGCTGAATATCATTAGATCAGTATAACACTGTAACAATATGTGTAACAGGGTCTATGAATTCCCAGCTTTCATTTATTTATTTATTTATTAAAAAGAAAGTCTTTAGCCTCTTCTCTTGAGGATATATACCTTTCCCTTTATATCTCTATACTGGAAAGAGCTAAAGATTGGCTTTTTTTTAAGAAAAGGAAGATGGGAATCCAGAGAACCTGTTACACAGCATATCACTGTAACAATATTCAAAAGCTATTTTTAAAAAATAAAAAAACACTGGTGACAGGAGGTAGAAATGACGACTACAAGGACAGTGTAAAGGCTTGCCATTTGGAAAAGAAGTGTAAAGGCCTGCCATTTGGAAAGAAAAACCTGAATTTTTCCACCCACATGGGGCAACTCAGCTTTACTTTCTTTCCCAAAACCTCACAAAAAGCAGGTCTGAGGAAGAACAGAGAAAAGCTGGGGAGATTCCAGGAGGTGCACAAATACACCACAATGCTGTGGGAAGCAGGGAATGCCCCCCCCCCCAGCTTCCCAACAGCATTGAACCTGGGGCAGATAACTCACGTGGAATGGCCTCAGTAGTAGTGACATACTTTCATGACATACAGTGATGAAGAGCATGATATAATCACATCAATGTAAATGATTCTAAAAACAGCAAAATATTTTCAATATTTCAGCAGTGAGAAAGGATTATAAAAGTGTTTTTTTTTCCCTAGTAAGATGGTTAAACAAAAACCAAATAGTTTGGAATGGTCCCACTGCCACAGCCATTTTGGAGAAATAAGTTTTGAGCAGGCATTCTTGATGCTCACATTCTATCAAAGATGCAGCTTACCTGATTTCTTGGTGTGTTTGAAGAAGAGAAATTGTGCAGTCAGGAACTTTGCCTGTAACCTATGTTACATTAATTGAGTGACAGAGAGGAAGGAGGGTGCCAATCCATCACCATACAAAGGCCTGATAAGTTGTTTGAACTGGGGGGATAGATGAATGTATTTCATGAAAGTGGTGGGAGTTAAACCATTCTGACCAGTGGCAGTGCTTGCCCAGTAGAGTGGGCACTGGAAGTTGTTCACCCTCCACCTCCTCAGAATGAGCATGAGAGGTGGGGGAGCCAAGTACTGCCAGGCAGGCAAAAGCTGGCCAATTGGAGGCAGGCTAATCAGTCAGGTCTGGCGGCAGCCACCTCCGCTTGGCAGCGGTTCCTTGACACAGTGTGGGATTGGTCCAATTTGTTACCTAGGGACAGGGCTCTTTTTCAACTGGAACACACTGGAACGGTGTTCCGGCTGGCGTCCAAGCATGCCCTGCCCCCTCCCCACCGGGCCTGAGTTTCTGAAGTTTCCGGACCTGGCTCTGAGCCTGGGTGGTTTTGCCCTGTAAGGAAGTCTATTCCACAGGCAGGATACAACCCATGCTTTAACATGTGAATATGGCTGTGCAGATCAGTTTTGTGTAAATAAAGTCCCAGTTTAACCCATAACATGTGTCGTGTCTCATTCTGGGGGCAGGCAGGCAACAGCTAGATGAGAGTGAAGTTTTAAATAGCTACTGCATCCAAGCTTTTCTTGTGATTTTTTTTTATACCAACCCATGAAGAATAGCGTGCTGTGTGTCTACAGTGCATCTACAGCTTTACAACAAAAGGTCACAATGTAAAAGTCAGCTGTGCCCCTGTGTCTTGTGTACCGAAATCTACAACCCTGCTCTGTCACATGGGGTAACACTCATGGTGTTTCAATTGACATGAATAATCTAAGACACTGCTCTTTAACAGCCTATAGAAATCAGCATGTACTTTGAGCATGCTGCCGTAAGAATACTCCCAGAGATCATGCAAGCTTGGTCACAGCATGTGCCTCAGTGGTGGTTTGTAATGGGAAATGACACATCTGTGTCGAAAGCTTTACATGCTCCTGTCCTTAGGCAGGAAGGAAACACAACAGCTGTATGCCGTGTGAAGCTTCTTGCAGCCAGGGGAGTCAGGAAAGAACTGCTTCTTTTCAGCTAATAACATTCTTGATAAGGGGGAGGGTGGGTATAACCTTTGCAGTGCTGGACTTTGCTCTGCCCCTGACAATGTCATTTAGGGACAGACTCACCGATTGTATGGAATGAACAGTGGAGCTAGCGTGGCTAGTGGTCTTTCAGGCATTGCCAAAATATAAATGTTAGAGCCGATTGCGTGTGGAAAGAAAATAACTGGTCTTGACATTTTCATGTGGAAGGACAATTTCAGCCTGCTGAATATAGAAATCAGAGTTTGAAATTTCAAAATGTCCTTGTACAAGACGAATGGTATTCAGAATGAATGCACATTGTGCTTCAGTGTGGTTTAGGAAGGCTGAGGAAGCAGGGCAGGAAGAGAGTCTAATAGCGGTGGTGAAGAACAGGAATATTAAAAGTAGGGCTGAAATGCAAATGTAGAATATGCCAACCGTGAGTGATAGTGAAACCCAGTGCTATCCAATGTGAACTGTGGCCCTTTAATCAATCCATAACACACAGGGATTCCATGGCAGCCATGCAGAGGTGGATGTGGGAACTATTCCCTGCAGGAAGAAAGGCTGACAACTGCTGCAATATAGTACTACATTTCAGCTACTGAGACAATTCAAGACAGTGTAACACCAGATGTCAAGGAACACATATTGCAAAATATCAATCATCAGACAGCAAACATCAGTGTGAAATATTATTGGATATCAAGCATAGAATGTTACATATTTGGGGATAGTTGGAGAAAATTGAAGAAAGTCGGAAACACCCAGATGGTAATCAACATGTGCTCTTGTACCAAAAGGGCACTCCTGTCAATCATCTTTGTAAGGTCTCAGATTTCCCCTCACTATTTTCAGTTACACATCTGATAACTGGGTAGCCTTTAGGTAGCATGTCACTCTTCCTTTGTGGTAAATAAACTGTTATTATAATGCTGTTGTCCCACTTTGTTACTGTTTGATACTTCATCGGCTTACACCCCAAATAAGGAAATGTGATCAAGAAGGGTCTGTGCCTCTATAAATTCTCTCTCAGAAATAGGCACCTAGGCACACTGAAACAGAAATCAAATTTATTGGAATAAATAGGCAGGGGTTAGAAAATTATATTTACAAGTGAACTTTGGGTAGGTTTGGTAAAGAAAGGTTAAAATATATATTCTAAACTACTTTTATATAGCACTAGAGATGTTTAGTGAATTATTTCCCCTGGTTTATTTTGACTTGATGCTGTTAGAGATGTTTCATTGCTTTTACTGTGATACAGAGTTTACTAGGGTCCCTTATACCTTCTTTTGAACTTGTTACTGGATGGTGACATAGACTTGATATTTTAGTATGCTTTAACCTTATGTGTTTTTAAGACTGGGTTCCCCCCCCCCATCTGCCCCCCCCTTCCTCTGGCCAGATTATTATTCTCTTCTCTTTAAGAGTAATAACCTCTTTTGACTTGCTTGAGGGACCTCTGTGCCTCCTCAAACCATTTAGTCAAATCCCTATCTTCCAGAAGAACAGTCTCTGTAAACTGGTTAATCAGCTTCCATTCTGAGAATGTCTAATTCTCCACTCAAGAAGTGTTTCTATTTTTCACACAAGGAGATTTCTCTCCACTCCTTGAATAGGTGAGGTTCTGACACTTCCTTGCCAGACTGTCCACCCTAAGTCTGTTATTTGCAGCATCCACAACACACTTGCTCTGCTCCAGACAGGGCTTATCAAACCCTTTATCTTTTCAGAGTCTCTTCCTAGCAGGTTTCTATTAACTGTCCTCCCTAGCTCCTATTCCAGCTGATCCACCAACTCCTTCCCACTTGGATTTTTTTGAACAGCTCAGTGTTCCATTCCACAGGAAGATGCCTCCACCCAATCAGAATGAGCTCCATGAGCTGTCAATCATTTTTCAGCTAGTTCACCCTTTTCCCAGCAACACTGCCTAAAAACTTGCAATTGTTTGCTGTCCACCACAGCACTCATCAAAGAGAATGTTTGGGGAGAAGTTCTAGATGAAAAGTGCTTTTCTTTCTTCGCCTAAAGGCAGGAAGAAGGTCTGGTAGTTAAGCTTTCTCTTGTCACCGAACACAACAATGGAAGAAGTTGCAGGGTACAGCTACTGCATGCACTGGAACCTTCTTCAAGGCCATTTGCTAGCCACATTTTTTGCACAGGGACCAGAGTCTTCGATAATATCATGATGTGCAGAAATTTAACTGCTGAAGTGCTTCCTTGGTGTCAATCAGACTACCCTGTAACACACATAAAGCTAGGGAAGCTACAACCTTTGCATTAAAAATACCATTTTCTATATCCATGATCACTCATGAGCCAAATCACCCATTGGACTCAAGCAGCTGCCAAATAGCTTTGCAACTGCACAGCAGTTGTGCTGGTGGAGTTTCATTTTCTTGTTCCTTCTGGCCACATTTTCATCTGCACAGTAGGTGAAACTGCCAGATCAGGTAAAGTTGTGGTAAATTGCTATGATGCTGTGTGTAGACTTAACACTATTCAGTAAGAGGTATTAAAAAAAAACATAAAAGACACAGATTATTTATAATCACTGGATGATTGATTGATTTTCTCACATTTATTTGAATGATTGGCTGCTAAGTGGCATGCACCAAGAGCATGTGGGGGGACACTAGGACTTATTCAGGCTATATGAGGAAGCATGAAATGCAGCCAGTTATACTGTGCTGTACTGTCGAAACAAATGAAAACTAACCTGAAAAGCTGAACTGCTCAATGAAAAATTGGCTTCCTCTTCATGATAAGGGAGCAGAACATGAGCTGAACTAGTGGGTGTTTGGACATCTCTGCTTAAAACTTCAAAAGGTTATGTTCCAGCAAAGTCAAACAGTTTTGAATCCAATTAACAGTTCCCTTCATCTATTACATACAATAGGAAGGTTGCTGGGTTGGATCCAGAAATCGGTGGGCAGAGCTGAATTCCTGGAATAGATCTTTGCCTATTCTCCCTCCCAACTGCACTTCCCCCATGACTCCAGATCAGAAGACAGAAATAGTTGTAATGCAGCATGGGGGGAGGTGCAGTGAGAAGGACAGTATTTAAGTAGAAATGACCTCCTTCTTCCATGATCTTTCGGGGTGAGATAATGTATAGGGATGGGCAAAAACTGGCTTACAAACTAAAGTTCTTGATGAATTTTGTTCAGTTCATGGTTGACAAAGTTGAATTCATGGCAGTTCAACCAGTATGAACTTTCTGGTTTTTTATTTTTATTAATTTGTCAAACAAAGAACAAACTGGAACAAACTTTCTACAAACTTTCCAGCTGTTTGTGGCAGTTCATGGTGGTTTGTGAATGGATACATTTCCAGACAGTCTCCAATCAATTTAAATGTTTATAAAACCTCAAAGCAATGGGTGCAGAACATGGAGGGCATGTAGAGGGGGATCCAAGGGGAGGTACCCTGTGACTTTTATGCCTCTAGCTTACACAGGATATATTCTATACACTCCTGAATCCCCTGAACTTGTGCCTGTCAAAATGACCACCAAAATGACCATTTTGACAGGCACACATTCAGGAGGTTCATGAGTGTATAGAACAGATCCTGTGCAAGCTAGAGACACCAAACTCACAAGGGATCTCTGGCTGACGTTCCTCTACATGCTCTTCAAATCTGATGATAATTGGATTTATGAGGTCTGAGTTACAACCACCCCTCCAAAGAAGGTGCCCCCAGGTTCTTCTGGGCTTGCGAAAATGCCCCCCACACCTTCACTTTACAATGCAGAGATTCTCTGGTTTTACCTTAGTCCTGTTGGGTTTGTGCTGCCACAGTGGCACTGTTTCTGCTGGGCTTGCAAAAATACTCCCCCACCTTCAATTTCTAATGTAGAGATTCCTATGGACTTTAATTCTGTTTTGCTGGGTTTCTATTGCCCTTGCTTTTTTTTGCTGTTTTTTTCCCTCCATTTGAAACAATGAAGGATGGGGGCACATTCTTTTAGAGCACCTAACTCAGACCACATTAATCCAATCCTCCCCAAACTTGGTGGGCAAGTAGAGAAGAGTCAGCTAGAGCTCCCCTGTGAGATTGGTGACTCTGACATTCTAGGGAGCTATTCTACCAGGTCACAAACCTCAGAAACTGAACCAGTTCATTTGGCCTCTAAAATTTTGTGATTGTTCATGGTTCATGAACTGGGCACTCCACGAACCATGAACTGAACTGCATTTTCCTGGTTCATGCCCATCCCCAGTGATGTATGTATGACTTCTACTGATTCCTCATTTCTACTGCATACCCCCATTCCACATCCCATGCCATTCCTGATGGTGCTGTGACATGCAGGATTTAGAACAGGTTTTCAGGGACACAAGAGTCTCCACTGGAAAGGAAGAAGTTAGTTCTCCAAATGTAAGCCACTGAAATCAGAAACCATTTACCAAAACTCTAGTTTATATGTTCAGCAAATCCAAATGGTAAGGTTTTCCCTAAAATATTTTATTTTAAGCTGGCAGGCAGTGCATCGATTTTTGAATCCACCACCTATGGAAATTTAACTCCCTGTACACAGAAAAATAGCTTATCAAAGAAAAGGCTTGACTCGTCTCCTTGACATGGTTGTTTTCTTAGGTAATCAAGGGTTTTCCACAAGAGAACATCAAAACAGCCAGACTCTACCTGCATGACAAGAAAATCTTAAAAATGAGAACCAGTTGAAGGTATAAATGAACTCTACTTGATTTTTCATATTTTCCAGACTAATCAGGAAGATACTTAAAAGAGCATCTCCCTTGTTTTCAATACCCCAACAGACAGAGAAGGAGCTAACTACAAGAAAGCATTACAGACATGGTTTACATTAAAATATGGTGGTGCATGGGCTATGATTAGTATTGTCATAAAATTTTAACAACCTCTGACATTTCTCCTTGCTGACAACCTCCCCATTTACAAATACTGGATGCTGACTGGCTTTTCAGGGTTAAAAAAAATCTAATCAGCCAACTTGGCTGATTTTTATTTTATGTTATAATGACACTTTTGAAGCCCTCTGCAGATTTCGTTTACGCCTTACAAAGTGTTATTTGCATAGAGCGCCACTCACATTAGTTCTTATTTCAGTTCTCTTTTGTTTTGCACTTGCTTTTAAACAACATGGAAATATTTGCAGCCTAAAATACTCCTGGTCCCCCCCCCCTTATTTTATAAAGGATATCAGCAAACTGGAGCAAAAAGACATTTATTCGCATTTATACAGTACTTCACATATAATGTTCGAGTGCAGAACTTCATCTTCTACCTGGAAGCTATGGGTGGAAATGTTTAGAAATTGTTATTCTGTGATTCATTGAGTAACTTGTGCCATCATGAATAGTTCATGTATCTAGGACATATTTCTTGATATAAGACACAAACACAGCTTTGGAAATGTGCTTGAGGGGAAAGGGGGTGGAGGTAGGGTTGCCAACTGCAGTTTGGGAAATTCCTGGAGATAATTTCGAGGCAGTGCCTAGGGAAGGTAGAGTTCCAGGAGAGGAGGGAGTTCAGCAGGGATATGATGCCATAGAGCTCACCCTCTGAAGCTGCCATTTCCTCTAGAGGGGCTGATCTCTGTAGTCCAGAGATTAGTTGTAATTCCATGAGAATGCCAGGCTCCATCCTGAGGCTAGTAGTCCTAGGCTGGGGTGGGGGAGTTGCAGGGGAAAAGCAGTGAGTAGGGTGAAGTTGGACTCCATATATTTTACACTGTGGGGAGGAGAGTATCTGCAGAGATGATTTACAGTTGGAGGGTCCACAAGGAAATGAATATATACCTTTCCATCCATTGTTGCAAAGCATGGGGTAGATTTGGGTTACAGGCTACAGCATATTAAATTTTATAATAATGCCTTAATGATGCAGGGTTTATAAAATATTGGTCAAGACTCAGTATTGTGTTACATTTCTTAGAGATACTAGTCTTGTGTGAGTAACAAATGTTGGGTGCAAGGCAATACACATTAGGCACTGGCCCAGTCACCCTCACCCATGCATATTATCCATATATGTGAACACACAGATGTGCATACAAGATGAATATTTACAGGCTCCATGCCATTGTTTCCCCAATATTCCTATCCATGCATGTTTATTTATACATGCATTGGTGGCACAATCATGGTCTGAATGAGCATGGAGACAAGGTGGCCAATATGATTGATCCTGGATGAGGAAAAGAATAGCATACTTGTTCCCTCCCTACACTTGCTTCTGTGTACTAGTCTATTGATCTGAATTAAGATGAGCAAAATATTGCTTTCTTCAATCATGAAACTTTTAAAAGGAGACATCATTCCTGCCTAATTTGCAACAATTAAGATCCCAAAAGATTGTATACAGTAGGGTGATCTTGTGGGAACACAATCTGGAGAAGAAGGGGTATACCTTGTTGTAAAGGTTCTCACACATCCCTTAATTTATCTTACAGCTGAAATTGAAATGGACAGACAGCATTGTCATCAGACCCATAGTTGGCTCACAGTGCCACAGTGTCACACCTTTCTAAATCAATTGAAGACAATGGGTTTAGAAGGATGTAACTCTGTGTAGGATGGCACTGTTAGCCTTTGTGGACAGAATACGAAATCTTTTAGACCCACTGCTATGCCGACCCACTGATTTCCATCTGGACTTACTTTCTATTTTTAAAAAAATCAGAAAAATCCCTCTATGGCAATCAATATGCCTGAATTTTTATGATCATCACCAAACTGTTCACCAACAGGTTTTTGGATGAAAAATGGCTGCACGAAAGTCCAGCCGAGTCACATATGGCCTTACAGTATGTCCATAACACAAGATCCCCAGCATAGCCGGGACTTCCAAATGCTTTTTAAAGTTAATGGCCTATGTGCTAATAGCTGCTGGCCCTGGAACCTCAGCTAGCAGCTGGTGCCACTAATTGGTAGCCCTAAGGAAGCATGTTATGTGCAGCAGCCAGGCAACAGATTCTGGGAACAACCAAAAAAAGATTAGCGTTGCAACGTTCCTAATACCATCATTTGCTGTAATCTTTAATCAAGATGAAAAGTCAAGGAACCACAAGGGGCTAACGAATGATGGCTTTGCCTGAGTACCGGAGCCCAGTTTGCTCAAACCTGTAGCTGTTTTCCTTTGCCTTGAAACAGCTGGGTCTGAAGCATCTTCTAACACTGCCTAGTAACAGATGCTGTTCTGCTGGACGATACTGAAAATAATACCATAGAAGAATGTCGCCTGCCTCTTGACCTTTTGGGGGGACACTTGCTTTGTTATACAAGAGATCAGTGTCAAACTATATTAAAAAATAGTGAAAGAATACTAACTGAGCTAAGCAAAATCAAAAATGAATGCCTTAATACAGGTTATAGTGTCTACCAGAGAGTTGTAATATAATATGGCTTCTCTCCAATCCCTTTCTTGATCTCTGTCCTTTGCAGTATATTTGGAGAATAAAAAAGCATAACCTTCTGGTGCACAGGCACAGCAGAGTGTGTGTTTATTGATTAGATGGAAATCTAAAAGAGATTGTTGGATAACTGGAGTTCTGAGTGGTTCACTGAGGCCAACTATACCATAGACACCGGGAAGACACCAGTGAATCTGTTTCCGACCCAACATGATTTTACAAATCATATGTGATCAATCACTTTTAGAAAGACCTGTTTATTTTCTTGGGGCTGGAGGGTTAGGATGTGGTCGCTGATCAGCCTACGTCATAACAGTAGTCTTATTATATTCCCCTTTCTGATGTAAGAATTGCCCATGTCTCCCTCCCTGGTTCTGAGTCTGTTGCCTAGATTGTGGCAATGCTACTGGCCTTTTCTGGAGGGAAGGTAGCATAGTATAGCCCTTTCTCATCAGATCTTGGAAGCTAAGTAGGGTTGGTACTAGGAAGGGAGACCTTCAAAGAAGACTCTGCACAGAAAGGCAGTGGCATACTACCTTTGCTTCTCACTTGCCTAGAAAGCCCTTTTATAGAATTGCCATGTTGGCTGTGACTTGATGACATTCTACATGCAGGCACATGAAAGCACATATACACACTGGCCTTTTTGCTTGGAAGATTGCCTGCCCTTGACTCACTTATTGAGTCAAAGTCTTCATCAAACTATGAAATTATCTGTAATCAGGGGACAGTGGTAATTAGTGAACCCATAATATCCCAAACAAGACTTTCTTTCTTTCTTTCTTTCTTTCTTTTTCTTTCTTTCTTTCTTTCTTTCTTTCTTTCTTTCTTTCTTTCTTTCTTTCTTTCTTTCTTTCTTTCTTTCTTTCTTTCTTTCTTTCTTTCTTTCTTTCTTTTTCTTCCTTCCTTCCTTCCTTCCTTCCTTCCTTCCTTTCTTTCTCACTCTCTCTTTCTTTCTTTCAATATAATTGTAGATATTTCCCCTAAAAACACAACAAATTGAGTAATTCAACTGATTCCCATAGTTTATCATTCACGTTTTCTGATCTTTCTCCATGTACTCCATTATCGGTTCCCTT
This sequence comes from Lepidodactylus listeri, assembly GCA_029233225.1. Taxonomy (NCBI): domain Eukaryota; kingdom Metazoa; phylum Chordata; class Lepidosauria; order Squamata; family Gekkonidae; genus Lepidodactylus; species Lepidodactylus listeri. The sequence continues at coordinate 43,633,098 of JARCFY010000002.1, read as the reverse complement.
GTCTTCACCTGCCAATTTTCCATGAACTGCATCTTCCATTCTGAAATTTCCTCATTGTGTGTGTAGCTGACACTGCCTCAATGAGTTATCACTCCTACTGTTGCTGACTTGAGATTATGTCTAATAAACACAGTTGACTCTGCAGATCAAACATCAAATGATGGAAGAATTGCATATTTTCCCCATACCCTGGACTCAATAAATGTATTAAACCAGGTTATATTAACATGTAACACAACTTATTAACTGATTGATTTAACTGACAATTCAGTGTGGGTCGCCCTAACAGAAAGCTCTTGGCTATCGTCAAATGGATAACCCCACTCTGGCTCAAATGTGAGAAAAAGCTTGTTACTCATTGCCTGCATAATAGGGTCAAAAAGAAGGGGAGGGAGCTCAAACCTAAAAACAACTCAAATAGCCACAAAGGGTTAAGTAAGCAAACTTCAAACTATGCACAATTTTTAAAAACCTTAAGATGAGTTTTAATTATCCATAAATTATGATAACATAATCAATATACCTCACATACCATTAAAAATTGCTTTATTATACATATGCAGTATAATAAAGCAACTAAACACATTTCAGTTGACTGCCTTCTTCAGTGGTGCAATAAATATTACCAAGCTAAATAGCTTCTGATGAATATAACAATCATCAGGTAATCACCATGTACAAATATATCCAAATATCTCATATATCAGAAAGTCTCCTCATGTTAAGTAAATATTATAAACTTGTAATTGAGTTGGAAGTGAGGAAAATTCAAAATCTATATTCATAACAATGCTTCTTTGAAGTCCTATCACTAATATATGAGGTGTAAGCACATAACCCTATCAAAAAATGGGTAGGGTAATATTTGTATGAGCATCCAATTATTCAAAAACAACTGGGAGAATTTTGGATAATTAAAACTCATTTAAAGTTTTTTAAAAATAGTATGTAGTTTGAGGTTTGCTACTTTGCTTACTTAACCCTTTGTCGCTTTGCCTGCATGCCAAGCACCTCGAAGATTTGCTGGGGGGGGGGGGCGACCTCAGCATGATGCTTTTCAGCTCTGAGGAGGACCTCTGCAAGTCCTTCTAGACTTTGTCCTGGGTCTTCCGCTTTCTCCTGGTAAGTTGCTTCACATCTCCTCTGAGTTGCCAGGAGGGACCTGGCAACCCTAGTTAATGCAGCCAAAAATGTATACTGCCTGAAGGCTTGTCTGACACACACACTGGCTGCAGCATGCAAGATGCTTTACTGTGTCCACCCAGCCAGAGCCTTGTGCTCCATTTGTAAAGCTGGGTGGAAACAAAAGAATGCCCCCCCACCAGACACTGAAACACTAACCATGGTGTCATGATGACATTTTCCCAGTTCCTGCTGTTTGCAATGAACATGCAGTTTTATAGACTGCAGAAATTTAAGCAAAATTAATTGCTGTTGAAGTTTGCCTGAAGTAAAATCTAATGCAAAAGTGGAAGGTGATGTTCAGGTTCTTCTGCAGGCATTTCTATAAGAGAAGTGGTTCTTTTAAAATCCAGTTTCCAGTTGAGTACAGGTGCCCCAAAGCTCTCCTCTCCTTGCAGTGCCTTCATTCAGTGACTGAAAGACCTTGCAAGGATGACTAGCCAGGTGGCTCCAAAAATATGCAGGTTGGACTAAACTAATCATTAACACCAAACTACAGCTAAGGGTGGGGGCCTTTGATGGAGTCACCACGTGTATTTCATGTTACAAAGCAGATGCAAAGGATCTACCTAGTTCTGGAATTTAGCACAGCAAGATGGAAGGTTCAATTTTTCTACCTGCAGTTATTTTCCTGAGAGAAATGAGCTCCCGGCTCATTTTAGTCCTCTGGATCCCGGCTGCTTTTAGTCCTCTGGATCCTTTTAAAGTGCTATACACCAGTTTGTTGCAGTGGTTAGGAGCACGGACTCTAATCTGAGAAAACTGGATTTGATTCCCCACTCCTCCACATGCAGCCAGCTGGATGACATTGGGCAAGTCACAGTTCTCTGAGTTTTTCTCTCAAGAGCAGTTCTCAAAGAGCTCCCTCAGCCTGACCTACCTCACAGGGTTTCTGTTGTGGGGAGAGAAAGGGAAGGAGATTTTAAGCTTCTCTGAGTGAAGGGAAGGGTATAAATCAAATCAACTCCTCCTCCTCCTCCTCCTCCTTCTCCAATATTAAACTTCTCTGTGCTGTTCTCTGCCCAGCCCTTCCATGCCTGCCTGGGAGCCTTCACCAGCCCAGGTAAGTTTGGGGGTGGGGCCCTCAATTAGACTTCTGCGCAGTTCTAGGTCATGGATCCCCAAATAAAGGGAACTGTGAAAAATGGGACTATCAGAGTTGATTGGCTGGTTTACTATGTTTTAAGTTTAGAGAAATGCATGCCTAATTAGTCAATATCAGAAAAGTAAATTTAAGACTATTATTATTCCAAAATGGCAAATAAAGGAAGATTCCAGGTTTTTTTTAAAAAAAAAGATTTAAGGACACCATCAATACGTTAGGAAGAATTTCCTTTGTTGCTTGGCCCATGGAATACAAGCAGAGGAGAGAGACCCTACCACCCAATCACCCCTGGACTTTGATCTTAGCATTTGGGAGTCTAGCCTAATTCACAAATAATTACAACTCCTTTCTATGAAGTCTTCTGTATCTGTTTTGGAAAGTCTGTAGGGACAAGAGACCTATCCCAAGTGCATATTCACACTATGAGCCATGCAACAGAAGTATTTAGGAAAATCCAGACCACACTGTTGAGAAATTCTCAGAATCTACTGGAGAATTAACCAAAATGCTTTTGAAGGCCCACCCAGGATCTTTAACAAATACTTATTTTATTACTCTACTCCATCAGTCAAATTTGCATTCTCTTGGGAGGCTCACAAAATTCTCTACTGCTGAATTTCTTTCCTATATGTGATCTTTCTACCTACCAGTAGGACACACTAAAATGGACTCAGCTGTGTGTTCTTCACTCCCCTCATTTTGCAGCTACAAAATAATGAAGTAAAATAATATATATTCAAATACATCTTCATATGCATACTTTGAGACAAAGCACCACAACAAATTCTTAAGGGAGGAATATAAAACCAGAATAAAGGAATTATTATGTTCAGACAATCAAATGATGATAGAAAAATGCCCAGGGAATTCACTCATCACTGCTTCTCTCTCTTTCTTTTCTGTTCTTTGGACATATGCCTTGACATCAGTGGAATAAACATGACAATGGTTCTGGTTCACTGACACACAGTGTCAGATTCCCAGATAAGATCTTTCTGTGTGCCTCCTTGTTTCCCTATTGTATTTGTAATTCCTTGACTTTTGATTAACACTTCCCGTTCCACTGATGCTTTCCTTTCTTATTGACTTTCCCACTTATCTTTGATATTTCCTAAATGGTAACACCTAAGATGAAGCTAAACACATTTTTCATCATCTTGATTGCTGTATAAAGCATTAGGTATCATTAGCTGGCTTCTTGCTTTGCTTGGTAAGACTGTATTGAGATTTAGAACATCGTTTATTAAACATGCAAACAGATATTTTGTGCAGTGGCTGACACATCTTGCAATATGTTTTATTAACGCCACACTGCTCTGAGTCATTTGTCACTGTCAGTATTACTACTGTTTCTAACATTTCTTAGGTCCATATTAGTGAACAAAATAGGAGAGGATATTGCATGTTTCCCCAAGGATTTGGTGTAATCTCTGAATGGTGAGAGGCTGGAGCAGCGGCATGCAAAGATGGAAGTGCCTTTCAGATATGGTTATGTTGCCTCCTCCAGGAGTATTCTTTTTGCCAGTGCTTCAGAATAATAAAAAAGGGTTTTATATAGTCAGGGAAACCCATATTCTTGTAGCCAGAATTAATTATGCCATTTGAGTAATTTGGTATAGAACTGTTGATCTTGCAGATTTTATGCTCTTTCCAAGCTTCAAAGATTTTGGAATATTTCAGAAAGTAATTACAGAGGAGAAAGAAAGAAGGAAAGAGTGGGGGGGGGGAGTTCTGATGGACTATCCATAGAATAAGAAGACAAAACATAAGTAGGGGGGAAAGACCTGTGCTGTATGAATACCTCACCAGCCATTTTTAAATTCTGCTGAATACTGCCTCTGTTTCCATTGTGTTCATACATGAAGTCTAGAAAAATGCTGTTAAACAGATGAAAACAGAGATTGTCTTGATATCAAATTATGAACCAAACTTCCTACTTTGTGAACCCACTGCCAGAGGAAATACATGTTGTAGAAACTTAGTTCTCACTATAGCCCTATTTACCCATCTCTTTCAATTTATCATGGTTCATCATTTTCTCATTCATAGTCTGCTACAGTATATGTAACAGCACTGCCTCTTAACTGTTCCATCTGAGATCTCCTCACCCCCATTCCTCTCACACGAGCCCAGTTGCCCTGGAATATGGTTTACAATACAGTTGTTAAACATTTTTTAAATATAAGAACTAACAGCACAGTTGGGGGGGGGGGGGGAGGCACACAGGGCACTGACCAGCCCTACAACATCAGAACAGCCTGGAGATATACTGTCATTGCACCACCATGACTCCCAACTAGAGCACCACCAGTGCAACCCTCTGCACCAGTAAAGGAAGTGGTGGTCCCTGGGTATGGCAGGAGTTAATTGGCTCACTAAACTGCTCCAACCTGGGAGTACCCCAGCAATAGTACAGAGTTATACCTTCAAAATCTGTGGCATAGCCTATAGATGCCCATGGAGGCCAGAAAAACTAACTCCCCACCAGCCACCACAAACCTAGTGCCCCAAGACCCACAGGAGACTGATGAGCACTGCATCCATTGGTCCCTGGCTGAACTTATGCCACCATGCCTATGCTGGCACTAGGTGGGCAATATAAACCCCAGTTTATGCATGGCCAGGCTAGTTGCCAAGTCACATGTTATGTGGGTACATTGGTTAGCTTTGAAACGGTGGGACTGAGCATCTTGCACTATGGGGGCGAGTCACACACATGTGGGCACTGGGCACACTATAGAGGTGCCCCGCTCACTGATAGGGCTGATAGGCGGGGGAAACAGCTGCAGAAGGCCAGCAGAACCCTGCAGGCATGGTTCTTCCCACAGAGGGTCCCCTTTGCGACTACATGCAGACCCAGAGCAGCCATGGTATCAACCCAGTGCCCGACTGCAGAGCCCTGGCCCAGTGGTCATGGGGTGGATATGCCAGCATAGAGCAAGATAAATTCACCACCTCACATCCCCTTCTTGCAGGTTTCCCTCCCACACCCTACCATGGGACCTGTTTTGTTCAACATCTTTATAAAGAAGAAGAAGAAGAAAAAGAAGAAGAAGAGATTGGATTTATACCCCGCCCTTCACTTGGAGTCTCAGAGTGGCTTACAAACTCCTTTCCCTTCCCCTCCCCACAACAGAAGGAATAGAGGGAATGCTTATTAAATTTGCAGATGATACTAAATTGGGAGGGGTAGAAAATATGATAGAAGATGGAGTCAGGATACAGGATGATCTTGACAGGCTGGAAAACTGGGCTAAAACAAATAAGATGAATTTCAGTGGGGATAAATGTAAAGTTCTGCATTCAAGTGGGAAAAATCAAATGCATAATTGTAGGATTGGGGAGACTTGTCTTGGCAGAAGTATGTGTGAAAAGGATCTCGGGGCCTTAGTAGACCATACACTGAGCATGAGTCAGCTGTGTGGTGCAGTAGCTAAAAAGGCAAATGCGATTTTGGGCTGTATCAAGAGAAGTATAGTGTTCAGATCATGTGAAGAGATGGTATTGCTTTACTCTGCTCTGGTTAGACCTCACCTAGAGAACTGGGTTCAGTTTTGGGCACCACAATTTAAGAATGATATAGACAAGTTGGAACATGTCGAGGGGAGGGCAACAAAGATAGTAAAGGGTCTGGAGACCATGTCCTATAAGAAAAAGTTGAAGGAGCTGGGTATGTTTAAACTGGAGAGGAGATGATTGAGAGGTTATATAATAACCATCTTCAAATACTTGAAGGATTGTCATATACAGGATGGTGTGGAGTTGTTTTCTGTTGCCCCAGAAGGTCAGACCAGAACCAACGGGTTGAAATTAAATCATAAGAACCTCTGCTCCATATGTTTATCCAATTCGCTCTTGAAGCCGTTCATGCTTGTAGCTGCCACCACCTCCTGTGACAGTGAATTCCATATGTTAATCACCCTTTGGGGGAAGAAGTACTTCCTTTTATCCATTCTAACCTGACTGCTCAGCAATTTCATGGAGTGCCCACGAGTTTTCAGCTAAACATTAGGAAGAATTTCCTGACGGAGTGGTTCCTCAGTGGAACAGGCTTCCTCAAGAGGTGGTGGGCTCTCCTTCTTTGGAGGTTTTTAAACAGAGACTAGATGACCATTGGACAGCAATGCTGATTCTGTGAACTTAGGCAGGCTGTGAGAGGGAGAGCAGGAAGGGTTGCCTCAGTGCTCAGTTCTTGTGGCCCTTTCTTATATGCCCAGGGAAATGCTTATTGCCACTTTGGGGTTAGGAAGCAATTTTTCTCCAGACCAGTTTGGCCAGGGATCCTGGAGGGTTTTTGTCACCTTCTGGGCATGGAACAGGGGTCACTGGGGGTGTGGGGGGAGGTATTTGTGAATTTCCTACATTGTGCAGGGGGTTGGACTAGATGATCTTGAAGGTCCTTTCCAATTCTATGATTCTGTGATTCTACCCCCACACCACAAGAGACAAAGAAATTGGTTGTTCAGTTTCAAGGAGAAATTGGATAACGAGGAATTAAGAGAATTCCTCTTAACAATACTACTTCCAAGAAATATGAAAACAAAGACAACAGTCCTCTCACTTCGTTTGCCCCAGCATCTTGTATTCAGAAATACAGTATTTCTGAAGACAGTTACTATTTCGCTGTCATGGCTACTAGGTATTGGCTTAAAATGACCTTAAAAGAAATTTTGATTATTGTAGATAAAATTGAATTTAAATTATTCAGAACAACCAATTTTTCACACAGTATTTTGAGTGGTTTTGCACTTGTTTGCAACATTTGACAGAGCAGCTGGCCAGGTAGCAGCCGTTGGCTGTGCTTACGATTTATTAGATTGCTGGGGATTACGTATACCCCAGAACCATCATGGGCACATTATGCATCTTTCCAAATGAGCTCCATTTCAAGAATGTGTATAGTGCTTTTCAACCTGTGCAGTTGGCAGTATTCATCAAGTTGGCACATGCTGGACCGAACAACAGTTCCCAGGCAGCAGTGCAAAAAACCCCACAACTTACTTTTGATTTGATTTAATATTTTAAAGCTCTTGACAAACACAAGCATATATGGCTCCAGGAGTCAAGCAGGCAAGTTAAGCAGGGCAAGAACAGTGGAGAGAAAATGGGAAAAAGCAACAATAGCCATGCAGACCCCCCCCCCCACAGCCCCCCAGGTTCAAGGCAATGAAGGAAAGCTGCTCTTTTGTAAGTTAATATTTGTGGTTATTGAGTGGATTACACAAACAGCTAACAGGGGAAATGGATAGAATCAGCTGAGGGAAAGCAGTGTGAATACATACATGCACTAAACATTATGAACATTTTAAGTGCTTGATTTAAAAAAAAAAATGTTTGAGAGCACTCCCCATAAACTGTGTTCTTGCACCTTGAGCAAGAAATTGCCGCTTGAACTGAGGAGGGTTCATACATCCCAGCCTGTGTTCTATTCAAAGGCACAGCCCTGATTTTTAAAGAATTGAAGTATGGTTCATTATAATTACATGGTTTGACAGTTCTGTTGAAGATAATGAATGACCCAGAGTTCATGGCAGCAAAGCCGTACTTCAGAACAACAAAACCTTTGCCCCCTAGCGTTCAGCATTGCCACCCCACCCATGAAATGCATGCATGAATGCCTTAGACACTGAAGTATGGACAAACAAGAATTTCTGCATGCCGTGCTCTTCAGCAACACTGTCTGCAAAGGGGAAGAAGCACCATACCTGCTTTCCCAGATCTATGTGCTACATTTATGATTTTGTGCAAAAGCTCAATTAAAACATTCCCTGTGTGGAATGTTCTATAAGGACTGGTGTCTTATTGACTGCAAAGCCATACTGAGGAAAGTGAACGAATTGGATCCTACCAGTTTTCCACTGACACCAGAGGAAACAAAGTGCAATTTCCCCTCTTCACTGCAGCCTTCTGTCCCAATATGGCTTTTTGTCCATGCAGGTCCCTAGCTATCCAGTATAGCCTTGGGAGGAGGTCGAAGGGGGCTGCCGGAGGAAAGAGGAGAAAAACCACTGCATTCTGCCATGGGAAAGCTGGTTGGATCCAACCCAGTGTTTGGATTTCTCTCACCCCTTTAATTCCACATGGCCCTCAATTCCTTCTATGCAAAGAAAACAAGTGTAGTTTCAGGTTTTAGTGGGTACATTTGTAACTGTGCAAAGGGAGCAAGATTCAAAGTCATGGCCCTGGAGAAATTCATAAATTGAAATGAAGCAAGGTATTGTTACAACATTTGTTGTGGCTCCTTTTTGATACCACATAATAAATCAGATCTATGTTTCTTCTGAACTATAATCATGTGTGCTCTTTAGCTTAGGAGGCTGAGTGATCTCCACCCATTCTCCCTGTAAGGAAAAAGATGCAGATTCCCTTTGACTCCTAATTGTGGCCAAAGGCTTGTTCTGAAAGCCCACTTAGACACCCCTATTATTACTCTGGCCATTATTATTATCCTGCCTTCTGATAACAATGTCACCTCTTACGCAGATTGTAGCCCGAAGGTTGAATTTTTTCTTTGCCGTGTGACAATATGAATTGGGAACTAAGCTGTTTGAGATCTTTAGCAATGCTCTCAGACTGCTCTAAAAACAGGGGAGAAGGAAAGTCTGAAATAAGGAAAGATGTTGGGATGGGTTAGTACCATATCAAATGTTTGTTATATGCTGGTGTGTTACTAGTGCAGCATGGAATGGGAGCTTGCAGACACAACAATCATGCTATTGTTGGTTTATGTGCAGGCAGGAAGTGGCTTGATTCCCCCCACTGCCATTTTGGATGACTTACCCAAATGAAATGTCTGTCTGTGTTCATTTATTTACTTAAAATACTTACATTCCATTTATTTCTGTAGACTCCAGGCTGCAAAAAAAGTTGATGCAAAACATAGGAGTCCTTTAACAAAATTTTAAATGTGCACAGTTTAAAAACATTAAAAACAAATCTGCCAAAGAGTTCACCTTGTTTCAAATGCCCCCTGAAATAGAACTGTCTTTCAGCCTTTCCTGTATGCAGCCAATGAAGGCAATGAAAATCCATTGTAGTAAACTATTCTAGATTACTAGATCCACCATGGACAAAGCCTGTGATCCAGCTGTTGCCTTTTGGATAATCCTAAAAGAGGGCAGAAGAGAAGGCAGCCAATCTCATCAGATCTCAGAAACTGAGCAGGTTTGGTACTCGGATAAGAGACCACCAAGGAAGATTCTGCAGAGGAAGGCAATAATAAGCTGTGTCTGCTTCTCACTTGGCTTGGAAGCCCCTAGCCAGGGCTAGTTATGACTTGATAGCATAAGTTGGTTATGATTTGGTGGCACTAACATACATAAGAGAGGACACCTCAAAGGAAAGGCTATCTGAAGAACATAGCTGGATAAGAACATAGTATTACTGAGAGTTGTGGTATAAGAAACATACAAGCAAGCAATGGACTTTTTGTTCTCTTTTGGCACACAAAGCAACCAAAGTGTTGGTGGTCAGTCACATGCTTGTGGCCAACTGAGCGGCAACAAGCAAAATGTGGGTGCATTCAATGGACAATCATGCTATGTAATGAACATTTACAAATACCGCTAAGTATGAGAAAACCCAGGGCACAATGGAAAATGTTGCCCCTTAGGGCTTGCCTCCATTTGGCAGAAACAGGATACCACCTGCATATGTAGGCAAGCACTGGCAGCTGGTGTTGCTCTTGCTTAAATGCATCTCTGGGGAAAGGGAAAAAAATACAATGAGATGCTACTTAGCTATCATATACAAAATATTTATAATGCTGCCTTAGCATCTTGCTTCTGAAGGAAAAAAAAATGCATTCATGTGGTGCATGCAGCAAACCAACTCTTTCTTTACACCAGTACATTATGAATCTCAGCTGCTTTGTTTCCCTCATTTGCATTGTTGACAGTGAGAGGCGAGTCAGACCCTGGGGCTGAAATTTGCATGAGATGTGACACTGATATAGAAATGTGTTGCAATACCAAACATTGAATTATAACAGGGATGTCCAAATGGACTTTCTAAGCATGCCCTCAGCCAGAATTAGGACTTGGAGTGTTCAGAATTTTTTTTGTATACAAGGCATTGAGGAACTTGCTTGAGGGCAGTGTGGGGGGGGGAGGCCTCCTTGGACCCTCTCCCAATAGAGTTACATTGAATGCTGCTGCAATTAATGAGAGATCAGGCTTTACAGAAAAATAATAGGGGGGTTTCTTCCTGATTCACATAATGAACAAAAACAATTCTAGGCACTTGATAATGGGACACCTTCCTCATTTGTGTGCCTACAGAAGTGCGTAGAACTGTTTTGTTCATTATGCAAGTCAGGCAGGGGAAAAACATTATTTTTCATACATATATCAGTGTTTGTTGAGAATTATTTGAGGCATTTAGATATAAGCACAGAGATTTCTAAATAATGAATTCTCCACTGCATCACCCCAGATGAATTGAAAAGCCCAATTAGCAGCATTGATTTGATTCTGTTTTGAGAGCTGGTCTTCCACTCATTCAACTTTGCCAGCTTCCTAACGTTAGCCGAATTGCTTTAATTTATAGTTAGCAATTGGCAAAATACCGGGTTCTTGCCAGCTATACCAGGGTCCCACCCCTCCCGGGAGTTCTCCAGGAAAAAGGCATGTGAGGCAGATAGCAAGTTCAATGCCGTTTACTGGATAATGATGTTCAAGCACACAAAAACAGATTCACACACACATTCACACAGGCCTAAGAAAATAAAGATAGAAAATAGCACTGTTGCATTAGCAGGAGATTTCATTGTTTGGGTAATACTCTACCTGTCCTGAAGAGGAGTTGTCCGCTCGAAGGAAGAATTGGATGGGGAGAGAAAAATAGAAAAATGGGGCATGTGGCTTGAAACGGCAAGACCACGTGGTCTCTCTGGTCGCGAATCCAGAGATTTAATGATAGAGGCAAGGGTATTTGGATAGAAAGCTGGACATAAGGGGTGGTAAAGCAGATAGGGGACGATGGCTCAAGAGAGCGATTGCCTGCTGTGCAGGGTCTTTTATTAGGTGGTCTTGAGGGGTGGGCAGCGCTAACCACATCCCACTAACACACCTACTAGGCAGTCCATCCCTTCTGTCCCTACGATAGGTTAAAGGTGACAAAGGAGGAGAGGCCGGGGAGTGGTCAGTATTGTGAAACTAGAACTGAACAGGAACTTGACACCTGGGCAAAGTCCGATGACTCACTGGGGCCACACTATTGTCCGTTGATGGCCCTAGCCGGCTGGCTGATGGCCCGACCATTAGTTGCCAGGTAACCTTGTTTAGCATAATCCGTGTAGGTATTTTGGAGGGGGCAGGGGTTGACCAGCATGGTGTGACAGAAAGAAACCTCATGGCAGAAGGAGTGTTTGTCTCTGTCTTGGTGAGCTATGGAGGTTGCCAGCCCCCAGGACTAGACTGGAGCTTCTCCCAGCAATGGAGAATGCCTGTAGTCCTTACAGCATAGCAACATAAATTCAAGCTTATGGATATTACAATCCATAAGAGCACTAGCAGTGCCTTGCTGGCCAACACTAAGAAATCATGTTTGTGTCTGAGTGGGGCAGGGCTTAACCTGAGGCAGGCCATCTGTCCCCCTTCTTATAGTATGCCTTCCACTTTCACCTCCAGTGTCTAGTATCCACTGGACCATGGAGAGGACATGGAGCTCGCCTCTATTTCAGTTTTCCCTCAACTGACTACACCATGGGAGAAGACACTGGATTGCTGTCTGACAAGGGGAAAAGCCAGGTTTTGAGTCAGCTGCCATAAAACCAAAGTAATAGGGTTTTTTAAAGCTGTACAGTGTAGGATTGCCCCCTGAGGAGCCCCACGTATTAAGGGGAACCTAGTTGACACCCTTCCCCCTAATGCCATGCTCTGTCCCCAACCTTGGAGGAATGAGGTAAGCCACTGTAAGACCACCCCATTAACTCCTGTTTCAGTGAGGCAGTGGGTCAACAGGTCATGGTTAACTGTGTCGAAAGCTTCTGTAAGATCTAACAATAACAGCAGTGCTGACCCACCTCAATCCAGCTGCCTTCAGAGATCATCTGTGAGGGCAACCAATGATGTCTCTGTCTCATGTATCATCAGTATAAGTTTGGTGTAGTGGTTAAGTGCGCGGACTCTAATCTGGGAGAACCGGGTTTGATTTCCCCACTCCTCCACTTGTACCTGGCTGGATGACCTTGGGCAAGCCATAGCTCTGTACCAGCTGTTCCCTCAAGGACAGCTTGGGAAAGAGCTCTCTCAGCCCCACCTACCTCACAGGGTGTCTGTTGTGGGTAGGGGAAGGGAAAAGGAGTTTGTAAGCCGCTCTGAGACTCCCTTGGGGAGTGGAGGGCGGGGTATAAATCCAATCTCTTCTTCTTCTTCTTCTTCTAATCCAAGTCAATGTGTGGAAAACTCAATGTGTGGAGCAACCTCTATTTTCCAGTAACATTTCTGTGGGTTATTCATTAGTTATAGGCGTAGTTTCTTTAAAGGCTAAGGGGGAAAAAAGGATTTCTGTGGAGATTCATGATGTGTATATCCTTTGGACAATTCCAGAGTCTGCAGACCTGGAAGGTGCATGGACCATAGAGAACAAACTGAAATTGTTTACAGAGAACCAATTGAAAAGCCCAAGGGTGTTTTCTGGCATTCTTATGATTGCTGGACTTCTTTTGGAGAAAGCCAAAAGGCAACCTTGAAAAGGAATTAAGATGACTACAGGATAGCGAATGAGAATAGACAGTTGGGATTTCCCAAAGCTAAGTACTCATGTGCAGCGCATTAATACTGTGCAGCAGCTCTGAATCTGCCACTGCTGACAGCCAAAGGGGATTTAAATGGAGTATCTGCCATCTGTGATTTGAAACTGGCTGGTTGCAATCCACTTCTTTCCCCCTAATGTAGAAACTGAGTTCCATTCGAAGTCTTTGTGATTTGGTTTTATTGATGTTATGAACAAACAGTGGGGAGTGGTGTCTCACTTTGGGTTTCATCCACTGCTCATGAGTATGAACACAAAATACAGCAGGATGATAGTTCCCTGCTTTGAGAAGGAAGCCGGTTGAGATATCTGGATATGGTAACTTCAGGACCCATCATTTATGCAAAAAAGAGCTCAGAAGAATGTTGGATTAACTGCTTTATGTACTGGTCTGCTGACCCTTTTGGATCCCAATAATAAAAAAGGTATATCAGTAGGAGCTTGTTAAATAATCATCTTGTGTTGCTTAGATGTGGTGGGCATCCTATTCAAGCAAGCATTGTTCCTTTTTATAAGGTGTCCGAAGGTTTAAATAACATGAGAAAAATTAAGGCTAAGCCAACACTTGAAGCTGCCTTATAGGCTGTGTTCACACTAGTGCTGTGGAAGCATCTTGAGCCGTCCTCAAGTGTCAGTAGCTGTTAAAATCGCGATCACACCACAACGGTATCTGATCGCCTGCAAGCGGCTCACCCGCGTTTACACTTCCTCCCCCCTTTTTTTTTCTCGCGACTTTTGCATGTGCACATGCGTTCACGCTCTTGCTTAAGAGCCAATTTTTTCGCGCATGCGCATAACGTCTGAGGCAACTCACTGACACATTCAGATCCCTCCGCAGGGCAGTGTGCTTTGACTAACCATTCTGTATCAATCCGCCTGAAACAGAAACTGTTTTCCACACTCTGCTTTGGCAATTGCACTGAGGGAGCATCATGAATCCTCAGGAGCAGCGCTTGTTGGCCTTTCTGATGAGTGTACAGCTCTGTCTCACGGTGGCCTGTCGCCTGCTTCGCAGGTTGGCAGCCATGAGAGCACAGAGGCTGGCATTTGGCAGGCGGCACCTTGAAATTAGGAGAGCCAGAAGGAGGGACTTTGAGGATTCAGAGTCCTTTGACTTTGCATATCTCCTGACGATGGAGGATCAGAGGGCCACACGGAGGTGGTGGGTCTATCCTCGTCCGGATAATCTCTGGAACGTCTATGCCCGTGTAATCTGGGAGGATGAGCAGTGGATCCAGAACTTCCGGATGACCAGGGCGACCTTCAATTGGCTGTTGGACTCCCTGAGGCCACATCTTCAGCGTCAGGCGACGGCCATGAGGGACCCCATTCCGGTAGATGAGCGTGTGGCCATCGCCATATCTTGGCTTGCCAACACCTTAAACTACCGTTTGGTGGGTGCCCTATTTGGAGTGGCGAGATTGACTGTGGCGGGAATTGTGTTGGAGGTCTGCCTGGCAATCGAGGTTCACCTCTTGAGCAGCATCATCTATCTGTGTTCACCTGGACGGGTAAGCATCTCCCATGTATAGCTGCAGGATGCGACACGGTGGGTGTGACACACTAATGTGACACCCCTCGAGAGGCAGCCATTATTTCCTAGTGATGCGACTTATCTGGCTAGCAGTAGAAGGCTGTCCACCCAACTAAAGAGGCTTAAATGACATTTTGCCCATCATATGATACAGCTTGCCTGTTCAGGAAAGCATTGCTGCAGCGTGACAATTGTATGGCCACTGCTGTGACCACCACCGTGGTCAAGATGGCCGTTACTGTAATGGAGATGTGCTGATGATTAGTCTCAACATTTGAATCATTACTCTAACTAATCCTTCCTGTAAACACAGTAGTCATCTTGTGAGTGTGGTCATCTCCACCTTGAGGTTTTAGAGTCCTGTTCCTGGAGGGAATGCACCAGTGGTTTTGCTAGCAATGTACTGCGCTGTCGACATGTACACCTGTCTACAAGCTAACTTTTTTTTCCTTTGTTTTTGGTGTGCAGGTGATGCTTGGTTTTGCGGAGCTGGGGTTTCCTCACTGTGTGGGAGCCATGGATGGCTGCCACATCCAGATCCGGGCGCCAGCGCACCAGGCCTCAGAATTCTATAACAGAAAGCATGACTACTCGGTGCTGCTGCAAGGGACTGTGGACCACCAGGGCCGGTTCATAGACGTCACCATTGGGGAGGCGGGCCGCAGTCATGATGCACACACGCTGCATCGATCGAAAATAATGGACGCCATGGACCGTGGAATTTTTGTCCCGGGAAACCCAATAGTGACTATTGAGGGGGTACAGATCCCCCCTCTAATAATAGCTGATCCCGCCTACCCGATGCGGCGTTGGCTGATAACGCCATACACAGGTGCACTTACACCACGGCAGGCCACTTTCAACAGGGTTCACAGCAGGGCCCATTGTGTTGTTGAGCGGGCCTTTGGACACCTGAAGGCACGTTGGAGGTGTTTGGGGGCCAGGCTTCAAGTCATGGAGCCAAACTTAAACTGCATCATCTGTGCATGTTGTGTTCTGCACAACATCTGCAAGGAGCGTGGCCATCCGGTCACAGTGGATGACTCTCAGACGCACACCGCTCCTCATGTGCAGGAACACCAGGCGCAGGGCGACGACACGGAGCGTGAGGAGGGGAGGGCTGTTCGCGAGGTGGTGACCCGATGGATCCTCAGTCGTCGCAGACGTTAACTGACCCACCCTTCCAAAGGACTTGTTATTACTTGGTTTTCCTTTGTTAAAAAATAAAGACACTGTTTGGTTTCACATCCTGTGTTGTGACGTGGTTTCTGTAAAACTTTAGGATTACATTCATTTGCTTCATCACTGCTGCAAGAGTTCTTGTGTAGTGCTTTCTATCTCTTTCTGCACAACAACTCTGCAGTGTAGACCTCTGTATGTGAGGCACGAGAAGGCAAATGGCAAAACCCCAGTCTTTCACCAGCTAAAGGTGTCTGAAGGCTGCGTGCACTGTCCCTATGGCAGTCACATGGAGCACGGGGCAGGTTTGAACAGAGAGAGCTCTCTCGGGCGCTGCTGTAGAGCAAGCAGCTGCAAGGGAAACTGTGACTGGCTCAAGGTCACCCAGCCGGCATGGTGTGAGGGGGACAGGTGGGGTTCCTATTGTGGAATGTGTGAATGGACAACCATGGGGGGGGCCTGGTGTGAGTATCCGCCCAAGTCTTGGGCGCTGCTGTAGAGCAAGCAGCTGCAAGGGAAACTGTGACTGGCTCAAGGTCACCCAGCTGGCACGGTGTGAGGGGGACAGGTGGGGTTCCTATTGTGGAATGTGTGAATGGACAACCATGGGGGGGGCCTGGTGTGAGTATCCGCCCAAGTTTCTTTCCAAAGGCCGATGGACCGTCCTGCTAACTCATGGAGGAATGGCTGAGGATCACTCATGCTGCAGCCAATTCACGCTGTACTGTACTTTTTCTTCATTGGATCCATAACTCGATTGCTGGCCAGAAACACATCACAGCTCCCATACCCCATAAACCAAGCAGAGACTTTTGGGTATAGTCTCCTGTCCAACTTTTTGAATTTTTTTGCAAAGTGAATGCTCACTTATATTTTGGGTGGAAAACACATCACAGAAGCTGCTCTGTCTGTTTAACATTGTGCAGCTTCTGATTCTGCATCATAACCTCATCAAAAGCCCCCCAACCACCCCACCCCCCACCCCCGGGATGTGTTGGTCCAGTGTCACAATTGAAGGCAGGCTCTTATTCCCAAGGGCCAGAGAGGGACTTTTGTGATGTAAATTTGGTTGATGTTCAGTAATCAGGGTTAACAATGTTCTTTAACACCTCTGAACAATCTTTATCTGTTAACATTCCTCCTGTAAACGTTCCTCAGTACATAGCCGTAGAGCCACTTTTCAGAATCAAGTAATGAACCCACCTGGTGTTGTTAGGGAAACTACCCCTGCAAGGCTTCCCTTGAATGAAATGGCTGGTGTCTGTTTTACATTGCAAAGTTGCTTAACAAGCCTAACTTGCCCAAAGGTGCATCTGCTGTGGCTTAGTTTGCATCACAGCTTTGTGTCCACAGCCCAGAAGTCAGCATAAAAGTTTCAAAACTTCATCCGTTAAAACGCTGCGTGCGCATGTGCTTTTGAGCGGCTGCGGCGCGTATACGCCCGTGCGCGCATGCGCGAAACCAAAACGGCTCCAAAGTTTGAAGACGATGGCAGCACAGCCCAACCAGGGAATTTACTGGCAGGATAGGAAACTGGACATCATGTACTAGTTCCTAATAGAGCATGGGTATGCTGAGAGGGTCATCTCCAGCACCCATATGGAGACCCTCTCCATTTTTGCAGAGGTGGCTGAGGCACTGGGCGAGGCTGGCTACATCCGTTCAGCCAGCCAGTGCCGCGCCAAATTTAAGCGGGACAAGGCGGCATTTTTTGACGCCCTGGAGGATTGGGGGGGGGGTGCCACCCATTAGTGGTAGGCCCCCCAGATTCAATCTGCTGCGGCGTCTGTGGGACCAGGCGGGGAACCCAGGATGGGAGCAGCGCAGGCCACCAAGTGAGTACAATTCCCCCCCCCCCCCAGCCACCATCGTGGGTATAGGGATGCCAACTGTGTTTTGTCCAATTCCTGTAGATTATGGGGGGGGGATCCTTGATAGAGTAGTGCTTTTGGAGGGGAGGGGAGAGGTCTCAAACTGTCTCAGTCACAATCCCCACACCCACGGAGTGTTTATTGATGAGAAAAAAATTTTTTAAACAAAAACCAGGATACTTCTGCAGGAGATCCTTGAGAGACTGTTTTTTTTTGGAGAGTGGTGGTGCAAACTGATGCAGTCTCCTATCCCCAAGAACCATGGTGCATCTAGGGATGCCAAATGGGTTCTTGAAGATTCCTAGAGACTTAGGGGGGAAATCCTTGACAAAGGGGTGTTTTTGGAGGGGGAAGGTGTCAGAATTTCACAGTCACGGCCCCCACCCCAACCTCCATGCAGCCATTTCTTCAGGGGGAGATGATAGCAGATCTCCAGTCCAAAATAAGATGATAGCTAAACTGGTGGGAAGACCCATGGGTTTTCATCTGCACATCCTGATCTGTTTTTCCCCTTGCCTTTCCACAGAGAGTTACCGCCCCAAACGAACATGCAGGCAGGCGGCTTTGGAGGATTCCCCACCAGGGACCTCTCAGGAGACTGCTGAGAGATATGGTAAGCAAAAATGGCACCCATTGTCCTCGAATGGGGATAACTTGCATCCTATGCTCAACTGAACCACAGTCTTCTCCACAATTGTGAGTTCGGTGGTCTCCCGTGTCCCAAGGAGACACATGGATTACTATTGGAAACGTTACAGTGGAAAAATGACCTGCAGCCACCTTGTGCACTCGTGCCATCATGAGATTCGGGGGTGTTGAGTGAAGGCTGGCAGTGCAAGATGTGTGTGTCTAGAGGGTGTGGGTGGGCCGCCCCCCCCCCACCGCAGTGGTAACAACCACTGTTCACAATTGGCCTGTTGCTTCTGAGTTGGCCATGGGGACTGCATCCTCTGCAACACAGAACAACCTGTATGTGCTCCAGAAGGGATGTCTCCTGAGCCAAATTCTTCTGGCAGCTTCAAGTTGGTGAAGTCTTGTGGGCGGCATGGCAATGCAGAACACCTCAGCACATCTGAACACATTGCATGTAGACGGACATGAACTTGGGCATTTGGGGAAACATGTACAAACCATTTTTCCACTGTCTTTTAATACAGGAGCGGGTGGATTGGTGAGCAGGGCCAGTCAGACGGATATGACACCTGCAGAGAGTGAACTAGGTAGGTTTCTTTGTATGTCTGATGAGTCCTCTGCCAATGCTCAGTGATCTGCATTGTGCTTGTAACCATGGGTGGAGCCACACCTGGGCAACCAACCGTGTGTACTCGTCCCCTGTCATATCTGGATTTATACAGATATGTCTTGGATGAAAAGCAGGCGTGCTGTCATTGAGGGAACTTTGCACGGACACTGAGACTGGCCCTATTAACATGTACTCATCACTCACAACTTTCAGGGTCCACAGCTGCAGAGGAGGAGGAGGTGGCTCAGGCAATAGAGTCAGGACCCCCCAGCGACTCTCCAGTTGGTAAGTGAGATGACCCTTATTTGTCTAGGGCAGAGATGGCAATGACCATCCTGACAGCATTCCATCCTCTCTCAGGTGGTGAAGCTAGTGATGGGGGGAGTGTGGCCACACAAGAGGGCACCCCCCAAAATTTGAGGGAGCTCTTGGAGGCCATGGCAGGGACCCTGCAGCAGTTCCAGGCCAGCCAGGAACAGACAAATGAAACACGTGAGTTGCCCCTCCTGCACCTGTCTCAAAGCCCAGCCTACCATTGAACAGATCCGACTGGTTTTCAACCAATAGACCAAACCACGTCATCAGAAGAAGAGGAGATTGGATTCATACCCCGCCCCCCGTTCCCCAAGGGTGTCTCAG
The DNA here is from genome assembly GCA_029233225.1 of Lepidodactylus listeri. Classification (NCBI taxonomy): domain Eukaryota; kingdom Metazoa; phylum Chordata; class Lepidosauria; order Squamata; family Gekkonidae; genus Lepidodactylus; species Lepidodactylus listeri. The sequence goes on along the minus strand of JARCFY010000002.1, from coordinate 43,613,590 downwards.
GGTGGCTTACAAACTCCTTTTCCCACTCCCCTACCCACAACAGACACCCTGTGAGGTGGGTGGGGCTGAGAGAGCTCTTTCCGAAGCTGTCCTTAAGGGAACAGCTGTGCCAGAGCCATGGCTTGCCCAAGGTCATCCAGCCCGGTGCAAGTGGAGGATTGGGGAATCAAAACCCGGTTCTCCCTGATTTCAGTCCCTGCACGTAACCACTACCCCCAACTGAATCTCCAAGTGAATACACACCACAGTAGACGTTGTGTTGCACGCCTCGCCTCCAGTGCAGTGCTAATCAGTGTTTATGCTAAGCACATGCCTTCATTTGCAGTGATTCAGATGATGGTTGTTCTGGAACGGGCCGTGCTCCATCAGAGGCGGGAGCTGGACGGGATGCACCTCAACATGGCTATCCATGAACAGGGGGAGGAAGAGGAATCGGAGGAAGAGAGTGATGAGGCGGGGGAGGGAGCTGGTGAGGGGTAATGTGCTTGTTGTTTGTTGTTCCTGTGTTTTTGTTTCCCTGTAAATAGTTTTATCCCTTAAATGTTAAACTGTTCACTTTGGTTAAAATCTTATAAAGAAAGTATTTACTCACAGCTGTATGATGGTCTGACTTTGTTTAGGGGTACCGCTTTGGGGGTTTCATTTATGCTTCTGGAAGAAAAAGTCTAGGGGGCCAACCGAGATCATGATAGATTAAACACATCAATTTGGCTCCAATATTTGGATTAGGGACTACAGATTGGGTTAGGGCATTCCCCAGGACATCAACTTGTCACTTCAGTGGTTGGAGAGCTGGTTCCCCCCCCCCCATAGACCAGATGCTCCCGCAGGTGGCCTCCACTGGACTGTGCCCCAAATAGGTACCTGACCCCCCATGCGACATCCCCCCAGATAAGAACATTCTCAACTACCTTGGATATGACAATGTAGTTGCACGGGCAAAGTGGTTGTCCATCTTTTTTTTTCTCCCCTCTTAATGAAGTTGGGCCCTGATTTTGCAAGCTATATGAGTAATGTCCTTCAACAAAATAACATGGAAACAATGACAGGTTTAATGACTACATTGTACAATTTGTCTCTACTCTGGTGGAGAGTAGACATGCTTAGTCTTCCTCAGCCGCTTCCCACAGCGTATGCGTAGAGCGTCCGAGGAGTGGCTTGCTGGACGGTATGTGCTGGGAGTGCCCTGAGAGAGGCTTGGGGTTGATTCCACGGAATGAGGATTTGAGAATCCCTCTCTCAAGGCAGTCTCCACCTCCATGTCCCCTTGGCCTGTGCAGCCTAGACGGTCCGCGATGGGATTGCCTTGAGAGAGGCTTGTTGGCGATTCGCTGGCATGAGGATTTGAGACGTCTCTCAAGGCAGTCCCCACCCCCACGTCGCCCTGCCAGCCTACACTGTCAGTAAATGCAGCGGTTACCCGTGCAGATGGTGTGTCCCCCTCCCCAGTTATCGAACTTGTAAGTGCATTGAGAGCACGTAGTGTTCCATTAAGTATGCCGCATAGTGCCTCACTGGTCCGCTTTTCCTGTTCGACGGATGCCCTCATAACTTGCATGAATTCATCGTGCTCCCTCATTGAAGCCTGTAGAAGTGCACGGCAGTGCCTCTCAGAGTGACGCATCATGGCCTCCCCCATTCTTTGTGTCGCAGAGACACATTTGGTCCGAGCACGGACAAATGCCAGCCGTGATCTAGGAGACAGCTCCGTGACGCTGACCTCTGGAGGGAACTCTGTGTTGGGCAGACAAAAAAATTGACAGATAAACAGGGTTGTCGGTGACATGCCATGGACGTGGTCTCCATTCAACATCCACTCACGGCTGGCCATGCCACGCCACCGGCGTCTCCAGGGTGTCACACTAACCTTGTTGTGTTTCGGAGACCGGACTCCCGCCTACATCTGGCCTGCTGGATGTTGAAGTGCCTGGGGAAAACAGGGGAAATAACATTGACATCACAAAGACAACACCTGCTGCCTAACACATCATATCCTGTAAAAGTATACAGATTAGGAAATGAATTTTGGATGCTCAGCGTGCTTTCTGTGAATGTGGCCGGTTTAAAAATGAGGGAATGTGGGTGGCCCGTGCTAGGAATCACCAACAGAGATAAACACTGTACATTTTAATTCCCCCTGCTATCAACATACCCACCTTCCATTGCGGAGGGGTCCTCCCCTTCGCCACTGTGATTGTCTTCGTCCACCTCCTCTTGCTCAGCCTGTGGACTGTCAACATTCCACTCTGTTTTTAAGAGAAAAACCAGCAAGATGTCAAGTATTCTGCATACATGGCCTGGTTTGTCAGACAAGCACATGGCCGTCACAGGTACCGGGAGCAACTTGAAGGATGAGGACGCCAGTCAGGGACATATCTGGATGGGTGTAGATCTCCTGCAATTAGAGCAGACTTCTAGATGATGAACGTGGATTCTCCTTCCAAAAATGGCTCCCATTTTCAAACCCAGTATGAGACGAGGGCCTTCCTCATGGGCCTCATCATCACCTTCCGTCGTAACATGTAGCAGTGGCCCTGTTGAAACTTGAGGGTCAACCAGCCAAGCTCAAGTATTTCACCAACATGGTTTGGGGACCACTGTTCCCTGTAAGTTGAGTTAGTGTGAGCCACCTCACATTTTCAAAGCCTCTGGCTCCTACCTTCTTGTCTTCACTGATGTGGGATCCTGAGCAAACTAATTTGTGCAGTCGAGAAATGGCTGAATCAAAAATGTGAGGACATTAGCTCTCAAAGTTGAATCTTTGATCACAAAACTCCACAGCTTTGAGGGAACATTGTTGGGAACCACTACACACGCGTACCCCTCAGGTATAGAGAGCGGACCTGGCCGCCACTGGGTGAAGTCATGCTTTTATTCAACACACAAACTACACACTCTACAGGGATCCACGGCAAACTTAGGTGGACTTTTTTAACCTGCAGCTGGCAACCACGGGTGAATGAGGGGAGACAGTTCCTCATTCAATAGAGGGGAAAGCCAGGGAAACGTGTGTTGGGTTTGCCTATGACCTGTGGGGGGGGGGGTGCCCATGCACTTACCACACGCGTTGCTTGACCCACTTGGAATATCTCCCTGGAGTTCGAGGGGCAGGAGATCCAATGTGACTTCGGATTGGAATGGAGGGATGCACTCCAGTGTTTGGGGTGCAGATCTTTCAACAAAGCTGTGTGACAGCCTCCTCCCGGCCACACTTGCTCTGCCATGAAAGATCCTGCTGAGCTCCTCAAAGTATGGACATGTCTGCCGGGAGTTCCCAGATCTTTCGTTGTTGGCAACCACTCTCTTGTAGGCCAGGCGCAGAGCCTTTGTCTTTCTCCGGCACTCCTGGGCAGTCCTCCTGAACCCCTTTGCCGCCATTGCCTGTGCTATTCTGCTTAACACATGCATGTTCATGCTGGATGTGCCCAGTTCCTCCTGGACCTGCTGTTCCCCCCACAGGGCTAACAGTTCCAGGGTCTCGGCCCGGGTCCAGTAGATCCCTCCAGCAGCAGCCTCCATCACGGCTAAGTTTCTATTCCCCAACAAAGCCTGCCCAGAGTAGGTGTGAAATGAGTTCCGGCACAGGTCACATGACTGCTGTGGGTGCTATTTTAAAACAAAACAAGCAAGCCCCTTAAAAATTGTAGTTCCCTTTGAATAATTCACACGAAAAGAATATACACTGTTTAAGTAAATCATGTAAACAACATAAACGATGGCCGATTGCAGCCCCGTTTTTCCGTTGACCGACTGCATGTGCGCACATACGATCATCGCTAAACTTAAAAAAAAATGGCGATCGCAAAACGGAAGCCAGAGGCTTCCTCGGGGGGGGGGGGGTTACTCGGAAGTGCCTTTAAGGACGGCTCAGCGTTCACACACATACCAAGGCGGCTGCAGGCTGAAGAGGACAGCTGAGACCAGCTCTGGAGCTGGTCTCGGATTTCAGCCACTTTGTTGCAGCTCCTTGACACCTGGGGACAGGAGACAGCTGTGAGAGTGTAGACGTGCAGATTGGAGCCGGCTGCAGCCAGCTCAAATCTGCTAGTGTGAACACACCCATAGAGTCAGACATTGATTTGTCAAGATCACTATTGTTTACTCTGACTGGAAACAGCTCTCCAGGGTCTCAGGTAGATATCCTTCACCTCATCTGCAACCTCATCCTTGTAACTGAAGATGGTAGGCATCAAATCTGGGATCTTCTGCATGCAAAGCAAAAGCTCTATTGCTTTGCCCACAATTTATATTTAATGATTGTGTTCATATCTTTTTGCTCTGATAGGTTTATTTGTATTGAGTGCACAGATTGCACACTGTTCTTATACCACCAATGCATATTTGTATATTTGTGAATTTCCTGCATTGTGCAGGGAGTTGGACTAGATGACTCTGGAGGTCACTTCCAACTCTAGGATTCTTTATGTACAATATATGTCATGTGTACATGTAACATGGGTTCAAACTGTGCAATGGGAAAATGAATCCAAATCAGATATTTTTCAGCTCAAAACAGCAAGAATGAGAAATTCAAAATTATTCCTAGACTAATCTTAAAAGGCAGAATGAGAGGACACAAATAGAGAAGTTGGCAACACATCCCTTGGGATCTGTTATATAGGAGATTTTGCCCATGTAAGGTTTCAACACCATGTGTAGTTTCAGTACATTAATGCAAAAAAAATTATCCAGTTGCTTTTGAATCCACCCATGTCAATGTAGAGCGGGTTTTGGTTTTTTTAGTTCTGAGGAATTGAAATGATGGAGAGGAAGCAAAGCAAAATACTTATTAAAGCAAAACAATCATTGCGTGGAAAGAGAAGATGTGTGCCAACTCTCTCTGGCAGCACCGGAATGGCAGTCAAAAGATCATATTTATACAGAATTCTACAGAAAAGTTTGAATTTTTAGTTCCCTCCTTTCCTTCATTTGTTATCTCTGGAAGGAAAACTAAACGTGAATAGGGCTGCCAAGTCAGCCTGGGGGGCAGGGGATCCCCTGCTACAGGGGTTCCCAATCCGCCGGCCAGCATTCGGCCAGCGGGGGAAACCCTACCCCCGAAGTCATCCAGCCTGGACGACTTCCCCCACATAATGACATCACCTGGAAGTGATGCCATCATATTGGGGGCGTTGCCAGAGCGTCACCCTGGCAATGCCCCAACATGCTGACGTCACTTCCACTGATGTCAGCCAGCGCGCACGCTTTGCACACGCACCAGTGAAGCTCCCAGTCGGCGGAGGACTCCCCCCCGCCGGTAAGTTCAATGGACTTGGCAACCCTAAACATGAACTTGATTTGCCACAAGGGAAAAAAATGTAAAAGTAGTTTTGCATAAGAATCCTTCCCTACTGATAAATCAACCAGACCAGACCATTTATCTGAAATGAAAAGGCTGAAGTAAACTCTAAATATTCTCAGGAGTTCTTTGGAGATGGATGGGAAATAAAGTCTTCAAATTGATTCATGCAGAAATATTCACAACTGGAAATTTGGTCCTGAATGGCTTTGCCGCATCAGAAAACAGTATTGTTTTCTAACCTTTTCTGGGAGGGAGGGGTGGGGGGAGTTTCAGTGTGACATGTTTGCCAAGAGTTTACAAGCCCTGGAACAATTCACTCAAGTTTTTGCAGGCATGTTCATCTCTTGAATTTTCTGCAGGCAGTTTCATTTGTTTTTGTGGCTGATTCTATAGGCTGTAGTTTCTTGTTACTGATTCAATTGTATTCATTATTCCACCTACCACTAAGGGCTACACTGCCATTGCAAGAGCCAAGACTGAGTTGGGCCATCAAACCACAGCTTAAGGGAATAAGATTTCAGATGCAGAAGGATAATTCAGAAACTCCAGGGCTTGAACCAGAAAACTCATGATCTGAAACTGAGGCCTAAACAGTGAACTATATTGTCACCCCCCCCCCCCCCCAATGCTAGGATATATTCCAGGGGTGCAGCTATAGCCCTCCAGTATCCTTTTTTTCTGGACAGGCCAGAAAGGGTTAGGGTTGCCAGATCCCTACTTTTTCCAGGGGGGGGGCCTCTTCTGGGATCTTCTGGTGCATGTGCCGCAATGACATCACCTGGAAGTGACATCATCATGCTAGGCATGTCACCAGGGGGGTGCTCTAGCATTTAGCTAGAAACTCTGTGATACTATAGAATTTTGGGGCCAAATGCTAGAGCGTCCCCCTGGTGATCTGCCCAGTGTGATGACATCATCTCTGGGAGATGTCATCGTGCTGGACACATTAGCCTGGTCCAGGCATTTTGGGCATGGGGTTTCCCCTGCTGGCAGGATTCGGGCTGGCAGGTTGGGGGCCCTTAAAGTGGGCACCCCTCCTGGAGGATCTGGCAGCCCTACTTTTAAGTATTGAGCAGGAGGTGATGAATTCAAGCAAACAGGCTTTTATTCAGTGACATTGTTCAGCTCAAAAGACAGCTCTATGAGAGTAGCACTTTCATTTATACTGTTCCAACACATAACTTTCAACAATGTAACTATATACAAGCAGGGGTCCTTTCGTAAAAAAAGAGGTGCAGGAGCTCATTAGCATAACTCATTTGCATATGCCACACCCCCTGATGTCACCGGAAGTGTCAAAAGGCCACACATCCCTGACGTCATGGGCAGTGTGTCAGAAGGCAAGACGGGAGGGAGGGAGGGAGGAAGGAAGGGGGGAGGAAGGAAGGAAGGAAGGGGGGAGGAAGGAACAGGAAGGTAGGTAGGTAGTTGGGGGGGGGAGAGAGAAGAAAGGAAGGTAGGAAGGAAGGAAGGGGGGAGAGAGGGAGGAAGGGGGGGAAGGAAGGAACAGGAAGGTAGGTAGGTAGTTGGGGGGAGAGAGAGAAGGAAGGAAGGAAGGGGAGAGGGAGGGAGGAAGGGAGAGGGGAAGGAAGGAACAGGTAGGTAGGTGGGGGGAGAGAGGGAAGGAAGGGAGGGGCGCTTCTCCCCCCCACTGGGGCTGGCATTTCCCCCCCCCCTTGCTTGGGCCTGAGTGGCGTTAAGCCACTCAGGCCCAGCTTCTCCCTCCCTTGGGCTCGGGGAACTGGTGAGTGGGGGAGGGAGGGGGGGTTCTGGGGGTGACTGGGGGAGGGAGAGTTTTTTTCCCAGGGCCGGCGGCCAGCCGCGGCCCCTGGGAAGGCGACTGGGGGCGGGACGGGGCTTCCTCGGCGGGGCCGGCGGCGGCCAGCCGCGGCCCCGCGGAAGGCTTCTGGGGGCTGGACGGGGCTCCTCGGCGGGGCCGGCGGCGGCCAGCCGCGGCCCCGCGGAAGGCTTCCGGAGCGGGACGGGGCTTCCTCGGCGGGGCCGGCGGCGGCCAGCCGCGGCCCCGCGGAAGGCTTCCGGGGCGGGACGGGGCTTCCTCGGCGGGGCCGGCGGCGGCCAGCCGCGGCCCCGCGGAAGGCTTCCGGGGCGGGACGGGGCTTCCTCGGCGGGGCCGGCGGCGGCCAGCCGCGGCCCCGCGGAAGGCTTCTGGGGGCTGGATGGGGCTCCTCGGCGGGGCCAGCGGCGGCCAGCCGCGGCCCCGCGGAAGGCTTCCGGGGCGGGACGGGGCTCCTCGGCGGGGCTGGCGGCGGCCAGCCGCAGCCCCGCGGAAGGCGACTGGGGCCCGCCCGGCCCCGCCCCCGGCCCCTTCTCTCCCGGAGCGGCGCTCCGGCTCGCTCCGGCCCCAACGGAGCCCTGTATACAAGCAATACTATTGGACCCAAGCAGGGCTCAGTGATTGGGTATCTAGATTGGCTTCACGACCAATGGGAGTCTTTATTAATCAGCCAATAGGAATTGGAGCTTTAGGATACCAGAGCCCTTTTCAAGCTATTACTGCTTCATATTCTAAACAAACACAACACCTACCCTGATTTTAAAGCTAGAAGGAGGGGTTCCCTGTTACCCTGTTCCATCTTTTTCAGGGAGCACCCACTAGAGATGCCCTGCCCCCAGTGGGAGCTCGGCAACCTTGGAATCTGAGCCAATGTCCTTCCTGACTGGGCCCTCACTTCTCCTGCCCCTCCCTCCCCTAAGGTTTTAAGAGGCTGCTCTGCCTGCCTGCCTTCTCCACTGACCTGTTCCCAGGTACAGTCTACTGCCTGAACCCCACCTCCCTTTTGAGGCATGTGGTGGGCCTGACAGGCTCTGAGGCTGCTGCTGGTGCATTTCTGAGCATGGTCTCTCACTTGCTCCCTTCCCTGCATTCTCTGTTTGGGCTGCCTACCTTAGCAGAGCTGGGCGAGGCCATCCCCTGTTGGCATCTTCTCCAGAGCAGTTGAGTGCAAGGTTGGGGCTGCCACCCTCAGACATATACGGTGGCTTTAGAGCCCTCCTTTAGGTGCAGATTGGATTTCGATATACAGGGCCAGCTCCTGCAATTGGCAGGCAACTTCATTTATTCCTTTATTTATTTATATGCCTCCTCTCCATAGAACATACTTGAGGACGCTTACAAAGTAAAACATAATGAGAACGTAACAAATTTTGTAACGATTACAAAACTGTTAAAAACCCAACAGAGCATAGAAATAGCCTAAAACATTGAAAGACATATTAAAATGAATTTCATAAGGCGTTTCTCAGGCTAGAAGCAAATGGTAAAAATGAGTTTAAAAGACTAATTAAAAGATTAATTAAAAGCTTGAATATACAAGAATTATCTTAGCCTGTCACCTAAAAGATAGTAAGGTGTGTATTAGGTGAACCTCAAGGGAAAGTACATTCCACACATGAGGTGCCACCATTAAAAAAAAAAACCTGTCTCTGGTCAATACCTGCATCACCTCTGAAGGTACAAAGCTCCCAAATCCAACTTTTGGTTGATCAAGAGCAATATATTCCATTTGGACCAGCAGCAACTCTCCAAGGTCTCAGGCTGGGGGTCTTGTAACTAGAGAAGCTGGGAACTGAAGCTCAATCTTCTGAATGTAGTGTCGATCCCTGAACTATGATTCTTAAGTAATATGAAGCTTCAGTGCATTGCGTGCATTGGCTTTTTTTTGTTGTGTTTTAGAATTTGGATTATGGGGGATTTTATTGTTGATCGCAGGGTAGAGACAGCCATGTCAAGAAGGCATTAAAAGGAAACAATCATTTTCATACCTGATGTTGACCAACTGTCTGCTATGTATCTGGTGATCAGGACTGTACTGACATGAACTTGGCATTACAGATTTAGAGCAGATAAGAGTCCTCTATTAGCATTTTTCTGCACTCTCCTTTCTGAGCTGTGAGAAGCCCATATTATTTTTTTTTGCTTTGATTGGCATCATTTCCTTTCATAGGTTCATCTGGTGCAACATGGACTCAAGCTTGTCTGAACCTGGATGATAAGCTCTTCTTGTTAGAAGCCATTACATTCACTACTAGCTGAACGCAATTCTGATGGACTGCCACACAGTTCTCCTCTGCATGTAATTGAATTCATATTCATCACAGAGCAATGAAAAATAAATTGTGTATGTGTGTGTGGTTTTTTTCACCCCTTGCCATAAAGCAGGGCGTGCTGCTGGCTCTGTCTTTTTCATAATCTTCCTCTCCACAATGCTGTAATAGATTTCATAGCAACAGAAGAGCTGAAATTGCATACTTGTGGCCTACCTTGCAGAAAGTGATCTATTTAGCTGCCAAGCTGAAATTGATTCATTCTTCAGTGGTTAAGGCTAGGACCACTTACCTGGTAGTAAGACCTACTGAAATGAGGTGGAATTGCCTTTGAGTAAACATGCATAGGATCAGACTATAAGAATATCAGATTTAAAATAACACCCAAACAAAACACACTGGTTTATATTGGGCAGCTGTGGGCTAGTTCACACTGTTTCCAAGCTGCCCCTCTACACACTGTAGGTGGGGCTTATATGAATTAATTAATTAATTAATGCTTTTCCATAAAAATATCCCTTGGACACAGAAAATGGATATGTCAGAGAAAGCTTTCTGCAACTTTTTAATCTAGTTTGTAGAGCAAATTTTAGATATGATTTAATTACATATCTTCTCAAAATTAGGCCAAAGGTTTACTTTGGTTATCAAAAATCACCCACTAGGGAATTTCAACCACAGAAAGTCAGTATATTTCCCAAATGACATGCCCTGAATAACATTGGGTCTAGAGGGTGTCATAATGCAGACTAAATTGAAGTGGAGATCCATATGTAAACTGAGATTATCATGATTAAATGTTATTATGTATATTTACAAGGTTAAATACATTTCCACAGATAAAGATACATAGATATCCTAACACTACCACCACCTCTCCAGAAATTCTCTGTACTCCCTAAGGAGATAGATACATCTTCCTAAGTGAACCACTGCAGTAAACACATGACTATTAGGAATACTAAGTATGTAGAGATCATTTCTGATGTCTTTATCTGGAGGATACCCATAGCAAACCTAGCCACTATTTGTCTCACTTTAAAGATAGAGAATTGGAGCTGAGTTTTTCTTTTATTTTTCTTTTAGTGCACTCACAGTTCACTTTCATCTATATGGGTCCCCAGACTGAAACTTTAAAATACACAACAAATCATATTTTTTAAAAACCAGAAACAAAAATAAAGCACCATAAAGACATAAGACAAAACAAAGCAAGATGAAGGGGCAGTTCACATGTTACAAATCCATGAATTCATCACATGGACTTTCTACAGAGGGAACTTAGTTCCCAGACACATGGGTCCAATTTGGATCAGAATTATTTCATGCAAGGAGAAACAGGAGATGAGCTATTTTCCCCATTGGAGTTTGCATGTACTGATGGCTTCACATAGGTTGTCCAAACAGGGTGAATATCATCTCCTGGAGGTTATTTCAGGTCCAAAAATGATGTGGAGGGAAGGCTGAAGGTTTTCCTTCTTGTATACCATGGTCTTAATCGGAGTCAGGTCCATGCATGCCTAGGAACTGAATGCCCAATTTAGAACTCTCAGCACACATCTGAAACAAAGTATGCATGCTGGCCATGTGTCCATCATATAGACTTTGGAATATGTGAATCTGCCCTAAGAGAAGATAGAACACTAAAGGACCATTCCATTCATTCCATATAGTTAAAAGGCTCTCTGGAAGAAATCCTTTTGTTTGCTTTGGATTTAGAGTCTGGAAGGCCTATAAGGACAGCACAGATCTGTTATGATTTCTCCATGGTTGTTCTGCTAGTTCATGGCTGAGCTCTTTAAGGTCAGTGTCCAAGAATATGCTTATTAGGCATATCAATACTTTTCAAAATGTTTTCTGAGAACTAGCTGTATAAAGACCAGCACTAGGGGAAAATGTGTTTATGTTTCTGAAGTCAATGGCTTTGGTATTTGTCCACTTTTCAAAAACCCTTTGGACAAGAACTGAAAGTCACCATTTTCCCTAGAGGTAAGAAACAGATTTTCGTAAAGGAAGTTTTTTTGGCCCCACCCAATACCAAAGGTGAATCTATGTCTGTGGCAGAAGGCAGCACAGCTGGTACCCCTCCTCAAGGGTGAGAAGGAGGCCATTTCTCTCTATAGATAATTCACTCTGATAGCCGTGCCACAGCCCAGGGAACAGCTAGAAGTGCTGTCAAATCATGAGACTCTAATGACATAATTACATTCAACAATTTTTTTTTTTAAAAAAACACATCTCTTTTATGCCTCTTGGGAAAATTAATGCATTGAAAATGAGAATTCAAAAGCCTGGTACAATGACCCTAACCCATATTATATAACTGTTTTCAAAAAATACCACAGTCCCTGAAGAAGATGACCATAGTTACCCTTTTTGCTTTTGTATAAAAGTATTCTACACATCTATATTAAAATTGTTCGCCATGGGAACTCAGGGATTGCCTAGCAGACAAATTATTACCAACTATTCCTCCAAAGCATTATGCAGCATTACTTAAGAGTAAATCTTTTTATTATAATGGTACATTTTTCTGGGCTCTTACTAATTGCTGGTTTGCATAATAAAAAACATCATAGATTTTCAAAACTGTGGCTAATTGTATCTCTGGCCATAAGGCATGAATTAACTTTGTGAATATCCATACTCTTGAAACCTGGACTTTAATGACCCCTCTGATAAAATTCAGTAATGATTTCTCTGATAAAGATTTCAGGCCCAGGACACCCCATGACTCCTGAGTTGTTGAACATAGAGACAGATGTGTATGTGTGTGTGTGTGGGGGGGGGGTCCCCACAGGCCTCTTTGAGGAGGAGGAGGACAAATGATTAGAATCAGAACAAGGGAATGGCAGTGTGAGGCTTCTGTATTAACAGCAAAAGATCAGACCTTTGTTTGTTGAAACAGAGTTCTTTATTTCTTAATACTGCTTAACAGGTTCTCAATGTTTGTTAGAGATGCCACATAAAAGCCAGTCAGAGTTAATATACCCTCCAGTACAGTTTGAACCCCGACATTCGACCAATCATAATTGAAAGAAAAACACGGGCAAAAAGGTCTGAGCCATTTTGCTTCCCACAGAGAGATGAGGTGCGAAAGTTATAAAAATTCCCCTCCTGAACTGGCCGACCCAGATGTGTTACATCCTTGCATATCAAACGGCCCAAGGTGGCCATAACAGACCTTCAAGGTTCTCACAACAAGATAAGGCATTCACAGTCCCAGGAAATAGGAGGAGGGAATGCATGGGAGGAAAGGCCATTTGTTTTCTTAGTGATGTGTGAGAATGCAGAGTCGCCACCCTCCTGGCTGAGAATGGTTACATTGTCCAGAGTTTCCAAAAGCAATATACTTCAAGGTGAGAATGCGGGGAGGGGGGAGAGAGAGAAGGAGACATGCAACATTTCATTATAGCAATGACACAGTGAAAACAATGCATCTTTGTCAGGCTTCCTGACAGGCAGCTAGCCTGAGACCTTTGGGGTCAGAAGCCTAACAGTGCAACTCAGTGCACCATTACTCCAGTCTCAGCTGGTTAAAATCAATTGATCTAGACTGGAATAACTCTGTGTAGGCTTGCACTGTAAATCAACTGAGTAACCATCCAGGGCTCTTTGCCCATCTCAAGCTTCCAGACAAAACCTTTTTTCAAATTTTCTGGGGACAGAATGAATGTACACAAGGGGAAATGAAATTTGAGTGGAAAGGTTTGCCCCCAACCTGCGTGCATTCACTGAAAAATGTTAAGGGTTTGGGTGCAAAGAACTGTACATGATTCCCCACTCCTCCACTTGCAGCTGCTGGATGCCCTTGGGCAAGCCATAGTGCTGTCAGAGCTGCTCTTGAAAGAACAATTTCTGCCAGAGCTCTCTCAACCCCACCTACCTCACAGGGTGTCTGTTGTGGGGAGGGGAAGGAGTTTGTGAGCCGCTCTGAGACTCCAAGTGAAGGGCGGGGTATAAATCCAATCTCCTCCTCCTCTACCTCCTCCTCCTCCACTGATACTAATGACTCGACCCAGGTGCATGTGGAACGGAAACTGGCCACTCAAGCTGGCTGTGAGACCAGCTTAAGAGGTTCTGCTTTCATTGCTACTGGTTAGGACCCGAACTTAATTAAATCATCATCACTGGTTAGAATGGAGCATTTTACAATAATATTGCATACTTCCCATCTGGGGCTGGAGAATAGTTGATGTAAAAAAATGTCATTTTTCTCCAGTTCTGAATCTGACCCAAAGCTCATCTAAACCTTTGCTACAGAAGGTGGACATGCACCACCACACCTGTATCACCGACAGTATCACTGCATACTTTGCACTGTACTCAGTTGCCCAGTTTGCATGGGGTACCATGCAATGATCAGCCTCCGTAGTACTGCTACTGATTTGTAATCCTAAGGGTGATGGGGAGGAGCTGGGGAGAAAGGGAGACCAAAAATGAACCCATCCACAGACAAGTTGGAATTAAACATGCCATAGCTTTATTGGCTGCAGCCATTGGAGCACTGGTGCAGCACAGGGCAAGGATCCAGGCATTGGGCAACTCACCTGTCAGTAAGCCTCAGTGTAGTACCCCTGCCATTTGGGAATGGAGAAGGCCATAGCCCCTGAGCTGAGAATGACACTGCCTGGCTCCACCCTGAGACCCATAAAGGAGGTCCCCAAAATGGGTGAGATGGACATGCAGGCATAACCTCTCCCCTCAAACAGTTCTGGCCCAATGCACAAACTGCCACCCGAGCTGGGCAAAAAGCACCTGCCAACTGTGAGCAGGCTCAGCAACAGCTTGTAAAGGGGAAGTGCACATCAGGGGGGAAGCCTATGCTTCCCCTGTCCTCCAAGGCCCCAGGCAGCCAGTGACTATGGCAAGGAAACAAAAAACCTCCCCTTCCAGCATGATGCTGGGACTGTCCTGATATGTGAACTCCTGCTCAGATTATCAAATTCTAGCCATCTTCTCAGAACAAACCCCATTTGCAGCAACTTGCCCACGAAATGATTCCCAAGCAATCCAAAGAGGCACACATACTGGCTATTGCAAGTGGGCTGGTCATTTATGCTGATTGATGATAAAAAAGTTACCACTATACTATACTTGAATGATGAGAGGCTTGGAGTTCAGGAAATCAGTGGCAGTACTGACAAGGCTGATTGTTCAGTAGTACACTATGAACACTGGTCAATTATATCTTGTCAGAGTATGGTCCAGAAACACTGAAGTGAACATGTTTGATGAATTGAGATTTCCTATGCACAAATGACCAAATCCCTAGAAATGTTCCCACCTTCTTCACACTCCATCAGAGAATGTATTCAACAGACATTTCTAGTCATCAGAGAATTGCTTCTATTCCTCTCTCCTAACCATTCAATGTTGCCCTGTGGACAATAGCTAGGAGCAGGTGGACGAGCATTTGATACCAGCAAAGTGTCTCAGGTGCATAATGTCAGAATTACTGACATTGTGTGGTGATAAAGTTTGCAAATCTAATGCATATATGTGTCAGAAGGCTGGACTACACTCTTCTGCAAGAGTCAAAAGAATTGTAAAAACGTTGCATCACTGATAACTTTTTTGTATTAGGACTGGAACTTTTGCTTAAGAATGAGAGTTTAACCAGCATATAAGCACAATAATATCAAACAAACACTCTCATGTTTTGTTTACTGTTATTTAAGATGGCAGAATAAATAATTTTCTGTACTTTTAGGAGTTATCACCTTAACAATTCTCCTGCTACACTGTGTCCCAACATTACAAACATCAAAAAATAACAGCTTGTCTGGATTTATCCTTCCCCCCCAAATATGACAAATCTTAAAGAATAATACCTTATTTTGTTTTTACAACTAAAGGATTAGTTTGGTTTTACTGACCCTAAAAAATATGGTTTGACACTAATATGAACATCCTACGAGAATCTGAAAAAAGATCTGCCATCTTGCAAAATGGCAGCTACACACAAAATGGCTGCCTCTGCAACTAATATAATAGTATATTTGGCTTTATTGACCTCAAAAACATATGTTTTGACACTGAGATGAGTATCCTATGTGAATTTTAAAAATCACAATAACAATATCTGCCATCTTGGAAATGGCGGCTATAGGAAAAACATCCCAAAATTAGAATGTCTCCTTAAGAACATTTTAAAGCAGTAGTGCCCTGAAACATACACAAACATGTGTTTGTACATGGTGGATCCAGGACTACTAAGTCCAAAGAGCAATCTACAGTTATTTCTTGGTTATCTGTTCCCCACTGCTATTTCTTGAGTTGCGGTCACATGTGCGAGATAAAGTAGGGGGGAGAGGCTATTTCCTTCGGCAGAAGTTGACCTGCAGTTGCACAATCACACAGATTTTTGTAGATGTGGGTGCAGCCCGCCCCTGCGTGATCAGACACATTCACGGGTGAGTTGGGGGGGAGTTGCCATTTATTTCTGATGCACTTAGATGAGGAATTGATGAAGCGCACCTCTGCCCCGAGGTCTCCCTATGGAGTGTGCGGGGGTCTGTGCGCTGATGTGCATTCTGCAAAGGGGGGGAAACAACAGCACGGAATTGGGATAGCCTGATCAGACTATCCTGATGCCATGGGAGTGCGCTGGAGTGATCAGATGCAGGAAACTTTGTCTGTGGCCCATAGCAACCCATTTGCTACTGGACTTTCTGAGGTGTTTTTAACTCCACTTCTGCGGTGGAGCAAAATGGGGTGTCGATGGCTGCAGGGCACTTCCCAGATGTTGTTGTCTGATCATGCTCCTTTAATCCACCCGGCATGCCAGGGTGAATTGTGTGTGTGCTCGCAACCTTGCTTTCTGTAGTTACCGTTCCCTTAAGATGGCTTTACCCAGAAGTTTCCCAGCTTTCTGTGGGCTTTCAGCATGGTTGAAATAGGACACATATTGTTCAAGAATAAGGCATATATTGGTCACAGATGGAATAATTTGTTCTGTACACTTGTCAACAGTGAGATCAACAAAACATGAAAAACCAGCACTGTAGATATTTTTTTAATCTTTATTGGTCTAATAGTGATGGGTGCTCTCTGAGAGCCAGTTTGGTATAGTGGTTAAGTGCATGATCTCTAATCTGGGAGAACCGGGTTTGATTCCCCACTCCTCCACTAGCACCTACTGGATGACCTTGGGCAAGCCATAGCTCTGTACCAGCTGTTCTCTCAAGGACAATTGTCTCAGAGCTCTCTCAGCCCCACCTACCTCACAGGGTGTCTGTTGTGGGGAGGGGAAGGGAAAGGAGTTTGTAAGCCGCTCTGAGACTACAAGTGAAGGGTGGGGTATAAATCCAATCTTCCCTTCTTCTCTTCTCTCTGTGCAGTGAGTTCACAATAAGGTCTATTTTAATGCAATTAATCTCCTGGCCTCTTTGCTACGTAACAAGCAGGTTATTACACAGGTTAATTGTATATTGTGTAACATGATGCTTTAAATTAGCAGGGATATTCTTCTTTTAATTTGCTTCCTTAAGCTTTGATGTATGTGTCTTTGTTCAAGTATGATAAAGAAAGATATCAATTTCAAGTCTTGAGAGTTAACAGTGATTTAATTATTAAAGATTCTGTTTAAAAAAACCCTGTTGATTATCCTCCGGTAAAATTCCCTTTTGGAACAGTTGGCATGAAGACTTTGCACATGCATGAGATGTGTTTGGCCACTATATCTGAGCTGGGGAAAGCATTGTGCCTAGCAATTGAGCCTATGTGTTTGGGTCAAGAGTGGGGTGGACCAGGGATGGGCATAGCAGGATCCAGATCCTTCAATCCAGGGTCCCTGTAGTCAGGATTCTGGGCCCTGGAAGCTAAAGTCTGGGGCTCTACTTTGTTATCTAGGCAAGTATAGAAGGCCACCTTCCAGTCTAGTATTCTCGTTCTGTTGACCAATTTAAGGAATTCCTGTTAAATATCCCTATTGTGTTCTTGTCTGAATTCATGACTTACTATATATAACTTGCTTCAGTGCACCTGCTCTGTTCTTATGACACACTGTAGTATAAATGTACCGACAGAAATATTAGTGGATGGATGGTCTTGTCTCAAGAGGTCCAGGTAGCCCTAGATCCTTTTCTGTTCTATGGTTTTAGCTTATGCAATGACTTCATACACTAATTTTTTAAAAAGTACTTGATTTCTGGGATTCCTTGTGAAAACTAGATAAACATTTCATAGTATAAATTAAGAGTAAGATAACTTTTCCCCCTCACAAAATGTAACCCATTAAGATGTATGACCATGATAGAGTATTGACAGTGAGTGACACAAGAGCAAGGTTAGCTCTGATCTATGTCATTTGAACAAAGGGTGACTGGGGAACTTTAATTTAGTATCTGTCACATTCTCTCCTAAATAGTTCCTTACAATGCCAAGCAGATCCTTCTGAACATCATACTTTTTCTCTGATGGAATCTTTCTATACATCAAGAGGTTTTTAATTTTTATTTTTTTGCTTATCTTTCTGTAGTCTTTTACCCCATTTATTTGTAGCCCATTTGAAGTATAGTGATGTATTATGCAACTTGAGGATAAGTCATTTCAAGCATTTCATGATCAACAATAATTTCATTGTTGAAAGCTATGGGAAATTATGGAGATTGTTTTGGAGACAGCTGGAAAAAAACAATGACTGTGGCTGCAGCACCCACTAAATTTGCCAGAACTTGCCCATATCTTTCTGATAGATTGTACAAGTGTGTTAGAGGAAGTGGGAGACACTCCCATGGTGATCTACATAGCTGTCAAAAATGTATCCAAAGCATGCAGTTTCTTTGGAAAGCTTTGTCATAAACTGGATCTACTTTGGGGGAAAATCTAATGAGGCCTATCTGTGCTCTAATATATTCCTATGTGAGGGAAGAAGACGGCGGTAGCCACACGTCACCCATATGCCATCACCAGCCCAACCAGATATAATCATGTCTGGGATTGGGGCAGGGGCATGATACTGCTGGCATGGCGGCCTTTTATCACCCAAGCCAGGACCTGATAAGGGCTCAGGATTGTTGGGGAAGATGAGATTGGCATCAGTGTGAGAAATGGGCTTCCCTCTGGCCAGATGATCAGAATTTACCCAGAGCCAGGGGACCAAAACACTGTGACAGAGGGTCACTCAGGCAGGTGAAAACAGGCTAGAAGAGGCAGTGAGGTGGGAATGCCTGTTTAAGTACTGCCACAAACAAACCCTCTTTCAATGGGGTTTGCAGGGCCATGGACCACAAACCAATTTGGTTTGAAAACAAACCTCTCAGTTTGTACATTTTTCCAGTTTGTGCCCATCCCTAACCCTGGCACAAATCTAACCTCTATTATAAATATACTAAGTGGTATTTAGTAATAGGACTAAATCTGACAATTGGAAGGTTTGAACTGAAACTTTCAGGCTTTCACAACTTTCTGAGTCCATTATGAGCTGGACCCAACTTCCCAAACTGAAATTTGGGCATGGCTTGGAATATGTTTCACTCAGTGCCACCCACATTTACCTTTGTAATTTTGGAATTACATTAGAGAGGTCTCATGACAATGGAAGCTCATAGCCCCATCACTTTAGGCACTTTAGTTCCTCCTGGCACAATATAGGGTTTCTGGTTGGAAAGATCAAGCTAATTACAAACTGAGCCAGAGGGAGCTTACCCATCCCTAGTGACTTTCATATCCTCATTATTACACTAACTAGACTGTCCGTACGGAAATTTTCATTCCGAAGCAGCTCATGCACACAATAAACATTCCTTTTGAGAAACAGCAACTGCTCGGCACCTAAATGTACGTTTCTTTTCTGATGCTTGAACTATTGAATCAGCCATCCACCTGGTCTGCCCATGAATACCACTAGCCCTGAATCCCATTCATTTGATCATGCCACCTAATCAGCACCATTGAACAGAGGAACAATGCATTTTAAAGCACAATCATCTCCCGAGTCAGCTTGCTGTCAGCACTTACTTCTGCAATGACAGCAAAATCACCTGAGGTTAAGAAGTTGGGTAGTTTTGTAATTGAAATGTGCAGGGGGGTTTTGTGGGGGGGTTTTACGAAAAGGCAAGAAAATGCTGCAGGCAGAATGCATTCAAATTGAGAATTCGATTTGCACATATTAGAATGTTCATAAAAGTTTAGCCAGTTCTGTGCATATGGAATTACAATGTGGGTTACTGTGTTCCTGAGAGGAAAAAAGTAAATAAACATAACTAAATAAAGACCTTGAGGCCTTCTGCGGTAGCCAAATGCAGTTCAGAAAACAGGTGCTGAGTGAATTGGAATGGTACAGTGCAGCAGTTGTTGCTTTGAAAAGATAATCCTCCTTGGATAATAGGGAGTTATTACAAAACTGACTAGCCTGCCAGCCATGATGCTGCAGTTTTATGTAGAACAACATGGAGAACTGAACCAAAATGGGACGAAGACTGAAACTGATTGCATTTGTTGGGTGGAAATATCCAAAAGCTGGAAAGGATCTATAGAGGTAGGGGCAGGGGACTGTAGCTTTACAGATGTGGATATGGCTTTAAATGCACCTGTAAGCATATAGGTTCTGTTCCCAACATCTCCAGCTCAAAGGCTCTCCAACAGGAGATCTGGGAAGACCTGTATTAGAGACTAGATGAACAACTACTGCTTATTGTAGACAACATTGAGGGAGAAGGAGCAAATTTCACATGGAACTGGCAAAAAACACAACACGTTGTGGTTGTGCCTCCTCCTAATGATTTCATAAGGCTTTTATTAAAAGTCTAGAAGCTGTGGGATTAAAGAGCAACAGGAAATTTAACAGATCTCGGTAAATCAAAAGCAGACTTAGAACCAACCTGTATAACACATCAGCTGCTAATGTAGATCTGGTTGTGGCTTTGCTCAGATTCACGGGGAACCTATTTGGGTGGAAAGGTGGTATAGAAATGTTTTAAAATAAATAAATATCCTCTAGACCTTATCGGCTCTTGCCTCACCTACTGCTTCTCCCGCCCATCCCCCCACAGGAACTGGCAAGGCCTCATTGGCTCTCGCTAGGCCCACCACTTCTCCCTCCCCCCCCCATAGGCACCGGCGAGGCTTCTTCAGCTCTCGCTGGGCCTGCCGCTTCTCCCTTCCTCCCACCCCTGACACCGGTGGCAAGGCTTGGACACCTCCCAACCACCGGGCCACCGCAGGGAACACTCTTTTACTTTTGGGGGGATTTAAATATCCCCCTGAAAGTTTTTTAAACTTTGGATTTTTCTGCACACATGGAGAGTCCCCCACATGTGCAGAAAAATCTCCCTGCCCCTCAAGTGCCGCCTCTGCGTGGATTTAGATATCCGCACGGAGGGAGCAATGTGGCTATTAGTATGTAGACAAGAAGGGGGGGACCCACGATACTCATGAGGGGGAGAGAAGGAGCTCCACCAAGTGGAGGAAGCAGCCACAGGTGAATCTTCTCCCCCCATCCCCCTGGCTTCCACGGCGAGGCCCAAGTGCCCAAGAGCTGCTTGGGCCCCCACTTCTCTCCCCCCAACCCTGGCTACCGTGGCAAGGCTCAAGTGCCCAGGAGCTGCTTGGGCCCACTGCTTCTCTCCCACCACCTCTGGCTACCGTGGCAAGGCCCAAGCGCCCAGGAGCTGCTTGGGCCCGCCGCTTCTCTTCCCCCCACCCCCGGCTCCCACAGTGAGGCCCGAGTGCCCAAGAGCTGCATGGGCCTGTCTCTTCTCTCCCCCCACCCCCAGCTACCGTGGCATGCCCCAGCACCCAAGAGCTGCTCAGGCCTGCCGCTTTTCCCCAACCCACCCCGGCTACCACAGCGAGGCTTGAGTGCCCAAGAGCTGCTCAGGCCTGCCATTTCTTCCCCCCATGGGCACCAGCAAGGCCTGAGCTGCTCTCACCAGGCCTGCTCATTCCCCCCTCCCGACTCTGGCGGTGAGGTTTGGATGCCTCCCAACCACCGGGCCGCCACACAGTTCCAAGAGCATTTCCTGTGCTTGCTCAGGGAATGCTCTTTAACTTTTCGGGAGATTTAAATATCCCCCAAAAGTTTTTTTTTACTTTTAGGATTTTTCTGCACATGTGGGGTGTCCTGGCCCCACTGGTGGACCTCCTGATGGCACCTGGTATTTTTGTGACTGAGTGTGACAGAGTGTTGGACTGGATGGGCCATTGGCCTGATCCAACATTGACTTCTCTTATGTTCTTATGACAGGACAAGCTTCCCCCGCCCAGTCTCAGGAAAGCTTCCCTGCACCCAAAAGCCCTAGCCAAGCACAGCACACCAACTACAGTTGCAACAAATCACCTCCTCTCCAGCATCAGCCAAACTTTCTCCCCCAAATCACAGCAGCCCAGTGCTACATAAACCCCAGGCAGAACATCTCATAGTTCAGGGGCGTAGACTTTGTAAATCCCCGGGGGGGGCTCTCTCATGTGCGCGCGCGCACGGGACCATGTCCCCGCCACTCCTCCCCCCCCCAGCCCCAGGGAGGCAGACCTGGTTTCTTTCAGCAGGAGCAGCAGCAGCGCCTCACGCTCGCCTTTAATCGGGGCGTGCAGATGAGCACAGTCTCAGCGGCGGCGGCAGCAGCAGCCAGCTGGCCGGCTGACTGCCGTGCGCGCGAAGCACAGGACCATGTCCCCGCCGCCTCTCTTCCCCCCCCCCCCCGCCCCAGGGAGGCAGGAGGGCAGGCCAGGGGTGGGGGGGAAGGAGAGGTGGCAACGGCAGCCAGCTGGCCGGCTGACTGGCCACCGGCGGGTGCTCCATTTTGCCGGGGGTGGCTGAGCCCCCCCCAGGAAATTTCGGGGGAGGCTCAAGCCCTCAAGCCCCCCCGTAGTTGACTCCTATGTCATAGTTCAATAGTCAGGGTGAGCAGCATGGGACTTTGTCTCAGAGGTCTCTGCCATGCACATTTAGAGCATGCAACACTGCACTTTGGTGGCAGGAGAGGAGCAGAGAGGGAACTGAACACCACTAGGGGAGCACTTAGCACTAGTACCCAAATCTTTTGATTTAATTTCAACCCATTGGTTTTGGTGCAATCTTCTGGGGCAACAGAAAACAACTCCACAGTATCCTCCATATGACAACTCTTCAAGTACTTGAGGATGGTTATCATACCACCTGTGAGTCATCTTCTCTCCAGGCTAAACATACTCCCAGTGTATCCAGGAGAATTGTTCATGATGGTGGGGGTGGGGTGGGGGGAGGACACTGGCAGCCCCGTATTGGACTGTCAGTATACTTCTCTGTCTGGGTGCTCCCCCAGGCAGGGGACAGGGCACAGGTGTGGTTTGGGCTGAATGGCAGCTGCCCCACTATGCCCTGTTTATCCACTGGCCAAGCAACCATAGTGCCTATTTCCTTGAAGCAGCAGCAGATGGAGCAGTTTCAGTTGCAAAGCACAGCCTTACATGATCAGTAAATGTCATTTGGATGGCCACCACATGCACCTCAATGGGGTCCCTTTCCTTTCCTTTCCTTTCCTTTCTTTCCTTTCCTTTCCTTTGTCCAATAAAAGCTCTATAACTCAATGCCTTGAGTAGTATAACTATCTGGAATTTCATTTATAATCTCTATTTATTTCCCAAAAGACAAACGGAATAAAAAAAATTGCAACATCCAAGTTTATATAAGATTTTGATCTGAGAGGAGGAAGGAGACCACCCTGCTTGGATTAGAATCATTGAAATTCACCAGCCATGGTAGAATAAAGTGCTGTCTTAGATTAGAATATAGAGGGCATTCCAATAAAATGTGAGCAACTGAATCTATTTTACCAAGGGAGCAAGAGCAAATTCTATCAGAATAGGGAAGATGCAAAAAGTGGTGTCTTATAACTACAGTTGAATGGCATTTCATTCTAGCAAGAGTAAAAGCCCTGAGTAGACCAGGTGAAGTCAGATGATAAACATAGGAAGGAAGAGAATCAGGGGGAAGTATTCCAAAAAATTGTGAAGAACAGACTCATTGAGCACGAAGAACAGAACTATTGTAATCAATCTGCCTAATACACGTTTAATTGTAATTGCTGATTCAGTGAGCCCCAATTTCTTGTCCATCATCCTAAACCATGATGATTATAAGAATCCTCATTCAATAAGGCCAGATAGCCACTGATGCAGAAAAGTAACTTTAAGCATAGAGTAAATGCAAGTATCCATGCCCTAGCCTCCAATGATGGCTGACCAAATTCAGTACGCAAAGCCACACCAGCAACACAGTGTGGTATATTTAGCAGCTTTCTAAAGAAGTCAAAAGTCAATAGATTCCATGACTGCCACCACTGAAAAATAGTGAGGAAAGGTATGCGGACAACAGTGACAGGACACAAAGGGAAAGAGACAACAGTTTGGCAGACTAGTGAGGGAGAGGTGTTGCATGGGACAAATGTGGCCTGCAGGTTTCCCACTGAGGTAATGGTTTAAGTGAGGTTGTGGATATATAAGGCTCTGTAGCCTGAAATAACCCTACCCTCTGGTGCCACATCAAAGTCTAGAGCCCCAAAGTAACATGAAAATCTGAACTAATCCACGTAAGTGGAGAAACCACTTTCTTTTGAAATGCTTTACTTGTCTCCTTGGCTTTTTGACCCACTCTGCTATTCAGTGCTCTGCTGTATATAACACTGTGTTGTGATTCACCGCTCAGGAGGCCGGATCCTAATTATAAACCTCTCTCTTTTGTGTGTACTAGCCTATAATTTGAACCCCAAACACTTGAATGTGTAATGAGGCGATGCTTTATGGCTTGTGTCCTGACATGCGCCAGTGATCCGCTGATGCATCCATTCATGCAGACTCCAGGAATACAAAGGCAACGTTGTTTAATAAAAAGGAATAAAAATAAAACCCCAGCTAATGTGGGTTCTTTCGATTGGAAAGAGAAAAACGGTTATTATGATGACTTGTAAAGCTTGCCTGGAAAATACTTTTTTTTAAAAAAGGTAACTTGTAAAATCCAGGACTTTCTTCTTCAATTCTCGTCACATCACATATTCTTGATATCTGTTGGCCCAGAGGAGATGCTGCAAGTAGGATCATATCAGAGTCATT
The DNA here is from genome assembly GCA_029233225.1 of Lepidodactylus listeri. Lineage (NCBI taxonomy): Eukaryota > Metazoa > Chordata > Lepidosauria > Squamata > Gekkonidae > Lepidodactylus > Lepidodactylus listeri. Next base: position 43,589,190 of record JARCFY010000002.1, on the reverse strand, counting down.
TCTGCCTTTGACTTATCAAGACAGAATGCAAACACACACGCACATGTAAAGACACTTGCTGGTGTCTGAGTGTCCTTCCCCGAGGACTGTTAACAGACCATTCACTGTCTTGCTTCCATGACTGCTAGGCTGAAATGCCAGCTTAGATTGAGACTCAGACTTGGTGACTTGTGGTGGCCGGCAAGGGCTTGAGTGCCTTTTATAACATTGCATAGATTATTTTATTAAAACAAGAGGGTGATTGTTTTTTGTTTTGCTGCCAGGCTGCTTCCTCCATGACTGTAAAGAAGCAGAGGTTGCTTGATCTTTGAATGGAGCATGGAGCTGAACAAAGAGAATGAGGAAGAATGTAACATTATGGTTTATTGGGCAATATGCCATTTAATAAAGGCAGGTAGAAAGTCCAGAATTGTGCAAGGAGGTGGAGGGAACATTTACAGATATTCAGGGGGGGGGAGATAAAGGAAGGCATCAGTTTGAGCAACCATGTCTGACTAGACTTTCAGAAACAGGAATAGAGTTGTCTGATGTGCCTTATATTAAAGAAATGGCCCTTAATTTGAAGGAATGGGCATCATTCTGGAAATGCACAAAAAAAGATAACAGCTGTCCCCTATTTTAGAAAATGATAATTCCAGGGTTCCCCCCTTTCCTTGAAGTTTTAAAGAAATGATGCTTAGCTTTTGAATGAGCTTTTCCATGTGTCTATCTTTTACACATATTTCACCTAGGACTTGGGAAAATGAAATGGGGGCCTTCTAATGAACAATCATACTTCTGGACCTGCTTGATCAGGAATGTTAAACTATAACCTCTGTGGTAAACTTCAAAATGGGAAAGCAGTTTTCGCAGACAGTCTAAAGTTCTTTTACCAAGATTATGTCAGTCACTCTAATCAGTGCACCTGGCACACTTTCACTTCTTTTCTGTGAGATTCCCTTATGTGAAACCTCTGTAAAGGCACCTCTCTATAGTTTTCTGAGGTGACATGTGTTACGCTGCCTTCTTGTCTTCCCAAGTGTTCCCTACTTATTTTTGCAGCCATGAAAGGCTCTTGTCTAAGACATCTTAGTTGGACCTAAAGAACAGGATGGCTGAATTATATTTAGTAGAATGACAGAACAATTAGTGTGTAGGGGTGGCTCTGAGGTAAAAGGGGATTCTTTACTCAATAAAAGTTGTTTCTCTGAAACACAAATATAAGTAAAACAGCATAATGGTTTTGGTACACTAAATAAGCATAATAGTTTCAAATAGGTACATAAGTGAAATGGTTTCAGATAGGGATACAGTTCTTGTTTCTTTAAAGTTTCTCAAACAGACCTAGCCACCAAGGCTTATTTTCTCACTTGCCGCATATGCTAATAACTTGCACAAAGCTTAATTTTCCTAACTTGCTACTTAGACTCATAACTTCCATGATGGAACAGGCCTGCTTTGACTTGCAGACCTTGCTCTGCCAGCCCCTCCTTGGCACTGCCACCTCCTGGAGGGGTTTACTTCTTCCTTCTACTAGGGTAACTCACTGCCATCATCCTGCTAGGAGGGACAAGGCTCCTAGCTCCCCATCTCAACATTCTTCTCAACTTGAGATCCAGCCTCTATGTCCTCCAGTTGCCACAGAGCCCAATTACAACTTTGGGGCTCCCCTAGAGAAATAGCCATGTGCACACTGATTGCTTTCCTCCCAACCCGGGGGCCCACCTTGCAGTAGCATGTCCAAGATAGTAGGGGATCTAGGTGGTACAGAGACCACCAACCTCCAAAGTAAAAAGATATATTGAAAAGAAAATACTTACAAGCATAGTTACGTACAGCACTAGATCAGCAAACTGATTTCAAAGGAAAATTGGTCATAAATACAATCCCCTTTCCCTGTTCTAGACACAACCTAATTGATGTTGAAATAGGGCAGGCACTAATGATCTTAAAAAGTCACAAGGTTCCTATCTACGTCCCATTACCTGGGAGACCACGTAATCAGGAAAAGATGATTGCCTGCTTGCAGACCAGAGTTCAAAGTTGTCCCCAGTGCAGCATTCCAAGGAAGAGAGACCAACTTCCCCCTGCAAGAATGTTTTCTTAACCCCCTGCAAGAATGTTTTCTTAACTCTATCCACTTTGCATCACTTCTTCCACCCACTTGACCCAGTCTGCCCAGGTCACAGGTGCATCCTGAGAGACAGTTTAGTGTAATGGTTAAGAGCAGCAGACTCTAATCTGGAGAACCAGGTTTGATTCTGCTCTCATCCACATTAAGCCACCTGGGTGACCTTGGGTGAGTCACAGTTCTTTCAGAATTCTCTCAGCCCCACCTACCTCACAGGGTGTCTGTTGTGGGGAGAGGAAGGGAAGGTGATTGTAAACCACTCTGGAGACTCCCTTGGGTAGTGAAGGGCAGGGTATAAAACCAACTGTTCTTCTCCTCCTTTTCCTCTTTCTCCTCCTGGAAGGCATTATGGGAAATCTCCAGGAATCACCTGGAGACTTCCTAGCACCAAATTCCTCCATTGGTTTTCCTACCAGGGCTATTAGCATATGTTTAGATGTAAGCTAGCAGGCAATTGAACTGGCTCCCTGTCACTTCCAGAGAGAGAAAAAAACCCACACTTTTAAAGCTCAGAAGGGAGGTGTCTCCACAACCACCATGCAGGACACAGATTTCTCTCACACTCTATAGTACCTCACTCTGTCTCTTTTCCCCACACACACTCTGCTAACTGTCTCTCACACAAAGCCTCTCAGAATCCACCGATCAACTTTGCCTCCTAGGATACAGGTACCATCCAATCATAACACATGTCAGTCATCCATCCAGCCCCCTTCTTTCTTACTCTACAGGCCTGCATTTTAAATCTCAACAATATAGAAATAAAGCACATAAACAATATTTACATAGTCAAAACATTACACCTATTATTCCATTTCTTCTGGTTCATCCAGTTTCTTACAGTGCAATCTTAACTAGAGTTACATCCTTCTAATACCATGGACTTCAGTGATCTTAGCAGGGTGTAACTCTGTTTGGGATTGCACTGTTAGTGAATTAATTGCTGGGCTGTGTAGCTTAAAAACCATGTGCTGTCTTTCACTGTGTAAACTTCTCTGTTAAGTTTACTAAGCAGGGGCAGCCATGACCTGTGACACTGCTTGGTGACTTAGAAAGTGAATTCACGCACAAGCCATGATTTTATGATATCTTGAGCCCGGTAAATAAAGATAGATGAGATGAAGGACAAAAAGAGGTTAAAAGAAGGGAGTTTGAAAGGGGAAGTACAATGAGGATGGAGATAGAATGATTCATGTTTGAAATTAAGGACAAAGAGAGGAAGGAAAGTATTAGAAAGAATGAGATTCTTGGTACAAGAAGTGAAATTGAATGTGGAAAGAACTAAATCAGACAAGAAAATATAAAGAAAGAGAAGGTAATGATTTGTGTATCATTAATATAGGATGGCATGAACCTTCGCCTTCCTTGAGTTAGGCTGCAAGATCTTTAGCAATCTAACTGCAAGTGGTTGTAAAAAGGTAAATTATCGTAGCCCAGATCTACACAAATGCAACAGGGGGGCTGCCAATTATTGTTCTTCAGAGCCTTCTACTGTGGTTGAATCCTACTTTCCACTGCCCTTTCTTAACAGCAGACTGGAATGGTTCAGCAGACTGGAATGATTCTGTGCACGCAGTTCTTCAGCCAACAAGGAATATATACACTGATGTGTGTTTCCCTATATTTATGGAGGGCCCCCACATGGGGGGGATAGGTATACTTTACTGGGGTCTGGAGGTCCAGAGAAGCTTGATGGTTGCTCAGGTTTCAATCCATATTATCATGGGGAACAAAACAAACAAACCTGAGGATAAACTGTTGGGTATTTATAGGAACTTATTTCCATGTATTTATGTATGTACAAGTGGAAACCCGCAAGAAACTTGTGGGATGGTTATCCCATTCCTGACACCTTGCTTCCTCCCTTCTCCCCCTACCTCTCTCACACTCTTTCTCCCTTCTGCCCCTCCTTTCTTACTCTCTCTCACTCCTCCATGTATGTTACTTCCTCTCTCTTTCTGACCCGTCATCATTCTCTTTGTTTTTCTGCCTCCCCACCTCATCACTCTTTCTCTCTCTTTCTGCCTCCCACCTCAAATCCCACCCTCCCCAGGCTCCACCTCTCAAATGTCCAGGAATTTTCCAACCTGGAGTTGGCAACCTTATTTCCTTCCCACCAGGGGCTTTTTTGTAGAAAAAGCCCAGCAGGAACTCATTAACATAATAGGCCACACCCAACAGCAGAAACTCATTAGCATATGAGGCCACACCCCTGACAGCACAGCTCCTTCCCAGGATTGGCTTCCCCAGGTGCCCCGCAGCTTGGAGGGCACATGGGGAACCCTGGGGAAGGAAGGCAGCTGCAGGCTTGGCTTCCCCAGGTGCCCCACAGCTTGCCAGATGCCTGGGGAACCTGGGGGGGGGGGAGGCTGTAGGTGTGGCCAACTCAGAAGCCAGCCAGAACTCTGTTCCTGTGTGTTCCTGCCTAAAAATAGCCCTGCTTCCCACCCAACAGCCAACCTGTCTTATCTGTCTTCAGCTTGCCATCTCCATCCCCCTCCCCCACAGCCTCTACCTAGGAAAATTACAATCTTTCTCCACAATGGGGACTAAAGCAGCTTACATTATTATTTCCTCCTTGTTGTCTGCACAACAACCCTGTGAGGTTTGTTAGGCTGAAAGTATGTGACTGGTCCAAAATCTCCCAGTTTCCACCACAAGATGGGGATCTGAACCTGGGTCTTGCAGATCCCAGTGTGAAGCTCTATTGCATCACAATGGCTTTCATAGGCTAATGAACCATAGCAAAGCAGCTGGGCCTAATTAAGTCATGCAAATCAGGTGGTATCAAGTCACACAGAAGGTGCTGCCAAAGGATGCCAGCCTCCAGGTGGGACCTGGGGATCCCTTGGAGTTACTGCTCATCTTCAGACTACAGAGATAACTTTCCATGGAGAAAATGGATGCTTTGGATGGTGGAGTTTATGGCATTGTACCTCACTGAGGTCCCTGTCCTCCCCAGGTTCCACCCCCAAATCTCCAAGAGTTTCCCAGCCTGGATCTGGATCCGCTGCTGGTGGCCAGGGGGGGTACTTGGCAACCCTAGACTGTTACCAGTAAAAACCCTGCTTTTTACTGACAGAAACAGTTAGAACCTCTCCCCCCTCCCCCAAACATTCTAATCTCCTCACAGTTGATGCCTGGAGCTGATGTCATTTCAAAAGGTATTGGGGGGAATTCAACGGTCCCTGAAGTTTTTTTTTTAACTTTTTGGATTTTTCTGCAGACCAAGAAAGGGGCCTGACTATGTAGGAAAAGCTGTTGGGGGAGAGTGAGCTCTCTTTTGGCAGATATAAGCATCCACACAGAAAAAAAAGCTCTCGGAATTAGAATATAGATTGTCCAAATCCTTTGTGAGATTTGCTGAAGCCAATCAGATGTGGTGTTAGAGCAACAGTCTCAATCTAGGCCTTTCTCTGAAATAGAGACAGTGTACTTCTGCAGTTAAACTAGGAGTACTTGAGTGAGACAGAGAAAGAGAGAGATTAGTTTTCCTATATTTGACATAATGTATCAAATTACAACAACAACAACACAAGTCCCAGAATTCCTTATGAATAGGCAGGAGGGAGGAACGTCACAAATATTTTGCAGATCTGAATTTTTTTTTCTTGTGAAATGTTGCACCTAAAAATTTTTTTTAAAACCTTCAAGGCCACTTTTGGAAAACAATATGAACTACTCCCATATATTAGTAAGAGATTTACAAGGCGGAGGAGACTGGATTTATACCCCACCCTTTACTTGGTGTCTCAGAGTGGCTTACAAACTCCTTTCCGTTCCCCACCCCACAACAGACACCCTGTGAGGTAGGTGGGGCTGAGAGAGTCTGGTTCAGAACTGTCCTTGAGAGAACAGCTCTGATAGAACTATGGCTTGCCCAAGGTCATCCAGCAACTGCAAGTGGAGGAGTGGGGAATCAAACCCAGTTCTCCCTGATTAGAGTCCACACACTTAACCACTACACCAAACTACAACTAATTTTCAGTGAAATGTGCACAGCCCTATAGAATTTTTTGCACACAGCCAATGACAGTGGCATAAATTGAAAGAAGTTTCAGCAAGCTATACTCATCAAAAACTATAGAGGTGACCTCATCCGAAGTCTGCTAACTGCAGCCAAAACAGTGATTGCGCAGAAACAGAAATCATATCAATCTCCCTCAAGATCACTTTGGCTCATGAAAGTGTGGGGTCATTTCCTGATGGAGAAAATAACACATAAACAGAAATTTATCCAAGATCAACTAACTACGTAGAAAAATGGTATCTGTTTTATGAATATACTACTTTAACAACATTTTGCATCAAAACAGATTCTATAGGGACCTTGTTCTAATTTAAGTATGCTAACTGTCCCTTTTCTTTGTCCCTTACTATTTGTTTGTTTCCATGGTGCTTCTGTTAGGAGTTATTTATTCCAGGCTTGCACTTACTCACTATTTTTTGCATTTGATCAAATACAACCAAAAAAATTAACTGCTTGTCAGAAGAATGTTACACTTTTGCTTGCTCATGTATGCTTCAAGTCATGTTGTGACTATTGTTTACTTTTATGTATTGTTGCATATAGAACTTTCAATAAAGATCTTTTTTTATAAAAACTATAGAGGTTCTACAATGGGGCAGGAAGGGTTAAGCCACCTAGCCTAGTCTATTGAGTGTGAACTTTAAAGAGAAATTGACTGGTGGGCGGCAATTCATCCATTTGCAATTAAAAATGAAGCTTTAAAGTTAATTGGACTTATATTTGCAGTTCGTCCATCAGAATAACAAAAAAAATCAACAGAACAAAGTTTGAGTCCAGAGGCACCTTTAAGACCAACAAAGTTTGATTCTGGGTATAAGCTTTTGTGTGGATACACTGTGGATACACTGAAACAGACTTCCCCAAGGCCTACATATAGGTGTGTGTGTGGGCATGGGCGTCAACTACGGGGGGGCTCGAGGGCTCGAGCCTCCCCCGAAATTTCCCGGGGGGGGGCTCAGCCTCCCCCGGCAAAATGGAGCGCCCACTGGGAGCGCCCACCAGTGGCCAGTCAGCTGGCCAGTTGGCCGTCGCCACCTCTCCTTCCCCCCCACCCCCGGCCTGCCCTCCTGCCTCCCTGGGGCGGGGGGGGGGAAAGAGGCGGCGGGGACATGGTCCCACTGGCGCAGCAGTCAGCCAGCCAGCTGGCTGCTGCCGCGACTGCGCCTGCCTCCCTGGGGCGGGGGGGGGGGAGAGGAGGCGGGGACAGGGTTTATCATGAAGCACTGCTGTTTGTTCATACAAACTGTTCTCATTGCTTGGCAGGCAGTTATGGGAAAAGTTCCGTCGTCCCCCGTGGCAGGGGAGCCCGTCCCCCTCCTCGGCGTCCCAGCAGAGTGCCCCGCGCAGCCGCTCCAGGTGCTCCCGGAGGGTGACCCTCTGGTGGAAGGGGAAGGCCGGGTGTAGGGAGGCCATGGTGAAGAGCAGCAGCAGCAGCTCCTCCCGGGCTGCCAAGCCCAAGTGTCAGGTTGGACCTGACCTCCTCCTCCTCCTCCGCCGCTGCACAGGGGCCGTCCGGGGCAGCCTGGCCTTCTGCTCCGCCGCCGCCACCGCGCAGGGGTCCGTGGGGCCGGCAGCTTTGCAAGACCGAGTTCACGTGGGGCAGGAGGCGGTGGAGGCGGCCGGCGGCCTCGCGGTTCTCGGAGCCCAGCAGCGCCAAGTAGAGGATGAGCTTGGAGCGGACGGCCAGGTCGCAGAAGTTGCTGCAGCCGCTGCCGCCGCCCGAGGGCTGTGGAGAGGGCGGCGGGGGAGAGCTGGCCGCCGCGGGGACATGGAGGAGCGGCAAGGACATGGTCCCGTGCGCGCGCGCTTTGCACGCGCGCACGAGAGAGCCCCCGCCCCCCCCAGGGATTTAAAAAGTCTACGCCCCTGTGTGTGGGGGGGGTAGTTGCCAGGAAGGGCTAGTTAGAATCAAGATGCATAAGTAACTGAGTGATAAGTATAGCTAAGAATTAAAGCATTTGGTAAGACTGGTGAATAGCAGCAAATTAGCACACAAATAAAAGAGTTACCTGATATGAGAATTAAGTTTGAGTCCAGTCAAACCTTTAAGACCGACAAAGTTTAATTCTGGGAATAAGTGAGAACTGAGCGACTTAGCTTGTATAGTGAGATAAGAACCTGATATCTCTGTTAAGCCCTGGGGGTTCCATTGTCCTGATAATTGTAATTCAGCAATTTCCCATTCCAGTCTGTTTCTGAAATTCCTTTGCAATAAAACAGCTACTTTGAGGTCCCCTATTGTGTGCCCTGGAATGTTGAAATGTTCAACATTTCAGTTCTTGCTTATACCTAGAATTAAACTTTGTTGAACTTAAAGGTGCCACTGGACTCAAACTTAGTTCTCACATCTGTTTGTTAATGCTTTTATTTGCATGCTAATTTGCTGCTATTCACAGCTCTCACCAACTGCTTTAATCCAATTTTAGCTATACTTATTGCTCAGTTACATATACATCTTGACTCTAACTAGCCCTCCTCGCAATTAATCCCCGCCCCCATATATATACGGCTTGGGGGAGTCTGTTTCAATAAATATGAAGAAATGTGCTTGCAGATGAAAGATTATACCCAGAATTAAACTTTGTTGGTCTTAAAGGTGCCACTGGACTCAAACTTTGTTCTGTTGCTTCAGATAAACATGGCTACCCACCTGAATCTAAAAAAAAAATCAAGACATTGACAGGATAATTACCAATAAAATTATCAAATAGTTAGCAAACTTGTAGGACTCTCAGGCTGAATGTTATTATTAAACGAAAGTAGCAATGGCAAGCATTTCCCAACCAGGAATGTAGAATATGTAACAGTAATTTCAGAATTAACTATTTGTAACGGCTCATGGGACCGTATGTAAGGATGAGAGATCGTGATGTTGGTATGTGTGGAGGGAGACAAGTAGCAAGCTTGTAGAGGGTTAAAAAATAATATTTGGGCCCTGTACATATGGCCCATGGCTAGTCTGGAGTGAAGAAGAACTAGGTTTTGTTATATTCTAAGCATTATTCTAGATCTAATATTAAAGTTTCACACATTAAAGAGTAACTTGGTGACTGGCAATGTGTATTAAGAGACACCAATTTCCTTTGCAAATACCAGCCTTGTGCATAAAAATCATGGAACTGGAAACCCCTTTTGAAACACTAATAATACAACTGCTGTCTATATTTTAGAAGAAATTCTTGTGCAGTATAGAGAAAATGGGCACTGACAGTCTTAGTTTACAGTACCAAATGATTTTAACAACTATGAAATATTACAACAGTTTCTTAGATTTACCGCAGGCTAGCTTAGGAAAATATATTTAGCCCATTTTTGATGCCTACTGTTTTGTCTGGGGGAAAATGTAATTTTAAAAAATCTGATTTTGATTTTGATGATGGCACAACCACTGAATCTTCTTATATGAGGGTTAGAGGCATTTGGTGCTGGGAACATTGTAAGGAGTGTTCTATAACAAGTGAGGCTGCTTGGCCAGATTTTTGGCAATTCCCCATGCTCACGCAGGAAGCCCTGGCTGGATTTCCATTGCCAACAGGAAATACATAGAAGACAATGACAATAACTGTTCTATTACCTCTGTAATTTTAAAATTGCATTAGAGTGGCAGGTGTTAGCCTATCCATATTCTAGCTTCCTAGGGCATACTGCAGCTGCTATCAAGTGAAGGGATTTGTAAGCAATGATTTGTCAGATATTTTACACAAGATTGTCTTCCTACACACATACCATTTCCATACAGGAAGATGGTATGGACTGGGATACATTCACATGTTCATTTATGTATGTATACATTTGGAGGAAAGAGTCTTATGCAAAGCAGCTTTTAGGTATCTCTGGGCTAAACTGGTAGATTTCCAGGGCTGCAATTTGAAAGAACACTTTCCTGGGAGAAAGGCTCACTAAATAAAAATGGGACTTACTTCCAAGTAGGCTTGTTTAGAATTGCTCCCCAAATATATCACCTTGCAAGGGACCCTCTGTAACTGGCTATTCAAGTTCTGAGATGCGTAATAACAAAGGGGATTGTGAAGTTCAAGAGCAAGCACATCCTCTGAAATAATTAGACCATAATCAGCATTAGTAGGCTATTTTATTTACTTAAGATATTGTAATTCTGCCTTTTTTTTTCATAAAGGCCCAAGGGAACTTGTAAACAAATATGCCAGCAAGACATATGGCAAAAGCAATTAAATGACAACAGCACACAAGTAAGTATATATGCATTCTTCTGATTTTAAAAAGAAACCCTCAGGAGGATCCTTGGCATTCATCATCAAATATCAGAAATAATCATGCCAATTCAGAATGAGGCAATGCTTCTTGGTCTTACTGTAAATGAATGAATATTGGCTTGCATCCATTGGAAAATTTCTGCATACTGAAGGATTTCTACTCAGAGAGGAAACTGCAGCTCAGAATGCCTCCTAGGATGCTGTTCCCCCAAGAGCAGGATTTTGGTGGTTATTTAGGTTTGCAGTAGGAGGAGGAAGAGGCAAGACAATTGTGACCTGTGGGCAGAAGTCCTTCCATCCACGGAAACATCCTGATGGATCCAAGCCAGTGCTGCCCCATTTTGAAAGTCCTCTAAGCAACTGCCAAAACAAGGGGTGTGCTTGGCTGGGTGTGAAGGTTTTGTATGAAACTCCCCAGTCTGTAACCCTAAGTCCCCAAAATAGACTTCAAGAAGGCATTATTCTAGTAGTTAAATGAAAGATCTGGCACCAACATGACACATATTTAGCATTATATTCATAGCTTATGAAAGTAGTATTAATTAATAGGTGAAATTAGCCAACAGCTCTTAACAGCATAATAGTAAATAAGTTCCTGATGATTTGTACACTTTTGCCTGGAAAAACAAAAGATGAGCTAATGATAATCTGGCAACCTCCAGCAACATGACAAACATTAATTATGGAGTATTATGATGTAATCGTCAAATTTCAGAGACTTTGACATTTGCACAAAGAACTGGATAGAAAGCTTAGGGGTGTGCATTTGGCTATATTAGTCCTGTGTTTAGACCCAAATACGTTTCATTCCAGGTATGGTGGAAAGTGTTCTGTGTTTAAACTCAGAGAGAGAGAGAGAGAAACATCCCATGGCACTTGGAGAGATCCCCCTTTCCATGTCTAACAGGTGGGGGGGAGAAGCCTAACACCGCAACTTGCATTCCTTATTAGTGAAAGGGAGGAAGAGTACAGCAGCACCTTAATGACTAACAAAATTTGTGGCAGAGCATGAGCTTTCATGAATTACTGCTCATTTCCTCAGATACAACTGGAATGTGAGTCCATCTGTCCTTATATCTTGGAGAGTGAAGTGATTTCAGAAGCCAAAATACAACAACAGGTATTGGTAATGAGAGAAGAAATCTAGGTCTTAATTCAGTCCAAGAGTTTGCATTGTCTTGAGCTTCATGATCAGTTGCAATTCAGCAGTCTCTTTTTCTAATCTCCCTTTGAAATTGCTTTGTCAGTGAACTGCTACCCTTAGATCAGCAACTGAATGCCCTGGAAAGTTAAAATGTTCCCCCCACTGTTTTTTGAATGTTGTGCTTTCTAATAGTGGTAGAAAAGATAAGAGTCCAGTAGCACCTTTAAAATTTAACAAAACTGTGGTAGGGTATGTGTTTTTTGTGAGCCACTACTCACTTTTTCAGACTTATTTTCATTTATTTTTTGCATCCTCCTGGACTGAATCTTCCTGTAACAAATTGAGACCTAGGTTTCCTGTCTCATTACCAATGCTGAATCTCCACACCTCTGTATGTCACACCAATGCTAATATCTCCACCCTCTGCATATCACACCTAATCTAATCACACCTGCTATTGCCATTTGACATCTGAAATCATCTTTATAAAGTTTGTATCTCTGGTACCTTGTTACATTTTATGACACACATGGTCCGGCCCGACAAAGTGATATTTATGTCAGATCTGGCCCTTGTAACAAATTAGTTTGATACCTCTGCTTTAAATACTTTTGGAGTTCACTCACAACTTGTCGAGGGCCTTTAAAGGGACTGTAATACCTCTAAATGCCTTTTCCCCCTCCCTTGAAACCAAAGGAGGATGGGGTACTTTCTTTGGGGGCCCATAGAATTGGACCCCCTGATCCAATCTTTTTGAAACTTGGGGGGGGGGGGGATTGAGGGGAGAAACCAGCAGCTATGCTGCAAATTTGGTGCCTCTTCCTCAAAAAATATCCCCCCAGCCCCTGGATACCCCAGATCTAGTCTCCATTATACCCTATGAGGATCATTGACCATAATGGTTCCCATAGGGTATAATGGAGCTGGAAAAAATTGGCATTTCTGAAAAATCCCAAATCTGAATACCAGTATGGGATTTGGGATTATTGGAAAATACTGATATTTTTCACGTTCAATATACCTGAACACACACCCCCATACCATTTTTTTGCACACTCCTAGTTGACATCCTTTCACTCCTATAATGGATTGTCTAGATGGTTATTTTAATCCAGTCTTCTTTGCCAGTCCCATGAGAATACTATACTGAAAACAGAAATTTAATGTAGTCCAAACATTGAAAGTTGAGAAATGCATAATGACTAAATGACTAAAACACTTGGCCAAATCCTTTGAAGGTTCAAGTCTGGAAGCCATGCTGTGAGCTCAGATCACATGGAGTTAACTGTTCCAATGAACTGTTGTCCATGTCATTTATTCCAATTATAATAAACTTGTCAAAAAACTTTCTATTTGTTTAATCAGTAGAAGGGGAAAGTGCCTTCAAGTCAAAGCTGACTTATAGTGACCCCATAGGGTTTTCAGGGCAAGAGACATTCAAAGATGATTTGCCATTGCCTGCCTCTGCATAACACCCTTGGACTTCCTTGGTGGTCTCCCATCCAAATACTAACTAGGGCTGGCCCTGCTTAGCTTCTGAGATTTGACAAGATCAGGCTAGCCTGGGCAAGTTTGATCAGTAGCCCCCTAGGTATGATATTATACATATTCATTTCAGTGTGTGCAGAGGGAGAGTGGATATGTTCATGTTGAACCCATCCCAGCTACTGGTTCATAAGCATGAATTGTACATGCATAGGCTCTTTCCCCAAGATCAGCAACATCATTTTTGCAAATGATCCTGATCACAGAGGCTATGTATATATACTTCCTATACTTGTAGAATTCATGCTGATGAACTGGCAGTTGTATATACGGGTGGGACCAGTGTGCTTATTTCTGCTCCTCCTTTACATGTTTTGATTTCCAGGTACATAATGTTGTTTATAGAGACCTACTGTTGCAGCTGTTCAGTATTCTTATAAATTTCTCTGCATATGGATTTCTCTTTGGATTTCAATCTTCTGAATTACCTTCTCGTGTTTACAAAGTGGTGCTCATGTGCTACCAACCCATTATTTTATTCATGGCTTTTTTTGTAGAAAAAGCCTAGCAGGATCTCATTAGCATAATAGGCCATGCCCAACAGCAGAAACTCATTAGCATATTAGGCCACACCACTGACAGCACAGCTTATTAGCATATTAGGCTGCACCCCCATGTTCCAGAAGAGTGGTCATCCAGCCACACCCACTTTTTGCTTCTTATTCAGTTTACCTTATTTGTTGTCAAAACCCAGGGCTTTTTTGTAGCTGGAATTAATTTGCATGTTAGGCCACATGCCCCTAATGTATCCAATCCTAATGAGTTTCTGCTGTGGGTGTGGCCTATTATGCTAATGAGTTCCTGCTGGGTGTGGCTAACTCAGGAGCCAGCCAGAACTTCGTTCCTGTGCATTCCTGCCCAAAAATAGCCCTGATTTTATTTATAATTTCTGGACATTGTAAAGCTCATAGAACATGCATAATGTCTTGCTGTTTCAGTCCTTTCCAGTCCTTTTGTTCTTCTTCCTTATATTTTGAGTGCTGGTAATCTGATCTCTGTACGCACATTGAGCCCATTCTGTCACTCTTAACAAGAGGAAGTAAAGAGGAGGGGCTGTGGTTGATTCCTTCATCCCCAAAGTGAGCTGCTCCCCTCCAGAACTAGCAGAAGTGAAGCAGGAGACACAGTAATGGACCAAAGTCTTTAAATGGCAAAGCTGTAGAGTGCTAGTGTGCTAGTTCTTTAGCAGGAGACAGTCTGACTAATCCACGGCAATGGACATACTGAGAGAGTAATACTGATGGGTGGGGTAGGGACCTGGGATGGCCACAGATTTTTCAGGCTCCTGCATGGCCAGAAATGGGGGCTTGCGAGACCCGTTTCAATGCAGTGATAAAGGAGCCCTTTTTTTGTTTTCACTGTGCTTTCCCTGTTGACAATCAAGGCTATGAGATACAGCTGCAAAAATTGAGAGAAGCTTCTTTAGATGAAGATTGTATATAGAGAAAGGGGAAGAAGGGAAGAAGCCAACAAGAGAGAGAGAGAGCTGCTAACCCTCAAAAACTGTCCATATGGAGCTCTGACCTGGACAGCCCAGGCAAGCCCAATCTTGTCAGATCTCAGAAGCTAAGTAGGGCTGATCCTGACAAGTATTTGGATGGGAAACCTCCAGAGAATCAATCACATAACACTGAATAACACAAACAATATTTACCACCACAACAAGCAATTAGAACAATCCAAAGGATAGACAAATCTCCACACACACAAGTATAATACAGCTAAGAGAAAACAAATCTCTTTACAAAATACAGAATTATTACAAAACAGAGACAAGCCTCCTTAATAGAAAGTTTCAACAATGTCTTCAAATGACCCATTGATGTCTTCAAATAACACAATGAAGACACTGGCTTGTATTCTTCATTTCGAAGATTTCTTCAGTATGTGCTGCGCCTTTCAAAATGACTGAATTCACTGTAAATAGACCAACATAGGGTCTACTTTACTATTTTCTTAATCAATGACTGACAGGCATCCAATCATAATGTGGACAGAGTCTCTCTAAGTTGGCACGCCTATAATTCTTTATCTTGTAAAGAGATTTGTTTTCTCTTAGCTGTATTATACTTGTATGTGTGGAGATTTGTCTGTTCTTTGGATTGTACTAATTACTTGCTGTGATGGTAAATATGGTTTGCGTTATTCAGTGTTATGTGATTGATTATTATTACTGATAGTATCGTTTTTGTTTTGAGACCTCCAGAGAATACCAGGGCTGGGAGGCAGAGGCAAATTATCAAGCTACCTCTCTGAATGTCCTCCATGCCCCAATAGGAGTCGCCAGATGTCACCATGACTCCCAGGCATGGGCATACATGCACGCACACACACAAATGCAAAAATATCCCCTGCCCAAGCTGTCCATATGTGCTTGCACTTTTCTGAACAAGTTTGTTTCCTTCAGTTATTCTCCACCTTTCTCCCCAACGGGGACTCAAAACAGTTGACATCATTCTCCCCTTCTCCATTCTGTCCTCACAACAATTCTGTGAGGTAGGTTAGGTTGAGTGCAAGTTTCTGTGGCACAGCAGGGATTCAGCCTGGGTTTTCCAGGTCACAGTCCAGCCTTCTAACCATGACAACAGCACATGCACATCTTGGGCCCATTTTAAATATCAGAACAAGTGTTCAAAATGGAATGGTGCTTCTTCCCTTGGGCTTCTTTTGCACAGGACCTGGCAGCTGCTCCTCCTCCAAAGAGAGAGGAAGCCTGTGCCTATTGAGGGTACTGAAAGGACATGCTGGCTTTGGTAATGCATGTGAAGCCCAGGCTTCCACTGTGAGAGCCCTCAGCCATGAGTGCAGCCAGCAGCCACTGGGCTCCAAGAGCTAGCAAGGAGCTAGCAAGCAGCTGCTACAGTACAACCAACAGCACAGCAGGAAGCCAAGCAAACTGAGATCTCCTTTCTCATCCCAAACACCCAGAACAAGGATCTGAATGCAGACAAACTGGGCCGCCTACTGCTAACCCTTTTTGATCAGGGTGTTGGCTTGCTGCAATTCTCCAAGGAGGACCTGTGGCACACCACTAGGGTTGCCATCTCTGGGTTGGAAAGTACCTGGAGACTTTGGGGGTGGATCCAGGAGAGGGCACAGTTGGAGAAAGGGAGGGACTTCAGCATGGTACAATGCCACAGAGTCCACCCTCCAAAGCAGCCATTTTCTCCAGGACAGCTGATCTCTGTCAGCTGGAAATCCATTGTAAAAGTGGGAGATCTCCAGGCCCCACCTGGAGGCTGGCAACCCTACATGCCCCTCCTGGAAGAGACAGAGAGGAAAAAGTAAAAAGGCCTATGTTTGTGCCAGACAGCTGATTGGTGCTGCTGAAGAGGCATTCTCTAGCACTTGGGAAAGGCTGTGGCTCACAAAGGTGGGCGTCCTTCCTTCTTCGCCAGCTGAGGGCCTCAGGTTCAGTGGCCAGTTTAAGGGTCTCAGGTGGCAGCTGTTACAAAAGATGTTTCTCTAACCAAAAGTTCTGGCAAATAGTGTATGCACCTATTCTCAAATTAATTTTAGAAATTTTCCATTTTAAAGTGGAAGGAAGAGCCAGTCCATGAAACAATAATAGAATGTGTGAAATCTACTCATCTGTGGTATAATTTGCCTGAATAGCATAGGCCCTTGTCCATATGAGCAGCTTAAAATGAGTGGAGGCATCAGCAACATTTGGGATGATGGTGGAAACCATTCCTTGATTTAATATGTAAATTGGGTTGCAGTATCATTCAGCCCCATGTAGCTACTTCAAATCCATATGGCTACATGCAGATGCCTGATCTGTTGAATTTGGAAAGTTCAAGGTCATAAAACTGGCCATACCATTCATGTAGGCCTCATGGGCAGGCAAAAACAAATTTGAATTCAGGCTGTCGTTTTAAAAACTCTAGTAAGGTTTTTTAAAATATGGGGATTGAACCTAATTGTACTAGGGAATCAATAGTCATTTCCTCTGGTTTCAATAAGAAACACTGTACGGGATACAAATTATTTCGTCCACCATGCCCCCACTCTCAGTAGGGATGAAATCTTAAACGGCCATAATATTTTCTCAAGAAATCTTTCCTTGGCAAATTATTAGACCAATAGGAGAAAGTGTCCATGTTCATTAGGGGAAACTCTCACTTTCCAGAGGGGGCAGAGGGACATTTGAATTGCCATGCTTGAGCTTTTACTCTCATTTCCTAGCATTATGTGGTAGAGGTGATTTTTGTTTGTTTGTTTTACAAAAGTTGAATTTGTAGATGAGCTCCAAATCCCACCTGTTTCTGCACCTTACATTGGTTGTGTTCAGACTGGCAGTTTGGCCCGATATAGGCACATTTCACAAACGGATTAAAATGGGCTTGGTCACATAGCCACATCTGTCAGGCATTCCCTGGGCATACTCACCTCATCAGAGGATGACTTGGAGCCAGGTTAAAAAGCCACCACCTCCGAAGTGGTGTTTTTGTTTCCCCGTGTATTCATTGCGAATGGCCAGATGTCTGAACACAAGGGAGCGTGCACAGAATGGATTTGGCAGTCTGAACCTGCAGATCCGTTCTGCCACTGGGGATGCAGTTTTTTAAAAAAATTGCCTGTGCACGCATGTGTGTGTGCATAAACACATGTTCACACACATGTGCACTATGCACATTTATGAATTTTGAAAAAAAATTGGCACTACATTCCATGACTGATGCACTGCAATAATGTGGATGCTTTACCATCAGATGTCTCTGTAGCTAGCCTGCAGCAGGGTGTGCTGTGTGGCTGATATGCCCCGCAATAAATTCAACCAATTTAATTAGAGGAGGCACCATATCACGCCAAGCTGCCAGTGTGATCACAGCCAGAGTTTCACATCATTTCCACATTTTCTTCTCAGCTAAGTTGACTTCCAGAATTAGAGCCAGATTGGGAGAAAACAAATTTCAAACAGCAAAGATTCATAAACTGGGGATTGCAGAACTAGGTTTTATTTAAAAATAGATCACCCAGCCTTACGCATGAATGGGCAGACTTGTACATATTACTTCCCCCTCCCCCATGGCTACAGTGTGTTTAAATACAATACATACATCTGAGAGATCTCAGATCTGTCACAGAGAGAGCTAATATGATCCTTCACCATCAATGGTCTCTCACATCTGCCATGTATATGTGTGTTGACTCTTCACTGCTATTGGGGGGGGGGGGCAGCTCTACAACACAAAGTAGTTGCTTATCATCAGGTGCAGGGATGAAACCTGGGCCTCTGCCTGTATCCCCCCTTTTCTTCATGCACAGCCTGCCTGACAGTCCTTTTTGTCTGTTCCTTTACAGCAGGTAGACTTCCAGTCATTGGTGGGAGGATGACAAATGTAGCCTGAGACAAGCCAAGACTTCACCTCTGCCCTGCCATAAAGCCTATGCATTCACAGCCTTCTGCCTTAGCCCAGCCAGTAGTTCAGAAAGAAAATGGCTGTCACAAACAAGATCCATATGTATAGAGTTTCAGAAAGTCCTCCCCAAAGCAGTAAGATTTACAATGATGTGCAGAAAATGGGATCTCTGAGCAGAGAAATGGCAATTGTTGTCCATCCTCTTTGGATGGAAGATGGGCTAAGTGTTCAGGTTGAACAATATCCCTGTAAAGTACATACCTGCTGAGTTGCTTTCCCCTTGCTCCCTGGAAAATCAGAATGCTGCTCACCCTTCCCAAGTGTCAGAAATAATTCTGTTCTGATTTGGTTTGTTTATTGTATTTACTACTGAGTGTTGTTTGGGTGAAATCTTGATTAGAAATTTAACGGACATGGGGTTTCTGAAATCTTTCAGTATAGCACAAAAAAAGTACACACTTTACTCTGCTCACAATTACAGCACCTGGGGAGCCAGTTTGGTGTGGGAGCCAGTTTGGTGTAGTGGTTAAGTGCGCGGACTCTAATCTGGGAGAGCCGGGTTTGATTCCCCACTCCTCCACTTGCACCTGGCTGGATGACCTTGGGCAAGCCATAGCTCTGTACCAGCTGTTCCCTCAAGGACAGCTTGGGAAAGAGCTCTCTCAGCCCCACCTACCTCACAGGGTGTCTGTTGTGGGGAGGGGAAGGGAAAGGAGTTTGTAAGCCGCTCTGAGACTCCAAGTGAGTGAAGGGCGGGGTATAAATCAAATCTCTTCTTCTTCTTCTTCTTGAAACCAGGGCTGAAGACAGACTGGAGTTCTAGCCTGCTTCAGGTCCACTGTGCAAACGGATGAGGCGGGCCTGTTCACACAGCTGCAGCTGCCCGGCGGAGGTGTGCTGTCCTTACCTGGTCCTTCGGTGCTTCCCTCCCGCGGCAGCCGTACACCAGGAGGAACTGGTGGCCAGCCGCCTGGGCGCGTTCCTCCTGCTTCCAGTGGGTATGAATGCACGGGGAAGTGCACAGCCACATGCTGCGCTGCCACCACCACCAGGAACCACCCGCAGTGCACACGCTGTGGGCCGCCTCCTCCCCAGAATGCTTGCGCCGCACTGTACGCAGTGTGAACAGCAAGCTCTGGGATGCTTCACCCCCGGCTTGCCCCGCCCAACTTTCCTGGCACAGTGCAGCACCAGTCTGTCCTTGGCCCAGGTTCTTATTACAGGCCAGATGTGAGAAGAGGTCATGATAAGATGTTGTAGAAGGAGTGATTTTAAAGTATTGAAATACAATGTTTATAATGTATATAAATATGCTTCAAAACCAGGGGTCATTTCGCAGAAAAAGAGGTGCAGGAGCTCATTAGCATAACTCATTAGCATAACTTATTTGCATATGCTAAACCACCTGACATCACTAGAAGTATGTCAGAAGGCAAGAAAGAAAGAAAGAAAGAAAGAAAGAAAGAAAGAAAGAAAGAAAGAAAGAAAGAAAGAAAGAAAGAAAGAAAGAAAGAAAGAAAGAAAGAAAGAAAGAAAGAAAGAAAGAAAGAAAGAAAGAAAGCGAGCGAGTGAGCGAGCTGGCAGAGAGGGGAGAGCCTCAGAAATCCAAGCCTCAGAAATACCACTATTCTGGGAGGATAGCTTCAGTGGTGGCTGAAGCCTTCAGAAGGCTGGTCGGAGGAACGAGGACCTTTCCTGGGGACGGGGTCATTTTGCTGCAGCCATGACACAGGCAGGCACCTGGGGGGGGGGGGGCTGGCACCAACTCCCGGAGCTGCGCTCCCCCGAGCTCCTGCCCAAAATGACCCCTGTTCAAAACTGTTAGATGTGTAAGAAGGTCGTCAAATTGCAAAGACTGGGATGGAGCCCACTTTTTCCAAAGAACAAATGGCTACCAGTACCCATGACAATGATGACCTCTTAGAACTGCAGTGAATGACATTTGTGATTCTTTATGCCTATTAAACCAGTAGTAGTCCACTTTTGAACCTGACCTTGTGGAGGAGTAACCAAAGAAGCAGATATTCAGTCTGTAGCAACAGCATGCTCCTGAGTTGCAGTATTTATTTTATTTATTTATTTCCTGGGATTTATATCCCGCCCTCCCCGCCAAACGGCAGTATCCAAGGGCAGAGTTATAATACAATGTAGATATACAGAATGGGCCTAAAAATCTAGCAGTACCATTTACAGAACTGTGAAAAAAAATGTGTCTATTATGTAAAAAGTTTGGGGTAATACTGAAACTTGTTTAGTTAAGTAACATAGAAAAAGGTGGCTTGAAAATTCTGTGGGCTTCCCCCCACAAAAAAATTACCGCACTCCAGCCTAAACTATAATCATCTTCTGCATGATGACATTATTAATAGGTGGATTTTTTTTCTTTTTGAAAACGGATGTGAGACAGGTAGAACAGCAAAAATTATCCTGGCAACACAGGAGCTACTGAGAGTAGTGCTCTGAACCAGCCAATAGAAGTTGTGGGCTCGGGACCAGCAATCTCTTTAGAGTTTGACAGTTGGTTTTTTGACAGTCAAAACACTGGGAGCAATGTTCCCTCTAAGCTGAGTTAGTGTGAGCTCGCTCACAGTTTTTTAGCCTCCAGCTCACAGATTTTTGTCTTTGCTTGGAAAGGATGGCTCCAGAGCAAATTAATTTATGCAGTAGCCAAATCACTCGCTCACAACTTTAATGCCAGTAGCTCACAAAGTACAGTTTTTGCTCACAAGACTCCACAGCTTTGAGGAAGCATTGATTGGAAGTGGGGAGTGAGAGAGAAGAGTATTGCTAAACGGACTAAGAAAGTGGGCTATGGTCAATGCTCTGAAACTAGAACTGCCTTAGAACTGTGAGGGTTATGGAATTGCAGCTGGGTGCTGCAAATTAATTGTAACATTTAGCAAGAGTGTAACATACTAACAAACCTGGCATGTAGTGCTTAAAAACTGCCACTTCACTTCATTATGATCAGTGTTCATATTTTGCTCTGTTTGTGTTATTGTATCAATTTTGTTTGTTTCCTTTTTTAAAAAGATCTTCTCTGTGTCAGTTTCTGCCATTCCCGAGGGGAAAACCAGATGAGGTGGGCATCCCTGAGTTCACCCTCGGGACAGACCACCATTGTAGAGAGTGAGTTCTCATCCAGGAGTTCTTTTAAACAGGGCTGGGGGTTTTAATTTGCTGGTACACTCTCTGGCTCCATTTTGGGTCAGAAAAACTATGCAGGGGGAAGGCAGGATCCCCTCCTCCCCCCACCCCCACATCATGGTGGTCCAGACCAGAATTAGGTTCCAGTGAGACAGTTTAAATGAGTTCCTGGGTGGGAACTCAGTCTCTAAAATGGCAGTGCATCCCCAGGGTGAATTTGGGGGTGCCTGTATCTTTTAGTTGGGCCCTCAGTTACAGGTCGAGGTCCAGATTCTATCTGAACCTTAATTCCCAGTGGGGTTCTCCTGTATGGTGGAAAAAATGGGAACGTGGTAGAAAATCCCTTGGGGTGGTTTCTGGCTCTAGGAAACGGTCACAAAAAACGATGACTTATCAAGCTAGCAATAAGCCACAAAGATATTTTATAATAGTATGAACTGTGAAAAGGGATATGTCCTTTTGATGTATCAGGGCCCATGAATAGGGCAAAGAATAAGGGTCCATGGGATAAGTGAATATGGTATCTTTCTTTGCCGATGCTATCAGTGCTGCTTGCCCTCCAGTTTCTCCCCCCCCCCCCCCCCCATATAATCTAACCATTTAGGTATGGGCACAGTTTCAGCCTGTTTCTACACTGGCCTTCGTAATCTGTGGATCAGTTTCTGTAAAGATCTTGATCCTCATTTCCTTACATCAAATGAACTGTATCAACCAAGAGATGAGCTCTGTTATAAAAATGTACAGATAGCGAAAGAATTCCTTATATTGTCTTCATCTTTTTTTCCAGAAGCCTGATAAAACTTATGGACATAGATTCATTGAGAGTTAAATGCAGTATAGAGATTATATCTCCATGAATGCTAATGAATGCTAACAAACAATCATCTGACTGTCCTCGTTCCTTATGTACAATGAATCAGCCACAGGATAATTACAGAGTAGCTATATTTATAAGAATAGGGCACTTCAGAATTGCTATCTCCATATGGACCAGTATTCTATAAATAATCCTAATTGATAATAACCAGTACTGGAATGATTTGCTAGATTTGCAAAGACATGAAAAGGGCAAACTAAAATAATTGTTATTCAGTGAATTTTTTTTTTAAAAGTAGGCAGAGAGATGCTGGAATTCAAAATTTTGAACCAAAGTTAGAAACTATAGGGAGCCAAAAACAAAACAAAACCCTGGAACATACTTAGTAACTGAACAACATGTATACCACTGAAGCCAACACCATCTAAGGAATAGGGCATTTGCTGCTTGACAATAAAACACTATGGGTTGGATCTAACCAGCTTTTCCACTAATGAAAGGGGGCGGAGGGGTCTGTGAACACATGCAGCTGACATACTGAATCAGACTGTTGATCCATCACAGTCAGGTGGCTCTTCAGGATCTCAGGTAGAAGTCTTTCACTTCACCTACCTCCTGGTCCTTAATGGAGATGCCATGGATTGAACCTGGGACCTTCTGCATGACAAATAGATGCTCTGCCACTTAAACCATAGCCCCCAAAGGCTATGTTTGGCATCATGGCACCTGCATGAATGAATGCCATGTGTGATGGCGGCTGGAGAAAGGAGGGATTTGAATGAGATTGAACAAAAACACTGGCTGTATCCAAATCCATGATTCTTACTGGCAACTGCATGTGGCCAATCTATCACCTTGCTAAGCCACAGAGAGTGATACACACACACACATCCATTTTGTTTGCATAGCTTTTGCAGATACTAGAAAACTAGCCTAGCTATAAATATTGTTTTGTTTTGTTTTGAATTTTATACTAGTAACCAGAATGTATACATATAAGAGGGAAGGCAGAGAATTGCCTCTTCCTAGAGAGCACTTTTCACAGCTTTTTCAGCCCATGGCAGCTGAAATTTTTAACCCATGCTGTGTTGTTGCTACTCCGCCATAAACTGAGCTAGTTATGCATGTGCCCGCACCATTTAATCCCTGCTGAGCTTGGTACAGGGCACCTGAATGCCTCCATAGGCTCAGCCCAAGGCAGTAGGGTTTGGAGTCAATGCTGGCTATCTCAGCTATTTTTAATGTGACTTCCACAGATGTAAAGGATCCTGGACATAGCCACTAAAATACAATCCCTCTTTCTTAAATTTTTGTGCACATAATGTGTTTTACAGTTATGCTGTCAGTTTCATAATCCAGAGATATACAAAGTCAAAACACTACGATTTGATCGGTCTGTGGATTTGGAATCACTGTAGACATCCCAGGATAATTGGGTGTCACAGTTGATCTTCAGGATGAAATTGGTACCCACAGTAGTAACTTGTTAACAAGCTTTACTGACAGTTTCAGTTATTGCTTGACAATTCCAGCAGTGTCAGCCGAAAGTGTTGGCTCAATTGAAGGTTAAGAGGGTTCCCCCCCACCCGGTTCCCGTGTAGCAATCAGATAATGTATTAATTCTGCCAGTTGTAAACAAGGGCATTGAAATGTGTGGGTGGAGGACGGTAAAGATGTCAGCAGAGCCTGCCAATGCAAAAGTCCTTCTGTGCCAATAGATAATTCACAGAAAGAAGCAACTGTTATTTCTCATTTTAGGAATCCTTTGCAACCACTTGACATACTAGTGTTATCAACTACAGTGTTAAAATATACATTTTGATGCAGAATTCCATTGGCAAGATTTAAATATATTTGCTCAGGAAGAACAAGGGTAACTTTTCATCTAAGCTGAAAGTTAGGTCTGGTCGAAATGAATGCAAAGTACTAATTGAGTAAAAATAAAGAAATAAGAAATAATGCTGATGGCTTTAATGGTGGCAGGCCTACCATCACTTCCAGCTGCTGTCCCTTCCACTTCCTGCCCCTTCTATTGAATGCTGGGAAGAAGTGTTGAATGTGTATCACTCCCACCTCCCCTGTGTTTACATACTGGCAGGCTATCTAAACTGAAGGTTGCTGAACACATCATAATATGACATATCTGTAAATGAAGTAGGTTATACATTTAAGTACCAAGTTAATTGCATAATATAAAACCATATGTATTTATGGAATACCACCACATCAACAAACTGACCAGGGAAAAGCTAAGAATAGAAACAAAGGACAAAAATATAAACAAATAGAAAAAGAAATTCAGTGGAAAACATTTGATCATCCCTAACATTGGGTGACTTTTGGACTAAGCTTGAATGGACATTGAATATGTGGCATTCAGGCTTAGAGACAGAGAAAGAGAGAGACTATAGTTAACAGCATATTGTAGGGTGGAATAAAGGAAACTGCTACAATATGAAACATTATTGATTCTTCTTCCCAGCATTCAGTCAAAGGGACAGGACAAACAAATCTCCATAGGAGATCCATAGAATCCCTGTTCAAATTCTAGAGAGGCTGTGCCATTTTGTACAAACTGAGTATTTCTTTGAACTGCTTACAGAGGAACATAGGCACTTGCATAAGTACATTAGTTTTCAACCACAGCAGTGTACTCCAGTTTTGAGACCCCTGATGTGCAGTCCAAAATCCTTTGGCAAAGTTACAGCTAGACGAGCAGGTAAATTTGTCAAAAGACATGTAGGGAAGGATAGTTTCATAGTACCATTTTGAAGGGAGGAATGGAACAGCAGTCAGTCAATCAAAGCTTGTCCCCCAGAATAAAATGTATATGGCCCAAATATTAAACAACCTTTAAAAGGTTCTCTGGCCTGTTATTATTTTATCCTGCCCTTCATCCCAGGAGCTTATAACAGTTTACCTGACCTCCTCTCTCCTCCACTTTGTATCCTCCCAACAACCTTGTGAGGTAGGCTAGGCTGAGAAAGGGTGGCTGGCCCAAAGTCACGCAGTGAGCTACATGGCCGAGTGAAGATTTGGGCCTGGGTCTCCCCAGTCCTAATCAAATACCCTAACTGCCATGCCACACTGGCTTTCACTTGTCTGCACATTCTAATATTATAGAAATGTATCAGTTCTCTGGAAATAGTACAGAAATAAAATTTACTACTTATAAACATTGGACTTGGGAGAGCAGGGTTCAGATGCCACGTCTTAAGCAAGCCCTCTTTTTTCCAGTTGGGTAACAACAGTGCTCCAGTATCTCGTATAAAGAAAACATTTATAAAATGTTTTATAGATGGTATATGACTCCAGATAAACTAGCAAGGTTTTATCCTGATTCATCAAATGATTGTTGGAATTGTCAAAAGACTGTTGGCACATTTTTTCATATGTGGAGGACATGTGATAGAGTTAAAAAGTATTGGTCTTGGATTCATGAAATATTACCAAAAATGTTAGAATGTACCATACCATCTATACCTGAATTATTTTTATTGAATATAATGCCAGAAAATTGTAAAAAACCAAGACTTTTATCTTATTATATATGTAGTGACTACTGCAAGAATATTATATGCCAAATATTGGAGGAAAAATGAACTACCTTCAAAAGAAGAAATGATAAATAAAATTCTTGAAACTGCTGAGATGGACAAATTAACTTTAATTTTGAGAGGACAGATTTTATAATACATGGTCAAGATTTTATAAATGGTTGAAAGACTACAGTAAATGAACAATATTGACATAAAATTATATTGGAAGGAACTACAGAATACATTTTAAATATAATGTGGAATACTTATACAAAAATTGATGGTGATAATGATGGTTAACATATAAATAGACAATGTAGGAGGTAACAAAATAGATATAACAAAGATGTATATGGAAACCCCAAACTTGTATGTATTTATGTTTTGTTTGTTTTGTTTGTTTTTTGTTATTATTTTTTTAAAAAAAACAATGCTCCTGTATCAATAGAAGCCACAATGGTAGGGGTGCCAGGTCCCCCGGGTGGGCGGGGGTTTGCCTGCCCACCAGGCCATTTACCCACCAGCCCAGAACTGGCCACTGGGGGGACCTCCACCCCCAAAGTACCAGCATCATGGCAATGTGCCCCAGCATGATGACATCACCCGCAGTTGATGTCATCACGCAGGGGCACATTGCACAGGATGCTCTGAGGGAAAACTCTATGGTTTCTCCTCAAATGTCAGTGCCCCGCCCCCAACATGCCTGATGCAATGATGTCATTATGATTTAAGGGGTTTGACTACCTGTTCCTCAAGGAGGGTCATCTATTTGGTCCAATAAATCTGTAATAATTGGGATGTTGGGATGTCTACCCATACAGGTAGGACATGGATCATTGAGCACCGCTCACGCATCAAACAGAAACTCCTGGAATCTCTGTTGGTGCAACATTTTCACAGTAAAGGGCACTCTTGTAATGATTTTAAATTTGTGGTTCTTGAAACCTTTACTTCCAATAGATATAATATGGCAAATGTGCTAAGATGGCTATATCAACGCAAGTCATATTGGATACACAGATTACATATACATTATCCCTTGGGTTTAAATCAGGAGTTGGATTTTTCTAGCTTTTTGTAACAATTGTAATGCTAAGCAGCAGGAGTCACATGTCATTTTGAATGCCAACACAGGTGTAATAGTGTCAGTCTGGTTCCTTTCCCTTCATATAGGACTCCCTTTAGTGTTTATCTCATAGAGGCCTTCCAGCTGTTTATTGTTGTGAAGTTTGTTCTCCATAGAAATGTAAGAATGGTGGCCCATCATTAAACTGTATGAGTAGTTGAGTGTTTCAGTATTTTGGAATATATGGTGAAGAAGTTATGATCTTTGGGTATTGACGGCTGATATATATGTATTTTTCCATAGGATTTAATGTACATGTGCATATAATATTTACTGCGTTGGAAGCATATTGTGCAACTAGAAGCAATTTGTAATAGGTATGTGCTGCTAATAATTTTTAATCAAATTGTTATTGATACCAGTACATATTGTCATGTATTTCAACATAGTCTTTATTAGTCACCTCTGAAGAAGGACTCCGAAACAAAGTTCATATATGGATTGTTTTTTTTAATCAATCTATCTATCTATCTATCTATCTATCTATCTATCTATCTATCTATCTATCTATCTATCTATCTATCTCACATTTATATCCTGCTCTCCCTGTAAGTGGGTCAGGGTGGATCACAATAGTATGGCAACTTATGCCTAAAACACAAACAAACATTTAAAACTCATTAAACATTCCTGTGACTTCCCTGTAGAAATAATTCTTCCGGTGACTTCTTTTGTGGAATCAGTTGATCTTCTCAGTTCTTTGCGTTATTCTTGTAGTTGAATATTATCTATGATAATACCTTGTTTTATATATATTTATCTATATCTATATGATTGAATTTGAATTTTGTAGCATTATTTGTCGCACAGTTTTGCTCATTGGTTCAGTTCTCATTTTACTGTGTGATCCGCTTTGATTTCAAGTTGTAATCCCAGCCAAACTGACAAAATTCCCTTTCCTCACAGATGCTAGACTAAAAAATCACTTTGGTTTCTTAAGATCAAACTACACTGGAAGTCCTGTGAATGAGCTTCCATACAATTTTTGTTTTCTTAAAAAAAAAAAAAAGAATGCTGTTGTCCTCCTGTTGCAAAGTGATCCTGGGAAGTTGCTGTTTATCTCATTGGGGCAAACATACAGGTGGACCTGTATAAGGATTTGTATGTTTTAAGTCAGCATGCGAATAAACCAGTATTTGGGGGCATTTTTGGTTGAGAAAACAACATGGAGGGGAAGCTCCCAGCATCCTATCTGATTTGGCTATGAGCCATCTCACCTGTTCAGTCTATTGGTGTCCAAGGCTTCACTGCCACTAGGACAATACAGCATAGAATAAATAATAATAAAAGTCACAGACCCCGCTGTCAGATTTCCTGCTAAAAAAATGAAGGCTGGGGATCAGTCAGAAGATGTACTTTGTTTTTAGGACAAAGAAGGATACTAGAGGACTCTAGAAGAGGATTGGGACTGGAGATACAGAACAGAAAGTAGCTGGGAGGAAGGAGGGAAGATATTTGAAAGTCAGGAGAAGAAACTTTAATATGAGAGAAAAGGAGCTAGAACAGACAACTGCAATATGATTATGAAAACAAACAAAACAGGTAAAATGAGCTGAGGAATTCAAGACAGAGAAAAGAAATCTGAGAGAAGAAGTGGGACAGCTCAGTATGAGGGTCTTGCAATATTTAAGCTGTGTAAGTCTAGCCCAGAATTCTGCTTTCTAGAGAGAGAGTAGCCATTAGTTGGAGCCTGACAGAGCCATCAAAAAGTTTTCTGCACCAGAGTCTCTCAGGGACTCCTTAAGTGATTACACTGAACAGGAACACAGTTTCATTTGAAGTAAAAAAAAAACCCGAAGTTCTTTAGCCAGGATAATTTATCCCGGCTGTCATCAACTCCCAGTATTTTGGTACCCATTGTTTTTTGTTTGTTTTCCTTTCTTTCCTCAATGCTTAGAGCTCTTCTTAGATAAACTCCTGAAAGGATTTGTAGCAAAAAAAAAAGATATTACAGTGCATAATGACATTCAATAAGCAACACAAAATTTAATAATCTAAAATAAAACCCTATATGTTAATTAACTAAACTTTCCCATCATAAACAATTTGTAGCAGCCCTAATAGCCCAAATTACCCTGATCTTGTCAGAGTCTGGAAGCTAAGCAGAGACCACCGAGGAAGACCGAGGCTACTATACCAAGGAAGGCAATGGTAAACCATCTCTGTTCACCTCTTAATCTGAAAATCCCATGAGGGGGAACTTCATGTGATCCCGAGCTGGCTGTGATTCATCAACACACTTTACTTATGTAATAATTCATAAAGTACACTGGCCAGCTAAACTGGAGTTTAGTTCTGAACCTAATCTTGGGAATACTAACATACATATTGGAATGGGGATGAATTTTATTCTTTGGTATTATTTTGTAAAGTACCAGGAGATCTAGTGAGCTCTCCTATATCACTCTGAGATTTTATGACGAAGGTGGAAGAGATCAGTTCTTTATTGCCCCTGAGCCATCTAGTACTGATTATCTGCAAAAGGCAGGATGAATAACTAGATTTTATCACAGAAGTCTACAGAACCTGGGCTTTGTAGTGATGGAAAG
Source organism: Lepidodactylus listeri (assembly GCA_029233225.1). Taxonomy (NCBI): domain Eukaryota; kingdom Metazoa; phylum Chordata; class Lepidosauria; order Squamata; family Gekkonidae; genus Lepidodactylus; species Lepidodactylus listeri. The sequence continues at coordinate 43,559,585 of JARCFY010000002.1, read as the reverse complement.
GGGAAAATGTGAAGGAGCAAAAAGTGAAATGTAAGGAACAACTTAGTAGTGGGATATGGCAGACAGGAACCAAAAAGCTTGTACAGAAGAAAAGATATTTTGTCAGAGGTAAAAAGACAGGAGAACCAGAGGAATTGACCTCAGTGAAATGCAGTGGTCTGTTTTTCTACTTTCCGCTAGGCTACAGGCAGAATGGCATTGTTGCACATATAAATATTCATTTCTCACTGGTAACAGAACTGTCACTGAACAAAATGGCAACTAGGAAACCAGGATCTTTTCTGTCTAAGTTTCAGCCAGGAGCAGCAGGGTGAAACCCTCCAGCAGAGGTGAAGGACCAATGACAGTTCATTTTCTTCTTATCAGGAAAGCAGTATCTTGTTCACTTACATGTGAAGAGATTTACTGAATTACATTGCTGAGAGAGAAACAGTAGCTTTAACAAAGAGTTGACAAAACAAAAAATATGGGTATGTGAAGCAGACCTAGAAGGGATGGGAAACTGTCTGCAGCGATCATGCAAGAAGACACATCTGAAGAGATTTTTGAAGTTTCTTTGAAAAGTTATCAGGTATATTAAACATAGACTTCCTTAGTCATTGCACAATAAGACGATAGACAAAAACCTTTTAGACCAGGGATGTCGAACTCATTTGTTATGAGGGTCAGATCTGACATAAATGAGACCTTGTTGGGCTGGGCCATGTGTGTCATAATGCCAGGTAGCAGAGATATAAACTTTATTAAGAACCCAAACACAAAGGGTTTTTTTTTACTTAAAATAAAAACATTCTTAAAATATTAGCACTTTGCAATATTTTGTTTATTTAACATTGTGTGATAACTGGCAACTCTTGTTCTGAATTATTACATCAAAATGTCTGTGCTGTTGCAATCGTGAGTATGCTGTTCAGGTGTGTATCTATAAGCTGCAAACCTACAATGATGCAGCAGCAGCAGAACTGAAAGAAGAAGCAGAAGCCAGCCAGTTCCACTGTGGGCCTGATAGAAGCCCTTCAGGGGCCTGATCCAGCCCCCGGGCCACATGTTTGACACCCCTGTTTTAGACATTCCTGATTGGCTTCTTCCTTTCTGCTTCAGCTAATGACTGTTGCATAAAATAGAACAATTTTCTTGCTAAGCAACTGCTCTTAAGAAATCAAGCATCAATGGAGATCCAAAACTGACATGGAGGAAAGAAAATATGCACACAAGTATTGTCAAAAGTAAAAGATAATTTTAGGAATCTACAATACACAAAAGCTGTAAACATCCTTCAAGGATTTAACAAAAAAGCCCTATTAATTTTTTTTGTCAGTAATGAAGAAGCCAAATCCAATTAAGCAACATTGAAAACAATTAGATAACGAATTCAGTAATTAATTGGGAAATATATATGTTCCAGTAAATGTCAGAAACTCAATGAATGTTGACATTCATTGGTAAGCACGAAGGTTTTAACAAGACACAGAATGCAATTCAAGCCATTGAGAATGACAGTGCCCTGAGTGTGGAGCGTTGGGGCTTTGCCTGCCTCCATCCAAGAGGGCAGCTGTGGAGCTGGGCTGCCATTTCAATCTTCTTGTGGTTCTCTTGCATCTTGGATTTCTTTAACATTCTAGCTTTTGGGATATTTGGTTAATATAGCAGAGGCTGCCCAGTCATAGAAGTGTGATACTGAGCACAGTAAATAAATCTCCCGAGAAGCATATTGCAAAAAAAGGTAAACATATTTATTCATGTAGATCCAGTCCACATTTAGGTTGCAGTCAAAAGAAGAGAAAGAGAAACCTAATCTGAAGGGTACTTTTCCTATCACAAACAGCCAGCTTGTCCAGCATCATGTGTGTGGGAGTACGAGGGCATTGTACCTCTGACCGAATTGCCTTTTTCTTTATACAACGTACAACTGATTATCATTGGCACACTCACTTATATTGATACCAAGTCTTTTGTTTGTAGTTTCAAGATGGATTCTGGGTCATGATGAGCAAATCTCCTGGACCAAAGGTCCAGGGACTTCTTGTCAGCAGTTGTCTTGGCTCTATAGGCCTTTGGTTCCTGGCAGTCTAGCTCAAAGACTCCATTTCTGAGAGGACCTGTAGAATATAGCTAAGCTTGGGGCGAGACAGTAGATATATTATTCTCAAAGTGTATGGCAAATACTTTTTCTGAGAGTGTGGACACACACTTAGCAAATTTGCCTCTAAATCAGGAATGTATAAAACATCATCTACAGTAATTTCAGTTCCACCACCACCTATTTGGCAATTTAATGTAACTTTTCATTTTCCTTGTATGTCTACTAGATCTCCATTGGCTATGAGCACTTTTTCTGAAGTATCTGATGTCATATGTATGGAAGCACCACAATCAATTAGACATGGTTTGTGATTTTCATTTGTTTGTGCTAAATGAGATACACAATAATTAAATTGCTTTCTTTCAGATAAATCCTGTTTTTGTGTTTGTGTGTGAGGTTGCTTGTTGGTGCTGGCATCTGCATTTCTATTCATTAAGCACTTCCTCCGGATATGACCTGGCTTGTTGCAATTGTTGCATCTTTGGGGTTGGGCTTTCTGTGATCAATTGGCTTAGATCTGGCACCTTTGACCTGGCCTCTCGGACCATGTAACTTGAATCATTATTGCTTTTGTGCTGCTCACAATAGCCCTTTTGTTTATGGTACTCAACTCTTATCAGCCACAGAACATCCTCCAACTTAGAATCTTTCCCATTAAACATTGAAATGAATGCAGAATATGATTCAGATAAGGAACTTAGAAACAGTCCAATTTTTAAATCCTCATCTATCGCTTTACCAGCAGTTGCAAGCTTATCAATTAGATTTAATAACATTTCTATATAGGTTTCTGCATTTCCACTTTTTTGAAGCGTGAGAAGAATTCTCTAAACAAAGAAATCTTGCTAGCCTTGTCTTGCTCTCCATAGACCTTCCTTAAGGCCAGCCAGAATCCTTAAGGCTTCAATCACCCCTTCTGCATTTTCTTGTCCTTTTATGTACACCAAACTGGAAATTAGCCAGTGTACTAATAATCAGATTTTGTGCTTTACTGTCTGCATTCTTCCATCTCATGGTGTCACTTTAGACCCCAAAGACTGTGGAACAGTCAATGAAAAATTAGCTTTTTCCTCCTTGAGCTGTTGCTCAATTCTAAAAAGACATGCATTAAAATTATCTCCATTAAGTTTCTCTAGGACTGCATATCATTGTGTTATGTTAGCAACTCAAAAGGAAGGGAGAGAGAGGGAAAAAAAAGAGCTTGGCACCATCTGTTAAGCTGGTTCCCAGCATCTTTTGTTTTTGCCAGCAGGCAGTTAAACCTTGTATTGCTCAAGCAAAAGAAACAGAAACAGATAAGGGAAAAAAAACTTTTAAACTTTAAAATTCACTCTGGGCACCCATAACCCTATTGGGATATTTGGTTAATATAGCAGAGGTTGCCCAGTTATAGAAGTATAATACTGAGTGCAGTAAATAAATATCCCAAGAAGTATATTGCAAAAAAAAAAAAGGTAAACTTACATTTATTCAAGTAGATCCAGTTCACATTCAGGTTGCAGTCAGAAGAAGATAAAGAGAAGCCTAATCTAAAGAGTACTTTCTCTATCTGGCATCATGTCTACGGGAGTATGAGGACACTGCATCTACAAGAGAGACCTGCAGACACAAGTGTCTCCATAGAAGGCCATGCAGAGGAAGTGAGAGGACACAGAGAGAGGAGGGGTCAGAGGGCAGCTCCCAGGTTGAAACAAAGAGAGGCATCCCATTCAAGGAGATAACACCTATACACACTGAGAGTGAGGTAAAGCCCACAGTGTCCAAGCATGCTGAGTCACTCACTCCAACACTAGGTAACTAGTAAAAACAGGGTTTTGCTTCATTTGGTTTCCATGAAGAAAAAATGGGTACACTCTTCCATTAGATTTTGTTTCACTTTTGCAGCTAGGCCCTTTTCATTTTCCAGGTTTACTTTCCTGCCTCCTTCTCTACCTCAAGGTTCATCCTTCATATACAGTGGTAGGGCAATGAGAACAAACTTTATTAACAACTGGCAAGATATCCAAATAATTAGACTAGATCAAGATTTCCAGAGGGATCCTCAACATAGAAAAACCACCATCAGATTCTTAGCTTAATGAGGTAAGGAAATAATAAAGCACCACCTGTTGGGGGAGGTGCTATTCACATCGCATTACAATTTTCCCCTTGTAAATTAGACATATGAAGTTATCATAGGAAGAAAAAATCTGTGGCCCAGAAACATTTTTGTGTCTGTCTGCCCACCTGTTCTATATTCAGGAGATGAAGAAGAGAAGAAGAGCTGGGTTTTATACCCCGCTTTTCTCTACCTTAAGGAGTCTCAAAGTGGCTTACAATCGTCTTACCTTCCTCTTCCCACAACAGGCACCTTGTGAGGTAGGTGAGGCTGAGAGAGTTCTGAGAGAACTGTGATTGGTCCATGGTCACCCAGCAGACTTCATGTGGAGGAGTAGGAACTCAAACCCAGTTCTCCAGATTAGAGTCCGTCGCACTTAACCACTACACCACGTACATCATGTCACTGGTAGCTGAAATCTGATTATCACGGCATGGTAGATCAGAACTCTTAGTGGTGGGAAGTTCATATGCATGCCATCTACATAATTTTTATGACTCCCAAATGCTACTTCCTTACCAATGGCTACCTTTCCCTATCAATTAGGGGGAAAGAAGACTGCATAAACATACACACAAGCTATTGCTACTCTCCTTCCTGTGGTTTGCAGTCTCTCTGTAGATGGGTTGAGGATTTGCTGTTAATAACCTGATTCATTCCAAGGACCAAAGGAACCACTAGTTTAAGATAGTGCATATTGTCTTGACTCATGCCTAGTGCTCTGCCTCCTGATGAGAAGGGCACATAAACAAAATCAGAAGAATGCTTTATATGCCTTGTATTGGCCAAAAAAAGTGCACCAGATTGACAGTGTTCAGTGTGGAAATGCTATTTCTCTGTTGGTAGAAACACAGATAGCATCTTTCATTCTCTCTGCACTTCCTAACTCTTACAGTGAGATCCAACTTTCATCAAAAAAGAGCCAACTAGATTGCACACTTGATGATATTTGTATGGGCCAAAATGTTGGCTATCTCCTCAAACAGCCCTGTATTGGTGAACAACAACTCTGTATTAATTCTGATTTATCTTGTCCGATCATTTATAGACAGAATAGGCTGGCCTATGCCTGCTGGAGCTTTGACTTCTGAATAAGAGGAAGGATATTGGATTGTACATGTGACGAGATATCTGCAGGTCAAAACCTGGAATGTCTCCTTTTCACATATACACCCTGGAATAGCTATGAAGCAGTGCTGCTATTATCAAGTGAGCTTAGGCATTTTTAAGGGGAAATAAGCTTTCTAAAATCCCTGCTGTTTTCAGCTAAGAGGAGTATATGTGGGCATTTTGTATCCCATCCTCCTTCCAAACATAAATAATCAAGACTATATATCAGACTGCACATTTGATTATATTTCTGTAGGCTAAGCTATAGAACAGCCCCCTTGCTTATCTTGCATCTATGTATAGCTAAGGAATGCTGTGGGCAAGGAAAGTTGTTTCCACACCAAAGAATCATTTTGCAAAAATCTAATTCAATCAGATGTCGCAGTCAGCAGGTATGATCTGAATAACTCCAAATCTTTTACATATAATGTAGCTGATGTCAGATATATGTTCAACTGTCAGTGCAAAAGTCAGAAGTGTATAGCTTAGTCAATGGGGAACATTTTAAGGAAATTGTCTAATTCCAGGGAAAGACTCCACCAAAGACTCCTGAGTAAATTTAGCAGTCATGGGATAAGAGGACAGGTTCTCTAATGGGTGGGAAATTGGTTAAATGACAGGAAGCAAAGATGAAGATGGGTAGCCGTGTTAGTGTCTGTAGCAGTAGAAAAGAGTAAGAGTCCAGTAGCACCTTAAAGACTAAAAAATGTAAGGTGCTACTGGACTCTTACTCTTTCTACAGGCAGCAAAGAGTAAGAATAAATGGATAGTTCTCAAAATGGAAGGAAGTCAGCAGTGGGGTCTCACAAGGAACAGTATTGGGACTTGTACTATTTAATTCAGGGGTGTCGAACTCAGTTGTTATGAGGGCCGGATCTGACATAAATGAGACCTTCTTGGGCCGGGCCATGTGTGTCATAAATGTGTGTGTCATACAATGTAATGCCAGGTAGCAGAGATATAAACTTTATAAAGAACACAAACACAAAGGGTTTTTTTTAACTTAAAATAAAAACATGCTTAAAACATTATCACTCTGGCAATATTTTGTTTATTTAACAGTGTCTGATAACTGACACCTCTTGCTCTGAATTATTACATCAAAATGTCTGTGCTGTTCCAATCTTGAGTATGCTGTTCAGGTGTGTATCTGCAAGCTGCAAACCTACAATGATGCAGCAGCAGCAGAACTGAAAAAAGAAGTAGAAGCCAGCCAGTTCCACTGTGGGCCTGATAGAAGCCCTCCAGAGGCCTGATCCGGCCCCTGGGCTGCATGTTTGACACCCCTGATTTAATTTATTCTTAAATGATCTGGAGCTAGGGTTGAATAGTGCATTGGCCAAGTTTGCAGATTACATAAAATTATTCAGGATGGTGAAAATCAAGGCTGACTGTGAAGAGCTCGAAGAGGATCTTCACGTACTGGGTGAATGGGTGACAATGTGACAAATAAAGTTCAGTGTTGGTATGTGTAAGGTGATGCACTGGGACAAAAAATCCCAGCTTCAAGAAAAGGCTAATGGGACTGAGAGGGGACAAGATCTTGGGGTTGTAGTGGATAGCTCATTGAAAGTGTGCTGCAGTAGTGAAAAAGTGTGCTGAAAAAGGCAAACTCTGTGTTAGAGATTATTAGGAAAGGGATTGAGCATAAAACAGGCTAGCTGTATGAGGCTTTGCAGAAGTGCCAGGCTATTTTTTGAGCCAGACAGAGTGGGATTGTTCAAAATGCAGGCAGACAGCAGAGACTTCCCATTACTTAATAGCCTGTATTTAGCAGGGAGGGATTATTTTAAAACATGAGTTACCTCATATACTAGGAAGGGCCATGGCTCAGTGACAGAGCATCTGCTTAGTATGCAGAAGGTCCCAGATCCAATTCCTGGTATCCCCAGGTGTTTTTTTAAGGGTAAGGTAGTAGGTGACCTCAGCCTGGGACCATGGAGCGCCATCGTCAGTCAGAACAGATAATATTGATCTTGATAGACCAATGGTCTGACACATAAGGCAGCTTCATGTGTGTGTCATGTCTTCATTTCATGGTGCAAGGGCAATGAAAAACTGCACAAAAAGCCCCATTCTTTACATTCATAAGAATTAGAAAAAATGAATGAGAATAGCAATGACTGCATTAATGTCATTGGTTTTGTTTCCATGAGTTTTGCTATTAACTGGCATTCTAGTTCAGTTCATTAGATGTTGTTACTATTACTGGCACTGCTCAATATTTCTTTGGTATCTACTGAATGCTCAGTGTCGCGTGAAACCCAAGAGAGTCACATGGTTCTTGTATACCTTTGTAAGAAAGACAACCTGGTGAAGGGTCCAGGAGAGAACCAGATAACCAAAAATGGGCTAGAGGGTATTTCAAGAACTTGGTATAGCAAATGGTGGCCCAGAAAAGGCAGATGAACAAGTAATAAGTTTTTTTTAATCTAAGTTAGACAGGCAGGTGTGTGTGCATGTATTGGAGAGAAGTTGTTCCCGATATAAGACAAAGGTACAGAAGATGGAGAGGAACAAAAGAGGTCAATGGTGGATGAATAAATGAAGGGGCACATTTATTTTGGCTCTGCTTCTGAGAAATATCAGTGAAAGGCAGAATGCTGCAAAGAGTCTACTGTTCCAAGAGGTGGTTTGTTCCAAGTACTCTGCTGGAAGCCATAACGCTGTGTGAACACCATTCATCATATGTCACCTCTTTTATCATGGTGTCAGAACCTGGCCCATTTGCCCACTGGTATGCAGGCTGGTCATGTTGAGTTCAAGCAGAATTCCTGAGAGGAACCATTGGAGATAATATTGTCAAGCTGATGCTGCTGGGCATGTGGAAGTAGCTTTAATAAAGTACTTCTGCTATTTTGTGACTTATTTTCTCTGCTTATTGCAAGAGTAAAAACAAAACCCCAAAGACTGGCATTCTGTACTGATAATTTTCATACAGCAGAACCCAGTCTGGGGTGTGCTGTCAAGCAATTGTGTGTGTGTGTGTGTTACCTGAAGTCAAGTCACTTCTGATTTATGGTGGCCCTATAAATTAATGACCTCCAAAACGTCTTATCAGTAACAGCCCTGTTCAGATCTTGCAAACTGAGGGCCGTGGCTTCCTTGATTGAGTCAATCCATCTCATGTTGAGTCTTCCTCTTTTTCTCCCTTTTCCCAGTAAAATGCTTTGCAATGCACTCTGGAAAGTCTTGGAACTGCTCCTAAGGGCTGCTTCAGTACTCCAGAAAAATTGCAACGTTAATGGCTATTAGCACAGATTACACCACTGTTTCATTTTTATATGGCACTTGCTTGATAGGCATCTGAATGGTGTAATATAATTAATAGTTTGTGTTTGTAAATGATTCAGCTTAATCAAGGCATCACTGAGACTGGCACTGCTGCAATTACCTCTTTTGTTTTAAATTCAATTCTTCTTTTATAGACATGAAGTCCAAGCTTGAAAGGGTGAAACACTTTCTGTAGGGAAAACCACTGTGCAATTGATTTTGATTTGGACTTTAAGATCATCAAAGCTCTACTTAAGCTTTCAGCAATATTTTTAGAATGTTATAATGTACTTTTCTTAAGGTCTTTGACTTTTACAGCAATGTATTTCAGAATCAAGCCTGTTGATTTATCTAAGAACACATGGTCCTGTATCAGCAAAGTTTTTTTTAAAAAACCCTCTTGCTTGGAAGATGGATGACCAGTTCACAGGGACACATTGGTGTGATGAAAATGCATGCTGAATTTATTAATGATTCATATAAATGATTTACTGGGGATGATTCCTATTAATGATTTGGGGATGATTTTCAAGCTAGGCTCACAGTAAGCATGCATATAGCAAAACTATCCTGAACCCACAAAACCAACAATCTTAGTATGTTGATTCAGACATGTAAATTGACCTAACACCTGATTCTCTTTAACTGGAGATGTTGTGGATTGAACCTGGGACCCTTCTGCATGCCAACCAGAGACTCTACTTCTGAGCCATGGCCTCTCCCCTAAAAGTAGGTTTGCCAGACCCCCGAGGGAGGTGGAGGTCTCCCACCACTTGACCCTATCCCCAGCCACCATTCGGCTGGCCAGTGAGGGAGACTTATGAGGAAAAAGGAGAGAGCCTAGGCCTCATTGCTAGCATCACACAGGAAGTGACACCATCACTCCAGCGACGTCTGCATCATCCAGCATATAATCCCACATTGGAATCAGTCTGCTTTAGGAATCTGTCCTTCCTCAAAAGGAAATCTGCAACCATGTTGTTGCATCCAGCAATATGTTCAATCTTTATGCTGAACTCCTGAATCTTCCATGACCACCTCTGTAGTTAAGTGTTTGAGTTCTTCATTGTTTGCAGCCATTGTAGGGACGAAGGGAGTAAATTCTTGCCCCCACAAATAAGGTCTAAGATTGTCCAGTGCCCACACAATTGCCATATCCAGAAAAGCCCCAAGTTGCCTATTGGTCTTTAGGGGTTCCCTTGGTGGGATGTTCCTTCTACTGTATCTCAAGAAGACCACTGCCAAACAGCCATTTTTCCAGCTTGAAGCTGAGACCTGTCCCCTGGATGGCACTTAACACTCTTGCTAAATGCTCCAAGTGCCAACCCAAGTACTTGCAAAAAGCTGTGATGCAATCAGTGTAAGCCACTGCACATTCTGACCTGCCACTCCACGAGTTATTTGCCGGCTTCTGAAAAGATGCATCTTTGTTCCTATGCCCAAAATTCCACATAGTAACCTCATGCAGATCCTCAGGGGTGATGAAGGCATATTTAACTATGGCTTCTTCCTCTAATTTCAGTTGCCAACAGTCCAGTAAAAGGGCCATCTGACAGGCAGGTGAGACCCTGCACCTATTCCATGCCTAGCCAAATCTGTTTTCCCTGGTTCCTTCCCTGGTTCCTATCCCAAACTGACACAAAACTGAAAGGATTCTCTTTCTGCCCTGAACTGACCAACACCACCCAATCTACCACTGACTCCTTAGCCTCAGGAATCTTTTCGGTTCGCTGGCTAGGCGGGGTATAAATTGAACAAATAAATAAATAAATAAATAAATTTTCTTCCCATTTCTTCATTTCAAGGTCCAGCAATCCCAACATTCCTCCCAGAATAGGAAGTGACTGCACAGGTGCCCTGACCTTGCATCCACTCTGACCTACTCACTGGCACATCACATCAGACTTTCAACAGTGTCTCACATCCTGTGTTAACTTGGGACACTAAGAATTCCACAGAAGTTTTGCCCTACTCTCATTGATTTCCAGCTGCCCTGCACATGCATCATTATGTGCCACTTTCATAAATCTTTTCCTGTACTTCTCTGGAGCCACAAGCTGACTAATTGCTTCCCAGGACACCTGTCTGCCCTTGCTTCCAGACAACTCGCTCAGAAAGAGTCTCAGAAAATCCCACTTCTTGATCCACAGTTTCTTGGTGGATCAAGAGAGCCAGTTTGGTGTAGTGGTTAAGTGCACGGACTCTAATCTGGGAGAACCGGGTTTGATTCCCCACTCCTCCACTTGCACCTGGCTGGATGACCTTGGGCAAGCCATAGCTCTGTACCAGCTGTTCCCTCAAGGACAGCTTGGGAAAGAACTCTCTCAGCCCCACCTACCTCACAGGGTGTCTGTTGTGGGGAGGGGAAGGGAAAGGAGTTTGTAAGCCACTCTGAGACTCCCTTGGGGAGTGGAGGGCGGAGTATAAATCCAATCTCTTCTTCTTCTTGGTGAACTGGTTCCAGCCTAGAGTCACTCTGGACCTCCTCCAGGAATCCCTCTGGTTCCCCCAAGCATTTAGCTGTTTGCTTCTCTGAGCCAACACTAGCCTTGCTGCCCTCAAGAACTCCAATGAAATCTTTACCCTTTCCCTCTGTCTCCTCAGCCTACACTTAACTGAAGCAAGACAGGTTTTGCTCATTTCACACCTCCAAAGGAAAAAATGCATTTCTTCAAAATGTCTCAAAAGCCAAGCCTCAGTACTGAACCTCGTGTTTGGGAAGAAATTTATCAGAAAAGAAATAAGGAGCTTGTTTTGTTTGGCTGAATGGGGGTCCAAAAGCAAGATAATCTGACGGGCAGTAGATTCAGAATAGACAAAAGGAAATACACATTTACACAGCAAGTGATTAAAATGTGGAATTCGCTGCCAGAGGATGTAGTGATGGCCACAACACAGACAGCTTTAAAAGAGAATTGGTTAGATTAATAGAGGATAGGTCTATATCTGGCTACAGTCGTGTAACTAAAGGAACCCTTCACATTCAGAGACAGTAAATCTCATACCAGTGCCGGGAGAAAACATCAGGGGAAGGCCTTGGACTCACTGTCCTCTTGTTGGGCCCCCACAGAGGAACTAGCTGGCCACAGTGTGACACAGGGTGCTGAATTATATGGATCACTGACCTGGCAGGGGCTGTGGCTCAGTGGAAGAAATGAAGGTCCTACTTTCAATCCCCAGCATCTCCAATTAAAAGATCAGGTAGCAGGTGACGTGAAAGACCAGGAGATCCTGGAAAGCCATTGCCAGTCAAAGTAGACAATGCTGACCTTGATAGACCAGTGGTCTGATTCAGTATAAGGCACCTTCATCTATGTTCATCTGTGACCTGATCCAGCAGGAATTTTTAGTATGTTCTTTTATTCTTAATATAAAAAGTATCACTTGTAAATCAATTGAGCTGGACAGTGTATTTAAATTATAAGCAGTTCATACATTACAGATTCTTCATGTACCCCATGCGGTCACCATGGGTTCCTCCTGTTGATAAGGTTTGTGCCTGGAGATCTTAATTCCTAGGTGCAGAAGGGTCTAATTAAGATCAAGACTGTAGCATATGAAGAGAATGTGTTTAAGCCCCCTCTTCTTGTCCCCATGACATTTTCTCGACCTGAAATGGCTCTGGGGAATCACAGTTTACCCCACTGCGGAAACTAACTGATGGCCAGTGCATTAGTTTCCCCAACAGAGCAAACAGCAACTCCTTCAGGTTGTTTCAGGTCAGGAAAACAGCATAGGGGAAGACAGCAGCCATCTCACCAAGTACACAGAATGTAGAGGCATGGTTGTGAATACAGGGGAAATAGATCTGGTCAACCCAAGTAATCCCTTACTCTCATTGGTCAGGGGTGCAATTCAAAGTGGAGGGGAAATGTAGGAAAAGGGGATTTTCTTTGCTGAAAATCTTCTTCCTTTCTAGGAAATGAATGCAGTGAGTGAGAACTGCCTTGAGTCTTTTAGAAAGAGGCAGGTAGTCAGTGTTACAGATGATGCAGAAGAGAAGGACTAGGTGAAGAGGATGTAACAGAACTCTAACAAACCTACTGTGTTCCCAGTGATTCCTGGAATATGAACATCCACACAGGCCTGCCAAGAGAATGGGATGAAGGGGATAACATTTCAGGGGCCTTCTCACACTAGAGACCCATGAAGCTGAGGCATATGATCTCTTTTCATATGATGTGAGGTAAAGGAAGCCCAAAGGGAAATGTCTCTTGGGGAGCTGTGGAAGTCCTTAGCAATCTTACATCTGTATTCGTTTGGTAGAATACAGATTTTCAGTTCCAGGCTATCAGTGTGAAAAATGGACAGATGAGAACCCAAAGATTCCAGCACTTCCCAGTTGCCACAGAGAAAGTTTGTGCTACAGTTAGCATTTAAACCAGGGACTTCCTCATTTACATATCAGCCTCTTCACTGCTGAGCTAAAAGCTAGTGTCATGTGCTGGCTAAAATCAGACCAAAAGAACTTGGATCTCATTATAGATTGGAAGTATTCAGCAACTTGGTTTCAGCAATATTTATTTAATTCATTTGCAAGGAACTGAGATTATGCGTGGAGTTCTGTTTGATTTAGAAGTTCCAATTTGTACATTTCTTTATTTAAAAAAAACTTGCAATAGAACTGTCATACTATTCACTTGGATTCATCTAAGAAGCTGAGCTCTTGGGAAGCTTACCATATAATTTCCAATAATACTGATTAGGAAACCTGGTTCAAGAAATACTCATTTTCAAACATTTAGGGTTTTGATTTTTTTCCCCACAAACACTTTAGAGTTTTTTATTTTTCTTTTAAGCATTTGTCCTACTCTGCTCTGTCAGGTTAAATTCCTGCCTGAGACTAATCTTTAGCTCATACTCATGGTGTTAGTTTTTTCTCCTCCACCCTTTTGAAACCATAGAGTTTTGAGAGATTGCTAAAATGTCCCCAGTGACTCGTGACATCACTTCTGGTTACATGACTGTTACTGATAGTTAAATAGTGGGTTCCATTGATCAGCAGACTCACTGCTAGTGATCAGCTCAACTTTATTTGTGATTTCTGCCAGAGCCAGACTGAAGACCACGGCCACATGCCCTGTTTAAATAGCATGCAATTGCCACACCAAAACACACCCCACTCCCAAAGGTAAGCTATTTACATAACATTACATAACACCAGAATCCTAGTGGGCTATTGTTCTTAGGCTCCAAGCTCAACTAGTCCTGGTAGCACAGTCCTGCAATGTTTCAGTCTCAGTACATAACAGTGATGTTGCATGATGCTGCTCACCCCCATCCCCAGAAGTTCCTGGTTGTTGCTAGCCCTCAGCTGGCAACTCTAAGAGTGACAGCTGCAGAATCTACTGACCCGGATAGAAGGCGGTCATGAGGTCCTAATCCGAGCTGTTCATACAATTCTGCATTATACAAAAAAGGAAGCAGATTATAAAAATGTAGTTTCAGAACTGGGAAAGTGAAAACCTGAGGGGTGGGATTTGATGCAACAAATGCTGTGAAAAAGATTAGGGTTTCTCACTAGAAGAAGAATTGGTTAGTGGAGATCTTTTGTGTTCCATTAAAATGTTTCACACACAAACACCAAGTGCTACTCTGATGTCATTCACCACTACACCAGGGGAAATATATATATTTCCATTGTGTGTGGCAACTGCCGGCAATAAGCATCCAGTAACATAATGGCCAGTCAGTGTGAAATAGTTCAAATTACCTCATAAATAACTCTTAATGCACAGATAACTAGGAGTTGCTACTGTTCATAGGTAAATTACTCACTGTCATTATGCGGCATTACACCATGGATAATATGGAAATCTCCATAGGAGATTCACTGAACATTACAGTTTTCCTACAGATTTAATAACCGGAAAATCAAACTGCCATTGCTCCCCCTCCCATCACTTCCCAGATATTAAAGGTAAATCACTTCTGCACAGTGCGATCATGGAGGCTAATGCTGAAGGAAAATGATTCTTGAAGAAAAGAGGAATGACCTAATGAACATCTCAAGGAGACTCTTGTTTGCAATCTCCCTTTCCTTTTCTTCCTCTCTTTTGTCTGCCTTTTCCTATTCCATGCCCACATTCAGCCACTAAACAACTTTTGCAAACAGCAGCAGATACAACCCATTATGTAATCAGTACACATTCCATTCATGCAGTGTAATACAATCGCCCACATATTCCTCTAGGTATTTAAAAGGGACTGCATTGTAATTCCCTTTAATACCTTTCCAAGTACTCAAATCACACTAATTGCTCTGCTATTCCCTAGGTCATTGTTCTCCTCTTGTAAAACATAGGTCCAACACTTGCTGTTCTCTGAGCCTCTTTCAGCTTGCTAGTTCTCCAGGGTTTTGAACAAGGATGCCCAGCTAGTAGGTCTGAAATTTCCAAACTGTTTCTCCACAAACCTCTAATCAAAATTATGTTATTATACATCGTAACATTCTTTTATCCTGCCCTTCTTCTAAGGAGCTCCTTCATTTTACCTTCACAACAATCCAGTGACATAGGCTGAAAGAAAATGACTGGCCCAGTAAGTTTCAAAGAAAGAGAAGAGTTGAACCTGGGTTTCCCCAGGGCTAGTCCAAACACTACACTACCTCACCTTTCTTATTGCCAACTTTTTCCTTGCAGAAGCTTAAAAAACCTTCTGTTGGAAAGCTGCTGATGCAATAGAAGTTACTGTCTTTCTAGAGAAAACATACATGGTAAGAATAATAAGATTGTTTTGATCATATGATTCTGGAGAAATGAGCTGGACATCTCAATGGCCCTCTTGGTAGGCCTCTACCTGGTCAGAAGGCACACGGACACTAGACACATGCCTATGTGAATATGGCCTACTTTCTAATTGGAACCCAAACACACACTAAAACAGCCCCAGCATAAAGAAGAAAGTTTCCTTCAACTGCCTCTCACACCAAACCACACTAAACAACTGGTCACAGAAAAATTGGTTTTGCCTGATCTGACATAGCAGCTAAAGGATGGTTTGGCGAAAATTATTTTTGGACTCCACATCCAGTGTGTGGGACTGGCACTGCTGTTACTTAACCTGATTTTCCACTACTCTAACGTCTGCACAAAGAGTACATTTGTAGATAGATTCCTATAAAGATACTATAAGTCATCCATGCTTTCATCTGCAAAGGACACTTACCCTGTAACAGTTGCCCAGAACTTCCCATTGGTTAAGGACTGAAAGCTGCTATGCAGTTTTTTTGCTGTTCTTTCCTTCCTTCATTTGTGTTTCTGTGTTCCTGGCAATAAAAGTGCAGCCATAATTTTATGATTTATATCCACTCTTTTATGTTCTCCATTCCAAACCAATATATCTTATATATGTTCCCGTATACAGGGTCAAAGATGAAAGATTGCCTCATATACTTTCTCTTTGTCTTAAACCACAAAACCATATCCCATGCTTTCATTTCTCAGGCTTGATTCCCACATCCTAACAAATGAGGATGTCCTCGTGATTCCTGCTTTGCAGTATATGGGGCTGCAAAAGGAAGGAAAGAATTAAGGATACTCATTTCACAAGTTAGTTGATTTATCAAAACATAACCAAACCAACAACACTTTTAAATATTAATGTGCAAGCAACACATTCTGGGCTACTGGATATTCACTGTGCATCAGTCAAGAACACATGGAATATATTGGCTGTGATCAATGCTCTCCATAGCCAGACCTTCTTCTCTTCTCTAACACTATACGTACATGAACAGTTTACTTGTGCTCCAATCAGAACTAGTGTGTATGATCAACCCTAGTGAAAAATATACTGATTGGATCTACTCAGAGGAGATGTGTACAAGTGTTCCAAGCAGGTTGTAGCCATGTATGTTCCTTCATACTCCTGTCCCATCAAGAACTTTCTGGTGAAACAGCAAGGGGGAAAAAAGTCAACATTGATTTCAGAAAGAATTCCCTCCACTTTCTTTCTTTCTTTCTTTTGTCCCCCGTCTTATTCTCACAAGAATTCTGCCAAGCAGGTCAAACTGAGAAATAACAATTGGCTCAAGATTATTCATGGTTGGCTGGGCAGGAATCTGAACTTGGCTCTCTATGATTCAAGTCTACTACTTAATGAATTAGACCATTGGCTCAGGAAACAAAACTGGAGGGTACAGTAGAAAAATAATGTCTATCAATGAAACTAGCTGTGCAGGAAAATAACTTTAACAATACAATCCCTAATTAAGTAACACCGTTCTAATTTCATTGATCAATCAACCAGCTTATAAGGGAGTAACTCTACCTAGGACTGTGCTGAAAATTGCCTCTAATGCTCCTCAGGATTAGAAGTTCAGTTCATACATTTAGCTCCATCAGATCTTACATAAAATTAGCAACACATGTCATCCCTCAGTCGTCGTTTCTTCAAGCTAAAGACCCCTAACCTCTTTAACCTTTCTTCATAGGGAAAGTGTTTCACCCACTTAATCATTTTAGTTGCACTTTCCTGCTCCTTTTCCAAAGGTACGGTGACCAGAACTGTAAACAATATTCCAAATGAGGCTGCACCATAGATTTATACAGGGGCATTCAGTCCCCTTCCTAATAATCCCCAGCATAGCATTTGCCTTCTTTATTGCAGTTGCCCACTGAGTTGACAGTTTCAGTAAGTTATCTACCATGACTTCAAAATCTCTCTCCTGGTCAGTTACCACCAGTTTGGACCCTATCAATGTCTATTTATAGTTAGGAATTTTGGCTCCAATGTGCATTACTCTGTACTTGCCCATGTTAAAATTAAAATGTTTAATTCAAAAACCCATGTGTCATTTTAACTATTGTATAGAATATGACATCTACAGCTTAATTTTATCTTATGGTCAAAAAGGTTTTGAATTGAACTAAGGAGGGTTACTTTGACAGTTTGTGAATCTCTGATTTTTCCCAGTGTTAGCAAAAGTTTAGTCTATAAAAAATGAAAAAAATATGAAGAACATGGTAATATTAATCATTTTGCAAATTTAGTCTATAAAGAATAAAAAAAGTACAAAGAACATGTTAATATTAATCATTCTGCAAATGTATGTTGACTGGGAAACATGTATTTCATATTATCTGTCACTATTTGGATTTACTTTGCACATTATACAAAATTATCAGCATGAATCATTGGTGCCATTTCCCCCACCCCAAGTTTGTCAAGTTCTAGGACCCTACACTGCAATCCTAAATAAACCCTGAGTGATTTATTAATTTATCTGGATACTTTCACCCTGCTTTTCTCCACTGAGTGTGGACTCAAAGCATATGACAATATAAGAAAAAGCAACAGGCCATGAATACATACATACAAAAATACAACAAATCTACCTGGCAGCAACAAACCAATCGGGGGGGGGGGGGGGGAGTGGAGCTGGTGGTAAAAGTTCTGCCCTTGATGGCAACAGTCTCTCTCCAGAATGCATCTCTGCTTAGGTTTATTATTTTATTTTAAATTTTGCCATCATGTCTCAGCTGACCTATGGTGACACTGTAGGGTTGCAAGGTAACAGACATTCAGAGGTGGTTTAGTATTGCCTACCTCTGTTTCATTACCCTGGTACTCCTTGGTGGTCTCTCATCCAAATACTAGCCAGGGCCAACTCTGGTTAGCTTCTGAGATCTGAAGAGATTGTGATAGCCTGAGCTATCCAAGTCAAAGTGCTTAGGCTGGTAGTGAGTTAAATCAAAGCTACTTGATGCAATAATTTACAGAGGTGTGAGTCTAATTTTTTTCTGTAAAATATGAAGTTAAAATGTAAATTATAAATGCAATAATTGTTTGAGCCATGTGTATAATTTTGGCGATAGATGGCTTTTTGTGTTAATGAGTGAAATAGCCCCAATGAATGAGACCCCCCCACCCCCGCAAAAAAATAGTAGCAGGAGGTATTACTAACAGGATGGGTGCCATTCACCACAAAATTCTCTGGAGCAATCACAGACTAAATAAATGCAAGCTTGCATTCATCTTAATGAGGCTCACACAGTGGATTAGGTTATGACTGAATTGTTATGGCATGAGGCTTTGTAAGCAATGGCCTGCTCACCAACCACAGTCTTACTGCTTTATGCATCTGATGAAATAAACTCTTGCCTGCAGAAGCGCATTTCATATGTTTCTGTGTTTCCCTGGCCCTTTTTTGGTCATTTTTATTTACTTTTTTAGAGCACTTCTAGACTGCCTCTCAGTCAAAACAACCCGAGGCAATATGCTGCAAAATAAATAATTAGAATACAAAAGAAAATTCAGTGAATGGTTGAATGCTAAAACCACTGTTGCTGAATTGAAATGGGTCTAGGTAATGTTTTCCCTGAGAATGTCTAGAGTTTTCTGGCCACTTGGTCAAGCTCCTTAGCTTGGAAAAGAAGCTACTAGCGACTGATCAACAGATGTTTATATCAACTGGGTCCAGAAGGACTTCTTTAGGAGAGACTTCATGAGTGCAAGGCAGCTCCCCCGCTCCCAGAGTATTAAATGTTGAATGCTAAAACCACTGTTGCTGAATTGAAATGGGTCTAGGTAATCTGTTTTCCCTGAGAATGTGTAGTTTTCTGGCCACTTGGTCAAGCTCCTTGGCTCAGAAAAGAAGCTACTAGTGACTGATCAACAGATGTTAATATCAACTGGGTCCAGAAGGACTTCTTCAGGAGAGACTTCATGAGTGCAAGGCAGCTCCGCCCCCCCCCCCCCCCCCCCGTATTAAATGTTTCCTGGACCCAAAAGGACATGCTTTCTCAGCAAGATGTAATAGGTCAAGATTTATTTATTTATTCATTCATTGTCTTACATTTCTAACCTGCCCTCTCCTGAATGGCAAGGCTCAGGGTGGGTTACAACAATACACAACCATAATATAACAATATAATACAAATATAATTAATTTCTATAAAACAATCAGCAATATCAATAAATTATTAAAATCCAATTATAAAATCATTTCATTTGTAGTGCCAATACATCTATTTCTGTGGTCGTTCCATATATGTGCATAACAGATGGTAAACCAATCTTGTGGGAGGTGGGTGGATGAGAAGATATAGTATAAAATGAGATACGCTGGAAACATGCTGGAAATGCACTGGGGAGTCCAGTACTGGTAGAGCTCCACTACCTCAACTATAGGCCTGGTAGAACATCTCCGTTTTACAGGCCCTGCAAAATTATAATAAGTCCTGCAGGGCCTGGATCTCACCTGGGAGAGTGTTTCACCAAGCTGGTGCCAGGGCCAAGAAGGCCCTGGCACTGGTTTAGGCAAAGTGAACCTCCTTTGGACTGGGGACCATCAGCAGATGTTGATCCATTGAGAGTAATGCTCTTTGAGGGACATACCAAGAGAGAGTCCTGAAGTTGGTCCCAGCTGGGCATAGAAGTTACAAACTACAGCTCTCCAAGTAATTAGTCCACATCATCAGACTGCAACAACCAGAATTCTTCAGGCAACTGCAACTAAGTTGCACTCATATTCTGAGATCAAAATTTGAGGAGTCTGAGGGCCAGACTTGACATGATGGTGTCCATCCCTGAGGCTCACCCAGGGATGCCACCACCATTTTAAAGCCTAACACAGGTGATTTAAATAAGTTGTGAGGGCCCAACCCTGATCAGGCCTGCACAGCTGTGCTCTTGTCCCCCCCCCCCCATTCCAAACGCTAAAACGGCCATGGGATGGGGGGGGGGGAACTGTTTTGGCACTTGAAAAGGCATGTGGGGTAACATGAGTCCCTGATCCTACTGTGCTGTGGGCCCTCATGACATTTTTAAATCACCCACAGTAGACTTTAAGATGGTGGTGGTGTCCCTGGGTCAGACCCAGGGATGCTGTCACATCTAGTTTGGCCCTGAGTTGGAGCAAATGAGAGCAGTTTTATCTGCAAAACATCTTGTGAACATATCACAGCATGTCTCTGAGTACTCTGTTTTAACATTCTTGTAGGTTAGTTGGAGAAAATCCCTCACAGCTGAAAAAAACACTGCCAGACAGATGTGACACCATTAACACCACTGTGTAGGAAGAAAAGTGTGCTCTCACCCATCTTTGGTTGTGATTATGCCAAGTTTTCTTCCACTTGTTCTTATGCTGTCTTCATGTCTAACACCTTAGAATACAAGGAAACCAAAGAAGCTATACTTGGTGAGAAATGGGAGCAATCATTAACTACCCAGGACATATCAAAATTCTGTACATTCCTTATTCTATACAATACAAACAGGAACATGAACAATGTCAACAGTAAACAGCATGGGGGTCCTTGAGGGTCAGGTGGGATGCTGTGGCTATAAAAAGGAAGGGAGGGGAAATGGGAGGAGGCTGGCTAGAGAAGGAGGAGGAGGTGTGTAGCATTGTCAGAGCTCTTCTCCTGTGTAACACAGTATAACCCTGAGGTGGGTGAAGTGAACCACATCTTCAGGTATGTGGACTGATGAATAAAACAACATGTACAAGGAAATAGTGACTGGGCTAGTGATTTCAAGACCTTGTGAACTCCAGGTATGATGTCCCCTGCCCCCAGAATAAAAACACACAGTCAGCCGGTTACCAATAAGACATTGGGTGTTAGTCAAGTGGAAAAGTCCAGTCTCTAATGGAAATTGCTCCAGCAGAATTAGGTAGTGACAAATTACAGCTCCTTTTCAAGACTGGAGTAGTCAGGGGGTAGGGCTGAGCAAGTGGAAAAGCTTAGGCAATGACAGAGAATTCCCCCCTTCCATATCTTTCCTATTATATAAAGCCGTTTTCAAGATTCCATGGGGCAAGATTCTATGAGGTGCCAAAATTAGTTGGCTGGATGGACTGCCACTCAAAAGGGGGTCCCTGGCCACTGGCTGCATTCTCTCCCTGCTTTGCCTCAGTCCTGCCCACAGAGCCACCAGCCAGCATCTCGGCCTCAGTCTGGAGGGAGCCAGTGAAGGGGAAGGACCGTCTGGGTGCTGGGTCCACTCTTCTCCTCCCCCCACTGCCAGGTGGGTCTAACTGTCCCCTCAGTGGCCTGCTTCTGTCAGTGAAAAGACAATGGACTATCAGCATAACCCCGTCCCCCGCACACTGCTAGCGTGCCCAGAATAAACTGTCAGAATAAACTGTCAGAAACAGGGGGCATTTCACACAGCACTCTGTAGTGCTTCAGGACCGGTACAAAGAGCTGAAGAATGCTTGGGAGGAGGTTTCAAGGTAAACCGGCTCAGGAACGCTTCCCCAATGGGAGAGGCACGTTTCTGTGTGAAAGGGCCAATATGTTTCGTTAGGGAACCGGTACTAATATGGTTCTGTGTAAAATGCCTGATAGAAACTGTTACTGAAGAGTTCCTGAAATGGAACATATTGGCTGTGTGAAATTCCTCAGGCTCTTTCTCCTGCTTAACTCCACCATGGCTGGCTGGCTAATGAGGTGGGCCAGCAACCATCAAACCATTCCCTTCAACCCCCTGCTGTGTGGCTGACTTCCCCCTATGGTTGCCAATCTTCAGGTGGGACCTGGGGATCTCCCGCTGTTCAGTTGATCTCCAGATGACAGAGATCAGTTCCCCTGGAGAAAATGGCTGCTTTGGAGGGTAGACCTTATGGCATTATAGCTTGCTGAGTCCTTCCATCCCCCCCCAAAAAAATGCTGCCCTCCACAGGATCCACCCCCCAAATCTTCAGGTATTTCCATCATAGGGTTGCCAGGTCTGGGTTGGAAAATCCCTGGAGACTTCGAGGGTGGATCCAGGAGAGGGTGGGGTTTGGGGAGGGGAGGGGCCTCAGCATGGTTCAATGCCATAGAGTCCACCCTCCAAAGCAGCCATTTTCTCCAGGGGAGCTGATCTCTGTCACCTGGAGATCCATTGTAAAAGCGGGAGATCCCCAGACCCCACCTGGAGGTTGGGAACCCTATTCCATCATCAGAGTTGGCAAGCTTGCTTCTCTGAAAGCCCCTTTCCACACCTATGTTGGCCTTTGGGAGAAAACTCATTGGGGACAGCTGAACAGAATGCCATAGAGACCACCCTCCAAAGCAGCCATTTTCTCCAAGGGAGGGGGGAAGATCTGTTGTCTGGAGTTCAATTGTAATACCTGGAGATCTTCAGGCTCCTCCTGGAGGTTGGCTACCCTAGGCATAGCAGTCAGTGCTTCAGAGCAGGAACTGCTAGACCCAGATTCTTGCTGAGTGGGTGATTTCGGGCCAGTCACAGACTTTAAGCCTAACCTATCTCACAGGGCAAGTCAAAAAGGGGGAGAGGAGAATGATGTCAGTTGCTTCAGTCCCCATTGCAGAGAAAGACTACTTTTCCTCCAGGGGAATTACGGTTGCCAATCTCCAGGTGAGGGCTGGAAATCACTCAGAATTACAAGTGCTCTCCAGATGGCAGAGATCAGTTCCCCTGGAGAAAATGGTGGACTCTATTTCCTTATACCCTGCTGAGATGAACCCTTTATGGCAGCTAATGTGACATAGCAGTCAGGGCTTCAGAGCATGGTGGAGACTGCAGGGGGAGGGAATGGAAACTTGAAGAGTGAGGTTGATGATTGGCTGGGAAGGAGATAGGGTTGCCAACTCCAGGTGGAAAATTCCTGGAGACTTGAGGGATGGAGTCTGGAGACAGTGAGGTTTGAGGAGGAGTGGGACCTTAGACAGGTACAATGCCATAGACTCCACCCTCGAAGCCAGCGAGTCCCTCATGGGGAACCATTGTTGCCAATCTCCAGGTGGGGGCTGGAGATCACTCAGAATTACTGCTCTCTAGGGGGAGGGGGGAGGAGATAGAAAGCTGAAGCCAGGGGGCAGATAACGATATATTGACAGTTGGCTGGGAGGTAAGGTTGTCAACTCCAGGTGAGAACATTCCTGGAGATTTGAGGGGTGGACCCTGGAGAGGGTGAGGCATTAGCAGGGGTGGGACCTCAGACAGGTTCAGTGCCATCGACTCCATCCTTCAAACCACCCGTTTCCTCATAGGGAACCATTGTTGCCAATCTCCAGGGGAGGAATGGAGATCATGCTGAATTACAACTGCTCTTCAGATGGCAGAGATCTTCCCCTGGAGAAAATGGTGGACTCTGTGTCATTATGTCCTGCTGAGGTTGCCACAGCAAATTGACACTGAGTGCCCAAGGCTGGGGCACTCTCCCAGAGCCTCTTTCTAGAGCCTGTTGTATTTATTTCCACAACGGGCCTTATTCCTAGTATATAATAAACAACCAAGCAAAAGAAAGAATGAATAAGAATGTTCCGAGGATGCCTCATGCAATGAGGGACAATGTCATATCAAAGATCATCATAATTGTGGGCTGTACTTTCCAAATGGTATTCCTACAGTTTGGTTTTTAAAAGCTGACCATTCAGCAACAGCCAGTTGATTTTAACTAATTTAGTTGTTCCTTCTGCATTTGGAAAGGGGCCTTGGCATATGTTTGCATGCAGTAATTCCTAAATTCAATCCCCAGCACTTCCAGCTAAAAAAAAAAAGATGAAGTAATAGATGTGAAAGATCTGAGGCCTGGGAGAGCTGCTATCCATCTGACTAGGTAATATTGTTCTTGATAGATCGGTGGTTTGATTCAAGTATAAGGCAGTTTCATGTGTTCTCAGTACTAATAAGAGGAGGGTGGTGAGGCTTCTTTCTACATCCTGTCTTGGTCTTGGGATCATGTAGTCAGGAGGCATGGTGTGAGGCTCTGATCTGGGTACAATCCTCAACAGAAGTGTGGGATTTACAGTTAAAATCAAGGAAAGCAATATATTTTCAACAACATTATCTTGATTTACAAGCAGTAACATGTGTGCACTCCTTGCTTTGGGTATAGGTACTGATTTCTGACTGCTGGAGAGTAAAGGACTAAAATGCCTGTGGGTGTCTCAGTAGCAGCTTCCTCTTGAACTCTGCATCTCCTCTTGCTTCAATAAATGCCTTTAAAGAAATGGGGGTTGGTCTTCTCTTCCCACCTATGCATGTGGATTTCCGCTTGACAAGCAGCAAAAATGTGAATGCTATTAAAAAGGGAGAAACAATTTATGGATTAAAATAGCAGCTTTGTTGCACTCAAGAGGGAACAGACTTCAAAAGAAAGTGTCGGGGGAAAATGCTTTGTTTCATATTTTAAGGTCAAACACACCTGTTTAAGGATTGTATCCACACCCAGAATGAAGGCACACAAATCATATGGATTTAAGTAGGCCTTATTTAATGACACATCTATGCTAACAAAACATTGCCCTAACTTTTTCCTGTGGGTTGCTATTAACTAATCACAGCTACTAGCATTGTGGGCAAACTCATTCTAACCTAAACTGGGCTAGCATCATTGCCAGCTTCATTTTCCTAGTCTTGCAAATCTCACTGTAACAGTGCTGACAGGCATTAAGCCCAGGGGTCATTTCGTAGAAAAAGAGGTGCAGGAGCTCATTAGTATAACTCATTTGCAGAACTCATTTGCATATGCCACACCCCCTAACATACCAAAAGTGTGTCAGAAGGCAACACCCACCCCTCAGGCTCCACTCCACAGGTGAGTGAAACTGACCTGCTCTTCCTCCATTCCCTTCCCCATCCAGTACTTTGTGCAATAAAAATAAATATAAAGAACACACCCTCATTCTCTTTCTGCTCCCTTGAAACCACCAGGTTTCAAGTAGACTTGAGATACCCAGGACATGTGCACCACCCATCCCTTTCCCTTCCCTTCCCCACAACAAGACACCCTGTGAGGTTGGTGGGGCTGAGAGAGGTCTTTTGAGAACTGCTCATGAGAGAACAGCTCTGAGAGAACTTGTGACTGGCCCAAGGTCACACCAGCAGCTGCATGTGGAGGAGTGGGGAATCAAACCCGGTTCTCCCAGATTAGAGTCCAACTCCTGACCACTACACCAAACTGATGGGGTGGAAGCTGCTGAAGGGTTGGTGAAATTTCTCCAGTACTTATGTGCCATGTGCCCAGATAAAAAATGGTATACTTAGAAAATTTATATGCCACCTTGAGCAAGTCTCTGGAAAAGCAGCACACAGTCATAAAAGGAACAATGATAAAATTATCAATATTAAAACAAAACTTTAAAAACAATAGAGACCCTAGCAGGGCTTTCCCTGGGGCGCTGCACCTCTGCACTGCTCGGGGAAGCTGAGGAGGGGGCGGGGCTTGGTCATGTGCCCGCCCCCTGGGCTCCTCACTCTCAGAGCTGCGCTCCTGTGCACTCCCGCTCCAACGGACCCCTGATTAAGCCTCATTTCCCACATGCCAGTCAAGCAACTAAGGACTTGTCCCCTTCCAACCAAACAGCCATTCAAGCCTATAAAAGGCTAGTTTGGGAATAGCCATTCTACCCTGGTTGCCTCAGTTTGCTTGCCAAGTGTCCCTACCAATGCAGTAGCAACCTGTGCTATTTCTGTCATCCCTAGCAATGACCAACTCAGTCCTGAAAACAAACTTAATTATGATTAAGCTGACCCTGAAGAACAATGCTAGGCAAACAAAAAAGAAGATCCCCTTCAATGCCAATTTGAAGAGAAATCCCAAAGTTCTTACTTGGTCCCAAAAAGTGACCAACTAAATATCCAGTTGGGAGAGTGTGGGGTGCATGAAGCTAAGCTGGCAATAACAGGGCAGAACCAGCTTAAATAGCTGCTCCAGTTCCCCCACACAAGGAACAATGGGAAACCTCACATATTATTCAAAGAAAGGACAGGCACAAAGTCACACGCTTTCTCAAACAGCAGGAAAGAGGCTTGCTTTATGTTAACATATGCAATATGCAAATTGGCAAACATACATATACTTTAAGAATGTAAAACAAAGTCTGCATAAGGGCCCATCTAATTCAGCAATTGTCTCTTGTCATTCACTAGCTGCCCTAAGACAGAGATCGCAATTTCTTGTTGCTTGCTACCCAGCATGTACCCCTATGATAGATAACAGTCACTGAACACCAAATCAAAGACCCATAAGAAACTCTTAACTGTTATTATATTATAGTTATATTATAGCATATAATACAAAAAGTGATACAAAAATAAATAATCCAGTTATTCCATAGATGTTTTCCTTGATGTTTTCATAGCAGTAATGATGTTCTCCAGAATAATATATCGTTTCAGTGAAACTTCTTCAAACTGAACCTTGCCAAAAAAGACATCTTGAAGTTCCTCACCCCATACTAGAATTAACAGTGGGATATCCTCAAAAGGTTGTTCAATATGTTGTTACATTACTAGTCGTGATCCTCCAAATGGGCAAATGCGATAACAGGCTTTCCTTAAGGCTTCAGTCATTAAGGCAGAGTGTGAAAGGGAGAGCAGGAAAGGATAAGCTCTTTCTTGTGGCCCTTTCTTATATGTCCAGGATATTACTGATCACCACTTTTAGGTCAGAAAGGAATTTTCCTCCTGGCGAGATTGGCCAGGGTTTCTTTGCCTTCCTCTGGGCATAGAGCAAGGATCAGTGGGGGAGTGGGGGGGGGGGAGTTGTGAATTTTGTGCATTGTGCAGGGGGTTGCAATAGAAGACCATTAGGGTCCCTTCCAGCTCTATTTTTCTATATATGTCTGAAAAGGGAGGCTTTACCAGTCATGGTTAATAGATACTGTCCTCCAGGGCTATTTTTGAGCAGGAACGCACAGGAACGGAGTTAATAGATACTGTCCTCCAGGGCTATTTTTGAGCAAGAACGCACAGGAATGGAGTTCCGGCTGGCTTACAAATTGGCCACGCCTACAGCCTCCCCCCCCCCCAGGTTCCCCAGATGCCTCACAAGTTGTGGGGCGCCTGGAGAAGCCAAGCCAATCCAGGGAGGGAAGGCAGTTTCTCGGGAACTGCCTTCCCTCCTCGGGTTCTCCAGGCACCCCGCAGCCACGGGGCACCTGGGAGGGAGCTGTGCTGTCAGGGGTGTGGCCTAATATGCTAATGAGTTTCTGCTGTTGGGTGTGGCCTGTTATGCTAATGAGTTTCTGCTGGGCTTTTCCTACAAAAAAAGCCCTGCTGTCCTCCATGAATATGACTACATCTTTTTTTAAAGAAAAGCCAGATCTTGCCACATCTTCTTGGCATGATGAATTCCATGTATTTAGTTAGATGAAGTTATTATTCCTTTTGTCAGTTCTAAATCTTTAACTTGTATGAATCTTACTGGAGAGATGATAAACCACAGAGGGAAAAGTGAAAACATGCCATTGCACACTGCAAAGAAGATGCCTTTCCACTTTTTAGAGCTGAGTGGTAGGATACAAGCATCTCATTAGCATCTTACAGAACCACTACTTGCCACAAATAGAGATCAACAACACCTCAGATGGTAGCTGCAGAAGAAATTGTCCCAACTGATTCATGCAAGTGATCAAGCACATGAAGTTTGCCGGATCTGTGAAGTTCTGCACTGCTCCATTCTTATGCTCAGTGACCAATCAAAACTTTTTCTGTCTAATACGTGTAGATTTGCTCTACCCTGCAGTCCACTTGTCAATAGATATCTGTCTGTCTCTGCCTTGAGCTTCCTCCAGGGTCTGGTTAACCTTTCCACACACTGAATGAAGTATTCTAGCTTGGCAAAAAGAAAGATCACTCAAGCCATCTGAGAAAAGAAAAGGCACACATCCAGTTCAATTAGTTCAAGAAGCTCCACAGTTTATGTAGCTTGTAAGACTTAACTACACTCTTCCTGTGCTTCCAGCTGTGTA
Organism: Lepidodactylus listeri; assembly: GCA_029233225.1. Taxonomy (NCBI): domain Eukaryota; kingdom Metazoa; phylum Chordata; class Lepidosauria; order Squamata; family Gekkonidae; genus Lepidodactylus; species Lepidodactylus listeri. Next base: position 43,531,369 of record JARCFY010000002.1, on the reverse strand, counting down.
GACTGTGGGCGACTAAAGTCAAAATGCAGTGAAGGTGTGAGAATCAAATAATTTTGTGACAGTAGAAAGGTCAGCTGTAGAGAGGTGAACTGACTCAGGTTATTGCACCAGCAGGTGAGCAAGACTGTGTATGGCTCAGCCACCAGAAATGTGACAAATGTTTCTTGTGTTGTTCTTAGATTGAGAAGCCCTGGATTCATCCCACATGTGCCATATGTTTAGAGGTGCTTCATAAGTTTTCTTCATGAAAATAAGCTCTGTTTTGTGTGTGTGGGGATACATTCACCATCACTGGTAAATTACAGAATGAGTACAATGCGGACAGTAATTTACTGACCTGAGCGCCCATGGCAAAACATACACTGTGGTTGCACCTCACAAGTGGTAGTGTACATGGCTAGTTATTATCTTTCAGATCAGCTTTGAGTATGACAGATTCTCAAGTGAGACACATGATGTGTACCACTGCATCTTTCAGCAGCATGCATTCCTGCTCTACTTTTTGTAATAGTGTGAGTCATGCTGCTTTCAGATTAGAACTAGTCACTTGCTGTTTTCATCACAAGACAAATGATAGCCCAAAACAAAACTGAGTTTAGTGTTTAGTTATTTATTCTTGTTGTTATTATTTAATGGACCCCAGAATGAAGGTGTGAAATGCTAAAATACAGGTTAGTTATCATTAATGGTTGATCTGCATCATGAGTAAACATTTCTGTCACCTTTCAGTGCAGGTTACCTCTCATGAGCACCCTCTAATGGCTGCCAGCACTTAGCCGACACCACCCTGGCTCCAAACTCAGCCAGTGTCACTGCTATTCCTTGTTTATCCTGCCGGCAGACAAACCCATGCCAGGCCCATAGCTGCATTGGATTATTTGGGGGGCTGGCCCCCCAACTTATTTCAAAGGCCCCATGAATTTCCACTGCCACCTCTTCTTGCCTTCCCCTGTGGCTAAATGACCAGGGGAGAGGCGTCTGCGCTGCCTGTTGGGGCCCCTCATGGCTTGGTCCTCCCTGGCAAAGCAGCAGGGCTTCCTGCCCTAAACTGGGGCTCTGCTTAACTGCCAGGCTTAGGGAAGCACCAGCCACCTGGCTCCAGGTGCACTCCATTTGGAATGTGGATTGACACTGGAGGAGCAGGGCAGTGCGGTCTCCTTTGCTCTCCACCCAAAGCTGGGATCCAGAGGTGAGTGCTGTGGCTGAGGACCCAGGTGTGGTGGGTGAGGTGCTGGGGGGCTGCTCACCCGTCTCTCCAGCAGCCGGCCTGGGCCCAATCCCAGTGGTGCACAGTGTACCACCACCCCTTCCACCCGCTTCACAACTTCAACTGGGAGCCACTCCCAGCACAGTGCATCTGTGGGCACTCATGCTGCAACCTCTGGACAATGGGTGGTGGGCCAAGGAACTTCAGCCTTGACCTGCACTTCTTCGAGGACCTCTTCAGCAGCCGGGGGAAGCCTGTGTGACCACCCCAGTGAGCAGATGAGGGCCAGAGGGTGTAGGAGGGGGTGCAGAGGGTCGGTGCCTGGGAATGCTGTGGGAAGGGCGGAGGAGTAAAGTCTCTGTCTGGGTGGCCCAAGATATTCAACTTAAGTAAATTAACTTTAATTAATTAGCCAGTGCCCCCCAAGAATTTTAAATGCCCCCGAATTAGAAATTCCTAGCTACAGGCCTGACCCGTGTTCTGCTGAGGCTGCTCACTACCACCAAGGGAGTCACCTCTTCAACTCCAGAGGCTACAGCCAATGAGCAGTGGGATTGGCTACCTTTGGATCAGCAATCCACACTAGAGGGATTTAGCTTGTCTTGATTTTCTTCACCCTACCTGTGGACGAAAAAGTTATGCAGGTCCTGCTACAGATCAGCCAAAAAATGTCACACATACCCCAGCAGAGAGGTAAACACTGTTATCCGTATAAAGGTGCAAAAGTGATGCCCAAGAAAGGGATGCGCTCCTGTGCTCTGCCAATGCAATTCTCAGCAAGTCACCATCAAACTTGTACAATGCAAAATCTACATTTTGAGGGAATTTACCAGTCACTCGCCCCACCTTTCAACCTTCATTTATAACAGTGGGGCATGTGAGCACCTTTGGAATTCTGACATTGGGTGGTGGGCACAGCCACAAAAGTACTCTGGAGAGATGGCATAGAGGGTTTGGGGGGGGGGGTTGTCTCTACAGAGCCTTTTGCTCTATTGCAAAGAAGAGAGTTGGGTACAAAAATGTCCCCCAAGCCTGTTGTAGATGAGGAACAGATTTGTTCCCAATTAAAAACAGAGGCCTTTCAGATTGTATCTGCCATTCCTACAATGCAGTCTTTACACTGTCATTCACAGCTGTGTTTTGTTACATTCACACTACAATGGATTCTTCTGTCCCTTCTGTGACACAGACAAGATCTGTCGCTATAGCTGGAGATCACACATCATGCTGCATAGGTAGATGTTGGAACTCTGCTTTGGATGTTAAAACCCCCCAAGAAGAACAGGAAATCTGAGGCACCTGCACATGTCCTGTTTTTCTTCTCCCTGAGTTTTAATGCTTCAAAATGTTCTCTCAGCCTTCATTTGACATCAGAAGAACAATGTCACAGAGCTGTTGTGAGGGGAAAGACATGCTAAGTTTGAAATGCTACAGGGACATTTACAGTGGCAACGGGGACACGTACAGCGACTACAGGTTAGGCTCTTTCAAAAGTTCAACTTTGCTGCAAACAAATGAAACTCTCTGTGTGTGTGTGTGTGTGTGTGTGTGTGTGTACAGGGATTTTGTTGTTGTTGTTGTTTTGAAAAAACGGGGTGCTGGAACTCTCAAGAGGGAAATGAAGTTTTCAATTTGTATGCTGAAAACTCATGAACTTTTAAACATTTTTAAAAGAATTTTGTCCAAGAAGTTCCAGAACTCCATTCTGGTGCATTCCCCCAGAAAAACAAGCCGTGTGTGTGTGTGTGTGTGTGTTGTTTCTCCTTTCCTAGACAGAGGCATTGTGAGAAAGCTAAGAAAAAATGAAGCAATCAGTTCTAGGAAGAATGCCAACCCCAAACAAAGGCCCACCTTCCTTCACCTTTTCAGTCCATTGCTTTCTTTTCCTTCAGCTTTTGACCCTTTCAATGAGCTCTGACAGGCCTTTTCTTTCTTTATCTGGTCTTGAACCTATTTTGTCATTACAGAGCAATCCTAAACAGAGTTGCACCCTTCTTAACCCATTGACTTCCATGGATTAAGAGAAATGTAACTCTGCTTTCAATTGCATTGCCAGTCCCCTTACCCATCAAGCATCATTCACCAGAAGTCAAGAAGGAAAACAAAACAGCAGTCGAAGGGAAGATGCCACAGAACTGCTTTCAAAGAGACCTACAGCAGACTTCATGTCTCACATGGCCTTACATTTGTATAAAATATTCAGATCCTTCACAAATTAATGCCATGTGGCAAAGTATGAAGAAAGAACACACTCTGCCACAAATCACTCCACAGCATTATGTCCCGTTCAGAAGTCCCAGGACAACTGTCAGTGAACTGAATGCATGGCAATTACTTCTCCTTTCCTTCAAAATGGCTCCATTGTTTGAATCCATTAATCCAGAGCTTTTTTAAAAAAAAATCTATCCATCTATTCAGAAGTCAGGTATTGTCCTCTGTGCAGATCCTCAATGCATTCTAAGTGTTTTTTGTTTCAATGGGGCTAACAACAGTATCATGTTTTTGGAGGCTAGTTCCAAATGGGGGGAGGAGAAAATCTTTCAAAATAGAAAGACTAGTGGATATAGCACAGATTCTAGTAAGAATTTTATACTTTAAAAAAAATGAACTTGAAAAATTACATAATGGGAGGTATATGTGTGCATTTGAATACTGCAGCAGCCCCTAGTATAATCTGATTATGTGTACTCTGTGAATTTAGACACATTGCATACGGATGCATATATTCCTCCTGCAAGATCCTTATCAAGGAGTGCTAGATGGCCAAATATCAGAATAGAAAGCAAATTTTGCAACCACTATAGCAGTATAAGGATTAGCATACCCTGAAAAATTATTTGTTTTCTGCATTCTATATAGATCTCCCACAAAAGTCAATTCAGAGACTACAGTTGTTGCAGAATGCCACAGCTGGGTGGAACATGCATGTTACTCCCATTCTGCAGTAACGCCACTGGCTGCCTGTCAGTTGCTGGAGGCTCAATTCAAGGGTTTGGCTATCACATACAAAGCCCTTCATGGCCTTGGTCCTCAGGACTGCCTCCAGGACTGCCTCTCTGCCATGGCAGCTTTGTTCACCTGAGCAAAGCCTTCTGAAGGCACCACCCTGCCAATGGGCAAAATCAACAACTGCCAGTACACGTGAGTTCTCTGTTGTCGACCCCACTTTATGGAACAATCTGGAGGTTAGGAAGGCTCCCATTCTCCTGGCTTCCTGCAAATGAATCAAAACAGAATTATTCAGGACTAGGGCTGCCAAGACCCCCCAGGGGGTGGGGATTCCCCTGCTCAAAGGGCCCTGAATCCATCAGTCCAGATCTGGCCAGCGGGGAGAATGCCACCCCTTTAGTGGCCAGATCAGGCCGATGTGCCCGACATGATGATGTCACCCAGAAGTGACGTCATCACACTGGGCACGTCACTGGGCAACACTCTAGCAACCAGCCTGAAAACTCTATGGTACCATGTCCCAGACCAGGAACAACTCTTCCCCACTTTTTCATGTAAGTTACTTGGCAACTCTGTTTAGGACAGCTTTTTTACACAGGTATTAGGCCTGTACTGAAATGAAATGGTTCAGAAGGATGCTTTGATAAAGGGAGGGTCTGTGGACTATATCACTGCTTACTGTTTGTTGCTGTAAGCATGATCCTACCATGTGATTTATGCATCATTTGAAGTGTCATGTTTAAATGCTTAAGCTTTGTTTCAGCTTGTTTCAGCTCTGTTTTGAATTTCTGCAATTCAAACCCTATTGCATTGTTTATTGGATGAACCATCCCGTTGATTGTATTGACTTACACTGTGTAATCCGCCTGGAGTCTAAGTGAGGAAGGTGGACTATAAATAATGTAATTAAATAAAAATAAATACATACATTTTGTTACTAATTTGTTTCCACTGATACTTCTTAAGACATTTCTGATTTAATTTCTTTGTTTTCCATCTGAAGGAAGGTAAATATGTCGAAGACATATCTATGGAAATCTATCATTATCTATTGACCATCCAGGCTCAAAGGCAGAATTCCTCTGGTAGCCAGATTTGGTTTTCTGCAGGGCCTGCCTATAGGCTTTTGTGTAGCATCTGGCTGGCTGCTGTTGGAAACAGGATGCTTATCTACCTTTCATCTGACCCATCAGGGCTACTGTTATATTCTTATGGAGGACCAGTTTTTATTCTGATAGCTGAAGTGCCATTTTCTAAATTGAAATTCCAGGCACTTTCCCAAAAGTGTACTTTTCAGAGTTGGTACAAGGAAGTCAGCCTAGTTTAGTTTAATTATATACACCTGCTCAACTAAGAAAATTCCAAGTTTCAGCAATAAGCCTTGCTCAGTGGTATAATTCAGACTGATGTAAAATATTTCATTTGCCCATGGATCTTCTTAGGTCCAATCTGTAATGCTTGAAGCTCCAATGGAGTGCTCAGATACAACTAGATTCTTTGATGAGTTGCCCATGTTGAAGAAGAAGAAGACATTGGATTTATACCCCACCCTTCACTACTCAAAGGAGTCTCAGAGTGGCTTACAAACTCCTTTCTCTTCCCTTCCCCTCCCCACAACAGACACCCTATGAGGTAGGTGGGGCTGAGAGAGTTCTGAGAAACTGCTCTTTTTCAAGAGCAGCTATGCCAGAACTATGGCTTGCGCAAGGTCATCCAGCAGGTACAAGTAGAGGAGTGGGGAATCAAACCTGGTTCTCCCAGATTAGAGTTTGCGCACTTAACCACTACACCAAACTGGCTCTCAAGAATGTTGTATCTCAAGAATATTTGACACCAATTACTCCATGGGTGAACATCTCAGTGTGAGTAAGGTCCATTCTGTATATGATCAGTTTTATGTATACCTTTGTTAAATTAATGGTGTGCTCAGTCTGAATTATACCACTGAGGGAGGCTTATTGCTGAAACGTACTTGGTATTGGTTTTTGCATATAAAAGAAGAGAAGAGATTGGATTTATACCCCACCCTTCACTGCCCAAAGGAGTCTCAGAGTGGTTTACAAACTCCTCTCCCTTCCCCCCCACAACAGACACCCTGTGAGGTAGGTAGGGCTGAGAGAACTCTGACAGAAACTGCTCTTTTTCAAGAACAGCTGTGCCAGAACTATGGCTTGCCCAAGGTTCTCCCAGATTAGAATCAAACCTGGTTCTCCCAGATTAGAGTCAGCACACTTAACCACTACACCAAACTGGAGACAGTATGTATATTTTAACCAGTATTTATATGGACTTTATATTGGGATTAGGTTCTTATATGCTTAACCATAAGACTGTTCTTTTTAAATGCTATTTTAGCACTCATGATTGTATTATTAAATTATATATTATGAGCTACAATGGGCAGCCACATCTGACAACAAATTATTCTGATCTGTATTGTGAATGACTGAATGGTCCAATCACATCTGATACAATAATTACTTAGCCACAGAGAAGCTGATTGGAAGAAGGCAAGGTCTCATCATACAGAGATTTAACAGTCAACATCCTGTCTTGTTGCTCACTTTAACTGTTTAATTGACTTGTTTCTTGTGTGTCTAAACATAGAGTTTGGGTTTTCTTTTTTTCCTCTCAAGCAGCTTGGCACAGAATGTACACAACATGGCTCAGAAGAAGAAATATGTGAGATGCCACCAACATGAGCAAAACTTTGGAATAATTAGCTGGGGATATAGAGGGAGGGAGGAGAACTACAGTCTAAATTTATATTCATTGCCTCCTGCTTCAGCTGACTCTGGGGTGTGGCAAGACAGGATTGTTGCTATTTCAGATGCTCCTTCTTTTTCATAGCTGAATGGCCCTTTAACAACTTCCATATGGATCACAGATGCCACCCAGCAGAGCTCACCATGAACAGCAAATGCCCATTCTTTCATGCCAAAATCTAGAGTCTCAAAATACTTCTGTTTTCATTTTCTCAGCACATTTTATTCAATTTTATTAGGTCATTTAGCAAATAATTTTAATTTTCTGCTTAGATCTGAGTTTCTGGGAGTAATGTACTGTTGTACAGTTAATGAGTCTGCTAATAAGCTCCCAGAAAATGTGATTTGCAAATCATTCCTTGACATAACTGTCACTCAGACCCTATGCCAATTAGCATAACCATTAGCAAGTATCCCCTAAGAGGTCCTTGAAATTTAAATGAGATTTCCCAAGATCCCTTTTTACTAGGATAGAAGATTCCTTCTTATACAGAAGACCCAGCTAGGGAAAAAAGCAATATCTCATTAATAAAAGTATATCTTTAGAGGTAAACAGCCACCTGGGTTTCCAAGCACTATTCTGTCTTAATATATAATGTATGTTTGTTTGCTCGCTTAATGATGCTAAAAGTGATCACTGTTGAATACTTAATTAAGATACACAGGGAGGGAGGGAGCCACTGTTTGACACAGCTTCTGATAATATATAGTGTAATATAACCAAAGACACTTATTAAGTAGTATGGCACAACTGCATTTTGATAGCTTTGGGGGCCTTTGTTGGCAATATGGCCTGGGATAGACCTGATGGAAATGGATAGACTCAGATAATAAGGACTTCTTCGTATGCATCCTAAGATACATGAGTGCTGCTTCCTACTGTGTTGTCTCACATGGCTGTGCTTTGTTTGGGAATACTGAATGACAGAATCAGAAGTTAAAATGTTGAGTTAGAATAAGCAGAGTTATCCACAACCTGCTTCATGTTCCCTTATCACCAGAGGTGCAGATGAGTTGGATCTCATTATGTTAGATCCCATGGATTCTCTGTGCTTGTGCAAGGAAACTTCCTCTGACCCAAGAGTCTCTTCTCTTTGTGTTAATAGAAAGAGCCACCATTTGTGAAATGGATCCACAAGATCCACCCCATGGGATAAAGCATTAGGTGCAAGATGGCTGTTTTTCAGTTGACATGTTTGGTATGATCAATTTGTGTTTCCTCTGTTGTAGAGTGTGTTAATTTAAATTGGTGGTGGGTGAGTTGATTGATTTGGGGCATGCCAGACTGAAAAACATAAATTTAAAAGAATAGGACCAAGGATTCCAGTCTCAATAGCTTCTTCATTCCAGGATTCCAAGGTGGTTACTTCCAATGGATGCTTTGTTCTCCAGAGAACATGGCCTGCAATCCTAAAACACTTTTCTGGGATTAAGCAACATTGACTAGAATTGGACTCACTTCTGAATAGACCTGTTTAGCCTTGCTCCCATGGTTGATCCAAAAGTCAGCATGTGTCTGGAAACGCACCTTGAAATTCTTTATCCAGGTAGGTGAGACTTCTTGTTTCAGGGTGAAAACCCCAGAATAATAGCTCTATAACAATTTAAAATTGCAGAAGGCTTCCTCCTTGGAGTCTACTATAAGTCAGTCCCTCAGCTTGGGAAAACCAGAGCCTGAATTTCTTCATGTCTAATAGAAGCCTATACTTCAGGGACTTAAGAAAGAATGGTAGATGCTCCAAGGTACAGTTGAGTTTAAAGTGAAAGGCATGGCCCAGAGGCAGCAGGAGAGGGGAGGGAGAGACAGAGAGGAAACTGAACATGGCAAACAGCTATTAGTTGGCTTCTCTCTTCCCTTTAAATTTTAAAGGGTCAGTATGTTCTATGAGAAGACCTGGCCTTCAAACTTACAAACTCTGGAAGCCAGGTTTTTCCACAACAAAGATAATTTCCCTTTAAAGGTTAAAGGGAAAAGAGACACCAACTAGAAGCAGTTTGCTGGATAAACCTGGACTTCAGAAGCCAGGTCTATCCCCCCATGCCCCTGTGACAAACTGACCTCCAAAACTCGGATGCTTAGTGCACCAAAAGCAGAGAGCTGGGAGATTAGGGGTTAATGCCTCCCCTTAAAGCCCAGTTTGATTGACAGGCTGCTGCCTGCATGCACCCCCTGCTCTCTGATTGGTCAGTGCCAGATGAGGAGAGCTTTCAAAAGTCTTGTGAGTCTTGTCAGAGAGAGTCAGTCATCGTTTGGACTTTGACTTGGCAGTTGTCAGTCAGGAGGAATTTGTGTATGTCAGGCTGAGGAAAACAGTCAAGTCACTTGAGAAGTGAAAGGACACAACTCCTAGTCTTTAGTGTACACCAACACATTTTGGGAAAAGTTCAGACATCAGAACTTAACTTCTAAGTGTCAGCACTAACTGAATTCCATTTAACCACTGTCTCTAGAACTGGGGGGTTAGGTTTGCCAGAAGGGGATGAGTGGTTTGTGGGAAATTGCCAGCCGAGCCAAACAGAATAAGATTTTTAAAATGAAACTTTATTAAGAAGAAGAGGAGGAGGAGACTGGATTTATACCCCATCCTTCACTCAGAGTGGCTTACAAACTCCTTTCCATCCCCCTCCCCACAACAGACACCCTGTGAGGTAGGTGGAACTGAGAGAGCTCTTTTGAGAACTACTCTTTCAAGGACAGCTCTGACAGAACTATGGCTTGCCCAAGATCATCCAGCAACTGCATGTGGAGAAGTGGGGAATCAAACCCAGTTCTCCCAGATTAGAGTCCATACACTTAACCACTACACCAAACATTGTTGCTGAAAGACATCTACAAGATAAACCAAACTCTCTAGTGAAGTATTGTGTCTCTTGGAAATTAAGCTTCAATTATACTCTGTTGCCTGTTCAAGATATCCTAATTTTCTTTTTTAAAACTACACTGTCCCCTGCCCTATTCATGATCCAACTGTGCCTGTTCAATAAAATCGACCTTTTTGTTTCATCTTTACTTTGTATCTAGTGCCATTTCCAAAGGGTTATATAAGAGTTACAATAAAATCTGGCCTGGGCAAAAGCCAAATAATTTCTTTAACACTGGGTGGGACACAAAGAAATTTATAAGTTTATAATTCAAACATGCTGCTAAGAGGCTGCTCAGTCAGAGTGGTGAACAGTGTTTTGGTGGGAAAATCTGTCTCATGGAAGAGACGGAGCAGGGCTCCATCATAGCCCCTTTAGAGTTTAAAAGTGTTAAAATAAGGAAGGCCTAAATCCAATGAGACAGACGTAAAACCATTTTTTTAATAAAAGCCATTTTCAAAAGAGAAACAGAGTGAAACTTTCTACTGTTCCAACCAGCCAAAAGCAATATAGATATTGGCTAGGACCCAAGATCAAGACAGCCATGAAGTTTGAAGTCTAGAGCTCTTACAAACAAACCACTCCGAGCTATGCAAACACCAGGAATCACTGCCAAAAGCCCCTAACAAGGGGAGTGGGGTTTTTTGAGGCTTGGAATAATGGGAATGATAGTTTTATCTGCATGCATTTCTAATACACCTTCAAGATTTCAACAAGCACCTTGAGTGGATGGACAGAGAAATGTAAAATGAAAAGGAACCTCACTTAAACCATCATAATAGCTTAATTGCAGCTTAATTTTCCTAACAGAAATCAGGCAGGCTCTTTGGGCAGGTTAATGATTAGCAGGATTCATGATGCCAACTTACGTAAGGATCAGGAACTGGACCAGGGAGAAAGAAACCTTTCCCAGCTGAAATAAATTTCAAAGATAGAGTTCTATAGGCAAACCCCTAATTTCCCACAAAACGGGGGAAATAGAATAAAGCTTCTTTTCCATAAAAAAAGGAATTTAGGTTTCCATAAAAGCCTTCATGACCAGAAAGCTGATGATGGAGTTTGAATAGCAAAGTGGGAGGAGAAGGTTTTGGGATGGATTTGAACACTGACCAAAGCAGAATGGCAGACAGGCCTCTTTCTCCACCCCCTTTCTTTGAAATTCCTTGGTGATGTATTCTGAATGCTACTTACATGTAACCATGAAGCATGAAGCTATGCAGGTTAATGCTATACATCTATACATGCTTGCATATAATACATACTTCTGTTATGTACACTATATGCCATAGTATCCATTATTGCTAGTAACCAGGAACTCCTGAAAGGATGGTTTTTGGGGAAACTAAGGAATAAAGAAGGATGATTGTCATAGAAGGTTTGATTCAGCCGCCCTGAGCCCGTTCATGGGGAGGGCGGGGTATAAATTGGAAAAATAAATAAATAAATAAAATTCTAAGATGGATGCTATCAGGAGACACACCATGTTGACAGTGCTGGGCCAGAGTAGAATTGGGTTTAGGAATGGTTTCAGCACAGGACTTGACCCAGGAGCAGTGAGCAGTGCCTCACAAAAGCTCATACCCTGCCACATATTTTGTTAGTCTTTAAGGTGCTACTGGACTCTTGCTCTTTTCTATTGACCCAGCAGAGTTGGGGTGTCCTTGGCAAGGGGGAACCCAGACAGGACATACATGTTTTTCATGATCATATGATAATTTTTGCCAATAATGATATGTTACCAATTTGGTAGAAATCCAAGAGTAGTTGTAAGAATCTGATTGGGTTAGAAGAGTGGGCAGATGAGCTGTATAAGAATAGGGGAATATCCAATAGGAGCCTGGCAGAGAGGATTCAAAGCCTCTCTCCCTCACTTCCTGTCTTTCAGGTATTCATCTGAAGGAAAAATTCATGAAGATAATTCAACTGAAGGTAAAAATTCATGGCTTCCTAGCAAGCCATCTTCGGGCCTACTTTGAATGTGCTCCACTACCCTTTTCCTTAGAGGACTGGTGAGATTCATATTCTACTTGCTATGTTCTTATGTTGCTTTTCATGCTCCATGCTGCTTATCCTTTATGCTGTTTTAAGTAATATTAATGCTTCACTATAGGTATGGATATTTTATATTAAGCTAAGTTACATGTTCTCAGTGTATTTTTCTGAGCTGGTGTATTGTCTGGAAATTCTGAATGTGATTAAAAGTTAGAGTTGTTAGTGCATAAACTAATATGCTAGTGCATAAACTAATAAAATCCCATAAAATCTATGAATCTGGTGTCCAAGTTCTTTCTTTTCCTGGAAGTATCATTCCCAGAGTAAGATTCAAAAGATCCCTCTCACAAACACAGGTTTAATCTGGAAATAATGCAGGTTAACAAAGGAAAGGAAGGACTGAATTTTCCCCAGACTTACTGTTGTGGAATTAGGGCCTGTATTGAGCCTCAGTCTTCAGTTAAACCTATGTTGCTTTAGTTTCTATAGTAAAGTATAGTTGAATTATTGGTTCTGTTTCCCAGGAGGCTTCAGGACTCTGCTGGTGCGGTTGCTTTCTGGTAACAATAACCCTATACATGACTTTTGCCTTACATGACTTCTGCCTTTTGGACTGTTTATGCTTTATCAAATCCTAAACAGATAGGGTATCTGTAACTAGCTTCCTTGACTCTCTGAGTCACCCTAGCTTTCCCTGACCTTCCTTACCCTAGAGATAGAAAGGGCTGAGCTTCGTCATGTACATCAGGTATACATCAGATGCTTAGCAACAGACTTGACTGACATTAGCTCCTATGGATAGGAAAAGGTATTTAATGTCTGAATTTAGGCTTGTTCATGGTTGTTTTGGACAACCACCTTCTATTATGGGTCCTGACAGAGCAACCAAGGATATCCTTTATAGAACTACAAGTTAATGCATTGGGGTTGTGTTGAAATATTCTGTGTTGAATATTAAAATGCTACAAGTGTTTTCTGACTCAAGAGTGTGTAATGGAATAAAATGAGTTTTGGTTTAGAACTACTGTCTCCCCTCTCTCTCTGGATGGAGTAGGGACCCCTGCCAGCTACTCTCCCTCCTCAATGGACACAGTGGGGATGGGAGTCCATGAAAAGGTTCCTGCACACCTAATTCCCCCAATACTTATGTAGCTGGCATTAGGCTTTCTGGTTGCTCTGAGGCCTTGTTGCATATCTGTCTCTCAGTTACAATCCCTGCCACAGGCACTGGAGGTAGCAGAGTATGCCTTGACAGCTGGAAAATAGCAAACAGGGCCCTAGACTCCTGCAAGGTTTGGCTGCCCACAGAGATTTCCACAGAGGCCAGGTTTTCCTATAGAAAACCTCAGAACTCTGGAGGCCAGAGCTTCCCATAAGGAATAATAGCCATTTAAAATATAGAGGGAACACCTGTTTGCTCAAGACAGCTTCCTTATTCTCTTTCCACACTCCTGGCCGCCCACAAAATTGAAACACTTCCAAGTTTTTGTTACTCCCAGCATTTCAGATTGAGCAGATCTGGAAAAAAATGAATTTCAGGTATATCTTCAGCTCAGGAATATCCAAATGCAGACCCCAAAATCCTGTGTCTGGAAGTGAAATACTTTAAGCAGCTCTGCCCACATTCAGCGCTTGGCATCTCCATTGAAGGGTCTTATGTAGCAGGTTTGGGGACTTTTCTGTGCCTGAGGTTGCAGAGAACCAGAATCACTGAGAGATGACAATAAAGAGCAAGCCAGACCTATGACCTCCATGTAAAGCAGCTCCATATGTTCATATGAGGTGGTCTAGGACATACTTGGTCAAAAGAAGGCATTTGCTAATAGATGCTTTGGGATTGTCTAACTCACAGAACTTGGCTGTTGTCTTTATCAACCATATGACAATGTGATACTGAAATAACCTGCACTCCTAGGAACTGTTTAATAACTTCTTGATTTACTAGTTGATAGAATCTTCAGCTCTGCAAGGATTCTGATTGGAATTTTTTCTCTCCGAAAGCCTCAGTCACTATGGTTTATATCTGGCATGGCCAAACTGGCTCGGGAGCCACATGCAGCTCTTTCACACATATTGTGTGGCTCCCGGCAGGGTGGCTGGGGAAACCAAGGGATGCACGCCTCCCTGATTAGTCTTCCCTTCCCCAGCCAGTGTTCCCCTCCCCGGGTAGGCTTGGGGGGAGCAGAGAAGAAAGGAACTTTAAATGTGTTCTCAAACCCCCCCCCCCCCCGCCAGCTTGGAGAAGACATTTGTCTCTTTTAATCTCTTCTCCAAGCCAAGCCAACCGGAGGGGGGGGGGCTTGGAGGATGCATTTCCACCTCTCCCTCCCTCCTTCCCCATTTGCTTTCTTTCCACCTCTTTCTTTTCACCTTGCTCTCTCTTTCTTCCTGCCCCCTTCCTCCCCATCTATTTGCTTTCTTTCCATTTTTCTCTTTTCCTTCCTTCCTTCCTTCCTTCCTTTCCTTCCCCTCACTCTTCATTCCTTCCTTCCTTCCCCCTCCCTCCCCCAACTATTCTCTCTCTCCACTTCTTTCATTCTTTCTTTCCACCTCTCTCTTAGACAAATAAATACCATTTGCAAACAAATACATATAACTGGACAAATAAATATCATTATCAATATCTATTTTTACCCCTTTTGTTATTATTTTCGGTTTTATTTTCGGTTTTTAAAAAAACCAAAATTGCATGTTTTTCAATAAAACCGTGTGTGTAATAATTGTTCATGTCTTGCGGCTCTCAAACATCTGATGTTTATTCTGTGTGGCTCCTATGTTAAGCAAGTTTGACCACCCCTGGTTTCTATGTCGACAAATTTCAGCACCAGAGACAGATCCATTCATAACTAGGGCTGTGTGTTCCGTATAAATCAAACTGAATAAATACCTGAAAAATACCTTATCGGTATTTTCCGGATATTATTTAAGCCAAATATGGGTCAGAGATATGTATCCTGCTACTGATATAGCTGAGTCTGAAAAAAGCTGATTCCCCCCTCCCCCGCTTTTATTTGGGTCATCTATACCACAAGCCAGCCCCAGCTGAGGTGCTGCAGACAGAGCTCTCAGCTCCATGCCAGGAGCTGCAAGAGAGGATCAGCTGGGGCAGCATGGTGCTGACAGCTTTTTACAGCTCAGCTGGGACTTTTGCAAGGCATGGAGGGGGGAAAGGCATTTAAAAGCTTTTGTACTCTCAGTGCCTTTTGCAAACAGTGAGTTCCATGCCTTTTAGAAGCAGTGAGTTCACTTGGAAGGCTGTAGGGTGAGCTCGCTGCTTTGGACTCACAGTGTGGCTCAGAGAAGCATTTAAAGAGAAAGTGTCCTTTTTCATGCTTTTTCCCCTCCATTAGAAACAATGGAGGATGGGACACCTCATTCTGGGGCTCATAGAATTGGACCACCTGGACCAATATTTTTGAAATTTGTTTTTTTTTAAGGACAGGCACCAGCAGCTATACTGCAAATTTGGTTAAAAGGTAAAGGTTTCCCTTGCTCGAAAGCCAGTCAAATTCAACTCTAGGGATGTGGTGCTCATCTCTGTTTCCAAACCGAAGAGCCAGCACTGTCCAAAGACATTTCCGTGGTCATGTGGCTGGCATGGCTAGATGCCGAGGCACATGGAATGCTGTTACCTTCCCACCAAAGTGGTACCTATTTATCTACTTGCAATTTCTTGCTTTCGAACTGCTACATTGGCAGGAGCTGGGACCAGAAATGGGAGCTCACTCCGTCATGCAGCACTTGGGTCTCAAACTGCTGAACTACTGATCTTCCAGTCTGCAATTCAGCATCTTAACCACTTGAGCCACTGCAGCACTGCAAATTTGGTTACTCTTATTTCAAAAAAACAGCCCCCCACTCTGAGCCCCAGATACCCCCCGATCAATTCTCCATTATAGCCTATGGGTAATAGTCCCCATGGAGCCAAAAAAAATCTGCTATCCCAATTATTTCCTTAATTCCAATACCATACTGATATTGGGATTCGGGAATATTGGGAAATACCAATATTTTCCAGGTTCAATATACCCGAAATACCATTTTTTCCCTTGCACACCCCTAGACATAATCTACCAGGAATGCAATTGAAGAGCCATTTAAAAAGGTTGTTTTGTATTTGTTTCCTTATGTTTTAAAAATGCCTAGGTGCTTCACTGATCAAATCACCCATAAGAAAAGAAGCACTAATGCTATTTTACTGGGTTTTTATGTACTGATTTTAAAAGTTTTCATTACTTTGTCCCTTATATAGATCTTTTTTTTCCTCAGAAAGTCTTTTGCTCTCATTAAATACAGACAGAGCTTTGATAATTAGTGGTAATGACTATGATAGATTTTTGCAGATCAGTAATTCAGTGGGGAAAATCAAACGAAGGATATCACATCCTTTATCCAGTGGCTTGAATATGCAAATTGTATGGGAGCTATCAATGTCCAAAAGAATGATAGAACACCAGCTCCGTTTCTTTGTCCCCCTTCCTTCCTGAAACTAAGCATAAGCTCATGTAAACTGGGACAGTCTTATTCTGCTGCCATCACTCCTTCCCCTCCTTTTGCTGTCTCCCTTACCTTAAAATTTTAAATTGTAAGCTCCTTGGGGCAGATGACTCTTGTATTTTGATACTGCTTTATATGCTGCTAAATATTTTATACTATCCTGTGTTGTGGCAAGGTTCTTAAATTTGTGGTTTTCTATAGTCTGTTAATGTTTAACAACTTTATGCCATGCACATTGATGGCTCAATAATATTAGCAATAACAGCAACAACAATAACCTTTTTTGGATTCAAACCAAGGTGCTGGTGTTGGATTGCTGTGGTCCTGCTTCACCTCATATTATGTAAGGAAAATCTGCCCTGGCGGTGCCACTTCCAGAAATTTGGCCAGTGACTTTAAGAAGAAGGATCTTTTCTCCCATGTCACCTCAACTGTAGAACTATTTTGTGGAGCTCACCTAGCTTAATCTTTGCTTACCTAAAGACTAATAAAAACCATTCTCTTTTCCTGACAGCATTTGGAAGTGTGATGCAATATTATTTTTAATGTGCTGTGTTTAATTTCAGTTGAGATAGTTTATGATGGCTTTATTGTTATTTTCAGTTGCTGATTTCATTTTATGTTCTCTAGAGAAAGGCAGGCAAAAATATAGTGAAGGATGGAGAAAAGAAATTCAGTTCAGTATTGCTTCTTGGTCTTTTGGCTAAGATCAAGTGTAAGAAAAAGGAAGTGTGGGTGCTACAAAATGCACTCTGCTCAGTGAGAATGATCAGCAAATGAGGTGCTCCATTTGAGCAGTCCCTTCCAGTTCTGGGAAAGTTGATTCCTGGGGTCACAGAATCCCCATGGACATAATAGCTACATGGGTCAGGGCAGGGGCTGCAGTTTGGAGAGGGAAGGGGACAAGATTGCCACTCCTTCCTCTTTTGCAGGTACAGGTCCATTGATGGATGAGAATCAATTTAACTCCTTTCTCAGGGGTCATTTCATAGAAAAAGAGGTGCAGGAGCTCATTAGCATAACTCATTAGCATAACTTATTTGCATATGCTACACCACCTGACATCACCAGAACTATATCAGAAGGCAAGAAAGAAAGGAGGGGGGGAAGGAAGGAAGGAAGGAAGGAAGGAAGGAAGGGAGGGGGGGAGAGAGAGAGAGAGAGAGAGAGAGAGAGAGAGCTGGCAGAGAGGGTACAGCTACCAATCCAAGCCTCAGAAATACCTCCCAGAAATATTCTGGGAGGATAGCTTCAGTGGTGGCTGAAGCCTTCAGAAGGCTGGTCAAAGGAACAAGGACCTTTCCAGGGGAGGGGGTCATTTTGCTGCAGCCATGACACTAGCAGGAATTCCCCTGAGGGGGGGGGCTGGCACCAACTCCCGGACCTGAGCTCCCTCGAAGGTCCTGCTCGAAATGACCCCTGTTGGCACGTATCCTGCAAACCACTGGAATCAATTTTCCTAGGGTGAGAAAGGAGCAGAATGTGGCAAATGGTGACAGTCATCAGCACTTTCCACTGATGGATCTCTAGATCCAATCCAGTATCTTTCTGTTTGTTCTGTGCATCCACCTTGACCTCTGTTCTCCCATTGTCAGCAGTCTCAGAAGAAAATATCTCCTGCTTTAGCCACAGCAGAGAGAGCCCAGAGAATGTAGAGGATGATCTATATGTTAGAAGTCAAAGAAATGGGAGTTGTATTTAATTTCCTTCTTTATCTCGTCTACTGGAGGAATGCTTATTTCAGGACTGCTGGTTTTGCATGCCAATTTCCCCCCTGTGCATAGAAATATTATGCCTACACACATAAAGTTATGCTACTAGGCAATATTATGCAGATAAAAATGAAAATGGTGTGTAATATTTTTAGACTGTGAAAAATGCAGATGATTGTTTAGCTTTTTTAAAAAATAACAGTTAAGAGAATATGAGACTCATTCTTCATTGGTAGTGAAAGTAAACATTACACACACATATGAGCAGATCAGTCCAAATGGGGTAGTACCTGAGTAGCTGTTGAAACACAAGCAGTAATACCACTGATCAAGAGACTGGATTCAGTTCCTCTTATTATTTATTCATTCATTTACAAAACTTGTATCCAGTCTTTCTGCCTTTAAAAGGGCCACAGAGGTGGCTGACAATTTAAAACACACATGATAAAATCACTTTTTAAAACCATTAAAATCAACCCCCAAATGTGCATCATTAAAACAATTAGAAACAGATTTAAAATATATGCAAAACAAAGAACAGCAATCAAAAACATTGGTTAGACAGGAGGTGTTGTGTCCTTAATGCTAGGCATCAAAATAAGGAAGCAGCATAGTTTCAAACAGGAGTACTGCTTAATCAGTTATTTCTCTGTCTAGAGCTGCAGTGAGGGGGAAAAAACTTCCTATCACCCTGTCCCTGCCCACATCAAGTTCTGCAGTGGACTCAGGTAGTCTAAAACACTGACCCAGATTAAAGGACCAGAGTTGTCAAAACACCACAGGAGGGATCATTGAGGGAATACCAAATGAAACAAAAAATGTCTTCACTTGCTGGTGGAAGATGACAACAGAAGGAATCAGAAAAATCTCCTTAGGTAGAGAGTTCCAGAGCTTTGGTGCCATGACTGAAAAGACCCTGTTCTGGGTTACCACCCATCTAATGATAGGAGGCAGGGGCATCCAAAGCAGGGCCTCTGAAAATGACCATAGTGGTTGGAAAGGTTCATGAAGGAGTAGGTGGTCCTTCAGGTATCTACATGGGTTCTCAGGCATAGGGGGACTGAGCAGCCCAGGCTGGGCGTGGCCTGGGAAGCCAGTCACCATCATGGGGGGCAATCACCTCCCAGGTATGGTAAGTAGGAGGACCCCCCAGGACATACATCTCCTTCATAAGTTTCGGGAACAGATCTTAGATGAGTATTATATTGACATATTTACCCTCTCAAGCCTGAAACAGAAGCTGGTAAGGCAGGTCCCTGCCATGACAAAAAATGGGTCCCCCGAGGCTGGCAGTGAGCGCACGTTTCAGGACTGGTTGTCAGGATACACAGTTTTTATGAGCATGGCACAGTCTTCATTCCCTGGGCAAACATGTTTGGGACCCAGGTCCTGGGAAGAGATGCTCTCGCCATTTGAGCTCCCGGGCGCCCGGCAACGCCGTGGCGCCCGATTGGGTGCTCCTTTGCCTCCCCGTCGCCGGGAGAGGCAGCAACGCTGGTGCGCCTTCGCGCGCATCCGGGAGCTTCAGGGGGGGGCGTGGCTTGCCTGCTAGATGCGGGAGCCTCGCCCCCAGACTGGCAGTTGCTCCGCGTGCTCTGCAGTTGCGAGCACGCGTTTTGGAGCTTAGCAGCGTCAGCGGCAATTGATTGTTCCCCCCACCGGGTTGACGGCCTTATCTGTGGGCGGCGTTGCTGCGGAGGGCACGGGTGGCGGCGGCTCTCCCGGGTCACACTCTCGTTTGGCTCTCCCGGGTCCCACTCTTGTTGCAGCCGAGGTTTGCGGGCCTGCTGTCGGCGGCCCGACGGGGCTTGCAGCAGCTGTGCTAGCGGTGGCGGACGGGAGCTCTTGGTCTCCGCCCCCCCACCCGACGTTGGCTCTCAGTATGCGGCGGCGTACCGGCGTCCTTTTTGTGGGGCCTGGTGGGAGTTGAGGGTCGGGGTGAGCGGCAAGGGTAGCCTAGAGCTGCTTGCCCCCCCCTGTCACTCATTAGGGGGTAGGTGTGGGTGTGGTTTAGGGCCGTCTGGGAGGGCGGGGTGCAGAAAGGCGCCAGGCAATAGCAGTCGGCGTCCCCCCCCTTCCCCCCCCAGCCTGTTCTTGTTCCGTGCGGGGCTGCGGAGGCTTTTTGGCCTAAGGGGCTGTGCTGCTCTGGGGAGTGTTTGATTGGCTGTCGGCTGGGATCAGCTACTAACTTGGACCCCCCCCTCCCCCTCCCCCTTAACAACATACCCATAAGGGGATATAGGCTTGGGCGGCTGCCTTGCCAGGAGGGTTTTTAGTGCTTGGGCTGGGATCGGGGTGCAGCCTGTCTCACCAGCCTTAGGCCTGTCAGGCTTCCTGGGGCATTTGTTGCTTCGGCGGCCATTTTAGGTTCATAGTTAGTCTTGGCCTCAGGGGCCATTTTGAACCCACTACATTGTCGGTAGGCTTATACTGACAGCCATTTTAAGGGGGTTAGCATAACTGGCTGCTGGGGCGGGTGGCCATTTTATATGTAGTATTTTTGGCTCTTGCATTCTCGGTAGTTCAGTGGCTTAATTGGGGGTTCTTTTAACTTTGCATGTCTTGTTATAACATTTTGGTAAGGTTTTAACTGTTTATTCCGTGTTGTGTATTCCTGCTCATGGCTTCAGGTAAAGGAAAGGGTAAGGGCAAGGGCAAGCAGCCTTTGCCTAAGAGGCCTCCGGCGCGACCGCCTCCAGCCATCCCGTCGGACGATGAGGATGAAGAAGATCTGGTGAATGCTGCCATCTTGCTGCGGTTGGCGGCGTTGGAGAAAGGTTTGGGTTTGCCGCCTTTGTCCACTGATGCCAGGGGAGAGTCTGTTTTCTCGTTCCAGGCCCAGGTGTTGGCACGTTTGGCTTTCCTAGAGGATAAAAAGGATGCGGGCGCTTCAGACCCAGGGGCAGGGACATCTGTGGGGCTGCCAGGACAGGGCACTGGGAACCAGCAATTGACTCTTTATTCTCCGCACCAAGGTCAGGGAGGTAAGGATTTGACTACGACCGGTTCAGTAGGTAGTTGGCCGTGGGGCCCTTCCCAGCAGGGCATTAATACCTCGCCTAGCCTGCCACTTGGTGGGCAATCTTATGGGACTCCTGGTCCATTAACATTCCCTAATGCTCCTCAGCAGGGCATCGGTACTCAGCAGGGCATCACTACCTCGCCTAGCTTGCCACCTAGTGGGCAACCTTATGGGACTCCTGGTCCACTAGCATTCCCTAATACTTTGTGGCAAGGAGGGGGTTTTATCCCTTACAACTTAGGATATGCAGGAGCATCTGGTTCTCCTTATGAGACAATTTATCCCGGTGCAGTGCCTAGTGGGGATACGGATTTGCCGCTAGGCGACCATCTGTCCATAACAACTAAGGAAAAAATCATCCAGGGAGAATTTGTGGATGTGTTTAGCCTTCTTTACAGAGAGATGGAAAAGAAGGATAAAGACAATTTGGACGACCACGAGAAGGAGAGGTTAAAACGGCGGGTGGTCGATAGGACCTGGGCTAATTGGCTTCCTAGATTCCTTATTTATGCAGCGGTGATAGTCCGCCACCAACCTTGGAGGGCTTTGTCAATGATCCAGTATTTGGATATCATTTACAAGGCGATGACTGATTTCCCGAGTCTGGCGTGGCTGCTGTATGATGAGGAATTCAGGATGCGGGCGGCCATGAACCCGGCTATGCGCTGGGATAGAGTCTGTCCGAATCTTTGGCTTATGATCATGTCGCCTAGCAGAGTGTCAGGAGGGGAGAGGTCCCACAGTGGTCACTCAGTGAAGAGGGCTCAGGCACAGTTTGGTCCCCGTGATCCGGCTGTGCCTGGTGTGCAGCGCTGTCCGCTTTGCTGGGAGTTTTCCTCTAAGGGGACTTGCAGCAGAAAAAATTGTTCCTTTCGCCACGAGTGCCCTTTGTGCTCCGGACCTCATGCCTTTTCAGATTGCCCTAGACCCAAAGGTAGGGGCGGAGGAAAGAGGGGTCGGCGACAGGGAGGGGGGCCTGCTGCCCCCCCTTTTGAGAAAGGGGCCTAGCCCAATTAAACTGGGGATGTTGAAGAAGTAGTTGCAGTTGTACCCGCCTATTCTGGACCGCATTTATTTGTTGGAAGGGTTTTCATTTGGTTTCCGTATACCATTCCAGGGGCCGAGAGTGCCCTTCTCTGCTCCTAATTTGAAATCAGTTTGTGGGCTCGAGCATGTGGTACGGGAAAAAATTGCCAAGGAGTGTAGAGAAGGTAGGGTTCTGGGCCACTTCAGTGTGCCGCCAGTGCGGAATTTGAGAGTTTCCCCCTTGGGAGTGGTGCCCAAGAAGGCACCTGGGGAATTTCGACTCATTCATCACCTCTCTTACCCATGTGGGGGGTCAGTGAATGATGCGATTCCTCATGAGTTATGTTCCGTAAAGTATACTTCATTCGATCAGGCCTTGAGGGTGGTCCGCCTTTGCGGGGTGGGTGCGGAGTTGGCAAAATGCGACATCAAGTCTGCATTTCGGCTCCTGCCTGTCCACCCAGAGGATTTTGAGCTCCTCGGCTTTGCCTTTGAAGGCAAATATTACATGGAAGGGCTCTTCCCATGGGCTGTTCCATGTCCTGTGCTGCTTTCGAAAGGTTCAGTTCCTTTTTAGAATGGGCCTTGAGATTCAGGACAGGGATGGATACTACGGCTCATTACTTGGATGACTTTTTGTTCACTGGGAGGCCTGCATCGGGCCAGTGTCAGTTCCTGCTGTCCAGCTTTCAGGTACTTGCCGAGGAGCTCGGGGTTCCTCTAGCTCAAGAAAAAACGGAGGGCCCTGCTTCTAGCTTGACATTTCTGGGGATAGAGATCGACACTATAGGTCAATGCTGTAGGTTACCTAAGGATAAATTAGATGCCTTAAAGGCAAGGGTGGCTTCAGCCAGATCCCTGATTAAGGTTACCCTTTTGGAGTTGCAGCAGTTGGTAGGCCACCTCAACTTTGCATGCAAGGTTGTGGCGCCTGGTCGGGCTTTCGTCAGGAGGCTCTGTGAGTCCATGAAGGGTCTCCATCTTCCACACCACAGGACCAGAGTTACCAGGGGGATGAGGGAGGACCTGCTTGTATGGCAGCAGTTTTTGGATTCATATAACGGGGTTTCCCTTTGGCGGGATGAGCTACTGCTTGAAGCAGAATTGCAGGTTGCTTCTGACGCAGCTGGCTCCTCCGGCTACGGGGTGTACTTCAGAGGGCATTGGTGTGCCGGGGACTGGCCTGAGGACTGGTTCAGGGCTGGTTGGGTCAGGGACCTCACCTTCCTTGAATTTTTTCCGATTGTCGCAGCAGTTTGGATATGGCCCGGTGAATTGGCAAACCGGACAGTCCATTTCTGGTGTGACAACCAGTCCACCGTGCATGTAATTAATTCCCTGACATCTAAATCCCCCAGGGTCATGGCTTTGGTCCGAGCTTTCACTTTGCAGTGTTTGCGGCTTAATGTAAATTTTAAAGCCAGGCATGTCCCGGGTGTGAGCAATGGGGTCGCTGATGCACTTTCTCGCAAACAGATGACGAGATTTCGTCAGCTGGCCCCAGAAGCCGACCTGTTTCCAGCGCAGATGCCCGACGCGGTGTGGGAGATTGGAGGGCTGAAGCCGATAGGGCTATGACCATGGCACTTGCCCCCTCCACACGACGAGCTTACTTGAAGGCGGGTAAGCAGTTCCTGGCCTTCAGGGTTGAAGCTGGTTTGGAGCAAACTTGGCCCATCCCCGTGACACACTTAATGCAATTTTGCGTGTCACTAAGGATCTTAGATGAGTATTATATTGACATATTTACCCTCTCAAGCCTGAAACAGAAGCTGGTAAGGCAGGTCCCTGCCATGACAAAAAATGGGTCCCCCGAGGCTGGCAGTGAGCGCACGTTTCAGGACTGGTTGTCAGGATACACAGTTTTTATGAGCATGGCACAGTCTTCATTACCTGGGCAAACATGTTTGGGACCCAGGTCCTGGGAAGAGATGCTCTCGCCATTGACTATGATGAGGCTTTTAGAAAGCATGCATCCCATAACGAGCTGTTCAGGTGGGACCTGTTGAACGATAAACTCTGGCTTCTTATTGTGGGTTCACTTGCCAGGCCTAGGATTGACCCGGCCAGGCTGAGCTTCAAACAAAACACTCCCTGGTTTGTATGCTGGGAGTATAACCAGGGCAAGTGTCAGCAGGACCAATGCAAATTTGAACATAACTGTGATGCTTGTTTCAGCCCACACCCTAGACCAGGGGTGGGCAAATGGTGGCCCGGGGGCCACATGCAGCCCGCCACAGAGTTTTTTGCGGCCCACCCAGACAGTTGGCCACTGTCAACACCTGAGGAGCTGCAGCTTGAATTTATTGACATGCAGTCAGATCACACTGTGAAAGAAATGTTTAATGCTGTGACATTAGTTGACTTTTACAAATCTTTGTCCGCTGAAAAATTTCCATGTATGAAGAAATTTGCTGGGAAAATGTTCTCTATATTTGGGTCGACATATATTTGTGAGCAAAGTTTTTCTTGCATGAAGATCAACAAGAGTAAATATAGATATTAACAGACATTTGACAGACATTAACTTGCAGGCTGTGATGAGAATCTCAACAAGCAATCTCACTCCTGATTTCAAAAAAATTATAGAAAAGTGTGATGGGGTACATTTGTCTCATTAAACTGATTCTAAAATTAAATGTGCTTGCAGCTATAGACGATATGAAATTAGCACAATAAAGAAATTGAATAAAACGACCACTATTTAATTAATTTATATTAATTGATTTTTATGATACAATTTATACCTTTTCTGAAATGCAAAGTTAACTAATGAATGCAATCATTTTAAAAGGTACGGCCCTCCGCTAACCTCCGCTCCCACAAAGTGCCCCCCGAGCCAAAACAATTTCCCACCCTTGCCCTAGACCATCCTGGCCAAGGGGGGGGGGTTCCACTCAGCAGCCCCTTCAGGGAGCCTGGTCTTCTGGCTCTGGCAGCAGAATGGATAAAGCAGTGGCTCTCAACCTTTCTAATGCCGCGACCCTTTAATACAGTTCCTCATGTTGTGGTGACCCCCAACCATAAAATTCTCCCAACACACACAACAATGAAGCTACTTTTTCAGATGTTTTCTCTTGCATGGCAATTAGCACCAAACAACTTTAATACAGACTTTAGACACACATATATTTGCAAGCTATTCCCAACAAGACACAACGAACACTCAGGCTTCAGACTTACTTTTCTTCAACAGAAGATGCCATGAGAAAATTAAGGTAGGTGGAGAGGCTGTTGCAGGTAAGGGGGAGAGAGAGAGAGAAAGGGGGAAGAGAGAGAGAGAGAGAAAGGGGGAAGAGAGAGAGACAGAGAGAGAGAAAGGGGGAGGGGGGGAAGGAAGGTAGGTGGGGGGGCGGCTTTTGCTGCTTTTCCTGGCCTCTCCTGCTACCCCCAGTGGCTGTCATTCCACTCTTGTGGTCTCTCATTCTAGTCACAGAACACTCCTGCTACCCCCAGTGGCTGTCATTCCACTTTGGGGCCTGTCATTCCATTCCCAGAATACTCCTGCTGCCCCCAGGGGCTGTCATTCCACTCTCATGGTCTCTTGTTCTAGTCACAGAACAGTCCTGCTACCCCCAGTGGCTGTCATTCCACTCTCGTGGTCTCTCATTCTAGTCACAGAACTCTCCTGCTACCCCCAGTGGCTGTCATTCCACTCTGGGGCCTGTCATTCCATTCCCAGAATACTCCTGCTACCCCCAGTGGCTGTCATTCCACTCCATTGTCTCTCATTCCAGTCCCAGAACTCTCCTGCTACCCCCAGGCCCTGTCATTCCACTCTGGGGCCTGTCATTCCAGTCCCAGAAGGCTTCTGATACCCCCTGGGGCTATCATTCCAAGCTGGGGCCTGTCATTCCAGTCCCAGAGTAGTCTATATGGGCCCAGAGACCCTAATGGAAAATCCATTCCACATTTTCTTTGCAACTCTACTTGTACTGTAATGTATTTCAGTGGAGCCCATGCAAATCAATTGGCATTCCTGGCTCCCATTATTTCCAATGGGCCTTCAAGTGTTTCCCATTGTTTCCAGTGGGCAATCCTGTCCTTTTAGTTCATCTCTTTCTGGCATGAGCAGTCAGAAACAGAAAAATAAATGATTTATTTCTTTTTAAAAATAAAAGCTAAGAAGTAACAAAGAATGGAAAAGCTGGAGAAATTCAAAAAGGACTGGGGGTGGGGGAGAGGAGAGCTGGGTTGGAATCAAACTTTACTCAGGAGGGCGAAACGGAAGCCACATTTTTGCTTCAACTTTTTGGGCACTGAAAATAGTAAGAAGCCTGAATAAAGATATATATTGTTTTTAATCCACAGTTTTTTCTACTCCTCTCTCCTTCTCTCTCTGTTCATACACACACACACACACTCCTCCTTTCTTTCTACTTTGGTGTTCAAAATAAAAAGGAGGGGGGGCGGCCACCGGAGGAGGGATCTCACCCTGTTCCCCAAGGATTTCTACATTTACAACACAAAAGCTTACCAGAAGACACAGAAATTGTGCAACCTGGAGAAGCAAAACTTTTAGACAGAGGACTCTGAAACCCCCCCCCCCCCCCCCACACACACACACACTGTAGGAAAGCTACGGCGTGCTCTGCTCGGACTTCTGGGTGAGCAGAGCAGGGCTTTTGGTGAGGGAGGGGTGGGAAGGGGAGGGGCTCGGATGCCAGCCGGCGACCCCAGTGAAATGCTTGTTCGACCCCAAAAGGGGTCCCGACCCCAAGGTTGAGAACCTCTGGGATAAAGGATCAGGGCCTGCTACCAATTCTGCCTCCAGCTCCACCAAAAAAACTCCCCTAGTTGCTTGGTTCTGGATAGGCATTTGGCCCCCTTTCAACTTCATGTCCTATTACCATTACTCGCCAGCTATCCCAATAGGGCTGGCTCCATGTTCCTGTGTAAGGGTTTCAGTGAGGGTTTTCATATCCCTTTTATGGACCCCCACATTCCTATATACTCTTGTAACCTCAAGTCTGATATTAGGGTTTCAAAAGATTGCCAAGGAGTGTTCTGCAGGCTGGGTTGCTGGCCGCTTTATACCTCCATCCTCACTAATCTCAGGGCTTCACCTTTGAGTGTGGTACCCAAGAAGGCACCAGGTGAGTTCAGGTTAATCCATCATCTTTTTTACCCCAAGTGTTCTTCAATAAATGACTCTATTGCCCCAGAATTTTGTCCTGTGAGGTATGCTTCTTCTGACCAAGCTGCCCAAATTATACAGTCTTGTGTCCCTGGCGCCTTTATGGCAAAGTACAACATTCAGTCAGCATTGTGCCTGCTTCCCATTTGCCCCACTGATTTTTGCTTACTGTGGTTTAAATTCAATAGTTGCTGGTATGTGGACAAAGTGATGGTGATGGGTTGTTCTGTGGTTTGTGCTCCTTTGACATGTTCAGTACTTTCCTTACTGGTTGGTTAAAGACTGCACAAACTGCCTACATGTCACCCATTTCTGGATGATGTTTTGATTGCAGGCCCTGCTGGTGCCTTGGCTCGCACAACTTGCTGAGCCACTTTTCAAGTCTTAGCAGTGGAATTGGGTGTTCCTCTGGCCCAAGACAAGACTGAAGGCCCCACCACTCAACTGACATATCTGGATATTCTGCTTGATTCAGCTCAGTGTAACTCCATCCTTCTGGCAGATATGGTTTTCTCTCTGGATTTGCTACTCAGGCAGGTTATTGCCAGCTCAAACTGCACCTTGAATGTAATGCCCAAAATCACTGACTCTTTATATCAGTCCCAAACTGGCTCTCACACGGTGTATTCCAAATTTGTTCTTACCTGCAGTTCATGGAAGACCATGATCTTCTTCCTTCTGATGTCAGCTACCACACTTGGCTCCACCTATAAAGTACCTTTTGATTCTGACCACTGTTGGGACCTCTCATGTTTGACCAAGCCTTTTCCCACTGTCATTTATATTCCTTCTCATAAGTCTACAACACCCACCTTCTTTGGGTAATTTGCTGGAGTTTTTATAGATCTATGCAGTGTGTACATTGATATCTCCTCCTGTATGCTCTGCATTCTATAGAAGCTACATAGTAGTTAATAGTTTAAGGATGCTATTTGTACTAGATTTAATACTGTAATTCATTACTCTGAGGCCATGTTCTGCTTTGATGTTTTCATTCTGATTTATATTGCAATCTCAAACTCATTAAAGTTTGAAAATTGAAAAAAGTGCACCTTGAAGGAGATACAGTTCCTATTTGGCCACCTCAGCTTCACTTGTAGGGTAGTGACCCCAGGACACACTGTTGAACCCATCTTGCCCATGCCACAGTGAGGGTGCATGCACCATACCACTACATTAGGGTTACATGCTGCATCAGGGAGGACCTGCACATCTAGCTCAGCTTCCTGAAAAATTTCAATGGGGTCTCTTTTTGGCAAACTCCTCTTGACCTAGGCAAATTCCTGCAGATACACACAGATTCGTCAGGCAGCCTGGGCTTTGGCATTGATTTTGCAGGGCGTTTGTGCTCTGAGTGCTGGCCTCTTCAATGGATGGGCACCAACATCATGAGGGATCTCACCTTTTTGGATTTTTCCCGATTCTCGTGGCCATCATCATGTGGAAGGACATATTTTGGAACAAGCATGTTTTGTTTTTTTTCGTGTGACAATCAGGAGGTTGTTAGGGTTATCAGTTATCAATCATCATACCCTCAGTCATGCATTTAGTTTGCAGGTTTGTATAAGCTTGCCTCATGTCTAACACCTCTTTCTCAGCTCATTACATTGCAGGAACCAGTAACAACATCACAGATGCCTTTTCTGGATTTCAGGAGAAGTTCTGGCTGCTGGCCCCCAATGCAAACCAACAGCCGGATCACTTCCCGGAGGAGATGTGGATACTTGGCTTTGTGTGATTGTTCAGGGAGTTATGGAGTCTATTGCCCCTTCTACCTGCCATTCCTATGCATGCACTGTTTCTAAATTTCTGTCTTTCAAGGATTCCATTGGTCTAGGGGGGTTGCTGCCTGCATCAGAAGCCCTGGTCCTGTGCTATTTAAAACACTTGAAAGAGCATGGCATTTCCATCATGTGGATTCATGTGGTCACTATATCTTTTCAGAGCAAGGCCTTGAGTTTTTCTGACCCTCAAGTTTCTTTTCTCATGCAACAGGCCATCAAGGGATAAAGAACAGCTTCACACACACACACTCACACACACACCGAGCCCAATGTGCAGAAACGCATTACTATGCACATCCTATCAAGGCTCATTCCTGAGTATCTGCTGGTCTGCTTTTGAGGCCACCCTTATGCAGCTTTTGCATTAGCTGGGGGGGCTTTTTGCAGCAGCTCTTGTGGCTGTATGGGCATTGGGGCAGATCCATTTGGAAAGGAAGCTGTGCCTGTGTGCCTGCTTCCTCCAGTTTGGGGACTCAGTTTGGGGTTTTGGGGGTGGAGCCAATTCAGTGTCATGCCCAGTTTGGGGGCTGTCAATGGGGTGCTCTCCATTAAGTGGCAGGGGAACCATGCAATGCCCACATGGATCCCAAGGGTTACTACTTAGGGTTGCCATCCTCCAGGTGGGGCCTGGGGATCTTATGGCGGGGAGGGCGGGATATAAATCACATGAAATAAATAAATAAATAAATAAATAATCTCCCGCTTTTACAACTGATCTCCAGCTGACAGAGATCAGCTCCCCTGGAGAAAATGGCTGCTTTGAAGGGTGGACTCTATGGCATTCTATCATGCGGAGGCTCCTCCCCTCCCCTCCCCAAACCCCACCTTCTCCTGGCTCCACCCCCAAATTCCCCAGGTATTTTCCAACCTGGACTTGGCAACCCTATTACTACTCCATAGTTTTACTCCCAGCAGGTGGGCTAGGGGTGGGATCAATCAGGCGGTAGGCAGGTCACCCAGTTTCAGGATCTGCCCCATTCTGCACCAATGTTCCTGTGATGTGATCAGTAAAAGCTGTGGCCTTTATTTTGTCCAAAAACAAGTGGCTGTGTGTATTTTATTCTTTGACAGCACTCCCTCTTTGCCCGTGGTTCTTCAAATGTACCAGCTACCTTTTAAGTACAGATTCCAATAGTTATTTTGTTGGCATTTACATGACAAATAGTTTTGCTTTCAGCCACAAAAGTTGCACTGCCAGTCCTGCCAAGTGAGTAAAAACAAAATCGAGTTCAAGTTTGTAAACTGAACAAAATTGATCTAAAAGGAACAGATGGTGAATAAATATAGGACACAGTGATGCCATTTTATAGCCATTTTTTTTCCTGACCATTTCAAAAGAGTTATCATGGATTCTGGGTGGTTCTGTGAAAACATATTACTGTGCCACAATCATCCATTTAAGAAGCTTGCAAGTTCCATGAAATATTTGATTGTTTGGAGCAAACACAACTCCAGTTTTTAATCTTGCACCTTACTTTCAGAGCAGTGGATTTTTATTTTTATCTATAACTTTCATTTTTTTTAAGGCTTCCCAGCAATGGAAGACTATTTGTAGTGCCTTGACCCATATCAAGATCTCAGATTTTATGACAGTACCCTTGAGGAAAGGAATATTATGAGAAGGTCTGGTTGTGGCTCTCACTAAAGTTATGTACTCACTAGATTCTGGTAAGAATGCATATGATGATCATGAAAGGTTTTAGAATAATTCTCTCCCCAGCTTATCAGAATGTCTCTATAGTCTGACTTTCCTATCATCTTAATCCTTTTCATATGTCATATCTATGCACACTAGGAGTGTGCTATACACATGATACTTCCAGTTGCCATGTTTTCTGGATAGAGGAATGTGTATATTTTGCATGTGCAAAAACAGTGTTTGGTTCATGGATACTGAAGCGGTATTTGTGTGCAAATTATGAGCACTCCTGCTTATTTAGACAACATGGTGACTGCATGTATCAGGAGGACCCATGCACAGTTAGAAGGCTTCTGATACATAAGGAGGTAACATCTAAAAAGGGCTTTTGTCACTTAGAGCTGTTTCACATATATGACAATCCCCACATGGATATCATGAAAGGGACCATCACTCTTGCAAATGAACAGAGTGCACACAGGAGTCAAACAAGAGAAGCCATGGCTGAAAAAGTCTGCTATCTGCCCCAAATGGAAAAAAAGAGGATGTTTTCACCTCCAACCTGTTCCGGCCTTAGGCTTCCTGGTCTGATGATCTCTTTTAGTACCAGGACTTACCCTGCAGATTGACAGGAGCAGTCAAGGTTTATGGCCTTGTGAACTGATTGAACCAGAAAGGCTCTCTGCTCAGCCCAGGACTTAAGTATCCTGGAAAGCAAGAGGCCACACCTAGTCAAGGCTTGATTGAGCCCTGATCCTGTGAAGCATTATGTGCACTTAGGCAGAGATCTGGCTCAATAGCTGGAACACAGGCTGCTAGTCTGGCACTTCTCTTTTATTGAATTGCCTTCTCATGGTCAGCCATCTCTGTCATTCTCACTGGGTGAGGGAAGAACTTGGGGGACTGGTACTCCAGAACTTGGCTCTTCAAGGCAGGGGACTGGTTGCTCTGGATGTTGGCATGCTGGCAGCATTTCCTGGTGCTGAGCCTTTAGGTGTAGGTCCTTTGACTGAGGCCTCAAGATCCAGGGGCTCTAGGTCTGGAAGAGGTCCAGTGGTGCTGGGTGCCACCTGAGCTTCCTGGTCTGCCCTCAGAATGGGTTCTGGTTCCTTCTGGTCATCATCTGAGAAATCTGTTCCCAGATCTGACTTGGGGGGAGTTCAAGATTTGCAGGAATGGAGTATAAGGCTCCAGGAAGTGGGTGCTAGTCTTGGGAGCCTTGTGTGCTGCAGGAAAGCACTGAAGGTGGAAGGTGTAACTAAGCCATTTGCTCCTTATGGCAATAAGTACTTGCTGGCAAAGTAGGATTGACTGGTTTCTTTATAGATGAGCAGGATTTTTTGGAGGCTCAATCGGCTTTAAGAAGCTCTCCTGTTTCGCCTGTTTTGAACTGCTGAAGAGTGGGGGGGGGGGTTAATTAGGCCTGATCACGTATTTGGTTGGTTAGGCCCTAACTAGGGTTAGTGGCTGAAAAAGGTTGGGGTTGGGCCAAAAGCATTGTCAAGAACCTTGAGCCATCCTAGCATGAAGGAATTCAAGCATAGCAACTAGCAGGAATAGGTGGGGATACTTTCTTGAAACTGGACTGAATCATTAGAGCCCTGATACCAACTGACACAGAAGGATGGTGATGAAAAAAGGCCTCTCTAAGCACATATTTTAGAATGAAGCACAACAAAATTGCAGCACTGAGATCTGAAAAAGAAGGGGGTGCAACATGCAAAGCTGCTGGTAGCTGAGAAGACTCCATGTAGTCAAAGCAATTGTCACTGAAAAGGCGAGTGAAAGTTAAATGCATTCTTGTTGCAGATCAGCCATTGATAAAACCTTAGTGTAACCATCCATTGACTTTTGTGCCTTCATTCTAGAGGGTGGGGGCAAAGCGCAGTGGTCTTTCATACAGCTCACACATGGAGATATTAGTTCTCACAAGTAGTACCTTGGAGTCAACACTGTCCACCAAAGTAGCTTAGTGGCCCCTGTATGCTCCTAAAAAACTGAATAATGCACATGTTCATTGCTACATAACCTGAGTCAAAAACAACACTGATTCTACCTTCTTCATAAAATTACTTTCAATTCCAGCCACCTTTTTTGTTCAATATTACCCAACTTCCTTCCTTATTACAGCCCACATCAGACATGGCTTATGCACATACAGGGATCATTATCCCCAGCATAGCCTCAAAGGGTCCTCCTCTTTTCTTTTTGACCAACAGAAAAACTGGTTGGATCCAACCCCAAGTTACCCAATAGCTGGCTTATATATTATATTCAATGAAGATTATGTATTCAATGAAGATACTGCAAATTGTGGTTTATTATACTTTACTTGCAGTCCCATAATGTAGGCGCTGAGGATGGTCACCCCATTAAGTTAATGGCAATGTTTTTTAAAAAAAAAAAAAATTGTGCACACACACAACTTTTTTTTATGCTGCATGTAATTATCCTGTGCCATTCACTGCACTGGAAAGATCAAAAGAGTCTGACAACATAGTTTAAGATTAAGGCCTGTATTTGCATGCACGCTTAGGAATAATCAAGCCATAGGCTGCTGATTTTAATATATATGTGTTGCCGAAGCAATCACGGTTGCCGATTTTAAGAAAACAATATATCCTAGAATCCAGTCCTTAAAAAGCCTACATGAAAGGACAGATGGAAAAACATTAGAATGAAGGGTTTGCCTTAATCTTAGGAACCATCTATGTTCAGTTCTATTTTCAAGGCTTATCCATTGGTTGCCCAGGACTACTGACTACATGACACTCATGGCTGATCTACAAACCACCTTCATGGCAATCAATAGAGATTATTATGCTCCTATCAATATTATGCAGTCATCCCTTTAGACTGACTGGTCCTGAACCAGAGGGTCCCCTGCTCCTGACAGCTTTCCCCCGGGATTAGTTTAAAAACTGCTCAGCCACTTTTTAAATATTAATCGCCAGCAGCCTGGTTCCCTTTTGGACCAGTGATACTCTGTATTCTAGGTGCTTGGGGGGCAAAAGGGGGAGGTCTTCTGGAGTTCTGGCCCTGCTGGTGGACATCCTGATGGCATGAGGGTTTTTTGCCATTGTGTGACATAGAGTGTTGAACTAGATGGGCCATTGGCCTGATCCAGCATGGCTTATGTTCTTATAGTTCAAGTGGAGCCTATCTCTTTTATACAGGTTTGGCTTGTCCCAGGAAGTTCCCCAGTGCCTAATAAATCTAATTCCTTCCTCCCAGCACCACTTCCTCATCCATGCATTGAGATACCTGATCTGTGCCTGTCTAGCTGGCCCTGCATATGGAACCGGCAGCACTTCTGAGAACACTACCTTTGAGGTCCTGGCCTTTAACTCTTTTTGCCTAGTAACCTAAATGTTTCCTCCAGTACCACATGACTACATTTCCCAATGTCATTGGTGCCAACTTGCACCATAACTGCTGACTCCTCCCCAGCACTATCTATCAACATATCTAGATAAAGTGTGATGTCTGCAACCTTCACATCAGGCAGGCAAGCCTGCCACAGACCCCACTCTCTATATTCCTAATGATCGAATCACCCACTACCAGAAGCCCACCTCCCTCCAGCCCCCCAGGGGTATCCTTGGTACAAGGATCCTTGGTACAAGAGGTATCCTTGGTACAAGAGGATATTGGTCCATCGCCCAGAGAAGGGGTCCCTTTTTAATGCAGCTCTCCCCCCCCCCTTAGCTGGCAACTCCACTTTCTGTCTCAGTTTTTTTGATGCCCTTTGCTGAAGAACTAATCTAGGATAATCATAAAAGTGCTTCTTAAAGTTCTTACATAATTCTCATCTAGTGTCTTTTCATCATGGGTTTGCAACTGGGAGATAACTCATATGGACCTTGCTTGTCATACAAAAATTGGTACATGAACTACATCAAATAAATACATCATATTTACTGTATTCATTTATTTTAAACATTCATCTACCTCCCCTCTCTTGGTAGGCTCACATGGTTTAAAACAGGTCCAGATCTAAAAGCAAATAGTCAAACTCACTAAAATACGATAATAAATCAACGGCAGCCAATTACGGTACTTTTAGACTTGGGCAATTTGAGCCAAACAAGTTCACACATCCAAGCCCAAGTCCCCCTAAGCTAAATACATTCTGTTCTAAATGTTTGGAGGGTTAGGTTGCGATGAAACTCACCTAAGAGGTTGTTCTCCAGCCTTGAGGGTACAGAGGTCCATGGCCTACCCCTTGGCGAACATTCTTCCCAATAAAACCATCCAGAGCAGGAGCCTAAAATAGTTTTTTAAAAACAAATAGTGGCACATTGATGATCAGTTTATTTTAAAAAATGCAGTTTATAGAAAACTGACTAAACGTATGCCCCATCACCCCACCTCACAGGAGGTGGGCAATATAATATTAAAGATTCCCTAGAATGTAGATATTTCCATTTTCTAGCCCACAACTACAAAACTGTGGAATGCTTGGTTCTGACTGCTATATCTTAAAGGTTCATTTGGTTCTTATTGGACCTGAACTCTTTTTTCCCCATACCTGCTGCAGGTGGCACTGAAAATACACCATCTGGAGCAACAGCTGTCACAGTGGAAGAAAGGACATGGTAGGTATAGGGGTGATGTTTCTCTACCTACACAATGAGAAGTGAATTGATAAGGAGTTGAAAAGTGCTGAAAAAAATCCTCTTGGGCAATTTCCTAAGTAATAGAGGGCCAGGATTATACAAGGAAATGATTGACAAATTAGAAGCACTTTGCACCTCATTTTACTGTGCTCAAATCTTTGGGAGGAGAAATATGTTAAATTTCAAATTACTCATCTTGTGGGTAGGTGCCATCCTGAAAACCTGAACTGATATTGGCACTTTATACCAAATTCTAAGGAAACAAATCATTCTCTATGGTACACTGCACTCATAAAATGGCTTTATTTGGAGATCCAGCCAAGCAAGTTAATTTAAAGAATGCAGCTGGTGGGTAACAGACAATGATATTGCCAGAATGTACCACTAGTATACAGTAAAATTATTAGATATTGCTTCTTATAACAGCTGGGGGGAAAGAAGCTGATCATATGGAACATAAAATAGCAAGGATGGGGGCACACATGATAGGTACTCAGTTTAATTAGAAGTAGAGCCTGGCGTGATGTGGTCCATGGGTTTGCGAAGAGTCAGACTCGACTGTGTGACTGAACAACAGGAGCCTTAAAATCAACACTAATAGTGAATTATTTGTTCCAAAAGTGTTCTGTTAGAGAAGTGTCTTGGTGAGATATCTGAAAGCCAGGAAGTATGGAACAGAATGGACAGAGTTCCATATTTTTAGTGCCCTGTTACCTTGTTACATAAAGGTAAGCCATATTATATTGGGGATGCTAACTAAAGGATTAATCCCAAAGTTCACAGAAAAAGTGTTTCAGACTGAGATCTTATGAGTGAAAGGTGACATTGTGCAGATGCTCTGCAAGGAAATTCAAGAAATGAGGGTCAGCAAGAGACTTGTTGAAATGTTCTGTTTTCTTAATCAATAGTTAATGCTGGTTGTAGACTACTGAAATTTACTAAAATTTACTACATTTTACTACATTTATTAAAGTTTACTAAAATTAGGTTAAGTGTTTCAGTTTGGGCTATAAACTTCTCATTGATCAGGTTGTCAGAACTGTTACTTCAGAGTCTCCATCCACTAGAGTAGGCTGTTGCTTCTCAGCTTCAACTGTTCTTCAAAGAGACTTGATTTTTTGGGACCCATTTCAATTTGGCTTCAGGCCAATATTTGGAACACAGAATGCTTTGGTCACCTCTATCAATGACCTCTATCAAGAATTAAAGAGAGGGAATGTGACTCTGCTAGTTATGCTGGATCTCTCAGCAGCTTTTGATACTATTGACCATAGTATCCTACTGAGTTTCCTCTCAGCACTGGGACTAAAGGGCAATGTATTATGGTGGTTTGAGTCCTATCTGGGGGTCAGCCTCAAAAAGTAGTGTTGGCAGATTCCTGCCACAGGGCTCCATCTTATCCCTCATGCTATTTAATATCTATATGAAGCCACTGGGAGAAGTTACCAGGAGGTATGAGCTGTGATGTCACCAATATGAGGATAATAACCAGTACTAGCTTTCTTTTCTACCTAATTCCAGGAATGCCATTGGTGTTCTGATCCAGTGTGTGGAGTCTGGGCTGGATGAAGGGGAACAAGCTGAAACTCAATTCTAACAATACAGAGGTTCTCTGACTTAGTAGAACCCAGGAGGCAGACCAGGGACTTCAAATCTCCTCTGTCTTGAATGGGGTTATCTGACCTTCCTCCCCAATGGGGACCCAAAGCAGATTACATCATTCCTGTATACACAGGTGTGATCCGTTTATGCCTATTGCCAGTTATTAATATTCATAATTCCCCAATGTTAAGAAATCAGGGCAATTTGGCTAACAGCTGCAATCACCAAGAAAGGGACATGGGGAGACAACAATGAGAATGTGAGGAGTCACCTCCCAGCCATGCTGCCAGAGGCACCCCTGGGCTTCCAGCTACCCCCCTGCTGGTAGTGGAGCAGAAGGGGGTGCTGGGGAGGGCCATTGTGCTGTAAGAGCCCTGCCCCCTCCTCCAGCTCAGACCCCCTTGGTTAGTGAGTTCCCTATCTTATTTTGAACATAGTTGTTTTAATAGGCACCGTCTTTTACATTCTAAGTGCCAAGGGGACCTGAAACTTGGATTCAGCCATGACATTGTAAATTCCCAGGACAAGAGAGGAAGGGTGTTCTGGAAGTGGGCAATCTCCTCCATTTCAGGGTTCTCAATAACAATAAGACTTCTCAATAAGACTTCACTTTATTTGGAATAACAAAATACTTTTCAACACTGGAATATCCTTGCATACCCCAGAGGTGTCTGCCTAGCTCAAGGAAGCTGCTATTTCATAAAACACCCAGTTCCTCTTTTTCCTTTTTTTACTCAATCAAGAAAGGCACTCAAGTCATTAATTTATACTTCATCCTGTTTCAGGAACTACCTTGACTCACCTAAACTTCTGTGTTAATGCAGATCTGGTTCACTTCAACCTAATTAAAGTATGTTAATCTTGTTGCCTCACCTAAGCTCTTTGTGCCCATGTAGATTTGGCTCATGATAGCCTAAACAAGGTATTTTCCCCATTTTTCCACACCAAAGTTGACAGCAGTTACCTTCAAACTGCCCAGTCAAATTCAAGCTTCATAGCTTGGATCAATCATGTTCCTGGGAAAATGGGTTCTCATGTCCAGCTATGGGACCCTTCCTCATAAAAAGACCATCCCAGGTCAGTGAAAAATGTGCCAAGTTTTCCCACTACATGAACACCCCTGCAACGGTGTTGCATGCCCCTCCCCAGACTTCAAGCCCAGAATTTCAGGTTGTGTGTCCTTTCCTGAAAACTTCCCAATTTCCTCCCTCCTACCTTCTATAAGTGTGCCTTCTTGTTGGTGTGTGTGTATGTGTGGTTACACAGAGATAGGGTTGCCACGTCAGGGTTGAAAAATACCTGGGGAATTTGGGAGTGGAGCCAGGAGAGGGTGGGGTTTGGGGAGGGGAGGGGAGGGGCCTCAGCAGGGTACAATACCATAGAGTCTACCCTTCAAAGCAGCCATTTTCTCCAAGGGAGCTGATCTCTGTCAGCTGGAGATCAGTTGTAAAAGCAGGAGATCCCCAGGCCCCACCTGGAGGTAGGCAACCCTACACAGAGAGTTAGTTCTCAGATGCTTAATGTAGGTTCTTTGCATTTTCTTTGCAAAATAATTCCTAATGCCCCCTCTGCATATAGAAACTATGTGCAATGATTATTCATTATTATCTTTCCCCATCTCCTCTCATCCCTCTAATTCTCACTTCAGGTTTTATATTTCAGTGATATGGTATCTCTTTAAAAAACATATAATAAAATCCTAGACTTGTGGAAAATTAGGTGAGTCAGGATCTTTAGATGGCAAATTGAACATAAATACCTCCCAGCCCCATAGAAAACAATCTGCTGTATTTGTCTGCATCCATGTATTTATCTGCTAGATGAATCACTTAGCTATAAAAACTGTGGGAGAAAAGTCTAATGGAAATGATAATATGATTACCGCTGGTGATTCACTCAAATCTAGCATATCAATTACCAAGAAGAAGTCTGATGGAATGTCTGGAAGGATATTTTCCCTCTCATCCTCCATTCACAGACAAATTAGTAGCTGATTATAGATCCTCGCTGATGTTTTTACATTATTTGGACGCTCCAAAGAATATGCAACATATAAAGCTTTATTTTCCAAGTATGCAGCATTCATATCTCATCAAAGTGAAGTGTCTATCCTCATTTGCACCACTTCATTTGTAGCATTCCAAAAGCACATGCCGAAAGTCCATTTCTCCCACCTGCCATGGGAAGGGAAACTGTAGGGATCAGTGGTATCTTAAACAAGCTGCATGTGAACTAGAGGAGAAGCAAGAAGCTATCTGATGTTTTCAGTCTTTGGTGGTTAACTCTAGAACTCCTTTAGAACATCAGATTGACACTAGAACTCATCAAATATTTATTTATTTATTTATTTATTTTTATCCCAACCTCCCAGCCAAGGCCAGTAATATATTAAGATAGCACAAAAGCACTGAATATAAATGTCACAGAAGAAGCACAAGGAGGTACATGAGGGCAGATGTTATCCCGATTTTCAAAAAAGAGAGGAGGGATGACCCAGGAAACTACAGGCCAGTCAGTCTGGCCTCTGTCCAGGGAAGATCAGATCAGGGAAGATCAGATAATAAAGGGATCAGTCTGGGGGCATCTGGTGGAGTCAGCATGGATTTGTCCCCAACAGATAGTGCCAGACCAACCTCATTTCCTTCTTTGATTGAGGGACGAGCTTACTGGATTGATGGAATGCGGTTGATGTTCTTTACGTGGATTTCAGTAAAGCTTTTAAGAGGATTCCCAATGATGTTCTGATGGATAAACCAAAGGACTGTGGACTGGACTGTAGGATAGTTAAGTGGATAGAGAACTGGTCGGAAAACCACACGCAGAGAGTAGTTGTCAATGGCATTTCATTTGAATGGAGGGAGGTGTCCAATGGGGTGCCACAGGGCTTGATTCTGGGCCAGGTACTTTTCAATATTTTTTATAAATTATCTGGATGAGGGTGTGGAGGGGCTACTCATTATATTTGCAAATGATACTAAAGTTGGAGGAGCAGCAAATATAACAGAAGATAGAGCCAGAATTCAACAAGATCTGAACATGCTGGAAAAGTGGGCAGATAGGAACAAGATGTAATTTAAAAAGGATAAGTGCCGAGTTCTACATCTGAGGAACAAAAATGAGGAACACGCATACTGGGTGGGGGATACACTTCTCAGTAGCAGTGTGTGTGAACAAGATCTTGAGGTAAGGGTGGACCAAAAGTTTATTTATTTATTTGGTATATTTATATCCTGCCCTCCCCGCAAGCAGGCTCAGGGCAGCTTACATTGCTTGGCAGCATGCACCAAGTACTTATAAACCATTTAACTCACTCAAAACAATTTACAATTAAATGCTCAGGATGTTAGCCGAATTGCTTTAATTTGAAGTTAGCAGTTGGCAAAATACACAGGTTCTTGCCAACTATACCAGGGTCCCACCCCTCCCGGGAGTTCTCAAGGAAAGAGGCACGTGAGGCAGATATCCAATTAAATGTTGTTTACTTAATAGTGTGTCTCAAGCATACCAAAAACGTAATCACTCACACACTCACACAGGCCTAAAGAAACAAAGACAGAAGGTAGCACGTTTGCATGAGCAGGAATTCGTTGGTGGGGAAGCAGTGCCTTACCTTAGATGCGTTGTCCGAATGATGGAAGAAGTGGAAGGGGAGAAAATTAGAAAGGCTATGGGGACACGAGGCTCGAACCTGCGAGACCACGTGGTTCTCCTGGATCGCGAGTCCAGAGAGAGAGGATTAAAGATGGAGGCAAGGGTTGGGTACAGCAAGCTGGACTGAAGAGGTATTTAAAGCAAACAGGGGATGACGGCTCAAAGAGAGCGAGTGCCTCTGGGTTTTGTCTTTTATTAGGGGTCTTGGGGCGGGCTGATCAGGCCACATCCCACTAACACACCTACTAGGCGGTCCATCCCTTCTGGACCCTTGGATAGGTGAAAGGTGGACAAAGGGAGGAGGGCCAGGGGATGGACTATGTTGGAAGACTATGATCTCACCAGGAAGTGGACTTTGGACAGGGGTCCGATGATTCACCTGGCCACATCTATTGTTAGTCAATGAGTTTGGCCGACTGGATGATGGCCTGAACATTAATTGCTAAGCACTTGCGTTAGCATAACTATGCAGGTATGTTGGAGGGGGCAGGGGTTGACCAGCGTACTGAGACAGAGAGAGAGAGAAACCTCGTGGCAAGAGGAGTCCTTTGTCTCTGTTCCAGATGAACTGTCTAGGGTGTCAGCCTCCTGGCATGGGCTGGAGCTGGCTCCTATCATGAAGAAAGCACATGGCCCTTCCATTACAGGCAGCCCAAAGTTCAGGCTTATGAATATCACAATTCATAAGAGCACTAGCAGTGCCTTGCTGGCCAACAAGGATATTAAAACAAGATGGCATACTGTATAATACAACAACTCAGTGGTCTCCCAGTATCTCAAAATAATATGGCTCCACCTCAATTTTGGCCAGCCCTCCGCTACCCAATGTTTATAGTGGCCATTGATGGTAGTGGTGGGCAGCTCCTCGTTGAAAGCCTGGTGGAAGAGCCCCATCTTGCAGGCCCTGCAGAACTGCACAAGATCCTGAAGGGCCCTAATCTCCTCCGGGAGCTCATTCCACCAGTAAGGAGCCGCCACTGAAAAGGCTCTGGCCCTGGTGGCAGTGAGCCTGGCATCCCTGGGGCCTGGAATAACTAGTCGGTGTTGTGAACCCGACTGTAGTGCTCTTTGGGGTATGTATAGGGAAAGGCGGTCCCTCAGGTATGTTGGACCCTGGCCATATAGGGCTTTAAAGGTAAGCACCAGCACCTTGAAGCAAATCTGGTATGCTATTGGCAGCCAGTGCAGCACCTTCAGCACAGGCTGGATGTGCTCCCGCCTAGGGAGACAAATCAACAGCCTAGTCATGGCATTCTGAACTAGCTGCAGCCTCCGGATTTGCAACAGGGGCAGCCCCATGTAGAGAGAGTTACAGTAGTCCAGTCTTGAGGTGACCATCGCGTGGATCACTGTAGCCAGGTCATTGCAGTCAAGGAAGGGACAAACTGCCGAACCAGCCAAATATGGTAAAAGGCTGACTTAGCAGTGGCTGCTACCTGAGCCTCCATTGCCAAGGAGGGATCCAGGAGCACCCCCAAATGCCTAACCACTGGCACAGGCACCAATGGTGCCCCATTAAAGGCTGGGAGTGGGAGCCCCAATCCTGATCCGCCCTGACTCAGGTACAGAACCTCCGTCTTCACTGGACTGAGCTTCAGCCGACTCAGTCTGAGCCAACCAGCCACGGTGTGCAATGCCCGGTCCAGATCTTCTGGTCTGGAGCCCGACTGGTTGCCCAACATCAGATAGAGCTGGGTGTCATCTGCATACTAGTGACACCCCAGCCCATACCTCCAGGCAATCTGGGCAAGGGGGCACATGTAGATGTTTAAAAGCATCAGGGAAAGCACCACCCCCTGAGTCACTCCATATTCAAGCAGGTGTTTCCAGGACTGCTGTTCCCCTAGCACCACCCTTTGTCCCCAACCACGTAGAAAGGAAGCAAGCCATTGCAAGGCATGCCCCTGTATCCCCACTTTGGCAAGGTGGTGGGTCAGTAACTGGTGGTCGACCATGTCAAACATGGCTGACAG
The DNA here is from genome assembly GCA_029233225.1 of Lepidodactylus listeri. NCBI lineage: Eukaryota > Metazoa > Chordata > Lepidosauria > Squamata > Gekkonidae > Lepidodactylus > Lepidodactylus listeri. The sequence continues at coordinate 43,488,932 of JARCFY010000002.1, read as the reverse complement.
GTCTAACAGCAACACCACCACTGAACTGCCTCAATCCAGATGCCTCTGGAGGTCGTCAGTAAGGGCAACCAGCATAGTCTCCATCCTGTGTCCCAGGTGGAAGCCGGACTGGAAGGGATCTAATATGGAAGTGTCATCCAGAAAGCTCTGCAACTGTATTGCCACCACCCTCTCAATTAATTTGCCCAGATAGGGCAAATTGGAAACCGGCCAATAGTTGGCCAATTCGGCCGGATCCAGAGATGGCTTTTTCAGGAGAGGGTGGACCATCACTTCCTCGAGTGCCCCCGGGAACACTCCCTCCACCAGGGACTTGTTAATAATCTCACTTAGGCAGGGGTCATTTTGTAAAAAAAGAGGTGCAGGGGCTCATTAGCATAACTTATTAGCATATGCCACGCCCCCTGACATCACCAGCCAATTTCAGTTTAAGCCCCATTGAAATCAATGGCAAAAACTCATAGGGTATATGGGGGGATGGAGGAGAGGCGGTTTGAGGGAGAGACTCCAAACTTGCAGGGTAGCTGCTGGGGCCTCTCCCTGAAATACCCACCAAGTTTCAAGAAGATTGGACCACGGGGTCTAATTCTACAGGCCCCAAAAAACATTACTTTTTCCCCACCATAGAGAACAATGGAGGGAATGGGGACAATGTGTTTGGGGGCCCGTAGAATTCTTCTTGAAACTTGGTGGGTATTTCAGAGAGAGGCTCCAGCAGCTACCTTGCACGTTTGGAGCATCTCCCTCAAACCCCCTCCCCTCCAGCCACTTTTTAAGCCACTGCCAAATTTCAGTGGCAATTCGGCGGTGGGCCAAATCAGATCAGAGAATCTGATTTGGCCTGTGGCTGCCCTAGTGCCCACTCCTGGGCAGCTCCACCTAGCTCCAGCCCCAAATGACCCCTGCCCTTAGGGTACCTCAGAACCCCTCGTGACCAGCTTTAATCAGCCAGGAGGGCCATGGGTCAAGGTTGCATGTGGTTGGGCATACAGTCATGAGCAGTCTGTCAAGTTAAATATGAGCAGCCAGTGTGATGCGGTGACAAAAAGGCTAATGCGATCTTGCGGTGTATCAACAGAGGCATAACATCCAAATCACAAGATGTCATAGTCCCACTGTATACTGCATTGGTCAGGCTGCATCTGGAGTACTGTGTGCAGTACTGGAGGCCTTACTTCAAAAAAGATGTGGACAGAATGGAGTGTGTGCAGAGAAGAGCAATGAGCATGATCGTGGGCTCAGAGTCCAAGCCCTATGAGGAAAGGCTGATGGACTTGGGAATGTTCAGTCTGGAGAAGAGGATTCTGAGGGATGACATGATTGCTCTCTTTAAGTATTTGAAGGGCTGTCACTTAGAGGAGGGCATGGAGCTGTCCCCATTGGCAGCAGAGGATAGGACTCACAATAATGGGTTTAAATTAAGGGTGGGAAGGTACCGGCTGGATCTTAGGAAACACTCTTTTTACAGTAAGAGTTGTGCAACAGTGGTGAGCTCCTTAAGCTACCATCCTCATCCTTAAGCTACCTTAAGCAGGGATACACAAATAACATGACAACAAGTACAGAAATACACAGAAGCAAGGTCTACAAATTGGTCTGGAGTCTCATATCTGAAGCTCCAGTCCAAGGGTCATGGTACTAACTAACTAATTGACTGTTACTGAGAGGCAAAGTGGGTGCTCCTTTTGTCTCTCCTGAGCCACCAAGTGCTCTCTTCTTTTCTACTGGCTCAGGAGAGGCTGGCAGGGGAGCCAGCCTCTGTGGCTTCTCTTTCTTCTCCTGGAAGATTGAGCAGCCTGGCTGTCACTGGGAAGCATTCTCACTTCCTGATGCTTCCCCTGTTGGGTCTGCTGCTGGATTCGGCTGCTCAGGTGGGGATTCTGTTGGTGTGGGGCCCGATTCTTCAGATTCGTCCTCATCCAAGGAGGTGGCAGCTGGCTGGCCCATGACAATCATGTTTGTTTTAAGTTACATAAATGTTTTTTCTTATACTGGCTCTTTGTTGATCTCATGGTGTGAATTTCAGTGTAGTTTGGTTGTTGAATTGTAAAAGATTGCTGATCCTTGCAGTAGAGTTCTCCTGCACTGGTCACACTAGACTGTGATTTTGGACATATGTGTGACTGTAGTCCTGTATGTATATGTATGAAACTCACACCGCTTACTGAAAATCAGCAAGTCCTTGTCTCCAAATCATAAACTTTTGCTCTTTTTAGCCATCAGTGGATATGTGTATGATTCTTCAAAACTATATTATATTTTTTTCTGGAACTATTGCTAAGAGCTTGTTCAAACTTAAGACTCCTTATATTGCCCTCTGTACAAAGCTCAGCTTACCTGCATTCATGGAGTTTTAATGTGGCAATAACAAATTGCAGAAAAAGAAGTTACTATACAGCATATATAGGGAAAATATCCTACAACTTATTTGCGGTATCTGTTGAGAACTCTTGCAGTAAGATTTATTAGTCAAAAAACAGTCCCTGCAACATCACTTGCCCAGCCTACAACAGAATGTGTCAACATTCTGCTGCCAGCAATCTGCATTAGATCTCAAAGATTTGGTAAGATGAAATTTGGATCAAAGCAATTACCTGCATGGCTATTCTTTAGGGGTTGTCTGAAGCACAGCGTTCAGAGAAACTGAACTGTCAGAAACTAATATAGGAATAATTGGGAGGGGATATTTCATCTTATTTGGACACTAGAGATGAATAACAGGTAACTTTGAAAAAAACTGAATATGTATTTGGCTTTAGTTTTTTTGTGAAAGGATTATAGCATGAATAATGAATATATTAGGGACAGAAGACCTGGCCTTCAATTTATTTTAATAATGTTAGTGTTGTATATACTGGGTTTGAATAAAATACATTTCATATAAGACACTTACATGCGGCACTGCAATGCATTATGGATGGCCCCTCTTGAGAAATTGTACACTGTTTTCAATTTTAACATAGTGATACAGTAATAATAGAAAATTCAGGAGTAATATGTAGGCTGCTTCTTTTTTTAACCTTTTATCATTCTTTGCTATACTGAGTGAACAGCAATATACTTTCTTGCTGCTTCCTTCACTGGGGGCAGCAGCAGGGGGCCTCAAGGGCAGCTAGGGAGTTTCATCAAAGCCTTGCCAGTATCCATCTCTGTTGGAGAGAAACTCTTTCTTGAGAATTGTAATGGTGTGCGGTCAGATCTCAGAGGTCTGAATGACGCAAAGGAAACCCTGTGGGGCAAGCTTCTGATCCTCACAGACAAACAGAACATTTCCAGAATACTTCAGATGTGTTATGAACCTGCTATTGGCCCCTGGACCTTAACAACACCTTAACAATCTATGTTTAACAGCAATGTTATCCTTCCTCCACCAATACAGTGAAATGAGCCAGCTTTCTAAGATCATCCCGACATCTCAACATGTGTCATGTTATAGCATGGTTTCAGATACAAAAAGAAATACATTTTCCTGTCCACAGCTGAACATCCAGTTAGAGAATCCCATTGGTCTAAAGGAACCTATTCTTTTCCTTCCCATCAAAATTCAATGTGGAGGTCATTAACTACTGGCCATTTCCTACTATGCAAAGTCCGTATGACTTTCCCATGTTCAGTATCAGTAGCTCTCTCCCTCTCCAGGACCACACACACTGGCTAGCTACTTCTACTCAGAGCATAGGTATTCTATGTACACCCACCTCTAGGTTCATGAGCTTGGAGGTGGAAAGGGCCATCAAGGCACAGGCAACTTATAGCGACCTCTCATGGGGTTTTCAAAGCATCAGGCATTCAGTGGTGGTTTGCCATTGCCTGACTCTGCATAGTGAACCCAGACTTCCTTGGTGGTCTCCCATTCAAGTACTAACCAGGACCGACCCTGCTTAACTCTGACAAGACTGGGCCAGCCTGGGCCCTCCAGGTCAGGGCATTCATGAGCATAGTCTTTTTTAATTAAACAAATATTACACTCAGCAAATTGAAATGCATTATTTGTTACTGTTCTGTAGTGGAGGTGCTTTAATTAATTATTTTATGTAGTGAACAGTTGTTTGTGAACACTGAATGGAACATTTAAAAATGTCTAGAAAATGTTTTCAATTCTTATTTATTTATTATATGATTTGTATACAACCTCCCTCTGGCAGGGGCTCAGGGCGGTTGACAACAAATTATAGGTACACTCTAATGAATACTGTAATCTCTCCTAATATAAAATTGAGTAGTGTGGTGGCACTTTCTGAACATTCCACATGCTCCTAAACCAGTTGGCTCCATGATGTGTCAGTCAGAAGCTGTCCCTATCAACTGGCTGTGATGCCTGAGTCTTGCCCACAAAAGCGACGCCCACCAAAACTTTCCTCAGAAGACAGCTACTGTCTTCACTCTCCTCACCAGATGACGATTGATTCCCTCAGGGGACAAAACTCATCATCTTTAGCCTCCAAGCCAAGTATGGATACACTTTCCAGAATGGAAAAAATATAGGGAGAGGCAGTCCCAGAGTTATGCTGGTCCCACACCACTTAGAGCTTTGAAGGTCAGCACCAGAACTTTGAACCTGATCCAGTACTCAACTTGGAGCCAATGCAGCTAGTTAGTTAGTTATAGTTTATTATTATGGTCTTAAGACCAGCATACATTGTAGATGAACCAATGCAGCTGGCAAAGTACTGGTTGGACATGTGCTATCAACGGGGTCTCAGGAAGAAGAAGAAGAGTTTGGATTTATGCCCCATCCTTCACTACCTGAAGGAAGAGCTGCTTGAAATCTCCTTTACCTTTCCCTCCCCACAACAAACACCCTGTGAGGTAGGTGGGGATAAGAGAGTTCTCCTGAGAACTATCCTTGAAAGAACATTTCTGAAAAAACTTATGACTGACCCAAGGTCACACTAGCAGCTGCATGTGGGGGAGTGGGGAATCAAACCCGGTTCTTCCAGATTAGAGTCTGTGCTCCTAAACACTACACCAAATTGGCTCTCCTACACCAAACAGTAAGGACCCACACAGCTGATTTTGAACAAGCTGTAATTTCTGGGTCAGTCTTAAGGGCAACCTTAGTAGATTGTTTTACAGTAGTCTAGCCTGGAGGTGACCATTCTGTGGATTGCTGTGGCAAGAGCAGGACATGTGGGGGCCAGTTGCCTGATCTGACACATCTGTAGAAATGCCAGTCTGGCAACGTTTGTGACTTGGGCCTCCATAGATAAGGAGGAATCCAGGTACACACCCAGGCTCTTGGCAGTTGGCACTGGGTTCAGTGGTACACCGTCAAGAGACAAGACTTGGCATCACAATCCTGCACCCACTCTGCCCAGCCACAAAAGCTCCATCTTTGTGGGATTCAATTTCAGCTGGCTCTGCTTCAACCACCCAGTTATGGCCTCCAGTTTTTCAGCCAAATTTGATTGGGTGGTATCCAGTTGTATATGTGTACTGCAACTTTATTATTCATTAAGATCTAAAATAATAGATAAATGGGTATGAAGAGTGTGATGGCTGAAGAACAGTGTTTATTCACATCAACTTACGAAAATGCCTAACATTTTCTTCTTTTTATACAATCATCTGAAAAAGTTTTACGATTTTTTTCCCATTTCTAGTTTTCTTTTACATCCAAAACTGATCATGATATTAGCTGGACAGTCAATCTGAAAGCAATCACCTTCCATCTTAGTTTCCCATTTGTTGTTTATGTGGTCCCATTAGTGTAGATGTTATCACCCCAAGAACACACAGCAACCAAGCACCCAGGGTAAGTTTATCTCTGGAAACTGGGAATCCAGAACAAGAAACAGGAAACAGAAACAAAGGAGGACAACAAGAAACAGTACATTATACCATTATTAGGGGTGTGCAAAAAAAAAAAACCTGGTATTTTTTGGCTTTAGGTAAATCAGACCCAAAAAATATCGGCAAATGCCAAATTTCCCCAGTTTAATACTGGTAAAGTATCAGGACTGGGTAAATATTTGGTATTGCCTGAATATATTTGGGTCTGATATATACCACTAGAGGGAAAGTAGGCATGTTAAAATGCCTTCTTTCCCTCTGGTAGCCCCAAGAGATTTCATTGTTAATTTCACTCCTGCCAGCCAGCTGTGAGTGAAATTGACAAAGGGAAAGCTTTCCTTTCTTTAGCTGACATAGGGTAGCTGGAGAAAATCTGGCAGGGAGCCCAGGCATGTTTTAAATGCTTTTCTTTCCCTTCTCGATCTGGGGAATGGAAAGAAAGGCATTTAAAGTGCCCCCCAAGCCCCCCCCCCACAAGTGGAGAGGCTCGGGGAGGGGGTGTCTACATGCCTGCCTTTGCTTTCCCAGGAAACCTACAGCCGTGGGCTGGCAGGGGAAGCAAAGGCAGGCATGCAAACATGCCTTTCTTTCCCTTCCTGATCTGGGGAAGGGAAAGAAAGGCATTTAAAGTGCCCCCCCTTCCCCGAGCTTCTCCACAAAAGCAAAGAGGCTCAGGGGAGGAAGGGGGCATGTCTACAGGCCTGCCTTTGTTTTCCCAGCCAACCTGCAGCTGCCTGGGTTCCCTGATGGATCTTCTTCAGGGGGGAAGAGGCATGGAAAAGCATAGGACAGGCATGGAAGCATGCCTGGGCTCCTTGCCTGCCCCTCTCCTGAGCTTCTTGCCTGCCCCCGCAACCACAAGGCCCCTGGAGGAGCACAGGCAGGGAACCCAGGCATGTTTAGATGCCTTTCTTTCCCTCCCTGAACTGGGAGAGGGAAAGAAAATCATTTAAACATGGCTGAGCTCTCTACCTGTGCTTCTCTAGCAGCCCTGGGGCAGCTGGAGGAGGGTAGGTAGAGAGGAAGCTTTCCCTGGTCAGTTTCACTCCCACAGATGACTGGGGGGGGGGTGGAGTGAAATTGACTAGGGAAGCCAGTTTTTGGCTACCCAAAAGCCGAAAAAGCTGAACAAATTTGGGAAACTGTTTTTGGAAGCCGAAAAGTTTCCTGAATTTGCATTCAGCTTTAAAAACATCAAAAAAATACTGATAAAGTATTTATTTGGTATTTTTTTGGCTCAGGAAAGCCAAATGCACATCCCTAATCATTACCTTTTTTCCTATACACAAAGGCATAGACAATATGGTGTGATCCAACAGTATGAGAGATGTGTGTGTATTAAACAAATACACAGGCAGGACTGAGATCCAGTGTAGTGTAGGAGCTGAGAGACCAACTTTGAGTTCCTTGGAAGAAGAGCATGATTAAAATAAATAAACTGCTTTGGTTTCTCATAATTGCTTTCTCTAAATAGGAGGCAGCTGTAACTTTTCCTGGATAAAATAAGATCTTGCCACTGTGGTGCATCCACTCGTTATTTCCAGATTAGATTACTCTAATGAATTCCATATGGGACTGCCCTTGAACTATGGGAATTGAACTCCATATGGGACTGCCCATAAACTATAATTAGTGGAGAATGCTGTGGCAAGAATGTTGACTGGAGTGCCTTGTAGGGACCATATCATTCCAGTCTCGTTCCATCTTTCCTGGCTTCCAATTTGTTTCTGAGTGCAAGGTGCTGATACTGACCTTTAAAGCCTTGTATGGCTCCCATTTTATTAATTCCACTCATGTGACTGTTTAATTCACTCTATCATGCACACAAACACTTCCTAGGGCATGAAACTGTATTTCAGACAAGTAGCTCCCATGATGCCATTCACATGCATGTGAATAGACATTAGTTAGCAGCAACTGATTTCCAGTAAGGCATGCCTACTTAATTTCAGGCATACCAACTACAAATATTCTAAAATAATTTTACACTTTTGTTAGCTAAAAAACTTATTTGTTCCCTTTCTCCCCTTTTAGGTGTTGTATCCCACCTAGAGCTGCCAGTCCAGAAGTGATGTCATTACATCAGGGATGTTGCACAGAAAGCTCTGGTTTGAGGGCAAAACTCTACGGTAAATTTGACCTAAAACCACAGAGTTTTGCCCTCAAACCAGAGTGTCACTATGCAATGTTGCCGACAGGTGACATCATCACATTGGGGATGTCCTGGAACACCCCCAAATCCCCCTGCCAGTGTGGTGAGGGGGCCTGGCAACCCTAATCCCACCAGGTCAGTCAGATAGATGCATCAGATAGATGCATCAATTCCACATGATATTTGTAGTCAATCACATGTAGCAGCTTCTAAAAGCAACTGAACAAGATGATGTGACCCTGTAAACCAACTGGCTAACAGTTGCAAGTATCTATCACAACAGCAAAAATCAAACCTGCCTGATAATTGTCTCACTAACAGCAAACTGCACTAAACTGGTGTTATAATTTGCTTGAAAAATCAGACAGAAAATGCTCACACAGAGCCAGGTCTAAATGTAAAATACAGCATTTCAGGAAACAATTAGACACCATCACTTATTCACCCTGCTGCAATCCACTGCCATGTAACTATCAGCAATGCAAGAATCAACCACGATACAAGGCTAAGATTAGAAAAAAGTAAGACCATTTTGATATATTTTGATATATAAAAATGGATTACAAAATACTTACATGGAATGTAAATGGACTAAATTCACCCCAAAAACGTAGAATGGTAGGTCATTGGTTGGAAAAACAAAAATGTAATATAATTTGCTTGCAAGAAGCTCATCTTAAAAACCAAGACCATAAATATTTAATAAGGAAAAAATTGGGAGAAGAATTTTATTCTTTAGCAAGCAACAAAAAAAATGGTGTTGTAACATATGTCAAAAAAGATTTGGAACCCAAAGTAATATTCAAAGACAAAGATGGAAGATATTTAGCTATTGAAATTTTACTGCAAGGATTGAAAACTTTGATTGTGAACATTTATGCTCCGAATGGAGCTAAAGAAATTTTTTTTAAAGAACTTCAAATGGAATTGGACAATGTAAACTATGATCAAATTATGATGTTAGGAGACTTCAACGGAACTGTAGATAATAAACTAGACAGGCGCTCTAAAAGAAAGGATGAGACGTTAGGGAAGCTTCCAAAAAACTTTTTTGAACTGATAAAACAAGAAAAGTTGGAAGATATTTGGAGGAAAGCTAACCCACAAGGAAAAGATTTTACCTTTTACTCTAACAGACATGACTCACATTCAAGAATTGACATGATTTGGATGACTACTAACCTAACCTTCAAGACAAGAAAAGTGGAAATTTTACCCAGAATAATCTCAGATCACAATCCGTGTTTATGGACAGCTGGGCAGATTAAAAAACAAAAGAGATGGAGAATAAACGAGGACTTATTAGATAATCAAGAAATAATTAAAAAATTACTTGAAGAAACAGACCTATACTTCCAAGTAAACATGCAGAAAGAAGTTAAAATTCAAACCGTATGGGATGCATATAAAGCAGTGATGAGAGGACTATTGATATCGTTAAATGCTAAAGATAATAAAAAGAAAAAAGAGCAATATGAAAATATTTTACAAGCCATTAAAACAAAGGAAGAAGAACTGAAGAAGAAACCAGGGAAAAAGAAACTGCAAAAGGAAATTTGGATGCTACAAGACCAAGCAAAAGCCATTTTGAACCAAGAGATGTACTGGAACTTAAAAAAACTTCAACAAAAAGCATTTGAAGGTGCAAATAAACCCGGAAAATACTTAGCATGGCAATTAAAGAAAAAATGTGAAAATAAATTTATCACTAAAGTGATAAGAGATAATATTGAGATAATAGATAACAAAGGAATAAAAAGAGAATTTTTAAATACTACGCAAAACTTTTTAAGAAGGAAAACAAAGACAGAAGAAAGATTAAAGAATACCTGCAAACATTAAAGTTACCAAAACCAACAGAGAAAATTAAAGAACTATTTAATAATCCAGTATCATTACAAGAGATCAAAAATGCAATAAATGACTCAAAATTAGGTAAAGCACCTGGACCGGATGGATTTACAGCGAAGTTCTACAAAACGTTACAGGAGTCAGTTTCACCGGTGTTACTGCTATTGATGAACGATATAAGAGTTACTGGAGAGGTACCAGAAACCTGGAAAGATGCATCCATCTCACTGATCCCGAAAGAAAATCAGGATTTGACCAATGTTAAGAATTATAGACCGATCTCTTTACTGAATAATGATTATAAGATTTTTGCTAAGATTATAGCGGATAGACTAAAAGAGCACCTTAAAGAGACTATACAAACAGAACAAGCAGGGTTCTTACCTAATCGACAAATAAGGGACAATCTAAGAGTAGTAGTGGACGCTATAGAATACTATGACAAACATCCTGAAAAGGAAGTGGGCTTTTTCTTTTTAGATGCGGAGAAAACGTTTGATAATTTAAACTGGGATTTTATGTTTGAAGTTTTAGAACATCTTGAGATCGGTGAATATATGCTGAACTTCATTAAAGCAATATATAAAGAACAGAAATCCTCAATAATAATTAATACCGAAAAGACAGACGATTTTAAAGTTGAAAAAGGAACAAGACAAGGATGCCCACTTTCGCCGCTGCTATTTATTTGGATTTTAGAAGTTCTACTGTTAAATGTGAAGGAAGACAAAGATATTAAAGGCTTAACAACTAAAGGTTTTTCTTTCAAATATAGGGCCTTTGCAGATGATGTGATGTTTATAGTGGAAGATCCCTTATCCACATTACCACATTTGTTACAGAGAGTAAAAGAGTTTGGTGACTTAGCAGGATTTTATGTAAATAAAAACAAATCAAAAGTAATGTGCAAAAATATGTCAAATAAGAAACAAAACGAGTTACAAAAACTTACAGAATGTGAGGTGGTGAAAAAGACAAAATATCTGGGTGTAAACCTAACTATGAAAAATATTGATCTTTATAAAAATAATTATGAAAAATTATGGTTGCAAATTATGCAGGATATTAAAAAGTGGAATGTATTGAATTTGTCATTGCTGGGTAGAATTGCGGTGGTCAAGATGAATGTGTTACCACGATTAATGTTTTTGTTTCAAACTATTCCAATTGTGAAAGATGTAAAAACATTCAAATGTTGGCAGAAGGAGCTGTCTAAATTTGTGTGGGGAGGGAAAAAACCAAGAATTAAGATGAAAATAATGTGTGATGCCAAAGAAAGAGGAGGGTTTCAACTACCAAATCTAAGGTTATACCATGATGCAATATGTTTGACCTGGGTAGGGACATGGACTATGTTACAAGATAGAATGTTATTGTCCCTGGAAGGTCATGATTGTAGATTTGGGTGGCATGCATATTTGTATTATGGCAAAACAAAAATGGACAATATGTTTAAACATCATTATTTGAGAAGAACACTAATGGATATGTGGACAAGATATAAAAACTTTTTTTCAGAAGAGATACCCATGTGGATTGTACCCGCAGAAGTCTTACATCCAACATCAAGATATAAAGGACAAGATTGGCTGAAGTATAGAGACTTAATAATAAGACATGGCAAGGATTTCAAACTGAAGGAGCAGCATCAGATTGACTTTGATTATGGTTGGTTAAGATATAGACAAATATATGACTTGTATAGAAATGATAAAAAACACGGTTTCAGGGAAAAAAATAATGAAATAGAACAAGTTTGGGAGGAAGGTGGGAAAAAAATGATTTCTAAAATGTATAAAGTCTTGCTAAAATGGTTTAATGCTGATGAAATGGTAAAAGAACAAATGGTAAAATGGGCGATAAACTTTAACAAAGACATTGAAATGGAATCTTGGGAATTTTTATGGAAAAATGCTATGAGTATATCTACGTGTTATAACTTAAAAGAAAATTGTTTTAAAATGATGTATAGATGGTATATGACACCAAAAAAAGTTGCAAATATTGGTCAAAATATGTCTAACAAATGTTGGAAGTGTAAAAAGAAAGAAGGTTCTTTTTATCATATGTGGTGGACTTGTGATAAAGCAAAGACTTATTGGTCAAAAATACATGCAGAAATGGAAAAAATCTTGAAATGTACATTTAAGAAGTTGCCTGAAATGTTATTGCTAGGACTTAAACTAGAAGAGATAAATGTAAAGAAAAGGACAATAATATGGTATATGATTACAACAGCAAGAATGGTGTATGCACAAAACTGGAAAAATGAAAAAATACCAGAGGTGTGGGAATGGTTGAAAAAACTGTTATATATGGCTGAAATGGATAAATGGACTAGAGAATTGAATAATCTTTACTCAGAGACCTTTCTGGAAGACTGGAAAGATTTGAAAGAATATGTTGAAAAATATTGGGATATGAAAAACTATATTTATACATGGTTATAATAGCATAAAGGAATAGAAATATATTATATGAATGTTTTAGTTAAAATTAGACAATGAAACTGTTTTTATTTAGAAATACATAAGAGTATAGAAAATAAGAATTGGTGTATAAGTATTTTAAAGCTATATAACCGTTACCAGAAACGAAACATAGATATAAGTATTACTATTTTGAATAAAATGGAAAATGTGTTATGCTTCAGAGGTGGTGGGAAACCACCAAAACAAGATAAAAATAGAATGTACAAATAGAACAAAATGTTATTTAATATGGAAAAAGGGATTTGTATAAGGTTAAATGTATTATTTTCGATGTTTTTTTTTTGAAAAATAAAAATTTCTTTACAAAAAAAAAAAAGAAAGAAAAAAGTAAGACCAATTTCTCACCAGGCGCTGCTTCGCCGTCGGTCTTCCCTTTGCCCCAATTGTGTGCTTCAATTTCTCACTATTTGCCACGGGGCGCATTTTGACCCACGGCTTCACACAGTTTCCCCCACGGCTTCAGTGATCCTGTTTTTTGAGGATCACTGAAGCCGTGGAGGAAATCGGAGGAAATCAAGAAGAAGAAGAGATTGGATTTATACCCTGCCCTTCACTTGTAGTCTCAGAGCAGCTTACAAACTCCTTTCCCTTCCCCTCCCCACAGCAGACACCCTGTGAGGTAGGTGGGGCTGAGAGAGCTCTTTCCAGAGCTGTCCTTGAGAGAACAGCTGGTACAGAACTATGGCCTGCCCAAGGTCATCCAGCAGGTGGAAGTGGAGGAGTGGAGAATCAAACCCAGTTCTCTCAGATTAGAGTCCGCGCACTTAACCATTACACCAAACTGGGTTCAAGCAAAGCCACAGGTCAAAATGTGTCCTGCAGCAAATAGTGAAAAATTGAAGCACGCATTGTTTTATAAGTGTTGTAGATATATTCTGTATGATCTCCAAGGTTCTAATTTTTTGTTTATTTTTTGGAGTGTTTTATAAAATAAAAAATTATATTGTTGAAAAAAAATTGAAGCATGCAATTGAGGCAAAGGGAAGACTGATGGCAAAGCAGTGCCTGGTGTGAAATTGGTCTAAGAGTCCAGTAGCATCTTAAAGACTAACAAAATTTGTGGTAGGATATGAGCTTTCTTGAGTCACTGCTCATTTCTTCAGAGTCTAAGATTGGAAATATGCATGCTAATTCAACTAAATATCCATTAGCATATTACTGTACAAAGTGTTACATGTTTTATGGAATCAATTTGAATTCCAGCCAGATCCTTGCTGTTAGGCCTGTATGTGCATGTAATGAAAGCAAAAGAGCACCTTTCCCCCTCTCTGTGAAGGAAGAGTTAATAAGCATTTAGAACCACAATCAAAACTCCTGCAGAGGCCCAAGTAGACCTAGCTAGAGAAGGTAAAAGCTCTTTACTGTTATTATTCCTTTAGTTGCCTATAATATTTATATTCCATCACTCCAGACACTTGATCAAGGTGACTCATGTTGCAGTCACACATGTGAGATAAAGCCGGGGGCGGGGGGGGAGGAGAAAGGCTATTTCCTCTGGCAGAAGTTGACCCACAGTTGTGCGATCACAGTCTTTTAAAGCTGCAGGTGCAGCCTGCCATTGCGTGATTAGGCGCAACCACAGGTGAGGGTTTTTTTTTGGGGGGGGGGGGTTGCTGTTTGTCTCCGATGTGCTTAAACAAGGGATCAATGATTCGCACCTCAGCCCTGAGGGCTCCCTATGGAGTGTGTGATGATGCGCATACTGAGAAGGGCAAAAAAACAATGGCATGGAGTCTGGATGGCTTGATCAGACCATCATGATGCCATGAGAGCATGCTGGAACGATCAGATGCAGGAAAATCCATCTGTGGCCCATAGAAACCCATTTGCTACTCGACTTTCCAAGGTGTCTTTTAAATCTGCTTGTGTGGCGGAGCAAAACGGGTTGCTGACAGCTGCAAGGGGCTTCCCAAATGTTGTTGTCTGATCATGCTCCTTTAATCCTATCAGCATTTGCTCCTTTGTCGGGGCTAATTGTGAGTATGATCACAACCTCACAAAGGTTTGGAGACAGGGTAATGTTTCCACAGGTCCAAGAACTTTCTCCCACAAAGTATGATTTTTTGTGTCTCCCCAAGATAGCCAAAAATGTCTGAAATCCTGAAATCCTATTCCTGCAGGTCCCCTCTCCTCCTGAAGCAGCACAGGGCAGGAATTTCTGGGCTGTCAGAGGAAGCTGGAAGTCCTTAAGCTTGCAGAAATGCTGCTGTGGATCCAACCCAAAGTAAAAACAATACCACCCCCATAAAAACATCATTAGACATTCATTCATTTATTTATTTATTTATTTATTTATTTATTTATACCCCACCCTCCCCGCAAGCAGGCTCAGGATGTGAATTATAAAGCAAACCATTAAAAACAAAACAGAATCATAAAAACGGCATAAAATATTCAGTTGTCTAAAACGATATCCATGCATGCCCCCCTTGCTGGACTCAGACCATAAAAACCGCTTTAAAAGATAGAAGCACGTCTGATATCCTTTCCCCGAATATGGTTGTCTTTACAATATGAATCATGAGCTAGCTTCCCTCTCATACTATAACATGCTGGATGCATTTTGTGCTAAAGTACCAAGACAATGAAACTTCCTTAGAAAGACTGTTTTCTTTTTCCAGTGTTTTCAATGAAAAAAAATGCACATAAAAGACATTTTTTCTTCAGAACCTGGATGTTATAAAAGAAAATGAGGGAGGTGTTGGCTTTTTACTTGTTTTGTCTAATGCTCCTGCTGTTGCTGTTTTCTCTGTGGTGTCTGCTGCTGGGGCATTGTTATCCTATTGTTACTATTAACATTGTTTTATGATTTTTGTAACTCATTTATTTTGAGAATTTATATGCCCTCTTCAGAGAACCTACTTGAGGCATCTCACAACATAAAACGTGACAAAATTATCAGTGGAAATCATCATGGAAATTGTTAAAATTAACACACCATGAAAAACTTATCTATTAAAAACCTGAACAGAATATAAAACACAGCATAAAACATTTGCATGTAGAGTTACTCCAGTTTAAGCACATTAATTTCGATTGACTTGGACTGGAGTAACTGCCTAGGATAGCCCTGTTAGCTGCCTAACATGATCCTCATAAAATAATCTTCAGGTTAGTAGAAGTTAAAATAATTTTCAAAGAACAAAACCATTTACTAAAAGCATGGTTCAGAAGAAACATTTTTTTTAACTAGCATCTAATAGAGAGCTCAGTAGGCACTAGGCAAGCCTCAAGGAAAAGGACATTCCACAGGAAACATTCCTGAAGGCAGGGGCACAAAAAGTAGGGCTGTGAGGATTTAAATGGTGGGTTGGAAAGTTCAGGGGGAAGGGGTCCTTCAAGCACCCTGACTCCAAGCTCTTCAATCATTTCCTTTATTTGGCCAATGACCAGTACAAGTCAGGACTTCAAGCTCTTTAGGACCCTGAAAGTAAAAATTAGCACTTTGAAAGAGAGGGGCTACCAGAGCAGATCTTTCAGTACAAGGATTATACAATTGAATGGTGGGAGAGGCAGGACTGAGATGTTCTAACAAATGTTTTTGTCATACCCAGTTACTCATTCCACTGGTGAAAATTTTAGGTGGGTAGCCGTGTCGGTCTGAAGCAGCAGAATAAAGTTTGAGTCCAGTGACACCTTTAAGAATGACAAAGTTTCATTTCACTGGTAAAAGAGCTTTCCTGTGGGGGAAGGAGCTTTCCATCAGCAAATTAGGATCTGTACACAAGTAGAAACCATTTTATACAGGGGGGGGGGAATTTTCTACCAAAATAAAGTTCTGAAGTCAGCGGAACAGAGATGGTGGATAAAACTCAATATTAAAGGATAAGTTCTAGAAAAAAAGTACATGACAAAAAGGGGCTCTGCATGCAACGTACCCCAGAATGATTCCAGCTCATGACCAAATGAAATGTTCAAACACACACGGATAGACAAGTCACATAACTCATGACTCAATCTGATTCTGGCCAAATCCACTGTTCCCATACTTGCCACTCAGTTAAAGCAAAGCCTGTCTACACAGTGTCACAAAAGAAAACCAACTTCATACCAAATATCTACCCCTCAGTACTTGTGCCCATCCCTGATACGAACAGGAAGGCATGGAGAGCAGTGTTCCCTCTAAGCTGAGTTAGTATGAGCTAGCTCACTTTTTTTTTTAGCATCCAGCTCATATATTTTTGTCTTAACTCAGGAAGAAATGCTACAGCACTAACTAATTTATGCAGTAGCCAAATTGCTCACTCATAACTTTAATGCCAGAAGCTCACTAAGTAGAATTTTTGCTCACAAGACTCCACAGCTTAGATGGCACATTGACCTTCTTGTTGCCCATGGTGCACTGGTTAATGTTGGATTTGGGCTTAGGAGGACATGGTTTTAAATCTTTGCTCAGTCATGAAGCTCCATTAGATGACTTTGCGCTAGTCATACTCCTATCTCATAGTGTTGTCGTGACTAAAAGGGACAAAGGGAAAAAAAACACTCTAGCCTCTAAGTGGGGCCTGGCGACCTCCCACTTTTACAACTGATCTCCAGCTGACAGAGATAAGTTCCCCTGAAGAAAATGGCTGCTTTGAAGTGTGGACTCTATGGCATTGTACCATGCTGAGGCCCCTCCCCTCCCCAAACCCTGCCCACTCCTAGATCCATCCCCAGAGTCTCCAGGTATTTTCCAAACCATACCTGGCAACCCTACTGACCAAGATTTAACACAAGTATTCCCAGACTTCAAATTCACCCGATATTTCCCTGACATACTTGCCATGCTTCTGCAGTCAATCTGCAATTAAATTTTGGTTTAGGACTGTGACAAAACACCTAGTTATCCCTAACGCTGACTTGAACCACCATCCTTGTATTTGATTTCATTCTGTGTATTGTGTTATTACCAACACTGCAGAGATTTGTGAGTTTTATAACACAAAAGCCAAGGATGGCCCACTAAGCCACAGAATTGTTGTAATTCAAAAAGAAGGGAGACATGGAGGGAAAATACGAGAAAAATCTCTCTCTTCCCATGACCTTTGTCCAGGCTTTTTTCTTACCCTGCCATTCTGCGGAGACCTTTCTAACAGGGTAATTCAGAAAAGCTTTATCTTCTGTTCTAGCCGGATACATCACCATTATGGTCCAATTTCAGATCTTAAAAGCAAAGCCCTGCTGGTGTCTAAGAATTGTTCCTAAATTATCTGATGGCATTCAGTGCAGCTGTCACATGCAATGGACTTCGTGGAGGAACCATCTTGTACATACTAATCAGCCAAGAAGGATTATGCGGTGGTAGCTGATCTTCCGTTGGATACCCAGAAACAAAGGTAAATTTAAACAGTTCTGGGACTGCATTTCCCCCCCGAATGGTAGGATGGGAGATTTTCTTAGGAAAGGGAAATCAGGAGAGGCAATTAGGCTCATAGACAGAAATGGTATGGTGACTGGGCGTAAGGTTACTGTCAGACTCCACCAGTTGGGGGCTGGAGTCGGGGGGGGGGGTCACTCCAATTTCTCTTTTTCTGGCATGTATGTGAGCCATGCCTCAGCAATGGGGAGGAGGAGGGTATTCCTTCACCCTAGTTTCCTCTCTCTCTGGCCTCTGGCTTCCCTCTAGCTTTGAGGATAAGACCTGGCTTCCTTCTTCCTTGGCTGCCTTCAGGTAAGCCTTATAAAGGAATACCTGGAACAGGACCCCAACAATGCATTTCAAACATTGAGTGACTGACCTCCTAGCTAATGGGCTCTTGTCACTCCCCCTCCAAGTCCTTATAAACCTCTCCTAACCCCTTCTTTTCAGGGCTAGGTTCCATTCTCTATTTCCCTAGTCTGTTTCTAGCCTGCTGGGCCTTCCCCATGCTCCAGGGAGTCCCCAGAGGTTGCTCTTCCTTCCCCCAGTTTCCTGTCTCTGCTCAACTGCCCCCTGTTTGCATTGTTTCACATTCTTTCCCTTTCACATTCTCTGGCAGTCAAGGATGGTTGTCCAAGACTCTGGCCACTTGGATGGGGGCAGCCAGCAGTGGAGGCTGCAGGAAACTGGCAGGCCTGCTAGGCTCCTCAAAAGAATGTAAATGCAAGGGCTATCATAATTTGACTTGAAAAGCAGTAATTTAAATACATCTATTCAAGTGGTTTTAAATGGCTCAGAGCCATTTTACCTAAACAACTGAGTGGCAGTCCCTGCCGCTCAGCTGTTTGGAAACCCCTGCTTTCTGCTCTCCACAAAAAGCCACATGCCCACATGGAGAAGAAAGCAGTGGTTTAAATGTATGTTTAAGCCATCCCCCCATGTAATTTTCCTGAAAATGGCCCAGGAGAATCATTATCTGCATTAACTGGTAATGTGGGCCACATGTGTACTGCAACAGAGAAGCTAGTATATCCTTTAGGACATTTCAAGGTTGGGAACATGGCATGTGGGAAGGTATAAGCCACCCATTCCATATCCAGCTCAGTCCTGATCCAAATTTGGTGCCATGTCCTTCGAAATTAAGTTGTAAACACAAAACTCCCAGGCATGATCTGTTGACTAGACCAGGGAGTGGACCTGAGAAAAATATAACATGTAGTTAAGCGCTTCGCTTCTGGGGAAAAACTTTTTTCACAATGGAAAAGTGTAAGAAAGTCCATTTATTTACTAACTTTATTATTTATTTTTTTGTTACACGAATATATATAGTTAGTTATATCATATTATTAGGAAGCTCTGGAGATGATGTGGAAGATCCAGTAATAGACTCTTATAGAGGCTGTAATTGTAGTATAATGAAAGGACTGGCTTTTGGTATTGAAATAAACTTGCCAAATTATTGTTTCATTGCACACATTACATGCACAGTTGATATCCACTTGATGTAGGGAATCTAAATTCATGTCAGCCTGGACATAATGATGTTAGGCAGGATGCATGATCTCGGTGTTGTTAGGGCATCTGGTTTGGCAGTGTGTGAAATAGGATGTTGGACTAGATGTTCCATTGGTCTGATCTAGTACTGTTACTGTTGTATTTTCATCTCCTAATCCAAGGCCAGCATTCCATTTATTCCACCACATTGACCTGTCATCATGGAACAGGAGTCTTTTTCAAGTTATTTTCAGAGAAGGAGATATGAATTAGTTCTACCCCAGCTCCATTTGATACACAGAGGATGCTCTTCAAGCTATCAATTTCTTGGGCTGCAATAGCTATAGGAGAAGATGGAGCTGGACAGCCTGTTCAGAATTTAACACAGTTAACAAAATTAACACAATCCCACACTATTACTTACTAAGAAAGATATTTCAAAACACATGAGACCGAAAAAAGTGATGAAGAAAATCATAAAGAAACCAAATATAAACCCAAAGATAGAAAGGATCAAAACAAGAACATTGTTCAAGTATTGAGAAAAGGTCTACTTGTCTCCATTCTACTTAATGATGCTTTTCCACACCACCTGTGCCCTTGCATCATAACACTTCATACCTCAGAGGAAGAGTTCCCATTGAATCTCTGCTGGAGACAGGAAAAGAAATTAACCATGGCAGCAGGCCTATTTTTCATCAAAGTGCATGGTTTTTAGGTTGTAGCACTTGACATCAGCAGCTAGGCAGGTCATCTGTTTGAAGATACCCACAAATGCACACAACTGTTCAGGCTTTGTTCCACCAAAACCAAAGGAAATGAAGACTCAAGGGCCCAGTGGGATTCCATTCCTTTAGAAGGAAGGAATCAGACTCTATGGTGCTCAGCAGTAGCACTTGAACAAAGATTAGTTTCCAAGGATTAGCACCAAGGATCTTTGCCCTCCCAACTGAAATAAGAGGCAGACAACAGTTTGGAATTAAACAAGGGCCACTTTATTAACTATTTAAACAGAACATTGCAGCAATGGGCAAAACTAAGCAAGCACAGGAACAGGCAAGTCAGGCGTCTTTCCTAGACACGGCCTCCTTGCCCTTAGTATGGGCGGGACACCTAGCTCCGGTCTGAAGCCAGCAACTTCTGGCTCATAACCGGCAGCCCAGCATACTGGTAGCCCCCCAGGAGCGCCTACCCCCGAGACTGCACAGACCTTTGGGGAGGAGCCTAGCCTGAGAGTTTCCCAGAGGAGACCCCATTCACTGCCCTGGACCACAAAGCCCTAGGGCAGATCCTGATGACCTCCTGTTCCCAATCGGGATATGCCGTGAGGCGCTCACCAGTTCCATTTCTTGCTTGCACAAACCTGCCACATGCAAGGCCAAGCCTCTGCTTTGGCCCTTGCTACCCCACTCAGCAACCGAGTGCCATCCGTATCCTGTGCTGCAAGTCCTCTAAAAATATCTCATTGCCCTTGTCTGAGAGGTGCACCCCATCAGGCCTATACAGGTCTGGGAACTTGACCCGTATATTGGGGTGTGGTAAAAACAAGCCCAACCCAGACTCCATGGTTTTCTTTAACTGACTATTGGCCTTACATTGAGCACGGTCCATACACCTGGGATCCTCAACTTGTCTCCATACCTGGCGGGGAAGTATGGCTGACCACACAATCCGCACACCCGGCCACCTCGACCTATCCTAGCAAAATCGGCCCTGGCTTGCAGCACAAGGGCCACTCCCTTGATCAGCCCCAAATCATTACCCCTCAGGTGTATGACAAGGACATGAGAGGGAGGCCCCTGTCTCTCCTCAAACAATAAAGGGAGGAGTGCAGGCCACTTCATGTCCCTCCTACCCAACCACTCAACCGTCACCACCTCACTGAGGCCAAGCTGGGAGCCGACGGACATCTTCTGAGCCCGATGAGCTGCTCAAAAGACCATGCTGTGGCCGCAGACTGTGACCCTTCGTCTCGTCATGCGGCCCGAAGCACCTGTAAAAGGAACTCTATTAACAACCTGGAGAAACAGGAACAAAACAAACAGGCTTACACATTGCATGGCCTAACATAACCCTTATAACAACGGGATCTCCAACGCCCAATCCTCTGGATTTCGCAAGCACAGTATCCCATCGCCGAAGCCGTTGACACGGCACCTATCGTAAAAGAATGTGAACAAAAATGGACCCCGCCCAGCCCCAGATGGACCAACGCCTTCTGTGTCACCGACCAAAACTGAAACTTCGTAAGGGGGTGCGATCCCTATGCTGAAACAGGTACCCAGGGTCATCACCGTGAAGTGCCAGATACCAGCTAAGGGTGGACACTGGGCACAACCCTGGTTCGAAACTAGTCCCCAACTCAATAACCAATCCTTTACCACGCTGGTCAGTTTTAGACCTACGCAGCTTAATCTTGAGTGTGAAATTAACTATGGACATGTCCTTTTGTTCCAGTGCCATGCCAGAGGCATCGGTGTGAGAGCCCGCCACCAGCTCGCTGATCCTAAGTGCCCCAAAAAAGGCAATCAGTGAAGCCACATGAAAAAGCCCCGCCTCATAGCTGTCGCTGCAACATAAGGGCCACAATCCCTCTAGCCCCGAAGCACCACTGGGGTCAATAGTTCCCTGTTATCGAACTTTCTGCCACTCTCCCGTGACCACCCCTCAAGCATCTTCTGAAGACGGAAATCGCCCGTGGTGTCCTCGTGGCCAGAGGCCTTGCTGGCAAAGGCCAAGGAGGACAGCTTGCCCCTAATGGTGTGTGCTGACATACCCTCCTTCCGAAGAGTCACACAACATTGCATAAAGTGAGACACGGGAATGGGCCAAATTTGCTTCAAGCCAGCTTCAGCCCTGAAGGACAGGAATTGCTTACCCACCTTCATGTAAGCTCTCCGGGTGGAAGGGGCGAGGGCCATACTCATTGCCCTGTCGGCCTCAGCCCTCCAATCTCCCACACCTCGTCAGGCATCCGCGTCGGGAGCAGGTCGGCTTCTGGGGCCAGCTGACGAAATCTCGTCATCTGTTTGCGAGAGAGAGCATCGGCTACCCCATTGCTCACACCCGGAACATGCCGGGCCCTAAAGATAACATTAAGCCATAAACACTGCAACGTGAAAGCCTGGACCAGAGCCATGACCCTAGGGGACCTTGACGTTAAGGAGTTAATTACATGTACAGTGGACTGATTGTCGCACCAGAAATGGACTGTCCGGTTGGCTAAATCAGAGGACCAAATCCACACTGTTGCAACAACTGGAAAAAATTCCAGGAAGGTGAGGTCTTTGACCCAACCTGCCTGAAACCAGTCCGCCGGCCAGTCCCCAGCACACCAATGTCCCCTAAAGTACACCCCATAGCCAGAGGAGCCCACAGCATCTGAAGTAATCTGCAGCTTGGCCTCGAGCAGGAGTTCCTCCCGCCAAAGAGAGACCCCGTTGTAAGAAGCCAAAAACTGATCCCACACAAGGAGGTCCTCCCGCATCCCCTTAGTAACTCTGGTCCTATGATGTGGAAGATGGAGACCCTTCATGGACTCACAGAGCCTTCTAACAAAAGCCCTGCCAGGCGCCACCACCTTGCATGCAAAGTTGAGGTGGCCGACCAGCTGCTGCAACTCCAACAGGGTAATTTTGGATAGGGACAAAACGAAGGCAACCCGTGTTCGCAAAGCATCCAGTTTATCTCTAGGTAACCTATAGCACTGACAGATCGTGTCAATCTCTATCCCCAAAAAAATTAACTTGGATGCTGGGCCCTCAGTTTTTTCTTGAGCAAGGGGAACACCAAGCTCCTCAGCAATGACAACAAAGCTGGAAAGCAGAAATTGGCACTGACCCGAACCCAACTGGCCCACTAACAAAAAATCATCTAGATAGTGAGCCGTGCTACCGAGACCTGTCCTGAATCTCAAAGCCCACTCCAAAAAGGAGCTGAACCTCTCAAAAGCAGCACAGGACACTGAGCATCCCATAGGAAGGGCACAGTCCATGTAAAACTTGCCCTCGAAGGCAAACCCGAGGAGCTCAAAGTCATCCGGGTGAACAGGGAGAAGCCGAAAAGCCGACTTAATGTCGCATTTTGCCAACTCCGCCCCAACACCACAGTGGCGGACCACCCACATAGCCTGGTCGAAAGACGTATATCTCACAGAACATAAGTCCTGAGGTATCGCGTCGTTCACCAACTCCCCCTGAGGATAGGAGAGATGGTGAATGAGGCAATATTCTCCAGGTGCCTTCTTGGGGACAACTCCCAACGGGGAAACTCTCAAATTACAAACCGGAGGGAAACTGAAGGGGCCCAGAACCCGCCCTTCCCTACACTCCTTATCAATCTTAGCCCGAACTACATGCTCCATACCACTAATTGATTTCAAATTAGGAGCCCAGTAAGGCATCCTTAACCCACAGAAAGATATCTGAAAACCAAAGGTAAATCCTTCTGACAGGTAGTTATGGTCGTGAATATTAGGGTAGTGATGCAACCAGACCTTTAAAACATCCAATTTGATTGGGCTAGGCCCCTTTGTCGGGGGGGGGGGGATCGGAATTCCCACCGGCTCTTGGTCGCCTACCTCCCTTAACACCACCCCGGCCTTTGGGTCTAGGGCAGTTTGAAAGGGCATGAGGTCCGGCACACAGTGGGCACTTGTGATGAAAGGAGCAGTTCTTCCATGCGCAGGTTCCCTGGGAGGAAAATTCCCAGCAAAGCAGGCATCGCTGAACCGGCTGCTCCACCTGGACACGGGAACTAGACTGCACATGTGCCCTCTTCACGGAGTGACCACTGTGGGACCTCTCGCCCCCCGGCACTCTGCTAGGTGACATTATCTGAAGCCAGAGATTAGGATTGATTCTGTCCCAATGCATGGATAGATTCATGGCCGCCCGCATCCTGAACTCCTCGTCATATAGCAACCATGCCGGACTCGGGAAGTCCATAAAGGCTTTGTAAATGATATCCAGATATTGTATCATCGCCAAAGCCCTCCAAGGCTGGTGCCGTACAATGACTGCAGCATATATAAGGTAACCTGGGAACCAATTGGCCCAGGTCCTGTCAACTACCCGACATTTTAGGCGCTCTTTTTCGCGCTCATCCAAATTATCTCTATCTTTCTTCTCCATCTGACAATAAAGAAGGCTGAAAACATCCACAAATTCACCCTTGAGAATTTTTTCCTTCATGGCGATGGACAAGTGATCGCCTAAGGGCAAATCCATGTCACCGCTGGGCAAAGCCCCAGGAGGGACAGTATCATATGATGTTCCTACTGGGCCTACATAGCTCATGCTAGGGTGGGCATAACCCCAAGCTGGCCAAGAGAATAGGGAAGAGGGCGGAGCACACTGTGGCCCGTAGGGTGACAAACCAGGCACAAAAGTGTGTGAAGCTGCCGAACCCTGGTAGGCAGGGCCCCAAGGCCATCTCGCCCCTTCACCCGACACACCTATGTCCGTACTCCCTGTTCCTGAGGTGGGGAGTAGAGAGCCATCTGCTGGTGCCCCGCGCTCAGCCCATGCAGACCTGAGGATGATCCAGCGGCTTGGTCCAAGGCATCAGCTTCTCTCTTGTCTTCCAAGAACGCCAGGCATGCCAAAACCTGAGCCTGAAAAGAGAACGTAGACTCCCCACTCGCCTTGCTACCCATAGGCGGCAAACCCCAGTCCTTCTCCAATGCTGCGAGCCGCGACAGAATAGCAGCATTCACAGGATTGCCCTCTTCCTCATCATCTAACAGGGTAACCGGTGGAGGCCGTGCTGGGGGCCGCTTAGGAGCTGGCTGTTTGCCTTTGCCCTTCCCTTTACCTTTACCTGAAGCCATAGCAAGAGGGAAGGTATTGCTGGCAAAGAGATAATAAATATATTAAACCTTAGCAGTACCACAACAATAGCAATAAGGTGTGATAAAACTAAAACCAAAAGGCCTGCACCTTGAAACCCTAAACAAAATGGCTGCCTGCAGACAGGCACAAAATGGCTGCCACACTAGACAAAGATACCCTCCCAAGATGGCTGCTAAAAGAAAGCCACCCCTGAGATTAGCTACCTCATCAAAATGGCCCCTGTACCAAAGGCCTACGACCCTCCTAAAATGGCTGCCGTAGACAGGGCACAATCTGGACTGAAAAGGCCCCAGGGATGAAGCAGCCTCACCAAAAGGCCCAAGCCTCCTATGCCACAAATGGAATCCCACAGTGTGTGTATGTGGGAGAACGCACCAGAACCTCTAAAGGACCCCCAACCCCACCGGGAAAAAAGGCCCCCAGCCCAAAAAGGGGGGCAAACTTGATCCCTTCTTCCCCGCGGATGCCTTAAACCGGGGGGGGGGAATGGTGATGCCCCAACGCTGGGAGGGAGGGGTGTGGTGAAATGGGGGGGAAAGCCACAAAGTAGGCCCCACGGGCACCCCCCTGCAGAACAGGGAAAGGGCCTACACCCTACACCCGACTGAACGCCCAGCAAAAGCCTCGGAAAATGCCGCCGCCGTGTCTAAGCCACCTGGGCAGCCAGCCGGCCACCAACAAACCCAGCAAGTCTGGAGGCTGCGCTGCTGCTGCACCACTGGGAAAGGGGGGGGTGACAGAAGCCTCCGATCCGCCAAAGCCGCTGCCCAAAGCCTCAAGGGCCTACAAACAGCCGCCGATCTGTCGAGGGGGGGAGGACAATGCTCCCTCACTGCCACTGCCCAGAGAATTGCCGCTGATCTCACACAGCCCCCACCGCCACAGCCACCGCCACTGTCACCGCCAGTGGTGGTAGAGGAATGGCGGTCGTCGCTACCTCCTCCACCATCGAAAAAGCCTAGGCCCAACTGGGAGCTCACAAAAACGTGTGCTCTCATCAGCAGAGCACACGGAGCAACTGCGATGACGGGGGCGGGGCGCTTGCCCTTAAAAGGCAAGCCCCGCCCCCCGCCAGCTCCAAGATGTGCAGGAGCGCGTCACCTGTTCCTGCTTCCATTCGGCACAGAGGCAAAGTGGCCCCCGGACTCCACGGCGTTGCTGGGAGCCCGGGAGCCCAGTTTTGTTTTTGATAGAAATGAAATGCCTCATTTTAGGGTTTATACTCATAAACTGATGTTCAGTGTTCAGGCACTCAGAATCTGGAAAGATCATTCTCTACACTGCACAAAGTCACAGGTATTGAAAAATAGACCATAGAACAAAAGCCATAGGGTTTCTGAAGATTCTCAGAGTGATGTGACAACACTTCCATGTTTGTCCCAGAAGTGGCTGTCACAATGGTGCCCCCCCATGTCTTTAGCCCCCCGCAGCTCCCTCTGAGTGCCAGCCATTGAATGGCAGCCTAACCAGACATGTTTGGAGCAAGCCATGCCCCAGCAGTACTGACTGATCAGGATTGTGTAGGTCTGGGAGGCAATGAGGGGCATAAGCCATGCCAAATGCATTCTCCTGCACTGCAGGCCCCAGCAGTGCTCCCAGTGGCTTGGTTGCTTGGGCAGAGATCCAGCCCTGAGTGCCAAGCAAAATTGTCTGGTGTGCTACTACTGGCACCCCTACCAGAGGTTGTCCACTCTTAATACAATGTCACTCAACTCTCTCACAGTGGTTTGGGAAGTAAGTGTAAAATCATCCAGAAGAATGAGCATTTCCTTAGGAAATAGGAAACCCATTGATGGAAGAGCCTTCCATGTCAGTGGAAGGCTTCTTCCATTTGCAGAACTGATCCACTGGATGTACCCCATTATCTATTCTAAGACAAAGAAAAGAACTACATGGTTACTGTATTTCAGAGAGTGGCTGTGAAATTAATGCCCAACAACTAGCTGAGGATTTATCCTCATGAAATTTGTAACTTCCTTGCCCCTGGGGGGCTGGTGGATTTAAAGGAATGGAGAGCCAAGCTCCTGAATATCACACCTTGACATCTTCTTTCCAAAACAAGCAATCTCCTAGCGTCAAGCCAGATGATGGAACCATAGTAATTAACTATTTTCTGCTCCATAAAACAGTTTAAACTAATTAGTAATGATTGGGAACAAGCCTTCTACCATGAACAGTATACCAACTAGGAGTTCAGAACAATTATTGCTTATAGAGCTACAATTATTCTCTAGGAAGCAATTGTATATGGAATGCTATAGAGACAAAAGTATTTTTAAGGACCACATTTAAAGCCCATATTTAAGTGTGCTCATTTTAGTGATTCTCTAAATGCCAACCAACAGCCATAATTATATTTTTTTCTCAATTTGCATTTTTAGACCTCACTGTATCAGAACTCTGGAGAAACAAACCAGAAAAGCTATAGAATTTGACATCCTGTTAGGCTGTGTGAGAAAGACTACTCTTCCATACACATGCGTGCATCCCATAGGGAGGCCAGCCTCCAGGTGGGTCCTGGAGATCCCCCAGAATCACAGCTCATCTCCAGGCTTCAGAGATCAGCTCCCCTGGAAAAAATGGATGCTTTAAAGGGTGAACTCTACATCATTGTACCTCACTGAGGTCCCTATCTTCTCCAGGCTCCATCTGCAAATCTTCAGGAGTTTCCCAACCTGGAGCTGGCAATCCTACCCCCATCCCCCACCAGTGACCAGCGGGGACCTGGCAACCCTAGTACCCCAGCCACAGAAAATTAACCTATTTGTACAGCACTGGTATGTTGGAGGAAAAGGAGATGAGTATGAATTCAGGTGATCTTCTATTAGACAAATCTGTCTACCTGGAAGGTTTTTTTATCTTCTGTTTTGAAGTAACAGAAACAGATATTCATATAGGGCTGCCAGGCAGGGTTGGGCAACCAGCAGAGGGACTTTGGCAGTGGGGGCTCTCTCTAGGACATCATCGGCAACATGTTGACATCAAACATCTGAAAGAAATGTTTCAGAGTCTTCTTACTCAGAGTGTGCAGGGGCATATATGGTTTTCCCTGACCACAACACCTTTGTGAAACAAGTTCGGTTGAGACTGAATTACTGACCCAAAGTTACCCAACAAATATAATGGCTAAGTGAAGATCTGAATATATTATGCCAGCACCCAATGTGAACCATGGGTTGAAGGTGTTTAGGATGTTGATTAAATTCTGCTCACACCCTGGCACACTTCCAATGCCACACATTACTGGCTCTACACTGGAACAGTCATGCCAGCACTGGGTTTACAATGGTGCAATGTCACCATGCTGATATGCCAACGCATCTCAGTGTATTCCAATATGAGGCTTAGTTACTATCCTGTTCATAGAACAGACATAGTACTGATTCTGAAAAAAATAATTCAAGCTCAAAAATCAATCTGCTGCTAATTGTTTGACCATTCATTTGCTTTGAATGGTGAAGCTACTTTTTGGTCACGTAAGTGAGACTGTATAAGATGTAACTGAAATATCTTTGGAAAGGCATCTTCTATCCCTTGTTACCTCCTGGAGTCATCCCTGTTTCTGACTTCAAAGCACCAAAGTCGAAATGACAACCTCATGCTAAATGATGTAAATGTACCAGTGTGGTAAAAATTAATATTAATTATAAACCAGTGGTCTTCTTTCTAATTTTTCTAGTAAGGCTGAAGCAAAACCAACGGAATCTAAATTTCTTGGTGTTCCTGGATCCAAATGCACATTCAAACATTTATCAAATGAAACCAACATTAACATTTGATTCACTATTTTGAAAAGTATTATTTTCTCAGTTCTGATTTACAGGAGTGTTGGTACCTGTTAAAAGTCTTGAAGGAATACATTATGCATTTATAATATTCAAGAATGTATTTACATGTTCATCTTTCTGCAGCAGAAACTAATTTATTTTCAAATGCTGTTGCATATGCCATGAGAAGACACCTTTTATTTGTCGTATAGATGACTGTTAATCAACTAGGACAAACAGCTGCATGGTGCTGCTAAACAAATAGGATTAAAATGATTGCTGGATTATTCAACAGATTAAATCCTACTGATAACTGATTGGTAGCCCTGAGGGCTAAAAGCCTAATCAGCTCAAGAAACATCACTTTGCCAAACACTTATGTTTCTGGTTCACCTTGAACTCGTCTCTAATTTCTGCCTGATATTGGTTGCGTTCCTATAGCAACCAAGGTAACTGATGTTAATTATCATATTTTCTCCCCAGTTATTTCATGCTAATTTCATTTTTAAAATTGTCCTGAATGATAAGGTGAGATAGCAATTAATAGCCTCCCACTCTTCATGGTGTCTTTGCAAGACATAGCTTTGTATGTGCATGCACACATAATTTCTATGAGAAACAAATCGGGGGAGGCGGGGAGGATAGATTGCTTATTATATGTCCACAGCTCACCTTAAATATAAAAGGGATGTTGTTCATAGACCATATAAAGGAATTAGTGAAACTGATTTTTTTGGAAGTCTTCAATAAAAAAACTGTTTAGGAATTTTAAAGTCAGAGACGTTTCCAACCTGTCTCCAGATTTTGCCACTCTAAATTAGTTGGTATAGTTTTCAAAGCACAATTAATTCATTGGGGATTTTCTGCTCCCTCCCCCTTTTATTATGACACTTAGAAAATGAAAGGTGGTAGGACTAAAGTATTCATGCAACTTCCGTCCCCATGTAGTTCATGTTATCTGAACCCTGTTTCCCTTACTCTTGTATGCCTTTTCCCCTTTTCTTCTGGGAGACTTCAGATATTTTATGCCTAGAAGTTCTGCAAAACAGTAGAGAATAAGTGAAGGAAAGAAGTAGTTACACAAAAGGGAACAGAGATGCTCCTTCTCTCACACTAATTTGATTCATTAAATTGCCTGACCTAACATTGATTTATTACTCTTTGGTAAAACCAGAGTTTCTAGCAATTCCTAGAACTACTGCTGTTGCTTCCAGGTTTTCCATGGATAAGAGGAAGGGAGAGATGGAATCAAAAGTAGGCAAACAATAGGAAAAGGTAAACCCATACTCCTTTTGTTTGTACACACTATCCCCTTTCCACTCTTTCCCATCCCATTGATTATGCAGGTAACATGGTGGAGAAACAGGCCAGAAGAAATTTTAAAATGATGTGCTTGCTTATGGGGGGGAGCCTCTCCTATCATGTGTCACTCAAAATAATAGCCCCTAGGAAAAATAATTGTTAAATTTAGTTGACAAATTTAGTTGACAACCATTTGGAAGATGGACGTGCAACCCCAGTGCCAAATTCTACACGGAGCTCCTCACCTTATTGCATATATATCATAATGGGTATGCATTCATTTGTGAATCATCCTCATAGAAAAAAATGGGTTGATGGTTCATAACAAATGCAATTTATCCTCACCTGCCACCCCCAATGTGTGGGCTTTGAATCTGACACTTTGTTGTTGTTGTTTTTGGTGTGTGCTGGGGGCTCATCATAGCCCCAATGTACTGTCCCTTTGGATGACTGCCAAGGCCTTCGTGATGCTCCCTGCAGCAGAGGCAATCCATAAATAAATTACATGGTGCTACATTATTTTGTTCAAAGCTGCCCTACAAAACAAGCTGGAGAAATCAAGCAATCGTGTGGGCTAATGAGCAATACTGGCAGTGAAAATAACACAAGGTAATTTACTACTCAGAACCAACTACCATCTTAATTAACATATATGACTACTTAAAAAACACACACACAACAACTACGCTTCATAATGTTTCAGCACAGCAATCAGGCACTCCAGTCCTTGAATTATGGTTTATTAACTAAGCCTTTGTTGTGCTGAGCATATTTTCATTCTTTGGCCTTACACTTAATAATTCACTAGGACTGAAGGGGATTTAGTAATTCATGTCCCATATTGTCTTCTTTTGCTAATAATACCACGGGTTTGGAATTTATGTCCTAATCTTCCATACTGCTAAGCTTCTTCAATTTAGAGAATCCAACATTTACTTTGTATTGTCTTTGGTGGGAAGTAAAGGAACTGAACCCCCAACAGGATAAGAAAATTGGTTATTAACATTTGGAAAAGAAAGATGAAAGACTTATGAATTGCCACTGCTCACATAGCTAAGGCTGTGTACTATATATCCCAAAGTTATATACACTGAATCGTGGTGCAACTGGAAGGGTTTGGCTAATGACAATATCATGAGCACCCACATATCATGAGGTTCAGACTCTTTATTTAAGTCACCTTCACTGATGATCATAATGTTACAGCATCCAGACAGAACTAGGTTAATTTTTGTGACATTGGCAAGGGAGAAGTGGTGGTACCGGCAGCTGCAGAGGAGTGGGGGGCACACTGGGCTCTGTAAGAAAGTGTTAGAAACCCCACAAGTATTGCAGGCTGCCACTTGTTATCTTATAATTTCAAAGTTCTTAAAATATATTAAAGCTGTTAGTTAATTCTTGCTACTTTTTATCTTAATTAAATCTATCAAAATAGTGCTTATAAGTTTCTCATATATATGAATATCATTTGGACCTCAACCAATATTTGATATAAATATGGGACCTCATCCCATATTTGAAGTATATATTTTCTTGTATGAATTCTTGCCATTCTCAAACACTGTGGCACCTGGGCCTCTACACATAGTATCTATTGATACAGGTTCAAATCTACAAAAGGCCATACAACTAGGGATGGGCATGAACTGGGAAAATGCAGTTTTCTATGAACCAAACTGAAATGGTTTGTGGCCCTGCAAACCCCACTGAAAAAGTCCCTTTAAACGGGGTTTGCAGAAAGCTGAAAAAACTGCTGAGCGGCAGGGAGCAGCTTACTCCCCACTGCTCAGCTGTTTTTGTGGCTTTCACAGGGAACAAAAGACAGAGGGTTAAAGGGATCCCTAAGTCCCTTTAAACCCCTGCTTTCTGCTCCATCCACAAACCAGCACAAACCACCACAAAGTGCTCTAAAAGTTCATGGAAGTTCGAGATGATAGACCTGTCACAAATTTCTGTTTAGAAACCAACAACAGGGCAAAATTCATGATGAACATTTTGTTTCGTGGTTTGGTTCATGCACATCCCTACACATAACAGAGAGCTTTGGCTACAGGTGATGTTGAAATTTTAAAAATAATAATTAATAAATAATAATAACTGTGTTGTTCTTTTGTTTTTTGCCCCTCTCCAAGGCTATTCTATTCTGGTCCTCTAAACTCGCTTTTAGGCATGTTTAGCTGAGACACTA
Source organism: Lepidodactylus listeri (assembly GCA_029233225.1). NCBI lineage: Eukaryota > Metazoa > Chordata > Lepidosauria > Squamata > Gekkonidae > Lepidodactylus > Lepidodactylus listeri. The sequence goes on along the minus strand of JARCFY010000002.1, from coordinate 43,456,700 downwards.
TCCCCTTTCCACTCTTTTTGTTCAAGTCTAGCAGCTGTTTGCCTATATTCCTGGCCATATCTATGACAGCAGAGACAGATTTCCCAACAGTTTTCCTGCCGCAATTCCCCAGCAGCTGTCACCCCCTCCCGCAAGCCACTGGGGCTTTTGCCATTTTTTAAAAATAGTCCTAGAATATTGTTTTATCAGTGTAACTTTATATCAATGTTTGTACAGATTCTCTGAATTCCCTGCTTTCATTTTGTTTTAAAGTAAGTCTCCAGTCCCTGTATTGCTGCAATGAAAGGGGCCAGACCTCATCTTTTTAAAAAAGAAAGTTGTAGTTACATAGAACCTGGTACACTTATTGGCATATAACATTGGTTAACAACAATATTCTAGTGCTTTAAAAAATAAAAGCCCCTTGGAAGCTGAAGTAGGAAAGGGTTAAGGGACAGGATTTGGGAACGTGGCTGCTTAGGGAAAATCTAAAAGTTCCACCCAGATAGGAGACATCCAAGCTTTGCTATGATCATTCCAAAAGCTTTGGAACAAAGCAGGATTGAAAGAGATCAGAGAAAAGTGAGGGAAACTCCAAAAGGTGCATGGATGTACCATGATGCTGTTGGGAAGCAGGAATAAAAATCAATTCCTCAAAACATTGATTGTGAGAAAAATAACCCACATGGAAATGACCCAGGTTTTTGTAAAGATTTGGGGATGTGGTATTCATCTATATCTGACTTGTAGAATGGGGATACATTATAATCCTGATCACTGATGATAAACACTGGGTGGCCTTGCTCTAGCTCTTATCCTATTTCATCTCATAAAGTTATTCCGAAGGCAAAATAAAATAAAACCAAGAAAGCCACATTAAGCTCCTTGGACAGGATATCAATACTTGAAAAATTCAGATCCAGGCTGATGCTTGCTGTTAAGCCTTCCTCAAATATGAAAAAAGACATTGTTTAAGTTTGCAGTACTTTATTGCAGATAAACAAGCTCCAGTTAAGATCCCCCCCCCCAAAAAAAAATCTGGTTTAGCTGGAAATGCTTGATGTATTTTCTTACCGAAGCATTCAGTGATAAATACATGACAGAGGAAGATGCATCTAAACTTGATATAATCTTACCCATGGCCTGTTGCTGGCATCCATGAGTCTCTTGAAAACACAGCTGTGCAATCCAGCAAGGCATAAAATGTTGGCCATAGCTTCTTGTCCAAAGATGCAGATGAATTTGCATGAATCTTTGTTACTCAGTGTCAGGAATATAAATCATCATTTGTACCAATGCAGGTCACCTATACCAATGGTTGAGAGCAAGACATGAATTTGACAAATGGAACTGCTGGTAGACATTTTTATCAGTTACATGCATACCACCCATGTATGAACTGAAACATTAGGATGGCTATAAGTAGTCATCAGTGAAAAGCATCCTGAAAATACATATTTTGGGTCTCATTTAGTATGGTAAATACTATCCAAATTAATTGAGGCTTCCAATACAGGTACATTCTAAGTTCAGAAACTTTGATTACTTTCAAACAAGCATTACACATTTTATTATACTTTTTATTATTATTTATTTATGAGTTAAACTTTAACCCCACCCTTCCAGCAAAGCCGGCTCAGGATGGCTTACAATAGTACAAATGCAACAAAACAATGTTGTATACAGTATAAAACAATGTCATACAAATTTAAAACTATAAACCACTTAAAACCACAATCCTCAGTATATTCAGCTGCCTAGTTCTCATCAGATACACGTGGTACTCAGGTTAGGCTGTAACTAGATGAAGGAGGGCAAGAGTAAGAGAAGGGGGGACCCAGGGAGGTCAGGCTCACTCAACATAACTGTCAGGTGTCAGTGGTGACAGTAACGGTCATGATGGTAGCAGTGGTAGTGGTGGTGGCTCCAAAGGCCTGGTGGAAGAGCTCCATTTTACAGGCCCTGTGGAACTGTAACAGGTCCCACAGGGCCCTGATCTCCTCCAGGAGCTCATTCCACCAGTGTGGAGCCACCACCAAGAAAGCCCTAGCCCTCGTGGTTACCAGCCTGGCCTCCTTGATGTTTGGGAGGACCAGCTGATTCTGGGTCCCTGATCGCAGCGCTCTCTGGGGGACATATGGGGAAAGGCGGACCCTCTGGTATGCAGGTCCCTGGCCATAAAGGGCTTTAAAGGTAAGAACCAGCACCTTGAACCGAATCCGGTATGCTACAGGCAGCCAGTGCAGCAGTCGCAAGGCAGCCTGGATGTGTTCCCACACAGAAAGGCAAAACAACAGCCTCGCCGCTGCATTCTCCACTAGCTGAAGCTTCCGGATCTGGGACAAGGGCAGCCCCATGTAGAGGGAATTACAGTAATCCAGTCTTGAGGTGACTATTGCATGGATCACTGTTGCCAAGTCATTGCATTTGAGGAAGGGAACCAGCTGCCTGATCAGCCTAAGGTGATAAAAGGCCAACTTGGCAGTGGCTGTTACCTGGGCCTCCATTGATAAGGAGACATCTAGGAGCACTCCCAAACTCCTAACCCTTTGCATTGGCACCAATGGTGCCCCATCAAAGGCCGGGAGTGGGATCCCTACCCCTGAACCACCCTGACTCAGGCATAGGACCTCCATCTTCATCGGATTCAATTTCAACCAGCTCAGCCTAAGCCAACCAGCCACGGCCTGCAATGCCCAGTCAAGATCTTCTGGTTTAGAATCAGACTGACTGCCCAATAACAGATAGAGTTGGGTGCCATCCGCATACTGGTGACATCCCAGCCCATGCCTCCAAGCAACCTGGACAAGAGGGCACATGTAGATGTTGAATAACATCGGGGACAGTACTGCTCCTTGGGGCACACCACATTCAAGTGAGTGCCTTCAGGACAGCTAGTCCCCTAGCATCACTCTCTGTCCCTGACCTTGGAGAAAGGAAGCAAACCACAGCAAGGTCAGCTCCTGAACTCCAATGTGGGCAAGGTGGTGGATCAGTAGCTCATGGTCAACCATGTCAAATGCATAGGGCTGCCAAGTCCCCCGGTAGAGCGGGGGAAACACCGATTTTTAAAGCTTTCCCTTGCTTTTCCAAAATTGGCCACCGGGGGGACAAAATGGCTGCCAGCAGGGGAACCTCGGAGCCTGCCCTGGCCAGCCTCTTGAACTTCTTAAAAGGGAAATTTCCCCTTTAAGAGCTGAGCCAGCAAGAGAGCCCTGCCCAGAGATTAAGGCGGGACTAAGCTCTTTCTACTGCGTGCAAGGTTGCTGCTGAGTAAATTGCTCCGGTAAGCTGCTGGGGTCTGCGAGCTCTTTTCCTTCTCTGTCTCTCCCCCTCCCCCTCTTTCTTTTTTCTGTCTGTCTGTCCACTGTGGTTTTGTCAAAGGAATAAACTGTCACTTCCAAAGAGGTAAACATCACAAGGAGAGGTTGCCTGTAGAAGGTCTGGGAGTGGGATTGTTTAAAATGTCTTGTCGTGGCTGCTTGGGTCCCCCCAATCCTCATTTCCCTTCTGCAAATAAAAGTTGGGATTCCTCATTTTTATGCCAATTTTCTGTTTCTTTCAACCGTGTCCCCCCCCCCCCCCCGGCAGTAAAAATCTGCATTTTTAAAAGCATTTGTACATCAAGTAACCGGTATTTTAAGTTAGGGATGGATCCAACTAGCTTTTCTGCTGGCGAAAAGGGGAGGACAAAGGTCCTCTTTAGCCACCAAAAAGCCTATGCTGGGGGGGGGGGGGGAGAAGTTATGGGACTTACATGGACAACAGCTGGGTGAAACAAGGGCCAGAAATAAAGCCTGGGAATTGGGCAAGAGTAAGTGAAAAAGCTGTCTGTCTGTCTGTCTGTCTCTCTCTCTCTCTCTCTCTGTCCCCATCCAGCAGAGGTCTGTCAGTGGCTATTATTAGCCACAAGGTCTAAATGGAGCCCTTTGTCTGGGGCAGTGATGCTCTGAATTCTTGGTGCTTGGGGGGCAACAGTGGGAGGGCTTCTGGAGTTCTGGCCCCGCTGCTGGACCTCCTGAGGGCACCTGGTATTTTTGGCCGCTGTGTGACACAGAGTGTTGTACTGGATGGGCTGTTGGCCTGATCCACTGTGGCTTCTCTCCTGTTCTTATGATATGAAAATCATATTTAGCACTTGTGTAGCACTTAGGGCTTCATATTCTGCCGAGATGAGGAAGGATTCAGCAGGGCCATTGCTCAGTGATAGAGCATCTGCTTGACATGCAGGAGGTATCAGCCTCTTCAGCTAAAAAAGGATCAGGTAATAGGTGACATTAAAGATCTCAGCCTGAGACCCTGGAGAGCCACTACCAGTCTGAGTAGTCAATACTGACCTTGATGGACCAATGGCCTGATTCAGTATTAGGAAACTTCATGAGTTCATGTGGAAGCATGTGGAAGCAACATCACAGGATGTGACATCACAAAATGATGTCACTTCCTTTCTCCTGGCTCCACCCCCAAAGTCTCCTGGCTCCACCCCCAAAGTCCCCAGATATTTCCCAAGTTGGACTTGGCAGCCCTACAAATGCAGCTGAGAGATCTAACAACAACAGCACTGCCATTTCGCCTCAATCGAGGTGCCTCCGGAGGTCATCCTTGAGGGCGACCAGTGCCATCTCCATCCTGTGACCCAAGTGGAAACTGGAATGGAAGGGATCTAATATGGAAGCATCATCCAAAAAGCTCTGTAACTGAATTGCCACTGCCCTCTCTATTAACTTGCCCAGATAGGGCAATTTGGAAACCGGGCAATAGTTGGCCAATTCGGCTGGATCCAGGGATGGCTTTTTTAAGAAGGGGTGCACCACTGCTTCCTTAAGTGCCCCTGGGAATGACCCCTCAAGGAGGGATTTGTTGATTATCTCCTGCAGTACACCTCAAAATCCCTCATAACATTATTACATGTGTTTAACCTTTTCACATTCAAGCCTCTCCTGTATTCACATGCAAAAGTTTATTATCAGAGCAAGTCTAGAAAGAAAGAAGCATGTCTCAGAATGGCAAAGAATTCACACAACTTTAATCTATGAAGCATTACGCTTATGAATGTCAAACATTCATGCAAAAACAAAACAAAGCAAAAAAAAAAGTCAACAAAACCTCATGGCTTCTCACTAAAGTGAACAACAGATAACAATGAATAATTGGAAATGGCAGCATCAATGGAATCCAAGTCTTATGAGGAAAGGCTGAAAGAGTTGGGTATGTTTAGCCTGGGAAAGAGAAGGCTTAAAGGGGACATGATTGTAGTCTTCAAATATTTGAAGGATTGTCATGTAGAAGATGGAGCAGATCAATTCTCTCTTGCTCTGGATTGCAAGACTAGATCTAATGAGTGGAAATTGCAAGGGAGTCGATACCAACTAAATATCAGGAAAAACTTCCTAACTGTAAGAGTTGTAGAGCAGTGCCTCAGGAGGTGATGGATGCTTCTTTGCTGGACATTTTCAAGAGGAAGCTGGACGACCATCTTTTGGGTATGTTGTGGGGCTATCTTTAGGCTACGCTCCTGCAGAGTGCAGGGAGTTGGACTAAATGACCTGCAAGGTACCTTCCAACTCTAACATTCTATGATTCTATGACAGAACATTATGAATAGGCAGTTAGATTTTCTATGGAAATCTGAAGCTTCAGTCTCAGAGAAAGAAAGGTGACATGTCAGTAAGTGAACACCCTGTCAAAGGTGTGGCCAGAAATACAGGGGAAAAGCTGCAGGACAACAAAAAAATAATAGAAAATGTCTCTGTGCGCAGAAACAGTTACCCTTGCCTTACAGTGAAGCACGCCAAGAAGGGAGTTCAGAGACCGAGAACAGAATAGCCTTGGAGAGGGACAAGAAACACAATAGTAACATCATTGTATAGCCTTATGTAGATTAGAAGCTCTCTAACCCATTATTGATAGATACTGTTGGTTTGGTGTAGTGGTTAGGAGTGTGACTTTCCATTCCTCCACATGCAGCTGCTGGTGTGACCTTGGGTTAGTCACAAGTTCTTTCAGAGCTGTTCTTTCACAATTCGTTCAATTAGTTAAAAAACGTTACTTTTCCTCACCATAGAGAACAATGGTGGGAATGGGGGCAACCTGTTTGGGGGCCTGTAGAATTGGACCCCCTGGTCCAATCTTCTTGAAATTTGGTGGGTATTTGGGGAAGAGGCCCCATCAACTACCCTGCAAGTTTGGGGCCTTTTCCTCAAACCCCCTTCCCTCAAGCTGCTTTTTAAACTGCCACCAAATTTGAGCAGCAAGCCAAATCAGATCAGAGAATCTGATTCAGCACATAGCCGTCCAAAAGGGGGCCAAATGGGCCATTTTTGGGGGTGCATTCAGTTCAAAAGAACTGAATACACATCCCTAAGAGGGACCTCAGAGGGGTATAAGATGACACCCTCCAAAGCATCCATCTCCTCCAGGGGAGCTAGGGCTGCCAATCTCAAGGTGGGGGCTGAAGATCACTCAAAAGTACAACTGCTTTCTAGAAAACAGAGATCAGTTTACCTGGAGAAAATGGCTGGTTTGGAGGGTGGATTCTATGGCATTGTATCCCACTGAGGTCCCTGTTCTTCCAAAGCTCCACTCCTAAATCTCCAGGGATTTCTCAGCCTTAATCTGGCAACCCTAAGGAGAACTGATCTCTGTTGCTGGGAGATCTGTTTTGATTCCAGGAGATCTCCAGCATCCACTCCAAGCCTGGCAACCCTAGAAGGAGAGAAGGAAGAAAGAAAAAGAGAGAAACTGTGGGGGCTTTCAGGAAAGGGAAGGAGGAAATAGTGGAAGAGGGGGAAATGAGATACCTCCTGCTAGTCCTTGCAGGCTCCCACTTGTTAAATGATCTGATATAGGAAAACTAACTAGACACTTAGGGCTTCTTAAGTGTATGCCTGTATCTAAATCAGGCCTGCCCTAAGTCATCCAGAACAACACTGAATTTAACACTTCCTTTCACATTAAATCTGTGAGCTTAGAAATAGATTTAAGAATTTTTAACTCCCTGAACCAACTCACAAATTTCTACAACAGATTTGCTGTGGGACCATTTAGATTTATTTATTCAGCAAATATTTATACCGCCTCTCCAGGGAATCTGCTTGAGGCAGCTTATATTATAAAACACACACAAAAAAACCCATTCAAAGTTATTAAATAAAATCCAGTACTGAAAACCAAGCCGCAATATAAAAACAGGTCATTGAGCAACTTAAAATAAGACTTTTTGGACTAAAAGCACACTAAAAAGGTTCAAAGGCCCATTTAAATTGTGCCTGCCATTTTCATTGGTGTTTTAAGCTATTCTACATGTGTGTTTTTAAAACTGCTGGAACATTTTTGATATATTGAATATATCATTGTTTCATACCTTAGGACTATTTCTCTAAGCAAGGATTGTTTGATTGAACATCTGGAAGTATATTGACAGGCTGTCAATATGTTTCCAAATGTACAATTAAAAAATGACAGGAAACTTGCAATTCCACACACACACACACAAAAAACAATTTGCTAGCCTGTTCACCTACCCTTGCTTTCACTGGTCATTTGTGGTAACATGAGCTCAAGAAACAAGCATCAACTTTTGTAATGCTTTGCTTTTATCACCTGGGAGTCCTTCTTGTTATCTCTCTCATGAGTCCTTCTTGTTATCTGTCTCATGAGCCATAATCCTGTTATCTATTTTGGAACTCAGTTCATTATCTATTTCCAAAGTGTACATTCACTGTTTCACTCCTTGATGTTTTCTTGAATTATTTCAATATGTTTTCCCCTCCCCCTCTTTCTTTTCCTGAAGGGAAAGTTTCATTACATGTGGGCAATTTTCAGCTTTGTCTTGACAAAATCAAGACATTTGTCCATTTAGTCTTGTAAGCCACCAGTCATTGTGATGACATTCATAAGAGCCACATTAAAGCTATTAACATTAGTGATTATAGCTTCAGGGCAATACTAATGCCTTTTTAAGACTGTTCCAGATTGACCCACAGAGGGCATATTAAGTGGAAAAGAAAATCTTCTTTGCCAGTGTTTATATAAGAAAAAAGTGGCCCATCTGCAGAGGAAAATTAGCTTGCTCTAAGAAAGAGCTCCAAAATATAATAATGGGACATAAATACACACCTTCAGGTAGGTTCTTTCCCATTGCCTACACAGTAGATTATTGTTAATTAAACCTCTGTTCACATAAACAGAACAAGAAAGGATGTAAAAGTAATGAGCTGACAACCCGGTGTGTATTATGCTGGGCTTCTAAGAGAATTTAATTTGAAGAAGAATTATGCACAGGCTGAAAGACAGTCCATTAAACCAAGCTAACTGTCTGGAAAGAGATAAAACAAAAAAAATGTGTTCCACCTCCTGTGGAATAAATAGTGAGCTGCATGTTTCTGTTACCTTGTGGCTCTCAGAATCTCCAAGCACAATAAAGAGCAGGGGAGCAAGAATGCCAGTTCTTCAGTATAGTAAGCAAGGAGGGAAGGCTTGAGAAAAACAGGTGGAACAGACTGAGTGAAAGGCTTTGCTTGCACAGGGTATCATGAACATGGCAGATAAAGGTCCTATTAGCACCTCCTAGGTGCTTAGATACTATGGTGATAACAATGCTTCCGTTATTATCTAGGGATGGAAAGAAGGCAAGAAAATGTAACTGCATTAATGTTCAGTTTTGTAAATGAAATTACATCCTTCGATCATCTGGTTAGGGAAGCAGGAATGTGTCCTTTTCTTTTTCTGTCTATTAGCATTTGACAATTTGTGTGCATGTGTGTGCAGGCAAGGATAAGTTGACTATTTTCATCCTATTTTCTTTGGCAGATTTTCCTCTCCTCCCCTTTATAGTATTTGTATTGTTCTTACTCTAGATGTCATTTTGCACTGTTTATACATTACATATCATTTTTACACAACTGAATTTTGCTATCATATTTTTATTCAGCCCTTCCTTCAAGGAGCTCAGAGTGGCTCATATGGTTCTTGCTTCCGCTGCTTATTTATTTAACAAATTTCTAAGCTGCCTGTTTAGAGAACCTGCTCAAGGTAGCTTACAAAGTAAAACATAATATAAAATTTGATAACAATTACAACTATTAAAAATCCAGCATTAAAAACCCAGCATTAAAACCCAGTCAGAGCACAAAATAGTACAGAACCAGTCTCATAAAAGCAGTTCTCAGTCTAAAGTCAAACTATAAAAAACATGCTAAGATCAATTCCTGAATACAAATCCTGAGTAAAAAGAAATATTATGGCCTGGTACATAGAATAAGGTAGGCACTGGCAAGCATCAGTAGGAAGGGAATTCTACAGGCAAGGTACTACCACTGAAAAAGCCCAAGCTTGCCTCCTCATGGTGCACCATGAATAATGCTAAAGAGCAAGAACTTCTGGCTACCAAACGATCATAGGATCTCCTGGCTACACTACACACATGGAAACCATCAACCGGCCAATGAAATAGATTTAGCTCTCATTCAAGAAATTCATCTTGATAATTAAAATCAAGCTCACCACAGAGCAAAAATTGTGGAATATTATATTATTGGCATCACATACCATTATACCTGTGGCATAGTGACTTATGCCCAAAGCAACATTGAAAATGTGAAGCTGGGGACTTCCGTTTTCGGTGATCTCATGGCAAGCACATCCCTGGAGAGCTCTAGGAGACGCAACCTGATCCCGGTGGCTGGGAGGGGTGCCAACTGGATTTCAGCCCCCCAGAAGCCCTTGTTAGGGGGCTCCCAGCCTGAGACATGAGGGGAAGCCTCTCCTGAGGTGGTGACCAAGGGATAGAGACTCCCCTTTGCCTCCATAGGGCTCACCTCTGTGGCACCTGACGGTACGAAGAGGCGTACACTGGACAGCAGCAGGGACTAAGACTGAATCAACATGGAAAGCTCCTACCTGAATACGCTCGGCAAATCCTGTAAAGCCTGTAAGTCCTGACCATGATTCTCCAATCTTAACTTAAAGCAGCAGAGCAGGGGTTTAAATCCCCCCCCGCTCTTTAAACCCAGCGATTCTTTGATTTGATCTGAGGAACATAGCTGGATGGCTAGTTTTTGAGCAAGTGACTGCAAAATAACCTTAAGCGGTATATAAGCGAACTTTCTTGAACTTTTAAAGAAAACTTTCTGGAACCGTAAACAATAAATAATGACTAGACAGGGAGAGAAAATGCCAACCAGAACAAAGCCTTCTCCTAAGATTCCTTCAACACTTCCAGCAGCTAAGTCTGAAGCTAGTACTGATTTACCTTCTGCATTAGCTCCTGCTTTGTGCCCTCTGATGAGCAGCTGACTACTGTGAACTTTAAGCTGGATACTTTACAGAAACAGATCTCTGATGCCAACACTAGGTCAGAACTCACAGCTAAAGAAATGGAAAAAGTTAAAGCCAAGACTGAAAATATTAACCAAAGACTGGAAGTGGTAGAAAAAGAGAGATCTTCAGACAAAGAACACCTTTTGAGAGTACAGATGGGAGGTCAACCTTTTTTTTTAAGATTTCAAGGTGTCCCTGAACATAAAGATGAGAATCTCAAGAAGCTATTAAGTGAAGCATTAGCTCCATTGGCAGGTTTACAGCAGAATTACTCCAAAGTGATACGGATATGGTTTACAGAACCTATCCTGGATTTTTGAAGAAAAAAAACCTGCCAGGGGAGATTTTGGTGAGATTCTCTAAGAAATCTACCAGAGATGTGGTGCTCAAGGCCACCAAAAGGACAACCCTGAAAATCAAAGATCATGAAATTAAAGTGCTAAAAGACATTCCATATGAAATTAGAAAGAAGAGGAAACCTTATAAAACTTTAACCACGTTTTTGCAAGCAACTTCCACTAACTATAGATGGCTTGCACCTGAAGGCTTGGCCTATAAAGACAAGAAACAAAAGATTGATTCTGTGACAAAGGCACAGAAATTCCTCGAATAACATTGGGAGAGGAGAGAGAAGACATCCACAGAGGAAGAACTGGAACATCAAGAAAGCATATATGGACTGGAAAGTTCTGAGTCTTCAGCAAGCAGTAAATCTGAAGGAGAAAACTCTGATGCAGAAAAAGGGGCAGCGGCCCCAAAACCCGAAAAGCCAAATAGAATTTTTGGAAGAAGTGGAAGAAAGAAGAAGGATAAATCTTTGTTAACTTGAAAGTTTCATGTTTATTTGTATTTCACTTGCCTTGAAAACAGTTATTTGTTTATTTTACTTTTTTAGGGCTATTAGTAGTTAAAAAGCTTAGGATGCCTTGATATTTTAACTGTTTTCTTGAAGTTACTTGAAGCGCATTAGCAACAGCTTGGTCTCTGTATAGTTAGGGGTAGTTTTTAGTGCTTTAGTTATAATGTCTTGTGTAGTTTGTAGAAAATTAAATTTAAAAAATTCTAAAAAAAAAAGAAAATGTGAAGCTGGCATTGACCAATGTCCACAGTGACATCCACACAAGTGTAGTAAAAGTTGGGGAAGTACATGTTGTCAGTGTTTACAAACCTCCCACGGTTTCATGGCCAGCACATGTCCTATCAACCTACCCATATCCTTTGTATATGCTGGTGACTTTAACAGCTACCATGGAAATTGGAAATACATGGTTAATGATAAGAATGGTGAGGGACTTGTCAACTGGGCTGAGAACATGGCTTGCATCTCATTTTTGATACTGAAGACAGAGGCACCTTCAGATCAGCAGCATGGAATAGAGAAACCAACCCTGATTTAACATTTGTTTCATCTGACCGGAGAAGTCAGCCCTTGCCTATATCCAGACATGTTCTTGACGCTTTCCCACACAGTCAGCATCGATCTGTACTCCTCAAGCTAGGAATCCAAATACCAGTTATCAGGTCTTTTCCCAGACCATGATGGAATTTTAAGAGGGTGAACTGGAAGGGTTCAGTAAAGATCTAGATCGGTGTCTTAGGTCGCGATAAGATGGCTCTTTAGATCCAACCCAGGCATGAGTGATTGGCAGATCTAAAGGGAATGTTCAGACAGCAACATCTGGGAAACATGCCACTTCTGTGATCAGCCCATCAATCCCCGCCAGGAAGCTGTACTTTAAAGATACTGCTGAAAGTCCAGTCTAAAGCTTGCCGATGGGCCAATGACAGACTTTCCCCCATCTGGTTATTCCAGCACGCAATCAGCCCGTCGGGATGGTCTAACTCCAGACCATCCTGAATGGCCACCATTTAAAAAAAATCTTAGCGATATGCACATAAACGTGTGACAGCTGCAGACAGCTGCTCAAATGTCCTGGACAATTACATGTTTCTGAAGGTCCTGTGAAATTTATGAACTTTGTTTATTGAAATGGTACCTAGAGGAAGATACCATTAGCAGTGCTTTTAACATTCAAGTCCATGCATGCACGGAAAAACAAGTACATGGTAAGGCACATATGCGCATGCACAAACAGAATTTTTTTTTTAAAAAAAACTGACTGCATGGCTCCTTCAGGTGGATGCCATCTAGACAATCCATCACAGGGGAGCTGTCTGGTCGTGCAACTCTAGATAAAATAGACTGGGATCAAATTAGAGCTGGACCAATGACGGGATTAGCTGCCCATCTGAACACACCCTTAGAGTGGTCCCTCCAACACATAATAACTACTGCCAGTTCATTGAAGTTGTTACATCTATGGCCAAAGGCACATTCCTAAAGGATATCGGAAAGAGTATATTCCAGGCTGAAGAAATCAGAGCAAGAGGCTGTATTAAAATTTCCTCAACAGCAAAGACCCAGAAGTAGCAAATGAACTACTCTATGAACTCAACACTGCAAACAGAAAAAATAGACTGAAGCAACTGCAAATTTGGATTTCAGTCATTCCAGTAGGAAAGCTTGGAGTCTGTTGAAAAAACTAGGTGCAAGCCCACCTGTGCTCCAAGGAAATCTGGATGCAACATCCAACCAAGTAGCTGCCTGACTGGTATCCATATACAGAGCTCTGCAGGATCAAGATTTTACAGTCAGGATTTTAAAAAAACCCTCCAGATTTTAAAATGCACCTGCCCTGCAGTCTGTGAGCTGTCAAGGGATTTTAGTGCTGATGATATTTCCAAGGCACTGAAGGGCAGGCATCAAGAGCAGAAAGGCACCAGGCTGTGACTGCATCCATAATGAGTTCTTGATCAACAGTGGCACATTCACAAAGAAGTGGCTCACAAAGTTTCTCACTGACATCATGAGAACAGGAAGACTCCCAGGGGAATTCAAGAAAGCAATTGTAGTTGCTATTCTGAAACCTGGAAAATTAAAACATCTGGTAGAAAGTCACAGACCTATTTCCCTTCTGAGCGCCTGTTATAAACTCCTCAAGAGGCTAAACCTGAACAGAATCAGTGACAGAATTAATGAACATGTTCCTATAGAGCAAGCAGAATTAAGACCCCCTTCACAGTTGTGAAGAGCAGGTTCTCAGCTTAACAACTTTCATTGAGGCAGGGTATCTGAAGTGTCTTAAGATATCAGCAGTTTTCAATGCTCTGACTGTTGCTTATAACACAGTTTGGAGGGATGAACTGCTGTACAAGTTTTTACAAATTTTTCCCTACAGAACATTATTTCATATCCTAAATAACATGCTGAGCAATAGAAATTTCCAAGTAATTATGGGTTAGTCAATCAGCAAGCAGAAGGAACTGAATAATGGCCTGCCCCAGGGTTTGGTCCTCGCTCCAGTTCTTTTTAATCAATACATCTCTTACATTCCTGAGATGATGACATGGCGATTGAAGTAAGGCACAAATCAATTGAAAGGACTGAGGAAATACAAACTAGGGACCTTGAAATTTTGGCTGACTACTACCTTAAATGGTGGCTTATCCCAAGTCCAGGGAAAACAGAATGGTCCTGTTTCCATCTCAATAACAATCCTGCCAACCATGAACTGAATGTCTACCTTAATGGCACCCAACTTACACACAACCATATACCTAAGTACCTTGGCATTACTCTGGACAGGACCTTGAGCTATAAACACCATCTTACCAATGTAGCAGCAAAAATATACATGTGAAACAACATTCTCCAAAAATTATGTGGTACAACATAATTAGGGTGTGTCTGCTAAAACATTTAGAGACTCAAGTTTGGGGTTGGTGTCCAGTACTGTGGAATATCATGCTTCAGTGTAGCTCAACAGCCCCCATGTCCACAAATTTGATGTTCAACTCAATACAACAATGAGAACCATCAGCAGATGTATTAAACCCATTCCGACCTATCAGCTACCCATGTTGTGCCACATCACTCCCCTGTATCTCCAAAGACAAGATGCTCTTCTTTGTGAATATAGAAACATCACTGAAAACAAAGAGCTGCCCATGCACAAAGACATGGTTGATGTGGGCCTATCAATACTAAGATCCCAATACCCAGCAATCAGAGCTGCACAAATCCTGCAATCACAAAATTTTAATCTAGGGAATGGTTGTGAACCTGATAAACACCAAAAGAGACCTGCAGGATTTGATTTGCCATGTGAAGTATGGAAGATGGCTAATAGAATACAAACAGGCTTTGGAAGTTGTGCAGACCTGTTGTTTTAATGGGTCAAAATACCAGAACCCAAATGTGATTGTGGTGCAGCCCACCAAACTATTTTCCATCTGTCACAGGGATGTGAGCACTGTGCTTTCCACTGAGACGTGACAGAGCTCTTTGAACTCTCCCCAGCTGCGATTGAGTGGACTGAAAATTTAGATATTAGTATTTATGGGGATTGCCCAATTGATCTGCATACCTGTCGTATCAACTTGGTTATGTATTTTATATTATTATATGCTTCTAGTTGTATGTATCTCTGCCATATGATAAAAAACAACCCACCTCACCTCTGAAGGCAAAAGCATAGAAAGTCCAGCTTGTAAGAAAGGTCTTAATTGATGAGCTGGATAGTATGAGAACAGTTTGTTCTTTAAGTACCTGGCCCGAAGCAATTTAGGTAAAGGTAAGACAAAGGTAAGAACCAGCTTTTTAAACTGAACCAGCATTTTATCCTCAAAGCAACCATGTAGATTAGGCTGAGAAACAGTGTATAGCCTAAGATGAGGAGGCATGTGGGGGGGGGGGACAGAGTCCTAGGAGAAACATTAAAGGAAAAATAAGGCCTTGGCTACTTTATGGAAGTTCTAACCATATTGCTCCTGGTGATTCCTAGAGCTACTCTGGTAACTTCTGGGTAGCTCTAAGAATCACCAGGAACTCTATGGACAAAACTTCCTGTAAGTGTACAAACCTCATTTTTCTTTTAATTTTTTCTCCATAGGACAATTGTGCCCCCCCCCCCCTTTGGCCCTAGTTTCCATTCACCAATCAGCTGAGCATTGGTGTGCAAGGGCCACAAGCAGCTGGAGGTCTCCCACCATAAGTGGGATCCTACCTAAGATTATTCTTTGTGGCTAAATGGGGATTTGATCCAGGTCTTCCTAGTCCGGCATGCTATCTATTACAGAAATTTTGATGAAGAAAAATGACAAGTGTAGTTTCATCCCAAGAATGAAGAAACCATAAAAGAATCTTTCATTTTTAAAGTGAAATTGTAATGAAATTCAGTACAATTCCTGTTCATGGTGGGGAACTTCTTTGTATTGTTTTGTTTCTGCAATTGAATTCAGAGGTTAAGTTCGATTCCAGTTACCTGTGGTATAAATCTATACAATAATTCATGTTAGCAACCAGTTCTATAGCACTCCTAGCTTAGAATGGATAGATCTAATTGGTTCATGTATGGAAAGCCTCTGGACTATATAGGTTATTCTGAACTCTTCGAATCAGCATTAAGTTTTTCTGAACTTTGGGTTGGGCCTTTTTCACTGTGAGAATCTCCCTGCAATGGAAGGAACACCCTCATTTAGTGAAAGAGAGTATGTCAGTCCTAACCATTGTTGGTGTAAAACATAACCAACGGTTCAGTTCTTCTGTTCCTATTGACTTCAGCAGAAGAAGGTAACTCTGCTTAGGATTCACTCTAACCATTTTTTACTTTTTAATTTATTTTACAAAATTTATATCCCACCTTTTTGTCCCCACAAGGGCCACAAGAGCAGCTAACGAATTAAAACCTATATGATAAAATCACATTTTAAAACCATTAAAATCAAGGCCTTCCCACACACAAAACACACATTATTAAAACCATTAAAAATAGAGCAAAAATACAGACAAAAAAGAGCAATTTAAACATTTGTTAAGTAGCTTATCATTCCATCTCCCTTAGTCCTCACATCCCCCCCAAAAATGTTGTCCCCAGTTGAACCATTACTGCAAGTTAAAAATAACAAAGATCAGAAAACATGTGCATATGCATAAAACTTTTCTGTTTTTATATATGACATGCAAAGATGCTTTATACCAGGGGGGGCCAACCTTGCTTAACGTAAGAGCCACATAGAATAAACGTCAGATGTCTGAGAGCCGCAAGATAGGAACAAATATCACACACACGTTTTTATTTTTTTTAAATATGCAAATTTGCTTTTTATTAACGTTAAATGGGACTGCCAAAAATAAAAACAAACGAGGAAAACCGGTTATTGATAATGATATTACTTGTTTGCTAATGATATTGAGAGAGAGAGAGAGAAAGAGAGAGATGGAAAGAAAGAATTAAAGAAGTGGAAAGAAAGAGAGAGAGAGAAACTAGGAAAGCAAATAGATGGGAGGGAGGAGGGAAGGAAGGAAGGGAGAAAGAGAGAAAAAGCATGCCTCCACTTTGCTTCCCCAGCCGCCCTGCCAGGAGCCGCACAATATGTGTGAAAGAGCCGCATGTGGCTCCCGAGCCACAGGTTGGCCACCCCTGCTTTATACCAAGTCAGTTAATTGTCCCATCTCCATATCATTTATTGCTGATCCATAGCAGATTTCAAGGTCTCCAGCAGAGAAAGGTCTTTCCCATTGTTAACTTCTTTGAGAAACTTCTAACTGTGATGCCAGAGATTGAACTAGTCACCTTCTGCATTGCTCTACCATTGAAATATGGTGTCTCTATAAAACTGGCACACATGAGTGGGGGAAAAGGTAATGGGCACTGTCCCTCCAGACTGTTGCTATTGTCCTGCCAGTCACAGCATTTTGTTTGCATGCACAACCATTAAACCAGGATAAATGATAGCAGTTTCCTTTCAAGTACATTGTACGAAATTGCTGGAGTTTTATACTCTCATTTAAGGGAAATAAATCAACAGTGAAAAAGAATGATTCGCATTTGTCTAATTACTGTTGGTGATGTGGTCCTGTTTGCTTGAATAAAAATCTGGGGACGTGGCATCCTGACATTATATGGATTGGAGAGTAATTTGTGAACATGCAGGCATTTTGTCTGCCACTTGATACATTCTTGTTGCCTTTGTTATCCATTCATTTGGGTGCCCAGGAATGCTTGCTATTCCAAAGGCATTAACTCCCCTTCTTTCAGAAGATGATGAATTCGAACAGAAACCATTTGTTTTGTTAACCAGCAATAATCCCTTCCTATTCTTCAGCAGCAGAGGCCCTTACAATAAATACAAATATAGAAGAGAAATCAAAATGGTCAAGCTCTTAGAATTGCAGAAATTGTAGGCACCTCAAAGCAGTGTCTGTGTATTCCCTTCCTTCTTCTCTGACTTGACAGGTTGAGAAAGGAGCAATTACAATGTACTTAATGCCTCAAGAATGCAGACACCATTGTATGGTGTACGTCATTGTATGGCAACAGACCTTTCAACTGACAGGGGAATTCTGACAAGGGCACCCAGACACTTTATTATCTGTGCTACTTTGACAGATTGTCGCAGAAGGACCTAGTCTCTGCTGCACTTACATTTCACTTCAACCCTGATAGTTAGAACTAGGGATGAGCATAAGGCCAAATCTGTTGGGTTTTGACATTCCCAGAGTGGCACTGGTTCTGCTGGACACATTGCACTGGTTCTGCTGCTGGCCCCGCAAACATGCCCTCTCCCCACACCTCCCTCTCTACTGCAGAGACTCTCTGGGAGAATCTGCTGGGCTTGTTGTATATCTGCCTTGCTTTTTTGCCATCATTGGAAACAATGGAGGATGGGGGCACCCTCTTTGGGTGCCCATTAAGATGAACTCCCTGGTCCAATCTTTTTGAAACTTGCGGTTTTTTGGGGGGGAGAGGCTGCAACATCTACACTGAAAATTTGGTGCCTCTATTTCAAACCCCCTCCCCCCACCGACTGAATATACCCTAGCAGATTTGCCATAGACTATAATGGCCCCATAGAGTTTAATGGAGCAAAAAAAATCAGGATTCCCAAATTTTACCCGAATTTCAATACAATACTGATATTGGAATTCAGGTTTCCAAGGCAATACCAAATTTTTAAGGGTCCAAAAATCCCAAATCCAAAAAATACTGATTTTTTTTTCTTGCACATCCCTAAATCAGAACCATCACTGATAGGGCTTTCCAGACTAGGGTTGCCAAGTCCAACTCTGGAAATATCTGAGGACTTTGGGGGTGGAGCCAGGAGACTTTGGGGGTGGAGCCAGGAGACTTTTGTGATGTCACTTCCTGTGATGTCACTTTCTGTGGTGTCACTCCCAGGTCAAGTGGCAAGTGATGTCACTTCCCCTTTAGATGATGTCACTTCCAGTACACTCTTCAAAATACACAACAGAAAGGTCTAAGATCCTAAGGCTGAACACTGCCAAAAACCAGAACTACACCTTCATGCAGCAGAGTCACAATTGTCTTTTTAAAAAATCATGACTAGGATCCAGAGAGCTAAGTTACATTTGAATACATGTATTGTGCATAATCACATCTGCCCAGGGGCTGCTTCTAGATGAGGAAAGGACAATTCCCAGGGCTTTTTTTCTTTGACAAATTTCTTTTAAAAATGTTATAAAGTTCATGATTTTTCAGTATACGTATTGAAAACTTCCATTTCCATCTTAAGAGTTGTGGCACCTCCCCCCCACCAAACCCTGAAAATTCCAAATAGCTGTATTGGCTTAGCTGGACAGTGTTCCCTCTAAGCTGAGTTAGTGTGAGCTAGCTCACAGATTTTTAGCCTCCGGCTCACACATTTTTCTTAGCTCAAAAAGGATGGCTCCAAAAAAACCTAATTGATGCAGCAGCCAAATTGCTCGCTCATAACTTTAATGCCAGCAGCTCACAAAGTAGAATTTTTGCTCACAAAACTCCACAGCATAGAGGGAACATTGGTGCTGGAGCTGGAGGGAGGAAAATCAAAATTCATAAGAACATAAGAGAAGCCAATGCTCCCTCTATGCTGTGGAGTTTTGTGAGCAAAAATTCACACAGTGGCCAAAAATACCAGGTGCCCTCAGAAGGTCCAGGACCCTAGAAGCCCTCCCACTGTCCCCCCCCCCCAGCACCAAGAATACAGAGCATCACTGCCCCAGACAAAGGGTTCCATCTATACCTTGTGGCTAATAATAGCCACTGATAGACCTCTGCTGGATGGGGACAGAGAGAGAGAGAGAGAAAGACAGACAGACAGAAAAAAGAAAGAAAGAAAGAAATAGGGCTGCCAAGTCCAACTTGGGAAATATCTGGGGACTTTGGGGGTGGAGCCAGGAGAAAGGAAGTGACATCATTTTGTGATGTCACATCCTGCGATGTTGCTTCCACATGCTGACACATGAACTCATGAAGTTTCCTAATACTGAATCAGGCCATTGGTCCATCAAGGTCAGTATTGACTACTCAGACTGGTAGTGGCTCTCCAGGGTCTCAGGCTGAGATCTTTAATGTCACCTATTACCTGATCCTTTTTTAGCTGAAGAAGCTGATACCTCCTGCATGTCAAGCAGATGCTCTATCACTGAGCAATAGCCCTACTGAATCCTTCCTCATCTCGGCAGAATATGAAGCACTAAGTGCTACACAAGTGCTAAATATGATTTTCATATCATAAGAACAGTGGATCGGCCCATCCAGTACAGCCCATCCAGTACAACACTCTGTGTCACAACAGTGGCCAAAAATACCAGGTGCCCTCAGGAGGTCCAGCAGCGGGGCCAGAACTCCAGAAGCCCTCCCACTGTTGCCCCCCAAGCACCAAGAATACAGAGCATCACTGCCCCAGACAAAGGGTTCCATTTAGACCTTGTGGCTAATAATAGCCACTGATAGACCTCTGCTGGATGGTGACAGAGAGAGACAGACAGACAGAAAAAAGAAAGAGGGAGCGAGAGAAGGAAAAAAAACTGGCAGAGGCACTTACTTCCATTTAGACCTTGTGGCTATAATAGCCACTGATAGACCTCTGCTGGATGGGGACAGACAGACAGACAGACAGACAGACAGAAAAAAGAAAGAGGGAGAGAGAGAAGGAAAAAAACCTGGCAGAGGCACTTACTTCCATTTAGACCTTGTGGCTATAATTGCCACTGATAGACCTCTGCTGGATGGTGACAGAGACAGACAGACAGACAGACAGACAGAAAAAAGAAAGAGGGAGAGAGAGAAGGAAAAAAAAACTGGCAGAGGCACTTACTTCCATTTAGACCTTGTGGCTATAATAGCCACTGATAGACCTCTGCTGGATGGGGACAGAGAGAGAGACAGACAGACAGACAGAAAAAAGAAAGAGGGAGAGAGAGAAGGAAAAAAAACTGGCAGAGGCACTTACTTCCATTTAGACCTTGTGGCTATAATAGCCACTGATAGACCTCTGCTGGATGGGGACAGAGAGAGAGAGAGACAGACAGAAAAAAGAAAGAGGGAGAGAGAATGAAAAAAGCTGGAAGAGAAACTTACCTTGCCAGCCACATGCAAAAGCAGCTCTTTCAGTCCCTCCTTAATCTCTGGGCGGACCTCTCTTGCTGTGGAAGCTCTCTTGCTGACTTCTTAAAGGGGAAATGTCTGGTGAGGCTTTTTACTGCAGGGCAGGCTCTCTGCAGACATTTCCCTTTTAAGGCAGCCATTTTGTCCCCCCCCCCCGGTGGCCAACTTGGAAAAAGTGGGGGGAAGGACTAAAAATCGGTGTTTCCCCCGCCCTACCAGAGGACTTGGCAGCCCTAGAAAGAAACGGGGAGGGGGAGAGAGAGAAGGAAAAGAGTTGGGGCAGGCAACTTACTACAGCAGGGAGAGCAAGGCAGCCTCGCAAGCCAAAGCCAGGCCTCTCAGTACAAAGGGCCTAGCCTGGGCGGGGCTTTCTCTTGCTGGCTCTGCTGTTAAAGGGGAAGCGTCCTATAAGGCTTTTTCCTGCAGGCTCTCTGCAGGAACTTCCCCTTTAAATGGTTCAGCCCTGGCTGGGAAGGGGCGGGGCAGGCTCGGAGGCCAGCTGGAACTGCGTTCCCTGCGTTCCTGCTGAAAAAGAGCCCTGCTTACCAGCGCACACTAGGAAGAGACTGGAGGACTGAGCAGCCATTTTGTCCCCCACCTACCAATTTTGAAAAGGCGGGGCTGAGGAGTTAAAATCAGGGTTTCCCCCGCCCTCCCGGGGGGCTTGGCAAGCCTATTCCAGACTGTTCTGAGGCCTTTCCCCTGGCACCAATCAGTTGTCTGGTGGGGGTACTTACCCGTTGGCTATTGTAACTCTGCATGGAAGAGGAGCTGGTAGGGAAAGGGTTAAGAGAATTCTCTCACTCAGGCACACTTGGCAGTTGGCCCCCACCCTCTCATTGGTTAGATGTTGAGCCTCTTCGGCCCTTGCTTGCCTTCTATTTCATCTTATATAGGACCTCTCTTCTTCTCCCTCTTATCTGGGCTTGGAGCTGTAGCAGATCAACCTTTTTTGAAGTTAATCTGTTTGTAAAAAGTTATATGTTCCTACATGAATATGTAATGTATGATGTGCTTCTATTTTTGTAAGTAAAACTTCTTTTCCCTTGTTATCATTAGAGTCAGATCATCCTTGCAATGTGTTTGAACAGCATTTTTCCCTTAACCAGGAAATATGGAGAATAGGGGAAACTACATAAAGCTTCTGTGCTTTCCAAGTCCTTTTTTTTTTCATTTAAGCCAAAATTACCAGCAGCAAACTGAGGCCTAGGCCTCTTGCTGGTAACAAAACAATATCCCTTTTGCTCTGCTATTTGGGCTAAAACTCTATGGTAGAAATGGCTTCTACCATAAAGTTTTTGTCCAAATACCAGACCATCCCCACATAGCTGGTGATGTGATGCCATCACTTCCGGTGTGTATTGGAAGTGATGTCACTGTTTCATCAGTAACAGAAGGCTACACCTTAGTTTGCTGCTGGTAAGTCCCCCCTAATTCCTCACTGATTGCCAGGGCATACCTTGCAACCCTAAGCAATGAGTCAAGTCTTTCAAGATGTGGGGAGAGTGGAATGCACCTGCAAGTGTTGCAGATGTTCCAGGTTCTTAGGAGAAAGTGGAGACATTTCCGAAGCACCTGAAAAAGATCTCTCAGGATAGTTAATGTGATCTGTATACCGCAATACAGGTCAACATGGAGTATAGAGAGATTTTCAACATTTATTTTTGTAAATCTTGTTGTGGATTATTTGTTGCACGTTTTATTCAGCAACAGGGTTTTATGTGAGGCCTACAAGGTGAAAGACTCAAACTAGAGTTTCACCTCAATTCAAGATAGTTGGAGAATGGATGATAGACTGTAAAAAGAAAGAGGAACTCAGTTGGATTATGATTATATTTCAGCTCATGGATTAGGTTTCCCACCCACATGTGCCATCAAGAGACGACTCTTAAACTTACATGCAAGTTACCATCCTGTACAGTAATTTTTTTAAAAAAACAACCCTTTATGTATAACTTTTCTTTTCATGCGAGGAATCATCTTCAGTTCAGAGTTGTCTTCATTTCAGGTAACTGTATATGAACACATTAACTGTTTAGATGATTCTATATGTATTTGTGTAATTGCTTCTCATTTCCTTTGAGATCGATACCAGTAGAGGACACACATTAGTAGACATTACATTCCACATGGATATAGGATGGTATTGCCATCCCCAGTTTAACAGAGGAATGCTGATATGAAGGGCAAATTGGGTTCCTGGCCCTACTCTTTGGCAAGGCTTTGCAGTCTGTTCAACTCATTGCTCAGGCAGAGTTCAGATGCTCTCAGCCTGTCTACTTGATTTCAGACCAGTAGCCATGACTGCAGGGCTGTGCATTCATACATGGAAGGAGCTAGCAGAGAGGATGGAGCTATGAAAGTTCAGAAATGTTGTTTGGTGCTGATTCCATGCAGCACTTTGGTAATAGCAAAAAAGTAATGTCCAGCCACTACGTGGGCAGAACCCACAATGAAAATCCTGACTAATGTGCAAATGGCCCCAGTGTTAGGGAAGTTGTAAAACTAGATTTGGGATTTCTTCCACACTAGCCAATATGTGGACTGGATGGATCTGCAGCTGGTTTTGAATGTGGCAGCCATGGTTCTGACTGGATCAAACCACTTGGAAAATACTGCATTTTTTACCAACTTCGTTGGATTCTACCTTTTTTCTGGGCCCATTTAAGGTGCTAAATGACATTTTTAAGCCCTAAATGGCCTGGGATCTGAATACCTCTGTGACTTCCTTCTCTCTTTTGAATATCTGCCTCAAACACCCTTCTCTGTGTTCCATGCTGGTTACATTGGATAGGGCCTTCTCAGCAGTGGCTCCAAGATTATGAAACTCCTTCCCTGTTTGAGGTTAGACAGCAAACCAATACTGTTCAGTCTGTTCTGATATCATGGTGCTGTGACTGTTACTTTTTGTAGGATCAGCTGTTTATCTACTTAATAATTATGTTTAATGATTTTCTTTAATTTGTAATGTGATCTCCTTGATCTTTATTACCTGTCTTGGGTATTGTAAATTAAAAAATGAAAAATGCACATTTTAATAAATTTTAAAAAAGAAATACAGTTCCTGCAAAGCAAACCACTATGGTTTTCTAGAGCTTTAGAGTTAAGAGACACTCTGAATGGTCTCCCTGGGATCCTCTTTTAATTGCAACATTACTATGAAGGTTCATGTAAAATTTTATTGGGAAAATTAATAGAAAGTAGCAAAAGTCCACCTATGATATATCCATAGCAATCTCCACATCCAGTGTACACTCTACTAAACCACTGCATTACAGTGTTAGGACTGAAGATAGTTGATTTTTGCAGGCTATCAATAAAGTGACCAGCAGAGAGAAAGCAGATGCCTATTCATGACCCCCACCATACACAGACTAATACAGGTAGATGGCTGTTGGTTATACAGAATCCTTGCTAGTGTAGAAGTTTGAGGATTGGCACCATTTCCTGTAAATATCCAAACACTGCAAGGCAGGGGTCA
The DNA here is from genome assembly GCA_029233225.1 of Lepidodactylus listeri. Classification (NCBI taxonomy): domain Eukaryota; kingdom Metazoa; phylum Chordata; class Lepidosauria; order Squamata; family Gekkonidae; genus Lepidodactylus; species Lepidodactylus listeri. The sequence goes on along the minus strand of JARCFY010000002.1, from coordinate 43,432,469 downwards.
CCGGCTGTGGCTGCAGTTATACGTAGTATTGCTGGATTGTGATCAAGACCATCAATGCAGTGTCATAGCTAAAATACCAGAACAGGAATTGGGAGATTGAGGTTGAAATCTTGACTCAGCAATGAAGAATATAAGAACACAAGCCTGGTTCCTATGAGTCCTCTGTCAAAGGCAAAAACAGCCCTGGAAAGGTCCCAGCCCCCTCCACCTGACTTTTATTGTCAGAGATCAAGGCATGAAGGTTGGTGATACTGTTGTGGTTGCCTAGCAATGACCACTGAAAACATTCAATTTTTTTAAAGTTAAAGGTATTGCTTATTTAGGTTTTAGATTTCAGATTTTTCTGCAAACTTGGGACATTTTTCAGGTTTGTAGAAAGATCTGTGTTATCCAGGCCTGTAGCTACAATGGGGCATTTCAGGGCCTGACCCCCTGACTTCCTGCCAAGGCCCCATGACTAGGGTTGCCAAGTGTCCCTTACTTACCGGCAGGGGGGAGTCCTCCATCGTCCGGGAGTTTCCCGGGCGTGCGCGCAAAGCGCGCACGCCCGGCGATGTTGTTCAGAAGTGACGTCACCACGTTGGGGGCATTGCGAGGGCGACGCTCTGGCAACACCCCCAATGTGATGACGTCACCTCCGGGTGACGTCATTACGTTGGGGAAGGGGGGTGGGGTTCCCCCCGCTGGCCAAATGCTGGCCGGCGGATCGGGAACCCCTGTAGCGGGGGATCCCCCACCCCCCGGGCTGACTTGGCAGCCCTACCCATGACTTCCATCCAGCTTCCAGGCCCCCAGCTCTCTGGGCCACCTGGAGGACTCCCCACCACCACCTCTTCCCCGAGCACAACTTGCTTCCCCACATAGGCAGGCAGAATACAAACACTGCAAAAGTGATTTTTAAAATTTTGTTTTATTTTCTTTTTTTTATTTTGTGACATTAGTGCCCCCTGACTTATTTAAAGGCCCCCCGAATGACAAATTCCTGGCTACCAGCCTGGTCTTGTGTGTTCATGGCTCCAGTTTTTGGATGAAATATCCACAGATTTGGCTACAACAAAAATTGAGGTATTGACAAGTTGTGGACAGGCAAAGACTTGCAGGGGGGCATCTCATTTTTTCTTCCCCAATTATTTCCTTTCTCCCTTCCCAGGCAACTCTATATGCACACTCCTTTTCCTGCTTCCTTCTCTCCTTCCTACCCACCAATCAACCTACTTTTATCTGCCTGTCTGTGTTCAGATTTCACTCCTTCCCTCACCCTGGGACCCTCTACTAAGAAAAACTTTGGCCTAGCTGTGTGATCATGGCTGCTGGGCCCAGTTTTGTGGTGAGGAACCTGCAAAGACTTGCAAGGGCACATCATTTCCCCCCTGTATCCCCTTCCCCACAATATTTTCTATTCCATCCTCTTGACAACTCCCATACCCTACTTTCTTCTCTAAGCAGCAGTGGGAGTATCTTTGGAGTCAAAGGGGGAAAGGGAACCCACTCTGAGGGGGAGACGCCAGAGTTTCTTTAAGTGCAGTCATCTGCTTAAGGCTGTTTCAGTGTTTCAGCGCATGTGCAAAACAATCACCAAAAAAAGCGGAAAAACAATCCTCAATGTGAATCTTAAGGGAATAAAGACTGGTGGGGAAAGAATTGGGGGGGGGAGGGGGAATCTGTGTGAAATGATCACACCAATAGCATAGAATCATAGAATCTTAGAGTTGGGACCTCCAGGGTCATCTAGTCCAAACCCCTGCTGCTCAATGCAGGAAATTATTGGAACTGCCACAACCCTGATGAAAACCCAAAAGGTGGTTGCAGTCTGGAAAACACCATACTTAAGTAATCCTTTTAAATCTTAGTCATCCAAGAGTGCTAAAAAAAATTCTAGAGAGCTTGCAAAACCTTTGTCCATCATCTTTCAGACCTCTTGGAGGAGAGGAGTTGTGCCACAAGACTGGAGAAGGTCAGATGTTATCCCAATTTTCAAAAAAGGGAGGAGGGATGACCCAGGAAACTACAGGCCAGTCAGTCTGACCTCTGTCCCAGGAAAGATACTGGAGCAGGTTTTAAAGGGGTTGATCTGCAAGCATCTAAAGGACACTGTGGTGATCCCAGGAAGCCAGAATGGATTTGTCCCCAACAGGTCCTGCCAGACTAGCCCCATTTCCTTCTTTGATCAAGTGACAAATTTACTGGATTGAGGGAATGCTGTTGATGTTGTTTACCTGGATTTCAGTAAAGCTTTTGATAGGGTTCCCCATAATGTTCTGATCAGGAGTCATTTCGTAGAAAAAGAGGTGTAAGAGCTCATTAGAATAACTCATTAGCATAACTTATTTGCATATGCTAAACCACTTGACATTACCAGAAGTATGTCAGAAGGCAAGAGAGAGAGAGAGAAAAGAAAAAAAGAAAGAAAGAAAGAAAGAAAGAAAGAAAAAAAAAGAAAAGAAAAGAAAGAAAGAAAGAAAGCTGGCAGAGAGGGGACAGTTACTAATCCAAACCTCAGAAATACCACTATTCTGGGAGGATAGTTTCAGTGGTGGTTGAAACCTTCAGAAGGCTGGTCGGAGGAACAAGGACCTTTCCAGAGGACAGGGTCATTTTGCTGCAGCCATGACACAAGCAGGCATTCCCTTGCCGGGTGGGGGGAGGCTGGCACCAACTCCCAGAGCTGACCTCCCCTGAGATCCTGCTCGAAATGACCCCTGGTTCTGATGGGTAAACTAGAGGACTGTGGGCTGGACTCTAGGATAGTTAGGTGGATAGGGAACTGGTTGGAGAACTGCACTCAGGGAGCAGTTGTCAATGGCATTTCATTTGAATGGAGGGAGGTGTCCAGTGGAGTGCCACAGGGCTCAGTTCTGGGTCCAGTACTTTTCAATATTTTTATAAATGATCTGAATGAGGGTGTGGAGGGGCTACTCATTAAAATTGCAGATGACACAAAATTGGGAGGAGAAGCGAACACACCAGAAGATAGAGAATTTAACGAGACCAGAACACACTGGAAAAGTGGGCAGATGTGAACAAGATGCAATTTAACAAGGATAAGTGCCAAGTTGTACATCTGAGTGACAAAAAAAACAACCCCCCCCAAAAAAAAAACTTCAAAAAGGATGTGAACAGAATGGAATGGGTGCAGAGGAGAGCGATGAGGATGATTGGGGGCCTAGAGACCAAGCCCTATGAGGAAAGGCTGAGGGACTTGACAATGGAGAAGATGAGGCTGAGGGGGGGACATGATTGCTCTCTTTAAGTATTTGAAGAGCTTCCACTTAGAGGAGGGCATGGAACTGTTCCTGTAGGAAGCAGAGGACAGGACTCACAATAATGGGTTTAAATTAAGGGCAGGAAGGGAAAACTTTTTTATAGTAAAAGTTGTGCAACAGTGGAATGAGCTGCCTAGGGAGGTGGTGAGCTCCCCCTCACTGGCAGTCTTTAACAAGTGTCTGGACAAATACTTGTCAGGGATGCTCTAGGCCAGGGGTGGGCAATTGTTTTGGCTCGGGGGCCACTTTTGGGAGCAGAGGTTATCGGAGGGCCGCATCTTTTAAAATGTTTGCGTTCATTAGTTAACTTTGCATTTCAGAAAAGGTATAAATTGTATCATAAAAATCAATAAATATAAATTAAATGAAATAGTGGTAGTTTTATTCAATTTATTTATTGTGCTAATTTCATATCATCTATAGCTGCAAGCATATTTAATTTTAAAATCAGTTTAATGAGACAAATGTACCCGAAGGCCTGACTGAAACCACGTGGCTGACTGTCTTGGCGGGCCACAAAAAACTCTGTGGCGGGCTGCATGTGGCCCACGGGCCGCAATTTGCCCACCCCTGCTCTAGGCTGATCCTGCATTGCGCATGGGGTTGGACTAATGGCCTATATGGCCCCTTCCAACTCTGTGATTCTATGATTCTAAGTGGGGTATTGCTGTTTTCTTTGTTTGCCTTTTTTTAAGGTGAAAAATTAACTTTGGTGCTTGGCTCAGTAACCAGACCTTACCAGGAGCTGCCCCAGATATATCCCAAACTCCTACGCCCCATCTTCAGGGCCATCCCTAGAGACAGAGGTCTTCTTCCAGGCCCCATGCACACACAAAAAATTCAGCAGTCAGCAACCTTACAGACAGACACAGAGCAAAAGGAAACATCACTCTGTCCCAGAAATATACAGGGGGGAAGCAGTCCACAGTTGGTTACAGTGAAACTCCTAGCTCTGGCTTAATGATCCATGTCTCTATCTGCAGCTGCATTTTGTTTCTAACCAGTGTGCCTAGGCTTCTTTGGATTGCTTTCTAGGCACCAAACCACTCAATACAGCTCTGGAGCTATTGGACATTCTGTTAGATCCTTAGCTTTCAGGGCCATTGTCTTGTTTGTTATTAGCAAGGGATTAGAGGTTTAAGGTCTCCGTGTTTAATGGCCTCAGCAGGTGGAAAGTGCAGCACAAGCTGTGAAAATGACAAAAATCAATAGCTAATCCAGTGCACTCAGTCAACCTTTTCAAAGCCTCATCTGTATTGATTTCCAAGTGCTGTTCTTCTTGTCCCTTGACGTAATCAGCCTGTTTGCTCAGCAGACATTCTTGCTCTTTTTTCCCTAGTCATTTTCTCTCTTTCTCTCTCTACTGCTCATACATAACATGGACTGCTTAAAACTTGCTCTTGTGGGCTTGTTTCTGAGTCCTAAACTCCTAGGCTTGCTGACCTCCAAATGGTGCCTGGAGTTCTCTTGGAATTACAACTGTTAGGTACTGCAGGGATTCACATGCTCCAGATATGTACAATTGGCGGTATTCTGTATCACATGGATCAAATGCCAACACAATGTCTACAGGAGGTTATATTGTTATTTCTTCCAAAACAAACACATTTTGGAGTCAGTCTGGTGTCGTGGCTAGAGCTTGTAGCTGGGATCTGGGAAACCTGGATTCAAATCCCCATTCTACTATGACCTCAAGCCAGTCACTCGTTTTGAAACTGATTGACCTCACAAGCAATTATGGGCAGGGCTTTTTTTCTGGGGGGACATGGCAGAGTGGAGTTCCAAAACCTCTTAGTGGAAACAAGATTCTCAAAAAAAAATGTTTAAAAGTTCATGAGGGGCACCAGGGAAGCATGGAATTACTTGTGACTGAAGAAGTGTGCTTGCACATGAAAGTTTATACCTTGAATTAAACTTTGTTGGTCTTAAAGGTGCCACTGGACTCAAACTTTGTTAAGGTGTAGAAGAGTTCTGGATTCTAAGAACTGGCCAGCAAACTCAAGGGACAACATTCTCTATGGGGAAAAAGAAATACGCACATTGGCAAGATTTAAGTTCGATGAAAGAGAAGCCATTCGAGCCTTCAGAGAACATTCAGAGAAGAATTGCCAAGGGAACTGTCTTGAGCCGTGGACAGACTGGAGTTCTGCCGCACCTCGGCAGCGCGGCAGAACAATGTGGGGGAATTGCCCCCGCTGCGCGGCATTTGCACGCCACCGCAAGGAAGCCGCCCACAGCGTCCAGACTGTGGGCGGCTTCCGGTGGTGGCATCCAAATGCCGCGCGGCTCCCCTGCTCGGTGCGCATTCATACCCGCCAGAAGCAGGTGGAACGTGCGCCGCAGCAGCCGGGACACCACTTTGAAGTGGTACCCGGCTGCTGTGGGAAGAGCATGGCGATGGACACGTTGCGTCCGGGCCGCCTCCTCCGGGCAGATGTGGCAGTCTGAATGCCCGCTCTGCCTCCGCTTTTAAAACGGAGGCACAGCAGGCCAGACTGCCAGTCTGTCCTCGGCCTTGGATTCGATGCACTCTCAAGACAATAGCTATTTCCTCCAGTGAGTGTTAAGGGTCCCAGATAAACCTGAGTGTCACTCCAGAAAGATCCTCCTTGTCAGTCAAAACCATAACTTCTTTATTGTTTGTAAAAATTGTTGGACTTCCCTTAACTGTCTTTGATCCAACAAAGTATGTTAAAACATAGTTGCTTCAAAGTCGCCATTCAGCATTAGGCACCAAAAGGAAGACCTAAAAAAGAACTGAGGAAGTTGGTGACATGTCTAAAGTTTGAAAACTGTTTTAAAGTAAAGGTAAGTCCATAGTGCATGAAAATAATATTGTTTCAAAGAATCCCATGTGTTTCTCCTTCATTTCCCACTTGAGAGTTCAGGCACCTATTTTCCAGGAAAAAAAGTCCTGGTTATGGGAATAACTTGGAGGGAGCCATGTACCTCAAATGGTAAGACACAAACACATGTGTGTGTGACTGTTTTTGTTCATTCTTCATTTACACAATTGGTGGTGAAGTGAAGCAAAATACTAACAACTAAACTACACGCTGAACAGTCTAGTTTCTGCTTGTAACAACTGAGTGGGACAGGATCCATAACATCAAGTGCTCAAGCATCTCAGTTTAAAACTATGATTAGAAATAGTACCAGTTAAAATAAATACATTAGCAAATAAAAGTCAGAAGGAAGAAGTAAAACATATAAGCCATATGTCTTAGAATGTCCTTAGCTGCAGGGCTTGATTTCTACAGGAACACACAGGAACGCCGTTCCGGCTGGCGTCCGAGCCTGCCCCGCCCCCTCCCTGCCCGGTCTGAGCTGTTTACACTTAAAGGGAAAGTTCCTGCAGAGAGCCAGCAGGAAAAAGCTCCACCGGGTGCTTTCCCTTTAAGAGAAAATAGCCAGCAGGAGAAAGCCCCGCCCAGAGATTAAGCACAGGGGCTAGGCTTTCTGCATTTGGCTTGCCGATGTCGCGTGGCTTTCCCTGCTCCAGTAAGTGCCTGGCCGTTCTCTTTTCCCTCTCTCTCTCTCGCCCCCCCACCTTTCTTTCTGTCTTTCTTTCTCTCTCTCTGTACCCACCTTTCTTTCTTCCTTTCACTTTCTCTCTCTCCCTCCCCCCTTCCTTTCTCTCTCTCTCTCCTCCACCTACCTACCTCCTCCACCTTCCTTCCTTCCTTCCTTCCTTCCTTTCTCTCTCTCCCCACCTACCTCTTCCTTCCTTCCTTCCTTCCTTCCTTTCTTCCTTCTTCCTTCCTTCCTTCCGTTCTTTCTGTTTTTATAAAAAAAATTATTGAAAAGGGGGGGGATATAAAAAAGCAGAGAGCCCAGGAAATGCTGGTTTTGACAATATCTTTAATTTTTGAGAATCTCCTTAGTTTTCTCATGGCATCTTCTGCTTAAGATACGTAAGTTTGAACCCTGAGTTCATTGTTGTGTCTTGTTGGGAATGGCTTGCAAATATATGTGTGTCTAAAGTCTGTATTAAAGTGGTTTGGTGCTTACTGCCATGTAAGAGAAAAATCTGAAAAAGTAGCTTCATTGTTGTGTGTGCTGGCAGAACACTTGACTGTTGCATGAAGCTCTTTGGGGGACATCTGCAGAGAAACAGAGTTGTAACTAAAAATGAGCATGGTCAGCTGCACTTTGGTAATTGCCTGTTTTGTGAAATTTTAAAAAGTGGGCAGAGTTTCTGAAGAAGATGATTGTCCCTCTTCTCCTGCCACTGGACTGACATCTGCCTTTAATGGGCCAGCAAAGTTGATGTTCTTAAACCTCTTAATAAGAGAGATTTCCGCTTCTGAGGAGTTCCAACTATTGGTGATCTTGTGATGGTAGTGATACTTTTATGTGGTAAAGACCACCTGTTCACAGGATAATTTTACCTGTGGGACAGACTCTGCATGGTAACCACTCCACTGGTACATAATTGCTTGTAAAAAGTATTATAGTGTAATAATTCAGGTGGGTAGCCGTGTTGGTCTGAAGCAGCAGAACAAAGTTGGAGTCCAAAGTTTCATCCAAGGTATAAGCTTTTGTGTGCATGCACATGTCTTCCATCTGAAGAAGTGTGGGTGGCACATGAAATCTTATACCTTGAATAAAATTTTGTACCTTGAATAAAATAGTCCACAAACTACTCCCATCCAGTGCATCCACAAACCTAGAAGAAGAAGGAGAGATTGGATTTATACCCCGCCCTTCACTCCCCAAGGGAGTCTCAGAGCGTCTTTCAAACTCCTTTCTCTTCCCCTCCCCACAACAGACACCCTGTGAGGTAGGTGGGGCTGAGAGAGCTCTGAGACAACAGCTGGTACAGAGCTATGGCTTGCCCAAGGTCATCCAGCAGGTGCAAGGGGGGAGTGGGGAATCAAACCCGGTTCTCCCGGATTAGAGTCCGCACACTTAACCACTACACCAAACTGGCTCCTGGCGTTGTTCTGCCAGTGAAGTAGGGTTGCCAACTCCAGGCTGAGGAAATCCCTGGAGATTTGGGAGTGGAGGGTGGGGTTTAAGGGAAGGAGGGACCTAAGCAAGGCATAATGCCATGGACTCTACTTTCCAAAGCAGCCATTGACCTGACTTCTGTAGTTTGGAGCTCAGTTGTAATTCCAGGAGATCTCCAGACCCCACCTGTAGGTTGGCAACCCTAAAAAATCATATTCAGTGTACTTGTTCTACAGGAAGGCAACCTGATTTCCATGGGAACCTAACCCTTAGGAATTGATTCCAATCCAGTGTGGGAATAATTGTTGGACATAAGATATTGGTTCAGGCAAGGTTTTGTATAGATGGTACAGAAAATAATGTTTTTATTGGTTTTGTCAAAACTGTTTTGACAACAAGGTAAACAGAATAAGAAGCAAAAGGTGGATGTGGCTGGATGACCACACTTCTGGGAACACTGGGTGTGGCCTAATATGTTAATGAGTTGTGCTGTCAGGGGTGTGGCCTAATATGCTAATGAGTTCTTGCTGGGCTTTTTCTACAAGAAGAGCCCTGCTTAGCTGAAAAGGGAAAATTTAAAAAGCAATACATCTAAAAGAGCACCAAAAAGCCATAATTCCAGAACATACATGTGACAGGCAAGGTTTCACCTCTTCTTAATAGCCACCAGTGGGAGCTGACAGAATGTTGGTTAGTTGATAATCTGAAAGCAGTAGTTAGGAGTTAGGAGCCAGTTTGGTGTAGTGTTTAAATGCGCAGACTCTAATCTGGGAGAGCCGGGTTTGATTCCCCACTTTTCCACTTGCACCTGCTGGATGACCTTGGGCAAGCCATAGCTCTGTACCAGCTGTTCTCTCAAGGACAGTTGTCTCAGAACTCTTTCAGCCCCACCTACCTCACAGGGTGCCTGTTGTGGGGAGGGGAAGGGAAAGGAATTTGTAAGCTGCTCTGAGACTCCAACTGAGTGAAGGGCAGGATATAAATTTATTTTATTTTTATTTATTTATTTTTCAAATTTATACCCTGCCCTCCCCACAAGCGGGCTCAGGGCGGCTCACAAAGGCACAATGTGCCATATCCAGTACAAATAAATATTTAAAATCCAGTTTAAAATCCCATAATTTAAATACATTAACAACAATAAATCCAATCTCTTCTTCTTCTTCTTCTTCTTTGAGTTGGCAGTTGGGGAGCTGAGAGGGAAAAGATGTCTGACTGAGTGAAGCTGAGGAGAAGATCATCTTAAAGCTGACTAAAAAGAGTCAATTTGTAACACAAGATCCAGTATAGTGGAACTGATAAATAGTTCAAAAGTTGAAGGGAAAAGAAATATTGTTGCCTCTACCTTACTTTCTTCAGTATCATGTTCAAACCACAAATCAAAGTTAACTCTTGTTTGTTTAACCTTGTGGGCTTTTTGTCTCAGTGAAAGAAACATACACACAAGTTAATGTCTCAGTATCTGTGAAGTGTTTGAGTGAGGGTCTGTCAGGGCTGCCAAGTCCCCCGGTAGGGCGGGGGAAACACCGATTTTTCATGCTTACCCCCGCCTTTTCAAAACTGGCCACCGGGGGGAGGCAATGGCTGCCAACAGGAGAGGAACGTCAGAGCCTGCTGGGCCCTCTCCCTTCCAGGCCTCTTAAAAGGGAAATGTCTGAAGAGCCTGCAGTGAAAAGCCTCACCAGACATTTCCCCTTTAAGAGTTAGCAAGAGAGCCCCGCCCAGAGATTAACGAGAGACTAGGCTCTTACTGAAGGGCCTGCTTTTGCATGCGGCTGGAGTAAGATTGAAAGGTTGCTGCTGGGCCTGGGGTAAGTGCATCTGCCAGCTCTTTTCCTTCTCTCTCTCTCCCCCTCCCCCTTTCTTTCTTTTTTCTGTCTGTCTGTCTGTATGTCTCTCTCTCTGTCCCCATCCAGCAGAGGTCTATCAGTGGCTATTATTAGCCACAAGGTCTAAATGGAACCCTTTGTCTGGGGCAGTGATGCTCTGCATTCTTGGTGCTTGGGGGGCAACAGTGGGAGGGCTTCTGGAGTTCTGGCCCCGCTGCTGGACCTCCTGAGGGCACCTGGTATTTTTGGCCACTGTTGTGACACAGAGTGTTGTACTGGATGGGCTGTTGGCCCGATCCACTGTGGCTTCTCTCCTGTTCTTATGATATGAAAATCATATTTAGCACTTGTGTAGCACTTAGTGCAGGGGTGGCCAACCTGTGGCTCGGGAGCCACATGCGGCTCTTTCACACACATTGTGCGGCTCCTGGCAGGGCGGCTGGGGAAGCAAAGGGGAGGCATGCTTTTTCTCTCTTTCTCCCTTCCTTCCTTCCCTCCTCCCTCCCATCTATTTGCTTTCCTAGTTTCTCTCTCTCTCTCTCTTTCCACTTCTTTAATTCTTTCTTTCCATCTCTCTCTTTTTCTCTCTCTCTCTCAATATCATTAGCAAACAAGTAATATCATTATCAATAACCGGTTTTCCTCGTTTGTTTTTATTTTTGGCAGTCCCATTTAACATTAATAAAAAGCAAATTTGCATATTTTTAAAAATAAAAATGTGTGTGTGATATTTGTTCCTGGCTTGCGGCTCTCAGACATCTGACGTTTATTCTATGTGGCTCTTACGTTAAGCAAGGTTGGCCACCCCTGACTTAGTGCTTCATATTCTGCCGAGATGAGGAAGGATTCAGTAGGGCTGTTGCTCAGTGATAGAGCATCTGCTTGACATGCAGGAGGTATCAGCCTCTTCAGCTAAAAAAGGATCAGGTAATAGGTGATATTAAAGATCTCAGCCTGAGACCCTGGAGAGCCACTACCAGTCTGAGTAGTCAATACTGACCTTGATGGACCAATGGCCTGATTCAGTATTAGGAAACTTCATGAGTTCATGTGGAAGCAACATCACAGGATGTGACTTCACAAAATGATGTCACTTCCTTTCTCCTGGCTCCACCCCCAAAGTCTCCTGGCTCCACCCCCAAAGTCCCCAGATATTTCCCAAGTTGGACTTGGCAGCCCTAGGGTCTGTTATTAAAAGGGACTGAGCTACATTGTCTGCTGATACCTCTATGAGTAAGAGAGAGGCCCTGAGGTGTGAAATGACCATGGCTCTCTTAAGAGATTTGAAAAGAGACAAGAAAGGTAGCATATTACAGCCTGACCTACTGGTACCCTGAACCAGAATGAGAGAGGTGTAGAGGGTGGTAGGCACTCTGTGTGAGTGGAGAAGAGGCATCACAATACACCTGTCATAGGAAAGACTACAAGACACCAGACAAGATGCAATACATTATTTTAGGCACATCTTGAGAACATGCCCCAGCCAATGAGATTTTTATCTTTTTAAAATTCAAGTGGCCATCCCTCATATCACCTTACGGATTTGAGTTTGAGTTTATCTGTTTTGACTTTTTGAGGGCCATGTCTCTTAAGTTTTTCCAGATAGTTCTTCATTAGACACTTTCAATTTCTGCTTCAATCTAGTTTAGTATTGGTAGGATGTGGGGAATAAGAGATTCTAATTTACAGTAATGCTTTTTTCCAGGCTGTTTAAATGTGCTTCGAGACTCATAAACAAATTCTGTCTGTCAAAACAAGTGACTTTTCATTTCATCTCTTGGTATTAGGATCATGAGGCTGGCTTTTATCAGATAAGTTCTCAGATAAGTTCTCAGAGAAACCAGCTGATGAAATAACTAAACAAAAGTTCCTCTTGAGCTGATGCTGTTAAAACATAATAAAATATCTCCACCATTTCTCCTGCGAATGAACTTAAGTATCCCCATCCAGCCCCAACTGCATTAATTTATGCACAACAACTGACATCAGAATATGGATAAGAATTTGCATTCTACTGAAAGTGGATCCCATTGAAAGCAATTATGTACAGATAGCATCTGTAGTGAGATATGTAGTGAGGAGCTATGGCTTATTGACAGAGGACCTGATTTGCATGCAGAACGTCCTAGGTTTTTGTTATTTAGATATATTTATAATCCACTTTTCTTCCCTATGGGGACTTAAAGTAGCTTACAACACTGTCCTCCCTTCTACATTTTATTATCACAACAACCCTTTTAGGTAGGTTATGCTGAAAGACAGTTACTGACCCAAGGTCACCAAGTGTGCTTCCATGGCAGAGTAGGGATTTGTACCTAGGTTGCCCAAGTCCTAGGCCAGGAAACTAACTACTACGCTACTCTGGTATCACCAGTAAAAGATTTCAGCTAGTTGATGTCAGGAAAGACTTTTATCTGCATGTGAATACTAAGTGGGGTGGACTAATGGTCTGACTCCTAGTTCTTAGCCACAGAAATGTAAGTAATTTGCATGTGCATCTTCTCTAGTGACTCAGGGTGCCATTATTTTAGTAGTGAAATAGTGTTAAGTAATGTCTTCTGTATTATAGTCCAACAGCAAAGTACAGATTAGATTTTATCAGCCACAAAAATATCCTCACACCATTTAACAAGGAAGCTGATGCCATTTCTCTTGTTCTAATGACATATTGGCCACAAAAATCTCAGTTCCCTGGTACTTACCATGTTAGTAGCAGACTCATCCTATTCAGCCTCATTAAAGAGACTATTTAGGCTTCACTATAACCAGCCAATCAAAGGCAGAGATCCTAAGACGGGACTTGCGTACACAGAAGAGAATAGCTTGTACAACAAGATGGAGAGCCGTGTTAGTCTGTTTGTAGTAGTAGAAAAGAGCAAGAGTCCAATAGCACCTTAAAGACCAACACAATTTGTGCCAGGTTATGAGCTTTCACAAGTCACTGCTCACTTCTTCAGATACATAGGGGAGTCCATCTGTCCTATTTATTGGAAAGTGGAGTGATTTCATGTGCCAAATGACATTAGCAGGCAAATGACAATAGCAGGAGAATGACAATAGCAGGTGTGATTGGATTAGGTTGATATGCAGAGGGATAGTAGGTGTGGAGAAATCAGCATTGGTAATTGGTGCCCTGCCCAAAATCTAGATCCAAAATTGTAACGGACATTTCTGAAGTGCTTGCTCCTAGTAGGTCAGTCAGTGTGTATGTATGTATGGGCTGAAATGCCACTGTGATGATAAAAAAATACTGGTGCTAAAAATCATGTGTAGAAATATGACAAATGAAACCTGAATTTTTGAATCAAAGCAGAGTTGTCACAAATCAGATAACATCCATACTAGGGTTTAGTCTCACAATCAAATTTTAGCTGCACGGCACTGCCCCATTATAATAACAGATGATGGAATATAAGAACACAATAGGCCCATGAAGAGTGACTTTCCCTGGGTAAGAATAACAACAATTTACAATTTGGGGATAGGGACAGGGAATTTGGGTATGACTAGTCAGTAAAACTTCCAGGTTGGCTAAGCACAACCAGTCTTAAATGCAGAATGAACGGTGTAATAATACAATATTAAACATAAGAAAAAGACAATATCCAAACACACCTCAAATGAGAAATATATTGCTGCAACATGTAAGATTTCATTAAGCTTTAGTCATAAATATGTAGGCTATTACTTATTTGCAATATTTTTATAGTGCCTTTCAGTCAAAGTGGTCTACCAATTAAAACCAAAGATTAAAACAACAGTTACAGCAAAACCCTTATAAAATCAGCAGCAGTGTAAATAAATCAGCTCTAAAAATTAAATTCCAGCTTGAAGCATCTGACAGAATAGAAAGTCTTCACTTGCCTCTTAAAAAAGGGAAGTGATGGACTAAGGTAAGTCACCAGGTGAAGCTACTAAAAAAACCTCTTGCTGGTATTTTGAGAAATACCTCATTGGCATATCTTTATAAGATAGAGGGGTCATTTGGTAGTAAGCATGCTCAGAAATCCTCTGAACCCAGGGTTATTCATGGCTTTAAAGAACATAATCAGTATCTTAAATTTTGCTTGGAAGCATATAGGTGACCAGTGTAATTATCAATACACCAATGTAATGTTTATTCCCTGGCCACTCTTAATGAAAAAATGGACAGTCGTTTCTGAACAGTCTTGAAGGACAGCCCCACAGAGCCCATTGTCTGAACTGGAAATTAACAAAGTGTAAATGATGGTGGTAGAAAATAATTAATAAATTAAAGTATTTGTAGGCCATTTTCCCCAAAGCTTGGAGAAGTCTTATTTTTATAAACATAATAAGGTAAAAAGCATAAAACATGAAAATATGAATGATAGCAACAGTCTCAGAACTAATACACCAGCTAAGCACTTGCTAAAATAAGGAAGTTTTGTAGCCTAAATGAAAAACAGCCATGCATTAGCTACTCCTCATGCCTTAAAGTGAATAGTTCAAAAGCCTAGGGACTAGGGATGGGCATGAACCTAAAAAACCTGGTTTGGGGTGGCCATCGAACCAAGCCAAAAGGCCCCCACCTCAACCAAGCTGGTATGGTGAATTTGGTTCCCCATTTCTTCTGGCTAGAGAAATAGGGGACTGCTCCGGATAGATTAAAGGGCTGGCAGCTATTTAGCCCATCCATTGCACTCCCCCCTGTTTAGAACAGGGCCATAAAAACCAATGGATTTGATGGCTCACAGCCATTTAAACGTACCAGCTGATGGGTGGACTCACCCCAATGTTAGGTTTAAATGGCTGCCAGCCATTTCACTAGTCGGTTTTGCTTCTCTCCACTTCAAAGTGGGGGGAAGCGAAACCAACTGGTGAAATGGCTCACAGCCATTTCAACCTAACAGCAGGGTGGGTCCGCTCATCCATTTTGCTTCCCTCTGGTTCGAAGCAAGGGGAAACTAAACTGACTGGTAAAATGGCTTGCAGCCATTTAAACCTAACAGCTCAGCTGAAGACCCCGCACCCCATAGCTGTTAGGTTTAAAAGACCCAAACTGCCAAACCAGATAAAAGTCCAGTAAATGTTCAGGGAAGGCACCTTCCTTGAACATTGTTTCAGAGGTTTGAAGCAGCCCAAATTCGTGCTGAATATTGGCTTGTGAGCTGGTTCATGCCAGCCTGTGTCTTGCAGTCTCAGTTCTATTCTCTATCAATGAAGGCATCTATATATATAAAAGAAAGTCCCCTCACCATAAAATCAATGCCCAGGCCAAACCCCTGGACCTAGAAGCACCGAATTTGGGGAGAGTGCTCCTACCATGACATAGGTGCTCACTAAGAAGGGATTTTTAGAAATTCGACCCCTAAGTGGGTCAAATGGGGGGAAATGTGCTCCCCCCATTGATTCCTATGTGGCTGCCTCCTTGCACCCCCCACTCTCTGATTGGTCAGCTGCAGAGCTCAGCATTCTGAGGTTAAAAAAACAGTTACAGGAGACTGCAGAGAACTAATGGCAGTTGAGGAAATCAGGAATGGCCAACAACCACCTGTGAGGTGCAGTGATGCTGCTGGCCCAGCCTCTCTGATGGCTTTCAATACACTCCCCCTCACCTCCTACACCTAACAGGTGGTTGTCTGTCAGGTTCAGCAGTGGTTGCAGGGTGCTTAAAGCCACTAGGGAGCCCACCCCAGCAGTAATGCTTTAGTGATTCTGCTGGCCCCACCTCCACAGTGGCTTCTAATACTCCTCCCTCTCCCCCTCCCACACTGGACAGGCAGCTGCCTGTCAGGTGTAGGAGAGGAGATGGGATGCTTACAGCCACTGGGGAGGTTTGCTCAGCAGGATTGCCTTAGCACTGCTGCTGGCCCAGCCTCCCGGATGACTTTAAACATAATCCCTACACACACACCAGACAGGTGGGTGTCTGTCAGGTGTCAGAGCAGAGCCAGGGTACTTTAACACTACAAGGAGGAGGCAACTTAGGAATGCAGCAAAGACATTTGCACATAGTACTCCTGTGGTGTACTGAGCTTTGCAGGCCAAGTACCAGCAAGATCACCCTGAGGCGCTCAGAACAACACAGTCTCCATATGAGCAAAACAATCCAGAACACCAGTAGAAAGGTCATCATTTTCATGGAATGTGGAAGGAGCTGACTTAACATATGACTGCTTCTTAAATGGACAGTTCTATGTTGCCTGCTCCAGAGTGAGCTCACCAAGCAGCCTGGTGATCCTAGAACCTGAGGGCAGAACCACCAATGTGGTCTACAGAGAGGTCGTTCAGTACAGCGAGAAAAAACAGTACGTCTACAATCTTCTGCATTAGAATTCCTACAACAAATGTTAAATTTCAAACTTCACATCATCAGTATTATAACTGGATTTATGGAACTTAAATACCGTAGTGAAGCACAGGTATCAGGCTAGTATGAAATAAAACTTGATCACCTGACCATATCTGGCATGCAGGGTGATAGATGGTTATGTTAAGATGGGACTGGGAATGTTTAATAGGGCTATTGGAAGCACTTTGTTTGAATCAGCATGCCCTTTTCCTCAGAGTTAGGACTGAAAATACAAAGTCTCAGCACAGAGACATTGCTGATGGTAGTAAAAAAACTGGGCTGAAATGAATGATTATCTACAAGGAATAAAGATTTTTTAAAAAAGAATTGTGTGGAAGTTTTGCAAATGCAAAGACTGCTCTTTATCAAAGCAGAAATGGCAGCTTAGCTGTAATGCCAGCAATTTTGTCTAAGATATTAACCCTAAACTTTTAATGACATTATAACCCTTTCTGATTTATAAATGTTGCATGATACTTTGAGATCTTTTGGAAGACATCTAAAAAAAATAGGTGGAACATTTTGTTCCTGTCTGTGACCCCTTATGTGAAATACTTGTAAAGGCACCACTCTGTAGATCTCTGAGGTGACTTGTTATGCTGCTTCCTTTCCTTCCTTAACATTTCCTACTTATTTTTGCTGCCCCCAAAGGCTCTTGCCTTCAAATTCTTGTGTGTGTGTAATGTGCTGTCAAATTGCAGCTGACTTACACTGAACCCAGCAAGGGGCTTTCAAGGCAAGTGAGAAGCAAAGGTGGTTTGCCATTGCCTTCCTCTGTGGTCTCTCATTCAAGTACTGACCCTTCTTAGCGTTCAAGGTCTGACAAGATCAGGCTATACCATGCTGCCTTCCTTCCCCTTAGAATTCTTAATTGGACCTGAAGAACAGGATGGTTTAGTTATATTTGGGAGAATGCAGAATGGTCAGGACATGGTGGTGGCTCTTTATTCTTAATAGAACCATTGTTTTTTGTTAAACATAAATAGAGCTTATTTAGAAATAAAACAGGGTACCGGTTTCTTTATGGTTCATAAGCATAATGGTTTCAGATAGGTACAGAACTGTAATGGTTTCAGATACAGCTGAGCAGCAGGGAGTGCCTCCTCACCACTCAGCTGTTTTTCAGGATATCTTCTGCAGTCCGTTTAAAGGGACAGTAGAAGACAGCATGAAAACCAATTTAAATGGACTGCACAAGACTGCACTGTTTTTGCAGCTTTCATAGGGAACAGAAAGCAGGGGTTTAAAGGGACTCAGCGTCCCCTTAAACCCCTGCTTTCTGCTCCATTCATGAAGTATCATGAACTGCCATGAACTGCTTTAGAAGTTTGTAGAAGTTCATGATGGTAGACCCATCATGAACTTCTGTTCACAAACCACAAACACAGCAAAATTTGTGATGAATTTTGCTTCATGGCTCGGTTCATGCTCATCCCTAGCCATATATCCCCCCCCCCCCCAATTCCTTAAAGCATACTTTGGGAAGCCACACATACAGTTCAGAGACTCCAATCCCACCCTCCTGTGAGATTCTCTGCTTTCACAGGTTGTCAGAAGCAGAAATTATGGCCAGAGTGCCATTGCCTGGTGTGGCTTATTTGTTAAGGTCGATGGTCCAGGCTCAGAGCCATATAGTGGCATGTCAGTTGCAGCTCTCAGGAATCCATCCAAGCTGTAGAGGCATTTCCTCTGCACCTTTTAAATCTGACCCTGATTTAACTGATACACAGTAAACAGTTTAGTGAAGCACTATGATTTTATAATATGTTATTCATATCACCTCAATAAACTGTTTAATTTCTATTACTTAAATTTTGGTGTTTGTTCTCCTGACAGAAGTCCTTGCCCATTGTGATAAATACAAACTCTAATTAACATGCTCTGTCTTGAATGGGTGTGGGGTGGCACAAGAAGACTTCTGTGCCTTCTATCACGTGGGCTGTGCCCACCAGGATCCACCCAGTGTGCTTTCTCAGCATTCCACCTTGAAGCCTGGTGTGGTGGCACAACAGAAGGTGCTTAAGGCAGCTCAGTCGCTTGTCCTTAGTATACCCTTGATGTGAATTACTTCCCAGTACTAAGTACTATCATTCAGCACCACACAAAAAAACCATATGGGGGCAGAGTAACCCCACATCCTGGTTCTAGCTGTGATAATATTTAATGTCTCAGAGAACTATATATCTTCCATGATAACCCACATTGACCACAAACAGCCACAACCAGACTGAAACTGAAGAGAAGTTTTGGAAGAATCTGCTCAGGTGAAGCTTTGGCAGAAATTTTGAGGGAAATTAGTTAAAATATGTATATCCAACATTCCCTTGTGTCTCAGGGCAGTTTACAATTCCAAGATTAAAAACATACAAAATAAATACCATCACCACCCCTAATCCACCTGCCAAGAAACTGAGGGTGAAAACTGACATTGTCTGTTGACTTATAGCAACCCCTCATGAGGTTTTCAAGACTAGAGACAAATGCAGGTGGTTTGTCATTTTCTGTCCCTGTGTAGCAACCCTAGACTTCCTTGGTGGTCTCCTCTTCCAAGTACTAACCAGGTCCAGTACTACTTATTTTTTTGTGATCTGGCATGATTGAGCTAGCCTGTGTCATCCAGGTCAGGACACCAAGAGAATACCTACAGAATAACCCTCATGAAAAATTTGTGCAAATATAACAGATTTACAATCTATATACTAATTGTGAAGTGCCCCTCTGTGCGGATATCTAAATCTGCATGGGGGGCACTTAGGGGGCACTTCCCCTGTGTGCGGAAAAATCCGAAAAGTTTTTAAAAATATTTGGGGATATTTAAATCCCCCGAAAAGCTAAAACGTTCTCTGCGTATGTGCAGAGAATGCTTTGGCCACTGTTGGGGAGGGGGTGGGAGGTGGCGTAACGGGTCTCCAGCCTTCTGTGCCGCCGGCTCTGAAAGGGGGAGGCAGTGGGGGGGAGGCGGTGGGGGGGAGGCAGCGCAGTGGGCCTCAGGCCTACCACACCACCGGCTCTGAAAGGGGGGAGGCAGCGGGGGAGGCAGTGGGCGGAGGTGGCGGGGGAGGCGGTGCGGTGGGCCTCAGGCCTGCCACACCGCTGGGTCTGAAAGGGGGAGGGGCCAGGAGGCGGCGCGGCAGGCCTCACCGTGCCACCAGGTCTGAAATAGGGAGGGGCCAGGAGAGGGTGGGAGGCAGCACGGCAGGCCTCAGGCCTTGCCGTGCTGCCGTCCAGTGAATGCGGGAGGGGGAGGAGAGTGGGAATACCCCCTACACAAGTATCATGGTTTCACCTCTTGTATCTTCTAAAAGCTTCTTACCTCATCAGGGAGCCTGTTTCACAAAAGGAGAGGCCCGGTAAAAGAGGAGGAACAGGCTGTAACAGATGCCTTGTGGGCCACGTTGAGTGGAGGAACAATCAGAAAATGGCAACGAGAAGGCCACATTTAAAACACAGGGACAAATGGGGGAGAGGTAGTCCTGTGGAGTAGAATTTTGATGAGATTAGAGAAATTTCTCATGGATCTTTTTGGGGCAGAATTTGGGGTTCAATAAGCCCGGGCCTTTCTGTTTTTCTATACTATGTAGGTTTTATTTATTTATATATTTATTTATTTATTTGTTCAATTTATACCCCGCCTAGCCAGCGAACCGGCTCTAGGCGGCTAACAAAAACCATTACCACGAAGGTTTACATATAAAACCATTAAAACATTTCAATAAATACAATAAAATCTCAATAAACTTTCAATAAACTAAACTTTCAAGAAACTAAACTTTCAAGATGGCGACCTCCGAGTTATCTGTTAAGCGGAGGCCGTAGGGGTACCTTCCCCAGGACCAAGGCGATGTTAACGGCCAGGGGTGCCCTTCCCAGGACCAGGACGATGTTAATTACCAGTTCTCCACCCGATGGCGGCTCCTATTTGAAAGCCTGGCGGAAGAGCTCCGTCTTACAGGCCCTGCGGAATTGCAATAAGTCCCGCAGGGCCCTGATGTCATCCGGGAGCTCATTCCACCAGTAAGGAGCCGCCACCGAAAAAGCCCTAGCCCTGGTACAGGTCAAGCGGGCTTCTTTTGGACCGGGGCAAGTCAGGCGATTCTGGGTGCCTGACCTCAGTAACCTCTGGGGCTGGTATGGGGAAAGGCGGTCCCTCAAGTAGGCAGGCCCTACTGACTTGGTTTCTTCGTCCAGAAGTCCCATAAGCCTTTGCTCTTTTGCTGGCATCCTAGGCCAGGTAGGGGGTTGCAGGTTTTAGCTGGTACTTTGTTCCTGTATTAACACCAGGAATACAGGGTCCAGGATTCTCACCACTACAGCAAGTGGCAGAGAAAAGCTCATGGTTTCCACTTCCCACCCATGAAAGACACCTAGCACAGATCCAGAAGGCCAAATCCCAGGGCAAAGTGCAGGAGTGAGAAGCTGCCACGTGGGAAACAGAGCACTTGATCCTAAAGGAATCCTAGCCTTTCAATCCGGACATTGTCCTGAGGGAGGGGGACAAGGAGTGAATTTGTCCAAACCTGAATCCTCCCTGGACAACATGGGTTCCAGTCCAGAAAACCAGACAAAGACATTATACCCAAAATCACTGCAAATAACTGAACCAGAGTCTTAGGAACTTTTTGCCTCTCTTTTATTTTTGTTATTTGTTTTGTTAACCTTTGTATTTTGGGAGCTGCAAGTCATTTAATTAACTGATTAACATGGCAGTGTTTTTCACCTTCCAATGGATGAACAAGCACAATCTCATTCCCTGTTTTGGACTTGTAAAAATAGAGGAGATTGGGTGACATATTCTAGTGAACCCTGCTGTGAGTCTTAATTCACCAGAAATGCCGTATTTATATAAATGCCTCTGGTTGAATTGTAGTTATGCCGAAGAACCTCAAAGATGCAGTTAATGTGTTTCATAATGTGGCTTTAGGTAAATCATTTGAATTTTGGAGTGGGTTGCCAAATATATCTGAATGGGTCCAATCATCCATAAAGATCATGGTAAGGGGCGGGGGGGCTATATATAATGAGTTATGGATTGCGTTTTTGTTGTATGCCGTAATGCCTCCATGTATTTCTGTTCGTATGAAAACTAAACCTCTTCCTGCCAGCAAGCCCATTCACCAGATGCAGCGTTTCAGGGGTCTGCACTGCTGTCTTCTTTCCAGATTGCTGACTGATCTCTCCTGGCATAATCAGCACGGTGGCCTTGCTCTCAATGCCCCTTTTGGCAATTGCCCAAATTCCTAATAGGCCAGTCCTTGGAACTGATGATAATATTGGACCATCCTCACAGCATGTGCAAACAATTTGAAACTCAATAACTTGGTGTTTTGTAAACACCCTACCTGCTCAGTTGGGGACAGGGTTAATTGAGGATCAGAGTTATATCCACCCAGAGGTACTTGGCTTTGTGCCAGTTTCCTTCTATCAGAAATTTCCCAAGCTGATAATACAGCAGCAATAAAACATCTGGGCCTAATTAGTTCTACTTCCTTCACCTCTTTGCTGCACCTTTGAGTAACTGACTTATCTTCATCTCTGTTCCTACCTACTTCCAGGTGCCTTCCAGCTCACGTAAGCACTTCTCTGGGTTGCCCCTTAGCTACCTCTGCTCCTCTTGGCTCCCATCTATCTGGAACTGCTCCCCTGAGACCAGTGCAGTCCTTACTCCACAACTGTGCAGTTTCAGTGTTCTGCAACACAGAAACAACCTCCCTTCAAAATTAGACCTTTGGGTGCTGAAACACATTTAAAAAACATTTTTTCAGTGTGGAAAGAGTATAGCTTTGTTGGTTTGTTTCTGTTTTTAATACATGGGTCATCCCCCCCCCCCGAATCCTAGAATCTTGGGGTTATAGAAGGGCACACACAAAAATCCCAAAGTTTTTCTTTGAAATTACAAAGGAAAAAAAATGAGGGAAAAAAACAGAAGCATGAGCCTTTCAATCAGTCTAATTTATTACAGCCAAAAGCCAGCATGAACCTTTCTTAAACTAATCACTGGATCTCCCACAGAGTGGGTTTCATTCTGAAGAACACACCAGTGAGGGGTAAGTTCAAGTGCTGGTTGCACCAACTGTCCTGATGAGATGTTGTGATAAGAGCTATTTGGAATCCTACTTCAGTTCATTGTGGAACCTAGTAACTGATCTCTGGTTTTGGAGACCCTGAACATCTGGCGATCCTATTCTGCCATTCAGTGCTGCTCACATGTTTGCTCATGATATCCACAGGACAGCAGGTTATAAACATTGCAGGAGATCAAATGAGAGGCAGTGTTTCACACAACTTTGTTGGGCTGGGGATAGGATGTATGCACAAACAGGACTCAAAGTGAACCCTTTCTTTTAAGTACATCAGTCTCCACTGTCACTCAGGGATAAAAAAAATCTAGTCTTTATGCTTTGGCAGTCAAAACAAACTGTAATGGGATTTGTTACCCTGCACCACAAGCACAGAAATTGCTAATTACTTATTCCCACACGTTCATTAAATGTTTAACCAGCATTTCCACATACAAATGGCACATAACAAGGTAGCTTTTCCAAGATCATTTTGTATATAGTTTCCAAAGACACTAATTGACGTTTAATGATCTTGTAATTGATCTCTGTCATCTTGCACTGATGGGGAAAAATGCTAAAACATATTTCAGCAAAATGGGAATTAGTATACTTTTAATGCAATATTAACAATGTAACTCAGATCCGCATTTACTGCAGTGGTATAAAAATAGAACTAACAGGGGAAGTAAACTGGCAATTCTGGCAAATATACTTGAGACTTGTTCTTGTTGTTATTATTATTGCTGTTATTATTATTATTTCTAACTTAACTTATAACTATGGAAAATATATGTATAATTAAAGTTGCCACTTCCTTACTGGTCTCTGTGTTCTTTTTTTTAACTTTGATCCCGTTGGGAACACATTGAACAAGGATCCATTATCCTGTCACTGCAATCATGTTTCCTTCTGAACTAATGAAAAGATGAAGTATATTCAGGCCCATCTCTTAAAGCAGGGGTAGGCAACACCCTGGCATCCATGCTAACAGTGGCCCACTAGACCATTTTGTTTGGTACCCAGGGCCAAATCTCTGCCCAAGCAAGCAAAGAAATGGTGGTATTGCTGCAGCCAGTGGCACAGGAGAAGGCAGCAGACGTGGGTCATGCCCCTCATCATTTCCTGAACCTGCACACATAAGCCAGCTGCAGGGAGAATCTGGCAGAGGCACTGGGCCTTGACTTGCTTGGGAAATTGACTGTATGAAAATGGGATACACACATTTTATGTACATCTGTCATGGATGATAGCTAGACCCTTCCACCATGAATTTGTCTAATGTTTTGTAAATAGTGGCTCTCTGTGCTAATGGCCATTGCACCATCTACACAGCCAGTCTTCAGATAGGAAATGAGGCAAGTCTCTCCTAACCTCAGGAGAGTGAAAGAAGAAACGAGACTCTTAGGAAGCCATTATAGAACAGGAGAACAAATAAGCATGGAAAGGAAAGGGAAGGCAAAAGTGAAACTTTAGTGTGGGTAGGAAAATCCCAGCTTGTTGCTAAGAAAATGCCAGAGGATTACGTCACACATTCACATACATCTTTTGGTTATTGTCAAACTCAGATCTCGTTTGCCATGGTTTTTCTGCACTGTCTGTGAAATGCGCTTTTTATCGTGTTGTGAGTGTGGGGGTGTGAGGACTGCTTGACTGGGAATAGTAACTCACTTGTAACTGCATCTAAGAGGGCCTCCCTTTCTCTGGGGAAGAATGCTTGCTTTGACCTTGGGGATGAAACACAGCTTGATAATGTAACACTCGACTTACAGGTGTAGAGGGGATGAATAACGGTGCTGTAAGAATGGTGTGTAATATCAGAACTGGCACCAAAGGGGTTAGTTCTGATGTTGCCTAGCAAGGCACTTTACGTGCTCTTATGGACTCTTAATGTTCATAAGTTTGAACTTTGGACTGTGCTAAGTGTATGCTTAAAGGACTGTATTGTGATGCCAGCCGCGAACTGCACATATGCTCTCTTATCTGCTGCAAGAGGTTCCAGTCTATTCCTGACTGCCAAGAAGCACACTCCCACCATTGTCCACACAAAGACAGAGACAAGGAGCTGAGGACCCCATTGCCCAAGGGTGTTCCTGTCGACTTACGCTAGGCAACCCTCCCCCAAACATACCTGTGGGATTCCACACATTCCAGAGAGATGCTGAATGAGGTTGTTTGGCAACTAATCCTCAACCCATCAACTGGCCGAGCTAGGGCCATCAAGAGACAATAGGATGGCTCGGTGACTCATCGCAAGCTTGCCCAGGTGTCAGGAGAGCCAGTTTGGTGTAGTGGTTAAGTGCGTGGACTCTAATCTGGGAGAACCGGGTTTGATTCCCCACTCCTCCACTTGCACCTGGCTGGATGACCTTGGGCAAGCCATAGCTCTGTACTAGCTGTTCCTTCAAGGACAGCTTGGGAAAGAGTTCTCTCAGCCCCACCTACCTCACAGGGTGTCTGTTGTGGGGAGGGGAAGGGAAAGGAATTTGTAAGCCACTCTAAGACTCCAAGTGAGTGAAGGGTGGGGTATAAATCCAATCTCTTCTTCTTCTTCTTCTTCCTGTCTAGCTCCTAGAGTCTCAATATTGACCACCCCCCAGCATCCCCTCCTCTTTCTCCTTTAACCAATGGTAGGGTTTGTAAGGACAGACTACCTGGTAGGTGTGTTGGGGGGATGTGGTCAGCACTGCCCGCCCCAGATCACCTAATAAAAGAGGTCGCCTACCATGCGGCCGGTCTCTTGAGCTTCCACAACCCCTATCTGCTTTTACCCCTCTCAAGTCCAGCTTGCTATCCCAATACCCTCCCTCCATCTTTGATCTCTGGGTCTGCAGCCAGAGTAAGTGTGCTTCTGCCAGTTCAGAACATGTTCCCTATTTTCCTTTCAATCCCTCAATTCTTCTTTTGGAACAGACAACCCATCTCCAGGACAGGTAAAGTATTGCCCAACCATCGAACCTCCTGCTAAAGTGAAAGTGCTATTTATCTATCTAAAGTTTCTTAGGAACTGTGTGTTAGTGTGTGTGAATCTGTACTGTGTGCCTGAGAATATTTTTCAGTAAAAATCATTTAAACGGACCTCCGCCTCAGTGCGTATGTACTGAGAACTCCTGGAAGGGGCGGGACCTTGGTATATTTGGCTGTAACCTGGTTATTTGCCAATTGCTGACCTTAAAATCACTAACCCAGAGCAATTCGGCTAACGCTGACACAGATCGTCTTAGCTTGAAACATCTTTATTTCTCAATAAACATATCGCTACTGAGAGAGTGTTGTTGGGAGTAACTTTGTTCAAGAGTCTGACAGTTATTTTATGTGGGCTTCCACATTAGATACTTGCTTTGAAATTGCCTGATTTGTTCAACTGGTTTTAACAGAGAATTGTCAACACACTGCATTCCTGTGCTTTCTCCGTGGTCCATCTGTCTTTTCTCAAATTCCATTTGTAAAGTTTTTTTAAAAAAAAATATATAAAGTACAATGGCAGCACAAAGTTGTTCAGTATGAACAATCAAATAACTATTGAGATTTCTCAGGCTACTAATTTAAATTTTAATACTTTCCTTCAACTTGCAACTTAATTACTTCCTATTCTTTCCCATGGCCAGGCATAGCATTCATGAGTCAATTGCTAATTATCGGTTTGGGGGTTGGGGAAGTAATTTTCATTTTGCAAAGAAAGCTACTAATTTTTTATTTAATTTTTATATCATTATTATGGCCTACAAAATTGGACAAATATAAAATAACATAGAGTGGCTTTGCCTGGAAAAAGGAAGTAATTAATCTCCCCACACAAGTACTGATAATTAACAAATTATTAATGAATGTTGATGCTTGCTATGAAGAGAACAGGAAGTAATTAATTAAACCATGAAGCAAAGGAGAAGGAAATTACAGGGAGGAGCAGACCCTTTGCAGAATGAGAATTTTTGTCCCATGTCAAAATATAATAGGATCTTGCTTGTGGGATCAGGCATTACTGAATTTTATAAGGAATACAGTGATATATTAAGTGTCATGTGGCACCTCAGCTTCAATTCTGATTACAGCTACTTTATCTATTCAAAAGGAAGATAACCTTGAATGTAAGTTGACCCCACCCTAAAATGAGAAGGTGTCCAGAAAAGCAGATGACCCTGAATTCAAAATCACCCCTCCTAAAACAGGGAGCAGTATAAACAGTTTTGTATTGAATAGCAATCAATATTCATTAAACAATATAGACTACTGGAGAAGAAAATAATTACTTTCACTTTTTACACCACTTTGCAACATAACTTTTCACAAGTAGTATTGGATCACCCTGTTTCAAATCTTTAAAGGCAAGATTGGCTTTTTAAACTGCTCCCCCAAGATGCTAGTAAGTAAAGGGTGAGATAATGAAGACCCCAGTAAGCAAAGGGCGAGATAATGAGTGAGCATTGTGCTTTAGGTAATAATAATATTGCATTTGTAGAATTAGATCTGTGATCAGCACATAAGAACATATGAAGAGCTATGCTTGATCAGCCCAAAAGTCCATTTAGTCCACCATTCTGTTCTTACAGTGGTCGACCAGCTACCTCTTGGAAGTCCACAAACCGGAAGAATGCAACAGCATCATCCTACCTATGTGTCCCATCAAATGGAATTTATCAGTGCTTCCTGGTATGGGTTGCCCAGGTAGAGAGGCTGCTGCTAAAGCATTGATGTCCTGTGCTGAGTAGCCCTTTACATTATGCATAGCAGAAATATTCACTGATGAACTGTGTCCTTACACCCTATAGACAAGAAGGATTGTGAACATCCCCCCCATCACAGTGCTTGGGACTGTGTTAGGGAGCCCTGAGGGCCAAGCAGGGAGGAACCAGGTTCTGTTCCACATCTGATGGCAGAATGGCAGAATGACACAAGCCCAGTCCAAAGTGAACCATCAGTGTGCTCCCCAGGCAGCATTGGGGGAGCTTTATTAGATGAAAATCTAATGGAGGAAAATGGAAGACAGTGATGATGTGGGTGCAGAGAAATCTTTCAAACACAAAGAGGGATGGAGACACAGACACTCAAGAAGAAAGGTGTACACCACCTTCAAATCATTGCCATGTCTTGCTTGTCACTGGATTTCAGGCTTCCCCTACCCTCGTGGCTCTTTAAATTACACAAAGAGCCATGGAGAAGCTCAGGGGGGAAATATCCTATAGAAATCTGATGGTATTCCTTGCCCCCAAATTGCCACACGGTCAGCAAGGGAAGGTGGACTTCAAAGATTTGAAACAGGAACTACAGCAGTCTACTGACATGTAATACAACCTTCATCTCCCCCATCCCCAGAAGCTGCAAGAGCTCAACTATGGATATTGTAATATATGTAATGGCGGAAGTCACATGGCCCCTGCAGAGCGCATGGCCCAGTGAAGCCCTGAGCTTGGGGCCAGAGAACCATAGGCCACTAGGATCCTAGTGTCCCCCTATCAGAGGCTTATTCGAATAGTCCTGACAGCCTCTGGAGGGAAACTTATTTAATTACCTTGAGACTTATTCAATTACCTTGGATTTTATTCCATTACCTTGAAACTTATTCAATTACCTTACCCAATTGCCTTGCTTGGGCGAGGTCAGGGGTGTGGCTTACCTGTGTATATAAGCAGGCCCCCTGACCTCCTACTGTATGCCTCATCTGAACCAGTTTAATAAAATGCTTGCTGAAATCATGTCAACCGGCCTCCACTTCCAGTACTTTTCAGATATACAGACATGCTCTTGGTTGTTTCTGGGGGGTTTTCCCTATGTTGTCATTGTGAGGTTTTTCATTTGATCCATTTCTATTGCTGGTGGTCTCAATTTATTTGTCTTTTGGTTGCATTTTACACCCTTGTATGCCATTTATAGGAGGGCAGGCAGCATGGTATAGCTGTCATATCATCATATCTCGGCAGCTAAGCAAGGTAGATACTTGGATGGGAGAACAGCAAAGAAGGCTCTACAGAGGAAGGTAATGGCAAACCACTTCTGCTTTTCACTTGCCTTGATCGCTTCTTCTTGGGATCGCTATAGGTTGGTTGCGACTTAACAGCACTTATGTACTTACATATGTGATTTATATGTATCTTATGCAAAAATGATGGTAAAATTGCATAAAAATAATGAAAAGGTTTTGGAAAGTGATAATGGTTCATAAAGGTTTAATTCGCTAAGCACAAAGAAAAATCAAAACTGGGATTTTTGAGTTGGAACACTGGGGTTGCAACACTTGGTAACACCCCTAAGTTTTAATTTGCATATGTAAACACCTAAAGTTTCATGAACATCTAAGGACTCTTATTTCTCAATGTCTTTCACCCAGGGTGGATTTTAAATGACTATTATATCTGAATAACAGGCATATACATACAGACCAAAACTCACTTATAGTCATTATTTTATTTATTTTGGGATGTTTAAGAAGAGCCTCGATGGGGCTTTATCAAATTGCTTTAGAATTAGACAGCTCCCTTTTAGCTCTCTTTCCTCTCCCCATTTTAGTTATCAATATTCCATTCAGTGCCTTGTCATCAAAGCCATTTGTTATTTATCCTCATCAAACCATCGTCTAAGCTGTTTAATGACTAAACTCCCAATATCGAACTGTTCTCCCATTATGTTATCTTCCTGCCTGTGTAAATTATCACTTGGCAATGACTCTTTTTCTCACTGTCTGGCTTTTGGTTCCTGAACTAAGCTCTCATAACAAGCCTGAATTTTTGTCCCGAAATCAGATAAAATGCCAAGACAATAAGGCTGCTGACTACTAATGATCTGAGATTTTAATTTTTTTCATTGATTTTTTAAAAGGATGCAGTCAAACTGAAGAGGAATCTGGCTGTATGTTTAAAGCCGATTTGAAACGTTATGCATTTCCCCACGAGGCATTTGAACAGAATAACAAACAATCAAGTGTACACTGTACACAGATACTACAGCTGAGTTCAGACTGGCAGTTTGGCCCGATATAGGCATGTTTCTCAAGAGGATTAAGTGGGTCGGTTCACACAGCCACAGCTGTCTGGCGTTCCCGTGCCATACTCACCCCATCCTGAAGCGTTTTGATCCTGCTTTTAAAAAGTACCAGGTGAAAGCTGTGGCAAGCCATTTGGGTGCGCGTTGATCCCGCTTCCTGGAAGTGTGGATGTAAATAAGCTGCAATCAAGCTGCACCAGTAATGTGAACTCGCTGATCCGGTATAACTGCCCATGCATGCTGTGCGCTTGAGTGCACAACCACCCGTGGGGATGCTTCCAGCTTGCAGAGTTAAAGCTCCCAGCCATGGGATCCTGCCCCAATTGTTGCTGCGCCTATGTGCCCATGCACAGGTTGGCGAATCGGACCAAAGCCATGTGCAACTGGGGCGGCGCCACCAGGGGCAGCCCCACAGTGTGAACGCTCCATTCCGCCTCCTCCCTGCTATGGTCCTGCATCAGTTCACACAGTGCGACTGGAAAGCCCTGTGACAACTTGGCCCAGGTCTTTTTGCCCCAATTCTGTTGCACTTCATTCTGCCAGTCTGTCCTCCGCCTATGTGTGTTCAGTTCACTCTAACTTGTGAACAGGCCTACTGGGTCTCTCAGTGTCTCTCTCTTAAGCTAAAAAGAAGTTCCAACCATCTCAAACTAGTAAATCACATCTGACAGAGATTTTATTACTCTTCAAGTAATTGCTTTTTTAAAAATCTTACATTTTACAGTATAGATAAGAAGCATTTTTTTGGTAAGCTTATTGGCATTTCATCTGTTTAGATCAGTTATAGCCAGAATGACTCCCTCGTGTAGATAATCTATCACCATAAACTTCTACCCGTCCCCGTTTTTTTAAAAATGGTAACGGTATGAAAAATTGAATTCAATATATAAACTTACATTTAAGTGCATTTCACTTCAAACCTGTAGAAAAGGATTATAGGCTCACTTTCGTGGACTTATCATTGTGTTCCAGTAGCACAGCACGCAGACTGTGTTGTGAGAGTAGAAATTCCAGTGCTTTTCCTCATAACTATGACTGCAATAAGGAAAATTAAAGGTGTATTTAACCTGTTAGAAAATTAGCCTTTGACTGTTAGCATGAATTTCCATTACAAAAACAGTAAACACAGGGCAAGATCATATTCAAAGAGAAACCAGACTAGTCCCTTAGTTGTTCTGAATTTTAAAAAATTCTTAGACAGAAGTTTCCAATGATATAAATTCAAGGTACAACTCATTAAAAATTACAAACAGAGGTGCCATTTCAGGTTCAAAGGCATGTTCCTATACACATTCAAGTCCAAAGTTGCACCCCCTCTACATATCAACCACAATCCAGTATACATACACTGAAAGTGTAAAGGGCTCTATTGAAATTCTTTTGGCGTCCCTTGAAATTCCTCAGATGTTATGCCTGAAGGGGTACTTCCACATTCACTTTGTATTTTGCTTTTGGTGAAATTTCAGTGGCAATTCTAGTGGGCTTGCTTAGGAGATGGTTCTGTCTCATGAGAAAACTCAATTCTGTCTGATGAATTCATTTGTATGCATCACTTCCCATGTTAGTAAAGTGGATGTCATGTGTGTGGACATGCTGGGTACTGAGATGGCATCAGAGAGAAGATCAGAAACTTACTTCTACCCCTCCACAGGATCCTTCAGAGTCTGAGGGACATACTGTTTTAAAGTACAGTGGGGGAAGAATTGTCTTCAGAGGATGTTTGTTTGAGTGCCTGCATCCTCTAATCTTATTTCTCCCATAGAGAAGATTAACCATAGCTAGTCTGGTGTAGTGGTTAGGAGCACAGACTCTAATCTGGCAGAACTGGGTTTGATTCCTCACTCCTCCACATGCAGCTGCTGGTGTAACCTTGGGTCAGTCATAAGTTTTTTCAGAGCTGTTCTCTCAAGGGCAGTTCTCAAAAGAGCTCTCTCAGAGATTGTAAGCGGCTCTGAAACTCCTTCAGGTAGTGAAGAGTGGGTTTTCTTCTTCTTCTGCAGAATGCCTTACAGCAGCTGCCTCCAAACCAGCTGTATGGAGCTCAGGCGCTTGGACAGGAATGGGATCAATGTGCTAAAGCAAACATCAAAATGTACTTGGAGGACAAATGCAGCATGCACCCCCTCAGCACTTGAAAGCACATTGTGTTGTGCATCCAATTCATACCTGCAGTTCCTGATCCATTGAGTGATATGCACACAGAAAGAAGGCTGCTTCCATGCACAGATCTCCTTGGTTGGACTGGGGTAAAGACACATACGGTAGAAGAGAAGGAAAGCAAAAGGAGGATAATTTGTTCCTTTTGCCCTACGCCTCTTCTTTTTCCTCTGTGAAGTATTTTGATGTCCAAAACAAAATGTAACAATAGTGTTCTTTTAATCTACTTTTCCTGGAATCTCATACTTAACTAACAGATCCTCAGCAATGCTCCCATATTACAATTGCATCTTGAGAGTGTGCTCTGGATGAAGCTGGGTTATTCTGGGGCAGCTGCCTGGTCCCTGAAGGCATAGTATTGTTGCTTTCAGATTCGTCAGAAAGATATTTTGTCAACACTGCCCAAGAGAGATGCAAACCCAAAGGGCGATCATTAATGCAATTAGTGTTGCATTCTACTTGTCATAGGGACCACTAATTGTGACCCTGCTCCATTATTAATGAGCCATTCTTTCATTTTAGCTGAGCTAAAGAAATAGCATCTACTGTAACACCAGGCCCGATTTTTGCTGAAGGAAGCCAGTTATCTGTGGGGTTTGTCTGCTCTATGTGCTGGGCTTTGCTTATATTCAGAGCTCTTCCATGTGCATATGTGTGTGTGTGGGGGGACAACATCATATCTGTGTATAGGTTGTCACATGTGACAATCATGCATGCATTAGGAATGCTGTGAATTTCACTGGAAACCTGTCTGGCAAACTGTCAAACTCCACCTCCTTGGGGTAGTAATCTGGGGTGGGTGTGCCCTCCAGCCTTTTAATTTCTTTAGCACATCTGTCTCTGCACAGGAGAGTAGGGGGGCATACAACACCGTTAACCCTCTCTTTCCAGCCGTTAGTCCACCCTCTGACTGCTTAGGTGTGGCTGAACCTGTTCTCCCAGATTGCCTTGGTATTATGCCTAATAAAAACTCGCCTGGAGATGGGGCCATCCCAGGCTCTGTCAGTGCCTTCCAGTAATGGGTGGGCCCTGGCTCATTCTCAGAGCCAATGGGCCTCCCTCTGTGTTTTCCTCCCTCATCAGCCTGGCCCAACCTGAGGCTTCAAAACAGTGCTGCTCCCAAGAAGTCACTATCCCCTGACTCTACCTGTTCCCAGGACTCTACTGTGGCACCTGCCCCTGGCCTACTCCAGCCCCTTTGGCTTGTGATGACTGGTCAGTCTGGCTAGCTGTCCCTGGGCATGGTGGTGAGGCCTCATCCCTGCTTCTAACCCCACCAGGCTGCTCTCAGCAAGTGAGTCTGCCTGGGTTTACCCTGCCCACCTTCCTTGGAGGCTTCCATCATTTTGCTGCTGCTGCAGCCATCCAACACCTGCTCCGCCAGGACGTATGGGTGAAGGAAGGGTTTTGCCTGCCCTGCCATCATTGTTGCAGGTACCTGGCCTGGTCCTGGGGCTAATGGTGATAGGGATGCCAGCCTACAGGTGGGACCATGGAATCCACCAGAATTATAGTTTATCTGCAGACTACAGAAATAAGTTCCCCTGGAGAAAACATATGCTTTGGATGGTGGACTCCATGGCATTGTACCCCACTGACGTCCCTGTCCTTTCTAGGCTTCATCCCCAAATCACCAGGACTTTCCCAAACTGGATATGGCAACCCTGCCCCCCCCACACACACACCAGTGGTCAAGGGGGACCTGGTAACCCTAAATGATGGACATGGGAGGACTTCTTCACCCCTGACATTGCTGTTAGAGTTGCTAATCTCCAGGTGCAGACTGGAGATCTCCTGGAATTACAACTGATCTCCAGACTACATGAATTATTTATTTGTTTGTTTATTCCACTTCTCCTGCTTTGGAAGGTGGACTGCATGGCATACCAAGGTCTCTCCTCCCTAAACTCCACTGTTCCAGGCATCACCCTCAAATCTCCAGGTATTTCTGAACCCGGGGTTGACAACCCTAGTCACTGCGTCCTTCTGGCCAGCCCCTGGAGGTGCAGGTAAGTGCAGGGAGGGCTTTGCCATCCCTGGACACAAACATACTGTTGGATGCTCATGATCAGACCATGAGCTGGTCAAGGATCTGTTCAGCTTACACTGATCAACTCAAGCAGCTGCCAAAGAAGTTTTCAGTGGTCTGTTGGTCAGAAGCTGACTCAAAGCTGATCAAGGAGTCACCTGGAAGTTGGTTTCTGATCCCCCAGCACTTCCCTGTATCCTCTGACATAAGTAGGTTTTGAACAGCTAAACTGTCCACTGATTATTCAGTTACTTTATTTCATCTAATGAACTGGCAGGTATTTGAACACTCTTAGCATGCATTGGCATGTTCCTGAGTTTCCATCACAGAAAAGCATAACTTGTGGAATAGTCAAGCAATTGTATTGCAGCACAGCAAGACAGACATGCTTCACTGGCCTCAAGGTGCTGCTGTAGCTACATAGGTGCAAATCACCTTATGAGCTGACACAGTGACAGAGTTCTCTATCGGACCAGGTTGCATGTTTATTTTTAAATCCAGCAAGAAGTTTCCTGAGAGCTCAAGTGAGAAGACATTTAAGTCAAAACATCTCATGATAATTGTTTCCAGAAGGTACATGAGCAGTTTGATTGACATATTTCTCATCAATAAGTTAGGTATGTTTACTTTTTTTGTATGGATGCCTTAGCATAAATGGAAAAAGCCATCTAAGGATGAAGCAAAATAAGTTGAAAATTATGCAAATGAACTCCTCCAGCTTGGAAAACCACAAGCCATTTCTGAGTTGCGTCTAACCACATCCTCTTCCCAAATTTGGATTGTATTATAATGGTTCAGCATCTTTCTCATTTCTCATTTGCAACTTACCAAGCGGTGGAGGGAAACAGTGAGAAAAGGCAGCTGTCATGGCTTACAGGATTCAAAGTTGTACTGTGCTGGTCAGGCAGGATAGAAATCAAAATTAAATAAATAAATAAAGACTCTCCTAAAGTTCCTGGCTTCCTGCAGTCATAGCTGATTTACTTTATTTATTTTAATTATTTCTATCCCACTTTTCTCCATATGAGCCCAAAGAAACTTATGAACATTAAAATAAGTTTTAAAAAGCATTAAAACCATAAATCAACACTGGGGAAAAATTAAATACATAACCAGCCGTGTAAATAGCCATCTTTAAAAGTTCAGCTTTACACAATGCCTAAATAATAATGGATTTTAAAAAAACTCTATTTCCCAGAGTTCACAGTTGCAATTCCTGCTCTCAGTAAGTTCATAAACCTTATTCTTCCTGTGAGTAAACTAGGAGGATTTTTTTTAAAGAAACACTTCCCAGAGCTTACAGTAACCATGCACATTCTAAGCAAGATAAGTAAGTTACACTTTAGGGCCTCAGATTTTAAAGAGACTTTAATACCAATAGAAAAACCCAACCTAAAATTACTAAATTTCTATTTTTGCTAACAAGGTACTCTTAAACTTGGTATTGCTTAAGACCTCATATGTCTTCACATGGACCTGAATTTTGGGAGAGGAGAAGCCTCACCTTTGCTGCCTCCACTGCCGAGCAGCCTTTGTCTTGACTCCACACACAGTTGCATATTGTGCTACCACTGCATTATAACAATAATTCACAATCAGATTTTCCAGGGTGGGCAAGACAATCCCAGAGGTGAATGATTGCACTAGCACAATGATAACACAATATCCAAAGGTTAGAGTCTGTGATTGCGCATGGAATGTCCCAGTTTCAACTCCTAGCATCTTAAATTGATGTTAGATTGCAGCAATTAAAGGACTCCTCCTGGAGAGTCACCGTTAGTCAGCAACGGGCACTGTGGACCAATGGTCCAATCTGTTATGTGTTTCTTCAGGTCACTGTTTGCGCTTCCCTCCCTAGTTTTCCCATATGAAAGACAAAAATTTATTAAATGAGCCTTCCTGTATCTGGTCTGCATTGAAGTCTTATGCTCCTTGGCTATTTTCCATCACAATCAGTGCCTCCCCCTTTTACAGTAAACATGTATCATTAAATATGGACACTCATTGACCGAGACATTTTATTATTTTCTTCTATTAATTTCATCCTGTAAAGGCTAAACTTGGCTGAACTTGAATTTGACAACTTCACAACATTTTCTCTGGGTCACCACTCTTTCAGCACACTAAAAGAAATATATCTGGTTCTGAGAAAATGTGGGGGGGAAATATATGAACATGGTAAAATTCTTATTAGGATACCAAAGAAGTCATTTCTATCAGAAGGACAGGAAGTGACATTTTACTAACTAAAGTGCAACTTGGTACATTTTTTTTCCTTTCACATGGTCTGTGCATACTTGTACTGAATTCATTGGCTTTTATGGTTTTTATGGGGAGGGAAATTTCTTTTTCTGAAATTCTCTTTTTTAGATATAGCCATTGATTCCTCTTTTTCTCTTATAAGAGAGGAATTTCTCTTTCATTTCTTTGTGATTTATATTGGAAAAGAAAATCAGAGCACCCCTCCTGTAAACACATTCCTTTCAATTGTTTTATGTAATATGCCAAAGAGTGGTGCTTTAGCAGGAGGACAGGAAGATTTGGGAAGACATTGCCTGCTTTGAAGCATCTAAAGAGTAAAATTCTGAAATTTTGCAGAACCTCTCATTCTGCCCCTCCTTTCTTTGAATCATTATTTGGTCAAAATGGAATTGATTTGAAACTGAAAAAGAGAAAGAGAAATGTAGTTTTGGATTTCAGAGAGAAATTGGGTAAAGAAGAATTAAGAGAATTTCTCCTAAGCAGGGCTTTTTTTGTAGAAAAAGCCCAGCAGGAACTCATCAGCATAATATGCCACACCCAACAGTGGAAACTCATTAGCATATTAGGCCACACCCCCAACAGCATAGCTCCCTCCCAGGATCAGCTTCCCCAGGTGCCCCACAGCTTGTGAGGCGCATGGGGAACCTGAGGGAAGGAAGGCAGTTTCTGGATCAGCTTCCCTAGGCACCCTGCAGCTTGCAAGGCGCCTGGGGAACCAGGGGGGAAAGGCTGTAGGCGTGGCCAACTCAGAAGCCAGCCGGAACTCCGTTCCTGTGTGTTCCTGCCCCAAAATAGCCCTGCTCCTAAGAACCCTGTTGGCTCCTGCCCTTCTCCTGCATGAATTTTGATGCTGAATATTAATGGTGCCAACCAAAGTTAAGAACATTTTAGAAGGGGTGTGCATTTGAAAAAAAAATTGTCATTTGAATTGTCTGTTGTAAATTATATACCAGTAATATACTTATTGAACAAGGAAATCATGTTGGGGAAATTTATGTTTTCTTTAATGTCACACTGGATGTCTGGACAAATGTGGACAATCATGACTTTCTCTGTACCTATTTTTTAGACTGGATGTCTGACCATTATTTCCTATGAGGGGGGGATGGCAGGTTTTCTGGAGCAGCTGCTTTTCACCAAATGGTATCAAATGGTACCAAAAGTTCTATAATCAAGTCCTCTGTCTCTACTAAAGACTCTGCTAGGTTCACATTAATTGGACAAAGTGTTCCAATTAAGAGGCCCCCTGAGGAAGGTGCTCCAGCCATTCTTCTCTCTATTGTTCTCAATGGGTGAAATGGTGGGTTTTCCAGAGTAGCTGATTTTCACCAAATTGTGCCACAATTTCAGTGAACCAAGTCTTCCCACTTTACTAAAGACCCCCAAGGTTCAAGTGAATTGAACAAAGGGACTGAATTTTATGGCCTCCTGAAGAAGGTGCCCCCCAGTCATCCTCTCCATATGGGGCAAATGATCTCTAGAACAACTGCTTTTAGCTAAATGGCACCCCTCTGCCACCCCCACCCCCCAAAATACAACAAATGAACCACAGTTAAAATAAGAACAGAAAACACAAATGTGTTTACTCCAGAAAACAATGTATTCCATTCATATCTAGCCCCCCCTCAGAAAATTGAAAAGCTAACTACTGCTAATAATCAAAACAAGTCAAACCTGACTGTAGTCCAGTTGAGGATCCAGCATAGCAGTCCAAGACCCAGTCCATGGCCTGCATTCTCCAAGCAAGGTCAAGGCAGAGACCTTCAAATTATTCCAAAGCTTTTTTTCAAACCAAGCAGTGGGAGGGAAATTGCTGCACAGGATAGCATGATTGGCCAAGGGTAGTCTCTCTCTGGGATCAGATTGGCTGGGAGACCTACCTCTCTTTTCCCCATCCCTCCCCTTTAAAGAAAACATGAAGTGATGGCATAGAACTCAGAATAAACTGATGAAAATAAGCAGATGAAAATTATCAGGGTTCAAAAACCTATCAGGAGGAAGTCTTTCACTGTGTCAGATATTACTTGCCCAATCTGATGACAGGAAAGTTGGATGACTTTGAGTATGGTTGCCTTGAGAGTGGAGTAGTGCATAGAATAATTGCATCATGTAGAGGAAGGCATCTAATTTTCTAAGGCATATAGTGGTTAGAGTTCTTAGATAGTAAAAGCATGGGGAATATGCAGCTACTGAAGTAATGATTAAAGGGCAATGGTGGGAATGATGAGATCTTCAGCTTACATTCACTTTGTAGTCTCAAGGTTGCAAAGAAAATCTTGAAAGAATAATAGCACTATGTCTAGGACTGGAGAGACCCAGCTTCAAATCACTGTTTACAGAGCCTTCTTCAGCAGAGTTACACCCTTCTGTATCAATTGAAGGCAGTGGGTTTAGATGGCACTGTTAGGCATGAAGCTCCCTGGGTGACTTTAGGACAGCTGCTGCCTCTCAGGAGAGAGTGTTTGTGATGTAATAACACAGCAAAGCAGGTTTCTTAAAATGCTGCTTGGTACAGAGAGTCAGGGAGGTTAGGAGTTAATCTTCCCTGGAGAGAAGAGCTTAGGTGATTGGCTGCTCACTCTCTGATTGGCCAGCATCAGCTGAGAGAGATCTGAAACAGCTGATCTGGAGGGAAAGGGGTTTTTTCCCATTTGGTCTTTTCACAATTTGGTCTTTCGCCTTTTGAGACAATTTTGGTCTAGGTCTGAAAACCAACATCAGGATCAGTAGCCAGATGGTGGCTTCTGAGGGAAGAGACATTTGGGGAGCCAGTGTTTTCTGACGGAAAGAAGGGAAAAAACCCATTGTCTAAATATATTAACACTGTTCTGAGGGAGAACTTAGATTCTCAGTAAGCAAAACTACAGAATAACCTTATACAGACAAAGGATACTGGAGAAGGATTTGGCAGAAGGTCTGGGAAGTTAGAGAGAAGTCCCAGACAAGCCAAATAATAAAGAGAGTTATTGCTTCTTAGGGACAAGGAAAATAACTTCCTACCAGTGAAAGGTGTTGGGAAGAGAACCCTGGTCTGTGATAAAGGAGAACAGCTTAGACAACTCAGGAGTTAATGAAAATCTGTATTATCTGAAGGAAGAAATCTAGAAACATCAGTAAGAACTGTGTTGTGCTAAAATATTCTAAACAAAGTACCTCTCAAGGAAAGAAAAAAATAGAAAGCCTTGAAACATAACTAGAAATACACTCTCTTGAATGTTCTATGAATTCAACTCTGTAAATATTAAAAAGTTTTTACTTCAGCAATCTCAAAAATTGACAATTCCATGTATACATCTATTCCCTGCCTGTTTAATAAAATCTTTATTCTGTTTTTGAAGGTTAATTTGCTTCAAGTGCCATTTCTCAAGGGTTAACAAAACTGGACAGCTTCTGTATTTTCAGTAGAGTTTCTGAGCTGAGAAAAATCTAGAAAAAGATCTACATGAATTATTGAATTGCTGGATGTCCAGTAGAATCCAGACTGTTAATCCAGTTTTCCCAGATCACAGATCCATTGGAGGGTGGATCAGGAGGGGGCAGAGTTGACCATCACTGCAATCCTTTTTATTTGCACCATCTATTTTATTCAGACCTATTGAGTTTATCACAAAAACAATGTCATTTGATATTCAAAGACATATGAATAAATTTAAAATTGGGGCACACTAGCTACAAGACCAATTATTGATAACAAGAAGCAGAGAGGATGAGCTGTAGCATGCAGTCTGTTTCCTTCACTATAGCCCAACAGCAAACAACTTCCATGCAGTTTAGATTAAGGAGAAGGGATATACTTGCAAATAAAAGTTTGTCTGCAACTGAAATCTTATTTGGCCCACCAGCCAATTAATTGAGCAACTAATTAATTACGTACAAAGAATATAACTTCTTAATTAGAATTGCCAACAGTCCTAATGACATTGCTGCAAATAAACCAAACACATTTTTTTTTATTAAAAATATATTGCAATACACAGCGGAAGCTCTACACATTGATTTAAAGAGCATCAATGCAGTGAGCAGGAGAGTGGCCACATCTGGACTGAAAGTCCCCTTGGTGCAGGTTTTCTTTCACTGTTTTCCTGCAAAAACTATTACATCTGGTGGGTTGCTGTTGGGAGGGTTCTGGCTCCCTTCTCCTCAATAAGAATTTTCTTAGAGCAGCCTGTGACTTGCTGATGGCTCTTTTCAGACAGCATATCTATTCTGTTTTAGTAACTGGTTACTAATGGAATTTTTCTGTCATTTCAGACCTGTTTTAGTAACTGGCTGCTAACTGAATTAATTTATCAGGTTCATGAATGGATACATTTCCAGTCTCCACTCAAACAAACTGTTTACCAAACTTCAAAGTAACAGGGGAGGAGGAATTCTCCAGCCTTGGAAACACGGATGCCAGTCTTAAAATAGTCATGTCAGTTTCAAAAGGTCCCCCCCCCCCCCCTCGTGGCTTTCTTTTGTGTTCACTTCTCATTTTCTTGCACAGAGCTTGCAAAATCCCACACACATACCCCGGCTTGAATTTGTGTCTCTGTGCTTTGAGATCAGTCCTTTTAAGCTTGCAACACCAGTGGCACTGGGTTCTATGGGCACTCTGTACATTGTACTGATACTGCTGGGCTTGCAAAAATACTCCCCTTGCTTAGATTGTGATTGGGTTGGTACTGCCATATTGGCACTGGATTCTGCTGGGCACTAGTACATTGTACTAGTTCTGCTGAGCTTGCAACCCCCCCTTGCTTGAGTTGTGATTCTGCACTTGACATCAGTCCTGTTGAGCTGGCACTGCCACATTAGCACTAGGTTCTGTTGGGCACTCTGTGACTGCACTGGTACTGCAGGGCTTGCAAAAACGTCCTCTTTGCTTGCATTGTGATTGAGCTGGCATTGCCATATTGGCACTGGGTTCTGCTGGGCACTAGTACATTGCACTGGTTTTTCTGGACTTGCAAAAATGTCCCCCATCCATTTCTGCTGGAGAGATTCTCTGGTTTGACCTTAGTCCTGTTGGATTTGCACTACCATAGTGGCACTGGTTCTCTAGGCTTGCAAAATGCCTTCCACCTTCATTTTTTACTGCAGGGATTCTCTGAGGCTTTGATTCTGTTCTGCTGGGCTTCTATTGCCCTTTCCCCCCTTCCATTGGAAACAATGGAGGATGGGGCACATTCTTTGGGGGGTGTAACAGACCTTGTAAATTCAATCCTCACCAAACTTGGAGGGCGGGTAGAGGAGAGTCAGCCAGAGAAACCCAGTGAGTTTGGTGCTCTAGCAAGCTAGGAAGCATTCTACCACATAGCAAACTTCACAAACTGAACTGGTTCATTTAGCGCCTAAAAGTTCGTGATGGTTCATGATGGCTTAAGAACTGGGCACGCCACAAACCATGAACAGAAATTAACCACATTTTCCGAGTTTGTCCCCATCCCTAGAATGAACCGATAGATCCATAGACAGCATTCCTGAATTTGTTTCCCTGGACCTGGAAACTTACCTATGTAGAATTGTTGTAACCCAATAACATACATGTTAGCATATTAGGTTCACCTTCCAGCAGTAGTTAGACCTTTATTCAACTGTCTCTTCAGCTTCGCAGCTGCTTTTTGGGGTGCAATCCCAAGTCAGTGGAGAGTATGTATATGTATTCAGCAACCATGTGGGTGGGCTTTATTGAGGGGGCATTTTTTATTCAATCAGCAGTCTCCCTCTTGCCAGGAATACCAATTGTACTCTTATACATTCCCCAGTAGAATATCACTCCGTGGGAAAATCATTTTTATACAGCTGGTGAATGTGGCACCTTGAAACAGAACATAGATCCAGTGGGACCTGAACACTACCAGCATTTATTCCAGCATATATCTGAGTCAGATCTCACTTCGTCAGCTACAATTCTGTTAGTCTTTAAGGTGCCACTGGACTTGTGTTTAATTTTGCTATTAACATGGCCAGCTCGTTGGAATTAATGCCTTGAAATGCATGGAGCTGGACTTGCAGCCCAGTCCTACGTATGCTTATTCAAAATTTTATCTCACTTCATTCAGTGTGGCTTGTTTCCAACTAAATGTGCATAGTATTATATCTGTCATGGCAACCTTAATTCCCATTGTTTTCAAGTTGAGTCTAGTATTAGCTGCATGGTATGTCTTAATTGCAATCTAGAGTTCCACAGGTGCATAGAAGTCTCGTTGCCAACTAAAGCAGATACACATAGGACACATTCCCCTACATTACCTACAACAGAAAGGCTCCACTTGTTACTATGTGGCCATATTTTTGTGGCTTATGGAACTAGCCACACTGTGTGCACAGGCTGTCCACTTCTGTCAAATCCATCAAACTGACAATCATACCCCAGACAGACAGAGTGTGTTCTATTGCATGCAAATCTTCATTGGTGTGGCACTGGCCATACATTGTTCAAAGCAGTTCAAACAGCATTTCAGTAGGGAACATAAGCCTTGCTTCTGCCAATGATTATATATGTGGCATGGACCACTTACATTCATAGCAGATGATGAATGCCACACTTATCTCCTGCAGCTGCTCGGTCACAGAAATTTAAATGTGGAGGACAGCCCTAGAAAAGGCCCTGTGTTGCTCCTGGACGCTTGTTGTCAGTGACCTCCACAGTCTGACATCCTTTGCCTTAAGGGGGAACATTTAGAAATTGAAACCTCATTTGTTCATCTTTTCAATTTCACTGGCTCGCTCGATTGCACATTGCTGGTGCAATAGTGAAATACTTAACAAAAAAACAAAGAACAATTGGCTTATGACAGCAATTGTACCCAAGGCTTCCTCTGCATGTTTTTACATTTCCTTCTGTTGTTTTATGGCCAAGTGTCTGCCTGCTCTTGGACTGGTTCAATACACTGTACTAAATGTTCATTGTTATCTGCCACTTTCTTATCCTATTTCAGTAGAAGGAAATCAATAGGAATTGATTCAAAAATGCCCAGCCTTAT
Organism: Lepidodactylus listeri; assembly: GCA_029233225.1. NCBI lineage: Eukaryota > Metazoa > Chordata > Lepidosauria > Squamata > Gekkonidae > Lepidodactylus > Lepidodactylus listeri. The sequence continues at coordinate 43,389,661 of JARCFY010000002.1, read as the reverse complement.
CAACTATTGGCTGAGCAGCCGGTGCCAGGTATGGATTTTAACAAAGCTTCGCATGCTGAAAATGACAATCTGAGGCTAAAAGAATAGTTGGACTCCAACTTGTTTAACAAGTTTATCCCCTTTGCCTCAGGCTTTCGGATGTGCCAGTTCCTTCTTGATGACTCCCCATTCGAAGGGAACCAAGCTGCCCCCTGACTTCTACTGGAATATTATGCGGGGGGGAGGAGAAAACGTTGGAGTAGGAAATATAAACGATGCCAGCAAATGCTATTTCAGCAATTATCCATGTTTAGCAATTATGCTAATGTTGATTCTCAAAAGGCTGTTATTTGCTCAGCAGGTTCTTCATACATTATCTCTGTACCTGTCTAACCCTGTATTTTCACTCGAGCTATTACAGCTTGTTTGTCAAGTTAAGTGATGTTTTCAGTAGAGAGTGTTGTCAAGGCACTGTTGCTTTAGTAGGATCCCTGTTTTTCTCCCAAATACTACATGTTTTCTGCCATGAGCAGAAAATTTTAGAAGCCTTTAGGAAACAGAGAAATGATTTTAACACATTCACATAACTTAGGGCACTGAAATAATTAATTGGTGTTTCTGCTCTAGAGTACCTAGGTAGCCAATGGATTCTATGGTACCATGTTCTACAAGATGGTGACTATCAAGAGCTGTTGCCCTGAAGAAACGGGAAGAAAATGTTGTTTTTGTATAAATCAGAAAGATCACTACTCGCTACTGCTGACTGATCATGTCAATCAGAATGAAATACGTTCCAAACAGCCAGAAGCAATCTGAACAGAAGGACTGTCCTGTTTAGAAGTCCACTCCAGATTAGCATCCACTCCAGTTTAGTGATTTATATTTTGCAGTAGTTAAGTGCACCAAAATCAGTTCATTCCAGATTTGAATTATAGTTCAGTCTGTTGTGTATTACTTCATTTCCCAGAAGTGTGCTTTATGGCAATTTTACAACAGATTCACAGCATTATGAGTCAGCAAGAGTCACAGAATCCTAGAATTTGAGTCCTAGAATGTGTCATCTAGTCAAACCCACAGATTAGGGCAGGTGATCTGAAACCAAGGCATTCCTGAGAGATGATTGTCCAGCAACTGCTGAGAGTTCTCCAGTGAGGGAGAGACTACCCTGGCAATTGGTTCCATTGTCAAACCACACTTTGGGTTGGGGTTTGAACTGTTAAGTTTGCCCCTGGATCTTCTTGACACATCTGTACCTCTAAACTAAGTACAGAACTGACCGAACTGTCTTACTTTTGTTGTGTTATTCTCAGAACATAATCAAACTCTGGAGGTCAGACAGCCACAAATGCTGCTGGTAGACTTTACCACAACACTTATGTTTTAATAAACCCAGTCTTCATTTCCAATGACCATCTCTTCTAATTAGAACAAGTCTGTTTAATTTGAAAATGGGCCAGCTACACTGGCTGAAAGTTGTCCCTATCGGGCACATAGCTCCTGAGTCACTTTCTTCTCTTGCTGCACCTTCTGAAGAAATATAATCAGACAGAAATCCCTGGTACTAAGACTTACTGAATAAAGTGGGATTACTTCCAAGTAGACCTGCTTAAAATCACTCCCATAAACAATTGCTAATAGATCAGAAGTTTTCCAACTCCTTCTGAATACAGAAAATAATTATGTTTGGATTTGGAGAATTTACTATATGAAAAAATGTTCAGGTTGGAACTCAGTCTCTCTGACTGAATCTGCACCATCCCTTCAAATTTAGTAAGAGCCTTCCTTCATATTCTATTGTTATCTTAAAATATACATCTTTGAAAACCTGTTAAATCTAGCTTTTTAGACATTTTTGCAAATGCACACGTATGCAAAAAAATAAATATGCGTATTGAAACTTTATATCCTCTGAGTACCTTTTAAAAACATTTTTGTTACATTTTTGCCATAATCTGAAAGCATATGCAGTTTCCTTCTGTGGTTAATGAACCATCTATGCATTTTTTTTGTCAGTGTAACATCTGTAACTACAGGCAGGGGTTACAGCCAATCCAGGAAAATCAAATAGTTTTGCCATAAAAGGCTGTGGTGTTTACAAAAGCAGTATTTATTACCAAATTTTAAACAAAATCTAATTTGAATTAACTTGGAAACCGCCACCACTTCCTGTGGCAGTGAATTCCATGTGTCACTCTTTGGGTGAAGAAGTACTTTCTTTTATCTGTTCTAACCCGACTGCTCAGCAATTTCATGGAGTGCCCATGAGTTCTTTTATTGTGAGAAAAGGAGAAAAGTACTTCTTTCTCTACCTGCTCTATCCCATTCATAATCTTATAAACCTCGATCATATCACCCCTCAGCCGTTGTTTCTCCAAGCTAAAGAGCCCCAAGCGCTTCAACCTTTCTTCATAGGGAAAGTGTTCCAACCCTTTTACCATTCTAGTTGCCCTTTTCTGCACTTTTTTCCAATGCTATGATTCTTTTTTGAGGTGTGGTGACCAGAACTGTACACAGTACTCCAAATGAGGTCGCACCATCAATTCATACAGGGGCAGTATGATAGCAGCTGATTTGTTATCCATTCCCTTCCTAATAACCCCCAGCATACCTTTGGCCTTTTTCATTGCAGTCACACACTGTCTCGACATTTTCATTGAGTTATCTACTACAACTCCAAGCTCTCTCTCTTGCTCAGTCTCCGCCAGTTTGGACCCCATCAACCTGTATTTATAGTTAGGATTTTTGGTTCCAATGTACATCACTTTGCACTTGGCCACATTGAACCTCATTTGCCACATTGATGCCCATTTGCCCATCCTCGACAGATCCCTTTGGAGTGCCTCACAATCCTCCCTGGTTCTCACCACCCTGAACAACTTCGTGTCATCTGCAAATTTAGCTACTTCACTGCTTACTCCCAACTCCAAATCATTAATAAACAAGTTAAAAAGCATCGGACCCAGTAATGATCCCTGTGGTACCCCACTGCCAGTTTGGTGTAGTGGTTAAGTGTGTGGACTTTGTGTGTGGGTTTGATTCCTGACTCCTCCACTTGCACCTGCTGAATGACCTTGGGCAAGCCATAGTTCTGGCACAGCTGTTCTTGAAAAAGAGCTCTCTTAGCCCCACCTACCTCAAAGGGTGTCTGTTGTGGGGAGGGGAAGGGAAAGGTGTTTGTAAGCTGCTCTGAGACTCCCTTGGGTAGTGAAGGGAGGGGTATAAATCCAATCTCTTCTTCTTCTCCTCCTTCTCCTTCTCCTCCTCCTCCCCCTCCTCCTCCTTCTTCCTCCCTCCACTGAGAAAATTGCCCATTTATACTCACTTTCTGTTTCCTTTTAAATAGCCAGTTTTTGATCCACAAAAGACTTGTCGTTTTATCCCATGACTATTGAGCTTACTTAGGAGCCTTTGATAAGGAACTTAATCAGAAGCTTTCCGGAAGTCAAGGTAAACAACATCTATTGGGCCCCCCTTGTCCATATGTTTGTTCACTCCCTCAAAGAACACTAACAGTTTAGTGAGACAAGATCTTCCCTTACAGAACCCATGCTGAGTCTTCCTCAAGAGATTTTGTTAATCAATGTGCCTACTAATTTTTTCCTTTATAACCATTTCCACCAACTTACCTGATATCGACATCAGACTTACTGGCCTGTAATTTCCCGGATCTCCGGTGGAATGTTGAACTCAATAGCATTATGGTCACTGTTCCCAAGTGGTGCAATCACTTTTACATCTCTCACCAGGTCATGGGCATTACTTAGGCATATCATTCAGACAGCACAACTTGCTGCAGGTTACCCATGCAGACATTCCACGATCAAGCATCCACATTACTACAGCACCTCAGCCACAAAGCGTGCTGCCTGGAAATTTTTCAAAATGCATGCGCACATGTAGGCAAAAATTCAAAAAAATTGGTCTGATACAATTTTACCTGCTGCACCACACAGTTGGAGAAACTGATTATCCCCCAGAATCATGGATGGTGGAGTCAGGTAATCAAGTAGATTAGGGGAGAATGACTCGCATAAAGGTGTGGGGAAATATGCATGTGTGAAATAGTTTCAGTGACATGGATGTATGCAAACACCAAACCAGTAATCACTGACTTACTGAATGAGTTATTATTTATTTAAACAACTGGCTGTGGACCAATGCACAGAGATAGTTTATATTTGTGGGAGGGACTAGAACTCCCATTGGGCTGTGTGAAAATGTGCATGAGTGAAATGAACTGTATTCTACTATTCGAATGTGTGGAAACTAACCTGATGGCCATGATTGAGTGGCTCACAAAAAAAACCAAACTGCTCAATGAAAATTGATTCCCTACTTGCAACCAGACAGCAGAACATGAGCAGAATGAGCTGGTATTTGACCATCCCTAGTTGCTACAAAGGGGCCCATGGTGGCTCAGAGGTTAAGATGCTGAGCTGCAGACCAAAAGGTTGGTAGCTCGGCAGTTTGAGACCTGAGTGCCGTGTGAGGGACTGAGCTCCCATTTCTGGCCCCAGCTCCTGCCAACCTAGCAGTTCAAAAGCAAGAAATTGCTACTAAATAAATAGGTACCACTTCGGTGGGGAGGTAACAGCATTCCATACACCTTGGCATTTAGTCACGCCAGCCACATGACCACAGAAAAGTCTTTGGACACCACTGGCTCTTCAGCTTGGAAACAGAGATGAGCACCACTCCCTAGAGTCAGCTTCGACTAGCTTTCAAGCAAGGGAAACCTTTACCTTTACTTTTAGTTGCTACAAGGTACCTTAGAAACAGATGCCAGGCTGAATGTATTCTTGTTCCTGCCCCATCTCCTATGGCTCTACCTACCCTTAAGGCAAATTCCCCACTGCAAACAGGAGGCAAGCCAAAAAAAGTATACATCTGTTAAAGAGGAAGATAACTGAACAAGGGAAGAAGGCAATGGATCCAAGAGAACAGGCTATGAAATGGGGCAGATGAGATTAAATTCATTTGGTCAAAAATGAACTGACAAGACCTTTGGAGCCATCCTGAAGCTACAGACTTACTTTTTAAAGGTGAAAAGTGGGATTTCAGAAAGGGACATGACATTTTTCTAAGGCAATATTGCTTCTCTATGCCACTTCCCTTATATCTATCATACGGTTGCCAACTCCAGGTTAGGAAGTTCCTGGAGATTTGGGGGTTGAACCTTGGGGGGGGCAGGGGTTCAGAGAGGGAAGGGCCTCAGTGGGGTATAATGCTGTGGAGTCCAGTCTCCCAAGCATCCATTTCTTCCAGGGGACCTGATCTTCATAGTCTGGAGAGCAATTGTAATTCCGGGACATCTCCTGGTCCCATCTGGAAGTTGGCAGCTGGTTCTGCATGCAAGACTAAACTGGAAGCAGCCTGGATTCCTCATCAGGGCAAAACTTTTTAACACTGTAAATATTTTGCTAAGCTTGAACTTCAGGTCTTGGTACTTTTCTTTGCTTAGAAGCCTGTGCCTCATGGTCCTTCTGCCTCTCACTCGTAAATATGAGGCTGCTTGAAGAGGAAACAGGGGCTTCGGTGCTGTGTGGGAGGATTAGAGTTTGCTTTTAATAGCTTTGAGCTTAAAGCAGCTGGAGAATAGAAGGGAGAGATCTGATTCCAAGAGAAGAAATATGATAATTGGGGGCCAGAGGGAATTGGGGAGAGCCTTGGCCAAATTGGAAATTACCTTTTGGTGCTCTTTTGCTGTAATCCCTGCAATTCCAATTATAGCAGAAAGATAAACTGTTTGACGGTGTCGTACAACGTCTTGCCTTGTACATGACTTAATCCATCCAATAAGTCTTAATGAAATCATTATTCTTATGATGTCTAATTATAGTTTTTCAGGCCTAAAAGCCCAGCGAAGTATAAAGAATGGTATTGAACTCACTGCTAAATGAGGAATAAAAGAACAGACTGAAGCTCGGCTACGACTGTGCGTTGGAGGCTCTGTGTTGTGTTTAATTCAGCAGGATGATTTGATGCATGGCACATATCGGGATGGAGACAGGAGCTGGTTTTGTGTATGAGGAAAAGTCGATTGCTAGATTTGGCTGGAGCTGATCCGCAGCTGTTTTGTAAGACAATCTGCTCTTACAGAGGACAGGCTGTGCGCAGCTTTGTTTCGTGGCCTTCCTAATCAATTATCAATCATCCAAGACAGAGATGATTAGCACTGGTTCAGAAGAGAGTCCAATAAACTTCATTAAAAATTAGATATGAAGAGTTTCATATTCTGCTGTCCTGGAATCGAAGAGTCCAGGAAGAATTCCCAAGCCAGAAGACGCAACTATATGTCTGCCTCTCCTACGAAGATGGGACACTTCTAAATTGTTCCAACGATCTTATGCTGGACCAGCCCTCAGATAACTGAACTGGACCAGCAACCAGAAAGAAAAGGCAAGAACATATGTGTTGGATCAAGAATAATGTTTCTGCATGCCCAAGGATTTCCATCCACAGAGTGACACCCCCCCCCCCCAATCCTGTGGGATACAGGGCCAGGTAGTTTTTCTAACACCCTCAGAGAAGTTTAGAGGATAATTTTGGAAGCATTCCTAATTAGGGATGGGCATGAACAGGATTACGAACTAAAGTTTGTGATGAATTTTGGCCAGTTCGTGGTTTGTGAACTAAAGTTCATGGCAGGTCAACTGGCATGAACATTCCACAAACTTTCAAGAGGTTCATGGAAGTTTGTGAATGGATACATTTCGGGACAGACAGTCTCCACTCAATAAAAATGTTTAACAAACTTTAAAGCAACAAAGCGACTTCAAAGCAACAGGTTCCCTGTGTGTTTGGTGTGCATAGCTTACACTTTTGAACCTGCACATGACATTTCCCTCAAAAGCACTTTCTTGGGGGCATCTTCTTTGGGGAGGGCATAACTCTGACCCTCTAAGTCCAATCTGCACATAGCTTGAAGAGCATGTAGAATAGCATTAGGGGGAGGTTCTGTGCAAGTCTGATATCTCTAGCTTGTATAGAGTCCTTTCCATATACTCCTGAACCTGCACCTGCCATTTCCACAAAAAAGCACTTTCCTGGGAGCACCCTCCCTGGGGGCCATGACTCAGACCCTGTAAAGCCAACCCTCATCAGACTTGGAGGGCAGGTAGAGGAGAGTGAGCCAGAGATCCCCTGCAAGTTTGGTGACTCTAGCACACTGCTTGGTGTTCTTCTGCATCATGAACCTCACCAGTTCATTTAGCAGCTAAGTTTGTGGCAGTCCATGGCTCACAAAATGGGCATGCCACATACTGAACGAGCTGCATTTTCCCAGTTCATGCCCATCCCTATTCCTAATGGATATTCTGAATAAATGTTATGGAAAGTGTTAGGGAATGTATGGTATTATGGGGAAGGTTCATAATAATCTATATTAACATGTTAGAAAGCTATTAATATGATCATATGAAGGGATCATCTCATGATCAACCAGTAATTATGAAGAAATCTGATTTCCAAACAGCTGATATGTAAAAATTAAACTGTCTTTAGTATAATTGAATAGAGTTTATATTGGGGGTGGGGGAGATGTACATGCCAATCCAGCCCCCAAAATAAAAGGACATGTTTAACTCATAAATTCATTGATAACATGATAATTTCTCTCAAATTTCAGATTAACCAGATCCCTACCAGTCTTACTGGCTCCACTTCCAGCCACTGTTTTCCATATCAAGACATAAGAAGTCTCTTGTTCTGTGCACGCAGGACTCCTCTACCACACGGCCCTTTGCTCCTGACTTATCTGTCCTTATTCTGAAACCGACATTTAGACAGATGATTCCTCAGTGCTGTCTAAATCAGAAAATTAATGCCTATGGCTAGACTGTATGATAGAAGTCCCAGTCTCCAAAAACTGGCAGAGAACATCAGGGGAGGGGAGACTTTCTTTGAGTATCAAAGGTTTCCTCGAATGTTCCTGCTGCTAGCCATGACCTTATCAAAAAATTGCTAATGATTTGGTGATTGCATTTTATTTCAAAGACATCCATTTATCTGCTTCTGCCTTCCAGCCTGTTGGCACCTAATATCTGTCCTGGGAGATTCTGTCATTTGCTGTTGACTAACTACTATAGCTATTGTTTCCGATTTTCAAAATACCTCTGCATCCACCATTTTTCTCTAAAATGACTTTCTGAAGTCCTTTCACTATTGTACTGAAAGCATGTAGCTATAGAATTTGCAATTCATCATTTAAAAAAAAAAGGTATTGCATCTGTTTTTCATTACAATATGTGTATCCTACCCTTTTTCAGAGGTGTTCATAGAAGTTTAGTGTGTTTTTTTAGCTACCCTGCAAGGCAGGCTACACTGAACAGAAGTCCAAGGCCAATCCCTGCTATTGTGCTCTCTTTTCAGTTTCAGGAAACATGCACAATACTGGTAAATTATTTGATTTCTATCTATCTATCTATCTATCTATCTATCTATCTATCTATCTATCTATCTATCTATCATCATCTGTCATAGATTTTCTTGGCTTTCCCAGCTTTCTGTAAAATGATGATGATCTTTATCTGGCTTGGATTGCTGCTGTGCGGGATTGATGAATTAATTGCTTGTAAATCACTTTGAAGATGAAAAATGCCCTGTAAGTACACACCATTGCATGTTACTGTTTAGACCTCAAGTGTCACCAAGGCTTCCTTTCTAGGCTGAATAATTTTCTGAGTTAATTGAAATACTCAAGACCTGCAGAATGCATATTGCACCACTTCCCATCGCAACTTCTCTATCAGCTTTGACAAGATAGGCATGCATCATTATCCTCTTCTTACTGAAGAGAGATTGTCAGAAAGAATAATGAAATCTGCAATCCTAATCATGCTGGCACAGAGGAAAGGTCTGCTGAAGTCATTGTGATTGCTTCCCAGAAAGAGTGAATTTCACACAGTAGGATAGAAAAGGGATGGTTGTGATCTCCAGCTCCTGCTTGTCTATGCCGTAGATTGATAGTATCAAATACTGAGCCCTGGTGGTGCAGTTGTTTTGGGGAGAGGACAGGGCGATACCGGTAGCATTTCTTTCTAAGGCGACCATTCATGGCTGTCCTTTACCTACCCACAAGATAGAAAGAAATGACTGCAGAGCCTGAGCAGCTTGCAGAGGAGAAAGTAAAGGAAGTATGCAGCTTGAAGCCAGTATGGTGGAGTGGTTAGAATGCCAAACTAAGATCTGCAGGTCTCAGGCTGGAATTCCCACACTGTCATAGAAGCTTGTTGGGTGGCCCTGAGTTAGGAAACTTCAGTAAAATAATTGATTCAAAATAATTCTTGTATTGGTTAAAGAAAGTATGTAACTTGGAAAGTATGTAACTTGGAGATTGATTTATGAATTATCTTGCCTGTGACAGATAGTGTGGGTTAGTGAGCTACAAGCATGATGAGTGGGAACTTAAAAAATTCCAGGGCTGTTGAGAGACAGCTGAGTACAGTTGAAAGGAGAGATCTGGAAAAGGCTGTGGGACAAAGCAGCCAAGAACTGTGTAAGTGGTTTAGATACAAAAGTATCAGAGCTATAGTGGGGGGGCAGGGCTGGACAAGTTTGCCCACATGACTGGTTGTTGCCTTGATTGGTATGACTGGCAATTTTTTTAAAAAAGGTTACTTCGTTGTCCACAAGACAACTGGGGTTCCCCTGCCACACACACACAAGTGGTCAGACTTGGAGGTTTGGTGATTTTATTTCCTGAGAGCCAGACTTGTGATTTCCTTTCTCTGACCATTACATTTTGAATACCATGATCAACTAGCTATGTTTGCTTGTTTTTTTTCTAATCAGGAAATTCAGAACCCAAATAACTGGGAATACTAATATTTTTCAGCTCCCTGATATTCTAATCCAAAAAATACTGATTTTTTGTTGTTGTTCCTTTCCCTAGTTCAGGCTGGCAAGGCGGGATAAAAATGGAATAAATAAATAAAAATAAATAAAATAGTTGAGTATAAACTCTTGATTACTCCTAGTCTAGTCTCTAAGCAACACCTTTTTTCTTAACTGTATTGCTCTCCAAGTGTTTTATTTTTCCTCCTTGTTCAGTCACTAAATGTATACTATCTACCCAAGACTCTGAGACACATTTAATCTTCCATGACACATGTAGTTCTCCCGTTACCCCTTTATTAGGGCAACTAGAAGTGCTTTCCAGGCCATGATTTTAGGGGTTCAATTTACATTTTTAGTACTGTTTGTTGAACTACTTCACACTTGGGCTCCCTCTCAAATGCAATCTTTAATTCATGTTTATGTTCCAGCTCATCCAAATCTGTTCCTGCTAGCAGATTTATTGTTAGTACCATCCTTAGTATACAGCAAAGTTATTTAAACGAGACTGATCTTTCTCTCACTTAACACCAACCCAACCCAAGAGAGCAGAATGAATAGCAAGGTGGTACCACTGAGAAACTCCAGAGAAAGGTCACTGCTGTCCTGAACCCTGTTGCCCTGTGACCCCTCTTGAGAATGCCATGCAGCAGGACCCCAGAAGGTTGGCTGAAACAACCAGTCCCCAAACTGGTGGGTTTTGTGCATGAGGATGGCCAGGGAAGGAGGAAGCCAATTCATGGAGGCCTGTAAAGGTATCTTTTAGAACAATGAGAGGATGATGTGAGGTAGGATGAATGAGCTAAGCCTGTTCCTGGCTATTGGTGAGAATGATGCTGGTTAATACATGAGGCTACTTTATACCGAATCAAACCCTTAGCCCATCAAAGTCAGTACTGTCTACTCAGACTGGCAGTGTCTCTCCAGGGTCTTAACCAGAGGTCATTCACATCACCTACTGCAAGATCCTTTAACAGGAGATATTAGGGATTGAATTTGGGATCTTCTGAATGACAAGCAGATGCTCTACCCCTGAGCCACAGCCCCTCCCTAAATGAAGGTTGGTAGGTGCAGTTCATCTGACCCTGTCACTTAAGCTGACTTTGCTGGTCTGTGCCAGCATCCTTAAGTGGTGCTGTGTTCTTCTTGCAAAGTGGACATTCAATAACACATTTGAGATTTTCCCTGAAGATTGGTATGGACAAAGCCGCAATTAGGTGCTTTTTTTGGTCCATAACAAAAGCCACTTCAAATATTGCACTGGTGTAGGGAAAAGTGGTGTGGAGTGCTATATGTTATCAGATGCAAGAAAAGTGAAGGGTATACACTTCTTTGGAAGCCACCATAACAGCTAGTGATGGGCAATGAGGTCTAAAGTTAGATTCTTGCTACAACAAATGGTACCCACTTCTTATCACTGATTTTTATTGAACTTCTGTCTGTTACAGCAAAACAAATAAGATCATTGTCACATCTTAAATTCTTTAGTATAGCATATCATGGCTTTGGAGGATTACCATCCACATAACCAGATGAAGTATGTCCTCAGCTGAGTAAAAATACATTGACATAGAAGACAAGAAATTGTAAACAGTGCAGTCAAAAGACAATATAATGCAGAGGGAAACCATGGTAATATTTAATAAAACAATATTTCAAAACTTTGAGTGATCATTAACTTTTGTAGTTTTGCCGTTTATGACTCTGGTTGCAAAAACATTAAGAAGTAGTAAATAAACAAACTCTTGTAGTGTGGGAGACAAAGTATAACAGATAACATGGACATTCAAAAAACATTTTATAAATATTATTCCAATTTATATAAAAGGCAGGAGATCCCTCTGGCTAAAATAGATGAATACATTAGAAAACAAAATTTGCCTAAGATTTTGGAAGAACAAAGACAAATTATGGACAGTACTGTAACAATCAGAAAAGTAGTAGAGCAGGGGTGGCCAACCTTGCTTAACGTAAGAGCCACATAGAATAAACGTAAGAGCCACATAGAGATGTCTGAGAGCCGCAAGACAGGAACAAATATCACACACACGTTTTTATTTTTAAAAATATGCAGATTTGCTTTTTATTAACGTTAAATGGGACTGCCAAAAATAAAAACAAACAAGGAAAACCGGTTATTGATAATGATATTACTTGTTTGCTAATGATATTGAGAGAGAGAGAGAGAAAAAGAGAGAGATGGAAAGAAAGAATTAAAGAAGTGGAAAGAAAGAGAGAGAGAGAAACTAGGAAAGCAAATAGATGGGAGGGAGGAGGGAGGGAAGGAAGGAAGGAAGGGAGAAAGAGAGAAAAAGCATGCCTCCCCTTTGCTTCCCCAGCCGCCCTGCCAGGAGCCGCACAATATGTGTGAAAGAGCCGCATGTGGCTCCCGAGCCACAGGTTGGCCACCTCTGTAGTAGAGGCTATAAAAAAGATTAAATCTGGAAAAACTCCAGGACTAGATGGTTTATCAGGTTTGTATTAAGTTTTGCTTCCATTGCACTCCATTCTTCAGGGGGGCAAAATGCCAGAAACCTGGAAAGAAGCCAATATAACATTGATACCCAAAGAAGACCAAGACTTGACTTCAACAAAAAACTACAGACCAATTTCACTACAGAACAATGACCATAAGCTGTTTACTACAATATTAGTCAAAAGACTTAAAATAATCTTACAAGATTTTATTCTTGAAGATCAATGTGGATTGTTACAATCAAGAATTGTTCTTGATATTTTGGAATATTTTGAAAACCATAATGAAAAACAAGCCACTTTGATTTTCTTAGACACAGAGAAAAATTTTGATAATTTGAGTTGGGCTTTTATGAACCTAGCAGTTTGAAAGCAAGAAACTGCAAGTAGATAAATAGGTACCACTTTGGTGGGAAGGTAACAGTATTCTGTGCACCTCGGCAACTAGTCATGATGGCCACATGACCACGGAAACGTCTTCAGACAGCACTGGCTCTTCGGCTTGGAAATAGAGATGAGCACCGCATCCCTAGAGTCATATCCGACTGGTAACAGAGCAAGGGAAACCTTTACCTTTACTTTATGGTTAAAGTTTTAGAAGACATGAACTTCAGTGAGAACTTCATAAAATGGGTAAAATTGTTTTACATCTCACAGTCAGCAAAAATAATTATTAATGGAGATTTAACCAAACAATGTCAGATTCAAAAAGAAACAAACAAGGTTGTCCTTTATCTCCTATCTTGTTTATCTTGAAATTCTGATTGAAGATATAATAGAAGATGAAAAGATTGGTGTCATAAAGATTTTTAAAAAGATTATAAATTGAGAGCTTTAGAGGATGATCTCATCTTAGTCTTGGAGGACCCTTTAAAAGGAGTTGATTTTTTGATGTCTAAATTAAAGGAATTTGGTGCACTAGCAGGTTTTAAATTTAACAAACAGAAAACAAAGGTGTTAACAAAAATATGAATTCGCAAGAACAAGCAATACTGATGAATAAAACAGGTTTTAAGGTTGAAAAGGAAGTAAAATATTTTGGAATTACATTGTCAAATATGAATTGTATGTTATTTCACAATAACTACCTCAAGACCTGGAAATAAATTTTAATATTTTTTTTGCTAAAATGAGGGAAATTGCAATTGTCATTTTGGGGAGAATATTCATAATTAAGATGAATGTTTTACCTAGAATGTTATTCTTGTTTCAGACAATACCAGTTTTGACATCTGATGTACCATTTAAACAATGGCAGAAGAATATATCAAGATTTGCATGACAAGGAGAAAAAAACACGTATTAAATACAAAATATTACAAGATGCAAAAGAAAGAAGTGGTTTGGGGTTACCTGACTTAAAAGTTTACTTTGTTGCTTGATGTTTGGTATGGTGGCATGAATGGTTGTTGAGAAATAAAAGGTTATTGGAATTAGAAGGGCATTACTTAAGATTTGGGTGGCATGCTTAACTATGGTGCGATGAAGTCAAAGTTAATATGCATTTCAAAAATCATTATATTAGACATGCCATTTGGAGAATATGGAATAAACACAAGCCTAGATTGTCTCTCAAAACATTTCTGTGGGTCTCGACACAACAAGCCTTTTTTTAGATGGGAAATGGTAACTGAACACAAATGGTTAACATATCAGGATATATTAAATTTCTCACAAGGGGACTGTAAAATGAAAACAAGAGAGGATTTGATAACACAAGGATACAGTTGCCAGTATTTTTTCTATGCACAATTACTAGAAGGGTTTAAAGTTGATAAAATGTTGTACAGCTTTGATCAATATACTACTGTATTTGAAACAAAACTGTGTATGAATGATGAACATGTTATTGCTAAAATGTATACATTTTTGCTAAAATTGAAGACAGAAAACAGGTGAAAGAATTCATAAGAGTAAAAAAAAATGGACATAGTATACTAATTGAGCAATGGGGAAATTTGTGGTCAAAGGGGCTTAAATTTACATTGAGTTTTCATCTGAAGAAGAATTTTTATGAAATGACTAGCCTGATACCCATGCTTTGCTATGGTATTAAAATTTGAAATTTTTGGGTGTGTGTATGCAGGGCATCCTCCCCCCCTTTTTAACAAAAACATTTAAGAAGTGGGGCATAACTACGTATTCAAAACAACATTCAAGCAATCAGATATTAAGCAAGTTCATATGAACCAATTTTCTAGAACCCACATTGTAGAAACCAGTTTTCTACAAATCTGGAGTATATTTCCATAGTGGGTGGGAGTGCGGCTAAAGCCATTGGGGAGGATGGGCCAACAGCATCGCTAAGGTGATCCTGCTGGGGCGGCCTCCCTGATGGATTAAAGTACACTAGCCCTGCTCCTACACCTGACAAACACCAGCCTGTCTGGTGTAAGGGGGGTTGTGTTTAAAGACATTGGGGAGGCTGGCCAGCAGCAGCACTAAGGCAATCCTGCTGAGCAAGCCTCCCCAACAGCTTTCAGGACTCTGCACCCCTTCCAACCCTTGACAGGCAGTCGTCTGTCAGGTGTAGGCGGGTTAGCATGTCTGAAGGTATTGGGGAGGATGGGTCAGCAGGATTGCTAGGGCAGTGCTGCATGGGCAGCCTCTCCAATGGCTTTCAACGCTCTGCTCCTGCTCCTGCAGCTGACAGACAACTGCCTGTTAGGTGGAGGAGAGGTGGGTGGGAGTGTGTCTAAAGCCATTGGGGAGGATGGGCCAGCAGCATTGCTAAGGTGTTTCTGCTCAGGTGGCCTCCCTGATGGATTAAAGTACCCTGGTCCTGCTCCTACACCTGACAGACACCCACCTGTCTGGTGTCAGGGGGGTGTTTAAAGGCATCAGGGAGGCTGGGCCAATAGCAATGCTAAGGCAATTCTGTGAGCAAGCCTCCCCAAAGGGTGTAAGCACCCCACCCCCTCTCCTACACCTGACAGGCTGCTGCCTGCCCAGTGTAGGAGGGGGAAGGGGTGGGGTATTGCAAGCCACTGTGGAGGCTGGGCCAGCAGGATTGCTAAAGTGTTACTGATGGGGTGGGCTCCCTGATGGCTTTAAGCACCTTGCACCCGCTAGCAGTTCAAAAGCAAGAAATTGCAAATAGACAAATAGGTACCAGTTTGGTGGGAAGGTAACAGCATTCCATGCACCTCGTCATTTAATCATGCTGGCCACACAACCACGGGAAAAGTCTTCAGACAGTGCTGGCTCTTTGGCTTGGAAAAGGAGATGAGCACCACCCCCTAGAGTTGGATTTGACTAGCTTTTGAGCAATGGAAATCTTTACCTTTACTTACATCATGGTAGGAGTGCTCTCCCCAAATTCCATGTTTTTAGGCCCAGGGGTTGGGCCTGGGTATTTATTTTATAGTGAGGGGACTTTCTCTTTCATGTATAGATGTATCAGTGGTATATGACACCAGATAAATTAGCCAAAATGTTTTGTTTTGAATAAATGCTGGAAATGTGAACACCATGAAGGGACATTTTATCATCTATGGTGGACATGTAACAAGCAAAAAAATATTGGATACAAATACATTCATTTATCCAGAATATTTTAAAGACTAATATCCAAACAAACCCAAAGGCTTTTTTGCTGCAACTAATGGACAAACAATTACAAAACACTCATGGAACTTTGTTTCTGTATATGACAATGACAGCAAGATTGCTATATGCACAAAAATGGAAAACTTTGACATTACCTACAATAGAGGAATGGTTAGCGAAGATGATGGAGCTTGCAGAGATGGCCAAACTTACTTATTTTATAAAGGAAAAGACATTACCTAAATTTATGACTATATGGAAACCCTTTGTAGATTTCTTGCCTGTATGGGGGGGGGGGGAAAGAACTGATGATTTGTGGTTTTTAAGAGGCAAAATAATAAGCTTACAGGGAAAGGAGATGTAGTTCTTTTAATGTGATTTCACAGTAAGATTGTAACATGTAAATGTATATTTTCCTGTCACAAAGAGAATAGGAAATTATTCCTTCCTACTTTCCCCACAATTGTTAAAGCTTGATTTCCTTTCTTTTTCCTTCTTTTCTTCTCTTTACTTTTTTTATCTTTTTTTGTTTAAAAACTTCAATAAAATTCACTTTAAAAAACTCTTGTAGTATGGGAGGAACCCACAGTCATGATTCATTCCTAAATGGATAGCATCAAATTCTAATTCACCACTTGCAGGCTGAAATCTTTTGTTGAGTAATAGTGGCTTTCAGGTCAGCAGAGGCTTCTGGGAGAATGAAATATTTTCTCTACTGGCTTCCTAATTTGAATGTTGAACTTGTGTCCATTTATTATTTTGTGAAGAAACTGACCTTTTGGTTCTACATAAAGAGCAAAAAAAAAAGCATTGTTGGAATTGGAGGGTGAGCAAGTGAATGAGTCCCTAATGATATGACCAATTTTTTTTAAAATTCTGTAACAACCTTGCCTGAGCTATGGGGATAGAGTTGGCCTTTGAATTTGCTGCAGGGTCTGCTTTCTGGGTTTATTCCATTCAGACTTTACTTTAAGATATAGTATTTTATAGCCATGAAGGCTATGCCTTCTCATATAGTGACTCAATCCAAAGACTTTTCCAGTGTATTTTGCTTTTCGGATTAAATAAGCTTTTATGTCTGGTACTTCTAAAAGAGAATCAAAAGATCCAGTGAGTTATACAGTGAGTGGATGAGTGATGATATTTCTGATGTCATTTACTGATTCAACATCAATTGACAGTGTATTATTCCCCTCCAGAAAACGTCTGCAGTAGGGCAATGCAAAATTTGAGAGGGGGAGAGATTTTCTTCCCCTGATCAATATTTGTGTTTAGGATCTTTCATTAACTTCCTGAATATCAAGTGGCTCCACCAGCACTGCTTTGGACCCGATATAAATTTTTTGCTGTCAGTCACAGTTGGCTTATGACAATCCTGTGTGAGATTTTCAAGGCAAGAGACATTCAGAGGTGGTTTGCCATTGCCTGCCTCTGTATCACACCCCTGGTATTCCCTTGAGGTCTCCTACCTGAATACTAGCCAGGGCTGACATTGCTTAGCTTCTGAGATCTGACAAGGTAGGGCTAGTCTGAGCTATCCAGATCAGGGCAATCATTATACTATTACCAGTTTATTTAAAGTAAACTGGAAAAAGAACATTGACAAACATGTGGTTACCATGCAACCCTACAAATTTTCCACCATTTTAGACACCTAGGAAGACACTGGCCAGCTAATACTGAGGCAGAGGACAGACTGGCAGAATGAAGCACAAGGGAAGTGGGGCAAAAAGACCCGGGCCAAGTTGTCGTGGGGCTTTCCAGTCACACTGTGTGGACTGATGCAGGACCATACTGGGGAGGAGGCAGAATGGAGCATTCGCACTGCAGGGTGGCCCCTGGCGGCAGCACACTGGTTGTGCGCAGCTTTGGTCCATTTTGCCAACCTGCATGTAGGTGCATGGGCAGATAGGCGCATAGGCACAGCAGCAATTGGGGCAGGATCCCATGGCTGGGAGCTTTAACTCCACGAACTGGAAGCATCCCCGCAGGTGGTTGTGTGCTCAAGTGCACAGCACACATGGGCCGTTATACTGGATCAGCGGGTTCACATTACCGGTGCCACTTGATTGCGACTTATTTACATCCACACTTCCAGGAAGTGGGATCAGTGCACACCCAAACAGCTTGCCACAGCTTTCAACTGGTACTTTTTTGAAGCAGGATCACAATGCTTCAGGACGGGGTGAGTACGGCACGGGAACACCAGACAGCTGTGGCTGTGTGAACCGGCCCACTTAATCCGCTTGAGAAATGTGCCTATAACGGGCCATACTGTCAGTCTGAACTCAGCCTGAGAATGGCTAACAAGTTACATTAATATCAAGTGCAATAAATTACTTATAGAGGGTCCTCTTCCCTCACCATATTCACCATCCCTCACCACTGATGACTGGTTTATACTCTTTATATGATGATGTGTATCACTAACTTGTTTTAACTTATCTAATGTAAGTACAGATACTGTCATTATCCATGGAAATTAATCTTTTGTCTGAAGGAAAGGGGATAGCCAGAAGGAAAAGGAGATCCAATTAAAAGATAGGGCATCTGCTATATCTAACATTTTATGCAGTCATCAGTTGCCAAATGTCCATCCCTCAAGTTAGCTCCCTGTGTCTTTTGATTCCACTTTTAAAAGTGCTGAATGGAGGGAAACCACTTACTTTTCAAAATCAAAATCAGTGCAGTGGCTGTACCCAGGGGACTGGCTTTTTATCTGATCCAAATATGGCAATGGATCCCTTGGACAGAGAACAGGTGACCAACCATGGTGATGAATTATATAAGGACAAATAAAATGAAATTCAGTGGAGACAAGGTGGACTTATTTATTTAACCATTCTCTCCAGCTGTTTTTCTACTGAAATGCACATTAAAAAGTATATGATAATATACCTCAACTGATAAAAGCAGCCAGAAGCAATAAAATCAATAAAGTTAACAAAAGAGCAATGAAAAAAGGAGGGAAGATAAGCTGAAGCATCAATAAATATCCATAAAACAGCATAAAAAATCAGTGTCTTTAACAACAAACCAGTTTTTAATTTACACTTTAACGAAATCAGTGGCCGAGGACAGACTGCCAATCTAAAGCGGGGCAGGCATGCTTCGCAAACGGAGGAAAGGAGCACGTTCAGACATGCGCATCTGCCCGTCGGCTCCGTTGCGTACTTACCCGTCTCCCAGTCGCTTTCCTTCCGCTTTACCCGGACACCGGTTTTTCCCGGTGTTCAGGGGCCTTCCTCCGCATGCCTCCCGCTTCCAAACAGTGTGAACTGGAAGAAGCGGGAGGCATCCGGAGGAAATGTGAACGCACCGGCAAAAAGTTATGCGCATGTGTGCAAGTGCGCATGTGCGCACATGCGAAAAACATCAAACGAAAACAAAAAAAGCGCCGCGGCGCACGCAAGCCGCGCGCGCTGGCTATGCAGCAGTCTGAACGCTCCGTGGCAGTCTGAACGCTCCGTATCGCCGCTGATCCGCATTGCTCTGGCCAGTGTGAACGGCCAGCTCCGTGGGTTTTTCCCCCCGTTCCAGTTCCCTCCGCTTTGCCTCCGCTTTAGATTGCCAGTCTGTCCTCAGCCAGTGTTGGTGCCTCATGAACTTGTCTGGGGGATGGCATGCATTAAAAATGCACTCTCTACAGTCACAACTCACTGGATATCAGATGGTGGGGGGCTGAAAGAGGAGACTCCGATATGGATTTCAAGAACTGCCAGAATCATACAGGAAAAGAAAGCCCTTTAGTACTGTGCTCCCAAGCTATTTAAGCTTTTAAAGATCAAGGAACTGTGCCCAGAAACTTCCACCACTTCCTCTGGTTAAGTTATAAAGGAGAAAATTGATTTTTTCCATTTTTTTCTTTCAACATTTATTAATTGTCTTTCTACCTTATGGAGCTCAAGGTGGCTCATAAAATTAAAAAAAAAACATAAAACATAAAAATACATTAAAAACAAAATGCCATGAATTATAATCACATTATTCTAACTTGCCACAGTACTATATCTAGTGGTTTCATGTAGGTGTTAAATAACATGTTGAATGAAGCAGAGTTCTGTGAAACTACACATCACAAGTGCTACAATGCTCAATTTTCTGCTACTTTGCCAGCTAGGTTGTATGCCCTGTACCCATCCCAAACTGGCACACCAGAAGAGGAGGAGGAGGAGGAGGAGATTGGATTTATACCCTGCCCTTCACTACCCAAAGCAGTCCCGGAACGGCTTACAAACTCCTTCCCCTCCCCACAACAGACACCCTGTCAGGTAGGTGGGGCTGAGAGAGCTCTGAGAGAACTGCTCTTTTTCAAGAACAGCTGTGCCAGAACTATGGCTTGCCCAAGGTCATCCAGCCAGGTGCAAGTGGAAGAGTGGGGAATCAAACCCAGTTCTCCCAGATTAGAGTCCATGCACTTAACCACTACACCAAACTGGCTTGTGAAGAAATCTAGGGGGGGAAAATTAGGGAGTTGCACTACTGATTGATCCAGCAGCATTCTGTATGATGCATGATCATTTCCAAATGTATGAAAAAAAGAAACAAAATACCTGCCCGCCCTTCCCAACTACCTTCTCTCCCTCTTCATTTCTCTCCAACGTTCTAAAAACAGAAACATATATTTTTAAAGTATATCTTTGTCTAGAATCCATATAGTAATGCCTATGATACAATCAGGATTTGGATAAGCAATTGTTTAAGTGCTTTACTCTAAAAGGGGAAATTAATGACTAGTCAGTACTTATCCCTATGATTTTGGTCTAAAAAGAGTTTTATAAGGAGTGCCTTCTCAACCACCCCTTTCAGCAGTTGTCATGAAAATGCATGCTTGGACCTGGCATAGTGTCATGTCTTCATTTTAACAAAAATATCACAATTATAGACTTCTTCTAGTCTATAACACTTCTTCTAGATTCCACTGGTTACTTTCTTCCAGGTGGGTAACATTAATCAGAAAACCAAGAGTTGGAAGGAGAAGTGGTTTGCAAAATGTGAAAATCATCCAATCAAATGTGGCCAGATTGTTCTTTCAGAACATCATGCACTTGTATTAGATTATTCAAGGTGAAGTCTAAGGCAGATGAGATGCAAATGATTTTATCATCAAACTATTTTGTAAACATGTCAGAGTGACCTGCTGAGGGTTCCTCTGATCATCCAGGTTGTTCTTAACAAAAGAGTCTGTTCCATCCAGAACAATGCCACTGGAGATTACTGTGTCAATGCAATAGAATTGGGGAAAGCTCCCCCCCCCACTATCACTGCCAAAAGTATAGGCTCTAAAATGAGTTCTAGTGCCTGCTTGGCTGCACTCAGCCTAAGTTTTCCTCCTTTTGCAATCTACCTATTGGTTTAACAACCCCTAGCTCCCTGACATACCAAAGAGCCAGACATATGGGGAAGATGCTAAGGAGTGTTTGTGTCTCAGCCCAGATAACCTCTGTTTTCTATAGATGGATCAAGATCTAACTGGTTCTGCAGAGGAATAGTGTTGCTGCCAGTGTAACACTCACCAGAAAATGGATTGTGACAAATCCCTCTACTCACAGACCATCATTTAACTATCCAGATGAGAATACATGGGGTCACACGCTATTTTAAGCACCAGATATTGTCTGGATATATGACTTTGGATAACTGGGTTATGGCAATTGCCCTATGATGAACCCCTGTCACTCCCCCACTGTGAGGCAGATTTTCATGCCACAAATTTTGTTCCCTGCTGTGGCTGAGCAGCCCCAAGTAGTGTGTTAATATTTGTGGTTTTGATAATCTGTTTTTCCCAGCCTGTCACACAGAATATAATTTGGCTTTTAGCCCAGCCCAGGAACTTGATGGGGAAAACAGGAGCCCTCTTGTTTTACCCTTTGAAATGGCCCTTGAGACAGAATAACATTCAAACAGAAATCTTAAGTTTATTTAACAAGCAGGGGATGAATAGGTGTAGTCAGGGTTGGAAAAGCTAAGGTAAAACCTGTTAGTATTTCAAAGTACACTTCTTTTAACAGGCAAAATAGTGATCTTGAAGCTTGTTTGCATATATTCTAGGCTCTCAACAGTGAGCTATGTTTTACTTAGTATTTTAGTTACAGCAACAATGTTTCTTCAGAGAGCTTACTATGGCAGTGCAGTTTTCCTGGAGTGGCTCTCTCTCTTTGAGCACCTAACTCACTCCTTTCTTGAAACTACAGTTTATTTCTGTCTCCTGGGTTGTCTAAAACTCTTTCCCTTCACATCAGAGCTGGGGGTCCTCCTCAGAACCAAATCTCAGAGATTTAATCTTATTCTCCACAGAAGATATAACCCTGTTCTTTTTGACTTGAAAGGGAGTTTCAGCACACTACCCCTACCACGCTTGCCAATTCACCATCCCAGTTCTGATGTCTGTGTAAAGTGTACTTCAGCTTAGACTGACAGTTAGTCTCTGAATTCTGTTACTGAATTCTTCCTCAGGATAGTTAAGGCAAAGGAGTCTTTTTCCTTCACTTTAAGGTGAACCTATCAGACTTTTCCTATCAGACTCACTGACTCCAAACTTTGTCAGAAACCAACTGACTGCCTTCAGACTGGTTCCAAATGACAGAACCTTCAGAATGGAATGAACTGAACTGAACTCTCTTTAGCACTCAACTGACCATATAGTATTTCTCTGCTGGTGCTGGCCAATCAGAGATGAGGAGCAGCCCATCACTCAAGCTCTCCATTCCAGTGGAGTGTTAACCCTTCACTTCTCATATCTCTGATTCTGCTGCACCAGGAACCTGTTTTTAAGTGTAGTCCATCACACACCCATAGTTCATTCTACCAATTTATTCACCAACATCTTTCTTGGAAGAAAGGAGAAGTAATGTATAGCTTTGCTACTACCATCATACATGCATTAACAAAATCTCATGTATTTATAAAATTTATAACCCATATTTCTGCCTTCATCAGGGCCACCAGATTAAAAAAATCATAATTTTACAGTCTTTAAAACAATTAAAACCAAACAAAAACATATTATTAAAACAATTAAAACCAAGATAAAATACACATACTAAAACAATAAAAAACTACAAGAGGGCTCACTGAGGGAAAGGCAGGAAAGAAGTCTTCACCCTCTGGTGGAAGATGGCAACAGAAAGAAACAGATGAGTTTCTCTGGGGAGGGGGTTCCAATGTTCTAGTGCCAAGACCAAGAAGGCCCTTTCCTGGGTTGCAACTATTATGAGACTATTGCTGTGCACTTTACATGAAGCAGCTCTTGAAGACAGTTCAGAAATTGCAATTAGTCCAGAATCATTATTAACTGGTGCTTGCTGATGGATCTTATTGTCTCTGTGTCAAGAAAGTTTCAGTGGTTGCTAATTAGTTCCTGAGATATCTTCAAGGTACTGATGTTGACCTTTAAAATCATGAGCAGACTGAGAACAGGAAATTAAATTTGCAGATGACACCAAATTGGGAGGAGCAGCAAACACACCAGAAGATAGAATTCAATGAGATCCTAACACACTGGAAAAGTGGGTGAATGTGAACAAGATGCAAGGATAAGTGCTGAGTTCTACATCTGGGTAAAAAAATGAGGAACACACATACTGGATGGGGGATACACTTCTGGGTAGCAGTGTGTGTGAACAAGATCTTGGAGTACAGATGGACTGTAATTTAAATATGACCAGCCAGTGTGATGCAATGACAAAAAAAAGGCTAAAACGATCTTGGGATGTATCAACAGAGGCATAACATCCAAATCATAAGATGTCATAGTCCCGCTGTACACTGCAGTGGTCAGGCCACATCTGGGGTATTGTGTGCAGTTCTGGAGGCCTCACAGAATGGAGCAGATACAGGGGAGAGTGATGAGGGTGACTGGGGGCCTGAAGATGAAGCCTTACGAGGAAAGGCTGAGTGACTTGGGAATGTTTAGTCTGGAGACGAGGAGGTTGAAGGGGGACATGGTTGCTCTCTTTAAGTATTTGAAGGGCTGTCACTTAGAGGAGGGCATTGAGCTGTTCCTGTTTGGCAGCAGAGAATAGGATTCAAAATAACAGGTTTAAATTAGGGGCAAGAAGGTACAGGCTGGAAATTAAGGAAAACTTTTTTACAGTAAGAGTTGTTCCACAGTGGAATCAGCTGCCTAGAGAGGTGGTGAGCTCCCCCTCACTGGCATTCTTTAAGCAGTGGCTGGACAAACACTTATCAGGGTTACTTTAGTATTAAGCAGGGGGTTGAAAAAAATGGCCTGCATGGCCCCTTCCAACTCTGTGATCCTATGATTCTATAGGATATAATAGAAAGCAGGAATGGTCATGAACCTAAAAATTCCAGTTTGGTTCAGGGTGGCTGAACAAATTGCAGGGGGAAGTGAAATCAACCAGTGAAATGGCTCACCGCCATTTAAATCTAACAGCTGAAGGGAGGACCCATGCCACTGAACCAGACAAAAGTCTGGTAAATGTTCGCAGAAAGCACCTTCTCCAAACATTGGTTCAGGGGCTCCAAACCCAGCCAAGTTTGTACCAAATTTTGGCTTGTGAACCGGTTCGTGCCCATTATTTATTTATTTATTTATTTAAATGTCTATACCACCCTTCCCACAGAGTGTGCTCAGAATGGTGTACAACAATCTAACATAAAAGAATATTAAAACAATCCAATATACAAAAAATATATACAATATACAAAAATATCCCTAATAGAAAGCATTGTCTCCTGTATGAGAGCTTCCATGACCCTTGAGATATTAAGCTAAAGTGGTGCCTTCCTTAACTGAAGTGAATCTGCATCCAGCTAGGAGCAGGACACTTTCAGTAGCAGCAGTTTGATTATGGACATTTTCCATTATGAAGCCTGCAGGGTCATCAACATCTTATTAGCATCCTGAAAATAAACTAACAGTGCAATTATAAGCAGAGTTGCACTGTTCTAAGCCCATTGACTTCAGTGGATTTAGAAGGCAGTAAACTCTGGCTGTGGTCACACACACTAAATAATCCACTTTCAATGCACTTTCCAACTTGATTTTTACTGTGTGAACTGGCAAAATCAAATTCAAAAGTGCACTGAAAATGGATTGAAAGTGGATTATTTAGTGTGTGTGACCACAGCCTCTGTTTAGGATTATACTGTAAGGCAATTCTGTTTCAATGGGTCTTTGTTTTTTTCTTCATTTCCCATGATGCATTGTTGTAGTTTGAAAATGTTTAAAAATTGTTTCATTTTTTAAAAGTTTACTTCATTTTTAACTATTTTATTGTTATAGCAATAAAACACTTCAGTGGATATTCAGAGTACAGATAGAGAAATAGATAAAATATTATCTTTTTAATTCGGCTAATAAAATAATCCAAGGCTTTGGGGGCTTTTTCACAGCGTCTTGGAGATGGTCATATAACACTGCCCAGGATATTCCTTACCACATGTTATTTCTCAGTAACTTCCTTAGGAAGAGTGATTGATTCCTGTTTTTCTCACCCTCCCACAGCATTAGATTGTAAATGTTAGCCTCTAAAAATCTGGGCTGCAGCAACAATGACATCCTGCGTAACCCTCTTACTTACAAGCCAAAAACCTGCTGGCTATAATTCTCCAACCTCGGTCATCAATCAGTCTGTTATTACTACAGCAAATAGCCCATTTGTCAACATCTAATGTGCTCACAATCAGGGCATGATGGATTATTCTTCAATTTTAAAAAAGCAGTTGGATTGCATCAGGATTAGATCAGAGAATCCAAAACATCATGCCAGACTGTGATGATGGCCCCAGATCCACTAGTGTGAATGTCATCTGATACAGCAATGGTCGTATCAGCTGAAATGATCTTTAAGTTGTGGGTTTTTTTAAAAAATCAAACAGGGAATGTGTAATCAGAATATACTAGAATAGCTCTTAAACACCTGTGGCATTTACCTAAAAAATAAGCAGACCGATTCACTGTCAGAATTTAATTCTCCCTTCCATAGTTCAGAAATATCAAGATAAAATTTTAAAAAACAGGACAACTGGCCAGATGCTGCCAGGAAGATTGTTTTATACAGGGTGTGATCCTTGGGAAAAGCTCTTACCAAAATAAGTGCTCCAAGAATCTAGTCATATTTAAATACACTGTGCTGGCCCATTCATTTGAAATGCCACTGCTAGATGCACCCATGCTGTCCATAGCCGATATGCTAATAAAAACATAAAAAGAGGCCTACTGGATCAGAACACTTGTCCATCTAGTCCAGCATCCTGTCTCACACAGTGGCCGACCAGCTCCTCTGGAGGGCCAACAACAGACCATAGAGGCTGAGACCTTCCCCTGATATTGCCTTCTGGCACTGGGATCCAGAGGTTTAGTGCCTCTGAATGTAGAAGCTCCCCTCAGTCACCCTGGCTAGTAGCCACTGATAGACCTATCCTCCATTAATCTATCTAATCCTCTTTTAAAGTTGTCTAATGTTACATGCAAAGAGGCTAGTACGTGTTATATAAGTGCATTTCGAAGCAATTAGCTCTGTCTGGAATGCTTATGAAGGTAAAGGACTTAATTTATTTAATTAACTTATCTCTAGATTACATTCTCAGCCAAAGGGCTCCTGAGGCTTTACTTGTTACCTGAGGCTTCTATAATGCACACTATTATTGTAAAAGAGAAGATCCAGGATTTTGCCCAAGTGAGACTGGTCAAATAGTCCAGATAGCTCTGTTGGTCTGTTGTACCATTGAAAATGGCACTCTGTAGAACAGGATAGGTAATGTATTTGTCCCTAAAAATATCAGCAGCAGCAGCAGCATCACTTACCCAGCAACAACAGCGCATCTGGGACTTCTCAGAGTTTAGCAAGCAAAAAGCATCTGTGAAGATTTGCACTGCATCCATATGGTGACTCACTTGTTGGCCATTTTGTTCTGGGGACAAATCTTTCCTAGAGGAATAAACTTGGCAAGCCAGACAAAGCTGATGGGCATTAAACTGCTTGACAGCAGGTGTAGCCATATCTGGAAAGGTGCTAGCAGAGACAGGGAAACAGATTTACCTTAGAAGGAGATATTAATTCACATGCATTAATACATATTCTAGGCACCGAAAATCAGCACTTAGCAGAAACAATCTTCTGTTATTGTTGAAAAACATCTCCAGCTTTCAGTGTATTTTTGACTG
The DNA here is from genome assembly GCA_029233225.1 of Lepidodactylus listeri. Lineage (NCBI taxonomy): Eukaryota > Metazoa > Chordata > Lepidosauria > Squamata > Gekkonidae > Lepidodactylus > Lepidodactylus listeri. The sequence continues at coordinate 43,362,690 of JARCFY010000002.1, read as the reverse complement.
TCCTCTTAAAAAAAAATCAGTCAGAAAGGTGTCAGAACTGAAGGTTCCTCAGTAGTATGAAAATTCAGAAAAATTACTTGGTTGGAGCCTACAGAATATTTCCACTAATGGAAGGAAGAGCAGTTTTCATCAATTTTCCTTTTCTGCTACAGGAAAACTCTTCTGTCAGTGGAGATTTACCACAGTATCCAAACCATAATAACTATATTAGTATATTATAACACAATCAGTGTGTGTTAACTGGTGGGTAACCTTGATGCAGGTGGCACCTGGAGATCTCCTGCTATTACAACTGATCTCCAGATGACCAGGGTTAGTTCCCCTAGAGCAGGGGGGGCCAACCTTGCTTAACGTAAGAGCCACATAGAATAAACGTCAGATGTCTGAGAGCCGCAAGATAGGAACAAATATCACACACACGTTTTTATTTTTTTTAAATATGCAAATTTGCTTTTTATTAACGTTAAATGGGACTGCCAAAAATAAAAACAAACGAGGAAAACCGGTTATTGATAATGATATTACTTGTTTGCTAATGATATTGAGAGAGAGAGAGAGAAAGAGAGAGATGGAAAGAAAGAATTAAAGAAGTGGAAAGAAAGAGAGAGAGAGAAACTAGGAAAGCAAATAGATGGGAGGGAGGAGGGAAGGAAGGAAGGGAGAAAGAGAGAAAAAGCATGCCTCCCCTTTGCTTCCCCAGCCGCCCTGCCAGGAGCCGCACAATATGTGTGAAAGAGCCGCATGTGGCTCCCGAGCCACAGGTTGGCCACCCCTGCCCTAGAGGCTGCTTTGGAGTGTGGTCTTTATGGCATTATCCCCTCCTGAGGTTCCACCCCTCCTCCAACCCCATCCTCCCAAGGTTCCACCCACCAAATCTCCAGGTATTTCCCAATCCACAGCTGGCAATCCTGGTTGGAGGCAAAGAAAGTAGGCAGCCTACATTAAAACAATATAAGAAAAACTGAAAGAAAATAAAGTTTTATGGTGTGGCCTTGAGTCAGCTCAGCTTCTGAAACCTTTGCTGTCCACAGATACATAACCTGAAATGATGGTTACAGAGAAATCCTAAATACCAGGGATTAACATTCCATGGCAAATGTAGGCCTCATGCATGCATAATATCAAGAGCACCCATCCAGTAAAAACTTATGTACCTTTCAATGAACCATTTCAAAGTATTTCTGGAAACTTCTGGGGGAAATCAGGTATTTTAAGAGCTTTTAAAATGCCAAACATCCTACCATTTGAATGCTGAGAATGTAGTTTTCTGTCACAGGAAAAAAGGGTTTAGAAGACAGTGGGTAGCAAAAAAAAATTATACAATCAATTCCTTGATATCATCTTGGGATTAATTAGAAATACCATTTAACTAAAGAGTTCTTCCTGCTCTTCAGTTCTGCTACCCCTCGTGGCTGCATAACTTTTCATTTCTCATCTTACGACAAATCTTTTCTCCCTTGACTGCAGCCCTTAATTTCTCTCCCTCCCTTTTCTGTCTCTCTTTCTCGTAATGGCTTTACCACTCAGAGCTTTGATTTATTCAGTATATAGAGCCTTTCTATAATTTTTATCATACCCTCTTGTTTGCATGCTCTTATTTAATTCTATAGAGACACTATACCTAATTAAGTTCTATTGTAGAGGCATTGAGTCTATTGGAATTCTCTAAGTGACTAATATGCAGAAAACAAATGGTGAGAAATGAGAATTAGGATGGTGGCGGTGGTGGCAAAGTAATAAATAATGATGCCTAATAAGAAGTCATACAGAGATTGCAAAGCACTTTGCCAAGCCAGTCAGTTTTGAACATTATTCTTATGCAGGAGAGATTCAAATTAAATGGCAGAGGTGTGGTTGTTGCCTAGAATGCAAAATGTTTGGAACACATAGTTGGTTCAGGTAGAGTTGTTTTTTTAAAAAAAACCTGTCAAATATTTTTCGTATTCCACTTTTGATTTTGATTATGTGGGACAGACATTCCCCTCCCCCAATATGAAAAAGACCTCCTTAAAAATCATTTCCTCCGCCTGCTATTTCTTAGGTAGGGTTGCCAGATCCAACTTGGGAAACTCCTGTAGATTTGAAGGTGGAGCTTGGGAAGGGATCTCAGTGGGGTACAATATCATAGAGCCCACCCTCCAAAGCATCCATTTTCTCCAGAGGAACCGATCTCTAGGGATGAGCATGAACGGAAAATACAGTTCATGTTGGTTTGTGGTTTGTAACCAAACCACAAACCTAACCACGAACCTACTGGGAGGTTCATTCACAAACTGAACTGGTTTGTGGTCCCGCAAACCCCATTGAAAGAAACTGCAGTCCCTTTAAATGGGGTTTACCGAAAGCCTGAAAAACCCCTGAGCGACAGGGAGCAGCCTGTTCCTCACCACTTAGCTGTTTTGGGCTGTCTTGTGAAGTTTAAAGGGACTGCACAAGACTGCCCAAAACAGCTGAGCAGTCGGGAGTGCCTCCCCATGGGTCAGCTGTTTTTGCAGCCTTTGCAGGAACAGAAAGCACAAACTACCACAAATTGCTGTAAAAGTTCATGGATATTCATGATGGTAAACTCATCATGAACTTCTGTTCATGAACCACAAATTTTGCTTCATGGTTCTGTCCATGTCCATGCCTACTAATCTCTGGAGAGATGAGTTTTATTATTCTGGGGGATCCCCAGGTCACACCTGGCATCCCTGTCTGTACTCCTATTTACTATGATTAGAATCAATATATCTCATTCTCAACTTGGTCCCATCTGTGGATACTGAAAAAAGAGATATCTTCCTACCAACCTAAGAAAAGTCCCAGGTTTGCAGAAAAAGCTGAAATCTTTAAAAGGGGATGATTAAACCCCCAAATGATAAAAAGCTACTTTAGTTCCCCATTGCAGAGAGATAAATGTAAATAAAATGAAAATAAACAATTATTATAGCTGAAGCTGGGAGGCAGATAAAGGGCATGTTGGTGGGTGAGTAGGTGGGAAGGAAAGTAGGAAGCAGGGGAAGCTGAAGACATGGGGGCTCCCAAGAGGAGAGATACAGGGGAAAGGGAGGTACCCCCCCAAGTTCTTGCAGGTTCCCCACCAGACAGCTAGGCCAGGCTCAGACAGCACTGCACAATTCAGCCAGATGTAAATTAAAGCTAGTGATGTACATTATAATCCTGTATAGAGTTCTACCCTTTAAAGCCTATTAACACTGTTTAAAATTGCATTAGTAGTAGTGTTTAAAGCATCAGATTTACACCATGGATACCTGGGTTCAAATCCTCACTTAGCTCAATCATTTTTTTCTCTCTCCACCTGATCTATCTCACAACATGAGCATGAAATCTGGCATGCCTAGACATGTAAATTTCCAGTTCTTAGTCTACCTGTGTTCAGGAGCTCAGGTTGAATTTGTTTTACATGTGTTGTTTCCAGTTGAGTGTAATGTTGCCTATGTGTAATTCTTACTCTCTCTGAGGATGACAGGTGTGTCACCAGGCTACTCTGTAACTCCTAAACAACAAGTGTCAATATCTACATGACTGCTGTCTGTTCAAAGATTTCTAAAAGACTAGTGAAAGCATGTAAGAAAAAGTTGTGGGATAGAAGAATGAGATCTCCTATAGACTGGAACTGGGTTAAACATCAGGAACATCAGAAAACAGAGGAGTGGAACAAATGGGTAGTTTTCACAGTGGACAGAAATAACTAGGGAGACCCAGAGTCTTAAAAAAAACTATGCATAATTTCAACTTGAACCTCATTTTATCCACTCCAGTGAAAAGAACACATGGAAAGAAACCTCCACTGTTAAAACAGAAGTATGGGCACAGTTTCAAATGAATGCCTCATCTAGGGTTCCAAGGTCCCCTGGACCACCAGAGGGGAATGGGGGGGGGAGTAGGGTTGCCAGATTCAGGTTGAGAAACTCCTGGCAATTTGGGGATGGAACCAGGGAAGGACAGGGACCTCAGTGGGGTACAATGTCACAGAGTCCCCCTTCCAAAACATCGATTTTTCCCAAGGGAACTGATCTCTGTAGTCTAAAGATGAGCTGTAATTCCAGGGGAACCTGGAGTCTGGTATACCTAGTCCCACCACATTCTGCGTCACATTTTTCATTCTTGGAAGATTCATATGAATCAGGGTAGAGTCTGGGAATGTTGATACTAGGCATATTCATGAACACTTATGAACTTCCTATGTACAGGTATCTGCCCCTAATGTGTAAGAGTTCTTGTTTTATATCAAGTCTTAGTGAAGAATATAGTGGATCAGAAAGCCAACCCTAGAATATGTTTATTATATGTTAAATGTTAATAAATTCAATAGAGTTCAACATGGTTTAAGCATACTAATTGCAACTGCCCCTCTGGTGTTCTGTGGGTTCCTTCTCACTTGCACTTCCTCCAGGAGTCTCCTAGGATCTGCTTTCTGGGTTACCACCTGCAGGCATCTTCCACATCCTGGGAACTCAGTACCTTCCTCCTCCTCCTCAGGCAGCTTCACAAGCTCTCCTTTTATCCCCTTCTCCAGTTCCAGCTCCTCCCCTTCCTGCTTCTCCCCATCCAATCCCACTGAGCCAGAAACTATTTCTTTCCACTTCCCTCATTCCTTATTCCTAGCCCTTCCCTATACTATCCTCTGCACCTAGCTAGCCTATGCCTCACAAGAATAACTCATCCCCACATGGCTCTCCTGAGTTGGAGGAAGGTGCTGCTGTGTTCTGCCTGCAAACAAGTTCCCTGGGTGTGAGGCTGCCTCTGCTCTAGAGTCCAAAATCCTGGGCATCTCCAGACACTAATTTTAATGAGATATAAGCACACTTTACTTTATCTAGTGTCCCTAGGATCTAATTTAGTAACTTTCAGGATCATAACCTTTGTACATCCAATGTTATATATTATATTACAATCATCTTGGATGGCTGCTTTCTATTTCAAAACATTTTGAATTTTGAAAAACCCTAATAATTGAAGGCTTTAATTCAGGCTCTGAATAGGTTTTATGTTTCTCCTTTTAACCTTTTAAAATTACTTCTCAGCTCAGCCCAGTCTCTCAATAATGCACAGTTTATGAAGAATGAAAGTGATGGACCATGGCAAAATGATACTTACCTGGCAGTAGGGTACATGAATTTATCCCTCCATTTCCATGACTATTCTTCTTACCAGAAGATGGCTTGACCCCTCAGATTTTATATGATAAAGTCCTCTAGTCAAAGTAACCCTGCATGGTAACACCTTATAGCATTCTGAAAGTCATTGGTTTTGTAATCTGGGGGACCTGATATCTTTTTTGTAATTTTGGGGGACCTGATATCTTGCAATCATATTACAAAGGGAACTTTCACAATGTGTATAACTGAAGGAAAAGTACCTCATGGTGACTTTTCCATGTCAACAAAAACTGCATGAATTAGAATTTCTACCTCCTATATATTCACGTTTGCCAAGGCTAGCCTGATCTTGTCAGATCTCTGAAACTAAGCAGAGTCAGCCCTAGTTAGTACTTGAATGGAGACAACCTAGGAAGACCAGGGTTGCTATGCAGAGGCAGGCAATGGAAAGCCACCTGTGTAGGTCTCTTGCCTTCAAGCCCCCTCTGGGGTCACCTCAAGTCAGTTGCAACTTTACATCATTTTATACCACCACCATATATTCACATTAACTGAGCGCCAGTCAGGTAGAAAGAAGGGCATTTAAGACAAGAGCTGTTGATATAATCTTCAAACATGGAGTAAGGGGAAAATATGGGGTTGGAAAGAAGTCGGGTGGGTCTCTGTGCTAAAGCATGCATTAAAAACATCCATACTGTATATTAGCTTTCACAGAAGATACTCCCTCTCATCCTGGTTATGTTATAAGCAGACAGTAGGAACCTCCCACCTTTTGGAGGTGCCTCTTCGATTCAGTGAATGGTTATACAAAACAACCTATCTGGCTTCAGGTTTTATATCCAATTGATGCAAAAATAATGTTGTGATATGCAATATACTGTTCCTGTGAGCAGTTGCTATGCTTTTCTCCATTACATTGGAACTTTGCATCATCACATTTCTCCCTGTACTTTCCTGTCCCCTTGATCTTGTTGTTTGCAACTTTTTTCTTCATAATTTTGTGTGTGTGTATGGAGAGTCCACAGTGTCAGATGCATATAGTGGGTCCTTCATAGACAGACACGGATATGTGAGGACCAGTTACAAACATCTGGTGAAATGGGCTCAGTTCAACAATAGTTAGGGCGGCATTATGTGAAACAGTCCTCCAGCCTGAGATTCCTTGGCTTTGTGATACGGCAGCACATTTCTGGATGAGCATCAGAAAGCACCGTTTGTTGATTTTGCTGTCCCACACATTTAAAGCCATCACATCTATCAGCTCTGGCATTAGCCCTTTTTCCTGGTCAAATGGAGTGGAGCTGCCAGGAGCCCCTCGCTTGCTTCGCTAGGAGATGTGTGAACCTTTAACTCCCTTCCCTGGAAGAGGAAGAAGTAAATCAGAGCAAGCTGACAACTTTGTCTCTTCAGTCTGTTATCCATAGGCGGGAGGATGCCTCTCCCGAGATCCCATTAAGTGTGCTGCCTCCACCACTAAACTTTCGACAAGAACATTCGCTAAGACCTGCATGTCAAAGAGAGTCTGCCCGCTAATGATCAGTGGAAATTTACTTTCAGTTTCTCTATTCCTCCACCTTTTGCTTCCTCCGCTCTTACTTTGGTTCCAAGTTTATTGAAATGTGACTCTACTTGGCAAAGCTTCATCTCTCAGAGTCAATGGTTTCAGATAATTATTTCAGATTCTTGGTCCCAGAGAACCCAGCCCACACACACACTCCTGCAGAATGAACAAGGGGATTGGAAACTATCTTTGCTTCCACTCTGCTGACACAAAGAATGAGAGAAAGGATGAGGGAAGAGATAAGATATTAAGAGGAGTCATGTTTACAATGAAATAACTAGATACAGCAAATTCTCATTATGTCTGAAATGTTCACTTTCCTGGGTATAATAGAGCCAGCCAGCCATAACCCTTGTGAAGGGAAGCCTGGAAGCCATGCATTTCACTTTTGACCTTCTGTGATAGAATATGCTTGTAATGGAGACACAGCCTGTTAGTGTGGAAAGGAATGTAATGAAATATACTGGACCCAATCCAGAGGATGGGCAGTACAACTGGACAGCAGAATTTGTTTCACAGCAATGGTTGCCATAGAAGCAGCATAGCTAATTATTTTTTTAAGATACAAACATGTTAACAAACCCACACAGTATCCATTGTTCATAAGTGCAAAATGCTACACCATAAAGCATAAATATACAAATACTATCATGAGAAAACATTGCTTCTAATAGTAGATATAAAAGATAATGGGTCTATAAAAACAACATTAGTAAAACCAGCTTGCTAATGACAAACCCTTATTTATTATCTCGAGACTTTAAAAAATATGGCATGACTAGAAAACCCATCAATATCTTTGTTTAAAAGGCTCAAGTTTTGATTTTTATCTACATTTTTTTCCTGCCTTTGCTCTAAGGAATTCAGAGAATTATACATGGTTATTCATTTTCCATCTTATCCTCCCAACAATGTTCTGAGGTAGATCATATGTATTTATTTATTTATTCATTCATCACATTTATTATTCCGCCCTCCCCGAGAGTGGGCTCAGGGCGGCTTACAAGGTCAGCAGACATGCCAAATCAGCATAAAACAGTTAAATACATTAAAACAAATTAAAACCATCCAGATACAATAACAGTAACAATTTCCATATAAGTGATCAGAGTGCTGGTTATTACTTCAGAAAGGTAAATAAAGATGGCACGCTGTCACTAGTGAAACTTAATTCTTAGTTCCAGATCAGCTGTAGTCCAGCCTCACATCTTTTCTGGCTCATTCATCATGCAGGGCCAGCCTCTTGCCCTAGATGTTGGTAGTGACTAGGTGGTGGTAATGGTGGGTAACTCATAACTCCTGGTGAAACAGCTCCATTTTGCATGCCCTGCAGAACTGCATAAGGTCCCGCAGGCCCCTGATCTCCTCCAGGAGCTCATTCCACCAGATAGGAGCCGCCACTGAAAAGGCCCTGGCCCTAGTTGCCTCCTTAAGAGGGATAATCAGTTGATGTTGTGACGATGACTGAAGGTTAAGAGACAGAGATTGGTACAAGTTCAACCAATGTACTGCATGGCATGGCAGGGATTTGAACCCAATTCTGGATAGTCCCCAAGTCACCCCAGAATCCAAGATTTTATTTGGTGTATCACTCTGGCTCTCATTTTATTGATTAAGCTACACCATCTTTCAAAATCCATAATAACGTAAAAAGAAATGAAATATAATAATAACTAAGGTATGTAGAACATTTGACTAAAGGAACAAAATAATCCTTTACAGAATAGAAGATCTTAAAAACCTAGGGATCTTTCATACACTGAACATGAATCAGCAGTGTGATGCAGTAGCTAAAAAGGCAAATGCAATTTTGGACTGTGTCAAACAGAAGTATAGTGTCCAGATTACACAAAGTGATAGTGTCATTTTGCTCTGCTCTGGTTAGACCACACTTGAAGTACTGTGTTCAGTTTTGACCACCACAGTTTTAAAAAGATGCTGATAAACTGGAACATGTCCAGAGAAGGGTGACAAAGATGGTGAGGGGTCTGAAGACCAAATCTTATGAGGAAATGCTGAAAGAGCTCAGAACATTTAGCCTGGAGAGGAGACAATTGGGAGGTGATATGATAGTCATCTGCAGGTATTTGAAGGGCTGTCAAAAACAGGATTAGGTGGAGTTATTTTCTGTTGCCCCAGAAGATTGGAACAGAACCAATGGATTGAAATTAAATCAAAGGAGTTTTTGGTTAACTTCTGGAAGAACTTCCTGACAGGGCAGTTCCTCAATGGAACAGGCATCCTCTGGAGGTTTTTAAGCAGAGGCTAGATGGCTGACAGCAATTCTGATTCTATGGGTCACTATGAATTTAGGTAGATCATGAGAAGGGGGGCGAGAAGGGACAAACCAGAGCTCAGTTCTTGTGGCCTTTCTTGTATGTCCATGGTAATGCCCATCACCAAATTAGGGGTCAGTGATCCTGGAGGGGTTTTTTGCATTCCGCTGCGCATAGAGCAGGGGTCACTGAGGGAGTAGGGGAGGGGAGGTAGCTGTGAATTTCCTGCATTGTGCAGGAGTTTGAACTAGAGTCCCTTCAGAGTCCCTTCCAACTCTATGCTTCTGTAACAGTATCTCTTCTTCCCCTAAAAATTAATAAAGGATGAAAAACACTTATCAACAGGATATCAACAGGATATCAGGATAATTGGATATTGGTGACCCTACAAGTCACCCCACCTATCTTCCGTTAGATTTTATTGGCTATATAGGACAGGAGAAGATTTTGCCCTGTTTTCTTCCCCATTCAGCTCAGCTCAATCAATTCTGAAAGGTTGAATGGAATGTTGGCATGAGCAGGGGTCCTTTCGTAAAAAAAGAGGTGCAGGAGCTCATTAGCATAACTTATTTGCATATGCCACACCCCCTGATGTCACCGGAAGTGTCAGAAGGCCACACACCCCTGACATCACTGGAAGTGTGTTAGAAGGAAGAAAGGGAGGGAGGGAGGAAGGGAGGGAGAAAGGGGGGAAGGAACGAAAGGAACAGGAAGGAAGGTAGGTAGGTGGGGGAGAGAGAAGAAAGAAAGAAAGAAAGAAAAAGAAAGGAAGGAAGGAAGGAAGAGGAAGGTAGGTAAGTAGGTGGGGGACAGAGAGAGAGAAGAAAAGGAAGGAATGAAGGAGGGAAGGAACAGGAAGGTAGGTAGGTAGGTAGGCTCCGTTCCCAAATCTCCAGGAGTTTCCCAACTTGGAACTGGTAACCCACCCCATCCCTTCCCCACTGGTGGCCAAAGAGGACCCAGCAGCCCTAAAGCCTGTGGTCTTTGGAAGATAGGCAGGGCAGAAGCTAATGTGCACCCAGTCTTCAGACTGCCATACCTGCATCATCAGTCACACATACTGGCAATACAATTGGGAAACATACACTCCACCCCAGTTTCGAATTGTAATTCCAGAGCCATGTCCCCTTGCAGATATCCTGTGTTCATTGGTATTCTTTGCACTTATGGATCACAATAATAGGCATTTTGCAAAAATGAAAACTCTTTGGGTTGTCTGCTTCTTGGATTGTTGAACAGTGGCTAATGCCTTGCACTGGGTTTCACCTGACCAGCCATTCACTACTGCAAATTATGTTCTGTTGGTACTCAGTCCTCCAGTATGGACATGTTGTGCTTTATACTACATTGAGTGCAGAGCTGTAAGATAGCCATGATAATTCTGGTTTCCCTTCTCTACGCACTTTCCAAATCCGTTGTATTCTTTTAAGAAAGGGTGACAATGTGTGCAAAAGAAAAGAACTGCCTGACATTCCACTAATAGGGAAGTCTGGCAAGTACATATTTATGATAAACATGGCAATAGCAAATGCTACTGTGCATTAGGCACTTTTTATAGGTAGACATTTTTTGTTGACCTGACCCAAATAATGCCACTAACGTATGCAACATTTTTGTTGTGACACCTGTACTCTACAAGAAGTCATATTTTTGACTTAGCCCTAACAGCAGATACATGCTCATGCCTGGATGTGACTTCCCAATATTACAGGAAGTCAACTGGAACACAGTCAGAATCTCTCTCTTCTTTACCATTCATTTTATTAATGTAGTGATTTCACTTGTACCCTGTCTTTCTCCCCAGTGGGGAAACAAAGCAGCTTACATCATTCTCCTCCATTTTATCCTCACAACAACAACCCTGTGAGGTAGATTAGGCTGTGGATGTATGACTGGCCCAAGGTCACCTAGTAATTTTCCATGGCAGAATGGGGACTCAAACCTAGGTCTCCCAGATCCAACTCCAGCACTCTGGCCACTACGGTACACATGATCTTGACATTTTAAAAAATTCTGGAGCAAAAACTTGAAAAGCTTATTTAGTTCCTCCATTTATAACTTATTTGCCTCCACGACAGTGACCCAAAGTAGCTTACAATATTATTTCCCCTTCTCCATTTTATCCTCACCACAACCCTGTGAGGGAGATTAGGATGAGAATGACTATCCTGAAGTTACCCAGTGAGTTTCCATGGCAAAGTGAAGATCCTGATCTGAGCCTCTTCCTACTACACCACACTCATTCAAAGTTCTGGCTCTAAAGGAAAGTATCTACTTGAATCCATTCCCAATGCAGCACTGACAACATTAGTGTAACTTCAAATCAGGGATAACAAAGATGAAAAATTAATGGGGAAGATGGTAGTGTAGATTGAGAAATACAGAAACATTTTGAAGATTTAAAATGTGTTCTCTGTTCACTAATGAATTGGAACAACAGTTTCCTGTGAACCATCTGGGGCCACTGCAGTCTTTAGGCAATTATCTCATTTTAAATCAGTGATTCTGTCTGAGCAAGAGTCATGAGTTTCTTACCGTTCACTTCTGGTGTCCTCTGCAAGATAAGCAGGGTTGTCCTCACCTGCAGGGTTTTTTCCCCGGCCGGCAGCTGCCGCCGGCTCGGGGACTGAGCGAGCGGGGTGGGGGGGGTGGGAGGGAGGGAGGGAGGAGGTTTCTTTGCGCGGGGGGGGGGGGAGAGGTTTTTTTTACCTGGGTATCTGGGATACCAATGGATAATTATGTTTTATTGATGGAGGGCCGTTCATCTATATGCTTTTCTTACCTGGGAATTCTCCCCCCCCCCCAGCAGAATAAGCATAAAATACACATAAATATGCCTGACATTGAGTGGGGTGGGTGGGAGGGAGTTTCTTTGCGTGGGGGGGGGAAGGATTTTTTTCCCTGGCTGGCGGCTTGCCGCTGGCATGGGGACATGGAGTGGGGTGGGTGGGAGGGAGTTTCTTTGCAGGGGGGGGGTGGAAAAGGACTTTTTCCCCTGGCTGGCGGCTTGCCGCCGGCACGGGGACATGGAGTGGGGTGGGTGGGAGGGAGTTTCTTTGCGTGGGGGGTGGGAAAGGATTCTTTCCCAAGCCGCCGGCGCGGGGACATGGAGTAGGGTGGGTGGGTCGGTGGGTGGGGTGGGTGGGAGGGAGTTTCTTTGCGGGGGGGGTGGAAAAGGATTTTTTTCCCTGGCTGGCGGCTTGCCGCCGGCATGGGGACATGGAGTGGGGTGGGTGGGAGGGAGTTTCTTTGCGCGGGGGGTGGGGGGTGGGAAAGGATTCTTTCCCAAGCCGCCAGCGTGGGGACATGGAGTGGGGTGGGGTGGGCGGGAGGGAATTTCTTTGCGTGGGGGGGGGAGGATTTTTTTCCCTGGCTGGCGGCTTGCCCGCTGGCACGGGGACATGGAGTGGGGTGGGTGGGAGGGAGTTTCTTTGCACGGGGGGTGAGGGGTGGGAAAGGATCCTTTTCCCAGCCGGTGGCTTGCCGCCGGCGCGGGGACATGGAGTGGGGTGGGGTGGGGGGTGGGAGGGAGTTTCTTTGCGCGGGGGGTGGGGGAAAGGATTTTTTCCCCTGGTTGGCGGCTTGCTGCCGGCACGGGGACATGGAGTGGGGTGGGTGGGAGGGAGATTCTTTTTGCGGGGGGTGGGGGGTGGGAAAGGATCCTTTCCCCGGCCGGCGGCTTGCCGCCGGCGCAGGGACATGGAGTGGGGTGGGTGGGGTGGGTGGGAGTTTCTTTGCGTGGGGGGGGTGGAAAAGGATTTTTTCCCTGGCTGCCGGCTTGCCGCCGGCACGGGGACATGGAGTGGGGTGGGTGGGAGGGAGTTTCTTTGCACGGGGTGGGGGGTGGGAAAGGATTCTCGCGGCCCCGGGAGTTGGAGGGCGGGGGGAGGAGGCTGGTGCCAGGGCCGGTGGCGCTCGCCGCGGCCCCGGGAGTTGGAGGGCGGGGGGGCCGGGGAGGGCGGGAGGAGGCTGGTGCCAGGGCCGGCGGCGCTCGCCGCGGCCCGGGGATTTTGAGGGCGGGGGAAGGGAAGGAGGAGGCTTGTCGGAGTGTGAATGGGGGGGGAGGAGGGAAGGGGGTACTCCCCGGGCAGCAGCGGCCTGCCGTTGCCGGGAGGAGTGAGCGGGGGGCGGGGCTTTGTTAAGTCCCCGCCCCCCGCCCTCCTCTCTCTCGGAGCGGCGCTCCGGCACGCCCCGGCCCCAACGGAGCCCTGGGCATGAGGGGAAAAAAGAACCTGAGGCAGTTTAAGAGCCAAGGATGAATTACAAAAAGAGGAGCTGGGTTTTGGAGGAAGAAGGGACAGGAGGTATCCTGAATATGCAGGGAGTCCAATAAGGACATTAGGGGATCACTTAGACAGGCAGGGTTTGGGTGCTATTCCTGTATAAAAACCCAGTGAAATGTTAAAGCTTGTCTGGTTATTGCTTCTAAGTCTGAGACTCTTAAAGTACATACTTTGTAAACATTAAGCACAAAGCATTTCGCAGCTCTGATAAACTGTGTCATCTATCATACAGAGTGGGAAGGCATTAAATGTGATGCTTACCAAGTTAATAAAATGAAGTGTGTTTGTTACACCAGACTCCTGTGTTTTCATCAGTGCTCATAACCCACAGCCACTCTACAGGATCCCGGGAAGATGGGTCCTGATTTGTATCTGCTGTGATCTCTGGTTAAGGATTAAGGAATCCTGTGTGTAAAAAGGAAAATAAAAGAATTCTACTTGGGTGTGGATGGTGAAGTGGTTCATAACCCTCCAGGGTGAGGGACTTGTTGCATGGTAAATATTAATAATAATATAGACAAAAGTGAAAGGCCTGGATCAGAGCTTGTGATAACCAACTCAGTGAAAAGCTTCCAAAATCAGATCAAGATGCTTATTCTTAGTTGGCAACCTGCAGTCTGCTATCTGCAAAGGAGAGAGAGGCAGGCCTCCCAGCCAGTTTGATCCCAGGGAGGGATTAGCAAAGCCCTAAAATAATCATTCTATCCTGTGCAGCAGTTTCCCTCCAAATCCTTGTTTTGTGCTTCTGTTTGTTAACACTTTGGATTTACTTTGGAGCCCACTACCCGGACCTTGCTTGGAGCATGCAAACCCTGGCTTGGACCATGAACTCCTGCTCTGTGGACTGAGATAACTGGGGCACCTTTTTCAAGGGGCAAAAAAACCCAGACCTCTTTGTCCAATTCTACTGAAGTTTGGCAGTATTTAGTAGAGAGGGAGGACTAGATTCACTGAAATGTTGGTGTCAGATGGTGAAAAATTGCTTCTGTAAAGGAAACCATAGCCTTTATTTTGCAAGACCTGAGCAAGGCTGGTAATGATACAAAGATACAACTGTTTGGGTGGACATTAATTCATAGAGCCGCCATAAACTGGAAGTGACTTGATGGTACTTCACACACGGGGGGGGGGGGAATAGCTAGGGTTGCCAAGTCCTACCTTCTGTGTTGCCGGGGGGAGTCCCTGTCCGCCTGGAAGTCTTCTGGTGACCCGGAAGTGATGTCATCGTGTCAGGCACAGTCTGCAAAAAAAAAAGCCCTGGCAATATCCAATGGTATGTGGATGCAGCTCTAGTTAGTTAATGTCTACCAAAAATTGGTGGCTCTAAATGGGGATATCCTGTCAGCTCAGGGGGTCTTGGATGAACTAGAGCCGGCCGCTGGTGAGGCGGGATATAAATAAAAATAAATAAATAAATAAATTTACAATGTGGAGAAGATACACATCCAGATCACTTCTGTATAATCTTTACAGCATAAAAGCTCCTTCCTCATGCAGACTGGATTGATTAATTTTTACTGAAATGGAAGTCAAGGACCCAAAAGAAGGTCCTGAAAATGAAATCAGAGACTGACAGAGTCAGGAGTTTACACAGGCCCCCAAACAAACTTTCCTTTCTTTAAGGCTTTCTATTTAATGTCATAGAAAGATTAAATGTTACAGCCGACCTGTCAGCTGAAAAGAAAGGTGTGAAGACTTAAATCTCCCCTGCAGTTGTGCCCTTTAGGTTGCAAGGCAATACTGAATTGCCCTCCAAGCACTCATTAAAGTGAAGGCCAGTCAATAATGGAGGAAGACCGAAGTCACAAATCCATGCCTCAGCCTCTGGGGGAAACAAGCAGCAATAAGGGAAGAATCAATTGTCCACAGTCTCTTGCTCCAAATAAGGTTCAAAACCTGTGACACTTTCTTCGTATCTCCTGGTTCAGTATAAATAAGTGGGAGACTAGAACTCTCAAATGTTATCTCTACTGCTCTTTGCTGAGATTTACGGGATGCAGAACATTGGTAAATCAAGAGGAGCAGAAGAGACTTGAGAAGAAGAGAAGCATATAAATAAGAGAGCTGTCAGAAAGGAGGCCTTCTCTGTCTCTCTCTCTCTATAAGTTTTAAACTGTGAGGCCAGCCTCCCTAAGGAGGTGTTAGCTACTGCAAGGGGATATATGAGAAGAAGCAAATACTACAGGATGAGAATAGCAATAAGAGAATACACCCCTTTTCCTTTGACGTTTGTTTACATTTTCGCTATTTTTCATACAGTGGTTTGTATGGAATATATATGTTGAACATGCAATGCATATCATCGAGACATACTAGGAGTCTGTGGGCATGTATAAACACACACACACATTGGATAGACATACAAATAATGCTAACATTGCTGCACAAGTAACATTGAGGATATCATGAAGAATAAGTCTATCAATGGCCACTAGCCATGGTGACTACAGGGAACCTCCACATTCAGATGCAGTCAGCCTCTGAATCCCAGTGCCAGGAGACAACATCAGATGTGGAGCTTGGACTCTATGCCCTGTTGCTGGCCCTTCAGAGGAACTGGTTGGCCACTGTGGGAGACAGGATGCTGGACTAGATGAACCATCGGTCTAATCCAGCAGGGCTCTTCTTATGTTCTTAAAATGTACAGATTTTACAAGAGAATAAATCAGCATAAACTAACAGAAAATAATACAAAAATAAAGACTCATACATTCAGTTTGCACTGGTAAGAAACGAAGTTGACACTGGAATTTGGGGTCTGAGACAACAAGGAAGAAAATCTGAGATCATCCTTAGCTGCAGAAAGGAAGCAAAACAGGACTGCTGGGGGAGAGCAAAATTCCTGGGGCCCAAGTCATCTGGAGGGCCACTGAAGCCTGGTTCCTGCTGCATTCAGAATGCCTCTCAATTTATTTTCCTTCTAATGCGGTTCTGCACTGCAGCCTTTAGGTGTGCAGGGAAGACAGAGCCCAGGAAACAGCAGTAATTTGCTCTCTGCTGGACACACCTTTTTGCAAAGTTTACTAATCCCATCAAACAAGCCACCAGTGGAGCAAGTCCAGCCAGCACAGCTCACGGTTGAGTTTGTCTGGAGGTTCTAGCAGGGGAGTGCAGCCATCGTATACCCTTGACTGAAGAACAGTACAATCCTTCTATCTGGGATGGTTATCCTCTTTGACTGAGCACGCAGCTTCAGGTGGGACGCACATGGAGCGGTGAGGGTGGTAGGGGACACCCGCCTAGCCAGCCAGATCAGCCGAATCAACCCTGGCGATCAGTGGGGTGACAGATGTCGCAGCCAGATCACCCTTACATCCAGCTCATGGTTGCTACCTTTACTACCAGACTGCAACCTCCTAACGAAGTTGTTGTTTCCAGCAATCTGTTTCTCTCTTCCTTTCCTTGCACCCAGCTCCATAGTATTGTCTGCTCAGCCACATCTTGGGGTAGTCCTTTTAGAGTATTGCAGGAAAACGATAAGTAAATAATAAAACGATATTTCCTCTTTTCTTAATATCTCTCCCTCTTTTCCAGATAATTCTCCTCCTTCACTTTACTCTCTTCCTTTCATGATCTGCTTTCATTTCTCTCTCCCCCCTCATCTAATCCCTTTATTTGTTTGTCTCTACTCCTCATCCCTATCCTGGTTGGCAACTTAGAACAACTAGTAGTATAGCAGCAAACCCTTGTTAATATTATGAATGGAAAAGAGAGAAGTTAATATTTCCCCATGATCTATTAAAGTAGTAAAAGGATACTCTCACCTCTACCTTTTATATGCATAGTAAGGGAAAGTTAATCTATTTTCGTGATTGCACATGTGGAACAGAAGTTAGAGTGCCTTATCCCCCCTCCTAGGTTTAATTTAATTACTGTTGATTACTGTTTAGGCAGTGGATTGTTGCTGTATTGGTGGGGCATCTAATAACTTTGCTATCGTAGACATTAAACTTCATGACAAATGACAATCTTTTGAGAAAATAATCAGTCTTAGTGATCCCATCTTATCCAGCACCGCTATATAATCAGTTTGACCCTGCATTTGTGCTAGGTAAAGGTACACAGGTAAACTGAAACAGATTTCATACCGATTTACTTACTGAAGATTTAATTGTAATATGGAGTTTTTATGAATTACAGCCCATGACATCAGATGTAAGATATGTGACCTATGCTGGTACTCATAGGGCGAGTTCAGACTGGCAGTTTGGCCCGATGTAAGCATGTTTCGCAAGCGGATTAAGAGGGCCGGTTCACACAGCCACAGCTGTCTGGCATTGCCGTGCCATATTCACCCCGTCCTGAAGTGTTTTCATCCTGCTTTTAAAAGGTACCTGGTGAAACAAGTATCAAAACTGTCTGGGTGTGCGTTGATCCCGCTTCCTGGAAGTGTGGACACAAATAAGCCACAATCAAGCAGCGGTGGTAATGTGAATGCGCTGATCTGGCAGGGATGTGCATAACAGCCCATGTGGCCTGTGTGCTTGAGCTAAAGCTCCCAGCCATGGGATCCTGCCCCAATTGCTGCTGCACTTATGCACCTATGCACCCATGCACCTATGTGTAGGTCAGTGAAATGGACCAACACTGCGGGCAACCATGGCACTGCTGCCAGGGGCCACCCTGCAGTGTGAACACTCCATTCTGCCTCCTCCCTGGTATGGTCCCACATCAGTTTACACAGTGTGACTGGAAAGCCCTGTGACAACTTGGCCTGGGTCTTTTTGCCCCACTTCCCTTTCGCTTCATTCTGCCAGTCTGTCCTCCACCATAGATATGTATGTACAAATATAAAAATAGACACATGGTTTGGATCAGTGTCACATGGGGCCACCCAGGTGGAATCTTTGTCCAGGGGCACATGATGGCTCTTTGCAGACCTGAGCAAAGGACAGACATGGGAAAGTTGAAGAAGTATAGAAAGTTGAAGGGAAATAGTCATCCTAACTGAAAAAAATACAGGAATGGATTCTGTGAGTATATACTACCAATTTTCCACCAGCGTAAGCAGCTTAGTCCTCTTTTCCACTGATGCTTGAAAAGCTGATAATAAGTCACAGGATTATCAAGGTTAGAAAGCCGTGTGGGTGTGTAAAGCCAGTGGGGGGGGGGGGGGTCAAGCAGGACCTCCCTTTTCTTCCATCTGCCAAAATAAGCTGGGTACAATCCAATGCATTTTGGATCCATATATGAGTTACCCTGGGGACATTCCCAGTTCATCCCTTGATCTACATGTACATTTGCAAATGTGCTTGAAAAATGATAAATGGTAGAACTGCCCCCTCCACTGAAGACAGCAGAGGACCTTAGGAACCACTGAACTGAGAAATCATTGTGAAAATATTTACTCTATAGGTAGTAAAAATGTGACAAAATAATCCAAAACAGAGCTGCTTTAGGCTATCCTTAAGAGGTAAATTTCATACCTTACTTTTAAGATTCTGGTATGAAATAAATTATCCAATTAAATAACCAGGTATGGTCATACTTTCATGTTGTGTAAACGTCATCATCTATGAACAGAACACTTAGGTATGCATTGTGGCATTTCTCAGAAAAATGTATATGCATGAAAGCATTTTGCTGGCAAATCTGCAATATATTGTATACATGTTTTGTTTGTATGTGTGTGTGTGTTGCATTCACTAATGAATGTTCAGATACAAAAAAAAAATCAGATTTAGTTAAATATGCTAGGAAAGACCTTTGCTTGAGACCTGCTTTCAATAGAGTTATGACTGAACTAGGTAGATTATAGATCTGATTATAAGGAAGTTCCTTATTTTCAGACAGAATAGACATTTGAGACAGATGGCTTGAGATGAGACCTAAACCATATGACCTCCTTATAGTCTGAAATATCACTGATTCAAGACAGAGAAGAGCAAAAGCATACATAAATAAGAGGCTGAGGAAGGATGAGGACAGAGCAACCGACTGAATTACTTTCCATGCACCAGCGGATTACATGAGATGGGTTACTTTAGTAAAGCAAAGTCTTTTGTTTCAACTTAATGTACTGTAAAGGGTTTAGATTTATTCTAATGGTTTTAAAGGCACATTAAGATCACTCTTATGCCAACTGGAGCATCCACACAGGCGCATCATTTGTAAATCTTCTGGGATTTGCTAGATCATGCTTGTAGCATATATTTCACATTAAACAGTAAGTACAACATAAAATAAAGCTATTTGGTGGGATTGCAGTAAGTGCTGTGAAAATGCTCTGACTCTGATAGGTTACACTATTTCCTCACCCAAGCAATGACCAGGACTTCCTAGTGCAGATGCTGTAATGGTAGAAATAGGGAGAATACAGATGCATACCCAGTTTCTCTTCTCACACCTTCAACTGTGCAGCCCCCTTAGCCATGAGGGTGGGATTAGCCCTTGTAAAAACTCATATCATGGGGAGGAGGTGTCATGGATCTAGCTAAAATTATTGAGAAGCTATTGTAGGTCCTGGGTAGCCACACTGCAAGCACTTCTCCAGGTCAAAACCAGAGAATGACTGGTTTAAGGAAGCAAAGAATAAAGTAACTCCACAGCAGTATAACCTTGACATAGGTCAGATATAGTCTGGTTGATATCAACAGATACAAGGAATATTGAGCTGCAAGTTTAAGTCCAGGTGCAAAGACTGTCTGAGACACTAATGAAAATGGCCCGTATATGGGCTATTGGCTAGTGACAAACGGATAACTGTAAGCACGTGTAATTCGTAATCATCGTTGTTGAGACATATAGCTTCATCTGAGAATATATGCATACAAGTACTTAAAGGGGATATCTCATATTTCCCACCCACCCTTTTCCCTCTTTCCCTTTCCTAAAATGCCCCATACTCTCTCCTATTTTCCTGCTTCCTTCTCTCCTAGGGCTGCCAAGTCCAACTTGGGAAATATCTGGGGACTTTGGGGGTGGAGCCAGGAGACTTTGGGGGTGGAGCCAGGAGAAAGGAAGTGACATCATTTTGTGATGTCACATCCTGTGATGTTGCTTCCACATGCTTCCACATGAACTCATGAAGTTTCCTAATACTGAATCAGGCCATTGGTCCATCAAGGTCAGTATTGACTACTCAGACTGGTAGTGGCTCTCCAGGGTCTCAGGCTGAGATCTTTAATGTCACCTATTACCTGATCCTTTTTTAGCTGAAGAGGCTGATACCTCCTGCATGTCAAGCAGGTGCTCTATCACTGAGCAACAGCCCTACTGAATCCTTCCTCATCTCGGCAGAATATGAAGCCCTAAGTGCTACACAAGTGCTAAATATGATTTTCAGATCATAAGAACAGGAGAGAAGCCACAGTGGATCGGCCCATCCAGTACAGCCCATCCAGTACAACACTCTGTCACAACAGTGGCCAAAAATACCAGGTGCCCTCAGGAGGTCCAGCAGCGGGGCCAGAACTCCAGAAGCCCTCCCACTGTTGCCCCCCAAGCACCAAGAATGCAGAGCATCACTGCCCCAGACAAAGGGTTCCATTTAGACCTTGTGGCTAATAATAGCCACTGATAGACCTCTGCTGGATGGGGACAGAGAGAGAGAGAGAGAGAGACAGACAGACAGCTTTTTCACTTACTCTTGCCCAATTCCCAGGCTTTATTTCTGGCCCTTGTTTCACCCAGCTGTTGTCCATGTAAGTCCCATAACTTCTCCCCCCCCCCCAGCATAGGCTTTTTGGTGGCTAAAGAGGACCTTTGTCCTCCCCTTTTCGCCAGCAGAAAAGCTAGTTGGATTCATCCCTAATTTAAAATACCGGTTACTTGATGTACAAATGCTTTTAAAAATGCAGATTTTTACTGCCGGAGGGGGGGACACAGTTGAAAGAAACAGAAAATTGGCATAAAAATGAGGAATCCCAACTTTTATTTGCAGAAGGGAAATGAGGATTGGGGGGACCCAAACAGCCACGACAAGACATTTTAAACAATCCCACTCCCAGACCTTCTACAGGCAACCTCTCCTTGTGATGTTTACCTCTTTGGAAGTGACAGTTTATTCCTTTGACAAAACCACAGTGGACAGACAGACAGAAAAAAGAAAGAGGGGGAGGGGGAGAGACAGAGAAGGAAAAGAGCTCGCAGACCCCAGCTTACCCGAGCAGTTTACTCAGCAGCAACCTTGCACGCAGTAGAAAGAGCTTAGTCCCGCCTTAATCTCTGGGCGGGGCTCTCTTGCTGGCTCAGCTCTTAAAGGGGAAATTTCCCTTTTAAGAAGTTCAAGAGGCTGGCCAGGGCAGGCTCCGAGGTTCCCCTGCTGGCAGCCATTTTGTCCCCCCGGTGGCCAATCTTGGAAAAGCGGGGGAAAGCTTTAAAAATCGGTGTTTCCCCCACTCTACCGGTTGACTTGGCAGCCCTATACTCCTTCCCCCCTAGTTTTATCTGCTTCCTGAATCCAGCTTTCTCTCCTTCCCTCCCCCTCCCAGCAACCTCTACGTGGGAAAAGTCTGGTCCAGTTGTCTGGTGCCACCCCGACTTCAGGCCTGGCTAAGTAATATAGAGAACCTGCAAGGTTCCTGGCTGCCAGGAACAACTCAAAGCCTTGTGGGGAAGACTCGTGGACTTGCTGGGAGGGAGGAAAGAGACAGCCTAGTCAGCCTGGAGTCCCAACATCACTGACTAAGACAGCGAGAAGAGAAGCCCAGGCAGGTCCTTCCTTCCTTCCTTCCTTCCCTCCCACCTCCCCTTCCCTTCTTCCAAGCCTCAGCCTCCCCCTCCCCGCTGCAGGCATCAAAAGGCTTGTGTGGATTTGGGGGGGGGGTGTCCTGGCTCCTGCTCCCCTGGGCAGACAGAAACAATACTTGGATAAAGTATCCATGCCAGGAAGCTGGCTCTTCTCCAGCTCTTCTATTTTTATTTTATTTTATTATTTTTTGTGTCATCAGAAGTGATGCCATGGCCCCCCAGTCCCCACCACCACCAAAAACTATTTAGCTACCGGGCTGGCAGAAAGACTGTCTTACTATGTACAAGCTAATAAGATCGAAAGGGTTAAAAAGCATGCAATTTTATTGACTGTGGAGCAAAAAACTTTTGCTATTGTTCGTTCTCTAATGGCACCTGCTGCCCCAAGTACAAAAATTTATGATGAACTGATAGCTCTGTTGAAGACACATTTTGCCCAATACCATCTGTTACTCTAGAGGGTCTGTTTTTTCAAGTGTGATCAGTGAGCCAGTGAAAATGCAACAGAACACATTTCAGAGCTCCATCACCTTGCTAAACATTGTAAATTTGGGGGTCTTCTGGAAGGCTTGTTATGAGATTGGCTCATCTGTGGAGTTAAGGATGAGGCCATGCAGTGGTGCCTTCTCTCTGAACAGAATCTGACTTTTGCTTCAGCACAGCAACAAGCATTAGCAGCTGAAGCCACTTCATGTAGTGTCAGAGAAATTTGTAACAAGCCCCCCCCCCCCCCCCACTGATGCCCACATTCTCCAACAAACCCCAGAATTGGACGAGGAACAAGTCCAAAGGCTCACATCTACATCTGTGGGATTATGCTAGTCACGTCATACATCTATATGTAAAAACTGTGAAGGGCAACATAAACGAAGCAAATGCAGATTCGGGAATGCTGAGTGTTGCACTTGCCACTAAAGGGGTCTCATTGTAAGAGCTTGTCAGTCAACCACTAATCCCAGGAAACAAAGTGAGTGGGGGGAAAGTACCCAGCTGCAAACTGCCCATAATTTGGAGGGTTTCCCTCAGAAAGACATTGTATTCCATTCAACATATCCATGCATCATATGCTACTCTGTTGAACAGTAGCAAGCAGCAGTGTTAATTCATTCCCCTCCAGCCCCCCTCCATTGCTCCAGCTGATTTCTAGGCAGCTGCTGCCTTGATGGGTGGCACACCCACAAGTAGCAAGGAATGGTCCCCCTTTCTCTGCCCTACAAGAATTGCTGTGCTACTGCTGCCATTGCACAACAGTTGGTGCACCCAGCAGCAGTGAGGGACAGGTGGCCATAGCCCCCACCCTCAACTATCACTGGCCCCTCTCCTCTCCTGGCTCTTGCACCTGCACTGCCAGCCGCCAGCCACTCTAGAACAGTTGCTGGGGCAGTGTGGCAGAAGTGAGTGGAGATAAATATGCTGCATGTTGGGGGGCATGCAGAAAGTGCCCAGGGCAGCTGCCCCAGCTGCCCCATGGCTAAGACCACCCCTGAGCCTTCTAGGTCAGGACCACAATAATCTGTTTGAAATGTGTGGTCAGACTGTCAGTCTCACCTGTCCAGTAGTTTCAAGATTCTTCTCTGAAATTAAATATAAATACCAGTAACTGTCATCTCTAGAAGAATCTACACTTTTTTATCAATGACTACCTGATTCTTGACTAGAACTGCTCACCTGCAATCTGAATCCATAAGTGTTACTAATGGGTCAACATTTCTGAAGAAACAGCAGAACATGTCAGGATTTGAGTCTCTGAGACACACCTAATAGAAACCATCCCTGTCATTTCCTCATCAGGCATGAAGAGTACCTTCTTTGAGTGAAACGTCAGGCCGTGGCTTGACAGCTCCAGGTGGAAGATTATTCTGCAGTTTAATCATTCTCTGACAGCATCAGTTACTCCTTCATCTGCATCTATTAACCTTTTCTTCCACATGTTCGAAACTGTGTGTGTGTGTGTATGCACCTTATGTCCAAAAGACTGCTATACCACAGATTCAACTGCTGATGTAGAATTCAGTACCCTGAAAATGTCCACACATTTTTACGTTTTTTAGAGAGAAGAAAAAGAAATATATCACTATAAGTGATAGATCTCTATAAATCTTCAAAATATTTTGGCAATATGAGATTAAATTGTGATGGGAAATAATTACAGGATTTAGAAGTGTGACGGGTAGTACCTTCTGTGGCTACGCTAGAAATGAAATCGCCCACCCCTTCTCCTATGAGTTAGCACTGCCCTGTATTTTCTATTCTTCCAGAATTACAGTTCAAGGGTATGGATGAGTGTGTTTTTGGAAAACCCCAGTCTCCATCTCATTTTTTTTCCCTTTTAGAGAAATGAACCCATAATTCTTCACTTATTTTTCTGTCGCTGTAATATAAATGACATAACACATAAAAATGGATATAAATATGTTGTGTGTGTGAGCATTAATGGTGTAAAAGTCACCCCCAGCCTCTGGAATTCTCTACCCCAGGAGTCAGGTGAAGCCAACTCACTGCAAGCCTTCAGATGGCAATTAACAACTCTTTTTAAATTTTGTAAAGGCATTTTAAATTCGACTCCTATACTGGTATTAATATTATTTTTTATTGTATTTTAAACTCTTAGCAATCCAAAAAGCCCAGCTTGGCTCAAGCTTTTTAGAGCCTGGGAGCAAAGCAGGGTGGGCCACAGTCAGTACTTGGATGGGAGACCACCAGGAAACACTGGGGTTGCTATGCAGAGGAAGGCAGCAGCAATGGCAAACCACCTCTGCTCATCTTCTGCCTAGAACACCCTGTGGATAGAGTCACCATGAATCAGTTACAACTCAATGGCATATTCTTCTGTAAACTCTTGTAGCATTTTAAAATGTAGAAATAACTATTATGATACCCGTGCTTTTTGTTAGTTTAATAAAAAATATGGCATATTCATGTTCTAAATAAAAATGAGATTGATTATATGATCTACTATCGGGTGCCAAGTAGAATCTGCATATCACTGTTTCTGCAGATGCTCCATTGGTTACCAGTCAGTTCCTGGATTCAATTCAAGGTGCTAGCTAAAACCATCAAGGCCCTCAAAGGCATTGGACCCACATACCTGCAGCCTCAGGAATGCTTCTCCTGCTATTTTCTGGTGTGACAGCACTGCTCATCTGAGCAAAGCCTTCTGAAGGTGTCACTCTACCAATGGGTATAATCAGAAATTGCAGCTTCACCATATACTCTTTGTGATGACTCCTTTATTGTGGAATGTTCCACCTGAAGCTGTTATGAAGCCCCCCCCCCCCCCCGGCATCTATCATTTCACAAAATGTACAAAATAAAATTGCTCAGGACAGGAAGGCATTCTTGTAGAAGGATCAAAGCTGTGGTGTAATGGTTCAACTCAGGAGGTGAATTTTATCAGGGTGATTGTCTTGTTGCCTAAAATACATATGTTTGGATGTGTTGTTCTGGTTTCCCCCCACCTCCTTCTACAATCCCAGCTCAACTACATTGTTTTGTCTTACTATGAATCTTTGCTGTAGATTCAAATGTTAGTATCTTGTAATATAGTCAGTGACTGCTTGATGTTCTAATGCTAATCCACCTACTGACTGACTGAAAGGTTTTTTTTTTTAAAAAAAATCATAGTTTATATGATATGATAGGATGATGGTATAAATAAATAAATAATTTTAACAAACCATTTAACCTCAGCCTTCATTTAGAGTCTGCACTTAGGTTCAGATAGGCCACTATTATTTTATACTTGGTGTTTTTTCTTTTGCTTATGTGTCCCATTTTTCCAGTGCTAGGACCGTTGTGGACTCAGCTGAACTGTCACATCCACTCCACCCCAGTTCTACGAATAAATCCATAGATTCATCCACATGACTGGAAAGTTTAGAAGATGTGTTCTGCTGACTAGATGAAACAAGATCCTCTCCCAGTTATGTCTATCTCATAAGTTACATATATTACTTCAGCAGCTCCAGTCCCAGCTTCAGTGTTCTGAGAAGGATCTTAAGATTCTATTCAGGATGGCAATGTAAAACACCCAACAAAGACCTGGAGAAACGTTTACTTACAACCGTGCTAAAAGGGGCCCACTGGAAACAAAGAGTCAGCTGTGTTATAGATTACATAGGCTAAGCTTTTACTTCCTCATCAAAGTTCCTTGCAGTGATCCTTCTCCATTTATAGGACTGGCAGAATTCTCACACACTTCATATGGTAAATTGTAATTGATGCAGCTTGGCAGGTTTCAGGCGCAAAGACTGATAAACAGCCATTCTTTCTGGCCTTTGCTATTCCTTTCACTTTCGAGCCCAGCTGCCAATCGGTTGGACACATTTTCCTATGAGAAGCCTTCCTAGTACCTTCTAATTACACTAATTAACTTTCTGTTTTTATGTTACTTGTGGCATGTTGATATTCTAGGAAATAGCAGTTACTTTTCATCTATACTACCTGGCTCAGATATATTTGATTATCTTATTTAATGCCATTTTAGAGCTTCTTTTGCTAAGCTATTTCATTAGTTCCCTCCTATGAACAATATTCAGTTTCAGCAAAAGGTATATGTATATTTGTTGTGTATATAAATATTGCACCCTAAGAAACAAAACAGCAGGCATACCTTACTCTGTTGCCAAATGGAAAACTGGATAGCTCTAAATATGCACCTTTCCAGCCTATTTATTTAAGACAGTGGTCCTCAGTGTGTCATTTGTGTCCCTATTCCCCAGCAAAGTAGAGACAATCCTGGCTTTTTTCCCCGCATCTTTGGAGCAGGAGGTTTTCCAGAAGATCCAAGGAAGCGTCACATTTGTGTCTGCAGGGAGCACCCATTTGGAAACAGCTGCCTTCATCAACATTTAGTGACTGCTTGGAACCTTCCAACATTTAGTTACTGGTCTCAGCTTGCATGGCAGCCATTTTATGGTTCTTCACACGCACAAGCAGCCATTTCTGGTGATGCTACTACCTGTTCTCACAAATCCAGAAGTGCCCATAGACTACACAAGAAGAGAACACCTGCCTTAATAGATATTGTTCTTTATCCATCAAGAAAGAGCTTCTGGTTTAGTCATATAATTTCCAATTATGCAAGCAGCTCCAGCCCAGTTTTAGATTGATGGGAACATGCTTGATGCTGGGAGTAAGACAGGCAAAATGCACAAGGCTGGAACAACAGAGAAACAAGTCACACAGCTTCTCCACACATTCATATCAGCAGGCTTGAGACAACTCAAAAAGTCCATTGTTTTAAGCTGATTTTTTTCCAGTTGTATAGGTTGAATAGATGGGGAGCTAGGGATGGGGGCAGCCAAGGTCTGTATGAAATCATCCATGTATGAATTCATCCATGTGAGAAACATGAGTAATACAATTTAGAACACATTTCAAGCACTCAAAAAGTATTGAGCATTTGAAGTCACTGCTTGAATCAGATTTCAAGAGATCTTATAGTGGATCTGTATAAAGTACCATCAAGTCACAACTGACTTATGGCAACCCCAGTAAGGGACTTTCAAGGCAAGTGAGAAGCAGAGGTGGTGTGCTATTGCCTTTCTCTGGCGTCTTCCTTGGAGGTCTACCATCCAAGTACTAACCAGGGCAGACTCTGCTTAGCTTCTGAGATCAGATGAGATTGGGTTGTACCATGCCACCTTCCCTCCCCTAGTTGTAGTGGGTAGCTTGATGAAAATGTCAACTTAGTGTGTGAAAGTGGTAAAACAAGAAACTTTATGCTGTAGATTACTGGAAAATGAATTGAAAAATAGAGTGGCCAATATTATGATATTCCTGTACAGATCTATGGTACAGTCTCATTTAGAATACTGTGTAAAATTCTGGTTTCCATACCTCAAAAAGGATATTGCATTTCTGGAAAATGTTTACAAGAGAGTAACCAAAATGAGTAAGGGGACGTTCCTAAAGGCTAAAGAGCCTTGGGATTTAAATTAAGGGGGAAAAGGTGGTTGAGGAGGTTTATAAAATTATGCATGTAGAGAAGAAAGTTGATAGAGGGAACTTTTCCTCCCTCTGTCATAATACTAGAATGCAAGGGCATACAATGAAACTGAGTAGCAATAGATTCCGAATGGACAAAAGGAAGTACTTCTTTAGTCAGTGAGCAATTAAACTGAGGAGTTCGCTGCCAGTTGATGCAGTGACAGAAATCTGACAGAGAGCCAGCCTACATCTTGCCTGAACAGTTTGGTCATGCCTGCCACCTAAGTTAATTCAGTCACCTACAACCATCTTACAACCCTTCTCTATGGTATCAGCCAGGTATCCCATAATGGTACCCACTTACAATAAAAGGGTTACATTAGCCAGTGACTTTGGATTTTGACCCTTTCATCAATGGGTGCTCAGATCCTAAGGTCCCATAAATAGCAGTGCAACCAAAATTTCATCAGTGGTCTGCAAGATCTTGAAGCATTGGCCCAACGCCATCATAAATTCTAGTTCTGCAACAATTTTAGCCAATAGCACTTCCTCCCCTGTCCATATCCAGATAAATCCAGGTGCAGAAAAAGAGCTTACCAAGGCTTTTGGGGGTTTTTTGGGGGGGGGGAATAGTTGTTCTGCTCTGAAATCTTCTCCCATCACTACTGACACTTAAGTCATTGGACTTTCTCATCAAAACATACAGAGTATGCATTTTCTCTAACCTGTTCTGCTTCACTTTCCAAATTGATCCTCCATGTGTTTCTAGCCAATCCCCCGTCTATTAACTTTTTGGCCAGTCTAGCCAGCTAGTCTTCCCTCATAGCATCTGCACCTGGCTAGGGAATTCTTCCCTTTCTATCCTCCAAATCCTTCCCCACTCATCCTTTTTTTCTTCTGTTCCCTTTTTTTGGCAGCCTTTCACCTATCTCTTCTGTACAGGTTGGTCTCTCTGTACTAGCCACATAGGAAGAACAAAATTTGGGTAACTTTACTTGGCCATTAACTTAAAGTAATACAAATAAACACTAAAACTGTGCAAAGGTCAATGGTTTTTATTGGATGTGTAAATTACTACTGTATCATTGACATTGAATAGTGTAGTCTCAATGTCTTGTATCAATGTCATTTTGCTTCCCCTTTTTAATTCTCTGTCTCAGTTAGGTCAATAAAAGTCACTTTATGGTCAAATATATGTCCCCTTTGAGAACAAAAGACTCACTAGAAAAGACAATAATGGTAGGAAAAGTTGAAAGCAGCAGGAAAAGAGGAAGATCCAGCATGAGATGGATTTACTAGATAAAGGAAGCCACAGCCCTCAGTTTGCAAGACCTAAGCAATAGGACATTTTGGAAGTCATTAATTCATAGGGTTGCTGCAAGTCAGATGTGACTTGATGACACTTAACACACAAATCTGTCCCCCCCTCCCTTCTTTCCATAGTGGTAGAAAGTCCTGTCAAGTCACAGCTGACTTATAGTGACCCTGTAGGGTTTTCAAGGCAAGAGATGTTCAGAGATGGTTTGCCATTGCCTGCCTACATGTCATAACCCTGGTATTCCTTGGAGGTCTCCCATCCAAATACTTGCCTGGGCCAACCCTGCTTAGCTTACCAGATCTGATGAGATCAGGCTAGTCTGGGCTACCAAGCTCAGAGCCTTCCCTAGGATATTTATTATGCACTTCTGGAAACTGTGCATAGAAGAAGAGATTGGATTTATATCCCACCCTTCACTCACTTAGAGTCTCAGAGCAGCTTACAAACTCCTTTCCTTTCCCCTCCCCACAACAGACACCCTGTGAGGTAGGTGGGGCTGAGAGAGCTCTGAGACAACTGTCCTTGAGAGAACAGCTGGTACAGAGCTATGGCTTGCCCAAGGTCATCCAGCAGGTGCAAGTGGAGGAGTGGGGAATCAAACCCAGCTCTCCCAGATTAGAGTCCGTGCACTTAACCACTACACCAAACTGGCATACACTAGATTTGAATTCCTCCTACCCCAGAATCCATGTTTGACATCTACACATATAAAGGATGCTCGTCATATGTGTGCACTGACACAACAACCGGTTTGGTTAACACCTTAGCCTCTATGCTGTGTTCTGTGGCCCTCCATGGAACTGGTTGGCTACAGTGTGGCATAGGTTGCTGGACTAGTTGGTCTGATTTTCTAAGCATCTGAATTCAAATACAGAGATTTTTATTCTATTTCTATAGCTGACTGTCCCTATGTACATACACAATAAATTTTCTGATAGGAAGGAAACTACAAGACAGTTCAGGAAATACAATTGCTGCTTATTTACAAGGGCTCCTCTGAATAAAAGCATTCCCCAAGCACACATGTAAAAATAGCCATAAAAGAAGTGAGAGCATTTAAGAAACTTGTACAGTGCCACTTTTGAGGCATGCATTTAAAAATTGTGTGCTGTCCAATGCAAATCCAAATTTAAATGTCACACTGGAAACTCTCGCACTCATTCCTTTGCTGAATCATTTGTCAGCCTTCACTTCCTCATAATGAAGAGATAGAGATATAAAAGAAACAAATAAATGGAAATCTGTTTGTGGCATCTAAAAACCCAGCCTTGAAATCTTTTCCTGCAATTATTTTTGTTAAATTTACCTGCAGAAAAAAGGACGCTAAATAAAGCAAAAGCATCGCTCCTGTAAAGGCAACAAAAGGCAAAGCCTTGGGTCTTCCCCCCCTTCCTAGGCTTAAATGCCAGCTGTAATCACACAAAATAGCCTTTTTTTGCTCATCTCCTGACTCTCATCAATAGATGTATTACTTCTGCTCTTGTGACAGACTTGGGTAAGTGCTGGATGGGAAAATACGATAAAATTGTATCTAAGGCTTTTGTTCACCCTTTCATGTAAACCTTATGAAAAGCAGT
This sequence comes from Lepidodactylus listeri, assembly GCA_029233225.1. Taxonomy (NCBI): domain Eukaryota; kingdom Metazoa; phylum Chordata; class Lepidosauria; order Squamata; family Gekkonidae; genus Lepidodactylus; species Lepidodactylus listeri. The sequence continues at coordinate 43,331,948 of JARCFY010000002.1, read as the reverse complement.
TTACTTTCCTGCTGGACTCAACTAAAGAAGTTTTTGCACAATGACTTTCATATTTCCTAATATATTCTTCTGAGAAAATGCCTTGATCTAGTATGCAAAGCAAATCTCAGGACTTATCGGGTCAGATCCAACTATGTGTGCGAGGAAAAAAGAACACACTTAGTGCTGCTTCCATGGGATCCAAGGCCTTTATTTATTTATTTGTTTGTTTAAAGTTCTTCTTTACAGTGGACTGTGTCGCCAAGTCACGGACAACTTACGGCAACCCTGTAGGGGTTTTCAAGGCAAGAGACTAACAGAGATGGTTTGCCATTGCCTGCCTCTGTGTAGTGACTCTGGGCTTCCTTGGGGGTCTCCCATCTAAATACCAACCAGAGTACTACCCTGCTTAGCTTCTGAGATCTAACAAGTTCTGGCTAGCCTGGGCCATTTAGGTCAGGTCCTAACCCCTTTACGTTAATGAAAATGCTTTGGAAATAGCATCCTTAGCTATATCAGCAATATGCACTCCATGGCTCATGAAAAGCCATATTTGCAAGTACCATCAACCAAAAGAGCCACATCATGCCTTCATCACTGACATGAGTTCTTGCAGCTTACTCATTCCTCTGGTGGCAGCTTTTCAAGGTGGGGACCACCTGCTAGCCACAAGCCCCACCGGGCAAGTGTCTTGTCCCCTTTCCTGAAATATGGGGCAGGTGCCACACTGGGGAACAGAGCTGAGAATAGCCACAGGTGGCCTTTGAAAGAATCCACTGAGGGAGTATCACTGAACTATATGATACGCACATGTATGCACACCACTTGACTACTCAGTACTTCAAGACAGGTCATGTGAAATGATTTAATTGACAGGCATGGTATTATTTATTTATTTATTTATTTATTTATTTATTTATTTATTTATTTATTTAATTCGGCTTCTAGGCCGCTCTCCCCGCATAGCAGGCTCAGAGCGGCTTACATAATTAGGTGAACCTCATTCACAATAAAACAGTTAAAAACAGTTAAAACATTACAACATTACATAAAACATTATTACATATCATAGGTGAATATGAAAGTTCTGTCTGTAGTGATAGATATCTGATTGTCCATCCACATATGCAACCCATCAGGTATCGGGGAACCACACTTTAACAGCAGGATTAGTACATACCTGCACTATGGAAAATGGTAGCCTATGGCCCAGAGACATCTTTCAGAACCATCTTCCATGCCCTATAGCTCCATAAGGTAGCATGTGGCATGGGGATGAGACAGAATTCTCAGGATCATTGGTTTAATTTAAATCATGATGCTTCGAAGGAGAAATAGGACACATTATGAGGCACAATTTGTTAGTTACATTTCGGTGTCTTGTTTGAGGCTGAGCTTCAGAGAGACAAGGCAGGGTCTACAGGGCCAGGGTGGGGGAATCACAGAGGGTGGACTCAACAAAGTAAGAAGCTTTGATGTTGTTCTGTAAAGTCTGAAGGTGGACTGAGGCCTTAAATTCTCCTCTCCAAGGAGGTAGGGATATACACCCACCACTCTGGCCCTTAAATGTGCTGAGGCTGGATACAGTGGTGAGAACTAGAATGGTGCTGTGGCTTGAGAGGACAGTTCAGGACAGATCTTGGGAGTGCCAGCTGCCTCTGAGATGGACAGTTCAGAGTCCAAGTCTGAGGAGGAAAGCAGGGCTTTTCCACTAGATCCTGTTCTTCCTTGATTACCTTCTCTGCTTTGTATTTGGGATTCCTCTACCACTGACCTCCTTCAGCCCCCTCCAGCACTGCCAGCACTGCATATGTGTACCACATGGATTCACAGTGCTGTAGGTGGGTGGGTGCATTACTGCAAACAAAGAACTGTTCTGCTATAAAAAGGCACACAATCAGGAGAAAAGAAAAAGCACAACGAATGTAGAGAAGGTTAAAGCATTTTAGATTTTGTTTTCAGTATATGTTCTAAAACTCAAAATAATGACAAAATATAAAAGTAGTGCTAGGGAAAATATCTGTTGGTAAGCATAAGCAACTGAAATGGAAAATTCAGTTCTTATTAAATCCCGCCTCCCCCTCAAGAATATATTCAATGAATCAGACTGCCACCAACATTTGTGAACAAGTACGCAAAAGCCATTTTTGAAGCCTTCAGACTTCTTTCATTCTAGCTTGTCATCCTGATGTGACAAGCTTACAAGGGAAAAAAGGAAGGGGGGAGGGATGGCTTGGCAAAAACTATTAAACAGCTTTTGTGAACATTTCAACATTTTGTGTCAACTTTGCCTAGATGTGTCCGCAAGACCACAAGCAAAATGTCAAACAGATCCAATGGCATTGCTAAAACTCTTATAGCAATGGAATTTACTGGGGAAAATATCATCCATGCACTTGAATTTGTTTTTTTATAAAACAGCTAGCCAGTTTTGGCTAAAGGTCTCAGTGATGTCTATGAAAAGAAACAGAAATTAGGATGAAGCAAGGGCCTGAAGCTTGACTAGAGCCATTGTCTCAGATACTACAACAAACACTGTTTGGGGCTCTGAGGCAGGAACTTCACAATGAGGGATGGATGAAGATGCTGTTTGTTTGTATCTTGTATTCCCATATGAATTTATCATGAACATAATTTGCTTTGCTGCTTTTCCCAGTCCTTCTTCCTGGTATTTTGCAGGGATGGGGGTGAATTGGCCATTTTCCGGAATGATTCCAGTGGGTCACTGTCCTGATTCCCTCATACCCCTGTGCCATTGGCAAGAAGGTACATGGTAATGCTCAGATTTGCCTGTGCTAGCCCAGGTGTTGTAGGGCAGGCCAGAAGGAGCATAGGTATGGTGACCCCTGGTTCTGCTGTGTGCTGGCATCTGGGGAGGTGGAACATGGGTGCCTGGCTTCAGCTTGTGCCAGCCAGGCATACTGCAGCCAGCCAGGAGGAGCAAAGCAGTGTCTCCTTTCTGTCCAGCCATCTCTTTGAACCTCCATCGGGTACCAGGGGAATAGAGGAGGGAAGGGGCATGGCATCAGGAGGGGGTGTGGCCCTTTTCCAGGGTCAGTTTGGCCTCCCAGTCTATCCTGCCCAGAATTGAGCTAGCAACAGTGCATCTCTGTCAGTCATCCTTTCCCAGGGCTCATTTTGTAGCAGGAGCTCCTCTGCGTATTAGGCCACACACCCCTGATGTAGCCAATCCTCCAAGAGCTTACAGTAGCTCCTGTAAAAAGAGCTCTGTAAGCTCTTGGAGGATTGGCTACATTAGAGGGGTGCGGCCTAATATGCAAAGGAGCTCCTGCTACAAAATGAGCCCTGTGATCTTTCCCAACATTATTACAGATCTCTCTGCCTATTATGCTTGGGTGTGTTTTGCCTGGCTTTCACCATGTATGTTTGTCAGGGTTTTTTTTTTCATTCTGCATTGGTTTTCCTCCCTTCAGTGCTCAGTTTGCTTTCCTGCTGTTGTTTTCCCAGGTTTTCTGAGTGTGGATTTGTGCCAATTTTTTCCTTGTTTTGTTTCCGAGCCAAAGGTAATTCAAAAGTATACAGATTCCCTTGGATTCCCCCACCCCTTTGCTGCCCCTCAGAGGTCACTCCCCCGCTCACATTGAGGTCATTCTGACCACTCTGTACCTTCCACCATTAATCCGTGTGCAAGCTCCACTGATTACTTTTTCCATTTCCATTTTAATTTTTTTTAACAAATGGCATGAGTCTAGTGCTATGAGACCATTGCTAGTCTCATGCCACCTGTAAAAAAAACCCCTCCTGGTTGGGCTACCCTCTCCAGTTTGGTGTAGTGGTTAAGTGGGTGGACTCTAATCTGGGAGAACCGGGTTTGATTCCCCACTCCTCCACTTGCACCTGCTGGATGGCCTTGGGCAAGCCATAGTTCTGGCACAGCTGTTCTTGAAAAAGAGCAGTTTCTGTCAGAGCTCTCTCAGCCCCACCTACCTCACAGGGTGTCTGTTGTGGGGTGGGGGGAAGGGAAAGGAGATTGTAAGCCGCTCTGAGACTCCCTTGGGTAGTGAAGGGCGGGGTATAAATCCAATCTCTTCTTCTTCTTCTTCTTCCTGCTGCCCAGTTTAAACCAGGCAGCAAGATAAGGCACTATCTTGCACTACAGGGATCCATTGGCTTGCCACGCACACAGCAAGCCCAGCTCTGCTGCCCAGATTTTGAATCTCTTCAATTGTTAAGAAATTTTAAACACTGCTATCTGGCAACCCCTGAAGTTGAGCCATATAGAGAGTCCCATTTGGGTGTTTATAGAACCTCAAGTAACACTGGCAGTGATAAAAGGTAAGGATGAGAGGAATTTAAATGGAAGGTACTTACTAGATGTTACTGCACAGTTGCAATAGGCAATTGCATGAATTTTTTTAAAAAAAACCTTTGGGCACCCCCCCCCACATGCCACAAATGACACTCCCACCTCAATTAAGAAAAAACATATTTTGAGGTTGTAGCTGCAGAATAAATACATCAGAGCAAAAAATAATGGTGTGTATGGCAGGCACAGAATCCAAGGTCAAGCTTAAAGGCTTGACTGCTCGGATTCTTCAGTAAGCTGTGAGTTCATCATAGGTCTTTGTTAGAGGAAGCATATTAGCCATTTTCAAGGGGCCACCTATTTCCAGAGTGGAAGGGGAAAAGATATCAGTGTGTGCAGTGTGGTAGCAGGAAAATTCACAAGAAACTTATCTGTTCAGCTGTGTATTGTATTCAAGATTTAATTTAAATATTTTTTTAAAGAAGTGTTGTTGAGATGGTTAGTTTTTATACCTGATAATTACCACAGATACAGGTGTTCTTGAGTAATAATCAGATGTGGTCCAAAACAGTCTACTGCCATCCTTAAGTGGTGGTGGCTTAAGAGCCAGTTTGGTGTAGTGGTTAAGTGCACGGACTCTAATCTAGGAGAACCAGGTTTGATTCCCCACTCGTCCACTTGCACCTGCTGGATGACCTTGGGCAAGCCATAGCTCTGTACCAGCTGTTCTCTCAAGGACAGTTGTCTCAGAGCTCTCTCAGCCCCACCTAGCTCACAGGGTTCCTGTTGTGGAGAAGGGAAAGGAGTTTGTAAGCCACTCTGAGACTCCAAGTAAGTGAAGGGCAAGATATAAATCCAATTTCTTCTTCTTCTCTTCTTCTTCTTCTTCTTCTTATCCCTTGTGGCAACTATGGGTTAAGCAATCTACCTTTATCATCTATTGTGCCTCCCCGGGCAGTCCATAGCCCTCAAAGCTAGATTTTGTCCCCCTGAGAATGGTGACTGTGACAAAAACAACCCGGCTCTCATTTCAGATCATACTGCATTACATAAGTGTGGGTACCATGCTGTTCCTCTCTGAAGACATGCCAGGCCCAGGACCGGTCTTTCAATTCCCATCCTTCAGACTCCCATTGCTTCTAAACTTTTCATCTGAGCTGCATTGTCTGAAGCCCTAGAACAGATGTTGATGCCTTAAGAAGATGAAATTGCTAAATGGTAAAACTAACAGCTGTGAATGATTCAAAGGACTGGCATGAATTAAAGCACCATACATTTATTCTAAGGCTGCAATTCCACAGATACTGACCTGGGGGTAGGCCCCACTGAATGCAGCTGGATTTACTTGCAATGGAAAACATATAGAACTGAGCTATCTATTCCTTTCTCCTCTTTCAGAAGATGTCTTTGTACAGCCCTGTGATAGATCCAGCAGTAATTATTAGGATATGAAACCACATGACCAAAGAGGGAATCTACAAGAAAAATTATTCTTTCGTATATCAACAAATCTCCAGTGTAAGAACCCATACTGTTTGAATGACAAAATTAGTGAATGCACAAACTGTTGCAACTGATGGAGAAATCTTTAAAAACTGTTGAGAGTCAAAGCTTTTTCCAAGCCCATCTAGGAGCCCAGCTGGGGGTCGTTTTTCTGGATCATTTCACCCGTCCCTGCATGATGATATAAAAGTCAGCGCTTCAGTGAACTTTCTAATAGCCAGGGCATATTTCCTTTGCAACCCTGGTGCTCTCGCTCACTCTGTGTATCCTCCCTAACAGTGTGACACAACATATTGTAAAAGGAAAATGGTAATTAGAAAGAACATTTGAGCAAGGGAACTTGTCTGGAAAAAATGCTTTAGTTAAATGAAGCAATAAAGATTGTTTTAATCTGTTAAACACAGAGAGGGAGAGAGCCATCCATCCTCTGCTTTAGAAAAAATAATAAAAAGTATGCAAATAAGGGCACATTAACCCCTTCACTACTGAGTCTGTGCAATTGTACCAGAAGGGTTCATCGGTCTCCACTGCATGCAATCCAGAAACTTTCTTGTCATTTTCTTCAGAAGCCTTTACTGTTCTTTTTGCCTGGGCATCTATATTCTTTGCTCAGCTACGGAAGTAAAACATTTCTCAGTGAGAACTGGACCAATGATCCACTAAAGGAGGGGCTCCTCTTTGTACTTTTGGAGACCATCCATATGTTAATGGAGATTAAGTTATCTGAACATGTCTGAGCTGCTTCTGCATATCTGTTTTCCATCCTGTTCTGGTAACAACACAAGCAACTACATAGCTGAGGCAAATGCTATAGTAGTTTTCCATGCTGATGCATTGGTCCCCAGAGGTCAGGAACAGGCAGTACAAGAATTCTCCTGTTGCCTTTGCTCATGCTTTCTCACCCCCCATTAACCCTATCCTTCAAGGCTATTATGAGAGGCTCATTCAGAATTCCATTACTAGTCAAAGTGCCGACATATTTCTCCATGGAGGAATGTTCATCCCATGCTTCATTCCTGGACTTGCAAGGTTGAACAGCTCAGATCCCATAGCAAAAGGATAACAATGAAGCACAAATCTCCCTGTGCCTCAGCCTGACAAAATGAAAGTTACCTTTTTGCTTTAAAGCATCTGAATTATGCTGTTACTCCATTTGCAGTGTTACAAATGGGCCGTGTTCATAATACCACCCTAGAAATAAAAAAGTGAGAAGCCTTTGAGTTAATTCCTCTTAAAGCAAAGCCCCAGGGTATTTACATAAAGGCTTGGCAAGACAAAGGCTACACAATCTAGCACTGTCTTTCATGCATGCAGTGACAGCTGAATGTTCATAGTGACAATGTATTAAAATTGTTGGCGCTAAATTAATCTCTACCTCTGAGTTCCTTTCTGAGAGACTTCAGATCAGAGCAGAACACAACAAGAGCCCTCTTCCTTATGTAAAAGCATTTCCCCTCTTAGTTTTTTTTTTAAAAAAATTGAACCTCAGCGATGGATGTCAGCTACTCAAGCACAGAAGCCAAATGTGTCTCCACTGGCATGCTGAAGTGTGTGCTGATACTGCAGCCCTTTTCTCAGTGGAGTTACCCATTATACACAGAGAAACCACTTTGGTTAGAAGGCTCGGTCAGCCTGCCAGCAAAGCTGATGAACTAAATCTAACAGGTCCCTAAGATCATGAAGTGCTGTGTTCAAAAAAGGTGGAAGTGCTCCAAGTATTGGAGCTACATAAGCTAACTGGTCATAAACTCAAGTACTGTGGTATAGAATCTCAGTCTTCGTAAATCCAGTCAACGTAAAGTGGGTCAGCCTTTGGCCTGTACCCCTGATGTCCTTACCTTCATATATTCAGCCTAGTTCTGCTTCAGGAAGATTGGGGGTGTACATGAAACAGTATCAGAGGTATAAAAGAGGTGGCCCGGACAAGGGAGGTAGAAAAAACAGGAGACTGTGCTGCTCAGAGTGAAGCAAAACACACACAAACATAGAAGGGCAGCTTCTTTCCAGCTTTCCCTCTGATGTGTGCAAAAACGTCGTAACCAATCTGGGTCTTGGGTTCTGGCAGTAACAGCCTGCCAGAACCTGCTCAGCCCAAGCAAATTACTAGCATATCAAAAGATCCGATTTTTCCCTCCTGGCTGTGAAACTATGCCTAATCCAGCAGGATGAGGTTTTCCCAGACTTGGCACTGCCACACTAGGCAATCTCCCTAAATGTCATCCCCCATCTGCTTTCATCCATGACAATGGCAACCCAGTGGATGCACACTTACCCAATGACAATGGTATTTACTTCCAAGTAAACATGTATAGGATTGGGCTGAAGGAAGGCAGGAGGACTTAAGGAAAGGGGAAGTTCTAAGAGTGAGCCAACCACATGATCAGCATGATCTATTATTGATTTTTTATTAGAAAAGAGCTCAGGTTCAAACGTTTTTATTAGAAAAGAGCTCAGGAAGACAGCTGAAGGGAGGGAACGCACCAGGGAACCCATCCAAACCCACCTGGAGGGAACCCACCCAGCTCTAGCTAGGTTAGGTTCAAGGCAAAATGTTGGCAGAGAATAAGCCTAGTTTAGAAAAAGAGGGGTAGTAATATGAAGAAAATTAGGTCCAGAGCTGTATCCAGATTTATGCATTCTTACAGCCTGTCCCTATTATTGTTATTAATTTATTTACTTCATTTATTCCATCCTTTTCTCCCCAGTAGGGACCCAGATACTGACCTGATATGATATTTATTTAAGGATGGGGTAGCCAAGAAGCCATTGTAAGTTCTGTCTTTCTTAGTTATATGTACCAGCATTTCTTTGAGGATTTCCTCCAGGGGTGGGCTGAAAAGTAAAAATGGCCCTGGAGCAAGCCAAGCTGAATGGTCCCTGTGGCACTACAAGCAAGCATTGCAGGAGCCACTCTGCTCAGCAATGCCAACAGTGTGGGTTAGCTGCCCCAGCGCTTTCTGCCACAAACTAGTGGCAGTGTGGGAGAAGGCAATGGGTGAGCTGGCAGCTAGGGGTGCCAGCCTCCAATTGGGATCTGGGGATCCCCCAGAATTACAGCTCGCCCCCAGATGACAGAGATCAGTTCCCCTGGAGAAAATAGATGCTTTGGAGGGTGGACTGTATGGCATTGTATCCCAACTGAGGTCCCTGTCCTCCCCAGGCTCCATCCCCAAATCTCCAGGAGTTTTCCCATACTGGATCTGGCGACCTTACACCCCTATGCCTGGTTGGGACCTGGCAACCCTAGAGCTGGCACTAATTATCATGGCTAATGCAGGGACTGAATCAAATGCCCCCAGAGGCACTGGCAGAATTGCTGAGGCTTGACTCTGCTTGCACCTTGCGACCACTATTCGTTTACAGCAGTGGCCCATCAGGAAATTTCATTGTAATTGGAATGGACAATCCACCCCAAGTCTCTCCAATAGGCTGCTACTACTATATATCAAAATGCTCCTGGGAGTAAGAGGACTTCAGGAAATGTTGTGGGAATCCTCACAATGTATGTAGGTTTGCCTCCTGAATTAATCAAACCATACGTTTATGACTGATCCAAACTAGTAACTTGCTTTCTGCTACTAGAACAAGACTCCCAGTAGGCCTTGCAGAAGTAACCTGCCTTCAAGCAGCCTGGGAAACAGGAACCTCACAGGTCTTTGAAGCCTTTGTAAAGGCAACTGGAGGTGCCATAAAAGTGAAATCCAGAGCAATAAGGTCTGTGTCAGTATTAAGTATTGAGGCGGAGGCAATGAATCCAGCAAGCAGGCTTTTATTCATAACATCGTTCAGCTCTAAGACAGCTCTAAGAGAGCGGCACTCTAATTTATACTGTTCCAACAAATAACTTTCAACAATGTAACTATATACAAGCGATGTTATTAGACCCAAGCAGGGCTCAGTGATTGGGTACCTAGATTGGCTTCAGGACCAATGGGAGTCTTTATTAGTCAGCCAATGAGAACTGGAGCATTAGGATACCAGAGCCCTTTCATAGGTAAACCATAGTTGTTAATGCAGCATAATCAAGAACACAAACACAACACTCCTCCCCCCTAAGTTGAAACAACAAAGTCCCTTAGGTGCGGGGGCGGTTGCCTGGTCCGCCGGGACCGGCATGGCAAGGGCGGACCCAATGGAAAATGTCCTGCTAAGTTCGGGGACTCCATTTGGGCTGGTGTGACTTGCAGCGGCGGACTCAAGTGAGAGTGGTCTGACAAGTCCGGAAGCTCAGAAAGTTCCTGAGTATGCCCTCGCTCCAATAGGGGGCTTACCGCATCTCAAACAGGCAGAGATTCAGCGGTTGGTTCCTCCTGAAAGTCCCAGGCTGGAGATGGCACGGGAAGGCTCTCTGTTGGGTGGTTCTCCTGGCTGCTGGTGTCTTGCTGTGCTGGGAGACTTCCCGGGCTGGCCTCGGGAACTGGGGTGCACTGCAAACGAGGATCTGGCTCAGGAACTGGGGGGCATTGCATTGTCAGCAAGAAAAAGAACATCCCATGTGCATCAAACATCTTATTGAAGTCAGAATGATGTAATTATTCAATGTGTCAATCTTCAGCAAACCTTTGATTTTTGGGTTTAAGACTAGCTTGTTTCTAATGCTTCTTTGTCTCACTTCAGACTGACGCACTGCATCTGTCCCTGGTGTGGCCCAGAATTTTACTTCATAACTTGGCGTGCTCTGGGAGACCAGAGAAAACCTCTTCCCGTGCCTCTTGCAGTGTGGCCAGGCTCGCTCATGGAGGAGTGGGGGAGGCGAAGCCCTCCACATGCCTCTGATGGCGAAGTCTCTTGTCTGTATGCCTGACTTTGTTTTTGTGCTTTATTTTAAGTTCTGTTATCTTTAGGAATGTAATTTTGCAAGGCTTAACCTTGGTACTAACAATTTAATAAACTTTCTATCATGCTTAGGAATTCTGTGTGAGTGTTCTCTGGGTCAATGCCTTCAAGGAGGGGCCCGGTCTTTCATTTCATTTCCTTACCCGCCCCTTTGGTAAGTGGAGGCCAACACCATGACTTTAAAGAACCTGGTTCTGTGAAAAGGGTCCAAGGGGTGACCCTGTCACAATTCCCACCACAGAAAACACTTTGGCTTTCACTGTGTAGCAGGAACCATTCACATTAATGGCTGTTTTTGGATGATTGCATATACATTTTAATAGCACTCTGAAATACACTGGGTTCAAATGCATGTAGTGATCAGCTCATAGTTTATTAGTGAGTTCTATGAGAAAGAAGACAAAAACTGTGCAGCCGAAGCCGGGTATTTATGCCTGAAAAAGGTTACACCCCCCACACACCCCACTCCCAACAATAGGCTATTTACATTACATTGGTACTCAACTGGTTTATTCTAGGTTCCCTGCTTCCCTACTGATCCCTTCTAGGATCCTAGCCAGCTTTTGTTATGTGTCCCCAAGCTCTGTCTGGTTTAGTCATCCCAATGGAATGGTCTCAGCTCAATATATTACACACTCCTCTTCTGACTTCAGTTAGTTTGATTTTAAGCCATCTAGTAAAGCCAATCAAACTAGTCCAAGTTGAAGTCTGACTTCAATTACCATATCAGCTGAGCAAATAATAGATGTTGAAAGTTATCATCAATGTTTCCAAAAGGGGAAGAATCTGAATTTAAGCGTTCTACAAAGACAGTCAATACTCACATTTAACTCAGGAACATTTTTAGTTTTTATTAACAATTTAGAGATAAACATAAGTGTGGCACATCCCTAGAGAAGTTCACAAGTTGCTATCCAGGGAGATAAATATGCTTAGGGAAAATGGGATTGTTTAGTCTTCCGATCCTCAGGGAGGGCAATACTTGGACTTAAGGTTCCACTGGCATTCACTAGCATTATGAGGGGATTATAGGCGTGAAGAAGTCACCCAGTAGGCTTGATGAGAACAACTAGGAAGCAGGTTTATTTTAGTGGTATCTGTGGCTTGATTGTTTTTTTTTTCCCACTGTTACACTAACAAAGTCCCTAATGGACACCCTGCCTAACCAGCTGACCTCCTAACCCTTCTCCCACCAAAATCTAACAAATCTCAAGCTTGTCAATTGTCTTCTTTTTCTTTTCTTCTCAGCATTCCAGTCCACTGGCTGAAAATGACTGGCTGAGGTTCCTGGAAGGCACAACTTTAAAACTTTAAAACTCAGCAGTCCAATCCATTGTCTGAAAATGATTGGCTGAGGTTCTTGGAAGGCAGAACTTTAAAAATCTCCTGTCTTTAACATACTAGCTTGGTACCTCAGGAAGCTCATTGATTTGATTCTTGGGTGAGTATGTGCACATCTTCCTTTCTCATGAGGGTACAGTCAGCAGTAATTACTCTAATCATCCGTTCTTCTTGCTCCGTTGTCCACTGATAGAACTTGTGACATGGGGTGAGTTCATGTGTGGGGTGAGTTCATGCATGCTTGTTAATCATAGCTGCAGTAACTGCAAATCAAACAGCAGATAGAAAATTACTATTTTCTGCCATCATTTTAGCCATGATGGTTATCACAGGAACCCATAGTTACTGGCTTCAGCTCCAAGAGTGTTGCCAGGTGCCTTCCTTCTGCTGACTGGGGGATTTGGGGGGGTGTTCCAGGGGTGGGCCGGAACATCGGCAATGTGCTGATATAACTTCCAGAAGTAATGTTGTTGCATCAGCAATGTCGGAGCAGCACTCTACTTTTTGGTACAACTCTATGGTAAATGTGGCTACAAACCATAGAATTTTGTCCAACACAAGGATGTCACATCCGGAAGTGATGTTAGTGGGTTGCCAATGTCACATGGGGACATCTGTTTGAGGGTGGGGGTTCCACTGGTGGCCAGCTGGCTGGCAGCAGGTCAAAGCCCACAAAAGTGGGGGATCCCCCACTCTGACCAGGAACCTGGCAAGCCTACTCTCCAAACACTATATACAAGTGAGATCTATCTCTACCTATGTGTGTACACCACTCTACGTATATTTGTACATTGCCCTACATATATTGTATGTTTCCCTAAGCTTCTCAGAACAAATAGTTAGACAGAGAAAGCTGTAACTCACACCTTGGCCTAAACGTGACACCTTGCTCAAATACTAGTAGATTCTACCTCCCATCTACTGTACTGTCTTTCTGCTGCTACTCTAAAATGTCAGGTCCTATGTCCTTCATCTTCTGCTGTTTCTAAGCAAAAGAAGCTTACTCACCGAGGCAGTACTGAGAAAAGAACGTACTTTCAATTTGCCACTGTAGCAAAAGTGCTGCCTCCTGAAATGTTCTCTCTGACAGCCCACCTATAATTTATTTGTGCTAAAGCTAGAATAAAAAATGGCAGAGCTTTAGATTAGCTCTACTGGAAAGATCACAGTTTCGGGGGCATATAACTTTATGTAAGTTATACACTTGTGTAGGGATGACTATCTGTCTAAAAAAGTGTTAAAGGAATGGATTTCGTTTGAATGTTTATTATTCAGAAGAAGGTGGTAATTTGAATACATACTTAGGAGTTTGAATGCAAAACAAGCAGCTGATAGTTATTCCAGAATGTTCTCTCAAATAATACTGTGATCACTGTTGTAATTATTCATTTTTAAGGCACCAATTCATAGCAGTATGAAGTGGGAAGCTTTTTACATGGGTGGTTTTTGCATGGGTGCAGTTCTTCTGAGAATTAGGCAAACCAAATTCTTAATGGCACTTAAATATACGAGTAAACACAGTAGGTGATAGTGATTCAGAGGGATTTATGCATACTTAGTTTATTTGGATTGCTGTGCATACCAATCGCCACTTAAAACTGAGACATTTTTAATCTTCTCTTTCTCTGCTCTTCCATGGAGTCACCAAAAACCGTACAGAACTGTCCGAATTTTTCCTATCCTGGAGAACCCTAAAGGTTGAGCACATGGCACAGATTCTTGCTGCCGCTTTACTCCTAATCTATTCACTTTTGAAAGCTTTAGCACAGTTTGATCATTGAACAGCTGTAATTAGTTTTCACTATAATTAGTTAACTCGGGAATGATACCATCTTTCCAAATTCTATAATACAGAGGCATAAGCAGATGTTTCTCGAAGTACAGCAGGGTTTACATGTCTGTGTGTTTTCTTGTACAATAGAGATATTTTATCTTGTTTGTTAATGAAAGGTACAGAAAAGACCTAGCTTAGTTCAGACATGGCTTATTTTAAACACAATTGCTTTGTGAAGCCATGATTTAGCTCATAGACAATCATTCAGATTCTGATTTGTTCTGACAAATGCTGGTTCCATTGACTTCACTCTTCCCCCTTGTTCCCCCTGCAGAAGACCCAGAGGGTATTCTGGCCTGTATTGTGGTCAAGGTCAGGGCCGGTACCACCATAACCTGAGGTGGGGCATCTGCTAGGGCCCAGAGCTTCTTGCAGGGCCCGGGGCTACCATTCCCTGCCTGCACACCTCCTCTGCTACCTACCTGGGCACTGTTCCCCCTGCTTGTTCGCAAATGCCTCCCTCCTGTGGTCTCTGGCTACCCAGGCTGCCCAACACCACCAGGGAAGAGTGAGCAAGTGGTGCAAGGGATGCTCCTGATGGTCACAGCAATGGCACATCCAGCCAAACACACAGTGCACTGCTGTTGAGGAAATGATGATGATGATGATGATGATGATGATGATGTTTCACTTAGGATAGTTACATCTGATGGGATACACGTTAATCACATCCTGTAGTTTAACACACTGAAATTATGACACACTGATACCTTACCTTATGTATGGAATTAAACTGGATCACTGAAAAGTCACAGTAGGAAATTACTAGAGAGTTAGCAGGCTTAGAACAAATATTCTTTCAATCTTCTGTTGGATAAAGGGCTTGATCTTGGCATTCTTGTTTCAGTATTTGTTTTTTTGTTTTTTTAAGAATGCCAGTTACATGCTCTCGTGGTGCAAAAATCTAAATCTAAACCAGGTAGCACTCAAAAGCAAAATGATCTGGCATACAACCCCTTATCAGTGTTCCCTCTAAGCTGAGTTAGTGTGAGTGAGCTCACAGTTTTTTAGCCTCTGGCTCCCTTATTTTTTTCTTAGCTCAGGAAGGATGGCTCCAGAGCAACCTGATTTGTGCAGTAGCCAAATTGCTCTCTCAACTTTAATGCCAGTAGCTCACAAGACTCCACAGTTTTTTGCTCACAAGACTCCACAGTTTAGAGGGATCATTGCCCCTTATACCTTTATATGTAACTAAGTGATGGAACAGAGCTATAAACTGATATCCAGCAATACACCACATAGACCTTCACCCACTGAGAAAAAACTGTTGACAGGGAAGGGGGGGTGAGATCAAAAGACTATGCCCATATTTTGAATTTTACCCTGAGTAAGGCTGCTTCTTCACAGAGTTCACAAATCATGACTATTCAATAACTTGAGAGAAAAGATCAGAAGAATCCTTGTGACCAACGGCCTTTGTGGACCTCAGATTATGAACACATTTGTCATTGTGATCTGCATACTGAACTCAGGAAGATCATCAAGGAATTATTGGGTAGTTTCAACAATACTGTTGAATGAGACCAAATAGTTAACCTTCAGCCTAACCAAGAAAAAAATTTTAAGCTTAGAATGAGAAATTGTTTATGCCACACAGAAAATAAGAACAACATTTAAAACAGCAAATGCTGCAGAGTGTAAAGTTATTTTAAGATAAAATCTTAAACATATGGAGGAGTGACATAAACCTTGTTTGTTTTACCCTGTGAATGGTCTTATTTAATACTCAGTTCATAATGTACTTGCAGTGATAATGAAGTCTTATAATTACTTAATTAGTTAAACAATAAAACTTTGGCTGGCTGACTAATTAAATGTTTGGTAACATGGCCCTAAGATTTTAATATTTTGCAGTACTAATACCATTTGAACAGCCAAAGGAAAGTCGAACTGTTTTGACCCCACACCTCAGAATGAAGGCAGAAGACCCAACAATTGGGTTATTAGGGTTTACTAATCAACAGGTAAACTGCCAAACTATTTAGTGTGGGTTCCTTGAAACCCCCCAATGATTTAGTGCGGATTCCCTATAAGACTTCCCAAAAAAGGATGCCAGTGTTTGAACAATCCCAACCTGTCTCCAAACTTGGAGTGTCAAGTCTCTTGCTTCTTCCACACAGCCATGTGCTAAGAGACCACATTTCTCAACACAATCCCCATATGCCAGATAACATAAGAGTTGAGAAGATGACACCCTTCCCAGCTGCCTGGGTCCAGTCAACCATGACTAAAGGTGGGTGGAATGCTTCCTAACCACAAGTTTCTTGCAGGTCTGCACTTGTCTTATATTCGAATAGAGAAATTGGCCAAATCTTTGAATACTTAATTGTAGTGACTGAAGCTGAGAATGGGCAAGACAGATCTTTTTGCAAACCTGAAAAGGGCCCCAAGTTTGCAGAAAAACATGAACTCTAAAAAGGATATATTGGGCAGCTTTAAAAACCTGAAAAGGAAAGAATGAGGCAGGTGAAGAAGAGGAGATATGGGGGTTGCCAGGGATAGGAAAAGATGAGATTGTGTGGGGGAGGGGAATACAGGGAAAGTGAGGCACCCCCCACAAGTTCTTGAGGATTTCCAACATGCAGATGGACCTGGCCCAGTGGCTGGCACCGCACAAATGGGAAATAGTTTTCCTAGGTAAAGACAGCCTGGCAGGGGGACAGAGGGGCAGGAAAAGGTTGCTTCACTGTTGGGTGGGAAAGAGACAGGGGGCTAAAGATTTGGGGGCTGGAGCCTGGGGAGGGGGAGATTTGAAGAGGGGAGGGACTTCAGAGGGCTATAATGCCACAGACTTCACCCTCCAAAGCAGCCACAGACTCCAGGGGAGCTAGGGTTGCCAACTTCCAGGTGGGGACTGGGGATTATTTGGAATTACAATTGCTCTCCAGATGACAGAGATCATTTCCCCTGGAGAAAATGGCCATTTTGGAGAGTGGACTGTGTGGCATTATACCCTGCTGAGGTTGCTTTCTTCCCAAAACTTCACCCTCTCAAGGTTCCACCTCCAAATCTCCAGGAATTTCCCAACCTGGAGCTAGCAACCTTAATGGGGGAATTGATCTCTGTAGTTGGGAGATCTGCTGTGATTCCAGGAGAATTCCAGGCCCTACCTGGAGGCTGGCAACCCAAGAAGGAGAGAAAGAAGCAAGAAAAAGGGAGAGGCTATGGACTTTCAGGAAAGGGAAATAGTGAAGGAGGGGGAAAGGAGATGCCTCCCAGAAGTCTTTGTGGGTCCCCCACTGGTTTGTTTTTTGTTTATTCACATTTATAGCCCACCCTTCCTGTGAGCGGGCTCAGGGCAGGTAACAGTATTGCGTCAATACAATAAAAACAACATGTCATTAATATGTTCGAAGATTTAAAATGTGTACACTCTTCAGACACAGCACACACTTACTTTGTTACATTGACTAAATAAATAAACTTGTTGTTTTGTTTCATTTTCCTTGTCTCCGGTGAATAATATAAGCAATAATATAAACTACACAGGTAGTAGATAAACAATGGGTAAGCTGTCATGATCAATAATAAATCTGTCCTGTGATGATCTGTCTATTCAAAGAACATAACTTTGCCACACATCTGAACATCCTGGTACAGGGGCAGGAAAGGGTGTAGATGGTGAAGCATAAGACCCCTATTCTGTCTGAAGGAATTCCATCTATAAAATGAGACAGGAGTGGAATAAATAGGGGAGTATTATGACATCCACTTGGTGTCATGTCCCATAGAAATGCAACTGATTGCACTTTGGATTTTTTTTTAGTCCCCTCATTTCACCATATTATTATTCAATTATATTTTGTATACATCTGCTTTATGTACTTGCAAAGAGTGGTTAGAATGCTGATCCAGAACTAGGATGACATGTTCAAATCCCATTCAAATTGCCATGAAACACAGAACTCATATGCATGAAAGCTGATCACAGTGATCACTTGGTCCAATCACCAATCAAACTGGGAGATAGTCAGGACTGATTATTATGACATGAGCCAAACCTACAGGAGTTCGTGTATCCCTGGTTATGATCCCAGCATTCATGCAGCCAAGCACACATGAAAAGTGGCATTATCTTCTATTGTTCCACTTTCCCAGTATCCTTCCTCTATGAACAGCAAAGCTTCTAAATATATGCATATACACAGTTGCATTGCTTTGGGCTGTACATGCTGAGGAGAAATTAATGAAGTAGATAATATTGAGTTGTTTAGCACTTGTGGAAGGAAAAAATTATGGGCCATGCAGGAGAATTCTAAAGAAGAAGAAGAAGAAGAGAAGAAGAGATTGGATTTATACCCCGCCCTTCACTCACTTGGAGTCTCAGAGCGGCTTACAAACTCCTTTCCCTTCCCCTCCCAACAGACACCCTGTGAGGCAGGTAGGGCTGAGAGAACTCTTCCCCAAGCTGTCCTTGAGAGAACAGCTGGTACAGAGCTATGGCTTGCCCAAGGTCATCCAGCCAGGTGCAAGTGGAGGAGTGGAGAATCAAACCCGGTTCTCCCAGATTAGAGTCTGCGCACTTAACCACTACACCAAACTGGCTCTAAAGATAGAGACAACAAAATGGTAAGAACACATGGCAACTATGTGCAATTCCAGTTTAAAATGGCTGCCCCACTAAGGAGACGGAGGCAACAGAGAGACGAGGCAGCACAGATGTGCCAGCTACCACTACAGCAGTTAGCATCGATACAGTGATCTGTGGGTACAATGATCACAGGTCTTTCCCTTGTTCTCTCCTTCCACCAACAATCCTTTCCAACTTCTGAAGGGTTGCTATATTCAACTTATACGTATGTGTAAGAGAGAGGTAGCTGCATATACCTTATATGTGTGTGTGAAAGAAAAAGAAAGAGAAAGAGTTAGATTTGCAGTGTTAGATTCTTCTAAATCCACTGAAGTGTAACTCTGCTTGGGATTGCATTGCCAGTCACAGATTTCCAACATAACAGTGCCTTTTGAATGATGAAACAATGTAAATTAAGGAGAAAGAACCATTTTGAGATAGCATTCTCGAAGAACCCATGCCTTCTTACCAGCCTAACAGTTTCCTTTTCTTCTGGTTTGGATAGCTAAGAGCTTCCTCTTTAATCAAGGACCATTGGGAAGTACTAGCAGGTTTCCTCTCTCCACCCGTTGATTGCCTTCCCACTATGATGACAATTGGATCCTGTAATCAAACGAGTAATCATTAATGGGGCAACTTATCAACCTCACATGCAGCACCCAGAAATGACTCAGAAATGTAATCTGGAAATTAAACTAAATGAGAAACAGTTTGGAGTTACAGGGGGAAAAATGGAATTTGATTTGATTTAATCAGTGATGAACGATGGTATTTCATGCCAAACCACTACCACATAGCCGATGTAGCTGCATTAATTTTTATGTATCTCACAGGAATGCATAAATACGTGTGAATCCTACACCTTGCACATGCTGTGATCTATGCAGCATTTGGTTCTACTAAGTGACAGTGCAGCTGGGAAGGGCTAATCCACACTACCCAACAGCCTGTACCTACATTAGCACCATCAGGCTTCTACTGAGCTCACTGCCAAGTATATCTTGGAGATACGAGTCCCCAAGGTTCAGGCCAAACCTAACTGGAACTACAGAAATTTGATGCCCCATATTGGCCTTGAAATTCCTCACTGGGCTTTGAACATTTCTACAAAATATAAATAAATCTGAAATAATCCAATCCTACAAGGATCATGATTGGTATCTTGAAAATTCATGAAGTGGCAAACCCTATGAATATAGGCTTAAATCCTGTGAATGATTCCCACGCATGCTAGACAGTCTTTGCTACACAGCACATTTCTTCCACTTTCAATTGTGCAAGGCCCATTAAACCATTGTTCTAGTACAACTGGAAGTTTTAGTAGAATAGGAAGTATGCTTGTTCAAGGCTTAATATTTTGCTTAGAATGATTGTCAGAGCAACAGATAATTATTCCTTGCAACAAGGTTATACAATAGAGGTATCTCTTTCATTCCTTCTTTATCTTCTTCCTCCATTCCAAGAGCATTAGGATTCTGGCAAAGGGAAAATAGATTTCAGCATGGGGAGACTGAACTCTACTGGGAACCTTGCTTTAAGCCCTGAATTTAGTTTAGTTCAAAGTTAAATGGTAAAAATCCTAGGATTTTTGTTGTGGTTTTTCATTATAACCATGCAACTGGGGATTCCTGAAAAACAATCACATCTGATCTACAAGACAGTTCCATATATACATAAGAAGAGTCCTCCTTGACCAGGCTAATGATCCATCCAGTTCATCAGCATGTATTGCACAGTGGCCAACTGGTTCCCCTGGAGGTCTTATACCCAATGTTTCCTCTTGTTGTAGTATTGAGATTCAGAGGTTTACTGCCCGTGGATGTGCACATTCCCTTTATTCATCATAGCTAAGAACCACTGATAGACCTATCTGGGGTTGCCAGGTCCTACCTTTCTGCTGGTGGGAGGATCAATGGGGCTTTCCTGGAGCTTCTGCCACACATGTAAAGCTTGCACAGCAATGCTCTAATTTTAGGGCAAAACTCTATGGTTTGTGCCCAATTTTACCGCTGAGTTTTGCCCAAAAACTAGAGCATTGCCAGACGATGTCACTGCACCACGGTTCAGGGCATTTGCAGGCGGGGTCTGCAAATTTGCAGCTGGGCAGTGGCGAGGAAGAGCCCACAACAATGGGGGAACCACCACCCAGACCAGAGGGCTAGCAACCCTTACACTTACCCTCCCTTCCTCCTCCTCCCCCCAAACAACTTACTGGGAAAGAAACATGCAGCAGCAACAATGGATGCAAGTGCAGGGCAGTAGCCAACAGCCTCCCCTTCAGACAAGGTTTTGGAAGCAGCTGAAGTGCGCCTGATGCACCCTGAGAAATGTAGTCATCAGTGTGTTCTGACATTTGATAGCAAATGCTTTAGTGCAGGGGTGTCAAACATAAAGCCTGGGGGCCAGAATCAACCTGTCCAGAGCTCTCGTGTGGCCTGCGAGCAACTGATGCAAGGGAAGGAGTGGGCAGAGCCACTCCATTGTGGCTTCAGCATGGCAGAACAACCTCATCTGCAGCAGTCAAGCATCATGGGAGCATCTGCCCAGCGCTTTACTGCTGCCTCTCCAATCTGCCTGTGTAGGTTTTCCTCTGCACCCCCCTCCCAGCCCTTGGGGCCTTGCAGTAAGGCTACACCAACTTGGAGCTTATCAGCTGCTGTCCTTCATACATTTTCTATCTCCCATACCTGGCATTACATTTTATGGCACACATGGCCCAGCCCAACAAAGTGACATTTATGTCAGATCTGGCCCCCATAACAAATGAGTTTGACACCTCTGCTCTAGTGATTGTGGCTGAAACTGGTCCTGTAGGTACCTTCATTCTATCTTGCTGACTTGATTCTCTCCAACAGGGAAGAACTGGTGGATGAGGTGAAAGTAGTGGGCACCCTGGGTAGTAGTGACCATGTAATTTTGGAATTTAAGATCTAGGGGAAGGGAAAAGCTGTATGTAGTCAGACAAGGAGACTGGACTTCAGAAAAACTTATTTTAACAAACTGGGTATGCTGGGTAGAACCCCATGGTCATAAATATTTAAGGAGAAGGGACTTCAACAGAGGTGGGGGTTTACTATAAGTGAGATATTGAAGGCACAATCACAAATGATTCCAATGAGAGGGGGAAAACAGGAGGAACCTAAATAAGCCAGGGTGGCTGCATAAATAGCTTTCAAAAGATTTGGGAACTAAAAAAGACACATTTAGGAAACAGAAGGAGGGCCATGTAACCAAGGATGAATATAAACAAATAGCCAGTGCTTGTAGGGAGAGTGTTAAAAAAGCTAAAGCTCACTATGAGCTTAAACTAGCAAGAGATACTAAACACAACAAAAAAGGTTCAGGTGGGTAGCCATGCTGGTCTGAAGCAATAGAACAAAGTTTTAAGTCCAGTGGCACCTTTAAGATCAACCAAGTATAATTCTGGGTATAAGCTTTCGTGTGCACACGCATGAAAGCTTATACCAGAATTCAACTTTGTTGGTCTTAAAGGTGTCTTTGTACTCAAACTTTGTTCTACAACAACAAAAATTGGTTCTTTGGTTATGTTTAGAGCAAGATGAAGGACAAGGAGGTAGTAGGACCATTGCCAGGAGAGGAAAGTGAATTTTTTACAGGTGATGAAGAGAGGGCAGAACTGCTCAGTTCCTACTTTGCCCAAGGGAAATGGTGCTCAGCCTGGCAAAAAGAGAACACATGACGAGGGAAAGGAGTTGCAGTCTAGGATAGGTATAGGGGCATTACATAAATGCCTAGTTTCGCTAAATGAAATTAAGTCCTCAAAGCCAGATGAATCACATCCAAGGGTATTAAAGGAACTTGCTGATGTAATTTCAGAGCCTCTGTCCATTATTTTTGAGAATTCTTGGAGAACAGGTAAGGTGCCAGAAGACTGGAGGCAGGCAAATGTCCCCATCTTCAAGAAGGGGGGAAAGGAGGATCCAGGTAACTACTAAACTGTCAGCTTGATGTCTATACCTGGAAAGGTTTTATAACAAATAATCAAACAGCCCATCCTTGAGTATTTGGAAAAGAGGGCTGTGATTCTGTGATTACTAAGATCCAGCACAGGTTCCTCAAGAACAAGTCATGTTAGACTAACCTCCTTTTCTGAGAGTGTTACTACCTTGTTAGATCAGGGTAATATTGTGATTCAAATCTAGGAAGGAGTTCCCCATTGTTCAAAGTGTTTCCTGTGGGGTTGAATGATTAAAAAGAACAATTTAACTTGAATTTAAAGTCAGTGGTTACAAAAAGGGGAAATATAGCAAGCAAAAAAGTCTCATTACTAAAACAAAAGTGAGATAAAACACAATCCTCTTTTATAAGGTCTTCACATACCTTTCTACGGTTGTTGTATTCAACAGGAAGAACAAGCTCAAGGTGACCAGATTTCAGTTTCCATCTATTTTGTACTTGTTCCATCCAAGACATATTCTTCAGTTGGTCCACACAGCCTCTATCTCTCATCAAAGGAAGAGCCAAAAGACTGACAGCCCTTTCTTTCCTCGCAGAATATCTGAGGACATTGTCCTGGAATATCTCCAACAAAATAAATCTTCCTTCTTGAATGCAAATCAGACCCTGATGAAAAATGCTGGGTAGAATAACTTACTGCCAACTTAGAAAGAGCCCATTTTTAATACATCACTTGGCATACTTCTATCCAGGCAGGCTGAAAACTGGCTAAAGAAACTGGTTCTACACTTTTTGTTCTATCTGGATAGGCTCTTCTATTTGTTCATTTGTAAATGTTAGTAGAGTGAAAATTAACCATTTCTCTACCCAGTTTATAGATTTTACAGGAGTTACCTGCATGCATTAATTCCAAATTAAATCCCAGGCATCTCTAGTCAATGGATTTCAGTTAGTAACATAGCTCAGAAGGACCTCTGCCTGTGTCCTTGGAGATCCAATATCAGCACGGCTTGATGGACTGTTTCAGGCCACAGTCACATGGCCCTTTAAAGCGGGAGAAACTGCTGTTTCCTCCCACATTTAAAGGGACCATTCAGACCAGCCGCGGCTACTCCCACACTGAAGCGGGCTCAATCCCAGGTTCCTAGCGCATTTTCCAACCCCAGGAAAATCAAGTATTTTCCCAGAAGTCGTGCTTGGAACCCGGGATTTAGCCGATCTAGACAGCCCTCTCTCACAGTGATTGTGAGAGAGGGCCGTCTGATCATCTCTCCGGGTTTGTTTTTTTCCCCCTTTCTTGCACTTGGGCACTTGGGCACTCAAGCACCCAAGTGCAAGAAAAGGGGGGAAAGTCCCATGCCCTGAGCCCCGCCAGCTGCTGCCTGGCACAATCCCCCCCCCCCACACGCATGCTTCTCCCCTTCTCCCTGATTTTTCATCAGGCAGTAGCCAGCAGGGCTCAGGGCCAGGATTGGAGCACGGGGCGAGCCAGCCAGCCAGCCAGTTCCACCTCCGCCTTCCCCCCCCCCCCCTCGCTTCCCTCCATACCCATCTCACCATGTGTCTCTCCTTTTTGGCGCTTCCGGGGGCAGGGCAAGGCGAGGAGAGCCACCACCACCACTGGGATTGGGATGTGTGATCATCCCAACATGAATTAAAACATCCCAGATTAAAGTCCAGCAGGACTTTATCTGGGATTAAGGTGCCATGTGACCACGGCCTCAATATAAGACAGGGTCAAACCAGATGTTATACAGAAGTTACAGTAAAGATCTCCTGATACTTTACAACTCAAAATCAGGATCAGAGTTGGGTGCTGCCAGTTGCAGCAGAGGAATGACAGAAGAGGCTATTAACCCTTTACCCTCCTGCAATTTGTATGCTTAAAATCATTCTACTAAAATGTTGCTTCTCTACCTGCAGAGGAAAAGAGGTGAGGAGGGGACAATTTGGGACAAAGCGTCTACTCCCAACTCCACTTCATTTCAATATCACATATTTCCAGAGTCACATGTTATGGTGGTATCGCCCTCTTCCCTCTCTCACACCCAGGATTTTCCCTCTATTTTTTCTTCCTCTCTGGCTGAGTAGCCCTTTAATCTATTTTCTTCTTATCTGAATGTTTATGGCTGTCCCACTCTATCACATTATTATGTTTTGATGCTGGCTCAATCCAGGGACTTGAGGGAAGAGACAAGATCACCTCCTTATTATTTATTTATTTATTATTTTACATTTATACCCCACCCTCCCCGCGAACAGGCTCAGGGCAGCTTACAAGGGCACATAGTGTCAGATCTGATACACCATAAAATTACAATATAACCTTAAAACCACACAACACAACACTAATAAAACAGTTCAGTATAAAGTGCTTCCAGTGATATTCAGTATACAGATGGCTTCCCCCCAGGGTTGGAGTCCGGCTCCTAGACCACCTGGCCTGGGCCATTTCCAGGGCCAGCTCTCATTGCGATGGTTCTGGCAATGGTAGATGGCACTAACAGTGGCGGCTCCTAGCCGAAAGCCTGGCAGAAGAGCTCCATCTTACAGGCCCTTCAGAACTGCATAAGGTCCTGCAGGGCCCTGATCTCCCCCGGGAGCTCATTCCACCAGGCAGGAGCCACCACCAAAAAGGCCCTGGCCCTGGTTCCGGCGAGCCTGGCCTCCCTGGGGCCTGGGACAGTAAGTCAATCTTGTGACCCCAACCGAAGTGCTTGCTGGGGTATATGTGGGAAAAGGTGGTCCCTCAAGTATGTTGGACCCTGGCCATATAGGGCTTTAAAGGTAAGTACCAGCACCTTGAAGCGAATTCAGTATGGTATAGGCAGCCAGTGCAGCACCGCCAGCACAGGTCGGATGTGGTCCCACTTTGTGAGGCCCATCAGTAGCCTGGCCGCGGCAGCTTCCGAATTTGCAACAAGGGCAGCCCTATGTAGAGAGCATTACAGTAGTCCAACCTCCAGGTGACCATTGCATGGATCACTGTAGCAAGGTCATCACAGTCGAGGAAGGGAACCAACTGCCAAGCCAGGTGATAAAAGGCTGACTTGGCAGTGGCTGCTACCTGGGCCTCCATTGTTAAGGAGGGATCCAGGAGCACTCCCAAACTCCTAACCCCTGACGCCGGCACCAATGGCACTCCGTTGAAACTCGGGAGTGGGAGCCCCCACCCTAGACCGTTCTGACCCAAGCACAGGACTTCTGTCTTCACCGGGTTCAATTTCAGCCGACTCTGCCTGAGCCAACCAGCCATGGTGTGCAATGCCCAGTCCAGATCTTCTGGGCCAGAGTCCGACTGGCCGCCCAACATCAGATAGAGCTGGGTGTCATCAGCATACTGGTGACATCCCAGCCCATACCTCCGAGCAATCTGGGCAAGGGGGTGCATGTAGATGTTGAACAACATCGGGAGAGCACCGCTCCCTGGGGCACACTGCATTCCAGTGGGTGCCTCGTGGATTGCTGCTCCCCAAGCGCCAGCCTTTGTCCCCGACCTTGAAGGAAGGAAACGAGCCATTGTAAGGCCTGTCCCTTTATCCCCACGTCGGCGAGGCAGTGGGTCAACAGCTGATGGTCAACTGTGTCAAACGCCACCAACAGGTCTAACAACAGCAGCACAGCCACGCCGCCCCGATCCAGATGCCTCCGCAGGTCGTCAGTAAGGGCAACCAGAGCAGTCTCTGTCCCATGTCCCAGGCGAAAGCCAGACTGGAAAGGGTCTAAGACCGAAGCGTCATCCAGATAACTCTGCAACTGTAACGCCACCACCCTCTCAATTAATTTGCCCAAATATGGCAAATTGGACACCGATCGATAATTTGCCAATTCAGCCGGGTCCAGATGTGGTTTTTTCAAGAGTGGGCAGACCATCGCTTCCTTGAGTGCCCCCGGGAATTGCCCCTCAACAAGGGACGTGTTGATAATTTCCCGGGCCGCACCTCGTAGCCCCTCGTGGCCAGCTTTAATCAGCCAGGACGAGCACGGATCAAGGATGCATGTGGTTGGATGCACAGTCACAAGGGATCATAAGGAGTCTGTCAACTTCCTCTAGGCTGAGCAGGCCGAACCCATCTAAGCCCAGAATCGAAGATGTGCAAGGGGCCTCAAGTTCACTTACTGTTTCAGTAAGTTATACTTGAAAATGACACGCGAGAGGCTTTGAAAATTCAAAAATATACAAAATATTTTATTCATTGTAGAGGAGAAAAGATCAGGTAGAATCAGAAGTAAAATGGCTGAGGTGAATTAATAACTCTGAAGTAATTTAGTAGTTTCACGAACTTCAGTTAATATGTTTCCAGCAAGTGAGAGTTGTAAGCTTTTCACAAAGTCTTAGAATCTTTGAGATGAAAGGCTTTAATTTCATTGTCTGCTAAACACTCCAGTATAAATTTTTGAGTTTAACTTGAGGTTCAGAAGGCAGGCATAAACTATCAAGTGCCCAATCTCCTTCTCTAAACAAACCAGGGATCATAAGAACAAGAGAAGCCAATGTGGGATCAGGCCAATGTCCCATCCAATCCAAAGCTCTGTCACACAGTGGCCAAAAATACTGGGTGCCATCAGGAAGTCCAGCAGTGGGGCTCACTCCACTCTTTAGAGCTATCTCCCTTTTCAACTGGGCAGGGAATTACTTCTCTAAACTACAAGGTCCATCCTTTTTTCTGGCCCAAATGGGGGTCTTCAGCAATCTTCTCAGTCAGTGTTAAATTGAATCTTCTTCAGCAGCCAGTTCCCAACTTTCTTCTCAACTGATGCTATCCAATGAAATCCCTTTGAGCAGCCTGTTACTCAAAGGTTCTCTAGCTCTGAGGCATTAACCCTTCACAGTCCATCACATATTTATACAGCACTTATGAATTTTTAAAGCACAGTCCATCACACATCTCCAGAGTATCTTCTGCTGGTCTTCAGAATATTTTCTACATGGGTTTAGTATATTCTTTTCAACTGCCAATACAGCCCTCCATATCGACAGTTGGTACCTAACACAAAATTTTATTGCCATTGGGCAGATTGGCAGGAACCTCACAATATCTCAGCTCTCAGGAACATTAGATTAGCTTAGCCCTGCAGCAGTTAAAGCAGGGATTAGTTCACCAAGACAGGGTTTCTGCTATTTGGGTGAAATATGGACACAATTTGCAGGAGGTAACTTTACTGAATCATGCTACTTCTCTGCCATTGGACATTGGGCTGTAACAGTGACAAGATTAATGCAGAGCATCCATCATTCCCATTAATGGATGGCAATTCTGGGCAGATATATTGTGCAGTCTGGCTTTAATTACTTTTTAAGGAGGCCACTGTATGTTTCATTGCAGCAGACGGTGAATTACAGAACGGAGATTAGGGTGCTGTGCCAACTGATTATAGTAGCCAAGGGGACCCTTTGTGTTCCTTGTTGTGACAAAAAAGCAACATTGATGTACAGCCAACAAATAATTCAGTAAGATTATTTAAAATAGTTTCTACTGGCAAAACTCTCCCCTCTTTCTTAATTTGCTGAGAGCTTGAAATAGCCTGTTTAAGGGCATAATAATTATCATTGCTTAATGTTGCCCAGATCCTACCATGTCCCTGATAAACAACCCCTAAGGAAAACAATGCATCAGATACTCAGTGACAATAATCTAGCCAGAAGGATCTTACAGAATCTAATCAAGGAGTGACTGTGCTAATGAACTTTACAGTCCCAGGATAGAACTGCCAGTCTCTGTTGAGTCCCTAATCCATTCTACTGCAAACCCATTGTAGTCACACTGGCAAATTTTCCAACAAATTCTATCTGGAGCAGAGCTTTGTAATTGCAATCCTCTTCTTACTTAGACCATCACCGAAGAAGAAGAATCATGGAGGATGGAACCCATGGTACCATGGGCCTTTCTGCTTATGGAACAAATGGTCTGTAATTTATGCAGATTTCCCCCAGAGCTGCAACATCTTCCTTTTCTGCATTCTCGGATGTTCCCAAAGGCTCCATCTTTTCAGTGTTGGGGAAGAGAGTGGAAGACACAGGGAGATGGGAAAGATGTTCTGTGAGAAAAGCTGTCTAGTCATGGTTCATTGGATCCAACCATTGCTGTTATATACTGGATGACCCAAGCATCAGAGCAGCACATTGTTGCATATACTTTCATGTGCCATGAGTGACATGAGATGCTGATTTTCCTTAAAATCTAATTGATGGGTGTCCTTGCTTAACATTCTTGGAGCAGAGGTTCCAATGCTATTGGACAGACAGACAGACAGCTATAGACATAGCATCCCTGACAAGTGTTCATCCAGCCGCTGCTTGAAGACTGCCAGTGAGGGGGCCTCCCCACCTCCAGAGGCAGCCAATTCCACTGCTGAATTACTCTTACTGTGAAAAAAATCCTAATATCCAGCCAATATCTTTCCACCCATAATTTAAACCCATTAAACCCATAAAGTCCTATCCTCTGCTGCCAAGAAGAACAGCTCCTCTAAGTGACAGCCCTTCAAATACTTAAAGAGAGCAACCATGTTTCCCTCAACCTTCTCTTTTCCAAACTGAACATTCCCAAGGCCCTCAGCCTATCCTTGTAGGGTTCGGTCCCCTGATAATCTTTGTCGCCCTCCCCTGCACCCACTCCATTCTGTCCACACCCTTTCTGAAGTGCGGCCTCCAGAGCTGCTCACAGTAAAGGTGCAGCCCAACTAATGTGGTGAACAGTGGGACTGTGACATCTTGCGATTTGGATGTTATGCCTCTGTTGATACACCCCAAGACATTAGCCTTTTTTGTTGCTGCATCACACTGACTGCTCATATTTAGTTTACAGTCCACCTGTACCCCAAGATCTTGTTCGCACATACTCGCACATACTCTTACTCAGAAGTGTCCCCCATACAATATGTGTGATTCTCATTTTTGTTTCTCAGATATAGAACTCTGCACTTATCCTTGTGAAATTGCAACCTATTCACATCTGCCCACTTTTCCAGTGTGCTCAGATCTCTTTTAATTCTGTCTCTGTCTTCTGGTGTGTTCGCTACTCCTCCCAATTTAGTGTCATCTGCAAATTTAATTAGTCCCTACACCCCCCATCCATCATTTATAAAAATACTGAAAAGTACCTAGCCCTGAACTAAGCCTTTTGGCACCCCACTGGATTCCTCCCTCCAATTTGGTGAAATGCCACTGATAACTAGTCTTTGGGTACCATTCTCCAATCAGTTCACTATCCACCTAACTATCCTAGAGTCCAGTTCACAGTTGTCCAATTTACCCATCAGAACACCATGGGGAAACCACTCAAAAGCTTTACTGAAATCCAGGTAAACAATGTCAACGGCATTCCCAAGATCCAGTAAACTTGTCACAAGGAAACAAGGTTTGGCTGGCTGTACCTGTTGGGGACAAATTCATGCTGACTTCCCCAGATCACAAAGGTGTCCTTCAGATGCTTGCATATTGACCCCTTTAAAATCTGCTCCTGTATCTTCCCTGGGACAGAAATCAGACTGACTGACCTGCAGGTCACCCTTCCTCTCTTTTTTGAAGATTGGGATAACATTCACCCTCCTCCAGTCTTGTGGCACATCTCCCATCCCCCAAGAGGTCTTGAAGATGATGGACAAAGGCTCTGCAAGCTTTCTAGAAGTTCTTCGAGCATTCTTGGGTGCACACCACCCGGCCCAGGGGATTTGTATGCATCCAGTGCAGCAAGATGCCCCTCAACAACTTCTCTATCCATGTCAATAAGCAGCCCAGATGTCCTGCCTTGCCTACTATCTCTATATGAGCCTGTTCTCTTCTTCAGGAAAGAAACTGAGGCAAAATAGACATTGAGCCTTTCTGCTTTCTCTCTGTCCTCTCTCAGTTTCTCCATTTTCACCGGACCGTGGGCCTGTCACGTCTTATTTACCTTGCTTTTGCTCCTCACATATCTGAAGAAGCTTTTCTTGTTGTAGCAAGCCTCCCTGGCCAACCTCAGCTCACTCTGAGCTTTGGCCTCTCTGATGGCTGACCTACAGTGCCTATCAGCCCTCAAATACACCTCTTTAGAGATATCTCCTTCCCTCCATTTCTGAACGTTTCCTTTTTCTTCCTTAGGTCAACATGGTGCTCTCTGCTCATCCACACTGGCTTCTTGGATCCCCTACCATTGTTCTGTCTTGTTGGAACAGTGATGGCTTGAGCTTGCAATAGCTCTTGTTTTAGGAAACCCCACCCTTCACACCTCTGATGAGGAGGAGTGTTGGAGTTCAAAAGCTCACAACTTCTGCCTCTTAGCAGCAATAGCAGGTGGTGGGGCCAGCAATAAACCCCCAGCAATCAGACAGTGGGGCCAATAATCAGCTCCAGACAAACAGACCCTTCTCAGTCAGCAATAAACCAGACCAAAAAAACAAACAAATAGAACCAAACACAAACCACTCTCCAGCAGATTACAAGCACCCACTCACCCTTAAACACTGTCCTCCTATACAGCAACCTCAGTTAATCCTCTCCTGCAGTTGAGAAAAGGTAGGTGGGAAACCACTCACCATGCCAGCAGCTCTCTCCCATATTCCTTCTCTTAGCCCAGCTGACTCAGTTCTATACAACTATCACCCATATGTCTGTCTGTCTGTCCATCTATCTATCGTGTTACTGCAGTCATATAGTACTGGTGATATGCAAAATCTTTTTAGTGATCTCTATAGATCAAGGTGGCCTATACGAGTCAACTGTCCACCAAGATTCAGTTCAAACATTAGAAACATACACAACAGAGACCAGTAAGTTTGGTGTAGTGGTTAAGTGCGCGGACTCTAATTTGGGAGAACCGGGTTTGATTCCCCACTCCTCCACTTGCAGCTGCTGGATGACCTTGGGCAAGCCATTGTTCTGTCAAAGCTGTTCTCTCAAGGATAGTTCTGGAAAGAGCTCTCTCAGCCCACCTATCTCACAGGGTGTCTGTTGTGAGGAGGGGAAGGGAAAGGAGTTTGTAAGCTGCTTTGAGACTCCAAGTGAAGGGCAGGGTATAAATCCAATCTCTTCTTATTCTTCAGGGGGGGATTGCACATTTTTAATGAGGGGACACATCATGTCTGAAACCTTATCACAGAGATGTCTCATATTGTATGGAAAATCTTTATTTCTGGATATGTCTGGCTGTTATGCACATGTAGATTATCCATGTGCTTGGATCCATCCAAATGAAAACAGATTTCCAAAAATGATAATGCCTACATAAAGCACTACCATGTGGAACTTCTTTCCAAAGACCTCCATTGAATGGATGGAACATTTGCATCAGCTCAGAGTCCTCCCAAAGAAGCCGAGAGCTGCAACTCCACAGCATTCAATATTTTGTCCCTAATTTGGGCAGTCCCCAATGTCAAAAGAGCAAACAAACCACTTTAAAAACTCTTGTACAGAACAGAGCTGCTTCAGCAGGTTATGATCTACTTTAACTACCGGGCACTGCAAATTAACATTGTCGAACAGAACAGAGAGGCTCACATGCATTACCTAACTACACCAGAGAGCTGACCAGCATAGCTACCATCTGCAACCACTCTAAAATCCAGTTACAAATGAGGGTGATAGTTCTAAAGTGGTCATTAAAATTCCTTTTGAGTCTTCACCATTAAGCTGGCCCTTAGAGAGGCAGACTTCATACCTGGACAAAAATGATGTGTTAATGGAGATGCACCCTGTATAATTGCTGTCATCCATCACCTCCCTCCCCCCTATGCCTCTGATGTTGACAAAGTACAGCTAAATATTTAAATAAACCATTTATCTTCAGAAGCTGAAGGATTAAATGCAGCCAAAATTCTCAGTGTAGTCAGCAAATGATACAAATCCATGGATTAAACAGGATTTTCGGGAAAGCACTGAATCTCCTTCTGCATTATTTAAAATAAAATACTTTTATTCCCAAGATTCTCGCTGAGACGAGTAATGGAGACAGAGACAGAAACAAACACAGTTCTTTTATTTATTGGAAGCAACTATTTCCCTTTTCTCATTACAGCTGATTTCTCTGGAACCTGACTTGAAGGGAAGTGTGTAAGAATCTGATTTCTGTTGTAAATTCTGTCCCCCAATCAATAGTTTTCAAATCAAGATGAAGAACACAGTTATTTATGTTTTACTCCAGTGGCAAATGTATATGGTTGAATTCAGGCTAAATTTCCACTAACAGAATGAACTCCCATTAGCAAAACAGAATTTGTTGCCTCCCCCCTCTTACTACATCCCATTGATCTCCAAAAAATGCTGCTCCTTGGGGGACAGGGACCCTTGGGAATTGCATGAGTGGCAAATAGAGGCAACAGAATGAAGGAATTGGTGGAAATTTCTCTTCCCATTAGTGGAAAACTGAGGTCTGGATCCCAAACTGATCACAAAGCAAGGATTCTTTAACATTCTTGGTTGGATTCAGATTTCCATAGATGGGGAAACTCAAGTCAGTCCTTGTCTACTAGTGATCCACTTTAGCACTGCTTTGTTGACTTACAAAATAATTATTTTTCTCTATCATACTTTTTATTCCCATCCTTCCTCCATACACACTACATTTTGGTGTAATTTAGGTCCAATCTGCATTGCTATTTTGCACTGTTGTGCCAGTGATCTCACATCATCTCACAAATTTCTATCTGCATTTCATGCTGCATCCACACTCGTATTGTTTC
Organism: Lepidodactylus listeri; assembly: GCA_029233225.1. Taxonomy (NCBI): domain Eukaryota; kingdom Metazoa; phylum Chordata; class Lepidosauria; order Squamata; family Gekkonidae; genus Lepidodactylus; species Lepidodactylus listeri. The sequence goes on along the minus strand of JARCFY010000002.1, from coordinate 43,299,041 downwards.
ATCTCCGCATCGGCTGTCTGCATAATTTTATTGCCATTTAGTGGTGACTCTGAGGTCACGACGGTGTCTCATCACCTTATCTGGATTTGATTTTAAGGTGCTACAATTGCTCCACCCCATCCTCAAGCCACTGTGAGCAAAAAGCAGACAACTGGAGCAGAATTCTCCCCCCACCATCTTTTCTAAGGAGATATGCAAATTGTCATAAAGGAAACAAGTTAGCTGAAAATCCAGCATTTAAAAGCAGGCAGGGAACATTTTTCTGTGATCATATTGGGGGGGAGTATTGGAAGCATGCTCACCCCTGAACCATTTGTTATTTCCTGGGGCAGTCCCCAGAACACCCTGCCTGGCAACTGCTGGGTATTTCATGTTTTTTACCCAGCTCATTCTGCCTTTCCTGCCCGCCCCCTCCGCCTCCCCCTCCACCAGGTCATCCCCCTTTACTTTCTGCAGGGGGGTCCTGGGTGCCATTTCCCCCCCCCCCCCACAGCGCAGCACAGTGTAGTGCCTTGCCAGTGTCCCTGGGAGGCCACTCCTCCCCCCCTCACTCTCCCTAAACAACTTGTATCCTGATGCAGACAGAGGAGAGCTTTATACTGAGCCAAATGGGAAGCTGGCACCACAGCAGTACAGAACAGCTTTACATAGCAAATGCAGACTGTGCCTTAAAGAATTTTGCATGCTTTAAAAAATATATATGAAGAAACTCTCTAACCATGATAGTTTGATTTTGAGAAACAGTGTCAGATTAAATTCCCACTCTGGACAGAGAGACTATGGAAATCAACTTTTTACCTATATTTAACTATGCAGACTTTGTATTTTAAAGGTTGTTAAAGTACATTAACAACTCTGTAGCAAGTGGTATTGACTACTCACTCTGAGAGGCTGCCAGGTGTGTTCATTTTGTCAGACATGAATGGTAAATGGCACTAAATTAAAAGGCGTCTCTAATTTGAAAGGGGTGCTGCTAATTACTTTTTTGGCTAAATTAATTGAGGAGGCTAGAGCTGCAACAGCTGAAACCAAGACAGACCTTTCCCAGTGTGCTAAGTACTGTTTTTTTAATACTATATTTCAGTTGCAGCTGAAAATCTGAACTTTTTGATCATTCAACAGGATGTTGATCTTTGTCATTCAATTCTACATCTACTGCTGGTCTTCTCATAAGCTTCAAAGCAGCATGCAGGCACATTGTAAAAGGTGGAAGCAACAGGGTTAAGTTTCATGAGCATGGATTTTGGAAAGTATTGGAGTCAGGAGGCGAGTGGTAGTGATTTCATAGTAAAGCTCTTTATTGAGGGTCAGATGGGACATGGAAACCCCGGGCTCAGAGCCCTCTTTTATGCCGGCCGGAGACAATGCCCCGACCTCGCCCCCAAGTCCTGATAGGACCTTAAGTCCGTGGTTGCAGTTCATAGGTCCCCCAGCGGGAGACCTAGGCACGTAATTGGTGGTCGCTCAGGATCCAACTGGCCATTGTTCTACCTGGCTGAAGCTCAGGTAGATTCTGACCTTGTGCGCTGACCACGTGGCGGTCGCCATTGCGAGAGGCCAGGTGACCGCGGTCTTAGTACACAACAGATTTCTAATGAATATCAATTTAAGAACATTTAGTTAGTGGAACATATTGCCAAACCACAGTAATGGGAATTGGACACACTGATCTTTCCATGAAGAACTTGCTTCCAATACTTATACACCAGTTTAAAGTGCATTTCCTTGAAAGTGTTTTCTTTTGACAATAACTGACTAGATCGAGTCAAGTTACAAAAAGACTTCATTGCAGTTTTATATGAAACATGCAGTTTTTACATGTCCAACCAACTTTTCCACTGAGTCACCGTTGACCAGCAATAGGGCTATAGTGGGGGTTGAGGGACCTGCTTGGATAAAAGCTGTGTGGGATCTGGGCTGGTGTAAGGAGGGGAATTAGGTAAGACTGAGTGAAAAAGTTGGCTGATCTCAACATGATCTCAATTATACATATGGTGCAATGCGTTTTGCTGATTTAATGACACAGATAATGTTGGAGACATACACATGTTACAGGGAAACACTGATATGAGGGAATAGAACATGGTGTGAAAATAAAGGATCAGTGATTCAATATTTACTAGAGAGAAACAAAAGTGAAATGGGGGGTTGGGGTTGAAACAGCAAAGATGAGAAATTTGTAATTAATCTGAGTACACATAGGCCCACTCCTCTCTTGTAGACAAGGACATGGTGTTAAAAAGAGGTGTTTAACCTGGGGTGATTCCCTCTTCCCAGTGCAGATTCCTCCCCCACCCAGGGATGGGCATGAACTGAACCACAAAGTTGGGACCAATAGGAAGTGGGCTAGCCACAGGGGATGCCCAACCCACATGGTCCCCGGGCTGAAGTAGCCTCTTTCCCTGCCAGTACCACCACCCCCGGGCTCCTGGAGTGAGCCTGGCTGCTGTACTGCTGCCGTGGTCTATGGCTGAGGCCCTGCTGCCACTGTGTAGCTCACCACAGCCATCTCTTCCACTAATCGACTCAGCTGACTGCCCCTTCTCTGCCATCAGCATCCACCGGCCTCCTGGTTAAGTTCCTGATGGGAGATCTGGGGGGCATCCCTAGGTGACGGGGGAGGGTGGGTGAGCACCCTGGCTCTCCCGGATCACTGGGCATTGGACGGGGACTTCCCCTACTGAAGAGGCCCCTGACCCCAGACATGCTGCTCCCAGTTTCCTGATTTTCTTGTGCCTTCATTTCATTTCCTTCATAAGAAGGCCCAAAACAGCTGAGCAGCTGGGAGTGCTCCTGCTGCTCAGCTGTTTTTGCTGCTTTCTGAAAACCCACAAACCATGAATCAAACCAGTTCATCAGAAAGCAAACCAGTTTGGCTTGTGGCTTGGCCATGAACCAAAGTGCATTTCTGCAGTTCATGCCCACCCCTACTCCCCCCCCCCCACTTCACCCCCAATCAGTACCTAGGAGCTCATAGAACCTCTAGTTATACCTATCAGCTTCTATTAGAATCTAGTGACTCAAATTGGATTACCTATACAGAATCCAAAATTAAACCTCTGGATATCACCTTAGATTCCTTATTCCTTACTTTCGAATCTGAGGCTTTCTCAATTATAAGAGCCAATTTACTTTGCTCTGGATGGCCCACACTCTCCTGATCTTGTCAGGTCTTGGAAGCTAAGCAGGGTTGGCACTGGTTAGTATTTGGAATAAGACAACTCAAGAATTCCAGGGTCACTAGAAGAAGAAGAAGAAGAAGAAGAGATTGGATTTATATCCCGCCCTTCACTCACTTGGAGTCTCAGAGCGGCTTACAAACTCCTTTCCCTTCCGCTCCCCACAACAGACACCCTGTGAGGTAGGTGGGGCTGAGAGAGCTCTTTCCCAAGCTGTCCTTGAGGGAACAGCTGGTACAGAGCTATGGCTTGCCAAAGGTCATCCAGCCAGGTGCAAGTGGAGGAGTGGGGAATCAAACCCGGTTCTCCCAGATTAGAGTCCGCGCACTTAACCACTACACCAAACTGGCTCTCACTAGGCAAAGGAAGACAAGGCAAAGCACTTGTGTTGGTCTCTTGCCTTGAAAACCTTCAGGGTTGCCATTAGTCAGCTGTGACTAGATGGCACTTTACACACAGAGAGAGGGCTACCATAGGTGAGGTGTTTTCTTTTAGGTGCCAGGGCAAAACATTTGTGTTCACCTATTCTTTTAATTAAAACCGTAACTGGATTAGGTTTCTAAAGAGTAGGTTTTAATTTATATCGTTTAATATTTTCTTTTAATTATTTTCATTTTGTAAGCTGCCCTGGGCAGGTTCCTGTAGAGGTGGCATGGAAATTTTCTCAGTAAATAAACATATTCCTCATCATCTAGCACAGCTCTGCTCACACTAGATAGGATCTACCCCAAAGTGATAAATTCCTTGGGATTAGTTTAAAATGAAGTCATGGTAATAATGTCAATAAATGCCACTGTTTGATAGGCCATGGATATAAGACTGTATGTGAGATGACAGAATAACTCACAACAGATAATTTAATACAAATAATATTAACTGGATACATAATGCCATTTCCTTCTTTGTTTATAAAGCAAACAGCATGTGACTGGTGCTCCTGTAAATTATGGGGAACAGCAAAAGCAACAGTAATATATTATTCTAACAGTGACGTATACAGACAACTGTGTGTTTCCCTTGTCTTGCTTCAAATCTGTGCTAGCTACACAGCTTAACCTGAGCTTCTGCCTACTGCAGTTAGTAGTAAATCATATATATGTCAATAACTGTGCTTTACATTGCCTTGTAAAAACCTGCAGAGTCCTTTCTGAAATTGTCTCAGAGGCCATTACACCAAGTGGAAGGCCCATCACTGAAAGGGTCTAGATTGACCTATCACTGATCTCACTTGCCTGCAGTATGGAATATTACACAAGACTTGTGATGCTGAGAGACATAGCAGCAGAGCAGTACTGCAATGTTAAATCTTTCAAAATCTGTTGAAGTTACTTGTGTCAGAAGGGTTTGACTCTGCTTAGGACTGCACTCCCTCATACTCTTTGTCCAATAGATAGTCCTTTTAAAATCAAGTTATCTTCCATAAAATCATCTTCTAAGTGTATTGCTGGTCAAGAGAAAATAGAAAGCAACCTATCTTTGTAAAAATATCAGTAAAACGTTTAACTTTCAGATATGAGAAGGAAGAATGAGTCTAGCTAAATTTGTATCTTCATATGTGTACCGGTTGGTTATCCCAAGGGAGTGTTCTGTTGCTTCCCATCGACAGGTTTTTCTCCGTAGCTACTCCAGCCCTGTGGAATGCTCTACCAGAGAAACTACGAAGGCCCTATCACTTCTGCCATTTCAGAAGGGCTGCAAGATTTTACAAGAAATGCTGGAGTCTCTTGATGGCTTCTGTAGTCTGTGGTTCTTAGGGCCAGGGGCCTCTTTTTGATGCCATGTATAAGATTTTTGATAGCTCATTTAATATTTTGATGTCTTAAACTTTTTGTGATCTATATGGTTTTTAATTTGCTACCCACATTGAGTCCTAACTGCCAGGGAGAAAGGCAGACTTATGAATGTTGTAAACGAAACAAATAATCTAATCTAAACATGTTCTACTACAAATAAAGTAAAACAAGCAGGGGACCAGCAAGGACTCGAAGTGGGCATCTCTGTGAGGCTGAAGTGATGTAGTGTAGTTCTAGGAATTGTCAGAAACTCTCTGATTTTACCATAGAGACTCTGGCAATTCCTAGAGCTACCCTACATCACTTCTGGGTTTTCCCTGGAAGTGATGTTGGTGATGCTGCTGGGTTGGTTTTGTGTGTGTGTGTGTGTGTGTGTGTTTCTTCTGCCACCTGGCAGCCCTATTTCCCCTTGTGCCCCCTTCCCTCTTTCCCTTCCCTGGCAGCCCTCACAGTCTCTCCCTTTTTCATGCTTCCTTCTTTTCTTTCTACCAATGAGCCAATCTGTTCCTGTTTTCAGCTTTCCCTCCTTACTTCCCCCTGGCAGCCTCGCCTGGCTGAGCTTCCTAGTGGCTGCCAGTGCTAGGCCAGGCCCAGTTGCATGGTGACTATGGTTTCAGGCCTCCAGGTGGGGCCTGGAGATCTCCTGGAATTACAAATGATTGCCAGACTATACAGATCAGTTCACCTGGACAAAATAGCTGCTTTGGAAGGTGGGTTGTAAGGCATGATGTCCCTTCCCAAACCCTACCCTTCCCAAGCTCTATCCACAAATCTCCAGGAATTTCCCATTCAGGAGATGGAAATGCTAATGGTGACCGCTGCCAGGAATGTTAAGGATACCAGGCCAGGGATTTCAGGCCTCCAAGCTCATTGCAGAGGGGAAAGAGTGCAGCCGGTGTTGCACTGGCATAAGAACACAAGAGAAGCCAATGTTGGATCAGGCCAGTGGCCAATCCAGTCCAACACTCTGTCACACAGTGGCCAAAAATACCAGGTGCCATCAGGAGGTCCACCAGTGGGGCCAGGGCACTAGAAGTCCTCCCACTGTTGCCCCCCCCCCAAACCACCAAGAATACAGTACATCACTTGCTCCAGACTGAGATTTCCTACATATACCTTGTGGCTAATAGCCACGGATGGACCTCTGCTCCATATATTTATCTAATGCTTGTAGCTGCCACCACCTCCTGTGGCAGTGAATTTCATGTGTTAATCACTCTTTGGGTGAAGAAGTACTTCCTTTTATCTATGCTAACCCGGCTGCTCAGCGATTTCATGGAGTGCCCATGAGTTCTTGTATTGTGAGAAAGGGAGAAAAGTACCTCTTTCTCTACCTGCTCTATCCCATGCATAATCTTATAAACCTCAATCATGTCACCCCTCAGCCGTCATTTCTCCAAGCTAAAGAGCCCCAAGTGCTTCAACCTTTCTTCATAGGGAAAATGTTCTAACCCTTTTATCATTCTAGTTGCCCTTTTCTGCACTTTTTCCAATGCAACAATATCTTTTTTGAGGTGTGGCGACCAGAACTGTACACAGTATTCCAAATGAAGTTGCACCATCGATTTATACAGGGGCATTATGATACTGGCTAATTTTGTTTTCAATTCCCTTCCTAATAACCCCCAGCATAGTGTTGGCCTTTTTCACTGCAGTCAAACACTGTCTCGACATTTTCATTGAGTTATCTACTACGACTCTAAGATCTCTCTCTTGGTCAGTCTCTGCCAGTTTGGATCCCATCAACGTGTATTTATAGTTAGGATTTTTGGCTCTAATGTGCATCACTTTGCACTTGGCCACATTGAACGTCATTTGCCACGTTGATGCCCACTCGCCCATCCTCAACAGATCCCTTTGGAGTGCCTCACAATCCTCCCTGGTTCTCACCACCCTGAACAACTTCGTGTCATCTGCAAATTTAGCCACTTCACTGCTTACTCCCAACTCCAAATCACTGATAAACAAGTTAAAAAGCATCGGACTGAGTACTGATCCCTGCAGTACCCCACTGCTTACCTCCCTCCACTGAGAAAATTGCCCATTTATACTCACTCTCTGCTTCCAGTTTTTGATCCGCAAAAGAACTTGTCCTTTTATCCTGTGACTACTGAACTTACTTAGGAGCCTTTGATGAGGAACTTTATCAAAAGCTTTCTGGAAGTCAAGGTAAACAACATCTATTGGGTCCCCCTTGTCCACATGTTTGTTCACTCCCTCAAAGAACACTAACAGGTTAGTGAGACAAGATCTTCCCTTACAAAACCCATGCTGAGTCTTCCTCAAAAGATTTTGTTCATCAGTGTGCCTACTAATTTTTTCCTTAATGACAGTTTCCACCAACTTACCCAGTATAGACGTCCGACTGACTGGCATGTAATCTCCCGGATCTCTTCTGGAACACTTTTTAAAGATGGGAGTGACATTTGCTGCCTTCCAATCCTCAGGCAGATTTTAAGGAAAGATTACATATTTTTGTCAGGAGATCCACAAGTTCACATTTGAGTTCTTTCAGAACTCTCGGATGTATGCCATCGAGGCCTGATGATTTATTAATTTTTAAGTTGTCTATCAGTCATAGGACCTTCTCCCTTGTCACCTCAATCTGACTCAGCTCTTTCAACACCCCTCCCGAAATCTATACCTATTTGTGCCTTTCCTAACCTGAGGTATATTTTTTTTTCTGAGCTAATAGGATCGTAATTTTAAATAATCTCCAATGGTTTTGACCCTTTTTACTTTTCCTTTCAGTTTCCTCCTCACATATCCCCTCATATCAGACAAATTATCCCTTTTAAAGTTAAAAGTTGTTTTGTCAGTCTTTTTGGGCAACTCCCTATTTATACAAATGTTGAACTCAATAACATTATGGTCACTTTTCCCATGTGGTGCATAGGCGTCAACTACAGGGGGGCTCGAGGGCTCGAAATTCCCCGGGGGGGCTCAGCCTCCCCCGGCAAAATGGAGCATCCACCAGGCCCGCCCGCTCGCTTGCCTGCCTGCCCACCCACCAGCCAACTGGCTGGCTGCTGCCGCCACCGCCTCCCCCCGCGGCCCTGGCCTGGCCTGGCCACTCCTGCCTCTATGGCACCATAGAGTTTCAGGGCGATTGCCAGAGCATCGCCCCGTTCCTTGTAGAAAAGTAACAGCTACCCCTTCATCTCTTTGAGATGAGCCATCCCAAACCAGAGACTTTTCATCTCCTGTCGGCTATCCCCCAATATTCCATTTAAAAACAGCTCTGCCACCTTTTTGATTTTAAGCGCCAGCAGCCTGGTTCCTTCTCAGGACAAATGGAGACCATCTCTCTTGTACAGCTCCCTCTTGTTCCAAAAAGCATCCCAGTGCCTAACAAACTTGAACTCTTCCCCCCATCACCATCGTCTAATCCACGCATTGAGACTCCTGATCTGTGTTAGTCTCTCCAGCCCTGCGCATGGAACAGGTAGCACTTCCGAGAAGGCTACCTTGGAGGTCCTGGCCTTGAGTCTCCTGCCTAGCAGCCTAAATTTTTCCTCCAGAACCTCATGACTGCATTTCCCCACATCATCGGTGCCAACATGTACCATGACCACCGGCTCCTCCCCAGCACTATCTACCAGCCTATCTAAAACACACATAATGTCCGCTACCTTCGCACCAGGCAGGCAAGTCACCATACGGTCAGTACGCAGTTTTGCCACCCAGCTGTCTACCTGCCTAAGGATTGAATCCCCAACTACCAAGAGCCTCCCTCCCTCCCTCCCTGCCCAGGGATGGTTCCTTGGTACGAAAGGATACCTGTTCACGAGCTGAAGAAGAGGTCCCTTCTGAGGGCACATTCCCCTTATCCACAGCACGGTGCCGTTCCCTCTTGACCCTCATGCTCCCTGACAGTGGAGGGGCTGCCAGACCTTGTGGCTAATAGCCACTGATGGACCTCTGCTCCATATGTTTATCTAATTCCCTCTTGAAGCCGTCCATGCTTGTAGCCACCTCCACCTCCTGTGGCAGTGAATTCCACGTGTTAATCACTCTTTGGGTGAAGAAGTGCTTCCTTTTATCTGTTCTAACCCGACTGCTCAGCAATTTCATGGAGTGCCCATGAGTTCTTGTATTGTAAAAAAGGGAGAAAAGTACTTCTTTCTCTGCTTACTTTACTTCCAATAACATGCATAAGTAACATGGTAGACACTCTAGCATTTTGCCAAAATCTATGGTAAAACCATACAATTTTTGTAAATGCTACAGCATCTAGAGATGGTGTGACATTGGTGTACCAGTTGCCACCTCTCAGTTCCTTCTGGGGATTGCTGGCTGTGACCTGGCAACCCCAGCTGTCATCTCTGGGCCCTGCTGCACAGTAGTTGCCAGAATCAGGCAAGACCAGGTTGTGCAGTGGCCACAGACATCATGCTGGGTCCACTTGTGTGGTGACTGCTGCCATCACTGTGCTGAGCTGCATAGTGGCCGCTAGCATCAGACAAGGCCCAGTTGTGCAGTGGCTACTGCCAATGCCATCACCAGGACCAGCTGTATAGTGGCCATTGCTATCACTGGGCTAGGCCCAGTTGTGCAGTCACTGCCTCCTCACTGGGATGAGTGGTATGGGTAGTGAGCCTTTGGTGGTCATTGCCAGGTCCATCCCCAGCAAGTCATCATCCATCAAGGGACCAGACAGGGGAGGGAGCAGGCCCTTTTCAGGGCTGTTTTGGCCTTTGTCCACCTTGGTCTTCATGGGGAGCTTGGCAGAAAACCCAGCTTGGAAGATTCAGAAATACTGTTGTAGATGCCTAGCAGATTCCAAAATGGCAACTGAGAGAGCTCATGGGCATTCTTTTCTGAAAGCTACAGGCATTGTTTCTATTATTTGGAGAGTTTTAGCTTCCAAATGTATTTTTTTAAGATTTCAGATTTTTCTGCATAATTGGAGTTTTGGGTTACTAACTCCGTGATGGGAAGTTCCTGGAGATTTGGGAGTAGAGCTGGGAACAGCATGTGTTGGGAGGTACAAGATCTCCCCAGGATACAATGCTATAGAGTCCATCCTCCAATAAACCATTTTATCCAGGGGAACTGATCTCTGTAGCCTAGAGATGTATTCTGAGAGATCTCCAGGCCCCGACTGGAGGCTGGCAGCCCTATTGGTACTTCCTTTAGGTTTGTTTGTCCCTAGCTCCATTTTGTGGATCTATTTGTCAACATTCTATAGTCTGGTTCAGTATTAGATGTATGATAAGGTAGCCAATGGTAGTTCAGTCCTCTTCTATTTATGTACTTTATGTTATACACAGCTTTTAGTCACATAACACTGAAGATTAGCAATGGCCAGCTGAGGATTCCTGCAATATTTCAATCAAGACACACACCACTAAAACCTGCTTACAATTTTTTTTCTTATTTACGGTTTCCAAATCCCAGTTTATTGAGTGCACCTTGTATTCTTTGGTACCTGTCCCTGGTAAATTACTGTCACTGTTTGGTCTTTGGGGAATATTTTAGAGTTGCTTTTTAAATATATATATATATATATATCATTAGTGTGAGTTGCTAGAGTTGTCATTCTTCAGGGTTAGTTCCCTCTTCAGAGTTTCCAGAGAATCAATTTTTAAATGAGGAATGGATGGCTGCATCTCATCTTCACTATATAAGTAAACACGCATCATTATTAAGGCACCATAGGGTACATAGCCTGGCATTTTAGACACTGCAGGTGTTAAGATATGTTTGCAACTTTAGACAACAGACTGTAGGGCACCTATCAAGAACGTCTTTAACAAAAATAAATGAATAGCTCTTGGCCATCGCAGAATAAATGTATACAATTTACAGCAAATGGAGAAGCAAATTGTCCTTATACATTAATATATGGGTTAAAGTATTGACCAGTGTTTCTTAGTAGGAGAAGTGGGGTGTTGTATTGTCCCTATTTTCATCTGTGAAATGTTGAAACATATAAAATCTAGGCTATTAATTAGCAGAGATGCTTTGATCTTTCATCTGTGGCTTACATAGAACCAATTTCTATTCAATTACATAATATGAATTAAGGAAAAGTTGCTCTGCGCTATAATCTCTTTGTTCTTCAGATCTAATTGTCTGACAGTCTAATCTAATCACTGATACCTCATCTCACCACCACAGTATCTATGTGCAATTCATTCCTATGAAAAAAAGTTCAAGCTTTCTTATCTTAAAGAACAAAGTTTGAGCCTGCTGCATCAGCTATTAATAGGGCAATCCTAAAAAGAGCTACGCTTTGCTAAACCTATTGACTTCAGTGCATTTAGAAGGGTGCAGTCCTGTTCAGAATTGCACTGTAACTATCTAGGACTTGCTGAACAGCAGCAATTTAGTTCAGTCACAGTTTCAGTAAGGGTCGGGGAGGATTTGGGGAGGCATCCTTAGCAGGCCCCTTTAAATGGCAAGAATAAAAATCAGCCATTTTCTCATTCTGCCTCCAAACAGTTTGGGCATCTTGTGCAAAGTGAGGTCTTCTGGGGAAGTTGGCCTTTTGTCCACCAGTATTTCCCAAGACAAAGAGCAAAGGGGGGGGGGGGGAGAAAACCCAGATCGTGATAACTGAAATATCATGTATACGGTAATACTGACTGTTTAGTCTAAGACCTATTCATGAGAATTCATATTCAGATTGTATATTATACAACACACTACAATGGTGTCATAGTTTAGTTATGTTTATTTGTTTTAAAATGTGTTATCCCTCATTTTCTCCCACAAGGGCACTCAAGGAGGTTCAGAAAAGTCCAGCAAACCCTTAAGCACTTGCATATTCAAATTCCCAAATGAGCCCTATGTGTTGGAGAAAATGTGGGGCGGAGGGGTCTTATATACATAGTTCATCTGTCTGGTTCTACAAACTTTTTGGAAGATGGTTCTTGGTAGCATAAATTTAATTATTGGACATTCCCTATATTTCATGCCTGAATGCTTATTAGGTTTGGAGTTGGTGGGAGACCACTATTCTTATATAGAACAATGTATTTTATGATTTTGCTTTCGGCAGCCAAATCTTCTATTGCCTCGCTTTGGAAGGTGTCTTTGTCTCCTACCCAGGACCAATGCTCCCTCTAAGTTATGGAGTCTTGTGAGCAAAAATTCTACTTTGTGAGCTACTGGGATTCAAGTTGTAAGCAAGCAAATTGGCTGCTGCATTAATTAGTTTGCTCTGGAGCCATCCTTCCTGAGCTAAGACAAAACTCTCTGAGCTGGAGACTAAAAAACTGTGAGCCAGCTCACACTAACTCAGCTTAGAGGGAACACTGCCCAGGACCTGTGGTATAAAAATATTTGGGAGCAATATGTGCAGGCTAAGATTGCCTTTAATATTATTTCACCCTCCTCTAAAGCTGTAATCACTTTCAAAAATACCTGGCAACCTCTATTAACCTTTTTATCATGTTCTAAAGAAATTCCAAGGAATCTGTATACTAGCTTTGTTTAAGAGTATGTTGTCTTACCTAAAAGTGCAGTTACTGAACGTAACTATTGAAATCCTATATAGAATAGTATAGTGAGACATTTAGGAATGTTACGACTCCATTTTTTAAAAAAATTATTGTATAAGTTGTATGTACCTTCTACTTTGCTTTTGTTGATGGCCATTTAGAGCCTTAAAGGTAATAATTTTGTTTAAAAAAGAAAGAAAAAAAGAAAAGTCCAGCAACATCTGCTTGTGTGAAACTTGTTCATATTTTATTCTTTTGTACCAAAAAAGTTTCACACTTTCAGAAAACATCAATAGCCAAGTCAGCTAAATCTGAGGATACTTAAATCCAGTGAATGGAGCTGTGAACAGGCAGGGGAGAACTTTCTACAAACCTGAAGAATGCCCTAGGTTTGCAGAAAAACTCAGACAGACTTTTCCCAGAGAGAGGCTGCCAGAGGAAAAGAAGGATGAACAATTGAAGATAAAGGTAGGTTGGCAGTGGCAGGTGGGTAGAAGGAGAGAAAGAGGCTGTGGGGCTGCCACGGAAGGGGGGGGGAATGAGATATCCCACCACAAGTCTTTGCAGGTTCCCTGGCTAGCATGAAACTATTTGCAACTCACAGCACAAATAAGTATGGCCTTAGAAGCAAGTTAAGTGAAATAATTAGATGGCAGATGTTTGGCTTCACCAGTGACATCAACAACTGGCAAACACCTCCAAAGGAAGTTTAGAAAACTTATTGAGATCCAAAAGTTAAAAACATAGATAAGTAGAGACAAAAGAGTGCTTATTTCAGCCAGAGAGTGGATTTCAGCCAAAGTCCCTTATTTGAGTGATATTAATTAAGGCATTTGCAGGACAGAGATTAGTACTTTGATTGCAGTGTATGATAGACCTAGCAAAAGGGCACTGTGACCCAACAGAGCACAACTGCAGGGGCTTTAGAAGCCACAGACAATCCTGCCACAGATGGGCCAGAGAGTAAAAATAGCTGTCCTTGCTCCTCATTTCTTTCCCTGGAAGCAACCATTTCTAATCACTCATTTTCTTTTAGTACTGTCTGGCAGGGGCATCAGATCCTGTGACAAATAGTATTCTCTGTGAAATATATCTCCACAGAATCCACAAAGAGAAAAGAAGCAAGGCCAACTTCTTTTTGATATACAAAAACAAAAACATTAGAAAGCAAAAAGTTGCTATCCTCCCTCCTTTTATTGGGTACTTACATTTATTTCTGTTGGTTTTACCTTGTTTTCTCCTTGCACTGTGACACAGGAGATTAAACACACTATAAACTTTTACTGGAACCTAAGTGAAAGTACAATAATCTTCTAATAAATAGCTGTGCTCTGCATCCAGAAACCCTTTTTATACAAATTCCATTCAAGTTTCCTTTGCTATATACCATGTGGATGTAGGATTGCCAACCTCCAGATGTGGCCTGGAGATCTCCTAGAATGATGACAGATCTCCAAGTTAAAGAGAACAGTTCCCAAGGGGGAAACGTCATCTTTGGGAGGGTGGACTGAACAGTATTATATCCTACTGAGGTCATTCTCCCTCCCCAGACCCTGCCATCCACAGGATCATTTTGTGTAGTGGAGTAAACAACAAACACCTAGTTCCATTTGGTTGAAGGCCTCTTTGTTAACAGTAACTATAGGGCAGGTAACTTAGCTATTGGTATAAGGTATAATACTTAACTTAAACTATTTCTGGAGCTCTAGGTTATGGTCTGGTTCTGCAAATTCTTACTAGGCCCTGCACTCCTAGCAGGCTGCCAACAGGGAGACTGAGAAGCACTGAGAGCCTCCTACTCTCCTGCTTGCTCTGAGGCCTACTGGGATGGCCTATTAAAGAGGCAGCACACAACACACACTCACACACACACACACACACACACACACAGAGTAGAATATTCAGCTATTCAGGCTAGACGTTTTCGTTCCTGCTGTGGTCTTCCCCTTCCCAGAGAGCCAGTCTGGTGTAGTGGTTAAGTGCGCGGACTCTAATCTGGGAGAACCGGGTTTGATTCCCCACTCCTCCACTTGCACCTGGCTGGATGACCTTGGGCAAGCCATAGCTCTGTACCAGCTGTTCCCTCAAGGACAGCTTGGGAAAGAGTTCTCTCAGCCCCACCTACCTCACAGGGTGTCTGTTGTGGGGAGGGGAAGGAAAAGGAGTTTGTAAGCCGCTCTGAGACTCTTAAGTGAGTGAAGGGAGGGGTATAAATCCAATCTCTTCTCTTCTTCTTCTTCTTCTTTGGCTTGATTCAACTGCAGTCTCGGCAGAGGAAACCTCTTCCACAGGTAATTCAATAATAAGTAGGGTTGCCAAGTACTCACCTTCTACCAGCAGGGGGGAGTCCTCTTCGTACCAGGAGTTTCCAGGCGTGACATCATCATGTTGGGCCTGTTGCCAGGGCAACACTCTGGCAATCACCCCAAAACTCTATGGTACCATAGAGTTTTTGGGGCGATTGCTAGAGCGTTGCCCCAGCAACGTGCCCAGTGTGATGATGTTACTTCCGGTGATTATCACGCTGGGGCAGTCATCCTGACCAAACGACTTCGAGGGTGGGGTTCCCCTGGCCAGCTGAATCCGGGCTGGCGGATTGGGGACCCCTCTAGCGGAGGATCCCCCGCCCCCCGGGCAGACTTGGCAGCCCTAGTAATAAGATCACCACTTCCTTATAGGCAGAATCAGGATGGCCTCCTCCAATTAATTCTGAACCTGATGTTGGTGGGTTGATTTCCTTAGAAGTTTCCATTAAAGAATTAGGAGTGTTTGTGTGACCACGTAGTTGGTCCATGTGACGTCTCCATAACAGTCCATCTGTGGTCTGCAGGCCCTGTGACTTCCACTATGTCAGATGAAACCCACTGTGAACCATTTACATAGTTCCAAAGCCCACACTGATGATTCCTGAGGGGAGAAGGTATGCAGATTCCTAGACATCAAAGCAGAATACAGCTCCTGTTCTTTTTTAGACTGCATGTTGTCTGCAATATCATGGTGGACATGATCTAGGCGTGTCCTGAGACGACATCCTATAATCAACTCAGCTGGGTTGGATCCAGTTGAAGGGCAGAGTGTAACATGTGCCAGCTGGAATCTTGCCAATCTAGTTGCCCAGTCCCCAGAAATTATCCTTTTCAGCACATCTTTTGTAGTCTGTACCATTCACTCTGCTTGCCCATTTCCCTGGGGTATATGTGGTGCCACTGTGATAGCCCTAATATTAGCAAAGTCTTCAAAAATTGCAGAGGTGAAAGCCGCAGTGTTGTCTGAAACAATTGTGTATGGCACTTTGTGAGTTGTCAAAAGTTGATGGAGAACTGTGATGGCAGCATTCGAGGTTATAGCTGGGACATGGCTACTTCAAGCCATTTTGAAAATGAATCCACAATAATTAAAAAGGTTTTGCCCTCCAAGGGGCAAGCAAAGTCCATGTGGAGACTTGACCAAGGCTTCTTTGTCACTTCCCAAAGAAAAACTGGAGCTCTTGGTGGATTGTGGTGGGTAGCTTGACATATGTTGCACTCATGCATGACTCTTTCAATATCAGTATCTAGTCCAGGCCACCACACATAACTTTCATTTGCACCATACCTAGATGTGCTGCATGTAGAGTTCTTAGTATGACTCAGCATCCTGCTTTTGGAATGACCATCCTGTTTCCCCATAACAGACAACCCTTATGAGCTGACAGTTTGTACTGGCGGAATGAAAATGGCTTGAACTTTAGCCAGTTTTTCTGTGGGCCAGCCCCTCCATAGCCAGTTGAGAACATGTGCCAAGATGGGGTCTTTTGTTATCATTCTAGCAAATCTGTGCAGCCTGAAGAGGGGGTTCTGGCATGGATTCCAGCATAAGGACTTCCATTGGTGGAGGAATGGCGAAGTCAGGTATCTGCAGCCGTAGACCCTTTATGCATACACATTTGCAATTTCTTTCCCTGGCCTTTACGTGAGATTATAATCATAACCATTTAGCATAATACTCCAGCATTACATACAGGGAGATAAAATGGGAGGTGTTGGTTTGTCTTTGGTGAAAATTCCAAAAAATGGCATGCGGTCTGTTCAGATTTCAAAAGGATGACCACATACATAATTATGAAATTTTAAAACTCCTGCCACAATAGCCAATGCACCTTTATCTATCTGAGCATAGTTCCTTTCAGCTGAGGTCATTGTCCTAGAATAAAATGCAGTTGGTGCTTCTGTACCATCTGGTAGTATGTGACTGAGGACAGCCCCAACCCCAAATGGTGAGGCATTACATGAAACAGACAGAGGTTTCTGATTATCATAGTGAGTGAGTACAGAGTCAGAGGTTAACAGCTTCTTTACCGCCAGAAATACGTCTTCATGTTTGGGAATCCACTACCATTGAGCACCTTTATATAACAGGTGATGAAGGGGTTCTGCTATAGCAGCTTGTTTTTTTTAAGAAAATGTGATAAAAATTTAGGAGTCCCAGAAATGCCTGAAGATCTTCCTTGCATTTTGGTCCAGGAGCATCATGTATTGCCTTTACCTTATCCTGTGTAGTGTGGATACCAGCTGCATCAATCTGGTATCACAGGAGCGTGATACTGGGAACTCCCAGTTGGCATTTATCTTAACTGTGAAGCCTGAAAGATCAAACTTCTGCAGAACCTTATTGAGTTGATTCACAACTTGCTCCTTAGAAGAGGCCATAATTAACACATCATCAAAGTAAGGCACAGCCTCAGGAATACCTGCTAATAAAGTTTCTAAGAAGCCTTGAAAGATTCCTGGTGCCACTGAGATTCCAAATTGAAAGTGTTTCATGCAAAAAGCCATTCTGTGTGTAATAATGGTTTGGGTATCTGCAGCCTTATCATCCAGTATCAGGCTTGAGCAAGGTTCATTTTAGCAAAACCTTTCCTCCTGCGAAGACAAACAACAACTAGTTTGTGGCAGGCACTGGATATGGGTCTTGCTTGAGTGCCTTATTTATAGTACATTTGTAATCCCCACAAATATATACGTTGCCATTTGGTTTCAAGAAAGGAACTACAGGGGTGGCCCAGGTTGCTTGAGTTACTGGCTCTATCACTCCTCGTACAAGGAGCCATTCAAGTTTTTAATTGATCTTTGGTCTCAGGGCAAAAGGATCATTACAGGCCTTCAAACAAATAGGTATTATGGTAGGGTCCATTTGAAAAGTCACTGGTGGACCTTTATATGTGCCTAGTATCTCAGTGAATACACATGGGAACTCAGAAGGCAGTTCTTCCAGTATTGCTAAACAGCCACTCTCCTGGAATTACAACTGATCTCCTGATCAGACTACAGAAATCAGTCACCCTTGAGGAAATGGCAGTGTCAGAAGGTGAACTCTATGGCATCACATCCCTACAGAGCTCCTTCCTCTCCTCAAATGCCATTCTCCCCATGCGTGACCTCCAAATCTTCAGAAATTCCTCAAGCAGGAGTTGGCAACCCTATAATCTTATCCGTTTCATATTTCTGGGGTGAAATAGGGATGACAAGTATTGTAGAATAGGTCGCATTTAATGTATACATTATGGTGGTGTTTTTAAATAAAAATTTAACGGTAGCCCTCACTACCAGTTCTCTGAAACCAAGAGCACCCATAGCCTCAACATTGTTGAAATCCCTGTTTTAGAGTGTTAGACTAGAATATGGAAAGCTTGAGTTCAGATCACTAATAATCTTTGAAGCTTGATGGACTAATTACAGGGTTGTTGGGAAGTTAAAATGGGGAATGAAGAACCAGCATATACCCTGCCATGAGTTCCTTTGGGGAAAGGCAAAATAAAAATGCACCAGATATTATGATAATACATTTGCTGTAGAATCTTAATTTAGATTGTTCTGAATCATTTTTCCCCACCTTTCCCATCAAGGATACTTTTTGAGTTAACCTGCACACACACAAAAGATGTGCAATAATTAAATTTGCCAAATGGGGATACCAGTTTATGTTGCATTCATATTAACCAGAAACAGCACTGTTAAATACTTCAAGTTATTTTAAAGCTAACTTTTACAAATAAACTTTCAAACACACAACTTGAAAATTCTCAACATTCGAATAGTTACACTCAAAATCTGATATTCTGGTGATTTTTTCCCCAGTTTGTATATATATTTCAGTTTATCTAGGAGGGATCAAAAGTATATCAGCTAACCCCAAGTAGTCTGGTACATGCCAGCCTTACACAGATCGACTCCTAAGTATGGATTTTCTTGAAACTCTCTAATGTTTAATTTCTCTAACCAGCACAAAATATTAGAAAGGAGCTGACTGCACCTATTCTGCCTGCATCGTGATATTAACATATAAAGCTGCCTTATAATGAATCAAGCCCTTGGTGCATCAAGGTCAGTACTGTCTACTCAGACTTGCAGTGGCTTTTCAGAGTCTCTGGCAGAAGTCTTTCACATCACATCACCTGCTATGATCTCCTTTAACTGGGTTTAAACTTGGGACCTTCTACATGCCAAGCAGGTGCTCTTCCACTGAACTATGGCCCCTCCCCATTTACATTTTCACTTCCCTACAGAATGATGAAATAAGATATGTATTCAAATACATAAATAATATGTTTGAAAATAGTATACGTGGCATTCATTTAGCCAGACAGGCATGAAATGTCATATTGAATAGCCAAGAAACAAATGTGTTTTCAGCTGAGACACAAAAGCAATTGAAAAAGGGAAGAACGAAGGCCAGTGAAACAAAACACCTATACAAAAGCCCCCCAGCAAATTGATGGAACAGAACCAAAGGAATTCAGTCATCCCTGTCCGTGCCATTCATATAAGCATTAGGACTTCAGGATTTCAATGTAAAATATTTCTAAGGCCTCTATAATATTTCTTTAAAATTACTTGGTAGATTACAATGCTACCTCATCTCAAATTTTATGCAGGAGTAATGGCAGTTCAAAAACTCTCAATAAAACCACTGAAATGAAAGGCCATTAAAATATAAAACACTATAAACTCTACCCCTAAGAGCATCTTCATATTTGAAGGGGACACACTACAAATGCACAGTATGTCTGACACTATAAAGCAAAATTGCTTCCTGCAAGCATTTACATTTTCAGGTGAATTCTCACTAGTCCAAATGTTAGAAAAAATAAAGTATCTTTCACTTTACAGTTGTGAGAAACACAAGAAACACCTCTGTGCTTAACTAAGCATTTTTTATTTACCCCAAAAAAATCTTTCTGAGAGATCCACTTGAGAATTAGACTTTGCAAATATATTCTGCAATGAAATTGATGGCCAAGTTCTGGTCCTTTTTCTGGTGGTGTACTGATGTTTGTTTTCAGTTTCCATTTCCCTATAGTGCCTTTGCCCTGATCTGGCTTGCTCAGTCTTGTCAGATCTCAGAAACTAAGCAGGGTAGTCCCTGGCTAGCATACAGATGGGAGACCTCCAAGGAATACCAGGGTCATAACACAGAGGCAGGCAATGGCAAACCACCTCTGAATGTCTCTAGCCTTGAAAAACCCCAAAGGGGTTGCCGTAAGTCAGCTGTGACTTGGGAAAACCCAGAAGTGACATAAGTCCTCAGAATCACCAAAGCTCTATGATGTCATACCACTGGCCCGATGGCAATGGTCCCATTGCTGGAGTTGCCAGCAGGAGGTCTCCCACAATAGTGGGAGGCCTGTTAAACATACCACCAATACAGCAGTAGCAGGAACCAGAGTGGGAACAGGGTCCACATTCACATTTTCTGTGCACTACTGCTGCTGTAACCTCAATCGCTGCTTGTCCCCTTTCCCCCACTGTTGTACTTATTCCTAGAAAGGCATGTCACTTACAGGTTTTTTCCAGAAATGACATCATGCCATTGCTGGAGGCATTTTTTAAAAAAAAATATGTCTTCTGCTGGCTGCTGGAGTATCAGCAGTAGGGATGCCAGCCTCCAGGAAGGACCTGGGGATCCCCCAGTATTACAGCACATCTCCACCCTACAGAGATCAGTTCCCCTGGAGCAAATGACTGCTTTGGAGGATGGACTCCATGGCATTGTACCCCACTGAGGTCCCTGTCCTCCCCAGGATCCATCCCCAAGTTGCCAGGAGTTTCCCACCCTGGATCTGGCAGCCCTACTCCCTATCCCCCACCGGTGGCTGGGGGGATTGGCAACCCTAGTCAGCCAGCAAGGCCCCCTTGGGAATGAGAGATCTCCCCCACCCCCAGAGGGCACATGGCAATCCTAAGGGGCATCAAGGGGAATGAGTGGCTCAGTAAATATATGTCTGACAGACATGCAGTCGAACAAGAACACTTAGCCCATATTCTCACCAGATATGTCATCTTTGATTGGTAGTGCTATACATAGCATATCCTACAACTACACTGCTGTCTTTGTTCTTTGCAGAGGGCTCTCAGAGGGCTATACAAGCAGAGGCACTTCTTGTAGGAACCCAGCTAACTGGGCGTTAGCCTGACTTAATTACTTAGAGACTAAGATTCAGTTCTTTTAACATTATTAACTGTTACAGGTGGGTAGATTCATGTGGGTAGCCTTGTTGGTCTGAAGCAGCAGAATGAAGTTTGAGTCCAGTGGCACCTTTAAGACCAACAAGATATTCAAGATATATGCTTTCATGTGAAAACACACTTCTTTCTATTGAAACCAATGTAAATGTAGTAATAATGGTGATTTTGTAACAGTAATGTTAAAGAAGTAGCATAGTATAGTGGTTGAACTGGGATCTTGGAGACACGTTGAAATTCTCCCTTTGCCATGAAGCTTGATGGACAACTGGAGCCCAGTTAGGTTGCAATCGCACAAACAATTTGCCCCGACATAGGTGCGAATGCTGGGCGGATTAAAGGAGCGTGATCAAACGCCAACATCTGGGAAGCGCCTTGCAGACGTTGGCAACCCGTTTTGCTCCGCCGCCCAAGTGGAGTAAAAAAACACCTCGGAAAGTCCTGTAGCAAACGGGTTGCTATGGGCCACAGATGGACTTTCCTGTGTCTGATCATGCCAGCGCGCTCCCATGGTGTTGGGATAGTTTGATCAGGCTATCCCGACTCTGTGCTGTTGTTTTCCCCCCGTCGCAGTATGCACATCAGCGCACATCCCCGCACATTCCATAGGGAGAGGTGCAAATCATCGATTCCTTGTGTAAGCGCATCGGGAACAAACGGTTAAAAAATTCCGAATCACTGGCGGTTGCGTCTGATCACGCAGTGGTGGGCTGTGCCCGCATTTTCAAAAATCTGTGTGGTTGCGCAACTGTGGGTCAACTTCTGCCAGAGGAAATCGCCTCTCTTCCCCCCCCTCCCCCGCTTTATCTCGGGCGAGACTCTGCAGCCTTACTCTACCTTAGCCCAAGATTTTTATGAGAATGAAATGGGGAAGCACCTTGGAGAAAAGCCAGGATAAAAATGTCTTAGATAAAGAATTTGAACAAACTTTTTAACAAAAAGAACAGACAGAAGCTACATAAAAGTTCCGTGCACAGCACTAATAAGGATTGCAACCTCCCAGCATCTACATGTAACCACTACAGTGGATGGATAAAAAGTTAAGAAAACTGTTCTGTAAACTTTTGTCACTAGTAATGTTCTTTGCTTAACTGTGACTTTGGCATATTACTGTTTCCATCTTGGATTACAGCAAAGGGAAGGAGAAACGGGCTAGGAAACTTTTTACATTTATACCCTTACGGTTTTGTAATTTTCTGCTCCTTCAGGGAACAGGAGTCGGAAGGGAAAGCATGAGTGAGGTGTGTGTTAACTGCCAGCGTCTAAAGAGCTTTGTGGTGCATCGGCCTTTAAAACATCTTGACAGCCATCCTCTCATTTTGGTTCACATCTGTTGAACTTTTATTAAATTGCCACCCTGGGTTTTTCAAATGACTTCCAGCTCTCTCTCTATGTGGTAGCATTCAACGAAGCCATGCAAAAGAAAATGAGAAAATAAACTGCAAAGAATGTCTTTTACCCCTGCTGTAACATCAGTGACTTCAGTAGATACATGTGCCAGCACTGAAGTTAGTTCTTTGCTGTATGTGTATAAAGAAAAAGATCAAGAGAGATTGTCTTTGGGCCAAACAACAAATTACGATTTTTAACTTGCTGTCGCTTTAATACTAGTTTGATATGCAGCAAATCACAGGTGGTATTATTTCCCTCCCTACCACAAAATAGCTTAAGAACCCATTTTCACAAATTATGCTTCTATTAAAGGGCCAGAATTTTTTCCCTCCTAGCTAGCTGGCAACTCTTTTCTAACACTCAGAGGATGGAGTCCCACAACCTGATTTTGACTCAAACAGTTACATGTTAAATGTGAGAAGATTTGTTTTCTAAGCACTCAGAGCTGCAGTTTGGATTGGGGCCATGGTGTAAGGAGAAGATGGAAGTCCCGTCTCCCCAGGCTGTTTTTTTTTTTACCCCAAATGGCAGTCAGGAGTGATTTGCCCGACTGGGGGACTGCACTTGTAGTCCATCAGTACGTGTGCAGGTCCCTAAGGGAGCAAACAACCCTTCCAGGTCATTTTGGGGCAGGAAAATGGTATAAGAGGAAAAGCTGAAGCTCCTTCTACACCTTGAGCCATCGCCTCAATCCAAATCATGGCCCGGTGTGCTTGGGAAATAAGTTCCTACACATGTAATGTCTAATGGTCAAAGTCAGGTCAGGGGAGCCCAGGCATGTAGTTTGGCCTACTAAAAATTAAAGCATGTAGTCTGACCTATCTGTATTGTCCATATTGTTTTCGAAACATTGATACATATCTTTCATATCCCTGCCACAGACACTGACAAGTATCTGACAGTCTGTGGACTTCATGGAGTGGGACTCTCCTGCTTCTCCCTCCTGAACTCCCTGCAGTATTGTTTCTGTGATCAGCAGACCCTAAGAAACAGCATAGACAGCAAAATGGGGTCCTGCAGTGGGAGGGGGCAATTGCCATCTCCCCCACTTCTACAAGCACCAATGCAATTCCGTCCAAGGAACTGTGTGCTTGGATACATGCCATTGTATTTGCTTTCTTGATCCAAAAGCAAGACATCTTTCATTTTTTTTCTTTCTGTGTATTTCCACATCTTGCAAAATGGAGAGCCCAAGTAGGAGCCCAAGGCATTCACTTATTGAGGAGAGCTCTATATTAGGAATAGAAGGGATGTTCCCACTCCTGGTACTTCTACTATTTTCACCTTAATATAATGACATCAGCAGGCCATACATCTTTAATAGTGTCTTTAGTAGTTGTGCAGATGGGAGGATTTGGGCAGATGCACCACTGCCCAAATGCTCTTTGCTGTAGGTTTCTTAAAAGGCAAATTGACTTCTGATGATCACTATATTTGTTGCACTCACACAGACTCTAAAACCAAGTTTCCAGGTTCATCAGTATTATACTTAATCAGTATTATAACCAGCTTATGATATTAATCAGTCAGTACTATAACCAGCTTCCAAGTTAATCAGTATTATACTATGATCAGTCTATGTTCTCCTGTATGGTCTAAAATCCATACATGGTTGGTAGCTGCATTCTTAAGGCAGTGACAATTTATTATTTTGTATACATGGCTTCCCCATCTAAAGTTTCAACCACCCTTTAGCGAACTGCTAAAAGAGAGTTTGTAATGGTAAGAGCTATTTGGACATCAAGTTGCTAAGTTTCCCAATGGGTCCTATAGGTGTGCTTTTATTAGCAACTCCATGCTGTGTTGAAATGGCTGAGAGCAGGCCAGGTAAGGTTGCCAACCTATAGGCAGGGGCAGTAGTTCTCTCAGAATTCCAGCTGATCTCCCAACTACAGAGATCAGTTCCCCTGGAGGAAATGGTAGTTTCGGAAAGTGGACTCTGTGCCATCACATGCCCTGCTGAACTTCCTCCCCTTCCCAAATTCTGGCCTCTCTAGATTGCACCCCGAAAATCACTATGGCCCAGCCCTCTGCCCTGATCCACTAGCAACCCTATTAATTGGCCTTTCTGAGTTGCTCCACAGATTGCAGTGCTGTAAGACTTTATTACTGGCGGGCAGGGAGGGAACAGCTGACCCAGTTCTCCTAGTCCCATGTAGATTTCTGCATAAAGGAACATCTTGAGAGCTAATGGTAGACTCCAGGGAACTTCACTACACAATTGATAATTGAAATCAGCAGACTTCAGCATCCAGCCCTCAACAGCCCAGGCTAATTTGGTAAAGCTGCACTCCTGTTTCCTTGCTATTAGTCTCTTTCTTTCTGCTCTGTGCCTCCCCACTGTCATTGAGACACTCTCAGCTGCTCCCATCTCACTAATAACAGCATGTTATAGAGTTAATGTTGGACTCAATGGGGCTGGAAAGTAATGTGGCATATTTGAGCCATTCTTCTGAAAGTATTTTTGAGCATCTCAGCCACAGAACTTTTCCCAACTGCCTAGGGAATTTCCCCTTCGTGCATTCAGTTCTGCTCAGTCTCACAAGGTAAAGTTTCATTTAGGCTTCTGAAGTTCCACTCAAGCACTTACAGTTTGGCATCCAGGGCTCATTTTTATACTGGCTATTTCACTTTGAATGGAGAAACATTCCCTCTCCTTTCAGCCCTAACTGAGATGGCCCTGCTTAGCCATTCACATGAAACATTAAGGCTCAAATTAGGAAGGTTTTGTAAAGAACAAAAACAAATAAGCCTCTTAAAACTCTGGGTGTGCTACCAAAGTAAACTGGGTTTCTAGAACCCAACTAATGGACATTATTAATAGGAGGACTCAGTGTTATATGTTGTAAGATAAGGAGTGAAGTGTGACTCATCAATCCCTCATTTAAGTGCATGGAGAAAAAACGGGGGGAAACAGGACAAAAAACCCTGTCTCACCCACAGTTGCGTCTGATCACACAGTGATGGACTGTGCCTGCAGCTTCAAAGGGAGGTGTGATTGTGCAACTGCGGGTTAAATTCTGCCCGAGGAAATAGCCTCACTCCCCCACGCCGGGTTTTCTGGCATGTGTGACTGCAACCAAAGGGTGGCTGACCCAAGTCATCCACTGAGCTTCCTACCAGAGTGGGAATGTGAGCCCACTGCCACCATCTCTTGTATCTGAGGCACAGTCACCAATACCCAATTGCAAAATGACTTTCAAAAGAGGAAACATTCACATCAACATTAAAACAACCAAGATTTTCTATAAGGCACTCATATGAACAGCAATCATATATTATGCTGAAACCCCTTACAGTACAGATAAACAATTGGTCAAGTCAAATAGAACAAAATCCCCACAGAAGTGCAACATTTTCTGTGTGAAACTGGTGAAAAGTTTAGTTAGCCCCATCATCTTTGGTGCCTCTGTTACTGAAGATTTTGTTATTAGTCTAGAGAGAGCTTTGTGTTCACCAAATCTGAGGCCCAAACTAAAATGCCAAGTGATCAGTTCTGATAGTTAATCATTTGCAAGGCATTGTAATTGAAGTAAAGGGACAAAATCTCAGTTTGACAGACCACTAGAGAGCAGCTTTGAAAGTATAATGAATATAATTTCAAAGGTGATGGAGTGGATAGTAGCCCATCTTACCACTCTACTGAGCAAAATTTGTTTATTCACTGAAATATTTATATCCTAACTTTCCTATTGGCTCAAGTTTGAAATCTTCCTCCAGTTAAAGGAGACCTCCACTTAAGTGGCTCTTCTGTAGAGGAAGCACTACCAGTCAGAGGAAGGCTCCTGAGGCTGGAGGAAGGCTACTTGGCAGATGGTTAGATGTGTTAGATGCACTGGTATGGTACAGCCAGAAATCTCTGTTATGTAGCAGAGTGCACAAGGCTTACATGCAGCAGCAGCTTCTCTGTACTGTGTGTGCTAGCACAGATACAAAGTTACACAGAGCCACTTGTCAGTTTCAAAGTAATAAGAGTCCTTTCTTCAGGGAACTAGGGACAGGAACTAATCTAACTAGCTAGGATGGATTCATATGCAGAATGCATGTCCTGCATCCACGATGCCAAAGATTGAGAGTGTGCTCTTTCTTTGTGTGGGTGTGTGTGGGTGTGTGTGAGAGACCGGGAGAGAGAAGCCAGAAGGAAGGAAGTCTTGTCCCTAAGAATGGAATTCTACTTCAAAGGGACAGTATCAGACAGCAGGAAGGAAAGGATGCTCTGTGTGTCCTGACCCTTCTCTCTCTCTCTCTCTCTCTCTCTCTCTCTCTGTCTGTTGTGCTGTCTCTGAAGTCTAAGGCAGGGGACAGCGTACAGTCTTCCACTTCCAACAAGATCCACCCTGCTGTTGTCTAATAATGCCTCTTAAACAGGCTAACCCAGAAGGCCTAACTGCGACCAGGAGAGTAGGAGGGACACAGTTTTCTTCCCTGTTGGTACTCTGCAGAAGTGCTGGGCATAACTGTTCAGAACGAGGCTAGGGCCTTGTGGACAAGAAATAGCTTTCAGTTAAGTATTGTTTTATCTCCTTTTTTAAGCCAAGTTATCTGCCCTGAAGATTCAGTGTTAAATAATAAACAATTAAGTAAAAAGCAACTGTTATTGGTGGTGGTGTGCTGCACTATGCAACGCTCACTATTTCTCATTTTTATAAACTGTGGTGTTCTCTTACTTGGGCACAGTCTCTAAACTACATGAGAACACTGAAAGCAGCATTTGGATAACTTTTGTGGATCAGATGTTTGACTTTTGTTGCCTTTAAAGTCAATCTGTGTGAATATGAGAACAAGATTTTAGGCCCTCTCAGTAGTTAACACTGGCCAAACTAAAACAGATAGCTGGAATGGTCGTCAGGATTATTTTGGAAGAAGTGTGACCAAAAGGGATCCAGTTTTCATCAATGATGGTTGTACTTTCAAATACAGTGCTTTTGATCTCAAATTCTGCTCATCATAAAAGACTTTTCATGGTTTGTAATCCCCGTGGACCCACTTGAGGAGAAAACTGAAAGGAAAAGTAGAAAGGGTCAAAACCATTGGGGAAGCTTGGAGACTATTTAAAATTACAATCCTAGAAGATCAGAAAAAAATATATACCGCAGGTTAGGAAAGGCACAAATAGGTATAGAAAAAAAGCCTGCATGGTTAACAAACAAAGTAATGGAAGCTGTAAAAGGTAAGAAGGAAAAGTGCTGACCTTTTCTCCTCAGAGGTTGGAAGCAGGTGCTGAACCGGGTGTGGCAGAAGGTCGACTCAAGAGGAGGCGGAGGTCGATGAGAGAGAAACCAGGAAGTGAGTCGGTCCAAACATGGGAGGAGAAAGAGTTCGCGCATGCGCAGTTGGTGCAAGCCTTGAATCTAAGAAGAAAGGCGACTCAAGAGGAGGCGGGGACACAAACGAGAGAACCAGGAAGTGTCTAGACACAACGAGAGAAGGAGGAGAAGAAGACTACGTGGACTGGATGTAATACATAACGTCTTCAAGGGGGGAAATAGAAGAAGGAAACAAACAGCCTTAGTGTCAACAGGGAAACGAACAGTAAAACGAAAGCAGATAAATAGTTATACAAACTTTGCAAGAAGTAAAGAGACAAACAAGGATACACATATATAGTTATAGAATAAGACTGGAAAAGTTTTAGAAAATTAATGTAATAATAAAATATATGGTTAGAGATAAAGTAATGCAATAACTTGTTGCTGGATTAGTAAAATTTAAGTGATAATTTGGGTAAGAATATAACTTAATTAACAAGTGGTGGGGAAATTATTTATGAAATTTATGAAAGTATTTATGTAAAATTGATGAACTGCTGAAGTGTAAAAAGTAATTAATTTAAATTTCAAGTATTTTCAATTAATTAATTGCACTCAGATAATAATTATGGCCTCAGGTTCAGGGCCAGGCTCTGGGGCAATGAGGAAACTTTCAATACCTTCAGTGAACATACAAGCTCAAACTAAAGCATCTGTAACTAACCCACCCCAAATGGCAATGAGTGAATTAAAAACTCTTATTCAAGAGATAGTGGCGCAAACAGTCAAGACCACTTTAGAAGAAACCTTACCCTCTATTCTTATGCCAATATAGAATAAGCTGGACCAAACCACTCAACAGATAACAGAACAGATACGTTTAGAAACAGAGACTATAAAGAAACAAATTGCCAAAAACAAACAAGAAATTATAGAAATCACCAAAGCTGCTAATAAGCTGGACACCAAAGTCTTGGAAGTTAGTGACAACTTAGCGGAGCTTAAAAATAAATGTGAGAAGTTGGAAGAAACTGTGAT
The DNA here is from genome assembly GCA_029233225.1 of Lepidodactylus listeri. Classification (NCBI taxonomy): domain Eukaryota; kingdom Metazoa; phylum Chordata; class Lepidosauria; order Squamata; family Gekkonidae; genus Lepidodactylus; species Lepidodactylus listeri. The sequence goes on along the minus strand of JARCFY010000002.1, from coordinate 43,270,441 downwards.
TCAACTGGAATTGGACAAAGCGGCCACATTGATTAGATGTGTGGATAAGAGACTCCTTTTTCTCATTAAACAACTTTATACGCTCAATACATGCCAGATTAAATGCTCACCATTAGGCAACTTGACATCTAAGATTGCCACAAATAAGGGTGTTAAACAGGGTTGTATCTTAGCCCCCTTTTTATTCAATATTTTTCTTAACGACCTTGCAGGCCAGCTCTCTGACCCTGACTGTCATAGTCCTAAACTGGGAAAAATACATGTTCCCCTATTACTCTATGCCAATGACACTGTGTTGCTATCTCACACCCAAGTTGGTCTGAGACGGTTGCTGTCCCACTGTATTGCCTTTTTTACTAACCACAAGCTTCAAGAAGTAACTATGATAAGTCCAAAATCCTGGTGTTCTCCAAAAAATGGAGATTATACCATTGGTCCATCAATGGTAAAACGACAGAACAAGTTAAAGACTATAAATACCTAGGCATGTATTTTCAATATAATGCTAGGTGGTCTACTCATCGTAAATGTGTGGCGAAGGTTGCAGTGCTAGTGCATCGGCCATAGCTCGATTCTTTTACTGCAGGGGCAACCAATTTGTGCCAGCCGCAATTAAAATCTTCAGGTCCAAAGTTAGCTCCCAGCTATTGTATGGTATCCCAATTTGGATTAGAACGTGTTCAATCCATTGAACGTGTTCAATCCAAATTTTTGTCATTGAACGTCATTGAACGTGTTCAATCCAAATTTTTGCGGAAAATTATGGCCCTACCAAATTGTGTTCCGAACGCTGTTATATACTTGGAAACTGGTTCATCTCGGATGGAGACTTTGGCGTGGCTTTTAACATTCAAATATTGGCTCCGCCTCCATTATAACTTTGAACAGGGGAACCTTATACACCATATGCTCCCCGAGCTTAACCTTTCTAATTGGTCAGCGTACATTGAAGGGAAAATCAATGAACTGGGTCTTTCCTTGGAATCCCTGTCCATGATGCCTTTTGCTGCCGCATTTCATCAAATTAAAACCATGCTGTTAGATTTGGAGTGACAAAATTTATACAGCATAGCTAATAGAACTTCTCCCCTCTGAATTTTGAGATTCCCCTTCCAATAGGGCCGATAGCTTCATACCTGACATCTCTGCAGGTACCCCAGCAACGCAGAGTGTTTACCCTGGCCAGATGCAATGCTATGCCATCAGCCATCTTATATGGCAGATTTAACAAGGTTTCGCATTTGGCCAGTTACTGCCCATGCAGAAAGAGCTGTGTGGAATCAATTACTCATGTTCTTTTGCACTGTGACTTGTATGTAGATCTAAGGAGCACACATTTACATTCTTTGTTAACTAGTATGGGTGCTTGTTCTGATGCACTCAAGGTGCATAGACTTCTAAGAGATTCCAGTCTGGACACCGCGGAGAAGGTGGCCAAGTTTCTTTGTCTCGTCTTAAAGTTGCGCCAAGGTTCTTTTAGAATTTTTATATATGTGTTTATAACGGGTTTTAACATGCAGAAATTGTTTTTCTAATTTATGCCAATAAAAGCTGACTTGACTTGACTTGACTTGATTAGATGTCAAAATGTGCCGGAGGAATTTGGGAAAGATTTGAAAGGTGAAATGGCACAATTAATAGCGGATCAATTCGAAATAGCTAATAAGGAGGAGGTGGTAAAAGAGAGAGAATCAATATTTAGAAAGAACTCTTTAAGAGAAATAAGACACCTAGGGAAATTCATATAAAATTCTACAAAAGGGAAATGCGTGACATGATTTTGAAAAATGTGTATGATAAAAAAGTCACGATAGGCCAAAATGAAGTCAAATTTCTTAAAGATACCCCCATGGAGGGTAAGAGAGAGAAGGAAGGAATACCTTGACAGCATTACTAATGGCAAATCAAATTACCTATAGATAGCTTTTGCCAGAAGGTCTATCTTTTTATTTTAGGGACAGAAGGTATAATTTAACATCAATTTTCAAACTGGAGAATTTCTTGGATAAATTTGGAACTGAACTAGGACTTCAAAAAGATGAGGATGCCTCTTCAGGAGAAGAGAATACGGAAGCGGTAATCAATGTCAATGTAGGAAAATCAGACAAGTCTATACCAAGAACAGAAAGAAGGAAAAAAGAAAAAATCCCTTTTCAAATGCTAACAAAGTTTCAATATAAGGAAAAAGTGAAAGGGAAAGAAGATAGTAAAGATAAAGAAGATGGAGAACTATAAAATTAACCTACTGTCTTTGAATGTGAATGGCCTTAATTGTCCCCACAAAAGAAGAACGATCTTTCATCAATTTTGTTAACTTAAAGCAGAAATTATTTGTCTTCAGGAAACACATATTAAAAAATCACATGAAAAATACCTGTTAAATAAAAAAATGGATAAACTATTTACTGCCTCGGACCCAGAACAAAAAAAAGAGGAGTGGCAATTTATGTTAAAGAACACCTTTCACCTAAAGTAATACATTCAAAGGAAGATGGTAGAATGTTAGCGATTATGACTCAAATAAAAGGGAAAAAATTATTAATTGTGAATATATATGCTCCCAATCAGAACCAAGATCCTTTCTTTCAAAATTTAAGAACTTTTCTTAGCCAAAACCCTATTGATGATATATGTATAGTAGGCGACTTTAATGCAGTGTTTGATCCACAGTGGGATAGAAATTCTCCAAGTAAGAAAAATAGAACAGGGAATAATCTTCCAAGGGTATTTCTACAAACAGCAGAAGAATTCAGTCTGATAGATACCTGGAGAGTAAGAAACATGTCAAAAAAAGATTATACCCATTTTTCTTCAAGGCATAAGACCTGGTCTAGGATAGATATGGCATGGATATCTACGACAATGTTACAAGTTATCAGAGAAGCAGAAATTCTTCCAAGCACTTTTGCAGATTATTCCACTTTACTGATTTCCTTTAAAACTGATCAGAAAAATACAAGATGGAGGGTAGATGTATCTTTATTAAAAGATCCAGAATTTTTGAATAATACAAAGATAGAAACTAAAGAGTTCTTTAAGAGAAATAACGTGACAGATACACCTATAGAAATAATTTGGGATGCATTTAAGGCATTTTTAAGAGGTCAGTTCATAAGTCAAGCAATATGAAAAAGGAAGCAAGAAAGGAAAAAATATAAAGAATTATCAGATCTTATCAAAAAAGAGGAAGAAAAATCCAAGAAGAGGTCTGACCCTGTTGATCATATGAAACATAATTTGTCGAATTTGCATCACCAGATGAACCTGTTATTGACTCAAGAGATTGCAAAGAAAAAAATAGAGCAAGCAAAATTCCATTATTTTGAAAACGCTAATAAACCCACCAGATGGCTGGCTTATAAACTCAAAAAAGAAAAACGTTTGATTAGAAGTCTAAAAAATGGTAAGGGAGAAGAACAATTTGTGTTGCAAGAAATTAAATTGATCTTTATAGTCAACCCACTATAGACAATTTAGAGATACAAGAGTATGTGCAGGGACAATTGAAGAAAACTTTTAATGTAAATCAGAAAGGACTATTAAATGGCCCTATTTCAGCTTTTGAGATAGTAGAAGCAATTAAGGCAATAAAAAAGAAGATGATACCAGGATTAAGTATGGGTTGGCATGCGTATGTGTGGTATGATAGGGAAAAAATACACTCTAATTTTGGGAATAATCTGATCAGAACTGCATTAATAAAGATTTGGAAAAAGGTTAAGGAGTGTATGTATTCTGAAATTCCAAAGTGGGTATCACCGCTAGAAGCATTTATAAAACCATTGATGTTATTTGTAGATAAATTAATATCTTATGATAAATTATTAGATAAAAACAATGAGCTGAAACCAGATATACTATTATGCAAACAAGGCTAAAGTTAACATGGCCAGAAAAAATCCAGTTAAGACAAAGGTTTAAGGAAGATCAAAAAAGAGAGTTTCAAGCACAAATGAATGGAATAGATAAAATTCTGATACAGACAATAAGAAATTTATACAGAAAATGTATAACTTTTTGCTAGAAGACTATATTTGCGATGAAGCAGTGAAACCCACAATGGTAAGGTGGATGAGAGATATGGGATATACCATTGAGATGGATAACTGGTCAAAGATTTGGAAATCCCAGAAATTAATGAGACCAATTCCCTACAAGGAGAATATACTAAAAATGTTCCATAGATGGCATTTATCACCGGATAGACTGGCAAAATGCTCCTCAAAAATCTCAAATACTTGTTGGAAATGTAATAACAATGTTGGTTCATATTTCCATGTTTGGTGGAGATGTCCAAAATTACAACGATACTGGCGAATGGTACAGAAGCTTATAAAGGAAATAGTGAAGATTAGTTTACCTCTGCTACCAGAAATATATTTATTGAATATGGTTCCAGATCATTTGAAATCAGAATCTTGTATAATTATATATATTATTACTGCAGCGAGGATTTTAGTAGCTAAAAATTGGATATCGAATAGACTCCCTTCCAGAGAGTGCTGGATTTAGCAGTTATGGATCGTTTAAGTTTGTCAGAAAGGTTTAATAATGAAGAGATATTCAAAAAAAGATGGGATTGTGTTTATGATTGGTTAAATAATACGTCAGGAATTTAGACTCGCATGTTTGTTGTTGATGACATTATGGAAAAGACTCAATTTGTTTTACTAGAAGTTAAATAAGGAAAATGGATTGGTAATTATATCTTCATTTTGAAAGTGTTATTATTTGAAAGATTAAAAACAGTATCATGTGGGGGTGCTGTCTTGATCATTAAAATGGACAGATATAAAAAAGTGATATAGGATTAATAATAACGTCCATTTCCTGAAATGTATTGTTAATACAGATGTCTTTTTATGTTGAAGTTGTAATCTTTGAAAATACCATTAAAATATACTTTAAAAAAAAAAGGAAACAGAGAATGAGTATAAATGGGCAATTTTCTCAGTGGAGGGAGGTAAGCAGTGGGGTACTGCAGGGATCAGTACTTGGTCCGATGCTTTTTAACTTGTTTATCACTGATTTGGAGTTGGGAGTAAGCAGTGAAGTGGCTAAATTTGCAGATGACACGAAGTTGTTCAGGGTGGTGAGAACCAGGGAGGACTGTGAGGCACTCCAAAGGGATCTATTGAGGATGGGCGAGTGGGCATCAACGTGGCAAATGGAGTTTAATGTGGCCAAGTGCAAAGTGATGCACATTGGAGCCAACAATCCTAACTATAAATACACGTTGATTGGGTCCGAACTGGCAGAGACTGACCAAGAGTGGTAGCAGATATCTCAATGAATCTTGGAGTTGTAGTAGATAACTCAATGAAAATGTTGAGACAGTGTGCGACTGCAATGAAAAAGGCCAATGCTATGCTGGGGATTATTAGGAAGGGAATTGAAAACAAATCAGCCAGTATCATAATGCCCCTGTATAAATCGATGGTCCAACCTCATTTGGAGTACTGTGTACAGTTCTGGTCGCCACACCTCAAAAAAGATATTACAGCATTGGGAAAAGTGCAGAAAAGGGCAACTAGAATGATAAAAGGGTTGGAACACTTTCCCTATGAAGAAAGGTTGAAGTGCTTGGGGCTCTTTAGCTTGGAGAAATGACGGCTGAGGGGTGACATGATCGAGGTTTATAAGATTATGCATGGGATAGAGCAGGTAGAGAAAGAAGTCCTTTTCTCCCTTTCTCACAATACAAGAACTCGCGGGCACTCCATGAAATTGCTGAGCAGTCGAGTTAGAACAGATAAAAGGAAGTACTTCTTCACCCAAAGAGTGATTAACACGTGGAATTCACTGCCACAGGAGGTGGTGGCGGCTACAAGCATGGACGGCTTCAAGAGGAAATTAGATAAACATATGGGGCAGAGGTCCATCAGTGGCTATTAGCCACAAAGTATAGATAGGAACTCTCAGTCTGGGGCAAGTGATACTCTGTTTTCTTGGTGCTGGGGGGGGGGGCAACAGTGGGAGGGCTTCTAGTGTCCTGCCCCCACTGCTGGACCTTCTGAGAGCACCTGGTGTTTTTGGCCACTGTGTGACAGAGTGTTGAACTGGATGGGCACTGGCCTGATCCAACATTGGCTTCTCTTATGTTCTTATGTTATGTTCTTGTTTTACTGAACCACTTGACTAACTTGAGTATACCTTGTCATGACCTCTGTCACCTTGTGAAGCAAGACTAACCACTGTCTTGCCTTCCCTTTCACTATTGCCACTACCACCCTGAGTAAAATCCAGATCCCGCTCTCCTGTGGGTCACTAGAGGCTAACATCATGGGGTGTATCTCTGTAGCATGCCAAGTAGCCAGGGCAGGTTGGTAAGGACCTGTGCAGATCCTCTCTAATTAAACTACTTTATTTCTACAAGCCACAAACTCAGGGTACTACAAGAACAGATCTAGGTGCACAAAGCAAAATAAACAGAAAGTTACTAACTAAATCTATGATTTAAAGTTACTAAATCATAGGCTGAAGCCCACAAAAACCCAGACTCTCAAATCAAGAAGTGTCAACACATCAAAGGCTAGCATGTTTTTCCCTGTTCAGTTGGAAAGGAGGCTCTCTATCCAGAGGAGAGCTCCTTTCCCAGTTACAGAAATGCCAGTGTCCCCTTCCATCAACGTAACTGTCACAACATCTCCTGCCCCACTGTCTCTTACCCATACCATACCTAAACTGCAGAGAGATTGTATAGCTTCTCTCCACTGCACTGGTTCTTAAGAGTATAGGATGTTTATCTCCAGTGAATTACAGGACAAAGTGGGTTTTTCATCTGAAATATATTTTGAATGACAATTACCATTTTATCTCATTTTTTTGGAAGCAGAAGTTGTCATCTCCAAAAAGCCAGCTAAATATTCCTTTATTTGACATTTATGAACATTAACTAATTAGATTCCTACAAGAGGCGGGACCCCCAATACTCACGGGGGGGAGAAGGAGCTCTACACAGTGGAGGAATCAGCTGCAGGTGAGTCTTTTCCCCCACCCCCCCTCACCCCGGCACCCACGGTGAGGCCTGGGCCCACCAATCTTTCTCTCCCCCACACACTGACGGTGAGGCATGAGGCCTCTAGCGGCCAGGCCCACCAATTCCACCCCCCATGGGCACTAGCAAGGCCTGAGCGGCTCTCAGCCACCAGGCCCGCTGCTTCCCCCACCCCACCCCTTGGCACCGGCGGTGAGGTCCAAGTAGCTTCCAGCCACCAGGCTGCCAATTTCCCCCATCACCCCCCCCCCCCCCGGCATTGGCGCAGAGGCCTGAGTGGCTCTCAGTCGCCAGGCTGCCGATTTCCCTCCCCCACTCCCCAGCACTGGTGACGAGGCCCAAGTGGCTCTCAGCCACCAGGCCACCGATTTCCCTCCCCCACCCCCCTGGCACCAGCAGCGAGGCCTCAGTGCCTCTCAACTGCCAGGCCACTGCAGAGTTGTGCAGCGAACACTCTTTAATTTGGGGGGGTTTAAATATCCCCCCAGAAGTTTTTTTAAGTTTTAGGATTTTTCTGCACACCTAGGGAGTCCCCCAAGTGTGCAGAAAAATCTCTCAGCCCCCCTAGTGCCCCCGCACGGAGGGGGCGCCTTGGGAATTAGTATATAGATACAAGATCCTTTCCCTTCTTTAAAAAGTTGTGCTTCCCTTATATTTTTTTTCTTAATTAAGAAGTTACTAGATATTATCATTATTGTTTAATGATTGCATACTGCTGTTTAAAGATGCAATAAACAATAAAAATTTTTAAGAACCCTAGAAAAAGCATAGAATGCAATTTAAACAACATTTTTAAAATACAGCACCCTAAAACCAGCTTAAAATAACCATGTTATTGGTCACTCTTAAACCTTTGCTCAAATGCAAAAAAGAAAAGAAAAAAAGGAGGTATTGATAGCCACTGTTCTAAAAGAAAACAATAGAATCAGGTGGGTCTTGTTAGGGAATTCCACACTTTTCCATGCACATTGACTTGAATTAATTAGGAAGATATTAATCCATTTAGGATTGCATTGCTCATCTATGAAACACAAGGCATAGGAAAAGAACTAGGAAAATGGCACTCAGAAGAACAGTACTGAAAATGATGCAAACACACAGCAGCAAGTTGTGAAACACTTTGGCAGGAGATGCTCAGCAACAATACTGCAAGGACATGTCTTTCACCATATGAATCCAAGCACCAGCAACTTGCATTGAGTCAGCTACATTTTGGCTGCATTCAGACTGGCAGTTTGGCCCAATATAGGCACCTTTCACAAATGGCTTAAATGGGCCTGTTCATACAGCCACAGCTGTCAGGTGATCCCCAGGCATACTCACCCCGTCAGAGGACAACTTAGAGCCAGGTTAAAAAGCCATCACATCCGAAGTGGAGTTTTTGTTTCCTTGCGCATTCATCACACATGGCTGGCTGTCTGAACATGGGGGAGCGCGCACAGAATGGCTTTTTTAAAAAATTGCACCTGTGCGCACATGAATTTTGGCCATTTTTGCAGTGTGCTCATGGCTGATGCGCTACAGGAGTGTGGATGCTTTCCCATGGGATGTCTCTGTGGGTAACCCTAAGTAGGGTGTGCTGTGTGGCTGATATGTCCCACAACATTTTAAACTGGGTCAATTAGAGGCAGCACTATATCGCGGCAAGCTGCCAGTCTGTCTGCAGCCTTTGACATTTTTTTTACCCAGGATCATCCAGTCCTGAGCCAGAATTTGAGTTGCCAACTCTCACTTTGAAAGCTCCTGGAGATTTGGAGGCAGTGCCTTGGGAAAGCAGAGTCTGGGAAAGGGAGGGACCTCCACCAGAATATGATGTTATATAGTTAATCCTGCCATTTTCTCCAGAGAAACTGACCTTTGTATTTTGGAGATCACTTGTGATTCTAAGAGAATCCCCCCGAGCCCTACCTAGAGGTTGGCAACCATCTCAAATTCATTCTCTGAACAAGAAAATTTTCATGTTCCTGTTCCTGTTCAGGTTGGCACATACTAGTAGCCAGGTGAGTTCAAGGTTTCATTCTGATGTTAACTTTGTGTTTAAAATAAAGTTAACTGTTGGTTACATAATTTATGTGTATCTTTCTTTTCATTATACTTAACAATGCACATCCAAAATAGCTGGAGGAGAGCACAGGGAATTACAACACACAAGGGATTATGCCCAGGAAAGAATTTTAGAGTCCTTAGTACCTATAAAGTGTTTAGGTTCACATGGGCTGCAATTAGATGGGTGGCTTGGCATGGTCTGGCTGCGCCTCTAATTGGTCCGCGGGTGGGGTTGTTGTACTGGGAGAGTCGTGCTCAGACATCACACTGATCACCAAGGCCATTGGCAAGTCCTCCACGGCATCGAGCTCACTGTCACCACCACTGCCTTCTTGCTGGCCCCCTGCTCCACCTGAGCAGGACTACCCACCTGAGCAGGACTGGCTACTTCGCCAAACAGGCCCTGCTGGGCTCAGCGCTTGGCCCTTCTCTCCAACATCATCATTGGGTGCAGCCTCAGCCCTGCTGCCAGCAGCTGCACCTCCCCATCTGCTGTCCTGCCCATCCTTGCTTGTTCAGGTCTGGGCTTGCATAAGCAGTTTTAAATGATACTTGGGTGCATAACTGCTTATGCGCTCATCACTAAAGGCTAAAAAAGAAATGGTGGCAAAACAGGAAGTGAAAGATTGGATTCATCCTGCAGGAAAGTAATCAGACACCTGCAGACGCGCTGTGAAACCCGTAGGATCCCTAAATACCGGACTTTCTGCAGTGTCAGGTAAGTCGGTCGTGAGCATGGGAGGCTGACAGCTGCAGAACGGAAGCCAGATGTTGATGTCTGATCAAGTGCTTTAAATCCATTCAGGAGGAGCAATGACAACTGATCAAAGTGCTCACCTGATTGCACCCTTAGGGCACTTTCACACACACAAAATACCACACTTTCAAACCACTTTCAATCCACTTTGCAACTGTATTTTACTGTGTGAAATGGCAAAATCCACATGCATATGGTTGCTGAAGTGGATTGAAACTGCATTATTTAGCATGTATAAAAGCACCCTGCTAAATAATGCTGTTTAAAACCTGGTACAAATTACCAGTACCATATGAAGTGGAAAAACTATCTTTGACTCAACAGGTCACGAGGCATAAGAGAGTCTCTATGATAGGACTGTCAACTCCAGGTTGGGCAATTCTTGGAGATTTTGGGGATGGAGATTTTGGGAAGGGATCTGCATATAATGCCATAGAGTCCACCCCCCCCCCCCCCAGCAGATATTTTCTCCAGGGTAACTGATCTCTGTAGTTTGGAGACCAGTTGTGATTCCAGGAAATCTCCAGGCAGCATTTGGAGATTGCCAACTCTAATATCTGGGTCACGGCCACTCGAGCAAGATCATCCGGAGGGCAATCGAGGCTTTTTTGCTCTGGAGCAATTTGCCTCACAGTTGTGTGATCACACAGCTCTGTGAAGCTGCCAGCACAAATTGCCGCTGCGTGATCACACGCAACCGCAGGCGAGTTGGGTTTTTTTGTGTGGTGGGTTTCCGAGGCGCTTAAACGGGGAATTGATTAATTGTTTCCCCACCCTTAAGGGCTTTCGATGATGCGCACACGGAGAAGGGGGGGGGAAACAACAGCGTCGCACCAGGATAGCATGTGATCACGCTATCTGTGACACCACACTTCTGCACTGGCGCGATCACACAGGGAAACTCCAGCTGTGAGCTGCAGCAAACCATTTGATACTGGAGTTTCACTAGTAGTTTTTTTACTACGATTCCCCACTGGATCAAAACGGTTTGCAACGGCTTGACAACGGCTGCAGGACGCTTCCCAAAAGGGCTGGTGTGATTGTGCCAGTTTGATCTGTCGATGAATTGTCCCACTAGCATGGCAAATAGGTGTGTATCATTGTGCCCTTGGTTTAGCAGTTAGAATAATAGACCAGTTAAGATTTGGGTTCAAATCATTACTCTTTAGTTAGCTGTGGTCCAGTCAGTCAGTCTGAGCCATACATATGTTACAGGGGTGTTACGAGGGTAAAAAGGAAAGTAGAACCATGTTTCTGATTCTGAGTTTCACTGATGGTAGTGGGCAGAAACCTATGACAGATTTAGCTCCTGATAATAATTGAGCTGCAGCACTCTACAATAACCAGAGTTTCTGATTTATTTAGAAAACATAACCCCACAGGTCCTTTGCAGATTAAATATCTCAAGTGTCACAAGTTATCAACCACTTTCTGAGTTTGAACCATAACTGCTCATGCTAACTTCTATGGCTTGTTGTGTATCAAGTGGCATAAAATATTGAAATTAAGCATTATCAAATAAAATGTCAAGGATATAACAATTCTTAGAGGGCCATTTTGGTAAATTCATGGGGACAAATTCATTTTCAGCTCTACAAAATATAATAATGCCAGTTTCAGTCGGCTCTTTTTTGCCTAAGCATTCTTTTAATGCATGTTTCATGAAATCATCCACACAAAAATAGACAACCCAAACAGCATTTCTAGACAAAAGCTTGATTCGCCCATTGATCTTGCTTTTGAGAAAGGCTTTTGCTAGACAACAGAAAGAGGTGTTTTCTTTTTTATTTATATACTTTATATTTGAGGTTTCATTTCTGAACCAATAAATCCTCTTTTGCTGCCATAAATAAAGAATAATTTGGCATGGGGAGATGTGCAGGGTAAGAGTGGGTGGAACTGAGTAATGGAGCTTTCAGTGTTTCTGTAAATTAGGAATGCCTGATTTGACAACCAACAGGTCGTCTTCATCAATTTGCTTTCTCAATACAACCATGCAAGTATTCTGTAATAAAGCTTCCTCTCAATTTCATACCTAATCATGTACATCATAAATCTCTCAGATCACAGACTGCTTGCCCCGCTCAGAAGATCACCAGGGATATTTGTATTAAAAAGTTATAAAGACTAGAGGACTTGTGTTTTTACCTTCTCAGGTTGCTTCTCTGAGCTGTGGATACCTCTATCATCTAGGGGAAATTTTGTTCTAATCAGTGGCATTCCACCCTGTTCCCCAAGCACTCATGCTAGATATAAATATAATACTATAATACATGACCTGGATGACTCAGGCTAGCCTGACCTCATCATATCTCTGAAGCTAAGCAGCATTGGCCCTGCTTAGTCCTTGGCTGTGAGGCCATCAAGGAAGTCCATGGTAGCTGCACAGAGGCAGGCAATGGCAAATCAGCTCTGTTTGTCTCTTGCCTTGAAACCTCAACAGGGTTGCCATAAATTGGCTACAACTTGATGGCACTTTCCACCACCACTATAATACATATTACAAAAATCTACAATGCAAATTACAGCAAGGCAAAGCTGAAATGTGTGAATTTCATGCTCATTCTCTGTTTATTTTAAAAATATGCATTATCTGACTTTCTCTGAAATGAACTCAAGGTGGCTTACATTGTAGAGAGCAAAGAACATCAGAACTAAACAACTGAAGGTGGGCAAGGAAATGGTGAGGGGGTGGAACAGCAAGGGTATGATGTTGCCTCTGGGAAAATCCAGAAGTAATGGCCTATCTCTCTACGAATCACCAGAAACTCTATGGTAAAGTCATAATTCCTAGAGAGGTCTGATGTCACTTCAGGGTTTCCCCCAGAAGTGAAAACACACTAATGGCCCAACAGCCTTTTTTTAAAAAATTCTCCTGCTGCTTTTCCAAGTGGCCACAGGAAATGGGAGCAGGGGAACATAGGGCACAGGATCTCCCACACCCACCAGGGGCTGGCAAGCTTGATCACAACCCAAACAACAACAAAACCAAGCCATGCACCCCAAATAATGTATCCAATACTACGACTCGAAGAAACTCAAACATGACCAAAAGCCCTGGAAAACAATGCCAATTTGTCCCTAATTCTGTTAATGTCTGTATAGTGGGACAAATTCATTCCATAAGGTAGGCACCAGAGAGAATGTGAATTCAGGCTAGCACTTCTTAGTATGGCAAGCTGGTAGGACCAATTCATGCATTTTGTGTCTTGCTTTACAGTGGGAATCTTCCTGCATAATCTTTTGGGTCACAGGCTTTTCATTATCTTCTGTGATAGGTAACAGATTCTTTTCAAATTGCATTTGACATTTCAAAGCCAATTTAAAGCATTTGCTATTCTCTATATAGCATTGATTCACTGTTCAATATTTCATCTGTTATGGATTTATACTCATTTTATACAGTCATTATCAGCATCATTTTTTGGCAATACTTAATTTCCCAAAAGCAAAGGGGAAAAGGTCCTAGGGCTCAGGCCTCTCTAGAAAGCCTACTTTGTGAAGTGGAAGGCTTAGTCCTGATTCCCAGGTGTGTCAGAGAATACTGACTGAAATGGACAAGAGTCTGATTGAGTATAAGGCAGTTTCCTGCATTCAGTGGGCATTCAGCATGACTGAAATGCACTGGATACCTGTGTACACTGACTGAAGAGTACTACTTTTTTAATTCTCACATATCATTGATTAAATTAAGCCCTGAAACGGAAAGTGACTTTGGAAATGAAGTTTCATTGCATGGTATGCTGAAGTAAGGTCCAGATCCATGAGCAGGAATAAAGGACCAACTAGAGGTGAAATAAATTTGGTTCCAAAAATGCCCCAAGGTGATTTGGGGGGGGGGGGAAATATTCCTAAAGAGTATCTGAATCCTCAAAGACAGGCCAAAGATTAACTAAATAATTTGATATCTGTATTTAACATTAATTGTTGTTGTTTTCAATACCTGATATTAGGCACTGAAAGCTGTTACACAATAGTATTATCACAGTTGTTTTAAAACTTTCTAACTTTAGGGAATGATTTCCACATCAGCCTGACTGCAAAGGATCACCACATCTGCCACAGAACTTTAGCATATTGCAGAGAATGCTGGAACCTGGTAAATACATTTTCTTCCCCCATCTGTCCCCACCTCTAACTCTTTCTCATTTATATGTTCTTTCCTTCATGTCAACTTTTAGGTGGCAGGCTCCATGGAGCAGGGAGCGGTGGTAAAACACTATTGATGATAAAATAGTAATCATCATCATGTTCTAGATTTCATATAGGGCACTGTTAATCTTCATCATCACCCACTAGCACTCTGCAGGGTTCTAGTTTGCATGGCTGAAAGCTGAACCTGCTTGGAAAGCCAGCACATTGCCCTCTTCATATGATATATCAGTGGCACATATCCCACTCCCAAAATGCACAGCTGGCAGGCTCCTACTCCATGAGAATGGAATGCCATTGTAATGCATACAGAGGGGTCTTGTGAACAGGTAATGTATCTTGGAATGCACTCACACAAAAATAACCCTTGCAGTTGTGCATTGCAAGGGAAGATTGATAATTTGTCCCACTACTACCAGTCTTCTCATAGAGGAGTTACGTTTCCAAAGAATCCAGTATAACTATTTGTGCTGTGGTCAGAGTGTTGGATAAGGTCCAGGAGACCCAGATTTGAACCAACACTCTGCCATGGAAGCTTCTTAGGTTAACTTAGGCCAGTCACTCTGTCAGCCCAACCTACCTGACAGGGCTGTGGTAGGGATAATGGAGAAGAGAAGAATGGTGTTGTGAGCCATTTTGGGTCCGCATTGGTGAGAAAAGTGGGATAAAAATGTGTATACAAATTTGCCAGTACTTGATGGTTGGCATGCAATGGAATTTTTAATCTTACCTGCATGTAATTGAATTTATTATTTTACATCCTTTCACAGATAATATACAATGGTAAATAGTATTTAATATGTCATCAGATTTCATGTACCAAATCTAAACAGACACCAGCAAGGCAAAAATATTCGGATTTCAGTGTTCAAGACAAAGATTTGAGTGTTAAATTTGAAAATTCTTAGTACATAATTCATCCTTCTTCCATCTTTTTTCTTCTTTGCTCTCGGAACATATTCCAAAAAGTTCTCTTGGCTTTTTCCTTATTAATATATATGTTTAATAGATCACGATTAATTCCCTGCTCAGTTGTCTATTTTCATGAATTCCCTCTTATCATATACTGCCTGTCACACCAAATATGTCTGTCTTTTTCATTTTGTTTCAAAGCTTTCTGCTTCACTTTGTTGAAAAAAAGTCTACTGAATGATATAGTTAAAAGAATGCTGAAGCAACCAAAGATATGTTCTCTTTAAGGCATTAGGACACAAATCCTATTCACCAAGGGTAATCCTGTTGAAGAAATTCTATTGATGGAAAAAATAGTAGCACAACATGGCCCTAAATGACTGCTGATTAATTTAAAACATCAAATAGCAATAACTGAATACAAATGTATCAGAGTCAAACATAATCACAAAACCATATGTGGATTTTTAAATTGTCCATGTTTCTTATTTCTGAGTCACTAGCAAGGGGAAAAAGTTTTGAACACATAATTCCAGCAATGATGGGTGCTCAGCCTAAAGCTGATCACTTTTTGTGAGCATCCCTGTTAAACACTTGAAAATGTTCAATGGAACCTGCAAATGTTCAAAAGGGACATTGCAAAATGTATGCATGTGCATGTGCAACCACACACTTACATATGATCTCCAGACTACAGAAATTGGTTCCCCTGAAAATGGCAGCTCTGGAAGGTAGACTCCAAGGCATCAGACACTTGCTGAGCTTCCTTCTCTCTCAAAACTCCACCCTCCACAAGCTCCACACCCCAAACTCGAGGAATGTCCCAAGCTGGACTTGGCAACCCACTGAGTTCTGACCTGTCCTTAGTTTAAAGAGCCATCCTCCAGATTTGCCCCCTCCTCAGAAAGATAGCACTTGTGGTCTGAAGGTAGGGTTGCTGGGTCCCCCCTGGCCACCAGCAGGGGTTGGGGGGGGCTGCCAGATCCATGTTAGGAAACTCCTGGAGATTTGGGAATGGAGCCTGGGGGAGCACTGGTACCTCAGTGGGGTACAATGCCATAGAGTCCACCCTCCAGATCATCCATTTTCTCCAGAGGAACTGATCTCTGTAATCTAGAGATGAGCTATAAAACCAGGGGATCCCCAGATCCCACCTGGAGGCTGGCATCCCGACTTGGAGGAGGACTGGGTAGTCTGCTACCAGCAGGCAGTTTGCAAGCCATTTTGAGTCAGCTCCCTCCCCACACTTCTTGCAAAAAGCATTTAAAGGGTCCCTTTTGGCAAGAAGCAGGGGTCACACATGCCTGCACTCCAAGCAGCAGATTCATCGCTTGGAGTTCATGTATGCAGCCAGTGTTCGCTCCTCTCCTTCCCCTCCTGCAAGATATAAAGGGTCCTCCAGCTGATCAGCAAGCCCAGTGCTCCCACCAATCAGCTGGAAGGCCCTTTAAATCTCACAGGAGGGGAGGGAGAGGGGTGGCCACCGGTGGTTGCTGTTGGAGGCGGGGCTTCCCCACCGGCCAGCTGGCCAGCAGCAAGCAGGAGCCTGCAAAATTGCGGGATTCCCCACCCTTTCCTGAGTATTGGCATCCCTAGTGGGAAAAGTGTGCAATTGCTAGGCCCTGTCAACTGTTAACCAAAGAAAGCTAGGTCAGAGGCCTATACAAATACTACTAGTTTGCTACAAGCTTCTGTGTGATGGCAGTCTTGCAGCATCCAGGCCTCCTCTGGCCCCACTGCAGTCTCCTCTCTGTGGGCACACTTTATGTGAGCAGCCAGTACTATCACACAGGTTATGTGGAAATGTCTGCATGTGTAAGGTGTGCTCACAGAGCACTCAGTGCATGTTTGCAGTGTTATAAGACACCAAATCTAACCCATAAGGTATAAGCAACCACTACATTTGGAAGCAGCAAAGCCTGTTAAGGATAACTCGCGTGATCAAAGCATGAGGAAGGCAAACTGTTAAGGCCAAAGCTTAAGTTAAGTCTTAACATGGATAAATGCAGTTAATGGAAGACAAAGAATATTCTGAATTGTGTCATTTTTACTTTTCACAAAGTATACACAGACCAATGTAAATCTCTATCAAACATCACACAAAGCAGGGATGATTTGCAGGTCAGCTTCAGAAATGAAGCAGATTAAAGAAGTGTTGTTCAATTTGTATGAATTCAGCCAGCATGGGCTGATGAATTACACCCCAGGATGCTGATGGAAATTGCCGAGGAAATCTAGAAGTTGTTAGAATTTATATTTGTGTACTCAGGGGACAAGGAAGGTGCTGGACAGGTAGAGAAAAATACATGCTCTTTCCGTTTTTATGGGAAGCAATAAGAAACGTATACCTTCCCCTACACAAAGGATGAGATGGTTAGACAGTGTCATCAATGCAATGAACATGAAATTAAGCAAACTCTGGAACACAACAGAAGACAGGAGGGTCTGGCGTGATGTGGTCCATGGGGTTGCAAAGAGTCGGACTCGACTGTGCAACTGAGCAACAACAACATGCTATTTCTTCATAACTCCCCCCACAAGGTTTTATTTCTAAAAATTAAAAAAGAGATATAGGGGTACCAGGAAGGCACCATTCCCTCTTTCCAAACTGCAGGGCACCCACACTGATGCCACCTGGTGTAATGCTGCTTTGCATGAGCCTGATTATCTAACTCAAATTCATTTTTTCTTCTCCAAGAACACCATCCCGCCCTGTCTTCAGTTGCATCCCATGTCTTCTGCATAGCTCTTCTCTGCTTTGCTGTAACATCAGTCCTTTCTACTTCTATACTTCTATCCTGCCACTAAGCAGTAGTAAAATGTTCACTGTTGTGTGCTCATGCCCACTGCGGCAACCACCCAGTTGAGGACACTGTAAATTGCTTACTGTTGTGGCTGTCTCCAAGTAGCAAGTGCATACCGACACAATATGAAACAGTAATTCCTGCCCCCCGGAAAAAAAATTATGCACATCCTAGAGTGATGTGTGGCAAACTTGCCTGATAATACAGGGTGAGCTGTCAAACACATATGGCTCTTGCATGGAAGATGTGTAGAAAAACCAGTACCTGCATGGTGTGTACTGACCCTAAAGAAGCAATGGGAAGGGAAAGTCCATCCCATGTAATGCTGCAGCAAAAGAGTGGACCCCTACACTGTGCTTCCGGGTGGAGCTGACTAGTGGTAAAAGCCATTCTTGGGCTTCCAACAAAATAAACACAATAGAATGGGGGTACTATATAGCTATAATTATGGATAATTCAGAGGAGGAGTCAAGGCAATATATATGCCAATGATTCGCTATCTAAGCCAATCAATGTTTGGATCACAGTGCTGCAAAACTGCTGTAAAATGACTGTAATCATCTAATAAATTCAATAAGAAACAATGGGAAGCGTGCAGGATCAGGCTGCTTTTCCCCTGCCACTGTAGAGCCTCCACTCCCATAAAGGAAGGATGCCCCATAGGAATATGTGGGAAACTGCCTGATATACAAGAAATTTTAATGTTTTTACTTGGGGGGGGGGGATGGCATCCAACTGTTCACATAATAAAAGAAGCAAACACTTGTAACGCTTCTGTTCTCATATCAAGAATCACTGCCTAGTCCCAATGATTATTTATTAGATACGGATACCCTGTTTTTCTCTCCATTGGGGACCAATGCTCTCTCTAAGCCGTGGAGTCTTGTGAGCAAAAATTCCACTTTGTGAGCTACTGGCATTAAAGTTGTGAGCGAGCAATTAGGCTACTGCATAAATTAGTTTGCTTTGGAGCCATCCTTCCTGAGCTAAGACAAAAATCTGTGAGCTGGAGGCTAAAAAACTGTGAGCCAGCTCACACTAACCCAGCTTAGAGGGAGCACTGATTTGGGGACCCAAAGCACTTTACAGCACTGTTCTCACTGCCTCTGTTTCATCCTCAAAACAACCACTGCACAAAGATAGGTTAGACTAAAGAGTGTGGCTGCTCAAGGTCTCTTGGAACCACACATGCGGTCGGCCAAACTCGTGACCAAGCCAAACACGTGACCAGAGACAATAGATGCCCCGTATCCTAAAAGGGACCAGTGAGCAAGTCTGCATCCTGGGATAGACAAATAGGGTGCAGGGACACTGTAAATAGTGAATCACGGGTGCTGGGTGTGTGCATGGATGTGGTCAAGAACAGGGGTAAAAAGCTAACCAGTCTTGTTCCGACCTCTTAATAAAGTATGAGCTGTTTTCACTCGACGCGTCTCCGACCTCAGTACTTTTCAGTCTCCCAGCAAGCTTCCATGGCAGAATGGGATTCAAACTTGGGTCTTCCAGATCCTAGGTAAAGGTAAAGTTTTCCCTTGCTTGAAAGCCAGTTGAATACGACTCTAGGGATGTGGTGCTCATCTCCGTTTCCAAGCCAAAGAGCCAGTGCTGTCCAAAGATGTTTCCATTGTCATGTGGCTGGCATGACTAGATGCTGAGGTGCACAAAATGCTGTTACCTTCCCACCAAAGTGTTACCTATTTACCTACTTGCAATTTCTTGCTTTCAAACTGCTAGGTTGGCAGGAGCTGGGGCCAGAGACAGGAGCTCAATCCATCATGCAGCACTCAGGTCTCAAACTGCTGAACTACTGACCTTCCAGTCTGCAGTTCAGCGTCTTAACCACTTGAGCCACTGCAGCCCCTCTTCCAGATCCTAGTCCATGCTAAATAATGCAGTTTCAATCCACTTCAGCAACCATTTGCAAGTGGATTTTGCCATTTCACACAGTAAATTCCAGTTTTAAAGTGCATTGAAATTGTATTAAAAATGTGTCATTTAGTGTGTGTGTGTGTGTGAGAGAGAGAGAGAAAGAACGTGCCCCAACACTCTAACCACTACACCACGCTGGCTTTCAGTTGATAATCTACTCTGTCTTCTACGCTGTATTCATTTGCTCTACATGTAGTCTGTCCTGCTCTGTTTTAAAAGCCAGGGAGGTGTGTGTCCTTGGAGGTAAAGACATACTAGGAAACAAATAACATTTTTTTTTTGTCAAATCAAAATAATTCTTACTATCTGCAGCACGTGGCATGGCAGGCCTGAGTTGTTCAAGCATGTAGTATTTATTTATTTATTTCAATTTATATGCTGCCTTGTCGGGCAAACACGTACTCATGTACCAGAGACTTCCTGCCTCCAGCCCTGCTAGAAATCTAGGGAAGAGGGCTGGAATCTGAAGCATCTTAAATTAACAGAATTTTTTAAAAGGCATTCCCTACAGGCAAAAATAAGTGATAGGAAGATTTTAAATATATATATGCAACTCGATGCTTTCTCTTGTGCAAAATCAGGGAAACATTTGAGGGAGCTACTTTCCGAGCTACTGGTGACCCTCGGGACATATATTCAACTGTTGTCCTGAATCTGCTGTAAGAGATGGGGAGGGAAGGAAGGAGCAAAATCAAACTTTAGCAAAAACAGCAGGGAAGTGCTATATGCTTCCCCATGATATGCATTCTTTGATATCCAGAAATAATAGAGAAAAGTAAACTATTCTGTGCTTTGAAGCCATTTTTGGCAGCTGAACTAAACACAGCTATCTTGGCAATAAGAGCCCAGACTTGAGACTGAGTCTGATCACTCAAGCTGTGATTATGAGAGTTTGGAGTGTGGCATTAAATGGGCATCTCGGTGTTCAAAGTAAATTGCTCAGCAGAAGTAGATTTGGAGATAAGACACACCTCCATATTTCACAGTCACAACAGAAACCGGCAGATGCTAAGTGCGTTGTCTTCATTTCCAGTAGGTCTGATTGGGGGGGGGGGGGGGGGGATTAAACATCAGCAGCTGTTTGCAGATGCATCTATAGCAGTTCCTCATTCAACTTAATAGCCCAGGAGGGCTAGTAAATTCGGATATACCCTGCACAGTGACATTACTAGGTTGACATGAAAAGGCACACACAGTAGGGTCTGCTTTTCTTGTGTGAAGAATTTAAATAAAAGGCTGAGGTTACAAAAGGCAAAGTTTCTAGGTGTTCGTTACATTAGTCAGAATGGCATCGCTTTTGCATTTCTCTTGCGATAAATTAATCTGATTTCATATTACGGGATGCAGGAAAACAGAACGGGATAGTAGCATCACAATCTGAAGAGAGCCCAGCATTCCACTCTCCATCAGTACCTGTCCAGTCATCCCAGATTATTGCAGCATGGAGCCAACACATGTCAACTTTATGATTAAAGTAAAAGGCATTTTCAGTTTACCCATTCATAGACACAAAAGGTCCACCTTGTCCCAAAATTTCTTGGATAAATTTAGCAGAGCAATGTTGCAAAGCGGAACTAAAGCATTGCAGAGACGTGTGTGTTTAGTTTATAAGGGATGTTTACTAGAAAACAGGGAAGAGTTACATGGAGAAAAATGATAATGTCCTGACTAACTAGTTCTACAACTTGCCTGTTTCTTTGCTGGCGTGCGTGTGAGCAAGGCAGAGAAAAAAGGGAAGTTTCCACCCAAAGCTCCACCCCGGTGTATGTGACAAACAGCATGTACCATCTCCCAATATATTAATCAGCCAATAATAAATCTACAGATTACTTCACTAAGAATAATCAATCCCCCTTGGTGGCAGGAAGATTTTACATGACAGTTAATTGGCCCTATGCTAACTAATTAACATTAGCATCCCAACAAAATGCCACTGACCTGTACACATATCTGTTTGCTACCAGCTATCACACTGATCACAATGCATGATCTACTGCAGGGCTCCCCAATCCTTTTGAGCCTGCGGGCACCTCAGAATTCTGACACTGTGATGGGCACAGCCACAAAATGGCTGCTGCAGGAGACAGAGCCAGCCACAAAATGGTTGCCACAACTTACCTTCAATCACACAGCAAAGGTCCTTGTGCTGTGGTGCCAGCTGCTGCCAAAGCAACGCTTAAAAAAAACTGTACAAGAAATCAGATCTCCATTGGTCAATGAGAAGGCCTTAATGGGCAAAAGCTCCACCTGGCTCCACCCACTTTCTAAAGGCACTTGATGATCTCCAGAAAAGTTGTTGGTGGGTGACATGGAGCCCATGAGCAACACATTGGAGATCCCTGATTTATTGTCTGTAACCATCTACTAAATTCCAACTGTATTTGTTCCCATTCTTCAAACTCACACGTGAAAAATTTGCAGCAGGAATTCTTGGGATTACAGTTCTTACCCAATGAAGTAACAAAACAAAGGTGTAAAGCCAGAGGGGCCCAAAGAAATAAGAGGGCAGCACCACTGGTTGTCACCTACAGGTCCCAGCCAGTGTTCCCTCTAAGCTGAGTTAGTGTGAGCTAGCTCAGTTTTTTAGCTTCCGGCTCACACATTTTTGTCTTAGCTCAGGAAGGATGGCTCCAGAGCAAACTAATCCATGCAATAGCCAAATTGCTCGCTTACAACTTTAATGCCAGTAGCTTACAAAGTAGTATTTTTGCTCACAAGACTCCAGAGCTTAGAGGGAACATTGGTCCCAGCTCAAATCATCACCAATGATTTACTGCCTATCCTGGATGGTGATATTTCTCTTAGATAGCAAGTAACAGCCAACACATGTCAACTTACAAGGTTTAAATCATGTGTTCACCTGTACTATTGTTTAGATTTCATTTTTTAAAAATTGCATTTCATCCCATCCTTTCTGCATTTTATGGCCCTTTTATTCGGATGTTTATTGTTTTCCATTCTTCATAACTAAAAAGTTTTGCCTTGTGGATGGACACCCTGCTGAGCACATCCTGTCTTATCTATTTAAAATGTTTCAAGTTGCACTCCTGCTCTTGTTGGGGATTCTCTCCAGGAGACGTCTGCTGCTCAAGGCTTTTGGGGGGAGGATATTGTGTTGCTGGAGTTTTCCACTGCAGTTGTGCTGCTCCTGTTTGTACTGATAATCCTACAATACTTTTTAGAATAGAGTTTCTTCCTCTGGCCCTCAAAGCACATCTCCAAGGCGACTGCTTCTGTGCTCACTTTTTGACAGAGGAAACTATAGCTAAGAATGAAATGGAAGTCCTGAGGATCTGAACCACTTTCATAATTCCCCCTTTTCTTCAGCATTAGATGACAGTACCAAATGCTTCTTCTCAGCTGGTTTTCAGATTCAGTGACTCTCAATGCCTGTGCTATACGTGTGGCTAGCAGCCTGCTGGGCACATGAACTGCATATATAATGTACAGATTTCTAAAGGAACCAGCCATGCTGGTACATTCCATCCCTGATATAAAACATGAAGCTGCCTATTACTGACTCAGGCAATTTGTCCACCAAGGTCAGCACGGTTTACTCTGATTGACAGTGGCTCTCCACATTTTAGGCAGAGTGGCAGCAGTTCTCCAAGTTTCACATCACCTACTGCCAATGCTCCCTCTAAGCTGTGGAGTCTTGTGAGAAAAAAAAATCTACTTTCTGAGCTTTCTGGCATTAAAGTTGTGAGCGAGCAATTTGGCTACTGTATAAATTAGGTTGCTCTGGAGCCCTCCTTCCTGAGCTAAGACAAAAATGTGTGAGCTGAAGGCTAAAAAAACTGTGAGCAAGCTCACACAAACTCAGCTTAGAGGGAACACTGCATTACCTAATACCTTTTAAACTGGGGATGCCGGGGAATGAGACTGGGACTGTTGCAATGCAAAGCAGATGCTCCCTCACTGAGCCACAGCTCCTACTTTAATGTTTGTAGCCTCTCATGGCTACTCTTCATTGGACAAAAAAGGTCAGCAGACTGTTATACACTCCTCTTATGAAACATATAATTTGGATGCAGAACCTCTAGTTTTGCAGAGTTTGCAAAACTAGAGGTCAAATCCGGAAATGTAACTTTAAATACCATGAGATGAGTAAAACTGACAGACTGTATTTTGCTTGGCCAAACGTGCAAGAGGGAAGAATGCGCTGAGTTCTAGCAATGGCGAGAAAGCCGAAGCATCAGATATGAAGTGGGAAGGATTAGAATCAGAAATTAATGAAAGTATTGGTCATGGGAACTTCAAACGAAGACTGGAACAGGCCAGCATAATAGCCTGAGATTGCAAGAGATTGAAAACTGTCTGATACCATGTTTATGTGATAAGTATTATCAGAAGAATAAGGAACAGCAAACAGCGAATTAACTTCTGGCAAAAATTATTAGAAGAAATTGAGGAAACAGATGAAAATGGGAACAGAACATTTGAGGAGTTCTATTTAAAGGTACAGGGCCTAAAGAGAATTAAGTCCTTTTTGTGGAAATGCACTGAAAGCAAATGAAAGTTAGGGTTGAACTAGATGAGAGTCTCTCTAGTCTGGCCCTAATCACGTATCCCCCCCCCCAAAAAAAAAACACTATAGCATTTCCTGGTATTAGCTGAGAACCTGGTGAAAACCTGCTACTAAACAGCAGTAACTAAACTGACAAATGATTCAGTCCATGTTTCTCACTTACATACTCACTATGGCACAATAATAGGAAAATATGTGGCAAAGATTGCTGCCATTTCTTCTGCTTCTATTTGGACTTCTCCACTCAGATGATAGGAAGACCTAAGCACATGATTTACAGAATGGGGAGGGGGGAGTGAGCAGGCTGTGAATGCTAGAGATGCTGAATGATCTGGCCCTCCAGAGATTTAATGGAAATGAATCGAGGTTGTTAGTAGCTTGGGGATGCAATTACAGGGAAATAATCTAAGCTGTTTAGTGAAGCATTGATGTGGGGCTCACCAAAAATGATGGATGCTAACTGCTAGCTCCACTTAATAAGAACACATTTTCAAAGGTTGGCATGGACTGGCTGTTCTTTTGTAAGGCTGTTGATATACTACAAAATTCATCTTCATATCGCCACTGACCATTTGTTATGATTCTAGCAAATGGTGTTAATGCAAAATAGTCTTTTGTGTTTCAAGTGGGGTTTTGGCTTGTCTCGGGGGGGGGGGGGTGCTTGATGTGCTGTCGTTGCTTCTGACTCATGGCAACCCTATGAATTAATGACCTCCAAAACATACAAGAATTCCAAAAGTACGAGAGCCTCAGTTTAGCCATCTTAGCTTTTAGGGAGAGTTCAGGGTTGCATTCACCATAAAGGTGGCAGGACAGAAAACCATAAAAACAGAAGGGAGGGAAAGAAGCAGGGATAGGGAAGAGAAGACAGGGAAGCTGAAAGGGAGAGAACACAAAAAGACAGGTGGGCTGAGAGAAGAAAAGGAGGAACCTGCCAGAGGGATGGAAGGAGAAAAAGTTTAAGACTGGAGAGGCAGATAAAGGTTAGTTGGTTAGTGGATGGGAGGAGGAGGAGAGGAGGCGATTGGGACTGCCGGGAGGTAAGAAAGAGGAAGTAGTGTGGGGAATGGGTTATGGGGAAAATAAGGTGTTCCTGTGAGTTCCCAACTAGTTTTGTTTTAGTTTTATGCTATGCCATGATTTGAATATTGACACATTAGCATGTGATCTGCAGGGCTGGCCAGGTCTACCACCCATAGGCAATACTTGGCCCATTATTGCCTGTGCATGGTAGAGAAGCCAAGTCTACTGCCCATAGAAAACAATTGACCCATTATTTCCTATAGAAAGTAGAGAGGCTAGATCTATGTATAGGAAAGAATGTGGCCAAAGTTTCTTACAAGCAGACCTGGCCTCTCTACTGCACCTAGGTAACAATGGCTCCATTCTTGCCTATGGGTGGTAGGCCTAGCCTTGTTCAGCTATTAGTCAGCATCTCTAGTCCTTTTAAATTTTAAAGGGCCATTATTTTCTGTGGAGGTAGACTTGGCTTCTGATTTCAACCATTTGGCTGACCAACTTCTTTCTCCCTTTTGGTTCCTGGCCCTTGAAACCCAAAACAGCCCTGAAATTCTGGGAGTTAAATCTTCATTACTCCCAGAATTTAGGAGTGATTGGGGTCATTTATGTCCTCAAGCTGACCTGAAACAGCTTATTTCTAATTTATTTTTGGCTTGAGTATATCTGAGTGCACACCCCTACCTGGTACACACCTTGATATTTTGTTACATTGATATAACTC
This sequence comes from Lepidodactylus listeri, assembly GCA_029233225.1. NCBI lineage: Eukaryota > Metazoa > Chordata > Lepidosauria > Squamata > Gekkonidae > Lepidodactylus > Lepidodactylus listeri. The sequence continues at coordinate 43,244,575 of JARCFY010000002.1, read as the reverse complement.
TTTTCAGTTGTCAATACTTTAAAAAAGCCCTTGGTGGCGAGGGAGAAACATGGTTGCTGTGATAGCAAAGCTTCATCGTACTCCAGGAACCCACCCACCCCCCACCTCCTGTCATTTTCCAGCTGAGATGTGAGCTCTGCTACTTCCGGATAGGGGGAGAATGATGAAAATAATTATCCTGAATTTTTGAGACATGAAGAAAAAATTCTGAACCAGTAAAGACACTGCTGAAACATCAAGATAACAAAAACAGTGCTCTATCTGAAATCCAGATCCAAAATTATTATGACATTTTTGAAGTACACATCCCTATTCAGAAACAGTAAACCTCTGAATACCAGTGCCAGTAGACTACATCAGGGGAGGGCCTCAGCCTCTATTTCCTCTTTCTAGCCCTCCATAGTAACTGGTTGGCAGCTGTGTGACTCAGATTGTTGGACTCAATGAACCCCTTGCCTGATCTCGCAGGGCTGCTCTTATGTTCTTATGGATCACAGAATTTATTACCCACCTTAATATTCTGAATTTCTTACACTGTGGCATTCCAAGCACCATATAGGTTCTCCTATGTGAGCATGGACTCCACTGCCACCCATCACTCCGAGAGGAGATTGTGGGAGGTTCAAGGACCCAAGCTGCATTGCTTTGATTTGCTGCCATGGGCAAGCATCACATTGGAAAGGGTGGCTGGGGCTGAGCAGCCAGTGCAGGATGAGCCATACTTGCTAGGCGAGCTGGCTGAGACAAGCAGCATCTATTTATGCCATGATCTAGCAGTTACACACAGCTGGCCATTGAAGGTGAATGTGTACATATGTTGATGTTCTAGTTTTCCATCTTTCATCTCAATGGCACCATCAAGAGTAGGGCTACAGAGTCTATGCTGCAACCACTGCATGCATGAATTCCCTGACATAGCCACCATTTTCCTTCTGGGAGGTCTGATTTCTCTAGTGGGAAGGTGGCCCCATTGTTGGTTGGTTGATTGCTGTGATCCCTGTCAGGGGGGCACTCCTCTTAGGTTGGAGTGAAGTTCTGCCACTTGGCATGGCTGGCAAAGAGGATGTGGAAGGCTGGGAGAGAAAGGAGAGAATGGCAAGATTTGGGCTAGACAGTTCTGGGAAACATGCTGCTTCTGCTTCTCCAGCTGTCACCTCTTCCTACTCATCCCCTTGCAGGGCCTGAGATGAGGGATAAATGCCACATCTCCTGCTCACCTCAGTGTTCCCTTTGTTCCATGGCCACTTCCTCCTACCAGCTTTAACAACAAACTAGAGCAAACTAGTCGGCTCCACACCACTCTCCCAAACAGGCTATTGGGCAGTGGTGGTGGAGCAGAGGTAGCAGATACAGCTGGAGCAAAGTGGGGCTAGGGAGAAAAAGAAGGGTGGTGGGGCCGGCAGTGACTTCCTTTCTACTTCTCTTCTGGCACCCCTCAAGACCTGATACCCTCGATGATTACTTAAGTTTGCCTAGTAGCCAGGCCAACCCTGTTGATCTGAAAAGTGCTAGTTATGATGCTTTAGAGCCAGTTTGGTGCAGTGGTTAAGTGCGCGGACTCTAATCTGATTCCCCAACTCCTCCACTTGCACCTGTTGGATGACCTTGGGCAAGCCATAGCTCTGTACCAGCTGTTCTCTCTAGGACAGCTGTCTCAGAGCTCTCTCAGCCCCACCTACCTCACAGGGTGTCTGTTGTGGGGAGGGGAAGGGAAAGGAGTTTGTAAGCCACTCTGAGACTACAAGTGAAGGGTGGGGTATAAATCCAATCTCCTCCTCCTCCTCCTCCTCCTTGATTACCTCAGGAACTCGCATTGATATTCTCAGGAATCTCATTTTAGCAGTGTAGACATGTATGCTGGATCAGTGGATATTGAATATTGTCATATCTGTATATCTAGTAGTAAGTTATCCTGTATTTAATTGCAGTTGTTCATTGGGTAGTTTTAGATACTTTTTTGTTATTATTGTAGGAACCACCCTGGAGACCTATTTAATGGCAGAGTGAAATATAATTTTAATAAACTGAGCAATGAATTTCAGGCTACAATGTGAATTGTATTGAGACTGTGGTCAGTTCTCCCAAACTTCTGTATATATAACTTCTGTAAACAGAATTTCTGAGAATACATTCTGCTTTTCTCCCTTTCCATATTTAAATTTGCACTAATTGGTGACCAGCAATTGTGATAATTCAGTAGTAGAGGAACAGCATTTCTCATGTACTAAAATACTCTATTCATCATTACATTTAATAGCAAATTCATGGCCTCCATTCTAATAATGAAATTAAGGAGCGGGCCAACTATAGGATACGATAGTGCCATATCTGTACAAGTCCCTAGATTCAGTTGGCAGTGTCTCCAGATAAAAGGATCTTAAGAAGGCAGGTCTGGGAAAGATTTCCACCCACAGCCATAGACAGCTGGTGTTAGTCAGTGAGGAAGGTTTGACAGTATGATGTAGAAAAAAGGATAACAGTGAGGCAAGCTGGTAGATCCTACAAACAGCGGTATGTATGTGAGGAAAAGACATCTTTTCCCTGCTCTCTTTAGAAAACCAGGTGCCAGTCAACAGGCCCAGGATTTTAGGTGCTAGGGCTACTGTGCATCTGAGATTTTTGCCCCCCTCCTCCTGACCTTATATCATGGGAAGCTGAAAACTTCTATACCATACATGCTCTACTTTACTAGAGGCTGTGCTTGTTTTCTGGTCCCTGGTTTTGCCTGCATGTCCCTATTTTACTTGTGAAATGTTTCAGGGTGTGGAAATTGACTTTTCATGGAGGGATCTCTGGTTCTAACCCACGTCTCATTTGAAGCTGATATTCAGAATCATAGTTTTAGCATGTGCTAGCTTGTATCTGAACCTCATCACATGGCTGCTTGATTGTTCTGATGCCTTCTATAGATAGCCCGCCCACCTCTCCCCAACAAAGATCTTGAACTACGTGCTGTAAATAAAGTTCATACCTAAGATAACTGCTTTGGGATAAGCAAATCTATCAGCAACAGCTCCTGGCTCTTTAAAAAATGTGTGAACTGTTGGTAAGTATTTGTCGACAAATGTGAGGAAATTATTTTTCTGCCCATGGCATCAATTGCTTATTTGGTCATTTGGACATCTTGTTCATCATTTGTGCTCTGCAGTTCTTTGGCTAATTCATAGAACATGCTGCCTTGTTCTGAAATGACTGACTTATGGCACATGCTGCCCATCCTCCTTCCCTAAGCTCAGTTTTAAATGTTCCTGTGAGTCCTGTTTGGGTCCATGCTAAAAAAAAATTAAGCTTTTTGTATCTGGGCTTTGGAAATCTGTATTCATAACAAGCAAAAAGGATGAGGTTTGTAGATGAATATTCAACCATGCTGAAAGCTGCAAAAGTTTTGGTTTTGCAAGCTGCATTGTCGTGAATAACTCTTCCATTGCCCCCCTACTTGTATATAATAAATTATGTGACCTACTGAATCATAGCAGAATGCTGAACTCTGTGCTTTTATTTGCAAATCAATTATTTCTTACTACCCAGCCAACTGTGATATATACAGCAGCAATGATGCTGTCGTTGAACACTGCAGTGATCTCACATTATTTCTAATACCAACATCTGCAGGAAACACAATATATTTGGAAACAAAGCCTGGCCTTCCAGAAGTCTGATTTCTAGCCAAAAGAATATGTTCATATAAACCTGTACCAGGAAGAGACTGGCGGTTTTTTACAGTAATTATCTAAGTAGCCTTTGTCCTTTGGTCAGATAGAGACCTCCAGGGAAGAGAGGCCATGAGCTTTGCTCTCATGACATCCCATGAAGTCTGGGTGTGGCCAGAGACATGACTTGAAGGGTGCGAAGGGTGAGAGCCAAAGGGCCATTCACTTATGGCTCATACCCTGTGGTCTGGTGGACCAACCCAGTGGCCCAAGATGTTTGGGATACTTTTTGTCTCTTGTTTATTTTTTTACACTTTTTTGTCTGTGTTTGTTTAAATGATATTAGTTTGGGTTCCTTTGGGGGATAAACATGTGATAAAATACGCTAAATAAATAAAGTATGGAATTTCCTCCCCAGGGAAGTTCATCCGTCCCTATTAATCATTGTCTTCTGCCAGCAGATGAAGACTGATCTGTTTTGTTTGGCATGCCCTCATTGAACCTCCTTCCAACTGATGTTTGTTAAATTGTTGTTTTTAAGTTTTCACCATCTGTATTTTTAAAGTTTGATTTAATGGCTTTCATTGTTTGCCCTCTTGGAGATCCTGCGTTTGGTAGATTATGGCATGAAATGTTTTAAATTAATAAATGTGCTTGTCTGGGGAGGGGCTTTCTCTCCTGACAGTGTCAGGCACTGCTGGGTCTCCTCCTGGGTTGCTAGCAAGCTGTCTGGCTATCACTGCTGCCCTCAGTTGTGGCATGATGTCAAGTGCCCTGCTGCTTGGCCTCCTCTTCCTACATTGGCCACATTCTCGGGCTCCATGTGCCTTAGCATTCCACAGGTGACAGGGAAGTCATGTGGTTCTCAGTGGATGGGAGGGAAGTCTGGGACAGCTGCCAGCCATGGACAGTGCTAAACAAATAACAGACTAGGGGCAGCATTGCCATAGGATTAAAAAATATTTCCCTCTGTTAATCTTGCAAATTTTAACCAGTTCAATCTTTATAAACTTGTCTATCAATATTGCTATAGCTCTGAATTTAAAAAGCATTCTCCCTTTATTATTGGATGGTTCCTCCATATCTTGAAGAAGCACCAGTTCTGAAGAGGCATGCCAGACAGTAGAGGAATGCAACTCCTAAGATGGTACCCAAAACACAGTACGAAAATAGCTAACAACTTTTTTTTAATCTGCAATTTGTTTAACTAGAACTTTTTCACTTGATCAAAAAGGATTTATCTGAATAATATAACTGATTAATCAACTAAACATCAGTCTTAATTAGGAGCAGGGGCAATCCTTGTTAAATAGAAGTATTTGTACATTTCCTTTAACAGAGAGTATATTAAAGAGTCAAAGCAAGAGACTCTTTGCAGCTCCAGCTCCATTCCCACCAGGGCCATTTTGACAAGGGAAAAGGGCATGGATGGTGGGGCAAGAGTCCCTTCTCCCCCATACTACAGTCTTGAGCTGAATCAGGCTTTAAAAACAGCATGTTCTGCAGCAGCTGTGTCGCTGCAAGGAAAGCAAGCCAAGTCCAGACACCCCAGACTCAACTCATTAAAAGACTACTGTGTAGTTCGGCCCTCAGGACAACTATCAGGAATAAGAAGGAGATCTCTGTAATGCGCAAGATGCACAGAAAGGCTCAAAAATATATTATTGGGCACATTAGGGACCATGAAATAAAAGCTTATTTTTAGAGCATGTTCTACGCTGATTCACTTTCAGATATATATACATCTTGAGCAGTTATCAGCACAGAAGACACGGTCACCTTGCCTTGAAGGAATGGGATTTGCATAGAGGCCTTTCAGGTCTCAACCTCTGACCTGATCCTATTAAGTGGACATACCAGGGATTGAACCTGGAACTTTTTGCATGCAAATCAGATGCTCTACCACTGAATCATAGCCCCTTTGTAGTAAGCAGTGATAAAGATGGAGAGGCAGTCCTAAACATCACAAAGCAATGTCAGAATTTTTTTAAAAAATCCTGTTTCCAGACTGCAGAAGTGAACATAATAAAAAAATCTGTCCTCAGTACTGAAATTATAATTTCACCCTCACCTGTGCCCCAATACATCTCACTATTAAAGGAATAAATGATGAAATAAGCATTTCTTTTCTAGGAAATTCAGGTCTGCAGCAATAACTCTCCTGAGGAGTCAGCAAATTCTGAGGAGAATGAGTTTCATGAAGATTCTGAAATCCCATGAGAGAATCACAGAATACACGAACAAACAAAAATAAACAACATAAACATTTTTTTAATAGGCAGCAACATAATGAAAGCAAAAGGCTGAAGGTATTTCTTTCAGATTTCACTGTATTCAGGATGTCTAATGAGCCAGTAGGGTTATAACTTTGTAGAAATAAAACTTAGGGAATAGTGTTCATAAGTAAGTCATCACATTATTTTTTTTTCTCAAGTCCAGCTATGCTCACTCCTTCCTGGAACTTCTATAACCTGAGGAAGATTTTTTTTTGAGGATGTCACTTACCCCAGAATGTTCATGTATTGTGTTGTATAGTGAATGTGAAGTAGAAAAGCTTCTGCTGTGTTGGCAGAGTAATTAACACAGCAGCGGTGCATAACCTGATTAAAGAGTAGATAAAGGTTTATTTAGGAATTAACATGCATGATAAGAAAGAGGAGGGACAGATTCCTATCTTGCTGAGAGAGAGAGTGAGACTGAGGGTGGCACTTCCGAGAAGGGGGAAATTGCCCTAAGAGTAGCAGTCTGGAGACAGGCAAGGAATTACACTTAACAGGAGAGAAGGTCCTGACCTCACTATCTATATATCTAATTCCCAAGTTGCCCCCTCCATGTGGATATCTAAATCCACATGGAGGGGGGCACTTGGGGGGCAGAAAGATTTTTCTGCACACTTGGGGGACTCCCCAGGTGTGCAGAAAAATCTAAAAAGTTTAAAAAACTTTCGGAGGGATATTTAAATCCCCCAAAAAGTTAAAGAGCTTTCCCTGTGCATGGAACTCTGTGGCGGCCCAGTGGTTGGGAGGTGTCCAAGCCTCACTGCTGTATCCGGGGGGGTGGGAGATCAGCGAGCCTGACGGCTGAGAGCTGCTCAGGCCTCGCCTCCAGAGCCAAGAGGTGGGGGGGAATCGGTGGCCCGGCGGCTGGGAGTCATCCAAGACTCGCCGCCAAAGCCAGGAGGTGGGGGGGAATTGGTGGCTGGGAGGCGTCCAGGCAGAGCAATGGATCCGAGATGCACCTGGGCACACTGAGGAGCACCAGCAGCAAGAGCAGCCTCAGCTCCCGAGGGCCACTGCTGGAGCTGCCGAAGATGCCGCTGCAGGAGCTGCCAAAGATGCTAGCCATCACGGGGGTCTAGCAGTCAGGTGGAGAGGCAGGCAGGGTAATGAGATGTGGGGCTCCCGAACCCCAGCACCCGCAGAGCAGGTGAGAACCACTGCGGCCAGAAGGTGTCCTCGGGTGCAGAAGGTGTCCTCGGGGAGGCCTGGAGACCTCCCAGAAATGCAGCTGACCCCCAGGCTGCAGAGAATCCTCCCCGAGAACCCTCCCCCCCACGAGTATAGTGGGTCCCGCCTCTTGTCTATATTCTATATTCTATTCTATATTCTATATTCTGTTGGGGGAGAGTGAGCTGAGAGCTCTCCCCCAACAGCTCTCCCCCAATAGCTTTTCCTACATTGCAATAACTCTCCTGAGGAGTCAGCAAATTCTGAGAAGAATGAGTTTCATGAAGATTCTGAAATCTCATGAGAGAATCACAGAATACACGAACAAACAAAAATAAACACTCTCACTGACATCAAACAGCAACATCAACATGATGTGGTAAGAGGAGCTCGACTCCAGTTTAAAGGTGTTTATCAAGGTAAGTTGACTGCATAAAAATTATCATTATTCCTGTAACTATCCATCCAGCGTTATTCTTGGTGGAAATGAATGACCACTATTTTATCAGCACAAGGAGAACTGTAGGCTCTGGTTAGGCACCAGATCAGCTGTCATCATGCTGTCTTAACCACAGGAGGGCAGAGAAGGAAGGTAACAGAAGGTAGGAAAAAGAGAAGAAGAGAAGAGATTGGATTGATACCCTGCCCTTCACTTGTAGTCTCAGAGTGGTTTACAAACTCTTTTCCCTTCTCCTCCCCACAGCAGACACCCTGTGAGGTAGGTGGGGCTGAGAGAGCTCTGAGACAATTGTCCTTGAGAGAACAGCTGGTACAGAGCTATGGCTTGCCCAAGGTCATCCAGCAGGTGCAAGTGGAGGAGTGGGGAATCAAACCCGGTTCTCCCAGATTAGAGTCCGCACACTTAACCACTGCACCAAAACTGGTAACAGTTGTCATCAGTTTCTATCAGGGATGATTTTAGATTTCTCATCAGTATATCAAATTCTCAACACAGTCCCATCTGTGATTATTTAAATCCAGGGACTGGAGCCATGAACAGATGAGACAGATCTTTCTACAATCCTAAAAAACGCACCAGGGTTGCAGAAAAATCTTTTTTTAAAAAAAAAAAAAACCCTAAAAACAAGGAATGTTAATCTTTCCCAGTAACAGAAGTAGCACAGTGGCCATTGTGGAGGTTGATAGGCAATCACAAAAATATTGACAGCCTTCAAACCTTTATTTCTATCAGTAAAAGGCAAGGAAAGGGTCCCTTCCAGGACTATTTTGACATCCAGTCCACCCCACTTCCTCCATCCTGTCCTGGAGGGAGGACTCATGGGGACCAGGCCAAGCAGCAGCCACTGAGCAACTTGCTACCATGCAGTTTCCAAAACTGCTAAGTGCAGAGATGACTTCTACTTGATGCCACTGATGGAAACATTTGGGTTCAAACAAAGGGATTCAAGTAAGTAAAACTATGTTCAATAGAAGCAAAGACTTTATTCAGTTGACCATGGTCAAGAAAAGTATGTATCCCTACTAGCAATGGCCACAAACCACAAAAATGTGGTTCAGTTCATGGGCAAATCATGAACCGAAGCATGAACCCCATGAACCCAGTCAGCTTGCATACAAACCAAACCTGGTTCATGAGGCTTGTGCCCAAAACAGCTGAGCTGTGGGGGCAGCCTGCTCCCACAGTTCAGTGGTTTGGGGCTCTAAACAGCTGAGCCATGGGAGCATGCTGCCACGGAGGCTCAGCTGTTTCTAATCTAAACAACTGAGCTGCGGTGGCAGCCTGTTCTGCAGCTCAGCTGTTTAAAGAGGTTTTCTTGGGCAGATAGCCCCAGGGACTGGCTGCCCAAGAAAGCCTCTTTAAACAGCTAAGCCACCAGAGGAGGCTGCCCCCGCAGCTCAGCTGCTTCCCATCTAAACAGCTGGGCTGCAGGGGCAGCCTGATGGGCAAGGCTCTGCTGTTTAAAGAGGCTTTCTTGGGCAGCCAGCCCATTTAAAGAGCTGAGCCGTGCCAAACAGGCTGCCCCTGCAGCTTAGCTGTTTATAGGGCTTTCTTAGGCAGCTAGCCCCAGGGGCTGGCTGCCCTTGAAACAGCTGAGCCATGGGGGGAGCCTGCTCAGAGCAGGTAAGCTGTTTAAAGGGGCTCTCTTGGGCAGCTAGCCACAAGGGCTGGCTGCCCACGAAAGCCCCTTTAAAAAGCTGAGCCCTGGGGAGCAGTCTGCTCTATGCAGTCTAGCTCTTTAAAGGGGCTTTTTCAGCCAGCCTGCCCCAAGCCCTGAGTCATTTAAACTCTTGTTCCCCATAAATTTTCACAGGGAGCAGAAATCAGTAGTTTAAATGGCTCCCAACTCTCTGCTGTTCATGAACTGCCATGAACAGCATCAAAATTCATGGAAGTTCATGGTGGTTCTTCAGTTCACAAACATTGCTTCACGAACCACTAACCAGCCAAAATTCCTGATGGACTTGAGTTTGTCAGCCAATTTGTGCCCATTCAGAATCCCTACAAAGGTTCAAGACACTGACAACTTAACAGACAAAAGCATAAGCATATATAGGAAAATTGACATTTTGCTGAACTGTGACATCAATTACACAATGATAACTCAATACTGCACCTAATCTAAACCAATGGAAAAGCAATCTATACTTCCTTCTTAACATACTTTTAAGAATACTACTACCTTATCTATGGTACACAACAAGTGCAACACAAACTGCAAACTGCTATAGTTTAGGAAAACAGGATCTGTGTTAATGGTTACTTTGCCCTATGAGGTGAGGAATGCAGACTTTTGGAGACTTCAGCTGAAAACACAGATAGCAGTGCTGACTCAGCACTGGGTCAAATGTTCCCCTGAATTTTAAGTATGGGCACAAAACAAGTCATGAACAGAAGTTCATGATGAATTTTGGCTGGTTTGTGCACTGAAGAGCTGCCTCGAACTTCCACAAATTTTAAGGCAGTTCATGGCAGTATGTGATGGTTCATGCAGAGCAGAAAGTTGGGGTTTAAATGGCTTGGAGCCACTGGTATCAGAAAATAAGCCTCTACACTGCTATCCTAAGAAGAGTTACACCCTTCTGATCCCATGACATAGAATGATGTAACTCTGCTTAGGACGGCCGTGTTAGCCAGCATTCTGGATAGACAGTGTAGCAATGGTGTTGGGAAATTCACAAACAAGACATAACGAAAATTACCAGTCTCTAGTGTTGCATGTAGGTAGGTCATTGTCCATTCTGTGGGAAAGGTCTGCATGACCAGTCCTGCACACCAGGTGGCATCAGCCACAAGTAATCCCCAAATGCATAGGATCACATCTTAGAAAAGCAGCTTTCACATGACTGTGGCTACATATGTACTGCCCCTCATCTCACAGCAGCTGGTTAATTAACTATGTTGACTGAGCTTGAAGAAAGCTCAATAGCTCCCCACATTGGCTACTTTTATAGTTGGAAGGACATCTTTTGTGTTCTCAATTGTGCATGGTTCCTCTGACTCAGCTTTGTTACTGCCTAACCTTTTGCTCCTCACAACATAACCTCATGTAGCTATTTAACAAAATGTCACCCTACCCTATACAGACCATACATCTCCTAATCGCCAGTGCCTAAGCTTTCTCATTCTTGCTGGCAGATGCAAGCCCACTCACTCAACGAGCTGTCACCCAACTATCAATAAATCAAAATGTCACCATTGATACAAAATACACAAGTAAGCAGGGCTCTGTTTGAAAGGCTCCTTGTCATTCCATTCCCTCACATTGTTCGAGAAGACATTACAAATCAGCCACTGCTCAGTTTTCTAACAGTGGAAGATTCATTTGTACTGTCTAAATGAAGAAATGAATCAGATGACAGGCAGGGAATAAAATGATGTAAAAGTACATCTTGCGCCCCCTAACCTGGAAGAAACTAGAGCTCCACAGTATTTTAGAGGAACTGAGTTCCATGTAAACGCATTCAGAATTTTCAGTTGCCATTGGCCCTATTCATTTGAATTTCTTGTTTACCTCTGCTGGATCAGAACAAAGGGACCTCTAGTTTTACATCCTATTTCCTTCTGTGCACAGTCAGATGCTTCCAGGTTGTGAATAAGTAGGGTGTAAAAGTCAAAACCTCTCCGTTATTGCCTCCAAGAAACTGGTATTCAGGAGTACATTTGCATTTTAACATAGAGACCCATTTAGCTACAGTGGACCTGTTGTCTATGAATTTGTCTAATCTTCTTAAAGCTTTCAAAATGAGTGGTCATCATATTCCTGTGGCAGTGCACAATGTATATTAATTGTATGTTGTCTGAATAAATGCTTTCTTTTCATCTGATCCAACTACTAATGAGTTTCATGGGTGACTCTCTATTTTAGAATATGTAGGAGGAAAGTTCTTCCTCCACACTAGGCATTGTTTCATAAGACTTACCACGTCCCACCTTAGTCATCTTGTTCTAAAGTTTTTTTAAAGGTCTATGCACTAGCCTCTCCTTGGAGTGAAGGGACTTCCTGATCTTTTTGGTTGCCTTGTCTTCCTCCTTTTGTAACAGGAGAGGCCACGCTAGAGATTTCTGTGAAAGTGTTACAATGGTTGTCTTACTTTCAATCATTTTCCGAATAAATGCTGACATGTTTGCCTTTTGAATCACCGCCACCACATACCAAAGACACTTTGGTGTTTACTCTTCCACAACCTAAAGGTATTAGCAGGTCCTACCCATGGGGTGATTCTTGGAAACTTGGGAAATAGTGGTCCAGTAAATGCATTTATACATGAAGCTGCCTTCTATGGAGTCAATATGTTGCTCTATAAAGGCTGAAATTGTCTACTCTGACTAGCAGCTGCTCTCCAGGGTCTCAGGCAGAGGTATTTCATATCACCTGACCCTTTTAACTGGAGATGCCAGGGACTGAACCTGGAACCTTCTGTATCCAAAGCAGATATGTTACCACAGACTCATCTTTAGTGGCCCAGTGGTAAGAAAGGTGTCCTTCAGGCTGCTTTACAGCTTCTTTTTTTCTTCTTTCACATGAATTTATTTCTGAGTTTCTAGCTTTGAAAAGAAGATCTTGTATTGTCTGCTTGCCTAATTGTATTAGTTAGCACCTTTTGCTGTTGCCATTCCTTTTTGCTTTTAAAGAGATGGTATGAATGCTTTTAAAGCAATTTGCATAGTATTACGCTTTGCATTAAATGTACTCATCCCTCCCCCAAAACACTGAAGTGTCTAGGACACAATTATGGCCTATTTGTTAAGTACATCAAAAATACCACAGTTTAACATCATACTCCTTGGAGGGTCAGCTGAACTCTTGTTAGCAATCAGTGCTCAGATTCATTACTGTTCTGTAAATATCCTGTGCATGTGCTGAACAAATAAAGTACAAAAATGAGGGGTTTGAGTAACCACATAGTTTATTACAGAATTCAACAGAAGTCCTGAGCATGCTATCAGAAACATAAAATGTGATTATCTATTTTTTCCCAGTCGCGCAATAAAAATAATTATTATAGGGCATTGTATGGGAAGTTCTTGTTTCAGTGTACTGTACAAGCCTAGGCCATGTCTTCTAGCAAGCCAACCAAATGCAGCATCTATGCACAGCCTAAGTTGAGACTTGTCTTAGTGTACCCTGTTGGCTGTTTTTGATGCAGCCAGATTTTCAAGCCCCTCCCCCTGCAATGCATATGCTCTTCCAACACTTCAAAAATGACAATAGGCACAGGTATACTTCCATGCCTGAGTATTCAAGTTGGGTTGGAGGTGAAGTTTGATAACGGCCATCAACGAGATCGCTCCCAGGTGCCCTCTACACCCTTGCAACAGGCCCGCACCCTGGTATACTCAGGAGTTGCGCAGCATGAAATGAGAGCTTCGACGGCTGGAGAGACTGTGGCACCGTGCCTGCGATGAAGCTACAAGAACATCTTATAGGACGTTTATGAAAGCCTATGAGGTGGCAACCAAAGCAGCAAAGAGGGATTTCTACGCTGCTTCGATTGCATCCACAAGCTCATGCCCAGCCCAATTGTTTACAACAATTTGGTTGCTAACAGTTCTGCCAGAGGGCAGACCAAATGCTAGGGAATTGGAAATTGGCTGTGAGGCCTTTGCGAGCTATTTTATGGATAAAATCTTGGCGCTCCGCCACAATCTCCCCACCACAGTGACTGAACTTGATGCCCCTTGGAAACAGTGACTGAACTTGATGCCCCTTGCACGTCTTCATTTCCAGGCTTAGATGGGTTCGGCCCACTCAGCCTTGAGGAAGTCAACAGGCTTCTTGTATCTGTGCGTCCAACCACATGCATCCTTGACCCATGCCCATCCTGGCTGATTAAAGCTAGCCACGATGGGCTGCGAGATGCCACCCGGGAAATTATCAACATGTCTCTTGAGGAGGGGCAGTTCCCGGGGGCACTCAAGGAGGCGATGGTCCGCCCTCTCTTGAAAAAGTTACATCTGGACCTGGCCAAATTGGCAAATTACCAACCGGTGTCCAGTTTGCCCTATTTGGGCAAATTAATTGAGAGGGCGGCGGCGTTACAGCTACAAGGGTACCTGGATGAAGCTTCGGTCCTTGACCCCTACCAGTCCAGCTTTCGCCCTGGTCATGGGATGGAGACGGCTCTGGTCACCCTTACTGATGACCTCCGGAGACATCTGGATTAGGGCGGTGTGGTGGTGTTGCTGTTGCTTGACCTGTCGGTTGCGTTCGACACAGTCAATCATCAGCTGCTGTCCCGCCGCCTTGCCGATGTGGGGATACGGGGATGGGCCTTACAGTGGCTCGTTTCCTTTCTCCAAGATTGGGGACAGAGAGTGGTGCTTGGGGAGCACCAATCCAGGAGGCACCCACTTGATTGTGGAGTGCCTCAGGGGGCAGTGCTTTCCCCGATGCTGTTTAACATCTATATGCACCCCCTTGCCCAGATTGTCCAGAGGTATGGGCTGGGGTGTCACCAGTATGCTGATGACACCCAGCTCTATCTGATGTTGGGTGGACGGTCGAACTCCGACCCGCAAGATCTGGACCAGGCATTGCACGCCGTAGCTGGTTGGCTTAGGCAGAGTCGGCTGAAATTGAACCCGGCTTGGGTTGGGGCAGTTTGGGGCGGGGGGTCCTGCTCCCGAACTTTGATGGGGTGCCATTGGTGCCCACAGTGGAGGTAAGGAGTTTGGGAGTGCTCCTGGACCCCTCCTTGACAATGGAGCCCCAGGTAGCAGCCACTGCCAAGTCATCTTTTTATCATCTACGGCTGGCATGGCAGTTGGTTCCCTTCCTCGACTGCAACGACCTGGCCACAGTGATCCATGCAATGGTCACCTTGAGGCTTGATCACTGTAATGCTCTCTACATGGGGCTGCCCTTGGCGCAAATCCAGAGGCTTCAGCTGGTACAGAAAGCAGCAGCCAGGCTGCTGATGGGCCTCACTAAGAGGGACCATGTCCAGCCTGTGCTAGCAGCACTGCACTGGCTGCCTATAGCGTACCAGGTTCACTTCAAGGTTATGGTGCTTACCTTCAAAGCCCTATATGGCCAGGGTCCAACATACCTGAGGGACTGCCTATCCCCATATATACCCCAGCGAGCACTTCAGTCGGGGGCCCAAAATCTACCCTGTATACTGGGCCCCAGGGAGGCCAGGCTTGTTGGAACCAGGGCTAGGGCTTTTTCGGTGGCGGCCCCTGTATGGTGGAATGAGCTCCCAGCTGAGATCAGGGCCCCGCGGGACCTTATGCAGTTCTGCAGGGCCTGCAAGACGGAGCTCTTCCACCAGGCTTTCAAATAGGAGCCGCCACCACTGGCCCCACATCACTATTGCTATCTAGTGATGTGGATTACCCTGGTGGCTGCCCAGGCCTGATGGCCATGGAAGGCCGTACTTGACCCTAAGCCACCTGTTTTTATATTATAACTGGAAGCATTGGTTAACTGGAATTTTACTATAAATAGATTGTTTTGGGATTTTATAGTGGATTTTAAATGTTATTGTACTGTATGTTGCACTTTGTGCCATGTTAGCTGCCCTGAGCCCGCTTGTGGGGAGGGCAGGGTATAAAACTAAAGAATAAATAAAATAAAAAATAAACATAGGTTATGAGTTCAGGGTGTGGTTTACTGTATAATGGTGGTCTGGGTCAATATAATTCAGGCTAGGAATGCCATGAAATTTGTGCAGTCAGACTCACTATGTTGGAATGAGACAATCAGATGTTCACCGATCATTGTCTGCTCAATTAGCAGCAAATGACTCAAATGGTTATCTAACAGGCTTGCAATGTTCCCCCCACCCCACCTCCAAAAAACTGCACATGTGTGAAATGCTGTCAATCTAAGGACTACTTAGACAAACACCAAAGGGGGGGGGGGGGATTTTAAACACAGCATTATTCAACTATCTATGGCTGCATGCACACAGCGAGCCATTTCCCCTGCATTTTTGCAGTTTGCAAGGAAGCATCAGTTGGTAAAGGGCCTCTTTCAGTATCTGTTTGTCCTAGACCAATGTAAAGCACCCCTAAGCTGCTTATTGGATCATTCAGTGGAAGTGTAACCCCATCCAGCACTGTAGAACCTATTGGCTTCATGTTACCACTGAGGGTGACAGAGAAGTGCCCCAAGGCTCATCAGCAAAAGTTAGGTAAGGAACATGAAGCAGGTAAGTGGTTTGTCCATTATAGCAAAAAGAATAGAAAAAAAGTGGCTCATTCTCAAATATAAAATATAGGGTGATTGAGAAGGTGTTGTGTAATTGCCAGTCAGTGTTCACTTTGTACCACCCTGAGCCCGTTCGCGGGGAGGGCGGGATAAAAATGTGAAATAATAAAATAAATAAATAAATACCAGGATAATTTTAAGTAAGTTTATTAGTTAGACCTGATCCAGACCATAAAATTATCTCTAGGTATGTGCAGAGTGCTTTTTCTCCTACTTTACTACTATGCAAGTTCTGTCTGTTCCCAGACACCTGAGCTGCAATGCTAAACTTACTAAAAATTAAGCCCCACTGACCTCAGTGGAATTCATGAACACTCACATTAAACAATAGAATTCCAGAGGAGTAGCTGTGTTAGATTGTTGTAGCACAATTACACCAGGAGCATCATAAGGACTAACAAAATAAACTTTTGTGAGTCAGAGTTCTCTTCCTCAGATGCATAGAAATATACATCCAAATGGTGGGATTAAATACTCAGAAGAAGGGATGGAGGACATGCTTGAAAGACAGGCTGGTGTAAAACAAGAGCTGGTCAAGAAAGAAATGGTTTCAGAGTGGTGGTGGAAAGTGCCATCAAGTCACAGCTAAATTATGGTGACCCTGCAGGGTTTTCAAGGCAAGAAAACCTTTGGTGGTTTGCCATTGCTTGCCTCTGAACAGCAACATAGGATTTCCTGGGAGGTCTCATTTCAGTCTCAGATTAGGCAAATAAAATTGAGATGCAAGCATCCAGAGCAGATGGCACAACTCCCAACCAGATTTGAGTTGCCATAGTTCCTATTCTTTATAAATGTAGCAGTGTGTATGGAAAACAATTAATTTGTAGTCCTGCAATTACAAATTTTTGTGTCTCCTGGATTTACAACCGTGTTCTTAGTCGGTAAGAGTGATGCCATTTTCCATCTATAAGAGTGATGCCATTTATTTTATTTGATTATTTGGTTAGATTTCTATCCCGCCCTCCCGGCCAAGGCCATCCTATCTTACTGGCCTCTTGGGGTTCACAAAGGTCTTCCAAAGGCAGGAGGATAAAGGAGTAATAGGGCAAGAAGGAGGTGAGGAAATCAGGACTATTGGGTTGCTTGAGAGGGTTTAGAAAACTGGGGAGGGTCCTGGGACACAGGCAAATGTCAGGGGCACATCTTGAAATGTGTCACTGGTCAGCAGTACACATTCATTCTGCTGTATAAAAATAAATAAAACAAATAAAAGAGAGTCCAGTGTAAGAATGTAAGAATTGCTTTGCTAAACTGATCAGGGATCATCTAGTCCAGCATTCTCTTTGAAAAATGGGAAGCCAGACAGCCAGTTTGGTGTAGTGGTTAAGTGCACCAAGTCTAATCTGGGAGAACCGGGGTTGATTCCCCACTCTTCCACTTGCACCTGCTGGATGACCTTGGGCTAGCCATAGCTCTGTACCAGCTGTTCTCTCAAGGATTTCTCTCAGCCCCACCTACCTCACAGGGTGTCTGTTGTGGGGAGGGGAAGGGGAAGGAGTTTGTAAACCTCTCTGAGACTCCAAGTGAGTGAAGGGCGGGATATAAACCCAATCTCTTCTTCTTCTTGGCACTCTCAGATATGAAGGAAATGCTCTTCCTCTAGTCCCTCCCCAAGATGTGTACCACGGAGGAATGTTCTATTTATTTATTTTATTTTATTTACATTGCTCATAGTCCACCTTTCTTAGTTGAACTCAAGGGGGATTACACAGAGCAAGTCAATACAATTTAGACAGTATGATTAGTAGCTTTTAATAGATCTATTTTCTATATATTTGTAAAGATAGATAGATAGACAGACAGACAGACAGACAGATAGCCTTAGTAACAGAGAGGACATCTAATCTATCTGTATGATCAGAAGTTAAGATAAGGAGCTGGATTCATCTGTAATGAGTAAATCTGAATAACGAGTTTCAGATTGGCTGGGCTTGAGTCACAGCTGTTGGTGTCGTGGCAAAATATTTTGCTTGGGTTTGGGAGAACCAAGCTCAAGTTCTCATTCAGCTGTGATGCCAGCTGTTTGTTCTCGGGCATGTTGTCCTTGCTGGGTCTAACCACCTACAGAGCTATTGAAATGCATTGAAATAAAACAGGAGGGCAGTGGTACTTTAAAGACTGCTACAATTTATTCCAGAATCAGTTTTTGTGAGTCAGAGTGCATTTCATCGAATGCAGTGGAGTGAGCTCATGAAACCTTATACTGGAATAAATATTATTGATTTATGTTGCCACTAGACCTTTATTTTGCTTCCACAGAATAACAAGGCTACATAGTTGAAATGCATTTTAATATACCCTGAGCCCTTAAGGATGAGATGGAAAAGAATTATTTTCTGGGCAAGATAAGTTTACAGTGCCACCCTGCGCAGGGTTACTCTAGTCTAGATTAAAATCAGTGGGCTTAGACCAGAGTAACTTTGCATAGGATTGCATTGGTAGTATTTCAATGCTGACGACCTGATACTGATTAACTTTACTACAATATACTAGCTATTTAATAATCATGCATGTGACTGCAGAGGTAGTATTTTGGTGTAATGCTCACCAGGAGCCCCATCCATACTTTGGGCCTTGCAAGCAACAAAGACGGAGGGCCAAACTGAAATGCAACACCAGTGAGCAGCGTGTCTTGTTCTCTGAAGGATGTAGAGAAAGCAGCTGCCTGTCCTCCTGTTGTGCTTCAAAGGGAAAGATATGCACAGTAAGCATGCCTCATGGTTCCTCTTTTATTTGCCACTTGGCATTTTTGCACTCAAAAATGCTCAAGCAGAACGGATAAAGATAAAAGTCAAAGTAAGAGGGACTGCCCATTATGCTTGGTACATTACACACAGACTCATGAGCTGTCTATCTATTAGGTTACTTTCATGTTTCGTTCATTTCAAAGATGCTGTTATTCCTGACTTCAACCAAGTCTGGGATGAGTGCATAAAATCCAGAAGGGCTGAAAGAGTGGATGGTAAGAGTTACAGCATGATTCTTCATCTGAAATGTGATGGATGAAGGGCATCCGCCTGTATATATCACTGAAGCCATCAAGGCCCAATGGCCCAAAGAGAATTGTGTATAGCAGAGAAGCAGTGAAAGAAGAAAAGAATGGAATCTGGGAAAACATATTTTATTTTGCACCAATGTCAGAATTTGGGAATTCCTAGTCGGTGGCTCAGAGGTTAAGACACTGAACTGCAGACCAGAATGCCGGTAGTTCAGCAGTTCGAGACCCTACTGCCATGTAACGGGGTGAGCTCCCTTCTCTGGCCCCATCTCCTGCTAACCTAGCAGTTCAAAAGCAAGAAATTGCAAGTAGATAAATAGGTACCACTTTGGTGGGAAGGTAACAGTGTTCTGTGTGCCTCGGCGTCTAGTCATGCCAGCCACATGACCACAGAGACATCTTTGGACAGCGCTGGCTCTTCGGTTTGGAAACGGAGATGAGCATCGTCCCCCTAGAGTCGGATTCAACTGGCTTTTGAGCAAGAGAAAACTTTACCTTTACCTTTTTAGTGGGAACTATCTCCAAGAGTACCAGAGAAATTGACATGCTAGTCTTTTGCAGCAAGTCCAGTAGCATCTTAAAGACCGGCAAAATTTATTCCAGCATAAACTTTAATGAGAACCAGTATGGTGCAATGGTCAGAGTGTCAGACTAGGATCAAGGACACCCAGTTTCAAATCACCAATCTGCCATCACTGGGTGACTTGGGCCTGCCACACACTGGCAGACTAGCGCACCTCACAGAGATGTTGTGAGGATAAAATGGAGCAGAGGAGAATGATGTAGGCCACTTTGGGTCCACCATGTGGGAAATGGCGGTGTATTAAGTAAATAAATAATGAGTCATAGCTAAATAAATCAGATGCATGAAGTGTGGGTCCATAGAACTTACTTACACATGAATGTACAAGCAACAGAGGGGCAGGAGTGGGGGAATTTTATGAAGAGAATCCAGTCTGAAACAACAACCAATCAAACAGAAAAGTATTCATGCCGAGTGAGGACCAGAGGTTTGTGCCAAGATAAAATTCCCTATGATTTTATATCTGTGATGCGGGGGGGGGGGGGGGGGGCAGATTTTTATGTTCATGTCACTGGTCAGTAATGTCAGTAACAAAGGCAGCAACATAATATTAATTAGTCAAACCAAGAAAGTATATTGTTTTTCAGTTTTATAAAGTAGTTAATTTGATTATTGCAAACAGTATTCTCTGTACAGGGTAATGTAGCTTAGTTATTAGCGTTTGTAGTTGTAGAAATAGTTAAAAAGAGGCAGTGTGATAAGCAGAACTAATTAACAATTATAAAGGGTGGGTCATACTGAGGAATTAGCACCTATAGCAGTCCTTTTTCAAGCCTGGGGGCAGATAATACTAAATCTTTTGATGAATCCTAATTCACCACTTTTGCACTGATTTCTCTCTTTGAAGTGTTGTTGTAGAACAACAGTAACCTTTAGATCAGCACACTATGTTGTGTAAGATTAAAATAGCCACCCACTTTTTTAATACTGCAGTTTTTAACTTTCAGATTTGCATCCATTTATTCTTTTGTGATTATTGCCAAAAGCAGCCCACATTTAAGAAGATGTATAAGGAGGAGCAGCTAGCATTTGCATTCTCAATAAATTATCCACAGGGGACCATATGTTTGCATCTGTATTCTGATTTTTTGGTACTAAAAATACAAAGGCACCCACATTAAATTCATCTGTGAAATAAAACCAGCTTGGTGACAAGTAGATGCAACCAGGAACAAAGCAAAGACATAAGTTAAAGACCTGAAATTAAGAAAAAGAATATCCTCATGAAAGCTGATGAAAACAATAATACAGACACTTTGGGAGTACATTCTTTCTGGACTTCACAAAAAGGAGAAATTGTCAGGGCAAAGTGAGATATTATTGGAGTGAAGTGTTCTATTACAAGGGCTAAAAGAATAGCTCAGTTTTATTGGGCCCTGCACATTTTATATCTCTGCTTGGTCCTTGTTATTCATAGCATAGCTCCCTAGAGAAAGAGAGAAATAGTCATACAGAGTACCCACCAAATTGTCCTCAGCACTTATATTTTACTTGCACTTCTACGGTACATAGATTTAATGTACAGTAATAAATAGCGCAATAATATCTTACATTTCGATAGCACCTTTATATCCCCCAATATATCCCACAGCACTTTGCAAATGATGGGCCTTGCTTCTCCTTTCCTGCGTTAGGTATGCAAGGTCCATTGACTTTAGTGGAGTTACTCTTGACTGACATTGGCGTGAGCAAGATTGGAATCAGGCCCTCGATATGCAAGAACTGCTTCACTTGGCATGGAGCCATAGCAAACCAATTATGGAGCAAGATTCCCCCACATTACAAAACTCTGTTAGCACGGGAAGCAAAAATAAATCCTTTGTCCACTTCAAATTGCAATGTGCCTTTAGAAAAAGGAATTCTACCTTTAGTTGGCCACGACTAAACAACTTCAAGATCAAGCGCTTTACTTTTAAAAAGAAATACAGAGATGGCAGTCATATTCTTTGGAGGAAGCACTGTAGCCGAGGCTAAACCTATCTGGTTCTCTCACAGGGGATCTAGGCAGTTGGCACTGTTTAGGGTTCATGTGGTCACTGATTATGGGAATGCTTCCTAAAAGTGATGCACACAAATGTCAGGCTGGCAGTTGTCTTTTGCCTTCTCAGAATTCATGCCCAATGGGGAAACAGTCACTGTCAGTGGAAGAGCCAGCCATGATCATAGAGGGAGCCAAAATGCAGGAGACCAGAGGGGTAAATCTTAACAATACCCTGGGAAAAAGGAGTCAGAGACAGAATCAAACCAACACTGCACAGGCAGCTGATGTCTACTCAGCCAATCAGATCTCCCATGGACAATAAGAAGCCTACTGGGCAAGAGCCCACCTGGCCCCATCCACTTTCTAAAAATACTTAGTGGGCACCAGGAAAGGTATTGGTGGGTGCCAGGGTGCCCCCAGGCACCACGTTGGGGACCCCAGCCATAGACGGACAGATGCCGGACCTGAAAGCCCATTTCCTCCTCACCTAGAAACATGGAGTCTACTTGGAGTCAGTAGGAAGAAAAGGTATTCTATACCTAGAGGCAATTTCTTCTTCATTAGGGCTACAAACATACCGTAGTTAATGAACCTTGGCCTATAAATCAAAACAAAATATAAAAGAAGGTCACGAAAGGTTCCTTTAAAACGACTTGTTTGTTTTGAATGAGTGCTGTAAAAGAAAATAAAGCACCGATCAGGAAGCAGTAATAAAGCTGATGAATCGATGTAGCTGACTGCTCAAGGGAGTGCTTTAGGAACCCCAGTGATATGTGGAAGTCTTTCTTCTCAGTCATATGTACCAGGCTTATGATAGTAAATGAGGCCTTGCGGTGGCTGTGTTAGAATGAGGCAACTTCTGGGTGAATTGATCAAGGTGTTCACTCACTTCTCCCTGGAGAGCTTTTACTTTGGAGCTGGTAGCTTTTGGTTTAAATTTGGATGTCTTCCTTCTGGTAGCATTTATCTCAACAATGACCTGAATGAAGAGCTGCAAGCTATGAAACCTCCTCACCGGCCAGCTTTTAAAATGAAAAAGAAAGCGATTCGAGTTCTTCTCCATGACCTTGAGCTTCTTTACCCCTTTATCTTGCACTCCATTACCTACAGAAAAAGAAAAGCTAGGCATCTATTTTTATGTTTGCATTCTTTCAGATTCTTAAAGGTTTCATTCATATCATTGGGTCTTGCTGTCAGGTTCAGCAGTAGAACACTGCAATATTATTCAACTTCCCCAAAAGGGACCCCTGCGACACCAAAGTCCATAAGATTTGGGGGGGGGGAAGGTTGCAGTTTTGGGCCACAGAACTGAAGATGGACAGAAGTGTCAGAAATTCAACTGACATACAGCCGGCTTTGTGAAACTTCACCAGCGTTCCAAATATCTTCTCAAACTATACTTTGAAAAATCATCCCACTCCAGAGAACGTTGAGAGCAACTGACTGGTGGCTAGTTTTGTATAATCCAGGATATTTGGTGTGGAATATGAGAGATACTAGTTATATGTGTGAGACAGAGGGAAAAGGAATGGGAGCAACTATTTGGTAGATGAGACAGCCATTTAATCTACGCAGACAGCCACAATCAATTTAGGAAAGGCCTTATGGGACCAGGTTTTAAAGAGATCTTATACAGTGAAGCTTCAGGAGGGCTGAGATAAACATTTTTTTTCTAGAGAGTAGCATATTGTGGAACAAAAAAGAGGTGATGAACCTTCACTTCAAAAAGTATTACTCCTCACTGAGCTGTATATCTTTATTACTGTCTAGACTCTTTTCATTCTCTCTGCCATTAAGCAAAATAGGTTAGATCCTATAGGTAGGGTTGCTAAATCTGGGTTGGGACAATCCTGGAGATTTAGGAGTGGAGCCTGGGGTGTGCAGGATTTAAGGGGTGGAGAGACCTCAGCAGGGTATAATGTCATAGAGTCCGCCCTCCAAAGAAGCCATTGTGTCCAGGGGAACAGACCTCTGTAATCTTGAGATTAGATGTAATTCCAACAAATCTCCAGGCCCCACCTAGGAGTTGGTAATTTAATATAGGAGAGGTTCAGGAAGGAATAGATAGAGCAGATGTTCCATACCTTGTCCTTCTCCCAGCAGCCCCCTGCATAGTCCCAAAATAATCCACTATTGGGAATTCTCACAGACAAATGTACTGCCACACAAGGGATGGCAATGAGAAGGGGAAATCAGATGAAATCTCTCCCCCTTTCCTCTTCTGCCAGTGGAACAACTTCACTGCCAGCAGAGGAAGGAGGAGGAGGAGATTCTGCTCATTTTGCCCTCCTAACTTCAGCCCCTCTCTTGTGATGCAGGTTATCTGTGAAGAAATATGGTCTAAATGTCAGGGATGCCACAGTCTCTAATAGAAATGTGATAATGGAACCTGGCTTGGTGAACAACATGGAACTGAATGTGTTATACCTCATTAACCATGGATCCTGAGATAGGAGCATGCAGTGTTGCTCCTTTTGATTGGCAGGCAGTATGAGATTTATGGATTGGCTAGACCTGGCAGGAGAAATCCTTCTATGCTAGCCTGGTCAATAGGGATGGTCTGGAACCACATTTTTGTGGTTTGGTTCATGGTTCATGGCTGAACCACAAACCGAACCATGAACTAAACCGAAAGGATATGCTGGTTCACAAAATGAATGGTTCATATAGGTTCATGAGCCATTTAAAGTTTAAACCCCTGCTTTTTGCTCCCTGTGAAAGTGGCCAGGAGCAAAAAGAAGAAAAAGAAGAGACTAGGTTTATACTCCATCCTTCACTACCCAACGGAGTCTCAGAGTGGCTTACAATCCCTTCCCCACCCCACAACAGATGCCCTCTGAAGTAGGTGGGGCTGAGAGAGGTCTTTCGAGGACTGCTCTTGAGAGAACATCTCTGAGAGAACTTGTGAATGACCCAAGGTCATGCCAGCAGATGCATGTGGAGGAGTGGGGAATCAAACCTGGTTCTCCCAGATTAGAGCCTGTGCTACACCAAACTTGCTTTCAGCAGGGGTTTAAATGGCTCCAAGCCATTTAAAACAAACAGATAAATGGCAGATCCCACCACAGTTGATAGGGTTAAATGGCTCCATATTCTGCTTCCGTCTCCTCAAAGCACGAGCGAGCAGATCAGGAGGGTTTCAATGGCTGGGAGCTTTTTAAACCTAACACCTTAGTGGTGGATCCCCACTGGTTTGAAGGGGGGAAGCAAAACCAGAGGGTTAAATATGGGGGTGAAGTGTGAGCTGTGGCTAGCAGAAAAATGGGAGTAAAGATCTCCCAGGAAGGGACTTCTCCCTTCCTTTTTGCTGGCTGTGGCTCATCATGGCCAGCAGAAGGGGGGGGGGGGGAGATCCCTCAGGAAGGGACTTCACCCCTTCCATTTAATCCCTGCTTTCTACTCCCTGCAGAAAGTCACAGGGAGCAGAAAGCAGTGATGGTTTAAATGGCTTGGAGCCATTTAAATTCTGCTTTCTCTTCCCTATGAAAATCTGCAGGGAGCTGAAAGCCGTTTAAACCAAACAGCTGAGAAGCAGGAAGCTCCCAGCCACTCGGCTGTTTCTCATGAAGAACAGAAAGCAGAGGTTTACTCCTTCTTTCTGCACTTCACAAACCATCACAAACCACCACTAATTATAGTATGAACTCTACATTGATGCCTTGGCATAAACATGGAGTTCTTGGACCCAAAAACAAAGCAAGAGCTGTAAACTGACAAAAAAAAATGCTGTTCTTATGATGTTCTTGCTGGAACATTAAACAGTATCTCATTAACTATCAGACGTTATATTGACAGGCCATTGCATTTAGAGCATGTTTATAAAGAATTTACAGTGAGAATCAAGTGGGAACTAGTGATGGCCACACTGTACCAATTGCCTACCCTCATTCTTCTCTTTGTATCAATCATCCAGGGCTGTGCATGTAATTAGAACTCCTATCGACTACCTATAAATTTACTTCATTAGATCCAGAAAGGCAACTTCTGCTTTTATATAAAGAGTACTAGATTTACAGAGCCATCCTAAGCACAGTTACACCTTTTTAAGCCTGCTGACTTCAACTGACTTACAAGAGTGTATAAGTCTGCTTAGGACTGCACTGTTAGACTCTTAAAAGTAGCAAGAATGGATTTCTCTTGAATGAAGTTATCATTGTGTGAATTGGAATAAACTTGTTGCTATCACTGAGTAAGTGAAAAAGTAATTCACAGTGCCCCCCTAAGCAGTTAGGGTTGCTAATTCTGGCACACACAAAACTATTTAAAATGTTGTATGCAGCTGTAGTAGATAAGGGTTTTTTTCCCAGTTTTCCCCCTAATTTGCCTGTTTTTCCATCAGAAAAACTGGAAAAGTTCTCAGACTTTTTCATAATATGCTTTTTCAGTGTGAAAACTCTTCCCTTGAGATGACTTTTACTTAATCTACTAGTAAAAATATTTCATACTCCCCCCCCCCAGCACTACTCCAACTTTTTCAGTTTTTCTGCTGGACAACTGGGGGGGGGGGGGGGAGTTCTCAGGAAAAAGGAGAGGACAGTTTGTTTTCAGATCCCCCCCCCCTCCGTTTTTTTCCAGGCCTTCACATCTCTAGCTGAAACTGAGAGCGAACAAGATCTTTGTGTTGTGGTGAATAGCTCAATGAAAAGGTCAAGTCTGTGTGGTGAAAAAGGTAAACTCCATGCTGGGAATTATTAGGAAAGGAACTGAAAATAAAATGGCCAATAATGCCCCTGTATGGCACAACCTTATTTGGAAGACTGCATGTAGTTCTGGGTACTGTATATCAGAAAGGATATTGCAGAGCTAGAAAAAGTACAGAAGAGAGCAACATAGATGACTAAGGGCTTGGAGGAAAACCTATGAGGAAAGGCGCAAGAGTCTGTGACTTTTCAGTTTAGAAAAAAGACAACTGAATGGGGATAAGATAATGGGGGTATGGGAGGGTGCGGTCATGCAAGTGTGAGGTCACGCAAGCCAGGTCGGCCTTCTGGTTAACCAGGAAATCCTGGAGCACCATGGCCTTGTTGTTGATTGACCTGGCATTGCACAACACCAGTGACGGAGAGGGATTACTCCTAGCCCTACTGCCAACTACTGTCGGGATGAGTCGCAGGCTGGAAGGGCATTGAGCTTTCCCATTTCTCAGCGCCCTTCCCTTTTTTCCTTGCCTGGACCCACCACTCTTTCTCCTCCCCAGGAGCACTGGAATTTGCAACCCAAGTGATAAGTATTGGAGTCGGGAGTCCATGGAGTAGTGAAACAGCTAGATCTTTATTGCTGGTCCGGATGAAGCATACAACCCAGGGCTCGAAGCCCTCCCTTTATGCTGGTCAGGGACAATCCCCTGACCTCACCCAACTGGCCTGATAGGCTATTAGAAGTCTATTTACATTTCATAGGTTCCCTGGGAGGAACCTAGGTACATGATTGGTGGCCGGTTTGAATCCACCTGGCCTTTGTTCTACCTGGCTGAAGCTCAGGTAGTTTCTTGGCCATGTGCTCTGGCCACATGGCGGTCGCCATTACAGGAGCACATGGTGACCGCATGGTCAATACATAACACCAAGCATCACCAGGATCTTTACTCAGTAGTCACAGCTCTCTGGTGGCAAGGTGTGGTTTCCCCGCCTCGTCACGAGGACTACTGTAACACTCTTTACATGGGGCTGCCCTTGGGGCTAACCTGGAAGCTGCAGCTGGTGCAGAATGCTGCGGCCAGGCTGCTGATGGGCCTCGCAACACAAGAGCACATCAAGCCTGTGCTGGCAGCGCTGCACTGGCTGCCTATAGTATACCGAGTTCGCTTCAAGGTGCTGGTTCTTATCTATAAAGCCCTATATGGCCAGGGTCCAACATACCTTAGGGACCGCCTTTCTCCAGATATACCCCAGCGGGCACTGAGGTCAGAGTCAACCCACCAACTAGAGATTCCAGGCCTTAGGGCTGCCAGGCTCACCGGAACAAGGGCCAGGGCTTTTTCGGTGGCGGCTCCTGTTTGGTGGAATGAGCTCCCAGAAGAGATCAGGGCCCTGTGGGATCTTGTGCAGTTCCGCAGGTCCTGCAAGATGGAGCTCTTCCACCAGGCCTTTGAATAGGAGCCGCCACCGAGGATTCCACCCATCAGGCATACCATCTATGATGTTACCAGCCCGAAATGGCCCTGGCTGGTGGCAGGGAGGATATGGAGACCTACCACTGGATCGCCACTTTGTTAATAATTTTACAGGAAGCTGTTAGCAATGTTACTAGTCATAGGAATTTTTAACTGTTTTAGCTATTTTAATGTATTATTCCTGGCTTGTGAGCCCATGTAAGCCACCCTAAGCCCGTTCGCGGGGAGGGCGGGGTATAAATCAATCAAATAAATAAATAAATAAATAAATAAATAAATAAATAAATAAATAAATAAATAAGAGGTTTATAAAATTATACACAGGATAGAGAAGGTGGATCAGGAGAACTTTTTCTCCAATAATGGTAGCATACCAGGACACCCAGTGAAATTGATGAGCAATAGATTTGGGGGCAGAAAAGAGGAAATAGTCTTTACTCAACAAGTAATTAAATTGTGGCATTAACTGCCAGTGCAGCAATAACCATGAGCATGGATGGCTACAAAGGGGTATTTGACAGGTTCATAGATAATACCATCTATGGCTACTAGCCAGATTGACTAGAGGGAACCTGCACATTTAGAGGCAGTAAATCTGTGACTAGGAGGCAACATCAGGGAAAGGCCTTTATTCCCTGTTTGTTGCCCCTCCAGGATAAATAGATGGCTGCTGTGTGAAACAGATTACTGGACCATTGGTCTGATCCAACAAGTCTCTTCTTATGTTCTTATGCCTGTAATGGTCAGGTGGGTTCATTTGGGAGGAAGCAGTTCTTAATTATGCTGGTCCCAAGATGTATGGAGCTTTAAACATTGAACCAAAATCTTAAACTGGGCTTGGATGCAAATCAAAAGCCAGTATATTTGTTTATTTAAAACATTTATTAGCTGCCTTTCTACCTTGCAGTATTCAAGACAGCTAATAACATAAACAAAACTATTATTAGAAACACATAAAAGACCATAAGTTAAAATATCCAATTAGGACTGCCAATAAATAATTAAATTAGTCAAATACAGTCGTAAGTGAAACTGCCGTCAGCTGCCTCCTTATGTCTGGACTTCCAGTTTTGGCTGGCTTCATGGTGGGCGTGCTCTCCTGGAGCTCCAGGAGGCGCGGCCTGAACCTGGTGGTGAGAAGGTGTTCCAAACAGGCTTCGGACCCCCAGGAGCCCTTGTAGGGGGCTCCTGCCTGAGGCGCGAGGGGAAGCCTCTCCCGGGGTGGTGACCCAGGGATCAAGGTTCCCCTTTGCCTCTAAAGGTTCTGCTACGTTGGCACCTTCGGGCTCTCCAAAGCACACACCAGATGGCTACAGGATCAAAATGAGCATCAAGAAAAAGATCTA
Organism: Lepidodactylus listeri; assembly: GCA_029233225.1. NCBI lineage: Eukaryota > Metazoa > Chordata > Lepidosauria > Squamata > Gekkonidae > Lepidodactylus > Lepidodactylus listeri. The sequence continues at coordinate 43,215,781 of JARCFY010000002.1, read as the reverse complement.
ATAGAAACACATTGCGAAACTGTGGGCGTTTTCGCACTAGCATTTGCCCTGGTTTTGCCCTGATGCTTGCTCAGGAGCTTCTGGTCAATTTCCCACCAGTTGCTCCGAGCTCAGGGTTTGCTCAGGAGTATCGCGGAACTGCTCTGGAGCTTCCCCGGAGCAAGAAAATCCTGTTTTTTGCAGTGTTTCCTGTTTGCTCCGGTGGAGAAGCCAAGATGAAAACACACCCACTCGCCCGCCCTCCATCTGGCCCGCCCCAAGGTGGGCGTTTCTTCAAAAAAAAAATTTGAAACGAGCCCTCCTAACATTATATCAAAATAAGGAGGCAGGGAGCCAAGATCCCACCACAGGGACTGCGTTGGCTTGGTGGATTTGCCATTTTTTGGTAGCAGGAGCCGGGCGCCATTGGCCCGAAAGCTCCCTGTGCTTGCAGATGACCGCTGCCCCAGCAACAGCCCCTGAAGAGCTGGCGGTGGGCGCTTTCCTCCAGAAACCTGCGGAGAAGCTGCGGCAAGCAAGAGGGCGGGCCGGGGACGCGAGTCTTCCTTCCCGCTCCCTGTGTGCAGTCCTACGATCCTGAAGCATAACTTCCCCCCCTCCTTTTTTTAAAAAAAAGGCCCTTATAACGTTATATTGACATAATGAAATATTGATGCAGCAAGGGAAGACGGCACAATTGTTGTCTTTTTATAATACACACACGTTCACATCTATTATGGGGGGGAATGTTGTTCGGTGCTCCAATTCAGCATGCGTAGCAGGGAGACTGGACTGCCATTGATGCCACTCAGCCTCAGCTGCCGCCGCCTCCGCCACCACCATTTCGGATGAAATTGCCTCCCGTATTGTCTCCTTTAGACGTCTCAATTTTCAGGTTTTTAAAGTTATTTTTATTTAATTACTTTACATGAACCAGCCAACACCATATTGGCTATCCACCATTTTGTCCCTGTGCTCCTGCAGGCAAAGCAGCCGACATTTTAATTCAGAGTGGAGAATCCACCAATCAGAACGGAGAATCCACCCATCAGGGGGGGAAATCCTCCACTGACATTTGCGGTCCCTGTAGATAGCCAATGGTTTTCCTTCAACCAAGAGTGGCGGGAATAATTGATTAGGAAGGAGGGAGTTGTTGAATTCTGGGAAGAGGAAGGCTACCTCAAGGTGGGCGGGGGATGCACTACCGTCATGCCACTATGACGTTATAACGTTACCACACATGCATTTTTTTAAAAAAGAAAGAATGAAGGAGGAAATTAGGGAGATGAGGGAGGGGCGAGGGGGTGGGAGGGTAAGGGGAGGGGACATGGACAGGGGTGCGGCTGAAAGCATCGGGGCAACCGCTAACTGTGAACAAAAAACTGTGGGGTTAAAGAGGAGCTGAATCCTCTAGTGAAAAAATGAATACCGTTGCTCCGGGGGGAAATTACCGGGGGAACTGAGGAGGAAATGAGAGGCAAGTGGCATGTGTGAAATCACCCTGTGAGTGATTGATTTTAAGTGTGATTTTCAGGTTGGAACTTGAAGCATGGAGCAAGGGATTTAAAGTTTAAATCCCCCCCTCAAAAAAGCGGCTATATATTAACAACTGAGAATCTGAATGCTGGAACTTAAATGGGAGTGAGGCAGCTATAAGAGAATCAAGAAAGAATAGCTTTTAATCTACTCCTGAAAACTTTTTGAAACTGTAAACAAAAAATAATGACTGGACAGGGAGAAAAGATGGCAGGGAAATCTAGACCTTCTCCGAAGTCTGCATCAACACTTCTGACAGCTAAGACCAAGACGAGTACAGACCTGACTACTTCACTGGCAACAGTGTTGCGCCCTCTGATGGATCAACTGACTGTTGTTAATTCTAAGCTTGATAACTTGCAACAACCGCTGGAAGATGTGAGCAGAAAATCTGACCAGACAGCAAAAGAACTGGTAGAGGTTAAAGCCAAAACAGAGAAGACTGATTTAAGACTTGATGTGATGGAAAAAGAGAGGACCTCTGACAAGGACAATGTATTGAGGCTTCAGATGGAATGGTCATCATACTTTTTAAGATTCTAGGGGGTTCCTGAACAAAAAGGTGAGGATCTCAAGAAGATATTAAGTGAAGCTTTATCTCCAATGGCAGGTTTGGAAGCAGATATACTACAAAGTGATATGGATATGGTTTATCAAACCTATCCTGAATTTGTAAAAAGGAAAAATCTGCCAGGAGAGATTATGATGAGATTCTCAAAAAAATCAATCAGAGACATGGTGCTCAAGGCCACAAACAGAGCTACCCTGAAGATCCAAGAAGAAGATATTAAAGTTCTGAAGGACATTCCATTTGAGATCAGGAAGAAGAGGAAACCTTATAAAAGTTTAACCATGTTCTTGCAAGCAGGAGGCATCATGTACAGGTGACTTACCCCGAGGGCTTGGTATTTACCTACAAAGGCAAGAAGCAAAAGATTGACTCTGTCCTAAAAGCCAAGAAATTTTTGGATTATTCTAAAGAAGGAAAAGAAAAAACTTCCACAGAGGACTCATTAGAGCAGCAAGAGAGCATTTATGGACTGGACGGGTGAATCTGAAAGCAAAGAATCTGGGGACGAGGAGTCTGATGCTGATTTGGGAGCAGCAGCACCAAAACCCCCAAGACCAGAGAAGAAAAAGAAAAGACTGAAGAAAAAATAAGCTATGTTGTGTTATAAGCTATAATTGTTTAATATATCCCATTTAAGATTTAGCCATGTATGAATAGTGTTATAAATCTGAGATAGGTAGTATTTAGCATTTATAAATGCCTGGATATTATAAGTTTTTCTTGAAATAATTGAAGAAAGGATTTTATAATAGCATAGAAATTTGATCCTGTATACCTTAGGGTAGTTTAGAGTTTTTAGTTAGTGTAGTAGTTTTAGCATGTATGTAGTTGTAGAAAATCAATAAAAATATATTTTAAAAACCCTGCCTCCTTAAGTCTGAAAGTGAAAGGGCCAGGCACTCTTCCCTGGGGAGGCTGTTCCATAATCATGGAGATGCCATGGAAAGGCCCTTTCTCCTGTGCCCACCAGATGAACCTCTTTGGTCAATGGGAGAGTCAAGCGGGCCTCTCCCTGTGATTTTAGTTCCCAAGCAGGAATTTATGGGAGAAGATGGTCCTTCAGATACCCTGGTCCAAAGCCATATTTGGGCTTTAACGGTCAAAATCAACACCCTGAATTGGGCTTGGGCGTGAATCAGAAGACAGTGTAATTCCTGTATGATTGGGGTCACATGATCCTGGCAACTGGCCGTGATTAGCAATCTAACCACAGCATTCTGCACTAGCTGCAGCCTCTGGACACTCTTTAAGGGTAGCCCCAAGTAGATTATATTGCAGTAGTCCAGTACAGATGTAAGTAACTAAGGCATGGATCACTGTAGCTATACGTGACTGAGTCACGAACAGGTGCAGGTGGTGCACCAGCCACACCAGTGTAAATAAAACAAGACTGAAGTGATATGGTCTCTATGATCCACTCCAGTCAACATTCTGCCTGCAACATTCTATACCTATCATAGTTTGTGGATACTCTTCATGAAGGGCAGGCTCACATAGAGCACATTCTAGTTGTCTAACCTAGATGTTACCAGGGCATGCGCTGCAGTGGCATTTTTTTTTACACAGGAAAGGCCACAGCTGGCTCACCTGTCAACATTGGTGAAAAGTGCTTCTTGACACCCATGCCACCTGCTTATCTAAGAAAAAGCCTGGGTCTAGCAACACCCCCAAGCTGCATACCTGTCCCTTTGTTGAATGTGTCTATGTCTTTGCTTTCTACTATGGATACAATTATTTCTTTTAAAATCAGTGTCTTTACTTGCATTTCACTGAGGTTTGCCTTGGGATTCCAAGACTACTATCATCTTTGATTTTTTTTTATTGTTTCTAACTGTTGTATATAATTTTCAGACAGTTGTATATAATTTTCAGCTAAACCAAAAGATGGTACTCCATGCAGGTTTGTGAACACAAGTACATTCTCATAACCACCATCTGCTACTCTTTGGATTGCCACTGAATTCCAGAGGTGGTTTAGACTTAGTTTCAGCTTCATAAAGTATGTCTGGTAAAAAGTGGGTATATGATCAGGGCCATAGCCAGCGGAGGGTGCAGCAGGTGGCACCCCTTATTGCATCAGGTGTGCCCCTATCACAATGCCCCCCCACAAAAAAGAATCCCGACTCCCAGGGAGTTGGGGAAGGAGCTTCCTCCTGGGAGAGGACAGGATACATTTCCCCTTCATCTGCAGCACTGAAGGGGTTAAAACTGCCAAGCTGCTTGCTGGAGAGACCGAGCCGGGGGGGGGGGGGGGGGGAGGGACAGAAAAGAAAAAAGGTGCTTTTCCTTTGGGGGTTACTAGAGTCTGCAGGAGGCAAACATGTGAGGCATGTTTATGTACCCTAGGTACCCTATGCCATCTTTGGTACTGAGAAATGTCTTCAATTTATGTGTATGGATGTGTGTGCCATCAAATTGCAACTGCATTATGGTGACCCCAGTAAGGGGCTTTCAAAGCAAGTGAGATGCACAGGAGGTTTGCCATTGCTTTCCTCTGCAGTCTTCCTTTGTAGTCTTCCATCCAAATACCAACCCTGCTTTGCTTCCAAGATCTGACAAGACTGGGCTACACTGTACCATTTCATACTACCATATTGTAATGTTCAAAGTAGAGGTGTACCCTCAAAAAAACTCTTTAACAGGTGCAGCTGGCAAATGACCCATACTGTACTGACAATGATCTTCAACGATCTTGAACAAAAGAAGGCAACAGCAAAGGTTTCTATCTAAAACCATGGATTCCTTTGCTAGAGAGTCGAAAAACACAGAACTGAAATCGCTCCAGTTGGCCGTAATTTAGCACAGGCAATGAAAAAGTAATAGGAGGATGCTGGAAGTAGACCAAGTGTCAAGCATAAGAAGGAGTCAGAGAAGAATTAACATAATAATTGGGTGTTTAGCACAAGAGACACAGGGACGAGGCTGAAAAGAGCAGAAGCTTTCGACGGAGAGAGGATTTGAGTGTCAGCCAGAGCAATGGCAACAAAGTGTAGCTTAAATTTGGAAACTAGCACAGTAGTTGCAATATTTGCTAAGTTACTGTGAAGAAGGGCGGGTGGGTGGTATCAGGTTGGGAGTGCATATTGTTTACAGGTGTAATTCTTCATTGAACCTAGAATGTACTGTGCTAACAGTGTAATCAAGTTGGCTTAGAAGGGTATAATTCTTCAGAGGACTGCATTATATGATATTTTAGGTGGTAGTGGCGGTAACAAAGCTATTGACTTTGGTGTTTTCTGCATGAAGACAGACTTATGTGGTTTCCCTGTAGCCTCTGTAGTTGTGGACAGGGGTCCTTTTGTAAAAAAAGAAGTGCACAAGCTCATTAGCATAACTCATTAGCATAACTCATTAGCATATGCCACATCCCCTGACATCACCGGAAGGGAATGTCAGTTTCAGCCCCATTATACCCTATGGGCCATTGAAATCAATGGCAAAAACTCATAGGGTATATGAGGGGCTGGAGGAAAGGGGATTTGAGGGAGAGGCTCCAAACATGCAGGATAGCTGTTGGGGCCTCTCCTTGAAATACCCACCAAGTTTCAAGAAGATTGGACCACGGGGTCCAATTCTATGGGCCCCAAACAGGTTGCCCCATCCCCTCCATTGTTCTCTATGGTGGGAAAAAACATTACTTTTTTCCCACCATAGAGAACAATTGAGGGAATGGCGGCAACCTGTTTGGAGGCCCATAGAATTGGACCCCCTGGTCCAATCTTCTTGAAACTTGGTGGGTATTTGGGGGAGAGGTCCCAGAAGCTACTCTGCAAGTTTGGAGCCTCTCCCTCAAACCCCTTCCACTACAGCCGCTTTTAAAGTTGCCACTGAATTTTGGCGGCAATTTAGCGGCAGGCCGAATTAGATCAGAGAATCTGATTCAGCCTGTGGCTGCCCTACTGCCCCTCCTGAGCTGGCGGAGCAGCGCTCCGCCTCGCTCCAGCCCCAAAGGACCCCTGGTTGTGGATATAGTGTGGTAGCAGTGGGTTTTTTTCATGTCAGGTTTCCCTGTATTTTCCCTGCTGTATGGGCAGGACCAGGAAAACCCAAACTTCCCATTCACATAGCAGCCCTCCAGGCTTTGCTGTGATCTTTCTCAAAACTCTGCAGCAAAGCAGGTTTGAGAGAGACTGGAGAAAGCGGGGAGGGGGGACAGGAGGTGTATAAATGCACCACAATGCGTCGGGAAAGTGGAATAAATCAACTTCCCAACAGTATCAAAGCCATGGCATTTAAACCCAAGTAGGGAAGGTTTGTGACCAAGGATGGTTGATTGTCATTTTGGTAACAAATGTTACTTGCTGCCTGCATATACAGAAATTGCTACACCACTGGAAGTTTCTCTGGTGGCTGACTACCTGGTTCCTATTCCCAGAGATTAACAGTGCAGTCCTACACAGAGTTACACCTTTCTAAATCCATTGAAGTCCACTGTTTTAGGATTGCACTATAGGAGATGAACTCTAGCTAAACTGTTGAACTCTGCTTTCCATTTCAGGTTTCTTCTGCGTTCCTTTGCTGTCCACTGCTGTTTCATTGTTGCCAGGCAAGGGACTCCCTTCAAATCCTTCATAACATTTTGAAATCTACTTAATTCATGAGTCAGCATTTGCCAGATTTAGCCTGCCCACACAAGAGCACAGTGGATAGAGGAGGCAGCATTATTCTGATTTTGTCCCCTAGCACTGGCATCCAGAAGTTTACTGCCCCTGATTGTGGAGGCTCCCTTTAGTCATCATGGCTAGTAGCCATTGATGCACATCCTCCATAAATCTGTCTAATCCCCTTTTCAAGCCATCTATGTTTGTGGCCATTGCTAATTCCTGTGCATGCGGAACCATCTGAAGATCCAGACACAAACTGGTGAACTATATTATTAAACTAGGAATAAGGCCCGTTGTAGAAATAAATACAATGGGCTCTAGAAAGAGGATCTGGGAGAGTGCCCCAGCCTTGGGCACTCAGCGTCATTTTGCTGTGGTGACCTCAGCAGGATATAATGACATGGAGTCCACCATTTTCTCTAGGGGAAGATCTCTGCCATCAGAAGAGCAGTTGTAATTCGGCATGATCTCCATCCCTCCCCTGGAGATTGGCAGCAATTGTTCCCCATGAGGGAACAGGTGGTTTGGAGGGTGGACTCTATGGCATTGTACCTGTCTGAGGTCCCACCCCTGCTGAAACCTCACCCTCTCCTGGGTCTACCCTCAAATCTCCAGGAATTTTCCAACCTGGAGTTGGCAACCCTATCTCCCTCCCAGCCCACCATCAATGTATCATTATTTGCCCCCTGGCTTCAGCTTCCCATCTCCTCCCCCTTCCCTCCGAGAGAGCAGTTGTAATTCTGAGTAATCTCCAGCCCCCACCTGGAGATTGGCAACAATGGTTCTCCATAAGGGACTGGTTGGCTTGGAAGGTGAAGTCTATGACATTGTACCTGTCTGAGGTCCCACCCCCTCCTCCAACCTCACCATCTCCAGGCTCCATTCCTCAAATCTCCAGGAATTTCCCACCTGGAGTTGGCAACCCTATCTCCTTCCCAGCCAATCATCAACCTCACTCTTCAAGTTTCCATCCCCCCCACACCCTCCACCATGCTCTGAAGCCCTGACTGCTTTGTCACATAGGCTCTCATAGGGGGTCCATCTCAGCAGGGTATAATGACACAGAGTCCACCATTTTCTCCAGGGGAACTGATCTCTGCCATCTGGGGAGCACTTGTAATTCTGGGTGATCTCTAGCCCTTGCCTGGAGATTGGCAACCAGTTCCCCTGCAGGAAAAGTAGTCTTTCTCTGCAGTGGAGACCAAAGCAGCTGACATCATTCTCCTCTCCCCCTTTTGACTTGCACAGCAACCCTGTGAGGTAGGTTAGGCTTAAAGTCTGTGACTTGCCCAAAATCATCCACTCAGCAAGCACCTGGGTCTAGCAGATCCTGCTCTGAAGTGCTGCCTGCTACACCTAGGGTACCCAACCTCCAGGTGGAGCCTGAAGATCACCAGGTATCACAACTGAACTCCAGACAACAGATCTCCCCCCCCCCGGAGAAAATGACTGCTTTGGAGGATGGCCTCTATGGCATTCTGTTCAGCTGCCCCAATGAGTTTTCTCCCAGAGGCCAACATAGGTGTGGAAAGGGGCTTTCAGAGAAGCAAGCTTGGTTGCCTAGCAACAGGCACTGAGGGGAAAGTTGCCAGCCCCTAAATACCAGGTGGGGGATGGAAGGACTCAGCAGGGTATAATGCCTACCCTCCAAAGCAGCCATTTTCTCCAGGGGAACTGATCTCTGCCATCTGGAGAGCACTTGTAATTCTGAGTGATTTCCAGCCCTCACCTGGAGATTGGCAACTCTTCTCCTCTGCCCACTGCTAGGTGGGTCTAACTGTCCCCCCTCAATGGCCTGCTTCTGTCAGTAAAAAGACAATGGACTTTCAGCATAACCCCCTCCCCCACCCACTGCCAGCTTGGCAACCTACCTTGCTCTAATTAGGGAAATACCTGGAGATTTGGGGGGGGGGGTGGATCCTGTGGGGGGCAGCATTTGCAGTATGTGTGGAAGGACTCAGCAGGGTATAATGCCATAGTGTCCACCCTCCAAAGCAGACATTTTCTCCGGCGGAACTGATCTCTGTCATCTGGAGATCAATTGTAACAGCAGGAGATCTCCAGGTCCCACCTGGAGATTGGCAACCCTATGGGAAAAGTCAGCTGCACAGCAGGGAGTTGAAGGGAATGGTTTGATGGTTGCTGGCCCACCTCATTAGCCAGCCAGCCATGGCAGAGCAAAGCAGGAGAGAGAGCCTTTATTCTGACAGGAATATTCAGTTTATTCTGACAGGAAAGTCAGAAAGTTAGGGGGGGGTTATGCTGAGAGTCCATTGTGTTTTCACTGACAGAAGGAGGCCGCTGAGGGGACAGTTAGACCCACCTGGCAGTGAGCGGAAGAGAAGCGTGGACCGAGCACCCAGTCCTTTCCCTTCGCTGAGTCCCTCCAGACTGAGGCCAAGATGCTGGCCGGTGGCTCTGTGGGCGGGACTAAGGCAAAGCAGTGAGAGAATGCAGCCAGTGGCCAGGGACTCCCTTTTGAGTGGCAGTCCTTCCAGCCAACTGATTTTGGCACCCCATGGAATCTTGCCACTTGAAAACGGCTTTATATAATAAGGAAAGACAAGAAGGGGAACCCATGATACTTGTGGGGGGGGAGTATTCCCTACAGCTCCTGGCCTGCAGGAGGAGCTCCACAGGAGGAGGGAGCGGCACCAGGTAAGCCTTCTTTCCCCCCCCCCCCCCCGCGAGGCTGTGCAGCTCACCAGCCCGTCAAGCCTTCTCCCCTCCCTCGCCCTTCCCTCCTGGACAACAGCGGTGGTGAGACCCACCACATGCCAAGCCTGCTCCCCTCCCTCCCACTTCCCTCCTGGACAACAGCGGCAGCCTTCTCCCCTCCCCGATAGCAGCGGCGGCTAGGCCTGCCGCCCGCCAAGCCCCCCCAATGGCCAAAGCATTCTCTGTGCATGCGCAGTGAATGTTTTTACTTTTGGGAGGATTTAAATATCCTCCCAAAAGTTTTTTTTAACATTTAGGATTTTTCGTTTAACATTTTAGGAGAGCCAGTTTGTTGTGGTGGTTATGTGCGCGGACTCTAATCTGGGAGAACCAGGTTTGATTCCCCACTCCTCCACTTGCACCTGCTGGATGACCTTGGGCAAGCCATAGCTCTGTACCAGCTGTTCTCTCAAGGACAGTTGTCTCAGAGCTCTCTCAGCCCCACCTATCTCATAGGGTATCTGTTGTGGGGAGGGGAAGGGAAAGGAATTTGTAAGCCGCTCTGAGACTCCAAGTGAGTGGTATAAATCCAATCTCTTCTCTTCTCTTCTTCATCTTCTGCACACGTGGAGACTCCATGTGTGTAAGAAAATCTCCCTGCCCCCCAAGTGCCCCCCCCCAGATTTAGATATCCGCACGGAGGGGGCCACTTCAGAATTAGTATGTCTATCACATCTTTACACAATTTGTTTTAACCTGGAGATATTACATCTTTGTTTTGATTTTATTTATTTTGCCTGTTGAAATTCTGAGTGATCTCAGTGGGGTAGGCTTAGCATACATTGATATCATATTTGTGCATACCTACATAACCAAAATCATGTCTCTGCTTGAGGTGCTTTTTGAGCATGTCTGTGATACAAAAAGTAGTGAAAAAATGGTATGAATAATACACCAGCAGATGATAAGACAGCTCCCAGGGTGCTGAGATGACCGCTCTTTTCAATGTGTTTCAATTGTTCCTTCCTATATTTGAGGATAAAAGTAGATCACTACAATTATTTGATGTGAAAGCAGAATCCTTGCTAATTTCTTTTTATATAGGAAAGATAAATGGTTATTGAACTTTTTTGACCTCTCCAGCACTGCTTTCAGTTTTGCTACTTATGCCTAGATAAGGTTTCATCTAATTGATTTCTAACATTTCATTTGGTTTAGCATAGGAAAAGGATTACGACAAGGATGTATATTGTCACCCTGCTCATTTAATTTATATGCTGAGTACATCATGTGAAATGCCGGCCTGGATGAACTACAAGCCAGAATTAAGATTGCTGGGAAAAACATCAACAACCTCAGATATGCAGACAATACCACTCTAATGGCAGAAAGTGAAGAGGACTTCAAGAGCCTCTTGCTAAGGGTAAAAGAGGAGAGCACAAAAGTTGGCTTGAAACTCAACATCAAAAAAACTAAGATTATGGCATCTGGCCCTATCACTCCTTGGCAAATAGAAGTGGAAGTCATGGAAGCAGTGACAGACTTCACCTGCCTAGGATCCAAGATCACTGCAGATGGTGACTGCAGCCATGAAATTAAAAGACACCTGCTCCTTGGGAGGAAAGCTATGGCAAACCTAGACAGCATAATAAAAAGTAGAGACATCACCCTGCCAACAAAAGTCTGTATGTTCAAAGCAATGATATTCCCAGTAGTAATGTATGGCTGCAAGAGTTGGACTATAAGGAAAGCTGCGTGCCGAAGAATAGATTCTTTTGAATTATGGTGCTGGAGAAGACTCTTGAGAGTCCTTTGGACTGCAAGGAGATAAAATCAGTAAATCCTAAAAGAAATCAACCCTGACTGTTCCCTGGAAGGCGAGATACAGAAGCTGAAGCTCAAATACTTGGGCCACCAAATGAGAAGGGAGCACTCATTGGAAAAGAGTCATAGCAAAAACACGAGTCCATACATTCTCCATTGTGGTGACCATCTTATGGCATGGCCTGCCCAAGGTGGTCAGGAAAAGCTCCCACTCTCTTGCCTTTCCACAAACTATGCAAAACTGAATTATTCAAGAGGGCTTTTCTGCACAGGTAATAGGGTTGCAGCATACAAAATGGTTCACAAATTTACTTGGATAAATAATTAGGGATCGTGGTTTGCACTGCTGTGCATAGCTTACTGTAAGTAGGTTCCTATTATGCAGGGCTCCGTTGGGGCCGGAGCGAAGTGGAGCGCCGCTCTGCCAGTGAGGACGCTGGGGGGCGGGCACATTACTAAGCCCCTCCCCCAGCAGGGCCACCGCTGGGTCGGACCCCCACCCCTGCTCAAACTCCCCGAGCTGGCGGCAGGCCGCCGGCCGGGGAAAAAAGCCTCCCCCCCAGGTCTCCCTTGCTGGGCGGCGGCAAGTGATGCCCAAGAAGAAGCCCCCATCCCTCCCCCCTGGATCTCCCTTTCCCGGCCGCGGCAAGCGCCGCCTGGGAAGAACCCCTGTCCCTTCCCCCGGCTCTCCCTTCCCAGGCTGTGGCAAGAGCCGCCGCCCGGGAAGAAGCCCCTGTCCCTCCCCCCCAGCTCTCCCTTCCCGGACCATGGCAAGAGCCGCCGCCCGGGAAGAAGCCCCTGTCCCTCCCCGCCAGCTCTCCCTTCCCGGGCCTCGGCAAGAGCCGCCGCCTGGGAAGAAGCCCCGGTCCCTTCCCCCCCCTCTCCTTTCCCAGGCTGCGGGGAGGGAGGGAGGGAGGGAGGGAGGGAAAAGCTGGGCCTGAGTGGCGTTAAGCCACTCAGGCCCAAGCAAGGGGGGGGAGGGAAACGCTGGCTGAGTGGCTGACAGCCACTAGGCCTGAAGGAGGGGGGAGAAGCACCTAGTCTGTCTCTTTATCTTCCTTCCTTCCTTTCTTGTCTCTCTTTCCCCCCACCTACCTACCTACCTTCCTGTTCCTTTCTTCCTTCCTTTCTTTCTTGTCTCTCTCTCCCCCCCACCTATCTACCTTCCTGTTCCTTTCCTCCCTCCCTCCCTCCCTTTCTTTCTTTCTTTCTTTCTTTCTCCCCCACCTACCTACCTACCTTCCTCTTCCTTCCTTTCTTTCTTTCTTTCTTCCTTCCTTCCTTCCTTCCTTCCTTCCTTCCTTCCTTCCTTCCTTCCTTTCTTTCTTTCTTTCTCCCCCACCTACCTACCTGCCTTCCTCTTCCTTCCTTCCTTCCTTCCTTCCTTCCTTCCTTCCTTCCTTCCTTTCTTTCTCCCCCACCTACCTACCTACCTTCCTCTTCCTTCCTTCCTTCCTTCCTAGTTCCTTTCTAGTTGAGAGCCAGTTTGGTGCAGTGGTTAAGTGCGCGGACTCTGATCTGGGAGGACCGGGTTGGATTCCCCACTCCTCCACATGCAGCTGCTGGAGTGACCTTGGGTCAGTCACAAGTTCTCTCAGAGCTGTTCGCTCAAGGGCAGTTCTCTCAGCGCTCTCTCAGCCCCACCCACCTCACAGGTGTCTGTTGTGGGGGAGGGGGAGGGAAAGGAGTTTGTAAGCCGCTCTGAGACTCCGAGTGAGTGAAGGGCGGGATATAAATCCAATCTCTTCTTCTTCTTCTTCTTCTTCTTCTTCCTTCCTTTCTTTCTTTCTCCCCCACCTACCTACCTACCTTCCTCTTCCTTCCTTCCTTTCTTTCTTCTCTCTCTCCCCTACCTACCTACCTTCCTTCCTGTTCCTTTCGTTCCTTCCCCCCTCCCTCCCTCCCTCCCTCCCTCCCTTCCTTCCTTTCTTCTAACACACTTCCAGTGATGTCAGGGGTGTGTGGCCTTCTGACACTTCCGGTGATGTCAGGGGGTGTGGCATATGCAAATAAGATATGAGCTCCTGCACCTCTTTTTTTACAAAAGGACCTCTGCTATTATGTAAATTTTGCACTGCTTAATGTGTCATGTTAATGCTTACGCTGTGTCTCAGTTCCTTCTGGCAGTTCCAGACCTCTACAATCCTAATGCATTGTCTACTGAATGTCTCATTTTGTTGATGGTACTGACTCGCTGTATGTAATCTGCCTTGAGTTCCTGTGAGAAAGGCAGACTATAAATTATATATATATTTAGAGCCCCAATTACTTCACTACTGGGATTATCTCCCCTGCTATAACTGGATGGAAGGTGGCATGGTATATTCCAATCAGGTCAGATCTCCAAAGCTTAGTGGGGTTGGTACTTGGATGGAAGACCACCACAGAAGATTCTGCAGAGGAAGACAATGGTAAACCATCTCTGAGTCTCACTTTCCTTGAAAACCCCTTCTAAGGTCATCATACATTGGAGACAACTTGACAACACCTACATATGTATGTATAGCTTCAAGATTTGGATGGAGATTCAGTTTCCTCCCAAAGTACTGATGTCCTATCACAGAGTATAATATGGTGGTTATAGTGTTGGGCCAGGATATGGGAGACCCAAGTTCAAATCCCCACTCTGCCATGAAAACGCCCTGTGTGGCCTTGGGCCAGTCATGTGCTCCCAGCCTCACCAAACACTCATCCTTATCCACCTAATAATTTTGTTGTTGGGAGGATAAAATGTGTTAGAAGTAGAGGAATGTATGCTGTCCCTTGCCTCAGCCTTCAGAGAGAGGACCATAGATACAGAGACAAATAGAGAGGTCAGAAACACAAAGCATCCTTTCCTTCCTGCTATCTGATACTTTGAAGCAGAATGCAATTCTTAGGGAAAACACTTCCTTCCAGCTTGACACTTTCTCTCTCACACACACAAAGAAGGAGGACATGCTCTCCATCTCTGTCACCATGGAAGCAGGACAGGCATTTTCCACCTGCATCCATCTAGCTAGTTAAATTAGATCCTATTACTATCTCTCAGCCTGCACTATCTAGAATGTAATTCCTTGAATAATGGATTCTTTTTACTTTGAAACTGACAAGTGGCTCTGTGTAACTTTGTAAATTTGCTAGTACACACAATACTCAGAACAAAGGAACCACTGTCAATTCCTCTGCCCTCAGATCACATTCGAGCTGCCCAGAACAAAATAAAAGATGGTAAATAAATATTGATAAGTTTCTTACACACAATACTCAGAAGCCATTGCTGCATGTAAGCCTAGTGCAGTCTGCTATGTACAGAGATTCCTGGCTGTACCATATGATTGAATCTAACGAAATGGAGGAGAGGAGAATGATGTTTAAATCCACTTTTGGTGCCCACTGCAGAGAAAAATGGGATAAATATCTAAATCATCATCATCAAAATTTGTTTCACCTTTCTGCCTTTACAAGGACTGCCAAGATGGCCAACATACAAGATAAAATCCTTTATAAAACCATTAAACTCCCTCCCAAACATGCCTCATTAAAACAACTTTTAAAAGAGTTTAAAAACTGTGTTTAAAATACATATTAAAAAGCAAAAATACAAAGAAAATATAAGACAGTGATTAGGAAGAAAGGATCACTGAAGGAATGCCAAATGAAACAAAAAAAAAAAGTCCTCACCTGCTGGTAGTGAAGGACACAGCAACAGAAGGGGACAGACAAATCTCCGTGGGTAGAGAGTTCCAGAGTTCTAGTGCCATGATGGAAAAGGCCCTTTCGTAGGCTGCCACCTGTCTAATCTCAGAAGGCGGGGGCACCTGGAACAGAGCCTCCAATGATTACCACAACAGTCTTTGTATTGTCCACAACTTCTCAGAGAACCGAGGGGCTACTTGGACTCTAACACTTAAGAGAGGGTACCTGGGAGTAATCATGTCAACTGCCCAGGTCATTTCCTCATTTCAGAGGTCAGCAAGAACATTGACAGGAGCACTAACCGTATCAACCAGAAAATCCCCTAGAGCTATCAGAAAGTATTTAAGATCCATCTGGTGCCACGGGCAGTTGTCTTAATAGGTGATTATTGCAGAGTCTTGGTATCCCTGTAAATATCCACCATGTAAGTCTGAACCCAAACAGGTAGTGATTTGTCCACAACAAAGGAACCACTGTCAATTCCTCTGCCCTCAGATCACATTCCAGCTGCCCAGAACAAAATAAAAGATGGTAAATAAATATTGATGTTTCTTACACACACCCAAGGAAGAAAATGAAGTCTCTCTTGTTTTTGTTCATTACTAATTATAGTATGTATTTTACATAGTTTATAACATATTACGTGTATTTACAATTATCTTTGGTTCTTTTCTTTTTTGGTTCTGTGCTGCTGTATTGAGGATTTGCTCCTCTTCCCTAGTTTTTGTTTTGTTTTGTTTTCCTCTTTGAGATAAAAGAGTGTCCAGAGCTCTGGATATCTTGTGGGTTATGAAAATCTGAAGTTCCGAATAAGTGCACCTAATCTTTGGGGAAAGCCCTGTGAAAATTTCCTTAAATCAGTTAAATGCAGTCTACCAAAGGCTCACTAGCCTCCCAGTTTGGGTGCTCACCCAAGATTGCTAATGAGAGAGGGTAGAAATCAAGTGACTGGACATTCTGGTGTGCTATGTTCCACTTCTCAGGGCTCAATCATGCATGCCTGTTCCTGGAGCAACTAAGAATCATATCTAAACATCCCATGTTTGATTGCATCAGCCACAAGTGCTTCTTTGTTCCCTCCATTATGTTCTTACTAGGCCATTTTTAGAATCATTTGCTGGGGTGGGGGGAAGCTTCAAAAAGAAAACAATTGTTATCGTCAAGAAGTGATCGCTCTTTGTTTCCAAAGAGCTGGAAGAGTGAGAGGAGTTAACAAGTGTTGTTTTATTAAAGTACAGCATCACGTCTAGTGTGTAAAATGGGATGTGCATGTGCACAAATGGTACCCAATTAACTGCTGAAAGACAAATTAATTGCCACCCTATTGCCAAGAACTATGGATGTGCTTTCAGAGCAGAATGAAATCGATTACAAAGTTGTTGTCTTGTGAAATATATCGCCAGATAAATGAAATGTTCCAAGCCTCTGGGCAGGGGAGTGTGAGTGCATTTAGCCTGTATGCTGCTGCTACATTTCAAGACTGAGCTGTGTGAAGAATTTTAGAGGGGAAAAGAAGCACTTTTTGAGAAAAGTCAGAATTGATTGCCTATTCTCTACCAAACAGAATCTATGTGAGATAACCTGATTCCCTATTTAAGTTTTATCTAATGGGTGCCAAATGCAAGTTCTGCAGGGGTGTGTGCTGAGAAAAATTCATTACAGTTTCAGATCCAGGCAGTGTGTGTGTGGGGGGGGGATATTTTTCATGTGATTACATCATTTTGGGTAGGGCATTTCTTTCTTCTCTGAGCACTAGACTGCACTTCCTGTGCCAGGATCCAACTGGAAGGAAGTATGCCATCACACACTGATATTACTTCTGGTTAAAAAATGAAAGTGACATCATGATGTTGGAGGGACACTCTAGGATTTGAAAAAATCCATAGTACTTTACTCCCTCCACCTTGCTAGTATTCCTCTTGTTACCCAGGCTTTCCTTTCTCCCCAGGCTGGCAATTGAGGGAGTTGGTAATGGTGCATTTATAGGCCCCATTCCCAATGCTTATTCCCAAACTTCACAGTATCAGAGACCAACCAGTTGATCTTACAAGACTTCAACGTAGGCCCCCAACCTTGCTACATCAGCTGCCTCTTCCTGTCCCATTGTCATCTTCCTCCTTCAATAAAGACTTACCTAATGTAGATTATCACCTCCTTTCCAGGACAGCTGGAAGTAGAAGCTACAGTATTTGTTAATATGGCTGCCAGTCCCCTGGATTGGCAGAAGAAAAAATAAAATTTAAAAAATGTCACTCAATGACAGCATGATGTCACTTCTGGGAAAACTGAGAAGTAATGTCACACCTTGCTAGGAATCACTAAAACTCTATGGTTTTATCATAGAAATTCCAGTGATTCCTAGAGAGGCATGACATCACTTTCAAGTTTTGCCCAGAAATGACATCATGCTGTCACTGATGGCTGCCCCCCATGCCTCCCCAAGTCCCAACCAAGTAGCTGGAAGGTCATTAATAATGGTTAATTGGTTCCATCTAGCATGGTAAGTCATATTGTTCAGGTAAAGTTGCCAACTGGGTACAAAAAATGCCCTGACCCTTTAATACAAGTTTAATGGGAGGAAACTGATAGCTGAATATTTTCATGGCATTAAGTTAAATAACATCACCTGATAATTGTTTGTAGATCAAACTGACAGTTAATGGACAGCTAGAGAGATCAGTTTAAAAGCTGGCTACACCAAGTTTATTTGCATTTTCTGTTTTCTCAGAATTCTGCCTAACACTCTGGGGGGGGGGAAAGCACATTGCCAAATTCTCTGTTGTTCTTTCTTGTTAGCTTGTATCCTCCACTGAATAATTTAAAAGATCGTATCCTGTTGGCTGTTTGTAAAACCAGGGAAGCAATTCTGAATACTTCCAGCTGGGCATATATTTATTGGCTTCTTGTCATTTAACAAGTTTACATTCTAGCTCTGTTTTATGCTCATCTTTCCTCTGGTACAATGATGGTCTTGGACCATAATTGTTTCAAGTCATAAAATATGGATATTACCACCATGAATATTAGATGTCAAGTTATAGCCTTCTCTGGTAATTTGGACTGTATAAAATGGTGTTTAAATACAGCTAACAATGGAGAACTTTCAAATGTTCACAGTAAGCACAAAAGGGCCTGAGTAAACCATAGAACAAAGAAGAAATACAGTGATAATAATGGTCCAGGTAGAAACCATGACTATAAAGAGAGCCAGTCTGGTGTAGTGGTTAAGTGTGCGGACTCTAATCTGGGAGAACCGGGTTTGATTCCCCACTCCTCCACTTGCACCTGGCTGGATGACCTTGGGCAAGCCATAGCTCTGTACCAGCTGTTCTCTCAAGGACAGCTTGGGAAAGAGCTCTCTCAGCCCCACCTACCTCACAGGGTATCTGTTGTGGGGAAGGGAAGGGAAAGGAGTTTGTAAGCCGCTCTGAGACTCCCTTGGGGAGTGAAGGGCGGGGTATAAATCCAATCTCTTCTTCTTCTTCTATAAAGCACAGGGTAGTTTAAATTAAATAAAGACACTTTCCATACTTGAGCCCTTTAGTACTGCTCCTTCAGAATCAGGTGTATCTATGAGATTCCAACAGAGCACATGGAGTAGAATTCTGAACAGAGGTACATCCTGAAAAAAGTCTAAGTCCAGTGGCACCTTTAAGACCAACAAAGTTTTATTCAAGGTATAAGCTTTCATGTGCATGCACACTTCGTTAGATACAATGAAATGAAAATTACTAGTCTATACATATAGGTAGAGGGCAAGCAGTAAATCACCATACAACATAATGAAGATGTTTAACAGATTCAGGGACCAAACAGAAATAACAAGTGCACATCCTTCTAAGTCAATTGTCTTCAAATGGGTTTAGAAGGGTATGACTCTGCTTAGGACTGCACTGTTGGTATAACTGTTGTCTCAGTTACAATTTTGCAATGCACGTCCCTATGGCAAAGGCACCGTTGCGTAGTACATTCGTGTACCAGTTATAGCAGTACAGAGCGAAACAAGTTTAACTGTTTGTTCCAGTATGGTGTTATGGTTGGAATGTCAGACTAGGAACAGAACAATCCATGTTCAAGTATCTGCTGTGGTTTGGATCTATTGGAGTTTTCTGCAGACAGAAGGGATTTCCATGCGTGGAGTGGGACCTCCTACCTCCCTTTCTCCCTGCAGTCCAAAATGCCCCCAATGCTGCTCGGGGAGGGGGGAGGGGACCCCCTGCCCGTGGAGGAGTTGGAGATCTGCAGCAGATTGTGAAAATTGCTTCCTTTCCATGTATAGATATTCTTCCATGAAGCTCATTTGGTGAACTTAGATTGTTTGCATCCTGCCAGTCTAAACTAGCTTCCAGGGTTATTGTAAGGGTAACAAGGGGAAGGGAGAATCATGTGCTCTTTGGAAGAAGGATAAGACAATGATGTGATGGATCAAATGTCTACAATTTCTCCCCACTCCATTTAAAATCCTATTCTTCTCTCATTGTGGTGATAGAAGAGTGCGGAGCAAGAAAAACGTGTGGGAAGTTTCACAAGTTTACTTAAAGTAGGTGATAAGTAAATTGGAGAACACAAAGAGGGAACATGGTATCCACGTATCCACTGACCTATTCCCCTCTTTGCTTAGAATCATAGAATCAGAGTTGGAAGGGACCTCCATGTTGTCGCAAAGAGGATGGCGAAGATACACAGAACGTCCTCAACACCATGGTGAAGTAGAATATATACAAAGGTTTATTTACAGCTATATACACAGTCTTATAGGGCACTCGCCAGACAGTCGGTCAAAGTGCTTCGCAAGGCACGGGGATACCAAGACTGGCACACACAGGCATAAGCAGAGTTCAATATATACAGTTATACAGCCAATCAGCAAGAAGTGCTGAATCATCTTGCACCTCCTCTGGCTGATGCAATCTGCCTGTCAGGTGACCTCCCTAGCTGTCACCTAGATCCCCATGATCTAACTATCTGACTCATCTGTCATCTTGCCTGCATATTTGGTTTCCATATGCCAACACTCCAGGGTCATCTAGTCCAACCCACTGCACAATGCAGGATATTCAAAAATACCTCCCCCTCCACACCCGCAGTGACTGCTGTTCAGAGGTCATTTCATAGAAAAAGAGGTGCAGGAGCTCATTAGCATAACTCATTTGCATATGCCACCCCCCCCTAACATGCCGAAAGTGTGTCAGAAGGCAACCCCCACCCCTCAGGCTCCACTCCATAGGTGAGTGAAACTGACCTGCTCTTCCTCCATTCCCTTCCCCATCCAATACTTTGTGCAATAAAAATAAGCGTAAAGAACACACCCTCATTCTCTTCCTGCTCCCTTGAAACCACCAGGTTTCAAGTAGACTTGAAATACCCAGGACATGTGTACCACCCATCCCTTCCCCTTTCCCTCCCCACAACAAGACACCCTGTGAGGTAGGTGGGGCTGAGAGAGGTCTTTTGAGAACTGCTCATGAGATAACAGCTCTGAGAGAACTTGTGACTGGCCCAAGGTCACACCAGCAGCTGCATGTGGAGGAGTGGGGAATCAAACCCGGTTCTCCCAGATTAGGGTCCAACTCCTGACCACTACACCAAACTGATGGGGTGGAAGCTGCTGAAGTGTTGGTGAAATTTCTCCAGTACTTATGTGCCATGTGCCCAGATATAAAATGGTATACTTAGAAAATTTATATGCCACCTTGAGCAAGTCTCTGGAAAAGCAGCACACAGTCATAAAAGGAACAATGATAAAATTATCAATATTAAAACAAAACATTAAAAACAATAAAGACCCTAGCAGGGCTTTCCCCGTGACGCTGCTCCTCTGCACTGCTTGGGGAAGCCGAGGAGGGGGTGGGGCTTGGTCATGTGCCCACCCCCTGGGCTCCCCACTCCCAGAGCTGCGCTCCTGTGCGCTCCCGCTCCAACGGACCCCTGCTGCTGTTCCACACCCAGAAGATGACAAAAAACCTCCAGGATCTCCAGCCAAACTAGCCTGGAGAAAAATTGCTTCCTGACCCCAAAGTGGCAATCAGCATTTCTCTGAGCGTGTATGAAAGGGCCACAAGAACTAAGCACTGAGCCAACCCTTCCTGCCCTCCCTCTAAAGTAACTTTTTTCCCACCATAGAGAACAATGGAGGGGATGGGGCAACCTGTTTGAGGCCCCGTAGAATTGGACCCCGTGGTCCAATCTTCTTGAAACTTGGTGGGTATTTTGGGGAGAGGTCCCAGAAGGTACCCTGCAAGTTTGGAGTCTCTCCCTCAAACCCCCTCTTTTCCAGCCCTTCATATACCCTATCAGTTTTTGCCATTGACTTCAACGGCCCATAGGGTATATAGGGCTGAAACTGACATTCGGCCCGTTATGCTAATGAGTTATGCTAATAGGTATGCTAATGAGCTCCTGCACCTCTTTTTCTATGAAATGACCCCTGCTTACATGAACAATATATTTAGTATTGGTTACATTGAAATACCATGCTTACCCATGGCTAAGTAAAATCGTGCATGAAGCTGGTTTGTTGTCAGGCTTCTGCAGGTCCCTCATTCCTCTCCAAAGTTGCCATCTTGTTTCATGAATCAAAGCTGAAAACTAATTCTGGTTACCCATGGTGCACGTATGCAGTTACTAGGGGTTAACTGTAGTTTCCCCCCCACACACACCCCATTACCCAAGATGTTAAACCAGAGTTTAAATCAAGGCTTAGAATCCAGGTTAGTGGAGGTGCTAACAGTGGCTGAGGTACATGCCTGTATTCATACACAAGGGCTGTGATCATACACTCAATTAGACCCGATATAGGCATGAATGCCGGGCAGATTTAAAGGGCACGATCAGACAACAACATCTGGGAAGCGCCCCGCAGCCATCAGCAACCCATTCTGCTCTGCCACAAAAGCAGAGTTAAAAAACACTGGGGAAAATCTGGTAGGAAACGGGTTGTGACGGGCCACAGACAGACTTTCCCGACTGATCACTCAAGCACACTCTCATGGCGTCGGGATGGTTTGATCAGGCCATCCTGACTCCATGCCTTTGTTCCCCCCCTTTGCAGTATGCACATCATCGCAAACTCCATAGGAAGCCTTAGTGCGGAGGGGCAATTCATCGATCTCACATTGAAGAGCATGGAAAACAAACAGCACAAAAAAAAGACTCACCCACAGTTACATCTGATCACACACTGATGGACTGCACCTGCAGCTTCAAAGGGTGGCGTGATTGTGCAACTACAGGTCAAAGTCCTCTGGAGGAAATAGCCTCGCTTCCCCACCCCCAGTTTTATCTGATGCATGTGACCCCACCCAAGAGTAACCAGAGTTAGTTTATAAGCACAATTTGCACATGAGAAGGGAGACAGAGAAGAAAATGTATATGTGAGGCCAGTAACAGTTTTTCACATTTTCACTTAATTGTCAATTAGTGTAACGTCTAAATACTCTCTTTTGAGATATCTTAACTTTTTAGGACTTTTGAAGTTTAATGCTGTATAAAGATAGGTGTGTTGAGGGCTATTCTTTCCAAAGTCTGATTAATTTATTTACTTTAAAATTGTCTGGAAAGAATTCTGTTGCACGTGTGGATCTGGTTCCCCCCAAATAAATCCCATGCAACCTAGCCCTGTAGGGTCGGTCATTGACAATGACATCTCCAAATATGAGCTGTGTCAGTGTTGGGTGAAAACCTCAGGCTTCTTGCTGACATTTTGTCACATCAAGAAGGGGAAAAAATGTTCTTTGAACCAAAAGGCAGTTCTTGCTTTTCATGTAAATGTTTATTCCCAAGCGGGTTAGAAAAGGTCATTTGGGGCCCCAAGTTCCTTCAAACACAAATTGTACCAAAATTGTACACATCTGTAGGACACTCAGAGTTGTCCCCCAACAAAAAGGTATTTAAGAAGAAACCAGTGATGACATTTTAGTGTAGCCATTTTCTTTCAACAAGGTTATCAGCATTTGCCTCGTTCCCTTGTTTGCTCTTAGTTGCCTCTTGGGGTTTTTTTTTCGGTTTGCAATTTTTTACAACAAGACCAGAAGACTAACAACTCATCCTTTCGTTTGTCATTCCATGCTCAGAAAAAAAAATACATATATGCATTTTACAATTCTAATGCTTCACTGTTATGCCAAATGTTCGCTTCAGGAGTGGCAGTTCCTGCAACAGAACAGTCTTATCTACTGAGCACAGAGATTTCAGCAGGTTTCTAAAGGTCTTCAGAAATTTAAATGTGGACGTTTGCTTGCCGCCAGTTGCTGACATGCACTCCCTGATGTGGTCTTCATTTCTTTAACAAAGGAGTAAGCCCACCACATAGCACATTTGCAGGTGATTGAAAGCTGGAAGGAAGGGCAAAGACTGTGATGGACAGGATTCAAATTAGAATGGAACACTGCAAAATACTGCAGGAGAAGGAAGGATGTGCTATTTTTTAACTCCTCCCTCCCTCCTTACATCTGTGATGAAACAAATCATTTGAGGAAGATGCCCTCTCTTTGAAGACAAAAGGATAAGAGCTCAGTTCCTCCTTTATCCTTCAAGTGACTTTTGGGTGGTATCTAGGGTCCCTGTCTCTGAGTCTAGTCCTTTCTATTTCCTGTGATCATGGATGAAGGAATGCTCTACCACCTATATGCTGTTCTTGGCAACCAGGGATATTACATAAGAGAAGGCATGCTGGAAGAGAAACAAATAAAGTTGACCTGCTGGTTCTAAAATTGCCCAGACTTAATTCTCACTAAGAAGAATCATGCATGGACAATGGTTGCATGGGGCAATTTCTGAGTTTGAGGGAGGCAGGGTTTCTTCCAACATATGCTATTCTTTCTGCATGTGTAGAAAGTCTCCAGATACTCTCTCCTGATCACAGCTCCTTTTATTGTGCTTAAATGAGCCTGGAACCGTGCCCCTTCAATTACTGTGGAAGGTGCCACAAAAGGTTTAACTTAAGAAAATTACTACTGATTTAAGAAACGGTTGTTTGTAAGCAGATAAACCCTTCTGAACTTAAAAAAACCCTGTTTCTTTTCAGTTTATTCATTTTTTAAGCTAACTGTTCATAGATACTGAAATGTTCATTGACATTTGGACTTAGGGAGAGGACTGCAAAAGTTCCTATTGAGCCCTGTATGTGTAGTGAACATGTGTACAATTCATGTGCAACATACACAATATTTCTTTGTGCATAGCCCACTACAGTCATAACATGCAAGAAAATGGGTTCTGATCAACATGGCTGAAAGCTGTATTTATTCAGATGGCATTTGCGTGAATTGCACTCCCAAACCCCATGGCTGGTGGGCTCCCACACTGCACAAACAGAATGCCAATGTAATGCATTGTCTGCTGAGGGTTCATACATCATAAGAACATAAGAGATGCCAATGCTGGATCAGGCGAATGGCCCATCCAGACCAACACTCTGTCACACAGTGGCCAAAAATACCAGGTGCTATCAGGAGGTCCACCAGTGGGGCCAGAAGTCCTCCCACTGTTGCCCCCCCCCCCCCAAGCACCAAGAATACTGTGATTAGCCTTGTGGCTAATAACCACTGGTGGACCTCTGCTCCATATGTTTATCTAATTCCCTCTTGAAGCCATCCATGCTTGTAGCCACCACCACCTCCTGTGGCAGTGAATTCCATGTGTTAATCACTCTTTGGGTGAAGAAGTACTTCCTTTTATTTGTTCCAACCCAACTGCTCAGCAATTTCATGGAGTGCCCATTAGTTCTTGTATTGAGAGAAAAATAGAAAAGTACTTCTTTCTCTACCTGCTCTATCCCATGCATAATCTTATAAACATCTGTCATGTCACCGCTCAGCCATTGTTTTTCCAACTAAAGAGCCCCAAGGGCTTTAACCTCTCTTCATTAAGAAAGTGTTCCAACCCTTTTATCATTCTAGTTGCCCTTTTCTGCACTTTTCCCATCAAATAATTTTACATGTCTATGATTGAAAGAGTGATTTAAACACCACATTTATCCAGGTGTTCCTGGTTTGATTTTAAAAATGAATGCATAGAGGCTGTTTGTTACAAACAGATGTGCGCGTGCGCGCTCGGGACCATATCCCCGCCGCTCTCCCCCCCCCCCGCCCCAGGGAGCCGCCGCAGCCGCTTCCCTCCCCCGGGCCGTGCCCGCCCGCCCACCCACCCGGCTGCCCTCCGCGCTCCCCGCCCCCTCCCTCCCTCTCCCCGCTCACCGATTGCTGCTGCCTGCAGCCGGGGGCCGGCACGTCACCCTTGCGGGCCCCCGGCTCCTGCTCCACCTCACGCACCAAAATCCGGGGGGGGGGCTCAGCCACCCCCGGCAAAATGGAGCGCCCGCCGGTGGCCAGTCAGCCGGCCGTCGCTGCCTCTCTCCCCCCCCCCGCCCCAGGGAGGCAGGAGGGCAGGCCGGGGGTGGGGGGGAAGGAGAGGCGGCGACGGCCGGCTGACTGGCCACCGGCGGGCGCTCCATTTTGCCGGGGGTGGCTGAGGCCCCCCCCCGGGAAATTTCGGGGGGGGGCTCGAGCCCCCCCCCCGTAGTTGACACCCATGGCCTGGGACAAAAGCAGCTCCAGCTGTTCTGACAGCAGCTTCCAGAAAATTCACCTGGCTAGATTCTAATGGCACCAGAATCATGCAGGGATCCTACAGATTGGCTCTTGAAGATTATCCTCTTCTGATAATTCTGAGCCTGAGTCCATGAAACGACACTGTGACATTTATACTATGGGGGGTCCTGAAGAGATCCTTCTTGTCCCCCATGCTGTTTAATAGGTATAAAACCACGAGGGGGGGAGGGTTGCAGGAAAGTGCCACCAAGATGCAGACAATGCCCTTATCAGCTGAGTCAGGTGGGTCTGTGGAAGTCCTGAACATGTGTATGGGGAAGGTGATGGGTTGGATTAGGGCCAACAGACTGAATTTCAATGCAGACAAGACTGAAATACTTTCAGTCAATGACAAAACTGCTTCTTGAGGATGCCTGTCCTGAAGGCAATGGCATTCCCCTGGAAGGAGAGGAATCCTAGCTTGAGGGTGCTGCTGGATCTTGACCTATGAATGGAGGCTCGAGGCTCCTCTGTGGCACATAGCCCCTTTTACTAGCTTAGCCTGCTATAGAAGCTACTGTCTTTCCACAAAAAGTGTGATTTGGACACAGCAATCCATGCTCTGATCACATCCAGCTTAAATCAACACATTCTAAAGCATTCTTTCTTTAGCCTGGGTTTTAGCTCTTTTATGTGCTGCTTCTGACTTGAGGACTATTTCATCGATACCATTTCAGGCTGCTCAAAGTTTGTGTTACGCTGCTTTTATGCACTTTTTAAAAATGTCTTGCTTTAGTGGCTTCAGCCTTTTAATGATTTTGTTTTAATGTTTTTGTTCTATGGCTTTAGTGGTAAGCTGTCTCCAGCAGGTCTCTGAATAGAAGGCAGGTAAAAATTTTAAACAAATAAATGGTTAAGTCTTAATGTTAATCACATCCTGCATCACTGGTTCTGAGCCCCAAGACAAGGAATTCCCTACCTGATCATTACTCCAAGGGAAGTTAATAATAAGGTGGCAACAGCTTATATTTCTCTTTCTTTTCAAAAGGGCATTGAGCTTCCACATACTTACAGTGCAACCCTAAGCACATTTACTAGGGAGTAAGTCCCATTGACTCCTGCCAACCTAGCAGTTCGAAAGCAAGATAGACTGCAAGTAGATAAATAGGTACCACTTCGGTGGAAAGGTAACAGTGTTCCATGCACCTCGGCATCTAGTCATGCTGGCCACATGGCCACAGGAAAAAGTCTTTGGACAGCGCTGGCTCTTCAGCTTGGAAACGAAGATGAGCACCACCCCCTAGAGTTGAATTCGACTGGCTTTCAAGCAAGGGAAACTTTTACCTTTAAGTCCCATTGAACTCAGAGGGACTTACTTCTGTTGTATTGTTAGGCACTCACTGATGTCCTGGTACCCTTAAGCAGCATTTATGACATCGTTAGTGAAAGAACACTGCTAGGCTGGCAATCGGATCTGCCCCTTCTTGCAACATTTCCATTGACAGGCTGGTTTTTCTTTATTCTAGATGGGCTGGAGTCACAAATCAGATGTATTGGATCAGGATATAAATATAAGTCAGTACTGCAACATGATTGTAGAAAACAGAAATGCATACATGGCTGTAACAAAAGTGTTGCATTGGGCACAATGTTCATTTGTGTAAAATATTGGCCATCTATGGGTAATGGATTTATTTATTTGCTTTCTAATTACAGTAGCTTGTTTCCATGAATGGACCTACTTCAGTCCTCAACATGTGGCTTTCTTGCTGCCACCCTCCTTTTGCAGCCCAAATTGCCCCCTGAACTGCTCCTTCTGCTGCTCCTGGAGGATCCCCTGTCCTCCACAACTAGCGTTTCAAGCAGCACTTCAGGTTGAAATAAGAAAAAGAGGAAAGAAAGTGGATGAAAGTCCTTCCACCCATTGGATCCAAGCCATAATCTGTGTGTCACTTTTAAGCAATCAAAAACAATTTACAGAACAAAACATAATGTGATAGGCAGGACTTTTTACAAAGGAGGGTATTTGATCAATTTAAGTCGAAACTAGTCATGAGAAAACTTTCTTGGCTTAAGATCCAGAATCCTTGGCAAACTGGGCATTTAAAAAAATAGCTCCCTTAAATGGGTCTAATACTAAAATTCAGACCTCAAAAAGTTTGATCTTGAAGTTTGATCTCATTTGTAAGAAGGTTTTTGGGAGGGAGGGGGCAGTTACTAAGTTTGCCATTATGAGCCCTCGTATATTATTTTGGTGCTATCAATAATTGAAACTGGAGAATATTTAACGCACAACTGTTCAGTTCAGTTCAGTTCAGCAGCAACTCTATTTCTGGTTCACAGTTCTGCCAAATTCTTTGTGGAGTCACCAGATCCCCAGCATGCTTAATATGCCAGATAGGTCATGAAAGAATCCTCAAAAGCATTTAAAAAAATCATTTGATAACAGTTAAGGCAAAAATTCGAGAGCCTGGTTTTTGAAGCTGAATGAAATCTGTTAAGCAAAGTGTTAAACGTTGATCCTACCATAGTGCATGACTTCATTTTCAGAAAGGTTAAATCCATTGGCAAGTGTTATTTTGTTAAGGTTATCTCGTAGTTCAGTAGGTATAGCATGCTTTTATCAAACCCACAGCATTTGCTAAGGGATTGACAAGTCTTAAGCTGCCCCAGTTTCACAAGTCTGCAAAGGAGAAGGAGAGAGAGAAGCAAATGGTGAATAATTGCCTCCTGCAGCAACAGATTTATCACCATGAAAATATGATTTGATCCCCTGGAATGTATGTTGCTCTCAGATTTGGTTGTGCTCCCCTGCTAGCTCAGAAATTACATCAGATAGGAACTCCCAAACCACTCTGTGCCAAGCCTCAGTTTGGTTCCATAATAAAGATAATGATTACAAAGACAGGGATTCTAGGCGGCTCAGGAATAAATGCAAGCTTCACAAGTAAACAAGCACAACAAAAAGAAAAGAACAATTCTCTGGTGTATTTAGGTTGCATACTGCTTTAGATTAATTTAGCTCCAAGGGTTGTTTCTTTCATTTTTGTGGGGGGGGGGGGGGGGTTGGGGATATTTTTCCAGTGGCAGGCACCCCTAAATCCAGCCACTAGTTTGCCTGGTGGAGTGTTCCAGGACTTCTGGTGAATGGTACACCCAGAAACACAGCAGGCATCTCTGTGAAGCAGTGGAAGAGACCCCAATGGTTTGCTAACTTCTCCAGGCTTCCATGCAAATAAAAAAGACCCACCACAACCTTCTCTGAACTTTCCAGAGGAAGCCTGGTAAAAAGTCCAGGTATTGTTTCAGATGTTCTGTGGGTCTGTTTGTGTCAACTGGGGCAAAGTGATACATTAGAGCATTGCCTCTTGGAATATGTGTTTTACTCAGATATTAGAGAGTTATGGATTTTGCCACTTCTTCAAGGGAAAGCAAATATACCTGTTGAAGAGAAACTGAGGGTGCTCCTAGCAGGTACTGAACACAAAGCCACTATGACTGTTGCAAAGTTCTCTCCCCAAGTTACAGCAAGATATAATAATATGAATAAACAAACGATTTTGAGTCTGGAGCTGAGTTATTAGGTTTTTTAAATTTTATTCATATGATACTGCTCAAGGCCATTTGGTTGAATAAGTAGTTTCATTTAAGTAAGGTTTAAATAGCACAAAAATAGGGTAAAACTGACATTAAGAACAACTAAATTCATTGGGACACCATCAACAAAAATAGGTAAAACAGAAAGATTCATAGTCATAATATACAAAAAAGAAAGAAATGAAATGAAAAGGGCATAACTGTACATCCATACAGATGACTCCTAATGGTACCTGACATCATAGGAAGGCCTCCTCCAAAGTTGCTAGTTATAGCAATGAGTAGAAGTTGACAGAGAAAAATATAATGGTTCCATTCTACCAGAGTTCTAGTCATTCTTTAATGATACAGCTCTGTCAGCCCAAAGACCATGAAATGAATCACAATAAAATCCCCTGAGGAAAAAAATCATACAATCATTTTCTAGTTATAATTACCCTAGAAACAAATTTCACAACAAGGGGAGTGTGCAATTCCCCCCCCCCCCGAGGTTTTTTTGGTTTGGGTCTATTGGACCCCAAAACATCCTGGATCCCAATACTGGCAAAGTATTTGGATCTGGGAATTTTCAGAAATCCCAATTTCTTCCAGGTCCAATAGACTTGAGATTGGGGGGGGGGGGGCAGTACAACAAACCAACCAACAAACCCAAGAGCAGCAAAGCCACAAAACCAGCCTGATGTAAAGGGGCTGCAAAAGAAAGTGGAGGGAAACAGCTGAGATGTGAGAAGCAGTCTGCCTGTCTTTCAGCTGTTTTCCTCAATCTTTTCACTTTCCAAAAATATCCAGGATTTTTTGGGGATTCCCCCCCCCCTCCATTTTTCTGAAAATTCTGGATAGTTTTGGGATGCTGAAATACACATGAATAATACTAAGGTATTTTCTGGTATACGTTTGGTTCAGGAAGATCCGAATGCACACTCCTATTCACAACTGATATGGTTACATTAGGATCTGATCCAGTCAGCAGGAATTTCAATTTATCACGTACAATCACCAGTTGCTGAGATTAGATTAACCAGCACATGACAGAAGATCACCGTATGAAATAGAGGATGGCAAAAACTCTTTTTGTTCTCAGATCACCAGAAAGTAGGGGACATAGCAGAGCCCTACCACTGCCTCCCAATAGCTCTGAGGTAGTTGATTGCATGGTACACTATGGAAGATTTCTAATACAATAAAGAGAAAGTAAAAACCACCAGCATCTTTCTAGATTGGCGTAGGTGTGTGCATTTGGATATTTCTGATCCAAATATCTATCCAAAAATGCCTTATCAGAATTTTCCAGCTATATTCAGGTCTCCAGAATGCATTTGTAATCTGCCAAGATACTGGCAAATGGGTCCTGAAAAATCCCAGCAATATTTGCAAGTTACCAGGAAAATCAGGATCCTGCATTTTAAGGCTCCCTGGATAGGGACGTCCCCCCCCCCCCTCGAATTCTGCTGTGTCTTTCATTTCATGGCTTGGTATCAGCTTGGCAAGTACATTTGGCTTAGATTTGACATTGGGCTTGCAACAGCATTCCTATTTGGGTTGACTTGGAGGAGTCTCTGGTATTGGCTTGGATTCTTGGGTTGTACATTTGTTGTGTTATGCTTGCCATATTGTCCTGTACTTCTGCTGGGATTCCCTGGTTCCGTGTTGGTCCTTTGAGCTTGTTGGTTCTGTCCACTTTGAGAGGCTTTTGGCCAGTGCTTTCCTTGTGTCTTTGGCTATTATGTGCCCTGGAGAAAGTTTGGAATTTTCCTCCATAGGAAAAATGGGGCCTATAGAATTGGACTTCTTGGTTCAATTCTCTTGGAACTCAGGGTTTATTTAATAGACAGGCATCAGCAGCTCTGCTGCAATTTTGGTGCCATTTACTTTTTAAAAAACCCAACCAAACAAAGAAACAAACAAAACAGCCTTTCCAGCCTGTCAGAAAGATTACTCATATGGAATAATGGGGCTGAATAATATCAAAATCCTCCCTGCCCGAATCTGAATACCATTCCAGTATTCGGAACCCTTATAAGTGCAAATAATGGGGGGGGGGGGGGGTTTGCTCCCTGACATCCAGATACCCCCCCCAATAACCCTTGATATTTGTTTTAGGTGCACATCCCTAGAATTGAGATCTTTGGAAGGCAAACAGAGATCTAGCACAATTCTCCCATCTCCTTCCTGTTGCTATTCAAGGGAAATGACTTTTTGACCTCTTTGCTGCTTCAAAGACCTGGTGCTATTGTTGGGGGGGGGGAGGTGTCTGAAAGATTGGGAGACAGCTCCATCTAGCACTCCATCACTACCTTGAAGAACTACTGAGAGACAAGATGGGCTCTCATGCAGCATATGGAACTATGCTGAACATAACCTATGCATTTCCCAAGATCTCTGTGGTAGAGGTGAGAAGCAAAGCACTACTCACTCTTTCCTACAGAGGATTTTTAAAATTTCTAGAGTGATTCTGAAACACACTGGAAAGTATTGCATGCTTCAAAAACAGTTTTATCCCACATCGGAAGCCATTGTTCCAGCCTAGTGAGACCTAGTGGTGACCACAGGGCTCTATTCAGTACCTAGCTAGGGAAGCAGGCTGTTTTCATAGAGGATCCACTGGACTTGGAGAAAGGTTCACCAATCCAATTGTGCTTGGAGCTTTTGACATCTTAGGCTTTGCTGCTGTTTCAGAAGGACAACATGACAGTACAGGTTTACTTAAAGATAAGAATTTCTTGAGTGCTATAGGAAAGTTTTAATATCACACACCTAACTTGCCTATGGACAAAAATTTGTTTGCTGGTCAGGTTCAAGAGCAAGGAAAGACTGACATGCCAGTGCCTACCACCAGTTACTATCCAATAACAAGGTAAGTTCCACTTCCTGGAGACAGTGGTGGGTAGGGAAAACACTGTAGTGGTACAGGATGCTCGTTGGGGATGGTTTGTCATTTTCAGGCAACCACCCACCCTCAAGAAATTGAAGGGCAGGAAACTGGAAAATGGTCTCCACAGCAATGCTCTAGGAATTTCCCCATTTCTCCTTCCTGGAGTGTCAGCCGGAAGTGTTGTCACATCCTCCTCAAACTTCACCCTCCCCAGGCATGGTGCTCAGAATCTTCCAGCGCTTGATGAAAAACTGCCTGACAGGCACACTAGCCAATCAGAATCCTTAGGCCATATCTGTGTCATTCAGCATCCTCCCTGATTTGTGTTCTTTTAATATGTGAGACAATGGCTTTGCCTGCATCCTCTGTAGGCCAAATGGATGATGTAGCACAAAGAGGACCACTAGAGGGCGGTCCTCTTGTGTTTCATTCTCTTCTCCCCCTTGCATTAGGCAACCTATGTTTTTGTAGAGTAGACAGCAAGGCTTCCGTCTCAAGAAGCAAAACTGTCTCTCACACATGCATGCACGCGTGGCAAGGCAAG
Organism: Lepidodactylus listeri; assembly: GCA_029233225.1. Taxonomy (NCBI): domain Eukaryota; kingdom Metazoa; phylum Chordata; class Lepidosauria; order Squamata; family Gekkonidae; genus Lepidodactylus; species Lepidodactylus listeri. Next base: position 43,183,389 of record JARCFY010000002.1, on the reverse strand, counting down.
AGGAGGATCATTTTTTCAGCAGGCAGAGTAACTTGGCAAGGGGAAGTGAAACATGTTTTTTCCCTGCCACCATTCCTTTCTGTGCTGAGAGCTTTGGTGTTTTAAAACATTATTGGTACTTTATTCTATGCATGCATATTTAGAACTAACCCCCTCCCCCAATTTGAATGGACTTGAATGTGCTTAGGATTGCAGCCAAAGTTATTATTTTTTCCTCTTTAAAGTAATCTCTTTTCCTGCTAATAAACCAAGCCTTTATCTCAAATGAAACGGTCCTTTAAAGATAAATTTATCTCATTTTAATGGATCTCTTCTCCAAATAATTTGTGGTGAACAATAGGAAAGGCAGATCTCATGTTCTTATTAAAAAGGTCTATGAACAAATGATAAAAGGCTTTGGCTTACTATCTGGTGTGATCTTTTTCCTGACCTTCCAATAGGGCTGCCAAGTCCCCCGGTAGAGCGGGGGAAACACCAATTTTTAAAGCTTTCCCCCGCTTTTCCAAAATTGGCCACCGGGGGGACAAAATGGCTGCCAGCAGGGGAACCTCGGAGCCTGCCCTGGCCAGCCTCTTGAACTTCTTAAAAGGGAAATTTCCCCTTTAAGAGCTGATCCAGCAAGAGAGCCCCGCCCAGAGATTAAGGAGGGACTAAGCTCTTTCTACTGAAGGGCTTGCGTGCAAGGTTGCTGCTGAGTAAACTGCTGGGGTAAGCTGCGGTCTGCGAGCTCTTTTCCGTCTCTGTCTCTCCCCCTCTTTCTTTTTTCTGTCTGTCTGTCCACTGTGGTTTTGTCAAAGGAATAAACTGTCACTTCCAAAGAGGTAAACATCACAAGGAGAGGTTGCCTGTAGAAGGTCTGGGAGTGGGATTGTTTAAAATGTCTTGTCGTGGCTGTTTGGGTCCCCCCAATCCTCATTTCCCTTCTGCAAATAAAAGTTGGGATTCCTCATTTTTATGCCAATTTTCTGTTTCTTTCAACCGTGTCCCCCCCTCCAGCAGTAAAAATCTGCATTTTTAAAAGCATTTGTACATCAAGTAACCGGTATTTTAAATTAGGGATGGATCCAACTAGCTTTTCTGCTGGCGAAAAGGGGAGGACAAAGGTCCTCTTTAGCCACCAAAAAGCCTATGCTGGGGGGGGGGGGGGGAGAAGTTATGGGACTTACATGGACAACAGCTGGGTGAAACAAGGGCCAGAAATAAAGCCTGGGAATTGGGCAAGAGTAAGTGAAAAAGCTGTCTGTCTGTCTGTCTGTCTCTCTCTCTCTCTCTGTCCCCATCCAGCAGAGGTCTATCAGTGGCTATTATTAGCCACAAGGTCTAAATGGAACCCTTTGTCTGGGGCAGTGATGCTCTGAATTCTTGGTGCTTGGGGGGCAACAGTGGGAGGGCTTCTGGAGTTCTGGCCCCGCTGCTGGACCTCCTGAGGGCACCTGGTATTTTTGGCCACTGTTGTGACACAGAGTGTTGTACTGGATGGGCTGTACTGGATGGGCCGATCCACTGTGGCTTCTCTCCTGTTCTTATGATATGAAAATCATATTTAGCACTTGTGTAGCACTTAGGGCTTCATATTCTGCCGAGATGAGGAAGGATTCAGTAGGGCTGTTGCTCAGTGATAGAGCATCTGCTTGACATGCAGGAGGTATCAGCCTCTTCAGCTAAAAAAGGATCAGGTAATAGGTGACATTAAAGATCTCAGCCTGAGACCCTGGAGAGCCACTACCAGTCTGAGTAGTCAATACTGACCTTGATGGACCAATGGCCTGATTCAGTATTAGGAAACTTCATGAGTTCATGTGTCAGCATGTGGAAGCAACATCACAGGATGTGACATCACAAAATGATGTCACTTCCTTTCTCCTGGCTTCACCCCCAAAGTCTCCTGGCTCCACCCCCAAAGTCCCCAGATATTTCCCAAGTTGGACTTGGCAGCCCTACCTTCCAAAATATTAGCACCACTCTCAGTGCTTTTTTCCCTTTCTTTAAGCAATTTAGGTATTCAGAGAGTCAGGTCTCCCCTTTCATGACTGCAAACTAGACAGCTTTGCAGAAGGGCTGCACTGCACTAGTCACTCCCCACAGTTAGGGCTCCCAAATCTCCTACAGCAGGAGATCTCCAGCCCTGGACTCCCATTCCCTGCTGCTCCTTGAGAGAGAGGCAGGGGAGGAAATCGGGGGCAATTCAGGGCCACACCAACATGCTACATCACTTCCAGTGCAAACCTGGATGTGACATCATTGCCTCGAGGCAATGCTCAAGGAGTTACCCAACACTCCACACAGCATTGCTTTGATATAATGATGTCACTTCTGGTTCTGCCCCAACTCCTCCCCACTCCTTCTGTGATTTCCCCCAAGGGGTTTCACAGAATGATTTCCCTTTTACACATCCAAGGGGAGGGAGGTCCGACTCAGGGAAGCTCATGCTGGGATCAATGTTGACAATCTTCATGGTGCCACTGGACCTCTGTTTTATTTAGTTGCAAAATACAGGACAGGTCCAGGGGCACCTTAAGGACTGATGACATGTAGGTCACTATACACTTCCATACATTGTAGCACATCCCTTTGTGTATGTTGCAGATAGCTGCAACAGACTGACATGACCAACCTTCTGCAGATTCCATTCCCTTCTGAATCATGCACACAGCTGGCTGCTGGCTGTAGCTTGCACAGGGAGTGGTCTGAGAGGAGATGTGGAAGAGAGGTGGTCACTGGGTCTCAAACTCCCTCAAAGTATTGCTGGCATCTGACAAGCCATACAGATTGGTGGTGTGGGTTCAAAGGGGTCTCAGGGTGGATGGGGTGCAAGGACAGAGAGATTATTAAGAGGTGTCTCAGGTAAAGTGATGTATGTCTGGGGCAGCTCATCAGCTGGGCTATTCCCCATTTTGCAGTTTGTGGGGGGCAGGTTGCCATCCTGTCTGTTGCATGGGCTCTCCTTTTTGTGGGCTATGGGGGGACGTTCAGGCCATAGGCCTCCTTTGAGGTTGCATTTCTGCTAGGTCCTTCCTCCCTGTCCTCTGGCACTCTGTGCAGGGGAGTGGCATTGAGAGGCAGTGGCCACATTGGCAGGCAGTGGTTGGCTGCACCTGTGTGTGCCACTCAGAGGGCTGTCATTTGATGCTGCTGCCTTATTGGTCAATGTTATTATGGATTCCAGTGCACTTGCTGGTCTTTGCCTTCTGGAGGGGCACACGCTGTTTCCCCTCACATATGGAGCGTTCCTAGGAATCTTGCCAGCAGCCCTGCTGTTACATTGGTGGTTAGTTACCACTGCCACAGCAGCCCTCAGGAATGGTCTAAATTTATTTATTTATTAGATTTATACCTCGCCCTCCCCACTGAAGCAGGCTCAGGGTGGTTTAGTTATTTAACTTTTTTTTAAAGGTCAGTCTTATACTTTGAGTTTAATTCTCTATTATGTTTTCACCATTCTTCCTCTGAAGAGAGAGGAACATACATGACTCTCTCCCTCCTCTCTTTATACTCTTTGAGATAGTTAGGGTCAGAATGACGAGTCCATAATCACCCTGTGAGTATCACGGGTAGTGTGAATTCAAACCTGAATCTCCTAGTCCCAGTCCAACACTCTAACATCACAATTACTCAACCGCCCACATTTTGTTACAAATAAAAAAATGCTAGGATTTGAAACAGTTATAATTTTCTTGCTTATTTGTTTCCTTCCACTACGGATTTAAACATATCCATTTATGTTTTGTCTAGGGAAAAAATTGCCTGCATCTTAAATTGCCAAAATTATTCACTAAGTGGAGAAAATCTCCAAGAATTTCTGTACCACTACAGTACCTTGGAACAGCCAGTCTATTCAGAAGAGAGGACACTAAGACAGCACAGACTAATCTATCGCAGAATAAAGGACAATGTTTGTCCAAGAGAATTAACTGTTTACTTTTTCTTCCAAGAAATCCGTAAAGTTGTTCTCTGATGTGGACATTTTGGCTCAAGCACCTGCCAGGTTTGACAAAAAGCTGTGTGGACTGCCGCACAGTTTGAAATGTTGCCATGGGAACTGAGGTGGGGGTGGTCTCTGGTGGCTTCTCTGGTGGCTGATGTTCAAATAAGATGGTAATGAATTTGAACAAGACAGTATTGAACTGCACTGAATAGTTTTTATCCCAGAAATATTTAAACCTTTAGTGAGGATAGAACTATATTAGAGTAGTTGTGGTTGTGTCACTGTGCGCTTGTCTGTGCTTTCCCAGGGTGTACTGGGATGGAATGTCCCTGGTGCTGATCAGCATTACCAAACACTTAATGGTCTGTGTGATATGTTGGGGAAGCACTTATGTGCATGGTCAAAGGACAAATAATAAATAAAAGCTCCCATGCTGCAGCTGCCATCTGATTGGTCCTCCACAGGATGCGGGCAGGGTGAAGCAGGTTAAGGATGAGACATCTGTTATTATAAAAAATAATGGAGAAATTAGAGGCGGGGCCAGACTGTGCTAACCCTGCCATGTGACCACAGCCAGAATCTTCAGATCCAGTAGGCTTTACCTGACAGCACCATCAGCTGGGAGAAACAGATCCCCAACTGAATTGTTTCTTCTCCTTTTTCCACAAGTATGAAATACTTCATTTACTCACCCCATCCTTCAAACTTACTTATTGATTGCTGGTCTATTTACAGTAGAAGGTTGAGCAGGTTCCTTCTACACTTAACAGTTTCTTCCTAATCCCTGCCAGCAGTTTGTTCAGTTTGACTGGCCTCTTGATTTTGAACATTTGAATCAGCACATCTGACTGTAAAACCAGTTACAGTTCATGTTTTGTCACAGTCCACTGGCACAGAAGTCTAGATATTACATCCTAAACACCATGTTGCTGGTGCTGCAGGTCATAAGATTAGGCCTGTTGGGTCTACACATTTTTCATGACAAAATGACAGTATAGTTAATGGAGTTTTGATTCAACTTTAAAAATGGTTGACTGCATTTTGGGATTTCAATGAAACATTCTAAATTGGTTTTGAGTCTGACTGAGGCAGAATTATTTATGGGGTTGGATCCCACCAAAAGGAAGGGCTTTGTTTTGACCCACGCAGAGGCAGTACTAGGCAATATGAGATCCATGTAAGAATGGGCTGTAGCAAGGAGGGGGACTTGTTACATGCAAGACCGCCCCATAAAAGGAGCCCCTATATTTGCTCACCCCAAAAGATCCTCTGACTTGACTGAAACCAGGATAAAATTATTCCATTTGAGAACAAAGCTGGGGCCTCTGAACTAGAAGGAATTTCCTCTCAAATGAAAATAGCCCACCTGCTAGAATGCTCCCAGAGGCAGATTTATTAAAGCTGTTTTTTCTAAAATAGGGGTCCCCAAAGTTTTTGAGCCTGCAGACACATTTGGAATTCTGACATAGTATGTTCAGCATAGCCACAAAATAGCTGCCACAGGAGATGGAGCCAGCCTTACGATGGCTGCCACAGCTTACCTTCCATCATATAGTGAAGTTGTGGTGGTAGCTACTGCCAGAACTACATATCTAATCAAATCGCCAATGTCCAATCAGAAAACGTGATGGGCAGTAAAGGTGTCAGTGGGAACCATGGCACTTATTAGGGATGGGCATGAACTGGCTGACAAAACTAATCATGAATTTTGGCCTGTTCAGGGTTCGCAAACCAAAGTTCATGAACTGAAGAATCGCACCAAACTTCCATGAATTTTAGCACCATTCCTGGTGGCTTATGATGGTTTGTGAAGAGCAGAAGCAGGTGTGAGTGGCTGGGAGCTCCACACTGCTCAGTTGTTCAGTTTAAATGGCTTGGAGCCATTTAAACCACTGCTGGGTGTTCATTTTTTTTCTGCCTGTGGCTTTCTGCAGGGAGCAGAAAACTGGGGTTTAAATGGAGGAGGTGAAGAGCCATGGCCAGCAGACAGGAGTGGGTGAAGTGCCCCCTGGGAGGCACTTCACCCCTTCCTTTTTGCTGGCTGGGGAAAGTTGTGGCCAGCAGAAAGGATGGAGGGAAGTGTCCCCTGGGAGGCATTTCACCCCCAGATTTAACCCTCTGGTTTTGCTCCCTCCCTGGGAGCCATTTAAACCCTGCTTTTAGTTCCCCAAGGCTTTTCATGGGTAGCAGAAAGCAGGGTTTAAATGAAAGGGGGAAGCACCTTCCCAAGGACATTTGACTCTCACCTTTCTGGTGGTTGTGGCTTGCTGCAGTCAGCAGAAAGGACAGGGCAAAGTGTCTTCTAAGGGCCATTTAACCCCCAGCTTTCTCCTGGATATGACCAGCAAACAGGAGGGGAAAACTGTAGTCAGCAGGAAAGAAAGGGTGAAATGCCTCCTGGGAGGCACTTCACCACCATATTTAACCCTCTGTTTTTGCTCCCCACAGTTTTGATCTGCTCCCCCATCTGTTCCCTACAACTTCAAGGGAGAGCAGCACCAGAGAGTTTTAATGTCTCTGAGCCATTTAAACTCCTGCTTTCTGCTCCCTGCCACTTTTGTGGAGAGCAGAAAGCAAGGGTTTAAACTCTAAATGGCTCACAAACCTATACAAACATGTTAGTTTTGGGAACCAGCATATCCGTTCTTGGAGGTTTGTAGTTTAGCCGTGAACCATGAACCAAACCATAAAAATGTGGTTCATGCCCATTCCTAGTGTTTATACACACCACATCAGGAACCCCTGGTAAATCCTCCAAAAGCTCTCTTAAATCCATGTCATGACTCAGGTTTGCTAGACAAAGCCTAAGAACCCAGGTTTCCCCAGTAATTCAATCATTAGCACAGGGAATGCCAACAAGTTGCTGCTCAGCATTTGTCAAACTAGTCTGAACTAGCCTGCCATTCAGATAACTTAATCAAGCAATACAGATCATCCTGCTGTCTTCTTTTGCCTAACTTATCATGTCCATATTTGGACTTCCAAACATTGCTCAGAGTTTAGTATCAAAACTGAAGCACACCAATGAGAAATCACTGGTATATGACAAAAGGAGCTTTGACTCTCAAAAGCTCATACCTCAAAAATCTTGATGGTGTCTAAGGTGCTATGGACTTGAATCTAGCTGTTGTATTGCAGACCAACATGGCTGCCCTCTGAAACAATGGGAAATCAGACCCTAAACCCTTGATCCAATCCTACTAAGGACCCTAAATTCTACACTGAACTGGAACCGATAATATAATTCTCCACTGAAGTAGAGCTACTTCATATCCTATAACAGGAGCATCTCGGGTTCCTCTAGCTTTGTTGTTGGTTCTGGTCCTGAACCTCTGGTTACTACTGAAATAACTGGATTTCCCCACTCCTTCCCAGACTTTCTTCCATTACTGGATCTGCTAGTAGTTAGTTGTGTACCTGAGTCAGCCTCCCCAGCTTTGCAGGTGGCTTGCTTCTTGGACCCTCACCCTTTTTGCTGAATCACTGACTCCTTCCTTTGGATCCTCAGCTCATTAATTGGTTTTGACTTTGATTTCCTTCCCTCACCCAGACCCTTCTGCCTTCGGTCACAGCCCAATGGACCCTTCTTCAGGATAAGACAATGTAACCTTTTCTACCCTTTTCTACAAAAAAGCGTAGCATGTCTAGGACCATGCTACTGTATTGCTATGTTGTTTATTTTTGCTCTCCCTCTCATTCCATCTTTCTAGCCTTGTATCTAGTTACAGTAATAAAGATTATTTCTTTTCTCTCTCATTTTTCTTCTCTCAATGAAGTGCTGTGCCAAATTGGGGCCCAGGTATACGATAGACTGTTCAATTCCAAAATAATTACATCAGTGACAGGTTCTGTCCTTACACATATAGAAGATGATTTGCATGTTAAGGGTCTAAAACATGGTTGGAGAAGGAGGAGAAAATTGGATTTATACCCTGCCCTTCACTACCTGAGTCTCAGAATAGTTTACAATCTCCTTTCCCTTCCCCTCCCCACAACAGACACCCTGTGAGGTAGGCGGGGCTGAGAGAGCTCTTTCGAGAACTGCTCATGAGAGAACAGTTCTGAAAGAACTTGTAACTGACCCAAGGTCACAACAGAAGCTGCATGTGGAAGAGTAGGAAATCAAACCTGGTTCCCCTAGATTCGGGTCCACGTTCCTAACCACTACACCAAACTGGCTCTATGTAACATATTGGGCAAGTCTACCCTTTCCTTTCTTGAACAAGCAGAAAAGCTGGTATGCTTAAACTCAAAATTTCATTTTAACCTACATCAAACATCAGATGGGGCTTTTTAGTTGATTTTTCAGCATTTTCATCAAAAATGTTCAGTTCAAGAGAGTACCAAGGAATGAGCTCATTCAGAAGCATCTTGTTAGCACTTTAAAAACTACTGATAGCACGTTCTTCATTAATAGGGTTCAAACCTCTATAGTAAGTAAAGATAGTGGATTCCATAATTAAATTACATGCAGAGTGCAGATGTATTTATTTTCTTGCATCTATTTTGAATTTACTGCCAATTGACATAATGCTCTATTTTTATGTTCTGTTACTTTGGACAAAACATTCCCCCCCCCCCCAAAAAAAACAGTTAGCAGTTTTATACCTTCTATGACCTGCCACTCCTCCCTCCCAAATTAAGAATTCCCAACATTTTGGGCCTCACTTCATTGCAGAGATGCTCCAGACACTTGATCATTTGAAATGTGTTATAGAAGGAAGGTTGTACAGATACCAAGGACTGCCACAAAGACAAATAAGTGGGTTCAGATCAAATCAAGCCTGAACTCTCCCTAGAAGCTGAAATGACTAATCTTGAGGCTATCATCTGCCACAGTATGTGAAGATGAATATCTGGAAAAGGCAATAATGCTAGGAGAAATTGAAGGCAGCAGAAAAAGAGGAAGAATTAGCATGAGATGGATAGACTCAGTAAAGGAAGCCACAACCCTTAGTTTGCAAGACCTGAGCAAGGCTGTTAACAATAGGATATTTTGGAGGATATTCATAGGATGCTTTGGAGGACATTTGCAGGACCCTCATACCTTCACAGCCTGTTTGGTGTAGTGGTTAAGAGTGGCAGACTCTAATTTGGAGAACCAGGTTTGATTCCTTACTCCTCCACATGCAGCCAGCTGGGTGACCTTGAGTCATTCACAGCTTTCTCAGTTCTCTTAGTATTCTCAGCCCCACCTACCTCACAGGGTATCTGTTGTGGAGAAAAAAGGGAAGGTGACTGTAAGCTGCTCTGAGACTCTGAGTGAAGGGCAGGGTATAAATCCAACCCTCCCCCCCACCTGCCTCTCCAAGTATGATTCTGTCTTCTCCAATCTTCATCTTGGCATTTACTGAAGGTCTTTGGTCCATGAAATGTCCACCTTGTATCAGTGAGGGAGAGGGCCTTCTCAGTAGTGTCCTATGTCCTGTGGAACCAGATGCCTGAAGAGTTGCATGCCTCATGGGACATCCTTTGGTTCCATAGGGCATGTGAGGCTGCTTTTTTTCCCGGGTGGCCTTTGAGTGATTGTGATCCACCAGCCAGCTGTTATTCTCCAGCTGTGTCTTCACCATCCACACATCCTACCCTGCTTTATAGTGGATAGATTTTAATGGGGATGGATTTTTAATTATTTTATATTTTTAAAGTTTATTGTATCTTTTGTATTGTTCTTATTGGGTGTATTTTATATGCTGTTAGCAGCCCTGAGTCCCATTCAGGGGAGAGGGAGTCAGATATCAATTTGATAAATAAATAATTCATAGTGCCACCGTAAGTCAGAAGGGACTAGATGGCCCTTAACACATGGAGAGAAGTACATCTTGTTCAAGCCTCATCAGAGAGCATGTAACTGCTTCCCTCTTTGTACTCCACCAATGAGTCTCATCTTCCATTTTTTTGCTCATTTACCAACTTTAGAAAAATCCTATTGGAGCTCTTCAATCTTCTTGGCACTTCTCCATCCTATCTACTTTGGTGTCATCCAAATCTGGGCTTACTCCTCTTTCCAAACCATTTGTGAACAAATTAAATAGCACCATTCTCAATTATAAGGAGGTATTGTAGGTGACAGAATGCCATGCACTCAGTGAGACAATGGCCATGCTTCCCCAGCCAGATGAGGACATACACATGATGCTGCCTTATTTCACATAAGGTCACTGGTCTGTCTTTAATACTGTTACTGTTACTGCAATAGCTTTCAGGGGTCTGTGGCAGACACGGTTGTCTTACAGTACTTGCTACTAACTGCATTTCTCAGCAGAGTTATACCTTTCCAAAAGCATTTACTGCAGTGGATTTAGGAGGGTATAAGTGTATTTAGGGTTTCACTGTGAATTCTTGAAGCTTTCTGTTTTGATAAACACTTGTTTCTTTAAGTATAGCAACTTAAACAAGCAAATATTATGCCATTTTACTATGTTCATTGCTCACCCCATTTCTGCTCAGATTATGACCCCCCCCGCCCCAAAGAAGCACCAGTGCCAGAGTCTCTTAGTAAAACATTAATCTTGGATCACAGGTTTATTGTATGGATTTTGCAACACAGCCCATATTACAAACATTGTCTGGGAAACATTTACAAGAATAAATAAGATGGACTTGCAGTTATTAAAAAAAGATTACACTTCACTGTAATGTACAGTCAAAAAATATATCTGATATTCATTGACTTGACACTATTTACCTTTCCTTCTTGTAAACTAGGAAAAGAAAAACTCTGAATGCACAGTGCTGACTTTTCAGGATTTAGTTTTTTCTGTTTTTTTTTAAATACGTGCTTTATCTATCAAACATCCAAACTGTACAAGTGAGCTTAATTAGTAACCTTAGGCATCCAGGGGATACTGCAAAAGAAAAGAAATTTAGCTCTCATGCAACAACCCCTCCAAGCTAGCAAAACTGGTGGATCAAAGGAGCTAAAACAGGAGTAAATCAGCTAGCTTGGGATGTCAGCACAATTCCCCCCTCCCCCAGGTTTGCAGGCAAAAAGTAATAAAAATGTTGGTAAAATACCTTTTTGGAAGCCATTAGATCTTGATTTCAACAGATAATAGTGGGGTGGGGGGGAGAGGAAATCAACAGGGGTAGATTTGTGCAATGCTTATACTTCTCTCCTCATTTGCCTTTGCAGTCTGTGTGGGATGCCTTTGTAATTGCTTTTTTTTTAAAAAAAAAATGTATCAACGAGACCTGATTCACAAGACTATTTTTTTACTTGGACAAAGTCACTAAAATGTGACTTTCTCCTGCTAAGCCACTGTACTGAAGTAGTCTTGTGAATGCATGATCTTGAAGTAACTGCCTAGAAAACTGGGGGGGGGGGGGGGGGGGAATCCAAGATATGGCAAGTTGTGATGTTACTTTAGAGAGGGCAAAATTTACAGACTGGCTTTCCAGTCCCAACCTTTGTGGCAACAATCCTCAGATTTTTTTTTAAAATGACTATGTTAACTGGGCCTACTTGTGATTTTGTTTTTAAAGAAATTTTGAGATAAGGGGGCAATTAGTTCTCATCTGTGTGTGCCGGTGATTAATTTTTTTTTTTGCCAGTTGTAGCCATTTGCTTTTGTGGTAACTGACAAAAGCTTGCAAACACAGCAAATCATGTGATAAACTAGCTCTTCACGTTGGAACTAGAAACTGAGATTGTTTCTTGAAGATCTGCATAGACAAAATGCACCAAATGAGCCTTTTTTTGACACCAAACCTCAGAATTTCAACCCTCTGTACAACAATAACAAACACAAGGACATCTATGGCTTTCTTTCATTTTCTCCTTAATACAGCATAGCATGAGAAGTTAAAGGTTAAACTGTTGAAATGGTCAGTGAATGAAACTCCAACCTGGTTTCACCCGTCCCCCAATGTTGACACTTTCCCCCCCTTTTTTTTTCTTCTTCTCCTTTTCAAGCATTTGTTCTGCAACAGAGCTACAAGCACCAGCCTTTTACCATTCATTTCTTCATTACCAAGCTAGAGTTGTTCTAGTGGCTAAGACAGGGGCAGGAATTTATGAGACAGACACCTTTGTTGAAAAAGTACAAGAAAAATGATCTTTTTTGAAAAGGGCAATCTGGTTGCCAACGGTGCAGAGATTTTAGAGATTTACTGTTATCATGTTTATGTTAGGCCAACCGCTCTCTGCATCTGCTGCTGCCTTGTCCTCTCTGAATAAACTGCTTTTTAAAATAATCTCAAACTGTTATGTATGTGAAGAACCCCCTCAAGAAAGGGAACCAAGTAAAAGGTGCAAAGATATTTGTGTTGAGTCTACATGAAATCTAGAACAACACTTCTTGGGCTGTGTGTGAAAATCTTCATTTTCTCTTTGAGGCATCCTCCCCCCCCTACATTGTGATAGAAATGTAGATGTTAACATTTGCAGTTCTATTCTTTGACATGAGAAAGGTGACTAATGGCTTTACTTAATTAGTTTCAATTCAGTATCATTTTGACTTTGAAAGTGTGTGGCATTTGAGAGAATTCTTCTCTTTAAAAAAATCACTCAGCAAGGAAGATGAACTAAAGTCTTAATGGATTCTTAGTCCTCATCAAGGCTTACCTATTAGTATCCAGACGGAGTATGTCAGTGTGTTTTGAACAGACCCCCCACCATCTTGTTTGATCTTTCATTTCATTCAATCACATTTATTTGGGGGGGGGGGGAAGGCTGGAAAATGTCAAGCATTTCTTCAAGTTTAAAATAATTTTTAACAACAGTGAATTAATTCTTCCTTCAAAAGCACTACTGAATGGGTGTTGCTCCTTTGAATGGATGAAAGGATTCTACTGAACCATGGCTGTGTGCGAAATGCAGAAGTCAGAAAATAAGCTGCAAATTAAATTCCTTTCATGTATTTGAGAGGTATTTAGCCATAAGAGAGGCTGCATAGTTGCCTTATCCACAAGGCATGGTGACTCCATTTATATTTTTAATATTCTTCTTCAGTTTTAGGGTTGCTAGGTCTTCTACTATAGCAGATCCTCCTAGTAACTTGTTGTTGTTTTTTGCACACTGGTGCCTACTTATGGTTTTTAAATTTTTTTTACCAAAAATGACAGCATGCCAGCACAACATTGGCACTCTACTCTTCACCCCCAGTTGTTCCCAGGGGTTGCCAGCAGGAACCTGGCAACACTAATAGGTTTAGATACCAAAAACATTCAATCCAGAGAAAGTAAAAGCTTCAATCTCTTCACATGTCAACTAAATCTCTCCCTTCAAGTCCAGTGGCACATTTAAGACCAACAAAGTTTTATTCAAGGTATAAACTTTTGTGTACACACACACTTCTTCCGATACATTGGCTGCGGCCACACGCACTAAATAATGCACTTTCAATCCACTTTCAATGCACTTTCCAACTGGATTTTACTGTGTGAACTGGCAAAATCCAGTTAGAAAGTGGATTGGAAGTGCATTATTTAGTGTGTGTGACCGCAGCCATTGAAATGGAAGTTACTAGTCCATGCATACAGGTAGTGAGCAGCAAATTAGCATACAACATAAAGAAGATGTTTAACAGATGCAAGGACCAAACAGGAATAACAAGCTTAATTTATATGGTCACCAATTGTTTGGATTTAATTCTGGGAGGAAACATAGTGAACAAGTAAATATATCAGAATTGGAGATTGATGTGTAAATCTACCCTTAATTGTGGAATGCTGGGCATTAACTGAGGCCCTGTTGTTACATTCCATCCATCTCCTTTCAAACATGGAGGTAACCAACAGCATCCTATATGTATGGACTGGTAGCTTCCATTGCAATGTATCTGAAGAAATGTGCATGCATATGAACGCTTATATCTTGAATAAAACTTTGTTGGTCTTAAAGGTGCCACTGGACGCAAACTTTGTTCTGTTGTTTCAGACCAACACTGCTACTCACCTGAATAAATCTCACCCTGTCTTTCAAAAACATGCACACACCTGGGATAGTGCTGTAGTAGTATGATTTTTCTCAACAAAAGGACCAGTTGCAGTTACCAGTAACCAGTTGCTGGTTACTGGTTGGTACAATCACTGTATTTTATGCTCTGGTATGGATCTCAACCTGTCTCTCTAAAACAAGCACACACCTGGAATAATTTTGCACTAACACTATGGCTGGATTCAGTCATCCAATTTCCCCCCCAACAACTTGATTATTTTGGCACTCACTGGCAAAAATTCAGTGAAACCTGGCTGTGTAAACATAGCCAACATAATGTACTATAACACTACCACAGTTTCAGTACACTTCATTTTTCTAGCTTGTCCAAAACGACTGTACTTGAACTTCAACTGCCATGATGGTCTTCATCAAGTCATTAACTTTTAGTCTCAATTGCCTTATTTGGAGGGAACTACAGTGACCTATCCTGTAAGGCTAGTTAATGAGATAAGGTTTGTAAATAAAGTAGCATTAGTTTAAAGTATTATAAACAGTAAATAGTTACAGGCTGGGCTGCTCGCCACTAAAACTTATGCAAGGCCTGAGTTTTGTCTAGAGCTGGCTCTTTGTAAGCTTGCAGTTAAAAAATGGGGAAACCATCATGGTAAAATTTGAGACTAAGCTCTTCTGGCACAAAGTATAAAAAAATTAAATAAGTAGATCTTAAAAAAAATTAGCCTCACCAATGGAATTACTGTATCATTCAAGTTAACATTAACATATCAGAGATGTCCAGATTTTAAAAAAATACTATACAAAGCCTTATTTTAATGTTCTCATACACAGTAAGTGGTCAGCATAAGATAACATTCATATGTTGTCTCCCATCATAAGGTTGGCTATTTCACTGTAGAAATTCAGGACACACGTTTGTGTTTATCCATATAGACCTCCAGAACAATTGTCCACAAAGAGCCTTCCTTGGAAATGCAGGTTTCATTTCAAATAAAATATAGTTGCTGTACAAAAGTTTGCTATGTGAATGCTTCTGTTGAACAAATAAACATGTGGCTTTTGTAGATGTGTGTGCCCTAAGTACCATTCAGATAATATTTGTAGCTGGATTGAATGCAGTACTTGCAATGTGGCTATGTAGACATATAGTGTTACATAGCATTTTGCAATGTTGTGCTTTTTTTTTTTTTTTGCATTGACCTCCGTTTTATTAACCAAGTATCCATATTAAGTTTTGCAATGACTTTAAGGAAATGCAACTTGGTATCCACTATTCATGGAGAGCGAACAGTTCAGCCAGCATGAACAAGTTAAGCTTGTAGCAGAGGGATACACCCACCCAAGAACCCTGAACCCCTACTCCTGGAGGACAGCTTCTCAAGTACTAGGAATGTGCCCTCAAAAATCATGGGGGAGGGGCAACTGAGCCTTTGATGTCAGCCCCTCTAACTGGACAGGGAGAGCAAAATGGGAATTCCTTAAAGTCCTAGGCTGATTGGCTACTGTTGAGCGGAGAGATGGCCCACAATACTGGCTTCAAAAGGGAAGAAGAGCAAGCTTTCCGGCCCAGCATTTTGCAATGGTGTGTGCGTGGGAATCTAAAATTCAGATACACAGTTTTTCAAAGATGGGAATTCACATTTAAAATAAAAGTTGGGTGTCAGCTGATATGATATGTGGTTCCATGAGATAACAACTGCAAACATAAAAAAGTGTGAATTTATACGAAGCATACAAGATTCTTAAGCAAAATCTCTTAAAATGTACATTCAGCTTTGTGCCTTAGAGACAATCTTAATACTCCTTTTAATGATAAATGAGGTGGGCGAATGAAACCCACCACAACCAGGAAGGGGCATTATTCTCTACTAAGGATATTAGTAGCAATTAATGCCACAGACACAGGGCTCTGCCCCCCTTCCCATCCTGTCCAATTTCTTGCCCAGTTAACAAAGTCCTAGTGCAGGGGAGCATGGCTTGAACACTCTGAAAGTCATCCAGGCTTGGTGACGTCACTGTGAGTGGCTTACCAGAAACTATATGTGATGTCAGCACAGGACTGTTAGGTGGAGAGAATTCCTGAACTCTGGTGGAGCGAGCCTGGAACAGCCCCCTTCTAGCGCCAACAGATGGCTAGGAAAATGCTATGGGCCCCCAAGAACCAGCTATCCAAGGATTTTTTAAATTTTATTTTATTGTTCGATTTATATCCCGCCCTCCTTGCAAAGCAGGCTCAGGGCAGCTCACACTCATCGAGAGAATGACTCTACAGCAGACACAGGACAGCCTGAGGAGTGAAAGAGCCTCAAGGATAAGATACTATTCCTCTGGATAAAAGGAACTGAAGCAACCTGGGGATGTTTCTAGCTAGGGCTTTTTTTCTGGGGGAATGAGCCAGAATGGAGTTCTGGAACCTTTTCAACAAAATTCTTTTTTAAATGTTTCAGAAGTTTTCAGTATACAGATTGAAAACTTCATTTCCCTCTTGAGAGTTATGACACCTCTCTCTCTCCTTTTAAAGCCCTGTTTCTAGCTGTCCGTCACTCAGTGGGAGGAGTACTGGCACCCAGATGGTCACATGCCAAATGCTGGGCTTGTGCCCTCTGAGGTCACAGTACTGTCAGAGGCATACTCTGGCTCTTCAGCATTACCAGAAAGCCATCCTGGATTGTTTCCAAACAAGCTAAAAACGTCTTTACCTCTTCAATGAAATCAGGAATCCTGGCTCACCTTCAGTGGTCATTTCCTACAGAGAAGACTGGCTGTTAGCTAAACACTTTTGGTCCCCAGAACATGTGATATTGGTTATTTACAATAAGTAAATGAGCAAGTCAGGATTGTAGTGTGTGTGTGTGTGTGTGTGTGTGTGTGTGTGTGTAGGGGGAGAAAGGTACAGCATGATACTATGTACCTTTACTTAAAAGTTCCATGACTTCAGAGGGGCGTATTCTTCAGTAAGTGTACATAGAACTACAGTTGTTATCTATACACTTAGTAATGCTTCAAAAGCCTGAAAAATCTGACCAGAAATCACCTTCTTTGAATGCATGGAGTGTGTGTGTGTGTGTGAGTGAGAGAGAGAGAGAGAGAGAGAGAGAGAGAGAGAGAAAGCGTATTACATAAGCAGTCCTAATTGCTGACCTTTGCATTATCATTTGAAGGTCACAGCAGAATTTCATATATACGACTCTTAAGTGATTTGCAGTGAAATCTTGTACAAACTTATACCAGTTTAAGCCCCACTGAGGTCTTCTGACCTTCAGATAAGCATAAGGAATCCTCCTCCACTCCCATGTATTCAGAAAATTGCCTAGCAAGGCAACAGAAATGTGTATGCATCTTGGCAAGTTGTCCATTTCAGCTGTTGTCAGCCCCCAAATTTAGAGACACATTTTGATGGTGTTCTGTTACTTTTTTATTGATGCTGAGTACTGCATTGTTTTAATGCTGTTGAATTAAGCTGTTTTATAGCTTCTGTTTAATATGAGATGTTAATTGTGTTTTTTT
This sequence comes from Lepidodactylus listeri, assembly GCA_029233225.1. Lineage (NCBI taxonomy): Eukaryota > Metazoa > Chordata > Lepidosauria > Squamata > Gekkonidae > Lepidodactylus > Lepidodactylus listeri. The sequence continues at coordinate 43,166,059 of JARCFY010000002.1, read as the reverse complement.
TTAAACTTTTTAAAAAGATTTAACAATGTGTATAAAAGGACTTGAGCTGTGGAAGATGTGGGATAAAAATATTTTAAATTGATAATAAACAAATCTGCTTCGAGCAATCTGGATCAGGATCTACAGCAAAAATGTTTGCTAAGAATAATATTCTTCACACCCCAAAAGTTTACTTCATACTCTTATATATCTTCAGAAACAACCAAGTTCAATCCAAACCTTTCTTTTGTCATTCAACTCCCAGGAACAATGGGATGGATCCTACCCCTATCCCGCCACTCCACTGAGCACAGTTTGTTAGTTTATGTACTTAGTTTAAAGCCCTGCTCTGTTCCAAGGATACCTTCTCCAATTTAAATGGCTCTTCTGTTGGAGGAAGAGCCACAAGTCGGAGGAAGACTCCTTAGGCTGGAAGAAGGCTATTATGAAGATAGTTGGATCCACCCCACCCATAATTTCATTTCTGCCACTTCTCTTCAGCCTTTTGCCCGCTTCCCAGTTCCTTTCCACTGACAATTTTCTTGCATACTCCCTATGGAACCTTTGCACCCAAGTTAATGGGCTGGTGCAATGGTTCAGTATATCTAAGGGTCATTTTACACCTCCCCTCTAAAGTAGTTTGACTGCTGTCTTTTCCTGTGCTGATTTCACAGTGGTGTGAAATTTCACTCCAGGGGGTCTAAGTGCACTAATCAACAGCAATTGTTTAAAGCAGAATAAAGCTGGTTGAATATTAGCTTGGCCACAGGAGGGCAATTAGTAGATGTGGACATTTCAGTAGCAGCACGGTTTCACACCGCACAGAGGTGTGGGCAGGTTTTTTTGGAACTAGAATGATTCCAGCGGGAAAGTCAGATGTAAAAACAGCCTAAGCCTTACAATACTCAGCCAAGTCAACTCCCCCATTAGCATGTACAGCAGAAAGTGGGATCACAAGGTCAACCTGACTAAATCAGTCAGCACAGGGAAAGGACATAGAGAACTAAAACAGCATAGCATCTATTGTCGGGTTCTATTTGGTTCTGGTTTTGTGCCAAACTGGGAGCACAGGAAGTTCCCAGGAGAACATGTCCTTTGCTTTCCCTTGAGGTTGACTTTCTTCCTCTTCCTTTATTCATCGATTCAAACACCTTACACCAGCAGTGATACAGAATTCATCACGCTCCAGCTTAGGAGCCGGTCTGTATCGAAACAACCATTAGTTGGCTTCATCCAGATTATTACATACATCAAGCAGATAGAACAAAGTTTGAGTCCAGTGGCAACTTTAAGACCAACAAAGTTTAATTCTGGATACAAGCTTTCTGTGCTTGCACACTTCATCAGATACACTTTGCTGGTCTTAAAGGTACCACTGGACTCAAACTTTGTCCTATTGCTTCAGACCAGCACAGCTACCCACCTGAACCTATCATCAAGCAGATAGTAAGTTCTAAGTGCTGATTCAGTCACTATGGCTGCGATCACACACACTCAATAATCCACTTTCAATGCACTTTCCAACTGATCTTTGTTGTGTGAACTGGCAAAATCCAGTTTGAAAGTGGATTGAAAATGGATTATTTAGTGTGTGTGATCACACCCTATGTACTACAAAAGACAATTAAAAAGCCCTAACAGCCCTAACACTTATGCAAATCCACCCCCCACTGCCCCGCCCCCCACATCAGTTAAACTTTGAGTCTACTGGCAAACCCCATAAAGCATGCCTATCTTCTCTGCACTGGAGTATATCATTTCTTCAAGTACAGAATTTAGCTGGGTTGTTGAGTGTTTGGAAATTTTCATTTCATTCCAGTTTCTAAGGGCATGTTCAACTAAAACACTTTTAATTAGGGTTCCCAGCCTTCAGGTAGGGCCTGGAAATCACATGGAATTACAACTGATTTCTAGATGACTGAGATCAGTTTCCCTGAAAAAAAAAAGCTGCTTTGATGGGTGGACTCTATGACATTATACCCCATGGAGGTTCATTCCCAAATCCTGTCCTTCCCAGGTTCCACCCCCAAATGTTCACAGATTTCTCAGCCTGGAGTTGGCAACCCTACAATGTAATCACTTTGCTGAGTGTGGGAGGCCAGTCTTTCAGGCCACATAACCTGCCATGATTGCTCTAAGTCATCACTCATGTGCTTAAACAGAAGCACATCTATCCGTACGATCAGAAGTGCCAAAAACACACATTCACACTGCAATCCTAAACAGAGTTACGCCCTTCTAAGCCCGCTATTTCAGTGGACTTAGAAGGGACACTGTTTAGGATGGCACTGTCAGTATCCTACCCAAAACACTAATCCGTGATTCTAGGTGCCATGGTAAGTGACCATCTCTGCAGCTAACTGACTGAAGTTAAAGTTTCCTTGAAAAAATACTTTCACTGATAGAAAACCCCTACTTTAAGAACATATCATTAATATACAGAGAATGCACTTTCTCCAGACTGCTTAAATTGAGACAACAGCAGTTAGGTTAGGGGATTCATAAAGTGTACTATTGTCACTCTTGATTTGAAACTAAAAAAAAATTTAAAAACCTTGTTGCTACCAAGATACCTGTTCCTCTTTACCTATGTTGTTTCTAAGATGTCAATATCTCTACCTTGTGTTTCATTTTCTATGGAAAATTAATTCTTACCTTATTTTTCAAACATTACCCAACTATCACAGGGTCTCTCTGAAGATAGATTCAGGTGCGTGGCCATGTTGGTCTGAAGCAGCAGAACAAAGTTTGAGTCTTCAGATATCGAAAGAAGTGTGCTTGCACATGAAAGCTTATACCTGAATAAAAATTTGTTGGTCTTAAAGGTGCCACTAGACTCAAACGTTTTTCTGGGTCTCTCTCTGTTTCTGTTTTTCTGTCTCACACATGCATTCACAGAGCTGTTTCCATGAGCCCACTGCATATAAGAATGGCTTCTAGAGAAATTCCCTTGGGTCACTACATGAAAGAATGTGTCACCCAAACTGGTCATCCTTAAAATTTGGTCAAATATAAGCCTGGATTCTTGAGACTGCCTAATAGAAAGTTACAAAGGAGCCACTCTGGAAAGTATATTCATAGGTAAGTACCATGGAAGCCCTTTCACAAATCAACTCCCCAGGTGTAAAACGTTACAGCAGAATTTGTTTCCACCCAAGAGCATTTATAATTATATAACATATTGCAATTATAGTAATATCTGGTGGTAGTGATGCCTTACTTTTCACATCTTTATATAAAGCAGGGGCAAAATAGGATTATGCCACTGCTCTCTTTTGGGGGGGCATACTTGAGACATCCGGTTTTCACCATGGACACTCATAGTTACCTGTGCCCCCAATTTAGGACCTGTGGCACACAACTGAATGCATGAAAAGTGCCCTGGAAAAGATAATCACTGAACTGAGAACAGGAACCCTAATATGGAGATTGTAGATACCTACACATTGGTTCAGTAATCTCTGCATCACCTATGTGAGGAAATACAGAACTAGTGCAGGCTAAGTAAGGAACTCTGCGAATGTAGACTGCGGGAAATGGGAAAATGTTATGCCAAGCACATCTGCTTTCCAAATAAGCAGCAGGTCAATGTGCTCTAATAATATATCTAGAGTATTTTGTATCTATCAAGCAAATATCAAATCTGTTTGATTTTCAGCAGCCTTTGTTATAGCACTTCCATGAAGATTTGATTCCAGATTTGCATTCTGTGACTTGTACAGCTTCTTCTGAGTTATTTACTTGCATGTTGCAATCACAAATTGTTTCACTAGAATTTAATTATTTTATCCTCCCAGTGAACTTATAAAAACAGGCCTTTGTTGCCTTTGGTAATTAAAGGTACCTTCTAAATTAAGATGTCTTGCAGCTATCACTGTTTTACCCTTAAAAAAAGAAATTAACACTATATTTTAAATGCCAGAAATCAATGAGTCTAAGGCGTGACAGCCTGGTTATTAATTAAGTAACCAGAGCGGAGAATCACATCAGTGAGGTCTTGCATGAGAGACTTCTGTTAAAGAAAGAGCTTGTCCCTGTGATGTGCTGTTGCAGTGACCAACCTCAGCAAAGCAGTAGAATCTGTGTCAGGTATCCCAGGGTTCATACGAACACATGAAGTTGCCTTATGCCAAGTCAGACCATTGATCAAATTAGCTTAGTACCATTTGCTTGGACTGGCAGCAGTCTCCAAGGTCTTAGGCACAGAAACGTCTTCTCTGTTTTTGAGCTACGTCCTCTCTCCTAACATAGTTACTTATATAGTGAATTGGGGATCTTAACAAAAACAAAAACAAAAATCGCCTCCCTGTATACATTGTTTGTTTGTTTCCATCAGTGAAAAGATTTGTGGAAAACAGAACACATTAGAGAAGAGCTGGAAGAATCATAGAGGAGCAGGCATATAGGCAACATTTTTGTCGCTGTGGTTTGGTTTATATGTTGTGGCAAATATCCATGATGTTCGGTTTCCAGTACAAAAACCATACATTTGCTATTATGAATAAATGACCTGAAGAGGAACCAGGTTTGAAATAATTATTCCATATGAAAGCTGTTGCACAGAAAAACCAATTGAAACTAATGCATAAAAAAAATCCAGCTAATTTCATTTGTCACATGCCAGATTTGGGTCACTGAATCTTCCCCTCAGGGAGGATAATGTTGCTACAAGAACCTCATGCAAAGTGAGGTTCACTTTAAAAAGATGGATGCAGGGTTTTTTTTTGTTTTTGCTTGATACAACATTCGAAAGAAACCAGTTGGCTAAGCAAACAATGATGGCTAAACACATAAATACCAAACATTGGAATAGCTACTTCATTTCAACAGGATTTTACAGTTCACAATGAAACGGAATTCAGCCACTTCATATTAACCAGGTTACAAGTGGTTCTGCAGCTCTATAATATAATTGTTGACCTGAGACAACAAAGCAGAATTGTGTGATTTTAATTTCCAAGAATAGCTTCTTGGGACATCACAGAAAACTCCGTAGCATATAACTTTGACCTTTTCCCACTATCTACGTTCTTTGGGCATGCTTCCTTACATCTCTATAAAGTTCTCTTCTTTTGAAAGGCAAACTGGTTCTCATGTTGGAGATGAAGAGTATGGGACTGTTGACACACTTCTATCTGTGTAAGTGGCAAAGCTTTTACGTGAAGAGACACAACTTTCATCACAACCATTTTACCAAGTCCCACTTAGGAACTGCATTGCAGGAGAACTGTCTGAGAACACTGCATTTAATTTTAGGTGATCTGCCATATACTGAACCATGACAACTCTGTGCTGCTCAGGCTGAATACCATGGCTTCATCACACCACTTATTTTGGGAATTTTGATTAGAAAGCCTAACCTGTGGAAACAGATTTGATGATACCAGAAACTCACACTGAGTTTTCATACAAATGTGGTTAATATGAAGGTGGGAAATTTATCTATTTTTAATAGAATCAATTCCTTTCATGGCATCAGCCAACCCAGTCTATGATGAACCTGCCAACTTGATGATTCCACACTGCATGACACAACAGGCCCTTATCGAAAGGCTTATGGATGGTGAAAAGAAAGCCCCGATATATTCTAATATGGGCAAACATTTTAAGATCATCCTTCCATTTCAACCTCTTTTTAAAGAGACACTGCACACAAACAAATATTCAAAGGTGAAATGGAAATTAGCTTCATTACAAACCAAAGAACAATAATAGCTTGAAGCATGACATTTCAGGGTGTCCTCAATTCAGGAAGTGTGTGACTTTATAGAATTGCTTTACCAGAGCTGCAGCTAACATGAACCAGTAAGATGTAACCAACCCATGCACAATAGTGGAAATCTAGCAGCACTGCTTAGCAACTGAGGCTGAAAATTCACAGCAGCTTCTTGGTTCCATGGCTGGCTTCTAAATCAAGGGACGATGGCAGCAGATAGAAAATTACAGCTTCATGGCCATGGCCTTTTCGTTTGGAAAAACAGATCACAAAGGCTTAGGGTGCTGAAAGCTTCAACGTGTCTACTGAAGCTTTCCTCCACTGCCAAATGGCTGATACATGAAATTAAAAACATAAAGTGAGGATTTGTGGAAAATAGAAAGAGGAGCTAAAAGACGGTGGATTATCACAGTATTTTTTTTTCTCGTCTGTATTCAAGGAGAAACAAAAATGCACATCCAAAATGGCAGAGAGAAGCGGTCAGAAGGGATTAGAAAGCAGAGTCTTCCAGCCTGCCTCCTGCTTTGCCAATTTGTATCATAGGCTGTTTAAAAAATTGAGAGGCTCCTGTAGAAAGCAGATGGCAGCAGATCCCTCCTCCTTCTAGCCGGCACTGAAAACTGACCCAGTCTCTCACTCAAGGATGAAGAGCTTTACTCTCGTCACCCCATTATTCCTTTCAAGTGAGGGGAGGGGACCAGCGTCCTTCAAACATCCAGGCTCTTGGAATTTGGAAAGCTCCCTGCCCTCCTGAGCTAAAATGAACTCAAGTATTCCAGTGCAACCTCGTATACAAATTTATACTGTTCCTGAAAGAGAGAGAGAGAGAGAACACTGTGAGAAAAATAAATGTTTTCAACTTCAGCATGTATGTTTAGACTCCATATCTTTTACATAGTGGTGCTGATGTAGAGGAAGACGAGGAGTAGTTGGTTTTATACCCGATCCTTCACTACCCGAGGGAGTCATCCATCTGGTTTTATGTGGAGGAGTGGGGAATCAAACCTAGTTCTCTAGATTAGAGACCGCCACTCTTAACCACTACACCAAACTGGCTCTCATGTACATGCAGAGAATCCCTATTTGCACATAATATCTACCCACCCCAATTCATTTCTATTGTTATGTCTCTCTCTCTCTGTTTGTGTAGTAAACCCTAATTTCTAAATCCCTCCAAAGAGCAGCATAGAAGATTTTTAAAAAGTAGTTCGGCTTTAAAAGAAAACCTTGACTACTTTGACAAGTAACCCATAGCATCTTTTCTGTACACAAATTTACCTTCTATGAGGAGCCAGTACTAAAGGGACATGCATGGAAGTGAGAGGACTTACAGCATATGTTACAAAGCATTAATTTGATGATGGCTATATTACAACAGATGTGGTCATATTGTTTTATATCTGAACTCAATTATAATTATAGTCAGTGTCTTTTTAAAAAGCATTCATTTGCAGCTGATATATTTTGTGTGCTTTTTGAAACAAATAAATACAAAAGTACATTTTTATAAAAATAAAATCCTTTGGATTCCATTCAGGGTGTATATAGACAACTGCACTCTAGGATTTATCTAAATAACATCCCACAATTTAAAAAAACTGACACAGAAGAGTGAAGGAATTATATATCAAATTGGCAGTCATGCAGATTTCACTCCAAACTGCAGATGAATCCAAGAGGAAGCTTAACTATCTTATTTATATATACCCTCTCTTAGAGTGCTTTCACACTGTGATGTTATCCTGACTCAACTCCATTTCTGCCCTGATTATTTTCTAGGGCCCAATTTACACCTCCCCTCTGAAGTAGTTTGACTGCTGTCTTTTCCTACACTCATTTCACGTTGGTTTCAAATTTCACTCCCTGGGTCTGAAGAGTACTAAGCAACAGGATTTATTTAAAGCAGTATGATGCTAGCTTGACCACAGGAGGGCAATTAACGAATGTAAACAGTAATTTTTAAAATAGAACAAGTATGGTTTGAAACTAGAAACCGGTATAGATGGGTTTTTTTGAAACTAGAATGATTCCAGCAGGAAAGTCAGATGTAGATTTGACCTAAGGATGGTGGGATTGTTTCCTCTCAGACAGCAAATAAAAGTACATGCAAAACATGCATGGAACAGTTTACGTATTTCAGTTGGTGGTGCATTTTTCCATCGCACTTGTCTTTAATTTTTTTAAAAACATTTTTGCACCATGTCAAAATAGTGTTTTTTAAAGAGATGAACTGACTGGTCAGTTTCCTTCTCTCTCATTAACCTGCCTTGCTATATTGTGAAATTGTAATATAGAGATACAGCAAAAATGGAGGGACATTACAAAGTGGGGGGATGGGCAAGAAAAATTAGTGAGAAAATCAAGAATATAAGAAGAGTCCTGCTGGACCAGAACAGTGGTGCATCTAGTGCATCATTCTGTCTCACGCAGTGGCCACCCAGTTCCTCTGGTGGTCCAACAACAGGGTGTTGAGGCTGAGGCCTTCCCCTGATGCTGGTTCCTGGCACTGGTATTGAAAGGCAGTGCTTTCAAAGGCAGTGCTTTCAAAACAGTAATTTTCCACAATGCAGAAGCACACCACCCATAAAATTCAGAAGAAAAGTGTTCGTTTGTTTTTAAAAAATGGCTTAATCCATCATTAAAAATGGAACAACAATGTTTGCCCTTTAAGGTGTCTACAAAAAATAAAAAACTGTTTGGCATCAGAAGCCAAACCAGTTTAAAGAGGCAGTTTGAAAGTGCCCTTCACCTGTTCAACTTACCAGTGTCTCCACCATGTTGGACTTGTTGTTCCGTAAGGTTTTCACTATGTGAAATACATCGATGATGTTTTGTTGCTGGATCATTTCACACACACTGCATATGGCACAGAAGGTGCCACTGCGTCCCCCACCATTCCTATGAACACAAGGGAACAGAAGTTAATATAGGCAGGCAGTTTTATGTTGGCTGAAGATCTCAAGAGATCATGAAATAATGGGAAGACCACCAAGTCATCAAAAATATCTGAATATAACCAGTCACTGGTATTCTGATAGCAGAAACCAAAGATCCTTTCAGGAATCTAATACATTCAGGAGTATATGGGTATAAGATCAAAGAAAATGATGTATTGGGTAGTATGTGAAAGGCTGTATTTTTACAGAATAATCAGTCCAAGTAATTTGCTTTAGGGACACAGTAAGTAATCAACAAGTAAAACTCTGTTTGGAATGGACTTGGCTAATGTGAGTTACGTTCAGTCCTCAGGCTATGCCATGTTTTGAGGTTCAAACTATGTCAAGTCAGGCATGTGACAGAACCTAAATACCTCAGCCCAATCCCCTTCCCCCAAGCTGGCTTTCTGGCTGCAGTGACTTGGAAGCCTCATAGAAGGTCTTTGTGTAGGTCATAAAGCACTCAAATGGCAGTATTACAAGGACCAGTGACTATGAAACATGTTTTCTGAAGTGCTGATGTACTTAATAAATCATCTGGGAGGATGACATCACCAGGGTTTCAATTTGTTTAGCCTCACCTCAAACAAAACATATTGTTTCCCCAGCTTCATACTTGTTAAATCTGGATATTCCATCTCATCGAAGGGCCTTTTCTATAGCCCGTTGTAATATTTTCCCCTCAGAGGTGGTAGTGGGTCACTACAGAAAGACACCGATGGCTGAGCGTGTCTGCCTGTGTGGTACTGGAGACGTGGATATGATCACACATATTCTGCTTAGTCATGGGTGTTACAATCAAATACGAGCTAGATTTATTCAGCCTATACAGGAAAGATTTTCAGGTTTCTCGAATACTGTAATAAGCAATATGCTTCTATCACATTGGTGTGTGCAAAATTTGTAGCAGCAGCCTACAGAATTCATAAACAGTATGTAAAGGTGTGATATAGATATAGATTGATATAGATATAGATCTTTCATTCTACTTGTAAATGCTTCAGTTTTGTTCTGTCTCTACATTAGTGTCTAAATTTCATATTTTTATAGTTATATTTTGATATCCAGTTTTTGATATATCTGGACTGTTTTGTGCTGGTTACGAAGTGTAATAAAGTCATGATGAAATCATCTGGGAAGCTGGAAACTACCTGTCCCTAGGCTGTATTTACATAACAAACCACTAAGCATTCTCATGACATCATCCTAGGCATGATCCCTTGTGGTTTCCATGGTGTCCTATGCATTAGTCAGGTATTCTGGGAAACTACATGTCCAAGGCTTTCTGGTGTCTGGGTTACTGCCATTTCAGAGTTCTTTGCCACAAAGATTAACATATGTTCCAAAGATGTGCCCCCTTCTCCTGTAGCTACAGCTGTTATCAGGTATGTCGGGGTCTCACTGGAACCTGTAGGCACTCTTGGAATTTTGAGAATGTAGAGCGGGTGCCAGTACAAAATGGCTGTGATGGGGTACTGGGGCCAATCACAGCATGTTGTTAACCTCCTATAAATAAGGCAACCGTTTTTAAATGGGTACTCCAAGCAAACACAAAAATGATGCCTTCTGGGTGCTTCTAAAGTGCTTCCTGCCAAATGAAGTGGTGTAAAACCAGGCTGCCTATTTGTTTTGGGGATGAGATGCTTTGAAGAAGAAATAAATGGTGCTGGTGCTGTTGGCACCCTGTTGGCAATCACTGATGTGTGTCACGAAAAGAAAGAGGGCAGCATAGTAGTGGGGTAGGATGGAACTGGGGCATTATAAACCAAGACTGACTTTGAGTGGGCTCAGCTCATAGTGACCTTGAGGATAGCTGATCCTTAAGTTTGAACCGGAAACCCTCCTCCTAATTTCTAAGTCTGACATCATTACTAAATTCACACATTTTGGTTGGCAGTACATCTCAATATATGTCAAACTCGTTGTTTGGTTTCCATGTAGACTCACAAAGGTATAATTACATTGTGGTTCTTCCTAGTTCTTTTACAACCTGATTTTCACATGTGTAATCAATACTGAGCACAGAAAACAAAGGAATAAAAGTACATACAAGCAATGGACTACAGTTCTCCCATCTCGCCCATCATACTGCTCCTGCCATTTCTCTAGCCGTCTGACAACCTTCAATAGAGAGCGTTTGGAAGGAGGTATGTCTCTATACGCTGGCCAGCCAATGTATTGCAAATGCTGAACAATACGGTACCCATCTTGGGGCTAAGAAAAAGAATTACATATTTGCTGGGATGGGAAAAGGTTCAATAAGAAAATTTCTATGTAATATCAAAAATATCACAATTTTAATTATTTATACTAATGACATTTATAAAATGTACATTAATTGCAGGAAGATCCCAATTAAGATAACATAAATATAAATCAATGTATAAATCAATGGTGCAACCTCATTTGGAATAATGTGTGCAATTGTGGCCACCATACTTCAGAAGGGATATTATAGCATTGGGGAAAGTGAAGAAAAGGGCAACTAGAATGATAAAAGGATTGGAACACTTTCCCTATGAAGAAAAGTTAAAGCACTTGGGGCTCTTTAGCTTGAAGAAATGATGGCTGAGGGGTGACATGACAGAGGTTTAAAAGATTATGCATGGGATAGAGCAGGTAGAGAAAGAAGTACTTTTCTCCGTTTCTCACAATACAAGAACTCATGGGCACTCCATGAAATTGCTGAGCAGTCAGGTTGGAACAGATAAAAAGAAGTACTTCTCCCCCAAAGAGTGATTAACACATGGAATTCACTGCCACAGGAGGTGGTGGCAGCTACAAGTATGGACGGCTTCAAGAGGGAATTGGATAAGCTTATGGAGCAGAGGCTCATCAGTGGCTATTTGCCACAAGGTATAGATAGGAACTCTCGGTCTGGGGCAAGTGATGCCCTTGGGGGGGGAGTGCTTGGCAGGGCAACAGTGGGAGGGCTTTTAGTGTCCTGGCCCCACTGGTGGACCTCTTGATGGCACCTGGTATTTTTGGACACTGTGTGAGTGTTGGACTGGATGGGCCATTGGCCTGATCCAACATTGGCTTCTCTTATGTTCTTATGTGACAGTCTGAAAATGCAATTGCAAACCAATTAACTTATGAATTTCGTTAACAGGGTTATACAGGTCAACATGGGTAAGTGTGCTCACTAAAGTTATTTGTTGACTGTTCTTTTGAGTTTTTTAAAAAAATGAAAACATGATATGACCAAAGAGAATCCCAGAAATCTCATATATATACATATGGGGAAGCTCTCTCAGAAAGGAGTTTTTCCTCAGTTGCCACTTTAACAAGGACATGCAGACCAATAAATCCTTCAGTCATAGCAGAAGAACTGATGAAACACTTGTTCCTTTTTTCTGCTTGAGCTCAAGAGAAGGCAAGTGAAGTCTTTCGTAAGCAGCAATGGAAGGGCAGGGAATCATATGGGGGTATGTTCTTCTGTTAGGGGAGGCTTTTGTTTTGTTTTGTTGCAGCTAACTACATCAACAAGTACTTTCCTGAATGGCAAGAACAAATATTTGCAGAAGCTTAATTCTTGGCAATAGGGGTAGATTTTTTTTAACTATTTTTTTTACTAAATTTTAACTGTTACTAACACAGAAAAAAAAGAGTAGTACCACAAGCATTAAAACATGGCAATTAAAGGTACAAGAACAAGAGTGAACTTTCATATCTAGAACAAGTAAAAACTATCTTTAACCAGCACTGAGACACAAATTTTGTTAGAACGTTTGGCTGTAAAACTAAAAACTTTGAACCTGCATTACAACAATAGATATAAGTAACTAAAATTAACCACTGAAATAGAAATGGTATCTCCCAAAGTGACCATATAAGACTGTGGACAGTAGTTAGATCAAAAAGGTTTTAGGGGTGCTTATTGTGATTATTTCCCCTTCTATTTTTTCTATATCAAGTTTCTGAAGGAAAGGGTACCATTTTTCAAGTGGACTGAAGAGCTCCCTGTTTTTTAGATTGATATCGAAGTAGATAAGGCATTTTTCTAGCAGGAAGAATTCCCATATTTTGTTCACCCATTGTTGTATAGATGGAGGGCGAGCATCTCTTTACTTTTGTGCTATTACCACTTTAGCGGCTACTAACAAAACATTGATCAGTTCTCTGTCTCTTGCGGGGGGACGGAGTTTAGGCCAGAGGTGGAGCAAAAAGATTTCTGGGTTGAGCGGTAGGGTATAGCCTGTCAGATCCTTGATGTATTTGGATACTTCGTTCCAGAAGTGACTAATATATTCACAATCCCAACAACTATGAAGGAATGTGACTTTCTTGCTGCAATGCTTCCAGCAATGTGGTGAGGTTTGGGGGATGATGTGTACCAGTTTAGATGGAGTTAGGTACCATCTAAATAAGATTTTGGAGGCCGCTGCTTGAATTACGAGTGAGGGAGAAATTTTTGAGTAGGTGGTCCAAATTTCTGTCCTTTGATCGTCTGTAAGGTGGCGCTCTAAGTCTTTGTGCCAAGCATGCTGGTAGCTCATCAACTTGTGGCAATCCAGTGTTAATAACAATTTATAGATCAGAGCTATGAGACCTTTTTTATTGTTGTCGGTTAGAAGAAGATGTTCAAACATTGATAAGGGTTTTTGATTTTGTCTTTCAGGTGTGGGCAGTCCAGCAGGTGCTGTAGTTGGAGGTACTCAAACCACAGTAAGTGAATTTCATGTTTTGTTTCTAGCTCTTTTTCGTAGCAAGTTGTTTGGTTGTTGATAGAATATTTATAGGTCTAGTGATTCCAGCTTTTTTCCAAGTAAGGAAGGTAAGAGGATCTTTGGCTGGTAGGAACCATTCTTGTACGGTGAATGTGGCTAAGAGAGATGAGGATAAGTCTAGTGTTGTGCGGTGAGTGCACCACGTCTTGATTGTTGCTTGGAGAAAAGGATTGTTGAGCCTTTTGGTGGCTTTGAGGAGATTGCTAGACCAAAGAAGTTTTTTAAAAGTCTGTGAATGAAGAGATGAAGTTTCTTTGTAGGCCCAATAAGCTTGTCTTCATGATGGTATTATCTGATCATGTTGGACAGGATAACCACATTGTAGTAGATGTAGAGATCAGGGATCGAGAGACTGCCATATTTTAGCGGGCGGTATACCGTAGCAAAACTGATCTGGGGTTTTTTGTAATTCCATAAGAATTTGTTGATATTCTTTTGCCATTTGGCAATGGTTGATCACTGTATGGGCAAAGGAAGAGCCCTAAAGCAATATAAAAACTTAGGGAGCAGAAAGGACTTAATTGTTTGTATTCTTTCGAACTATGAGAGGCGTTTGGCATCCCAGTTATGGAGCATCAATTGAACTTCTCTGTCTATGGCCATATGGTTTATCTTAATCAAATCGCTTAGGTTCACCAAAATTTTGACCCCTAGGTATTGCCAATGAGTTTTCACCCATTGGAAGGTGAATTTGGCCTTTAGGAGTGAAGTCATAGTTGAGGATAGGTTTATGGGGTAGAGAGATGATTTGGACTGATTAATTCTAAGACCGGAGACTAGGCTAAATTTATGTAGAGTATCTTGTACTGCAGGTAGTGAGGTTATTGGGTTGGTTAGGTAAACAACTAGGTCATCGGTGAAAAGACTGAGTTTGAACTCCTTGTCTCGTATCATGATGCCCTTTATTAGGGGGTTGTTTCGTAGAGCTTTCATGAGAGGTACCATCACTATCGCAAACAGCAGCAGCAATAAAGAGCAGCCTTGTCTAGTGCCACGTTGCAGCCTGATTGGATTGGATGAGGCACCATTTATTAGTAGGGTGGCCGTTGGGTTGGAATAGATTGCTGAAAGTGCCTTGATGAAGGGTTCCCCAAAGTTCATGTGGTGCAGGAGTTTTTCAAGAAATGAGAATTCAATGGTATCGAATCCTTTCTCATACCAGTAGCAAATCTAGACATGTTTGCATCCGACTATGATGTATCAAATTGATAGTTTTCCTGACATTGCTGGTAATGTCTCTGGAGGGGACCAAGCCAGACTGATCAGTGTGGATGTAAATGTTTATAAATTGTTTGATTCTGGCCATCAGGATAGAGGCAAATAGCTTATAGTCTGTGTTTAAAAGAGATATGGTAGGAGCGGGGGTCTGTGACGTCTTTTGTCTTTTTTTGGCAAAAGGATAATGTTTGCTTGGCACCATGTTGATGGCATTGTTCTAGATGTAAGGACTGAGTTGACCAGTCTTTCCAAGGGTTTGTGAAGAGTAGAGTTAAAAGCTTTATAAAATTCAGCAACATATCGATCGGGGCCAGGTGCTTTATTTGTCTTCAGGCTCTTTATAGCTGCATCAATTTCTGATGGGGTGATTGGCGCGTTTAGCAATTCCCGATGCTCCTCTGAAATAGGCGGAAAATCCGGCGTGGAATGCAGATAGGCATCGATATCCAGATCTGATGGGAATGTAGTTGAGTACAAAGAAGAATAAAATGATTCCATCGCTTGTAGTATATCTTTGGTTGTGGTTAATGTCTTCCCATGCCTATCATGAAGTTGTGTTATGAATCTGTCCGAGCGTTGTTTCTTCAGTCTCCAAGCTAGGAGTTTTAAAGCCTTGGGGCCTTTTGAGGATCTAAAAAACTTGCCAGTAATTATGTCTTTGTGAAGCTCGGAAGAGTCTAATTCACATAGCTGCTTGCGTAATTGAAGAAGTTTAGCATAGACCTTGGGACTGCATGATTTCTTATGAAGCTGTTCTAGTTGCAGAATGTTATGAATTAATTCAGGTTTTTTCTTGTTTTTTTTCTTTATAGTGTGCTGCCAATAATGAGATACACTTCCTGTGAACTACGGCTTTGGCTGCGTCCCATACCGTGTCAATGAAGACCCCACAGTGTGAGTTGTTCTCAAAGAACTGGATTATCTCCGTCTGAAGATCGCCTTTTGCTATTGGGTTTCTTAATAAAGCTACACTGAATTTCCAGTTTCGGGTTGTCTTTGAATCAGTCTGTACCCTGAGCACACAGTTTGCTGGAGCATGGTCAAACCAGCGTTAGATGCCAATAGTAGTTGATTAAATATTGGGAAGTAGTTCTTTCGATGCTAACAAGTAGTCAAGTCTGGTATGGACTCGGTGTGCAGAGGACAAATGAGTATAGTCCCTCTCCGTGCCGTGCTGCCATCTCTATATGTCATAGAGTTCATGGGATTGGATCAAAGAGTGCAGAGCACTTGGAGAGTGTTTATTATGTAGGCGTTTGTTGGGATTGGACCTATCTAGGAAAGTGTCTATGAGAAGGTTAAAATTGCCTCCAATCATTGCTGGGCCAATCTGGAATTGCCGCAGTTTATTTAATGTTTCTGTCAAGAAAGGCATTTGCCCCAAGTTCGGGGCATATATAGATGCTAACGTAATGTCAGAATCATTAAGTCTGCCCTGCACAAAAATGAATCTCCCATTGGGGTCCTTATCAATTTTCCTTAAAGTAAATCTAATGGGTTTTTTTGCAAAAAGGATGGCCACTCCCCTGGATTTGGAGCTGCCTGGTGCAGTGTATTGTTGGGAGTGCCAGTTGTCCAAAAGGGCTCTATTTTGATTTTTGGTATGGGTCTCTTGTAGAAAGACAACCTGTCCGAGCGTTGTTTCTTCAGTCTCCAAGCTAGGAGTTTTAAAGCCTTGGGGCCTTTTGAGGATCTAAAAAACTTGCCAGTAATTATGTCTTTGTGAAGCTCGGAAGAGTCTAATTCACATAGCTGCTTGCGTAATTGAAGAAGTTTAGCATAGACCTTGGGACTGCATGATTTCTTATGAAGCTGTTCTAGTTGCAGAATGTTATGAATTAATTCAGGTTTTTTCTTGTTTTTTTTCTTTATAGTGTGCTGCCAATAATGAGATACACTTCCTGTGAACTACGGCTTTGGCTGCGTCCCATACCGTGTCAATGAAGACCCCACAGTGTGAGTTGTTCTCAAAGAACTGGATTATCTCCGTCTGAAGATCGCCTTTTGCTATTGGGTTTCTTAATAAAGCTACACTGAATTTCCAGTTTCGGGTTGTCTTTGAATCAGTCTGTACCCTGAGCACACAGTTTGCTGGAGCATGGTCAAACCAGCGTTAGATGCCAATAGTAGTTGATTAAATATTGGGAAGTAGTTCTTTCGATGCTAACAAGTAGTCAAGTCTGGTATGGACTCGGTGTGCAGAGGACAAATGAGTATAGTCCCTCTCCGTGCCGTGCTGCCATCTCTATATGTCATAGAGTTCATGGGATTGGATCAAAGAGTGCAGAGCACTTGGAGAGTGTTTATTATGTAGGCGTTTGTTGGGATTGGACCTATCTAGGAAAGTGTCTATGAGAAGGTTAAAATTGCCTCCAATCATTGCTGGGCCAATCTGGAATTGCCGCAGTTTATTTAATGTTTCTGTCAAGAAAGGCATTTGCCCCAAGTTCGGGGCATATATAGATGCTAACGTAATGTCAGAATCATTAAGTCTGCCCTGCACAAAAATGAATCTCCCATTGGGGTCCTTATCAATTTTCCTTAAAGTAAATCTAATGGGTTTTTTTGCAAAAAGGATGGCCACTCCCCTGGATTTGGAGCTGCCTGGTGCAGTGTATTGTTGGGAGTGCCAGTTGTCCAAAAGGGCTCTATTTTGATTTTTGGTATGGGTCTCTTGTAGAAAGACAACCTCAATTTTCTGATGTTTTAAGTCAGTCGCAATACACTTCATTTTGATCCTGTTGCTCAGTCCACAGCAGTTGAGAGTTAAGAACTTTACATCTTTGGGAGCCATGTCATAAGATAGGGAGTGCAAATAAATGCTATACACTGTAGTGGCTTAGTAGCCTCACTTGAGTATTGCAGCCATAAGTCAAACTTAGTAAGCACAGAAACATGACAACACGCTATAATCAGAACACTGAAATGGGTTTTAACCTTGAGGAACAAAGACAGTGAAGTACACCAATTGAAAGCACCACCTTTTTGCAAACTACACATATAAAACTTTTCTATACTAAAGAGTACCATTAACACAAAAAGCAAACAGTTTTGTGGTAAGCTGGTAACTTCAACCCCCAGTCCCTCCCCCCTCCCCTTAAATCAGCAAAGTCCCACAGGGTAGAAGGCGTTTTTCTGTCAAAAGCAAGGAACAACAGTTCAGTGTCCCTTCCCCCCACTGTAAAACAAAAGCTGTCCTGTTGAGTGCGGTTCTTGGCCGCACAGAGCCATAAAGACTCCTTCAGAAGGACAGAGTAAAAGAAAACAAACAAAAAGCACAAAGAACTAACACCTCCTTCCATTAGGGGGGTTTCAAGATTGAGCCCACCCCTCCCTCCGACCCTAACCCAGACAAATAAGGGTTGTAATAATGTGAGGTTAGTTTAAACAGCAAAAACCTGAGAAGACATGGAGCTTCCGTTTAGGCAACTCTGAGAGCATGCTGAGTACTGCGACAGTCAAGGAGTCGTGTTAAGTCTAATTGGGACTCCAGTGGTGCAGCATCTCTGGAGCTTCCCTCTTGCGTTTCTTCATTTGTGAGGCTGGGGGGGTCTGTTGGTTGCTCCAAGCAAATAGCGCGGAGAAGATCAAAGCCGGAGTCTAGGTCATCGGCTTGACGGGAAGTTCCCTGGTATCGTACTTGCTGGTAACCGGTTTGCAGCCATCTGTAGTGAATTCTAGCCTCCGTGAGGTGCTGAGTGATAGGTTTTAGCGCTCTCCGAATCTGAAGGGCATCCGGTGGAATGTCTGGGAAGATGGTGATGGTGTTGTTGTTGTGCTGGAAGCTCCCCTTACCCTTGGCCTCCTGCAGGATGCGATTTTTAGTGCATAGGTCCAGAAATTCAGCAATGATATCACACAGGCCTCTGCGACGTTCTGTTTTAGGAGGCCCCAGACGGTAGGCCCGGAGAACCATAGATGCCACATTGTCGTCAAGACGTAAAGCAGTAGCCAGCCAGGAGGAAATAAAGGAGGTTAGTTCTGTGTTACCTTCAGAAAGTTCTGCAAATCCACAAAATTTTAAGAAACGTTCCCTAGCTTTGTGTTCTAGTGCGAAGATCCTTTCTTTGGCCCAGGTTTCTTTTTTTTTTTTTTGGAGTTTTCTGATATCCTCCTGGTTTGTAATTGAAGCCTCTAATTGAGGCATTCTGCATTGAAAGTTGTAGTGATTCCAGATGCTGTGTCACTGGCTGAAGCATGTCGTTGATATTGTCCAGCATGTCCGATTTAAAAGCTCAGAACATATCCTTAATGTCCTGCTTGTCTTGCCGCGTGAGATTGGACTGGGGCTGGTGCAGGCTCCCACCTTCAGTGGCTATTTTGCACTTGTCTTTCTTGTCTGCTTTGCTGGCCCTACTGGCATCTCCCAGGGTGAAAAAAGCTTTTAGGTCTGCGGTTTCAGTTTCACCGGGCTTAGTGTGATTTCCGCCATTTCCCCCCACGGTCTGGGTGCAGGTCAGTTCGGGAAGGATCGGGAGGGAGGGTAGGAGCTCTCTCAGATAGTGTCCTCCATACTCCGCGCCGATGCCACACCCCAGGGGTAGATTCATACAGTAGTTGCTTCTCCTTAGGCCCAATGGGATCACATTTTAACAATCAATACAGAACTGGTACCTAATTGTGAAATTCTGAAGGTGGCTGAACATCAAGGTTATCTTTGCCATTGGCATTAGAGGATTTTTGATGCTAATGTTTAGAGATTCTTAATAAGCACTCGTCTCTGGACATCTCTCTTCTGTCTGCAGCCTTAAGAGTGATGCTACATAACAAGTTAGAAGGCTCTGACATTTCCATGAATGCATCACCTCTGGAGACTAAAGGGTAGGCTCAAATAAGTTTGAAGGGGAAATTAGAATTCTTGTGGTTGAGAAATTGTAAGTGGCAACAACCTTGGAAGAAAAGCCCACTTATTTTTCTTTTCCTGTGTCTTATACTTTCTGATCATGCACTTCTTCAAGTTAATTGAGAGACAGACAAAGACAGAGACAAAGACACAGAAGAAGAGAAGAGATTGGATGTATACCCCGCCCTTCACTCAGAGTCCCAAAGCAGCTTACAAACTCCTTTCCCTTCCCCTCCCCACAACAAGCACCCTGTGAGATAGGTGGGGCTGAGAGAGCTCTTTTGAGAACTGCTCTTTCGAGAACAGCTCTGACAGAACTATGGCTTGCCTAAGGTCATCAGCAGCTGCAAGTGTAGGAGTGGGGAATTAAACCCAGTTGTCCCAGATTAGAGTCCACGCACTTAACCACTACACCAAACTGGCTCTCTGTTAGAGTTCAAAACTCAACTATGCCATGAAAGCTTGCTGGGAGGCCTTGGAGCAGTCACAGTCTCTGAACCTAGCCTGCTTCACAGGGTAGTTATTAGAATAAATGGAAGAGGAGGAAAAAATGATGTTGTAAGCTGCTTCAGAACCCCAATGGGAATACTTTTTTCTAAAATCTTAAACAGGAAGATGAGTTTTTATGCTTTTAATACTAATACACATTTTGTCTTTTTGTGTGCACTTCCTAGTCTGGATTGAGTTGTCAATTATAAGCATAATCATCAAACACTAGAACAGTTTTAATAAAAAATGTTCTGAAGTTCAGTGTGAAAAGTTCTGTATAAAAACCCTGTGCAGGTACAGAATAGGTCATACAATTATTTTTGCTGTGTGTCACAGTAATCCCATCTCCACAGAGTGATTATTTAAAAAAGGCTCCATGGAAGCCTCAGAGGTAAGTGAATCTTCATACCCTTGCCATGTTGCAAATCCGGAATATCCTGTTGATGATATCTTCATCTATGTCAGCAGAAACAAACTCCACTTGGATTGGCCCATAACAACAGGATGTTTTCTCTGGCCAGTACTGCATACAGAGCTGATTATGGAGAAAAGGAAACAGAGAATGGGAAAAAATAAAAAATAAAAAATTGAAAGGAAAATAATATTAGGAATGACTGGAATTCCCCCATTGATCCCTTACTACTTCAGACTTTCACTCTGTGATGTGTTCTACTCCTCATTTCAAATTTGACTAGGAGACTTTTCTAATATTTATTCTGGAACTGGAGCAGGCACCTCCAATTCATTCATATCTTTTCTTCGCCTCTGTATTGGCAATGCATGTACACGAAACAAAACTTGCTGTGACGATGAGTATGTTCACATCAAGATTCTTTTGTGCCGTATTATACTGATATGTACGCATTGATATCTATCACACTGGTAAAACACCACACACAAAAGTTTAAAGCTGTACACAGAACACATTAAGGCTGTTTTTTAAAATGCATTTTAGCATGTAAATACTGGTAGTGTACCAGAGTAGAAAAGATCCAAACACATGGAAGGAACTGAAACCCATGGCAAACTAGGCATGAACAAACTTCTGTACAAAATTCAGAAATAAAGAAAACAACAGCAACAGAGAATTCCTAACACATCAATGCCACTTCTGAAGCATGACCTGGCAATTTGGGACTCCAAAATCCAGGTTAAGTTTTGAATCAGGAGACTTTCAGATGCATTCCCAGAAACAAAACTTACATAAAACTCAGAAAAGTGGGTAGGTATGGTTATATTAGAGTTATCTATAACATAACATAAAAACATAACATATAAATGTATCTATAATATAAAAAAGGCCTGTCACAGTGCCCCAAAATGGCTTGACACTGATGATTTGCATCAGACAAGAACCTCAAGTATCAGTTGGTAAACATGACCATCAGTCTTTATAACTTTTAAAAAGTATTTAAAATCAGGCAGTTCTGGGCCTGAAAAACTGCAAAACCAGAAGTGTCATCACTGCAGTGGGGCAACACTGTGGGATTCACCCAAACTCTATGCTTAAACCACAGAGCTTTGGCTGACTCCTCGAATGTCATGCTGATGTGCAATGTCACCTCTCTTTGTGATGATGATGCCTCCCCCCCCCCCCCCCCCCCGGTCGTTCTGTCAAGGGGCAGTGGGAAATTGGGGGGGGAGGGCAGGTCAGAAGGTACAGCAGGAGACCTCCCCCCCCCCCAGGAAGTTTGTGTGTGTGTTTCAGATAGAGAGCATTTGAACCCACATCCGCTATCAGGCAAGTGGCATTAAGTGGTAAAAAGCCAGGAAAAACTTCATGATCACTTAATTTTGGTAATGATTAAATGGTACAAGCTGGCCTTGAGATGGCATTTCTCCTACTTGACAAAGACCAAGACAATAAGTAGCAACAAGTTAGGGAAAAGCCAACAAAGCTCCATTTTACACCTTGAGAATGCAGAATAATTTTCAAGAAGTACAACTTATAGCAATCTGTCTGAAAGTCTTTACCCAATTTCCTTTTTGGCCGACAGTATTTCGTCTAGGACTGAAAGTAAGTGAAACAGCATATATTCACATCCTCAAAACAATCCACCTACTTGTGCAGCATCCATTTCGTTCAGCATCACAATGGAGGAACAGTTGTAATCAAACACCAGCCTCCAGAAATCTGGTACAGTGTTGGGTAAAGGATGCTGGGTAACTATAAAGGCAGCAGGTTGCTTGTGGCTCTAACAAAGGTCCGGGGGAAGGAGAGAGAGAGAGAGAGAGAGAGAGAGAGAAGGAAAGGATTAATGTTAAGAAAAAAAGAAATCAATCACCATTTATCCAGAAGAATATTAAACCTGGTACGCAAAAGGATCCATTTAACTAGATTATACAAATTGCACCTCATCCTCTTTGTTATCATTGCATACTGAAAGAAGGCTTTTATAATGGGATCCCAATGAAGACATTTCATTAAAGAAAAGTGCCATGAGAACAAGGATTATCTTTCATGAATTATTCATGTGATACGACTCGGCAAAATAATAATAATAATAATTAGAAGAAATGACTGGGGATGACAGCTGTCAGTAGGCCTTTTCCGTGTTGCTGCTGGGCCCGAAAGATAGCAAAAACATCGGAAACCAGGATCTAAATTGGAATTTAGGCTTGTGCAAATGGCTTGCAATAGCTGCCTCTCAAAGGATTTTTAATTTTTTTTTGGGGGTGGCCTCCTCTTCTACACTGTCAGTGTTAATTTTTAAGGGCCATCACGTTACAAAGTCCTTGGGTCTGCTGCAACAACATTGTATCATTCATGTGGTGGGAGTTCTGTGTCTCACCCAGGCCAGTACTGATTCCAACTGTAGCACTTACAGAGAAAGGGCTTATAGATCCCCTCCCCATTTATGCTTCTTGAAACTGCCCTGGGTATCTATTTGTTCTGTTGCAGGCATTTATTTACTTCATTTATATCCTTCCTTTCTCCCCAACGGGGACCCAAAGTTGCTTACAGTATTCTCCCCTCCTCCATTTTACGCTCACAACAACCGTGCGAGGTAGGTTTGGCTGAGAGTATGTGACTGGCCCAAGGTCACCCAGCAAGCTTCCACGGCAGAGTTGGGATTTGAACCTGGGTCTCCCAGACCCTAGTCCAACACTCTTACCATGGCACCAATCAAAACACTGTCTCCCTAGGGCAGTTTTAGGATGTGAAAATTGTGCAGGGAAGATGCCAGAAGCCCCTTCTCCACATATGCCATCAGAATCGGACTGAAGTGTGCTGGAAAGCACAAAACTCCCATTTCATGTCTCACATAAAGTCCTTGTGATGGACATGAAGACTTTGTGATGTGTGAACTGGCCGTGGTCACTCAGTTTCCATAATAGCTTGCTACATAAGAAGAGGAGACTAGTGTTAAAGAAAAGCAAGCCTAAAGTTCTTTTTCAGGCTTAGGAACTACTTCTACTGTTCTTTGCAATTTGGCCAGTATTCCTACATATTCTATTCTTCCATATATTATGTTGTGCAAATCTAGGTCTACCACAAAGTGAGCCAGCCCTGGCTTTCTGACAAGAACAATACACATGTTTACAGACACAGATTTATTGCACTCACATTTGCAGTGTTTAAATGTAAAAAAACCCCATAATGTGTTACTCATTCTGTGTTCTGCTTGAATAGTGATTTCTCAGCCTCAGAAGCCAGTTGACTACCTTATCTGAACAAATATCCAGCAAGATGTTTAACAATATCAGACTCAATACCAGATGCAAAGAAGGTCAACAGAACTTAATTATTATTCTTGGTGTGATTCTGCTTGATATGGATACTATGTCAAGGGAAAGGATTAGACAATTCATGTACATTATCAGATTAACCCTCTTTGCATTTTGTTTCATATTTGTCTGGCGAGCATCTGCCATGAAATAACAACATAAGACAATAAAATAGTAGAATACTATAAAGGAGCCAACAGTTGGTGCCAAGATCACCTGAATTCTGCATCAATAAAAGCAGAATTCTCTATACAAATTATGTGAATGCAAATTAAAGGAAATCTGCACATTTGGTACATTGTATGTCATTTCTGCTAGCTCTAATAATGGGGAAAGAGTGATAATAGCCACTGAAGATCTACCACAGCAATATCCATATATTTCTTTCCACCCTTCCTCAGGTCAGCAGGCATGGTTCTCTCATCCCCCCTCATTTTGTTCCCACAACACTGGCTAAGAGAGAAGGAGAATCTGCCTGGTCACCAATAGACGTCAACAGTGAATTGCATTATTAGAGATTAAGTTCAGCCAAGATTTCCCACATACTTTCAAGGTGATCTTCACAGCTGGAAGCTGTTTTTACTGGGAAGCTAAATTCTGGCCTCATAACTGCAATTGCATGCTTTCTCTGTTTCTTGTGCAGAATAATAGCCACAAAGTACAGATAAGATCTTTCAGTCTGGGTCAGTGATGCTCTGTATTCTTGGTGCTTGGGGGGGGCAGTGGGAGGGCTTCTGGAGTTATGGCCCCACTGGTGGACCTCCTGATGACACAAGAGTGTTGCACTGGATGGGCTGTTGGCCTGATCCAACATGGCTTCTCTCGTGTTCTTATGTTTTTATTATAGGACAGAGTCAAAAGATAGCACTTCTTTTGCAGTTACCTGCAGCTTGGATTTATGAAGCCCTTGCCCTCTTGATTTGGGTTTTCTCTTTAAATGTTCTCTTTAAATGATCACTTGCACAATCTATTCATCCTTTTATCAATCATATTTTTATTCTGCCCTTCATCTAACACTAATTAAATACTGAGGTCCCGGGTAGGAGATAAAGCTCTTTCGTGCTGTAAACAGGTAGTCTATCTTAATTCCTGTGAAGAAAGAACATCCCAGATAGTGGTGTGCACTTCAAGAAAATTTCGAGTAAATTTTGGGTCAGGATTTTGGAGTTGGCATGACTTTTTAAATCCCAGTTTCCAGAACTTCATTACCACTTCAGGGTTGTTTGTTTTTGTTTTTTCTTTACCTCAGGGAGAAATTAGGGGGTGTTGTTTAAAACAGACCAACAAACCAGAATTAAATATTTTATCCTGAGGATTCTGGATAAGCATGTTTCCTGCTTGATACAGGAAGTGATTTTTCTGGTCACACCCCTTGAAGAAACAAAGACAGCATACACTGGGATGGGGAGAATAACAGTGAGCCAGTTTGGTGTAGTGGTTAAGTGCGCGGACTCTAATCTGGGAGAACCAGGTTTGATTCCCCACTCCTCCACTTGCACCTGGCTGGATGACTTTGGGCAAGCCATAGCTCTGTACCAGCTGTTCTCTCAAGGACAGCTTGGGAAAGAGTTCTCTCAGCCCCACCTACCTCCCAGGGTGTCTGTTGTGGGGAGGGGAAGGGAAAAGGAGTTTGTAAGCTGTTCTGAGACTCCAAGTGAGTGAAGGGCGGGGTATAAATCCAATCTCTTCTTCTTCTTAGGCAAAGCAGCCAATACAGCAATCAAAACAGGGGAGGCTACTTAAGGCCACAACACCTCCAACAGCACACCTTTCAACCTTCCCAATGTAGGCTGCTTCGGAGACAAGCAGGAATTTTTTGGGTTCCTTTTGAAATTGGCTGAGAGGCACATTTTTTCACCTGCTTCACATGGGGTAAATCAATAAGCTTGATTCTAAGAGGTTGATAAGGCCCTGAATGGGCAGGATTACTGCGGCTTTGATGTTTGTTATTGAATCAGACGGATAGGCATCCTGAGGTCTCTGAGATTGGAGGGAAACACCCCAAGTTAGTAAGTGAGGGATGTCCCAAGGAAATGTGGGGGAGGATAGATCCCTTTGTACTGGGTATCTTCACTTAAATCCTTATAACATACAGTCTGTTATACAGAATTGATAGCAGCATCTCTCTTCACAACTTGGGTGCAGCCAAGGAGAGGGATGACTTGCTCTGGAGTGGAATCAAACTGCTTCTAAACTGCTAAACTAAACTGTTCTGGAGTGGTGCTGAGTTTTGAACCAGAGTGAGATTGCCCAAATGTTGACAAATTCAACTGGGGAAGCCTTTTTACAGGGGGGTGGGAAGTTTAATGCCATGCATCTTACAAAGTAATCCCTTTTTAAATCCATGCATTGTTTCTGGTGTCTTCATTTCAGAGAACAAGAGCTGGAAGGCTGAATGTTATCCATGCATTGTTTCTGGTGTCTTCATTTCAGAGAACAAGAGCTGGAAGGCTTGAACAACCTTACCTTTAAAATTTATGTTACAGGAATTTGTAAAAGTGCATTACTATCCTTTCTGCTCCACAAGTACTAAACCCACAGAAGTGTCCCCGATCGTTACTTCTGATTGCTCCAGCCACTGTTTTTTGAGTCAGAATGGCAGGTTCTTCTATTGACAGTGCTATCACCATCACACGGATTAACACAACGCCTGGGTTTTGTCTGTGCTATAAAACTATAAGGAAATTCTAGCATGAAAGGAGATTACAGATACATTATTCCATTTTGACTGTGGCTTATAGAGTTTAAGTGAGTAAACGATCCTTGCTGAACATCTGGGGACTGCACATGGATTAGGATAAGGGATCAATCTGAAAAGCCTACATTTAGAACACATTTGATTCCTTAAAACAATTAGCTAGCACAACACACACAAGTGTGGTTTTCTGTTCCTAACTCAAAAAACAGCCAACACATCTATTCAAGACAGAACTAGTGCAGACACTGTCATAGTTTACAAATGCTGACTTAGAAACACCCAAGTTCAAAGATTAGCTCCAGTTAATACTGGTGTGGCTATAATGCTGAACCCCATTTAAGGATGTGGAAATTTACTCACAAGAAGGTAAGGGCTCCTGTCCAGCTCTTTCCTTTTTGAGAGTACATTTCCACATCTTAAATGTGGTTCAGCATTTTAGATGCACTGGTGTTAATTGGAGCTAATCTTTTAACCTGGATGCTTCTAAGTCAGTATTTGCAAACTACAACAGTTTCAAAAGCTGGACTAGAAGTGTACCCAGGTCAAGGTTAGCCATAGTTAGTATTAGTGCAGATACAATTTTGAACCATGGTTAAAGGCAGCATGGGGATGGCAGGAAGAATTCAAAGGAAAGAGGAGAGGGGCTGGAGAGGAAGAAAGCAGCAACAACATTACATCCTCACCACCATCCCCAGTAAAGGCAAACTCTCTGTGGACCTCATCCCCAATTCTCTTTATGATTTCTTATATTTTTGTTGAATTTGTTGGTGTTAGCTGTTGTGAGCTGATGGAAGAGTGGGTTAAAATGTTTTTAAATGAACGAACAGAGAGAAAAGCAAAACTCAGTTCAAATGTTTGTAAGACTAAAAAGCGTCTTCATGGAATTTCAGGACTAGTCTCAAATGATATTGTCCAATTATATTTAATACCCCTGAATCCAATAATATTTAATTATATTTAATACATTGTAGATACAAAAATATGCAAAATAAGGATATCCATGTCTGTCTTTCTCAATGTCTCTCTATATATACTGGGGGTGATCCTCCCCCCTGCATAAGAAATTTGAGCATGCCATTTGCACATGCATAGATGAAAGAAAACCAACCCTAGGCATTTTGTCCACTACCCCAAAGCATGCTGAGGCACCTACATGTAGATTTGGTAGTGGGCCTTGGCCACAGAGGCAGCCAGGAAAAGAAGAAGGAAAAAGACAAAACAACAGTGAATGGGGTACAAAAGGTAAAGAAACTGAGGCATCTGTAGATAGGACAAGATGATTGCAAGAGTGGAGATAATGACAACCAGGTGGTGGTGGGGAATGACAGTAATGAGGACAGTAAACAGTAAGAGGGAAAATAAGATACCATCTTTCCTGCGAGGCAACCTCTTGTCAGAATTTACTTTTGTATCTCCTTGTAATCAGGAAATAGTACCTATTTTGAGCATTCACCGAACATCTCTGGGATTGTCAGCATGTACCAGTTTCTGGACATTCACTGTAACATATACATGCTGTACCAACACATCCCTGATGAAAATGGCAGCATTTTTTTTTTTGCTCCACGGTTTTCCTGTGGGAACGCGACTGCTACAAGGATAAGTCAAGACTAGCCTGTAGGCAAAACAAAATCCAAGCCTTTGTAACAAGGGCAGGGGAAGGAAGATCAGAAGCGGGTTATGAGGCATGAGAATTACCTCAGCTCTGAGGTGAATTGATCTGTGTGCATTCTTTGTAAATGTGAACTTACTCTAAAAATATGGCGGTTTCTATGCAGGCAGCTGCACAACTCTCAGTTAGATACAAATGGCTCGTGCGGAAAACAGCTTCTGCTCAGTGAAGCAGTAAAGTCCTTTGCTCACTCAGCTGTTACATAACAGACATCTATCTACTATCACTGTGTCTCAGAATCACTTCAACAAGACAACCTACTGCGTCTGAAGCTGTTTTTAAGACTTTCCCCCCAAAGAAACCCAAACATTAGATTGTACAGGAATGGTTCTCACCATAGTTGCAACTTCAACTGAGAACATGCTAAACAATGGTGGGGGGGGGAGGAATGGAAAAAATATATAGAAAATACATAGAAATAATATAGAGACACACTGTAAACATAGTTGACTTCCCTCAATGCTGGGTTTAATCAGCATCCCCTGTCCCCCCAAAACGATAAAAATATACATCATGTAGGAAATCTGTGACCGTACAGGCTCTGTGGGGTGACATTTTTCATTTATCCTATTATAGATATCCCACTTCATCTTACTGTTAGCAATGATCCTCTTAGCCACTCCACAACTAAAGAGAGATGAAACAACCAAGTGCCCTCCACTGGTGTTGTTTCAGCCAAGGGGCACTAAGCAAGGCAAGATCTTCCTGAGAAAGAAGTCTTTGGTCTTTCTCCTAAATTAACTGGTAAATCTGTGTCTGCATTATCCCTCTGCAAGGGGGGCTTCCCATGACAAACTGCTCCTCTAGACAAAATAATTCCATACATACTGAGGCTGTGATCAGATGTGCAGTTTGATCCATTGCCATTGCTGTTCCCTTATGGATTTAAAGTACACGATCAGACAGCAATATTTGTCTGTCATGCCCCAGTCATCTGCATCCCGTTCCCTCGCTCCTGTGTGTTTCTTTGTTACCTGTGAAAGTTCGGTCCTGTTGGTCTGAGCTGGTTCCAAAATGGATTTCTTGTTGTCTGATCGCTCTGTTGTGCACCCAAGCCGTTAGGCAGGTCTGACTGGTCTCCTGTTTTCCAGCCACCATTTTTTAAACTAGTTAACTATGTGTGCATAACTGCATAGTCACCTCTCTCTCTCTCCCACTCCCACGGGGGCTGCTCAAAACTTTGTTTTCTTTAAAAAAACCTTTCAAATAAAAAAGCCTCTGTACTTCAGCTTTTTTCCTGTGCTTTGGGGAAGGGGCTAATTGAAAAATTTAGAGAGGGAGGATGGCAGTGAACTACATATTTCAGCAGACTCCTCAGCACTTGGGTGCATGCTCAAAGGACAAACTTTTTTTTAAAAAAGAAATGACTGATGACCCAATGAACTACATATCCCAGCAGGCTTATCAGCACTCATGAGCATCCTCAAAGGACAAACTAAAAAGAGAAGGCAGACAGCAACACTCCCTGGCTGCTGTGTCTGATCAATCAAGGACAGGGTAAAAGTGCTTTGAAGAGTGCAAAAGGATTGAGTCTGATCAGTATTCTCTGTTACAAAATAACCTGGATCAATTAGAGGTGGGGCAACAGCGGATCAAACTGCACGTCTGACTGCAGCCTTTAAGTGAGTGTATGTCAGACAGAAAGGTTTTAGCCTCACGTTTTCCCCTGACATGTGTATGAATATATTTTCATGAGAAATCTTTCCAATTCCATCACCTACAGTCATAAGTGGTAAGGCTGAAACACAGGTCTATTTCATTGAGAACCAAGCCTCTTGCTGTGTCCTGAAGAAAGAGAAGATAATAGCCTGGCTCTTTTCACTTGGCCTATTCAAATGAAAAGCCCACTGATCACAAGTGTACTGTCAGTATGTACATTTGGGCCACTTTTTCTTCTATTTTATTTTAATTTTTGCTGCTGTGAGCAGAACTAGCCTTGCTCAGCATGCAAATCAGGGAGAGAATGACAGTTTTTCCAAATCAATTGGGAAACCAGAGTATTTCTCTATGTATGCTTGTTTCCATACTCAAAATCCATCCTAAACTTCCGAACCATCTCTGGTTAGTAGGCAATGAAACAGGTGTTGACATCAGCATCTCCTTTGGAAGAACAACTTTGTTTTTGTTCTAGTGCATCATTAACTTAAGCCACTGAGCAATAGTAGTTCTCTCTCTCATTCTTGATTATTTATTAAAGAGAAACATCAGCAACAAAACACATCTGTGCTAGCATTGCTGAAGGAGGATGGGTAGGTGTATTTTGCAGCAGGTCATATGTATTCGAGTAAAAAAGATGGAATAAGACTTGGTATTCAAACTCTAAAAAGGAGCCAGAGACAATCAACTCCTCCAATATTTCAGTGCTGTACACATGTGGCTGAAAAGTGTTCTGGATGATTCAAGCTTAAAATGTTATGTAAGACCCAGTATAGTGTGGTAATCATAATGAGAGACTTTAGACCAGGAAAGTCCAAGTTCAAATCCTCATTCAGCCACAAAGCTCAGTTTGGGCAATCATTATCTCTCTACATTAATTACTTCACAGTTTGTGGTGAAGGTAAAGTGGAGAGAAAAACCAGATATACTGCTGTCGGCTTCTTCAGCAAATTATAGTACACCCAAAGCTGCTACTCTGTATAAGTTAGATAAAGGTTGCAATTTGTCCTTACATCCATGAGTGCAGCATTAATGTAGTTGCTTGATTCCCCATCAACAGAGATGAGGAAGGGGAGGCACCGATCCAGGGGGAGGACATCCATGCAGCGGTTCTTGTCATGATTCCTGGGTAAGAGACCAATACTGCAATCTTCTGGCCGGACCCGAGGCGTTACTATGTTAAGGGTCTGAAAAAGGGAGAAATCAGCAATCCTGATTAGTATTCAACTTCAGAAAAGGTGAAAGTTTACACATAAAAGATAAATTCTGCTTTGACCCTCTTCTGTTTAACACTGGATACACTGAAATCTAAGGTTTGTTTCAAATACAGGGCAAGGTTCCACATGGATAAATTAAAAATTAGAATCATCTTACTACTGTACTCAAATTCCAAATATGCCCCAATTCAGAAGATACCTGGGCTATCAAAGAAACTTGAAAAATATGAACTCAGTCAAACAAGAGGGTGATCTGTAAATAGATAGGGGGTAGAACTGGGGGTAGAACTGGAAATGCCCACCCTGACGTGCTGATGTCACCCGGAAGTGGCCCCAAACCACTTCCAGTCTCTTGAAAGTGGGCCAGGAGCCCCCCTTCGGCCAGGTGAGTGCACCTGGCAACCCTATCTGCAAACATTCATGGGGGAGCGGTAATTCTATTTCAGGGTCCCCAACATGGTGCTCATGGGCATCCTGGTGCCTACCAACACCTTTCCTGTTGCTCATCAAGGCTTTTTAGAAATCAGGTGGGGCCAGGTAGGGTTGTTGCCCAGCAGGGCTTCTGATGAGCCAATGGAGATCTGATTGGCTGGGCAGATTAAAATTACATTGTTTCAGTGGCAGCTGCCACCACAGTGTTGATTTTGCTCTCTTTTATGCCTTTCTCCCATTGTACTTTTTAATAATTATTCCTCTCCTCCCTGCACTTAGGCTTCCTTTGTATGTGTGGCTCTATTTCTCATGGCAGCCATTTTGTGGTTGCACCCACCACCCTGCGGCAAAATTTCAAAGATGCTGCAGGCTCAAAAAGGTTGGGAACTCCCATCATATTCACTCCTTGTCACTGCTCTCTCATCTCCTCCCCCAACCTTAATCTCCAGCTTTTGTGCCCAGTTCAACCATCTATAGTTTGTCTTCCTCCATCTTTCACTGTGCTAACTCCTCCCTTCCATCTTCTTCACCTTCTTTATACCTTCCTGACCACTTGGTTGTATCTCCTGCCCTGCAGTAAGGTAAAGAGAAGCAGCTGAGCCTGGAGAGGTGAGATGCAGCTGGTTCTAGCTTCCCCTCTGCCCTCACAAAGGAAGGCGGTAAGGAGAACTGAAGCTCTCTGTGGCCATGTTTCCAAAGGTGACTGGCTGGGAGGACTCTGTGATCCTCCCTTGCAGGGATCTGATTGGAAGATAGACCTGCTATTGCCTGGGAAATCAGTAGAATCACAGAAAAACATGAGTGCCTGCTGCACTACTGGTAAGTGCCCAAACTTGGGAGGTGGAGGAATGGATTGTTCAACACCACCACCCCCAATTCCCAAGACTCAAGGATTTGTATTCCCATTCTGAGAAATCACTATAGATTTCTGTGTATCACCAGAGATTTCTGTGCATATCTTCAGCTTGGGAATTTTGTAATGCACATTCCTAAGTATCAGTAGCAGACAAATTAAGCTGTACTGTGGCCAGAGCACAGCACATGTGGAACACGTTCACAGGATACAAGCCAAAATAATGAGGTTCCTTTTTGTTTTTTCTACACCTAAAATGAGAGTGTTGCACAGCACACTAACATCTGAACTTGAAGAGAAGAAACTATCCTCAGCTCAATGTGCAATGGAAGGTGGAAGGTATTTTGTATCCTCAGACTGTTATCAAGCTTCAGCTCAAGAATGATTGTATTAATGGTAGTAGCTTAACTATTTTTTTTCAAATAACTATGACATTCACAGAACCAAATCACACTGAATGACACTCATTTATTCTTTTACAGAATATATGGTAAATTCTGATATTAAAATCAAAATCAGAATAAACAGACTTCAAACTGTCAAAGCATGTGGGGCGGTGTAAATCTGTGGTCTCAGCAGGAATTCATGTACATTCTGTAGCTAGCAGTAAGTCCCCAGTTCAAATAGCCAAACCAAAATATGCTCCCACAATGCTAAATCCCTTTGATAGAATCCCACCACGCAGCAGTCTGGCAAAAAGAACAACCAAGCTAAAACTTCTTGTACTTACACTCTGTTGCCAAGGTGCACATGATAAGCTGCATCATGCGAATGGCTAGACATTTGGCCTCATTCTAATTCATCAGTGTCTCTTTTCTCACTAATCTGATAAACCAACACTCAACCATGACTGCAGACCCAGACTGTTCATTTAGCAACAAAAACAGGAAACTCTATAAAACAAAGTTTGAGATCAGTGGCACGTCAGTTTTATTCAAGGTATGAGCTTAAAGGTGCTACTGGACTTAAACTTTGTTCTACTGCTTCAGACCAACATGGCTACCCACCTGAAGGAGATCCTATACTTATTTATGTCACCCTAGTCTCCTCTCTCCATCCCTGCAGCCACTCAGTTAATGTTACCAATGGGTACAGTGTTTCTTTAAGAGGAGGTTCTGATCCCAGCTGAAGCCTTCAGGTACCATTCTGAAGCACACAGTAATAAATCATAATCTACAAGCAAATTTTGGCAAGGAAGGTGCCTGCACTGACAACACATATGTTGCATCTGGGGCTACACAGGAATACGGGACTTTAGACAGAAACAGGCATCAGAATAGAAATTTGTATAGAAGCTCCCCCATCACAGATAATTGGGGGTCTTGTTGTGATGAAGTGGCTACAGCACTTTCCCATAGATAGTCATATACAATCCATTCTCTAGACAGTCTGCTCAAATAAATATTGTGTCAGCTGGCACATCATAGGGGATGTGGGTCCAACAATGAATTCTGAAGCAGAATTTGAAACTATACACTGGTAAAAAAAAAAACAATAACCCCAACCCAAACAAAACTTCACTTAAATTGGGACCTAGAGGTTTTCCTTCTGCCCCCCCCCCCCCCCCAGCAATGGTAGTTTGACCATATAAACATCTAGTGCATGAATATTCTTTCCACTCAGACTATGACTAGAATTCTAATCTATATTCAGACATAATCATTGTTGAATAGGAATGTCACAAAAGATCCTGGCAGGGCTTGGAAGATTGTCCTTTCTTTAGCAAGGGAGAAAACCACAACCCTTTCCTATTTCATTTATTTAAGGACTAAGCCTGGCACTGAAAACAGTTTGCACAGCTGAGACCTGAGAAAGCTGAACTTCAAATTAAGCTGTGAGCATCATACATGATTATCCAAAGACAGCTGAAGGGCAACCTTCAATAAAACATTGCAAAGAACTTCTTTCCCACTGTACATGTCATTCTCCAACATGTTTTGGGGCAAGTAATGACTCTTCACTACCTGCACAGAAAAGAAAGCAGCACAGGCTGAATAACAGGCAGTGTTATGTTCGGCTTAGGCAATTTAATATTCCCTCTGGCTGCTTTCTGTTTTTTCATATCACTCTTCAGTGTGAGCTCTCTGTTTGGGTCTTATTGATGAATCTGCAAGAATATACTGTAGAGGGATGCTGCCAAATTTCACCTCAGCACTCAGACTGGATTCCCACCTGGGACAGCTGCTACAGATAGCATTCAGATATTTCTGGTCTGAATATATATTTGAAAAATACTTTATTGACATTTTCTGAATATATTCAAATGTCCGAATGATATATGGGATTTTCTGGGGTACCAGGAAATAGGTTCCTTAAAACCCTGGAAATATTCAGGAGTAATTGGGAATATCAGGAGCCAGCATTTAAGGCTTCTAGGACTATCTTTTCTTTCATTATACTTTGTCAGTGTCTTCTTGCCAGGGCGTGTTATTGACTTGCCAGTTTGGTTTGGCTTGGATTCTGTCCTTTGAATTTGGTTTTGTAGGTTTTGTAACATTGTGTTCTTTGCACAGTTGGTTTGCATTGGGTTTGTTGTTTATGGTGGCCTCTCTGGTTTGACATTGCTGGATTCTCTTATTTGACATTACTGGATTCTCAGGTTCTACATTGGCTTGGATTCTCTGATTTGACATTTGTTGGGTTTGCAGCAGTGTTCCTCATTAAATTGTTTTGGTTTGGAAGATTATCTTGTGCGATACTGGCTTGGAGTCTCTGTTATAGGGATAATATGGGGGTTTCCTGGACCAGGCTGTTCCCAGCTCATGTGTGGCAATAGGATAATGAAGAAACCAAATTCTCACCACACTAGAGGCATTAGCAAATGCAAGGGGACAGCCTAACATGACCAAGGACAACCTTAGATTGTGCTGCATCTCCACATCACAAGAGTTTCTGATGCAGTGCTGGCGGTATTTCACTTATGAATTGATATAATCTCTAGGCTTTGTGGATGTCTAGAGTAGACTATGCAATTGACTCTGAATTCTTCAGTTTACTGTAGAATTTCAGAAAAAAAAGTTCAATCTATCTTGGAAGGGTTTTTTTGTTTTTTTTTAAAACCTGGCTGGAATATGATCATGTGTAAAAAGCTTCTTATGTTTTTATTCCTTAACTCTGTGATTCTTCCTTCAGCCAATGATTTCAGGGAAGCTGGTATTGAAAATATCAGTACAATCTTGGAAATGTAACAGACCACAAAACTTTAAGTATAGCTACAAGGATCCTGATCCAATCAAAATAAAAATTTCCAATCTCTCCCTGCTTTTTTCTTTCTCCTGATGAACCACACTGGACTTTACTTGCTGGAATAGGCTCATATGTTGTACTCCCCCCACCCTTTAGATTAGTCACTTTACTTAGGATAGGTTTATACCTCTTAAACTAAGTGCAGATCACACTTCTACTCTTCTAAAGAGTAGGAATTTCTGTTGTATATTCATACTCTCTTTTGCATTTGACATACAAGAAGTGAGGATCCTAATTTTTAAACAAAACTGAGAAAACAGCCATTTAGAGCTCCCGCTGCTGTGACTGAAAAATGGGGATGCCAACCTCCAGGTGGTGGCTGAAGATCTCCTAGGATTGCCAGTGATGTCTAGGCAATGGTGTTCAATTCAGCTGGAGAAAATGCCTTTGGAATGTGGCCTCTATGACGTTATACTCCATCCGTAAACCCTGCCCTCCTCAGGCTCCACCCCCAAAATTTCCAGGTGTTTCCCAGCCCAGAGCTGGCAAGCCTATTGAGGAAACATGGGATCTGATATTTTTGTGGGTTTTTTTTTTACCTGGAATTCATCTTTTATCTGGCTGGAATTCGTCTGTGGGTCCAGTCTGCTGATGTTGTAGTATATGGATCTGAATTCACAAACTGGGATGGCTGTGTTGCCACAAAGGCATGCTTCCAGAATGGCATCATGAACGAAGACATATTGCTCCTATCAAGCAAGAAATTGTACATTCATCAATGCCTGTCCCCTTAGGAGTGATTTTACATGGCCTGCTTTAATAAAGGAACTCCCAACAACCCCAGAGAGTTCTTAGGTAAGCAAGCAAAACAAAACCTTCCCTGTGAAAACAGTGGGTGGGGTGGAAAGTGGTAGCATTTTACTACTGAGTATATGTGTATTGACAATAAGGAAAGAGCGTTCTTCTCCTGGCCAAAATTAAATAGAGAAACACATGCCAACTTGTGCACAATGGTATAAAAAAGACTGCATGTTCTATCACAATTTGGATAAGTGGAATGGTCCTACATTCATAATGGATAATTAATGGGACTCTTAATCCATCTTCAGCATTATAATTGATGATAAGTAAGAAATCATGTAGAAATCATAGAGGACAGAACAACTGAGAAATTTTTCCTTGACTCAACTCCCCCCCCCCAACCCCAAACCTCCAAGATCGTATAAGTCCTTGGTGCTTGAGAAGATCAATTGCCTCATCCCTTTTTTAAAACTGATGCTCAACTGCCTTGAAGATTCTGTGCTTCTATGATGACAAGGGGCATGTTGAGTCTTCACCAAGTTTTTTGGATAGGTGGGTTCTCCTTTTCTTAATGTAAAAAGTAATATTTTTGTCATAGGAAATTCGTGGGCCCCTACTTGTCTCAGAGTGAGTTCATTTCACTACCCTACTTGCAGGAACTTAAACATTAACTCAGGTAGTAGTCTATCAGAACTTCTATGTGGAACAAGTGTTAAATACATGGAGTAAAATCAGGTGCTCTACTTGTCTGCTGATTTTACATTTACAATCTTTTATATATAACACAAATTTCAAAATGGTACAGTTGAAAAAAAAATCACAGTGTGTAAGATCATCTGATGTGTTATCAGATGAGAAACCTTTCAGAAATTTTAACAAAAAACAAGGATGTTAAATAGTTTCAATATTTATAGACCCTAAGAAAATCAACAATAACACATTTTAAGTATCTTATAATGAAAAAAGATAACTTAAACATTTGCTATCAGTTGTTTATAGATGCTTATGCTTACTACAAAAAGTTGATAAAATAGATCAGAGAAGAAATGTCTAACATATCATCTGGATCATTTTGAACCAGTTAGTCTGTGGTCACATGGGGCTTTAAAGCTGGGAGCCCTCCTGGATTTAAATAGACTGGTTTTTTTTAATTACGGGTTGGGATGATTACACATCCCAAACCGCCGGTGGTGGCAGCTGAGGGAGGCAAGGCGCGGGTGTGCGGGTGGTCCTCGCACAGCTGCCTCCCCCAAACGCAGCCAGACACTCCCCCCCTCCGCCGTAGAGGAGCTCTTGCACTTACCTGCTGGCTGGCTGGCTCACCCTGTGCTCCGTTCCGGGCACTGAGCCCCGCCAGCCGCCGCCTGAGGAAGTTGGGAGAAGCATGCGGGGGGGGGGGGGGGGATTGTCAGGTGGTGGTGGCCGGCAGGGCTCAGGGCGCAGAGCGGAGCACGGGGTGAGCCATCCAGCCAGCTGGTAAGAGCCTCTCTGCGCGGCGGCGGGGGGCTTCTGGCTGCGTTTTTTCATCCTTTGCACTTTGGCGCTTGAGTGCCGAAACACCCAACTGCAAAGGGGAAAAAACCCCGGGAGGGACAATCAGACGGCCCTCTCTCGCAATCATTGCGAGGGAGGGCAGTCCAGATCGGCAGAATCGTGGGTTCAAAGTGTGACTCCTGGAAAATAGTTGATTTTCCCGGGGTCGGAAAAAGTGCTATGAACCCGTGCTGGAGCCCGCTTTGGTGCGGGAATGGCCGCGGCTGGTATGAACGGTTCCTTTAAATGCGGAAGGAAACAGCAGTTCCTCCCGCTTTAAAGGGCCGTGTGACTGCAGCCTTAGTTTGATGGGTGTTGATAAGATCCTGTGATCTGTGAAGGGTACCCCTTGTGCTTTGGATCCTTCTCTATCCTGGTTACAGAATTAATGTAAAGATCTTGAAAATGAGTCACTGATGTCTGACATAAATCAATCTCTGACTCAGGGCACCGTCCCTTAGCCTGTCAGTGAGGCAGTCATCCATCCCCTGCTTTAAAAAAATTCCTAGAGAAAACTGATGTGGCTAGTTATCACATAGTCTCTAAGTTTCCCTTTCTGAGCAAGGTAACTGAAAAAGTACTGGTGGACCAATTCAGTCTTCTTGGATAACTTGAGTGCTTGGACTCTTTTTCAGTCTGGCTTTAGGCCAGGCTATGGGACAGAGATGGAGCTGGTGGCTTTAGTTGATCTCTCCCTGAACATTGACAATGGCCATGCCTCTTTATTGCTCCTACTGGATTTATCTGGTCCTTTGATATAACTGACCACACTGTCTCATCGAAACATTTGGAAACAGAAGTAGTTATCAGGGGATGTGCTTTGGACTGGTTTAAATTGTTCCTTACGGACCAGCCTCAAGGGGTTATCACTAGAGACCAGTTATCATTAGGGATGGGCACGAACCAGCTCATGAACTAAAGTTCATGATGAATTTTGGCTGGTTCATGCTTCATGAAGTTGAGTTCGTGGCTGGACAACCGCCACAAACTTTTTCACGAACTTTGGCATTGTTCCTGTAGGTTCATGCCGGTTCATGGGCGGATACATCCCCAGACAGAATGTCTCCGCTCAGTCAAAATGTTTACAAAACTTCAAAGCAACAACATGGAGGGCATGTAGAGGAGCATCTGAGGGAGGTCCCCTGGGACTTTGATCTCTCCAGCTTGCACATGATCTGTTCTATACACTCTTGAACCTCAATTATTTTGACAGGCTCAGGTTCAGGAGCACATAGAACAAATCCTGTGCAAGCTAGAGACACCAAACTTGCAGGAGACCTCCCTTGGATGCTCCTCTACATGCCCCCCAAGTTCAGCCTGGAAGATTGCCCCCTACCTTGACTCAGCTGATATGGCTTTCTGGATCCACACCACAGTAACATCCACAACTGGAATGCACTCTATATAGGTCTCCCCTCAAAATTAACTCAGGAACTCCATTTAGGGCAAAATGCTGCAGCTCGATTATTATGAAGAACTAAGCAGAGCATGCATATTACACCCAGTCTGCAGTTACTCCATTGACTAGCTATTAGTTACCAGGTTCAGTTTAAGGTACTGGCCATTACATATGTGGTCTTGGGCCCTCATTGTTGTTTGGCAATCATACTTTACATTTTAACTGTATACTTAAAATACCATAAGAATGCAATCCTATGTATACTTACTTGGAAGTAAGGCCTACAGAATTCAGTAGGACTTACTTCCTAGTAAACATACACAGGAATTTCAAGGAGTCACCATGTTAGTCTAATTCAGCCAAAATGGAGCACTGTGGTACCTGAAAGACCAACAGATTTAATGGCACATATCCTAACACTCTGTTCGGCAAATTCTGAAGCTTTCCCCCAGCATAAGGAGCCTTAGTTCAGGCTAAATAGCTCTTCTTCAGTTGGAGGAAGCCACTTGCTAGAGGAAGCCTTCAAACATTGCTGGCCGGCGTACATGCCAGTGTGGCATACATATTTGTTAGCCAGAGCCCACTTTGCCAGAGGCATGCAGTGTGCCACTCAGTTGATATAAGATTGTTCTGTGCATGTCTAACTAAAAATATAATGGGTTGCATCCAATTAGCTTTTCCACTGGTTAAACAGGACGAGGGGGGCCCCTTTGACTACCCAAAATAGCTATGGTGGGAATCATGGGGCTTATATGGACACAAGCCATGTGGGATGAGGGCTGTAATAAGGAGAAGAACTGGGGAACACTTAAGGTGATTCTGCATTGGCTTTTCCCTCCATTGTTTTAGCAAACTCATGCTGGAACAGAAATTCTCCTCTGCATTGCATGCTGCTTTCACTTCCTTTGATCACTGGATTTTATGATACCTTCTGCATTGCACATTGTTTTCACTTTCTTTGATCATCGAGTTTTATGGTACCTTCTGCATAGATTTATGGCCATTTTATGGCCATTCAGGGGTGACTTTACAGTCAGTATGGTATCTGAATGTGGTTTTGAGCTGTACCTTTTCCTCAGTGTTGAGAAAATGTGGAGCAAATGTGGGGGGAAAGAGTTGGATGGTTCTAAAACATTGCACGAAGTGGCTTTACCTTGGGTGGGAAGGGAAACATACGGGCAGAGATAGAACCAAATTTCATGATTACTGTAGTTTGATTGGGAAGTTGAAGTTTCCTTTGTGGCTAACTACCATTAAGTTACTTCCAGCTTATGGCAACTTGTGTCAAATTTGACAGGTTGGAAACTGCTAGGAGTCAGTTTTAAATATTATGCACACTTCAAATTACAATGTGCAGTTAACAAAAGGATGATATAATGGTAGAGAGATTAGGAGATAGTACAACCAAACAGGATACAGCACAGATAAGTGATCAATAGCATGCATTTTAAGTCACAAATCAAATAAATAAATTAATCCTGTGAGTTTTTATTGATTAATTAAGGAAATAAGAAAACCAGTTCTGAAGAAAAATAACATCCTTTGCTTTAGATGAAGTTTGCTCATGGAGACATTCCCTCCTGGGTGGGAGCGAAAGGGAAACTCCTCTTCTACGATTGTGTCAGGAGCCTGCATTTTTGCAAGTCCTTATATTGATAATAATTACATTTTTTTAAAAAAAAGGGCCTGTTGTCTGATTAATCAATGAAAAGTATGAAACCAGTTAATCCTGATGATTAATTGGCCATCATGTTGCAGCCCTATGCACACTCCTTTTCCCATATATGACCATCTGGTAGGGCAGACAAGTTATATTTTCTCAGGAATAACAAACAGGAAAAGAGATTATCTTGCACCTACCTCTGTCTGTACCAAATTGACCCTCTGGGATCGCAGCTCCCGGACACAGTTAAATATGTCCACCACACCTTCATTCTCAGCCATGTCAAGCATGATGTCAATGGCAATAAAGCACCCTGTCCTCCCAGCACCAGCACTGGGGGGGGGGGGGAGAGAAAAAAAGGACCTGATCAATGGACCATGAAAAGGCAGCACATTCCGAGGGGTGGAAAGAAAAAAAGTGCTGCGAATGCAGCTGTCTTCCTTCATTAGTCCCTCTCTGCCCTGAAGGTCTCTGGACCACATCTCTGAGCAGCCCTAACTCTCTGCGGAGGACAAGGGAAAGAAGAAACATATGGAAAGAAAGGAAGGAAGCAGCGGGCAGCAAAAGAATAGGCTTGTGGTCATGCTTTTCCCTTTCCTGAATACCTGAAATATAAAGCATGTGCAGAATATTGAGAGCATCTTTTGAACTATTTCTTTTAAAAACAAATTTATTGAATAAAATGGATATCTGACAAAGCTGAATTGTTCCTGAATGAGTGCCACTTCTATCTTTCACCTTGGTGGTGGAGAAAAGTGTCATCAAGTCATGGCTGACTTATGGTGACCCCCGTGAGGTTTTCAAGGCAAGAGATGTTCGGAGGTGACTTACTATTGCCTGCATCTGGTATTCCTTGGAGGTCTCCCATCCAAGTACAAACCAGAACTGATCCAGCTTAGTTTCCAAGATCTGGGCTAACCAGGTCAGACATTTTTCACCTTGGGCAACACAAATAGACCAACCAGGGAGATCTAAATGGGGGCTCAAATACATGCATGTGACCATTATGGTATCAAAATCAAGGCCTCTGCCTTGTAATTCATGGATTTGCTATTCATAGAAGTCTTGATTTTTGTGTGAGGGAGGGACAAAGCACTGAGATGGATCCTGTGAACCTGTTTGCTAGTGGTGGTGTTTTCCTCTAATTCAAGGTACTTTTCCTTGATGTCAGAGGCTCATGTCAAGGGAAGGTTTTTTGCAATGGAGGACAGCACCATTACTAGCTTTACAGATCCCTGGGATCCAACCCATTTGCCATTACTGAGTTTACAACTGCCTCCCAAACATATATGGTTTGGGACCAAAAGATTTTGAACAAAGTACATTTTTCACACAGCTCTGTTATAATTTGCATATTCAGTTCTGCTCTGGAATGGACACATGTCAAGCAGAAGGACCTGCAAGGAAAACAGAGAGAACCTTCCCTCCTGACTCACTAGTCTGTAGGAGCAAATAAAGTTTTATTTCATTTTTTATATGGGGAGGAACATTTACACATTTACTCTGCCATTAGCAAATCTCTATCTGAAAGTATCCATCAACAGATACCATCATGTGAGGCTGCTCTTTATGTAGCTTGATTCTCAATGGTGAACAAAGTAATTCATCATTACCCAGGATACACCGTTACCACAGATCACTCCTGGAATGTGGGATTTGAAACCAGATTTGAAGACTGAGCCCTGAGCTATGGTACTATAGCTATATGGTTTCCAACCGGGATGAGGGCTGTGGCTCAGGGGTAGAGGCACATGGTTTGCATGCAGAAGGTTCACAGCTGAAAGCCCAATATCTCCAGTTAAAATGATCAAGAAGTAGGTGATGTGAAAGACTTCAGCTTGAGATCCTGGAGAGCTGCCGCCACTCAGAGCGGACAATACTGACCATGATAAACCCATGGTCTGATGCAGTATAAAGCAACTTCATGGGTTCATGTGCAACTGTATACTAAAGCTCAGGACTGGCTGAACAAATATTTGCATCCAAATTTTTAAAAAAATGGTTCCGTCTCTCCCTTCTACTGTGCACCACCAACTGCTCATAAAGTAGAAAGTCTTTCCCTCCCCAAAGGCTAGAGAAACTCTAGACACAAAAAATGCTAACAAAGCAAGGAGATAGGGATGACTATGAATTAATGGCCCAGATTAATCAACAACTAGGAGGGAAGAAGACATTTTTCATTCCAATAATCTCAATGAATAAATGGCATTTTCTCTCCCCTTCTCTCTTTCTGCTTTTCAAAATTTTAACAAATAGCTGTAAGTTTTCTATATTTAGAGGAGCACTGTACTTCATAAATATTGAATGAAAATGTTATCATCCAGTGAAGCATTAGAGAGAATTGCCTAATTAATTACTACTTAAAGCTGGCCATTTGAATTTAAAAATGGATAAACAAAAGAGGAAATGTCACCCCGTCATTACAGTTAGGGAAAAGAGAAATGTCATCTTCTATTCTCTGGACTATGTCTGGGTCTTAGGATCAGAAGCTACATGTAACAAGGGCACAGTACAGGTTCAATTGAAGGTAGCTGCCATGCCGATTTCAACATTAGTACTTTATTATGGGTACACTGTATGCACTGAGTGGAAGACATCAGATATGTGCCACAATAATGCTTCAAGGACTATGGGTCAAGCGGGATGAGAACATCTGCTTGCGCACTGCTTTTAAAGTAAGTTTGAAACTGAGAATCTTGATAGTCAAATATTAAATGTGAAATGTTGGAAGGTAACAATAATACTTGCTATCAAAAAGCAAATATTTAAAAAACCAAGTAGGTACTTAGATATGGGGACGCTATCTAAATAAA
Source organism: Lepidodactylus listeri (assembly GCA_029233225.1). Taxonomy (NCBI): domain Eukaryota; kingdom Metazoa; phylum Chordata; class Lepidosauria; order Squamata; family Gekkonidae; genus Lepidodactylus; species Lepidodactylus listeri. Next base: position 43,122,496 of record JARCFY010000002.1, on the reverse strand, counting down.
TACTATTATTTCATCAGTATCAAATTGCTGTGTTGAACTGATATTGAAATGAAAAATACTGAATGAATACCTGCATTCATGGGAGAAATCCAGATTTGTTAGAGTCAGGACTCCTATAATCATCTAGTACCTTATGATGGCCTAAAACATAGCGAAAGGGACTGGTAAAGCCACCCCCACCTCACTTTCAGACCTAGAGCCCAATGCCCAAGAGGGCAGGGTGGGAAGCACTCTTGATCAGACTCAGTCTCACAAGTTATTAGATTGTCAGCTAAAATTGGTCAAAACATAGGCACCCTTATCCTAAAAGCAAACATCCTGATCAGCTACTATCATTTGAGATTCTGGCCAGCTAGAGAAAGGTCAGTGTTTGTAGCAGAGAAAGACAAATATTGCAGAAGACTTACTGGGTTTAGGACAATGCCCAGTTACTCAAAGGGTCTTCTGCCTGAGTCAATCATATTGGCAAAACCTGTCTCCTGCATCTGAACCACAACAAATCTGTAAGTAAAGATCCAGTCACTGTGTCTGAGTTAATCTTTACTTTTAATTTTATTTCATTATTTACTTCATTTCTATGCTGCCCTTTTCCCCAGTGAGGACATAAAGGGGCTTACATTGTTCTCCTTTCCTCCATTTTGGTCTCATAACCTTGTTAGGTAGATTAGTCTGGCAGTGTACAACTGGCCCAAGGTCCCCAGGAAGCTTCCATGGCGTAACAAGGATTTCAGCCTGAGTCCTGCGGATCCAACTGGCTCTTCAGGACTATCTCCTGTCACAATCAGCTTGTGCGGCAAACAGATACTAGTGAAGGATATAAGATTATTTGAAGCCTGAAACTAGCAGATCATTTAATTTGACTCCAGGAGTAACACAGGAATCCCCACCAAAGTGGCTGGAAATTAGGTATATAAGACCTCTGACTTAACCATGCAATTCAGGTCAGGTTTTTCCATCTAAGCCTTCCTCCACCACTAAGGAGACTGCATGTACTCTTCAAGACTGGTACCTATGATCAAACTTCTCCCTTTTTTAAAATCTCCCACTCTTTCTCTCACTATGGCCCATATCCCCCATGCTCTTCCTCCCCATTGATCTGACACAACTCCTGGTTCCTGCTATGGAACCCCTCTTTGTCTCTTCCAAAGCCCCCCTCCAGGCACTCTGGTCCTCTGGATCCTACCAGCCCATTTCCCCAAGTTTCTAGCATAACTCTGCCTCTCAGATCCCCAAGATCCCCCCTTGCATTACCTTCCATTATCTTTCCCTCCCTCATCTATTCCTTCCTATGTTCTTAAGAGACACATCCACACAACTCTCTCTTGGTCTAGCTTGTTATGCCAATAAAGATCGATCAATCTTGGTCTAGCCTTGAGCAAGCCGTAATTGGGCATCTTTGGGCGCAATCATACGCACCCATTTGCCATGGAAGAGGGACAATTCACCACCGGATCAAAGTGGCGCAATCACACCAGCACATCTGGGAAGCAGTGTTCCCTCTAAGCTGAGTTAGTGTGAGCTGGCTCACCGTTTTTTAGCCTCCAGCGCACACATTTCTGTCTTAGCTCAGGAAGGACGGCTCCAGAACAAACTAATTCATGGAACAGCCAAATCACTTGTCCCCAGCTTGAATGCCAGTCGCTCACAAAGTAGAATTTTTGCTCACAAGACTCCACAGCTTAGAGGGAGCATTGCTGGGAAGTGTCCCACAACCGTCGTCAAACTGTCGCAAACCATTTTGATCCAGTGGAGAAGCGTGTTAAAAAGCTACTACTGAAACTCCAGTATCAAATGGTTTGCTGCGGTTCACAGCCAGAGTTTCCCTGTGTGATCACTCCAGTGCCAAAGTGTGGCATTGTGGATAGCAGGATCACACGCTATCCTGCTGCCACACTGTTGGTTTTTTTCCCCTTCTCCATGTGCGCATCATCGAAAGCCCTTAGGGTGGGGAAGCGATCAATCAGTTTAAGTGCCTTGGAAACCAATCACAAAAACCCACAACAACTCGCCCGCGGTTGCGTCTGATCACACAGTGGCAAGTTGCCCTGGCAGGTCCACAGACCTGTGTGATCATGCAACTGCGGGGCAAATTGCTCCAGAGCAAAAAAGCCTCAATTCCCCTCCGGATTATTTCGCTTGTGTGGCCACAACCCTTAATTATCAAATATCTTAGTAACTCTTCATTAGGACTTGCCAAAGTAGATATTTCAAGTGTTTGTTTAGGACTTGCCAAATATTTCGATTGTCAACTGCCTTTGAAATTTCCGTGCTGTCAATCTTTGCATTTAAAGTTACTAAAAGTTAACCTTTTTTTTTTTAGAACAATGGTCGCATCCTCTAATAAGAAGATGCCACATCAGTTTTCAATCTGTGTACACAAAGACTCCAAAAGGTCCAGAGGTGAGGGTGCATGTGTAGGTGCATGGATACCCCCTTGGTCCCTTTGTAGCAGAAACCCTGCCCACATGTTACAATGGATACATGTATTCCCTGCATGTACCTTGATATGTCTGTTTGTAAGAAAGAGCCAATATGCATTTTTTTACCAAAAAAACCAAAGGTCCAGTACTTGGATAAAAGTGGGGTTTAAACCATACAGTCAGCACTACCTACACTGAGTGTAACATAAGAGTTACTTACCACATGTATAATGAAATACCAAGTGCACACTGTACACAGACTGTCTGTGTGTTCTCTGTAACTTGGGAACAGGGTTAGAGTCAGCATGGTGTGGGTGACAGACTGAGACCAGAGACAATCAGGTTCAAGTCACCACTTGGCCATGAAGCTTGCTGTGTGACCTTGGGCCAGTTATTCCCTCTTAGTTTAATTTACCACTCAGGGATGTTCTGAGGATAAAATGGAGTGGGGGACACCATGTGTTCCACCATGAGATCTTTGGAGTAAAAATGGGAATACGATATAACAATAAAAGTTCAAAAGAGAAAGAGATAAATGGTTTTTTTTAAATAATTGGGTTTCGAAACCTTTTAAATGTACAATAGTTGCGTTACCAGTTTATGATCCTTCTGTCCAAATAATGCTAGTTCTTATGATCGCCTGTATTCAGTGACTGGTATACCAAAGAATAAATAGATTATTCAACAGTATGCAGTTTGTGCTATCGCTTACACTGAAAGATCAGCAAAGGTCACTCCTACTTCGTTGTTTTCTCCTGTTCTTTGTTTTTATTACACTATATCCTGGATGACAGAAATTAATTTGAAGCAGGTTAAATGCAACAAATGCAAGCGGATATGTGAAGGATCCTGTTGCAGAGATTCTTGTTCCTGTAATTCTCTACAACAAGGTAGCAGAATGCCTGCAAGATGAGGAAAGCGAGTACAACTGGTGAAAGTGAATAGCAAGAAATGACAGACAGAAACAAATTGTATACCTGCAGTGCACAACAATAGGCCCTGCCTCTGGTGGATTGAGGAACTTCACTTGTCGAACAAAGCCCAAGAGGCCTGTGGCATAACAAGGAACCCCATGGTCTGGCCAGCTGGTGAAGTGGAACTGCCGAATCTCTCGGATCTCATGGTAGCCTTTCTGAGGAAATAAAACAATCTCTCTTTTTCTCCATAACAATGTTCCACAACAATGTTAATCACTGTGTTATTGGTTCTGTGCCCACTTTTTGTTCATTTCATTAATATCTTTTTCTTCTTTCTTGACGTTAGCTATACACATGTCTTCAAACAAATGGAGCAAATTTCTCAGTTCTTGAAAGCTATGCAAAAACAAACTTGAGGTGATCGTATGTGCTGTGTTTTAGCACTGAACCCACTAGCACCAATAGAGCACTGTAAAAGCAACTTAGACTCATGATACCATCAAAAAAATTTTTTAGCAGTGTTTTGTCCACGCGCACATGTGCATCAGTAACATGGAGGCGGGGGAAAGAACTGATGTCTGCAGACTATGGATTGGGGCAAGACTAAATTTTCCATCAGTAGAATGAAGAAGATGAAGAAGAAGAAGAGATTGGATTTATACCCCGCCCTCCACTCCCCAAGGGAGTCTCAGAGCGGCTTACAAACTCCTTTTCCCTTCCCCTTCCCACAACAGACACCCTGTGAGGTAGGTGGGGCTGAGAGAGCGCTTTCCCAAGCTGTCCTTGAGGGAACAGCTGGTACAGAGCTATGGCTTGCCCAAGGTCATCCAGCCAGGTGCAAGTGGAGGAGTGGGGAATCAAACCCGGTTCTCCCAGATTAGAGTCCGCGCACTTAACCACTATACCAAACTGGCTCTCTTAACCACTACACCAAACTGGAACATTCCTGCCTCTTTCCTCTCCCTGCAGCGTCCATGATCTCCATGAAAAGCTGCTGGTGGCCCTTGGAGTCAGAAGAAGGGGACTTGGTTTTTATGCCCCGCTTTCCTCTACCTTAGGGAGTCTCAAAGAGGCTTATAATCCCCTTCCCTTCCCTTCCCCACAACAGACACCCTGTGAGGTAGGTGGGGTTGAAAGAGTTCTGAGACAACTGTGGCTGACCCAAGGTCACCCAGCAAGCTTTAGGTGGAGGAGTGGAGAATCAAACCCAGTTCTCCAGATTACAGTTTGCCACTCTTTACCACTATGCCACACTGGTTCTTGGGGAACAAAATTATGGGTGTCTGCAACAGGAAGGGGTATCAGTGGAAATAGTCAACTTAATTTGGATTCAGCCCTATAATTCCCAGCATTAGTTTTAGGAATCCTTTTCACTCAATGAGACTAAAGTCAAAGAAACACAAAGTAAAGTGATATCCCAGGGTAATAAAGGACTAGAAAGGAAATCCACTCACCTTTTGGACTGTAAAAGTACGGATGACATACTCTGCCAATGGTTCTGTCTCAATTAAGGTGACTTTAATGTCTCCATAGACCTCTGTATCATCTGGCCAGTATCTAACACACTTGACCTATACCAAGAAAGATCATAAAGTAAATACTAATGTGTAATATAAAGTAAAACTTGTCCTAACCCATACCCTAAATGTCTTGACCATGGATAAATTCAAAGCAAGAATCCAACTACAGTGGTGCAAATCAGATATTATCCAAGGCTTTAAAATACACGTGACCCCCATCAACATGCACTGACTCCCATGCTTAAGTTTGAACCAGGCACAGTGTTATAATTACATGGAAAAATTACATTTGAATAATTGCTGGAATCAAACTGGCATCCAAGGATCCTCCTGAGTCACAAAGCTGCTGTACCAGCCCCTGTGACTCAAATATAGCATGAGGTATTACAGGATGAGCTGGGCTACTGCCCAGACAGTTGAGGGGGAGGATTCAAAAAGAAGCCTAAAAGCAGGAGCTACCCCTCCCATTCATCTGGTTTGCTGACCCATGCACCCTCCCATTTGGAGAAACTTGGGGAAAGCTGATTGCTGTCATGGGGCAAAAAGGAATTTTGGGGATCTCATTCAGACTGGCTCTCAACAGGGACCTACTTTTGCCTAATTTTTGCTGTTCCAGGTTGTAGCGGCACAAGTAAGTGTGGCTGTATGAATGGTTCAGCCATAACTAGGGATAGCAGGAATCATGTGGATTGCCAAGTACACAGTTGGGGCTATTTGGTTAGAGGCCCAAGGCCTCTAACAATGACAGACCACTCCTAAAACAGCCTATCATTTCCTTGAGCAACAGGGATGGTTATACAAGGAATACTCTTAGAGATGAGTTAGGTCAAATTTACATCTGACTTTCCCGCTAGAATCATTCTAGTTTCAAAAAAAATGTCTATACCTGTTTCTAGTTTCAAACCATACTTGTTCTAGTTTATAAATTAATGTTTACATTCGTTAATTGCCCTCCTGTGGTCAAGCTAGCATTATACTGCTTTAAACAAATGCTGTTGCTTAGTACTCTTCAGACCCCCCTGGAGTGAAATTTGAAACCAGCGTGAAATGAGCTTGGGAAAAGACAGCAGTCAAACTACTTCAGAGGGGAGGTGTAAATTGGGCCTTACTTCAACCAAATGTTAGTTGCTTGAGCAGCAAACTGAGGGAAGGAGGTGAGACTTGGCACCTCTCAGCACAGTTAATGTGCATGCTATGATAACCAAGGTCAGCAGGAACACTGGCCAAGTGTGGACCAAAGGCAGTGTTGCCTAAAATTCTGGTTGACAGTGTACTGCCTTAGTTGCAACTTATAGTTTGAAGCTGAGTGAATAGTTTGATGACACAGATCAGCCCTGGGTTTTTTTAAAAACTCTATTTATACCCATGTTCATTTGTGGGGTGCTGGTACGATTGCACACTGCAACATACTCCGAAATGCATATTGTAGAATTTGTTGAAATAACAATAAACCATACTTGCTGTGTTGTTAATAAAAATTTCATTAATATTAAAACATTTTACAGTATTGTAATAGGAATGATGTTGACAACATTTGATGGATCTTTGAATGGATAATTCAAATGACCTAGTTCTTCCATCATACAATGAGCTTTAATCACTGTATGGTGAAGTTTCCATGGAGCTTTGTCACCTGAAGGGGCCTCACATACAATGGATTTGTAGATACTGTTCTTTTGGCAAGCTCTAAAAATGTAGCTTCGAGAAAGCCAGATATGAGTTGCAGTGTGGACAGATTATGAAGGAGCTATCAGACAATGGAAGAAAGTAGGTCATCTGAATCTATCCAAAAATTTCCCAGGTAATAATATCTGTGCGCACTGGCACTAATACTTACAGAGTTACACCCCTGAAGAAAATGGGCTCAGAATGGTGTAACTCTGCTTAGGATGGCTCTGATAAAGCCAATGACAGTAAGGTGGCGCTTCTGGACATGAGGGCAAACAACTAAGGATGCAAACACAAGACCATTTATCACACAGTAGTTAACAATGGCCCTGACAGACAGACAGACTGCATCAAGACAGTAAATCAGTAGGAAAATGGCCCTTATAATAACTTTAACCACATGAACAGCAAGTAATTTGAAGGTCTAAACCATACGATGAGCTGATGACTATCATGTTGTGGCAATAACATTTCATTCACCTTATATAGTTGATCCTTTAAAAAAAAAACAATCCAGCTTGCAGAATAGTTGAAATGAAGTAACTACATAACAGGTTGGATTCCATAAATGTTCCACTGGTAGAAGCAAATCTTTCCCCTGAAGTCCCTTCTCCTAGCACCCCATGTGACCCCACCCAAAACATGGTTGGAGGTTAAGGGATCCTTGCAGACAAAAAAAAAAAAGCCACCCATGTATGGGCCAGGCTCTCTAGCAAAGAGAAAAATCAAAAGAAATTGCCCCTCCTCCCCTTCTGCCAGTGGAACATCTGTAGGATCCAGCCCCGTGTTCCTTTATCTGTATGTGATAGATAGTGACTGAATGCTTTGGGCAATCATCATACCCTGCCAACTTCCACCAGGTTGGTAACCATGACAACACTTGCGGAGTTCTCCTGCCAGATCATCCTCCAAAAATCCTTCACTGTCTCTTGCATAGGTCCTAAGGGGTAGAAGAATGAAAGAGAAAGGACACCCCAAAGGTAATTTTGGAATAAACAACTCATTTTTGCCTCTCCTCACCAGCATCCCTGCCCAACTGAAATTCTGACCTTTCTAAAGAGGATTTCCTGTTCTTTAAAGTCTGGCCTGCAGAGCAGTCCAACTCTTGAATAAAACAGGCAATCAGGATAAATACCTGGCCAACTGCTGAATCAATGTGTGCAATAGACAGATATAAATATATGTGTTCCCTATTCAGTTTTGAGAACCAGAAGAGATATACAGAAATTAAGCCACACAAAAACCAAATTGTAAAATAAAATGTACAGTGCTTGGATTAGGCATAAGAGTTACCAGTTATTAATTAATGCTGAAATTCAGAAAGAATCTTTAATTCTTTGGTGAGATTTTAGGTGAGAAATCCTTTGCAATGCAACATAACTATTGTTCAATAGATAAGTGTGGTATTTGTCATTTTTATCAGAAATTTTGGAGAAGGGAAGTGCTAGCTGCTTCTTCCCAAAAATTTTAGACTTCATCACAATATATATTTGCAATCCGTCACACACTCTAAAACACACTGCCAAACAATGAAGAAGTTTTTTTTTTTTTAAGTGAAATGCATTTTCAAAGGCTGAGGACAGACTGGCAATCTGCCCCAGGATAGGTCCGCATGGGAAGCGAGGGAAGGGAGCCTGTTCAGACATGCGCAGCTGTCCCTCGGCTCCCTTCCGCACTGACCCACTTTGAAGCCGGTTTTCTTGCGCTTTAGAAGGACACCGGGAGAAACCAGTGTCCGGAGGCCATCTTGCGCTTGCCTCCCGCTTCCAGGCAGTGTGAACTGGAAGAAGGCGGGAAGCAAGCGGAGGCAGCAGTGCGAACGCGGCGTTTTGCCAGTTTGCGCATGAGCGCTCATGCGCACATGAGCGCATGCGCACATTGCCGAAACAGCCCTATCACGAACTGCGGAGGCCGGCCCACCTGGGGCCACTCCGCAGCAGTCTGAACGTTCCGTAACGGCATCCTTGCGCAATACCCTGGCCAATGTGGACAGCCAGCCCCAGGGAATTTTCCCCCCGCAGCTTTTGCCTCCGGATTCATCCCACTCCAGATTGCCAGTCTGTCCTCAGCCAAAGAAGATACATTTTTGTTTAAATTCAGTACCAAAGGTTACATCGCTACAATTTATCAAAAGTATTAAGTCCATTATTAGTCTGAAGTTTGAGTTGGATTATGGGGTATGGGATATTGAGTTCTTACTCAGCTATGTACCAATTACCCCCCTCCCCCAATTTGAAGGAATTATGATGAAGCTATTGTGCCCATGAGTATATATATTCACTCTCCCTTCTCTTTCTATTGCAATCTCTTAACTACAGGAAATAGCACTTTTAAAAAATGTACAGACCTCCAGACACCAATAGTTCTATCATATCACATTCTGGTTCTCAAAAAAAGAAAAAAAAGTGGCATGTACCCAACCTGATCAACTGGCCTCTCAGGGCTTTGACACTTACTGCATGTGAATCTGTTCCTTTTTGATTCCACCAGCTGGGATGACAGGAGACAAAATGGGTTTTATTGCCCCTTCCAGTTAGCAAGCAATATGTGTAATTTAGTGCAATAATGGAATATTTGAAAGCCTGCAAGCTCACAGGTGTCACCTCCTTTCATTTTTCAGAGAGTTGAGGGAAGAGCTGCTTGTTCTGTGCTTAGCACATGAACCAGTCCAGTTGTGTGGTGTTTCTCCAAGCTGCATTGCTCTTTCAGTGTTTACTTATGGCAGCATTCCATGCAACTAGGCTAAGTATGTGCAATGCAAATGTTATGATCTGCCAAATGAAGTATCCCTACATGGAAGTTATACTGCGTGTGGGTCCGTAGCTATGGGCTGTATCAAATCCTCCATGTAGTCTAGCCTTTTGGCAAGGAGGAAACATTATATGAGTCAGTGGTGGCAACAGCATGAATGTATTGACGCATTCTGTAGCTACCCCAAACTGTATGCATTGTCTTGAGAGATAAATATCTTGAGAGATAAGTATTCAGGTTTGTCGGCTTAACTCCATTAAGTGTTTTTTTTAATGGTTTCTTTTATACCAGAGAAAAAACAAACTTCATTTGATTGCTTGTCAAACCTTGAGTAACAGCAGCATATTTCTACTCTCTATTGAAATCCTATTTTAGTTCTACCATAATTTTCTGTCTTTTTAATAATTTGTGTTACCTTTTATTTGTTTATTTATTCTAGAATTGTACATTTATAGCCTGCTCTCCCCCAAACCAGCTCAGAATGGGTGACAACATCTTATAAATATACAATTGAAAACCCTCTAAATACAATATATAACTAATCCATAAAAACAGTAAAATTGATAGGACAATCTCTGTAAAAATCAAGATGGCGTAAAATTCATACAGGGGGTAATATACAGCCAACTGAGAAGGGAAGAGGAGGGGAGCAGGGGGGAAGGGAAGGAGGGGGAGGCCAGAATCTAGCTATGGCCTATCAGCTAGGGGCCCAGTACCGCTCTCAACAATAGGGACAGTGGAACAGGACCCTGATCTCTCCTGGGAGAGTGTTCCACCAGGCTGGGCCAGGGATGAAAAGGCCCTGGCCAAGGACAGCCGGACGCTCTGGGCTGGGGCCATCAGCAGATTTTGATCACTTGAGTATAACGCTTAAAAATATTCATTCACTGTTTCTTTTGGGTATGTGTGATTTGAGGTGGCATTATGATCCCTAACTGGATGTGTTCCCTCAAAGGATCATGCCATTGTGATCTATAACCATACTGCTCCCAATATTGGCTGAATGTGCCTTTGTGGGGCTAATGCAGGGTTTCCTAATATGTCTCCCATGAGCACCATGGCAGCTGCCAGTACTTCCCCTGCTACCTAACCAGTGTTTTTAGAAAATGGGTGAGTCCAGTTGGGCCTAGTGCACAGCAGGCTTATAAGTAGCTACTGGGGATCTAATTGGCTGTGCAGAATTTAAAAAATGCTTCAGCAGCAGCTGACACCATGGTTTTATTCTCTCTCATATGCTCTTCTTTCTCCGTATATTTTTAAAATTACTTATCCTATCCCTGGCACATGGGCTTCCTCTAGATGTTTATGTGGTGGCCATTTTGTGGTTGGCTCCGCCATTTTGTGTGTGAGCCCACCACACTATGACAGAATTCCAAAGTTGCACACAGGCTCAAAAAGGCTGCAGACTGCTCAGCTAATGCATCAGAAAAGTTGCTTGGCAATGGGTACTGATTTTTCAGAGGTATTTCCATGATCTAAATCTTGGAAGAGGTGTCCCGAAAGGAGGAAGGCACATGGCCATCTCTTTGCATGAAAATGATTAAAACAAGGTTGTGCTGATTTAAGCCAAATTCAAATACATAAAAAACCTTTAGTGGGTTGATGTCTAATTTCCATATGGAGGAAATCAAAACAACACATCATAATGCCGGCACATCCACAATTCTGAGACATTAAAAAGGTTGTCTTTAACAATTCAGATAAATGTTATTAACAGCCTGATACATCTCAGACTATGATGTTAGCTGACTGTATGCCTATGTTGGATGTTGCTAATGCCCACCATCATTATATAAACTGCACTAGCACAGCTGTTCTTCAAAAAGAGCAGTTTCTGTCAGAGCTCTCTCAGCCCCACCTACCTCACAGGGTGTCTTTTGTGGGGAGGGGAAGGGAAAGGAGTTTGTAAGCCACTCTGAGATCCCCTTGGGTAGTGAAGGGACGGGTATAAATCCAATCTCTTCTTCTTCCTCTTCTTTTTATGTTATTTTTAATTATATTGCTGTGATTTTATTCAGTTTCTGCTTTAGTTGTTCTATACATTCTATGTAAGCCACCTTGAGCCTGCCCTGGCAGGGAGGGCGGGATATAAATTAAATATAGAAAGAAATAATAAAGAAATATACTTTAATGGATAAAAAACCTGAACTTTACACCCATTTTTTTTAAAGAAATAGAAAAAATTAATGTACATATCAGCATAAAAGAATCATGTGATTTAGGATTTTGTCAAAAATAATCCTGGGAGGGATGAAGCAGGGGTTCTCAGCATAAAGGACCTAAAAATACATATGTTCACCAATCCTTTACTCATCAACAAGAAGCAGTGCTTGTCAACATGAGCACACCAGCTCATACAGTCCTTCCGCAGTGTCACAGCATCCATGGGGCTTATTCTTATGAAGGATTTTAGAGTGTACAAACCAGACCTACAACACATTACGATCATTACCTACCTTTCTTCCAAGGGTATATGTAACCCTTCCTAATGTTTCTCAGAACCACTATGTAAGGTAAGATAGAGTGAGACAGAAAGGGATTGGCTAGGTCACCAGGGGCACTTCGCAGGAGAGTAGGGATTTGAATCCAAGCCTCCTGTTCTAGCCCAACACTCTAACCAGAACAGCACACTGGCTTTCTGTAAGTCTGGTATTCTACTGTATGATTTGTGTATCTAGTTTGTCCATCCGGTTAAAAAAAGCCTGAGGTACCTTCCTCAGGATTATAAAATGTCCTCAATGAGACAAGGGAGAGTACTGGAAGGTTGCCATTGTGGGGAGTGGGATGAAAGCCATTTTCTACTCAACCTAGAACAGTAAAATCATTTATGAGGATTTATCATTTCTAAGTAGGATATACATACTGCTTTACAAATCTTTATATTAATCCTTAATCAAACTTGCCTTGAGTTGCAATGTAATGGTGAGGCCGATGATATCCCTAGAAAAGAGAAAGGAGACCAGAAAAAAAAAAGAAAGAAAAAAGGGGGGGAAAAGAAAATCAATAAGGCTCTACTTCTGGTGGACTTTCAGATGTAAATTTGCTGTTATTAATAGTTACCTGGCACCACAAATACTTATTTTCTTCCAAAGTAGATACTGAAGGTAATTTTTTTGCAACAGGCTAATGAATAGCACATTCCACCAAAAAGCAACTTATGTGTTCCTCTTGTGGTAGAATATTTTCATGTGTCTGCCCCAAACATATATAAAGCCAAAAGTAGGGGGACCTCAATAAATGGAACATTGAATACTTCCCCTCTGAACTTTATTCCCCCTAATTCTATTGCTCACTGCTGGTGTCAGAGCCTAGAACAAAGAAAACTAGACCAATGAACTGCAGGAAGATAAGGTAGGTAGGAAAAGACTGAGTACAGCATCTTGCATACTTCTTTTACTGTCAAAGATCCCGTGACATTCACTTTATATATGAATGGAGCAGATGCATGAATGATGGCCCTGCCTCATCAGTTTGTTGATGCATTACGTTTACATCAGGAATCACTAGACAAACACAACATATAAAAGGGTGTAGTTTCTGACATGAAATGTTACATTCATATATTCACATAATAAGAATGCTGTATTTCAAAATACTGTCAGGAACTACGCTACACAGAAGACAGCAGAACACTTTCCCAAAGGAAGATCACCAATGGTTTGTTCTTAATGGCTGTTTTTTGTTTTTAATGACAGTGTTATAATGTTTTTGTTTTTTTTAGCTGAAAGCCATTGCAAGCTGGCGTATCATTTTCCCTAAAGAAATGAGAAAGAAAAACGAAGCCTGGTCTTTGGGTCCCACGAGTCAACCCCAACCCTTCAACTGAAAGTGAAACCTGTTTTCTTCCAGTGTGCCAATCAATGGATGGATTTTGACAAATCTGCCATAAAATACCCTTTGGGCATAATTTATTAGGTGGAAAGAAAGCCATTCAACATAAGTATATACCAATTAAGTCATTCACGGGTGAAACTACTTCAGCTTCACTTATAGTTTTGAAAAATTCTGAGAGACTTTATTTTTCAACAAAACCCAGAAAGAATGTGACTATGCAAAAACAGAACTCTGAAATCAGCTTTATATTTCCATGTGCATACCCAGATGCTCTTGCTTTAGAAAACCTTCACTGCTAACTCATTAATAGACGGAACATGGAAAAATCTGCATCCCCTCATTTGAAAAACACACATCTGTTTCTTGTCAGAACTGACTCAGGCATCAGTGATTTTTTTTAACTGTGTAGGCTGTACCATATTAAATATGTTTTTTTTTCCCCTTAATTGAGGGATCTTTTTAAAAAACACTATCATATAATTAAAGATTAAAGATAACTTGCATTAGAAAAAGGGATGCTGTTAAATACTTTCCTAATGGGTAACAGATTTTGCACTCTGGAAGGAATCCACAGGACTTTATTAGTAAGACAGAGAGGGTTTACACTGACGTTTGCAACCTTCTTTCCATTATCCTGCATTTTAAAATAAATATGTGCTTAAACTGTTGGCCATACGTATTTGGGATTATATCTAGGGGTGCGCAAAAAATAGACCTGAGAAGAAAAATACTGGTTAAAAATAAAAGCCAGCACACAGCTGAGCCAGTGGGGAACAATCTGCTCCCCGTAGGCACAGCCAATCCAGTTTAAACTGGGCAGCAGGAGAAGCGAGCCCCAGGAACTGTTGTGCATCTGGGAGCAATGCACTATGTGCGGCATAAGAGATCCTGGGTGGGTTCACTTCTGCAGCCTGCTTTAAACTGGGCTGCACGAGAAGCCAACCCCAAGCTGAGCCTGTGGGAACAGTCTTCTCCCCACCGGCACAGCTGATCCTTGGGCTGTCTTCTGCAGTCCCTTTAGACTTTAAAGGGACTGCTGTAGGAGCCCAACAAACAATTGATATGCAGGAGCAATCTGCTACAGACTCTCTGCTGTTTTTGGGGCTGCCTGGTAATGCCAAAATATATCCAAGATTCCCCCCCCCCCCCAATTTTCCCAAGGATACCCGGATACATTTGGGATGCCGAAATTTCCTCACAGCAAATTCATCACCAAAGGCTCCTAAGTAAGCTCAATAGTCATGGGATAAAAGGACAAGTCCTTTTGTGGATCAAAAACTGGCTAATTAAAAGGAAACAGAGAGTGAGTATAAATGGGCAATTTTCTTAGTGGAGGGAGGTAAGCAGTGGGGTCAGTACTCGGTCCGATGCTTTTTAACTTGTTTATTAATGATTTGGAGTAGGGAGTAAGCAGTGAAGTGGCTAAATTTGAGAGCCAGTTTGGTGTAGTGGTTAAGTGCACGGACTCTAATCTGGGAGAACCGGGTTTGATTCTCCACTCCTCCACTTGCACCTGGCTGGATGACCTTGGGCAAGCCATAGCTCTGTACCAGCTGTTCTCTCAAGGACAGCTTGGGAAAGAGCTCTCTCAGCCCCACCTGCCTCACAGGGTGTCTGTTGTGGGGAGGGGAAGGGAAAGGAGTTTGTAAGCCGCTCTGAGACTCCAAGTGAGTGAAGGGCGGGGTATAAATCCAATCTCTTCTTCTCTTCTTCTTCTTCTTCTAAATTTGCAGATGACACAAAGTTGTTAAGGGTGGATTATGAGGCACTCCAAAGGGATCTGTCGAGGATGGGTGAGTGGGCATCATCGTGGCAAATGGGGTTTAATGTGGCCAAGTGCAAAGTGATGCACATTGGAGCCAAAAATCCTAACTATAAATACACATTGATGGGGTCTGAACTGGCGGAGACTGACCAAGAGAGAGATCTTGGAGTCGTAGTAGATAACTCAATGAAAATGTCAAGACAGTGTGCGACTGCAATGAAAAACACTATGCTGGGGGTTATTAGGAAGGGAACTGAAAACAAATCAGCCAGTATCATAATGTCCCTGTATAAATCGATGGTGCAACCTAATTTGGAGTACTGTGTACAGTTCTGGTCGCCACACCTCAAAAAAGATATTATAGCATTGGAAAAAGTGCAGAAAAGGGCAACTAGAATGATAAAAGGGTTGGAACAGTTTCCCTATGAAGAAAGGTTGAAGCGCTTGGGGCTCTTTAGCTTGGAGAAATGATGGCTGAGGAGTGACATGATCAAGGTTTATAAGATTATGCATGGGATAGAGTAGGTAGAGAAAGAAGTCCTTTTCTCCCTTTCTCACAATACAAGAACTCGTGGGCACTCCCTAAAATTGCTGAGCAGTTGGGTTAGAACAGATAAAAGGAAGTACTTCTTCATCCAAAGAGTGATTAACATGTGGAATTCACTGCCACAGGAGGTGATGGCGGCTCAGTCTGGGACAAGTGATGCTCTGTCTTCTTGGTGCTTGATGGGGGGGGGGAGACAGTGGGAGAGCTTCTAGTGTCCTGTTCCCACTGCTGGGAGGGAACAGGGCACCTGGGTTTGGGCCACTGTGTGAAACAGAGTGTTGGACTGGATGGGCCACTGGCCTGATCCAACATTGGCTTCTCTTATGTTCTTATGAAATCTACTGGGCTGTAGATCTACCTGGTAAATCTATCAGGATTTTCAGCTCGGGTAGACCCAAATGCATACCCCTAATTATATCCCACTGAACTCACAGCAAACTAGACACTATAAAAAAGGGACATGGCTCTTGGCTCTTTGTTAATCTCATATAAATAACACAAGTCCTGATGTCATTGCTCTGTGTGTCATCATGCCTCAGCAGGTACAAACATCTTCAGCATGGTGTCTTCCAGTGAGAAAATGGCAGAGAAATATAGGCTTAAAAAGGTCCTCCCTCCCTCCTCACCCTAACTGAAATGTCATTTGCCTCCTTAGAAAAACCAGTCCTTTCTGCTACATTAACAAAAGGGGGGAAAAAAACCTTTAAAATGAGCTTGGACGAAAATCTACTATGTAGTTTTACCTCTGCTGTTGCCTTCAAAAGATCACATTGATGAGGGAACTAAAAGTTACAGTTGTAGAAAAGCCCCGAAGGCTCCAAAGCCTGAATGTTATTTTACCACCACAAGGAGCTGATCCAGTAAATGGCACTAACACCTTTGTTTCTTTGCTTTTTTTAACAATGCTTTTTACAGAAATTTTTTCCCCCACAGCTCTTACATCTATATAGTTGGCATTTATGTAGTCTGAGTGGGGATCTCCATCCAGCAGTTGCAGCCTGACCCGGGAGTGATCGTCTGAAAGTAATCAAGTAATAGATGATAGTTGTAGACAGGGAAGAATAGACATTTTAAAGCAAATGGGAAAGGCAAAGAGGGTATAAGAACATGAACAATTCAGGAAATGATTAATTCATTTTTTAAAAACTGCTAAATGTATACAGAATCAGCTTGGTGCCTGCCTGAGCCATCCAGAAGCTGCTCTATAATTTATGCTCTGTTCTTTTGTTCACCTTTAGCGTGATCTTCGATTTACTGCACACTCCTCAGACTTAGTATTTCTCCGAGCAATTTTGAAAGCATTAGCATTTCTCATGACACAACCTTTGTCAGGTCACAGCTGAATCATTGTCCAGAAACACTTTGCAACATAAAAAGAAATTTGAACTACTTAGGCTCTTTTTGGATCACTGAAGAGAGAGGATTAGGATTTTGACTGGCTTTTCTAGCCCTCTCAAGGAGAGCTGAAGCACTCCTAGGTAATCCTGCTTAAAGGTAAGGTTAATAAAACGTATGATCTAAACAAGGTAAATTGTTTTCTTGCACCTACAAGGACTAGATGCTGTACAAAAAAAAAAAAGACTAGTTTACATATGCAGCAGAATGAAGTGGTAGAGTTCTGAGCTGGTAGGAACTACTTCAGGCTGTGGGGAAGAAGTCATAGCGTTATTTATTTATTTATTTATTTTGAGATTTTTATCCCGCCCTCCCCGCCATTTACGGTGGGCTCAGGGCGGCTACCAACCAATTCATACAATACAATAAATACATACATATGATAAATCAACCAATCATAAAACACTGCTATACAGAGCTAAAATACAAAGAATCCTAAGAAGAAAAAGCAAGATGGCGAACTACACTGTCATACCCATGGCAGTCTGCAGGCACACCATCTTCCTGACTGGAGTCAAGTGGACAGGTTGGCGGTCAGCGTTAATAGCCTCCTATGTAAAAACTTCCTGCAAAAACTTTTTTTTTGAACCAGGGACAACAGTTCTAGCACAGCTCTTCACTCACTATGCCAATTTTCCACTTCAAAATAATTACTTATATAGAGGTGCTTAGTAAAATGCAATCTCCCATCTGCAGTCAAAAGTGTTCCATTCTCCCAGCTCACCTTCTGCTATGGCACATGTGGACTCGGATAGTGAAAGAGACATCTCCAAGCTTAGTATATAGGAAAATGGACTCAAGAGGAAATGGGCACAGGTAGTGGGGTCAGTAGTAAACAACCCCTTCCCTTTCTAAGTGCTAACAATGGACTACTAGGACCATAGGTTGTTATTAGGTTTGCCAGGTTTCCTGCTGTGGTGGGAGACCTCCTGATGGCAATCCCCACTGCCTGCTGATGCTCTGTCACTCAGTGGGAGAAAAATATATTTGAATATTGTCATCACATCAGCACAAAAGCTTTACACCAATCCCAGGGCAAATGCCTCTCTAGGAACTGCAGGAAATTCTATGGTAAAACTAGAGGCTCCTTGTTATGTTCTGGCCGAGGAACCACACACGCAATCGGCCAAACACGTGGCCAAGGTGAAGCCATCAAGCTTCGCTTCCAGACACAATAGATCCCCTGGGTCCTAAAAGGGACCAATGAACAAGTCTGCATCCTGGGATAGACAAACTGGGTGCAGGGACACTGTAAACAGCAAATCACGGGTGATGGGTGTGTGCATGGGTGCGGTCGAGAACAGGGATAAAAAGCGGACCTGCGAGTCCAGCTAACCAGTCTTGTTCTGACCTCTTAATAAAGTATGAGCTGTTTTCACTTGATGCGTCTCCGACCTCAGTACTTTTCACTCCTAGAGTGGCATGATGTCAATTCCGGGTTCTGTCCAGAAGTAATGTCATGTCATTATACTGACAACACCCCCTGATTCCCACTGGTTTTTAGCTGCTGGTGGCAACTCCTAGTTGTTACCCATGTTAACTTTAACAGGGCAACAACTCAAAAGAGTTGTTACTCCCTTCACTCTTTGTATATCCTTGAAACGTGGCCAAATTTTACTATAATGAAATTCGTAGATGAAGGAACAATCCCCAAATGCTAAATACAGTATAATGCATAAAAATCAAAACTGCCTGTTCTGCACAATAATTGTTCAGTTATGTCAGAATCCTCACTCCTGTAGACAGAGAGACTGACAGCAGATAGTACTGTATCAGTATGTATGTCAATACGTAGTACTCTAGGCCACTTTATTCCCAGTTTTCAGGAAGGGTAACAACATCTCATAGACACAGTACATGACTGCTACCCCCATTGTACAGATAGCACAGTGAGTATGAATTGCAGAGCATGTCCATCACAGAAAGGAGAAGCTTATGTATCTGTGGAACTCTTTGCCATAGCCAGCAATAGGAGGATAATTCTTACATGAAACTTAGGGTTATGGCCAGGCTTACTGCTGGATAAGCAGGTGGGAGCTGTAGCCAGGAGTACCTTTTACTAGCTTTGACTAGTCCACATGGAAGTGTTTGGAAACTTCAGTTGGTACAGAATGCTGCAGCCAGGATGTTGACTGATGTAGGTCACAGCGACCATATTGCTCCAGTCTCAGTTTCCTGTACTGGCTTCCAGTTTGTTTCTGGGTCTAGATCTTCAAAACTCTGTATAGTTTGGGACCAACATATGTGAAGGACCACAAGGTGTCGAACTCATTTGTTATGAGGGCCAGATCTGACATAAATGTTACTTTGTCTGGCTGGGCTATGTGTGCCATAAAATGTAATGCCAGGTATCAAAGATATAAACTTTATAAGTAACACTGGCAAACCCAATTAACAATATTATCTTTACTCAAAATACAAACAAAAGTAATTGATTCCTAGGAGTGAAAGCAATTGATTTACTGGGGAACCCCAAAAGCCCTGATGAATATATTTAATCATATGCAAGACTACTTTTTCCCCAAGGGATACCATTAAAGGGGGGGGGGTATCTTACATTTCCATACAAATTAGTTACTTTTTGTATATATAGCACTTTTAGGAGATGAGTCATCTTCCTTGCAAGTAAATAAAGTAGGTTTTCAGCACCCGCCTCCATATACCCAGCCTCAGCAGCAGAACATGGCTATGATCCATCTCTCGCTCTTTGTTTTGTCTCTTCCCCCTTCCTACCTCTGAGGATCTCGAGGAGACACACCAGACTTCACCCTTCACAAACCTATCCTCCCCACCACCAACCCTTTGACGTGGTCCAGGGTGAGCATCCAGTCTTAGGTGACCCAGACAACAGGGAGGGGGGTCTGAAGGAAGAGGGGGTCTGAACCTGGCTTTCCCAGATCCCCCCACCTCCAGTTCTCAGCCCTCCTACATTTCCTACAAAAGTTGCAGGGCTGAGGGGAAGATTGGATGGAGAGACTGTTTCCAAAACTTTCAAGGAACATTTTTTTTCTTTCTGTGAACCCATTTCCTTCATGGGCTGAGGGCAAGTAGCAGGGGGAGAAAGAAGGTCACCATCCCCCCTCTCCAACATGCACTCTGCCTCCCAGCTCTATGGCTGTTTAGACATGTGGTGGTAATGGTGGTGCCCCTTTTCCCCTTCTCTACCAAGGATAGGATGCCTTTCTCCTCAGAGTAGCATGCACAAGACAGCCTAGTTGCCCCCCCCCCAATTCATGCACCAGCCCTCCTCCCCCTCCTCTCTCTCTTGCTGGCTGTGTCCCTTCATTAGCAAACTGCTGCTCCGCATGCCCACTCACTGATCCCCTCACCACATTTAGTGTGGTGGTGGCAGTGCTGGATACTCAGCACTGCCCTCCCCATATAGTGGGTTTGCCAGTCTTCGCTGAGCTGTGGTCAGAGAAGGTGTGTGTGTGGGGAAACACAACACCTATTCTTTCTCCACCTTTACTGCCATTCTCCCCTCACTATTTTACCTCAGCCTCATAGTCCCACCCTCTAGCAATTTCTTTTCAATTTCTTGGCAGCTTCAATCACACACACCTCATCGCAAGTGCCTCCCCCCCCCCCGAGCAGCCTCTTGCCATCCCTCCCTCACGGGCCAGATAAGAGTCCTGGATGGGCCAGTTCTGCCCACTGGGCCGTATGTTTGACACCCCTGACATACTTCCTTATGAATCTGCCCAATCGCTACTATCATCTTTGGAGGCCCTGCTTTGAGTGCCCTCACCTTCTGAGGTTAGGGGGGTGGCAATCTGGGAGAGGCCCTTCTCAGTCATAGCACCAAAGCTCTGGATCTCTCTACCCACTGAGATTTGTCTGTCCCTTTCTGTTGCTGTCTTCCACTGAAGACTTTTGTTTTGTTTTGTTTTGTTTGGCATTCCAATCACATCAGTCCTGATTTATCTCCACATTTCCTTTGCTCTAGTCAAGATGAGAGCAAAACTGGGGAATAAGGCAGGATTAAGCCACAATGTCCATGTTGGTGCATCATGCAAATCCATATTTAACACTAACTGTGTGGTGTTGTGACTGGAGAGTTGGACTAAAACCTGGGAGACCAAGGTTTGAATCCCCACTCATGCCATGGAAACTGGCTTGGTGACCTTGGGCCAGTCACATTGTCAGCCTAACCAACCTCACAGGGTTGTCATGAGGATAAAATGGAGGAGAGGAGAATGATCTAAACTGCGTAGGCTTGAAGTAAATACATAAATAATGTAAATGTAAATTCGGATCCCCCTTTGACAGACCCTAACTAACCATAGTGGTCTCATGCAGACAGTCCCACTAAACATGGTTAGTTTAATTTTTTTTTTACCAGTGTGGAGTCCTGCTTGAGGCAGCTTATGGTTACAATATTAGTTATTTATTTAGAACATTTGTATGCTGCCTCACCAGGAAACTGCCCAAGACAGCTTACAAAATAAAAACATTAAAAGATATTAATTAAAACCCACCATTAAAAAAGCCCCAGCCCTGCATTAAAACAAAGAAACATAAAAACAGACCACAAATAGCTTAAAACAACAGTTTCTAGGCTAAAATAGTGTTACAAATAGCAATAACAACAAATTATCAGTATGAATACAAAAAGCCTTTTAAATAAGCCCAGGAATATAAAAGCACCATAAAACTATCCATAAAATAGACCTCATACCAAAAGCAGAACATAAAACTGCTGGAAAGATATAACCCTAATTAAAAGCTTGGCTAAAAAGAGATGTTTTTGCCTGGCACCTTCAATACAGTAAAGTAGGGAATCCTCAAAAGGGCATTCCTGAGGCAAAGCGCCAGCATAGAAAATGCCCTGTTTCTGGTTATCTACCATCTACCTCACCTCTGAAGGTGGGGACACAGAGAGAAGGGCTCGAGAAGCAAACATTAACTGGTGGGGCTGAACCCCAACTAAACTATGGTTTCATGTTATATCTGAACTGAGCCTGTGTTGTTCCGTATGAATTCTGTCATGAGGTTACTCTCCCATGTGTGGAAAACAATTGTGTGAAATGGCCATACATTATGCCCTTCTGAATGAGAAAATAAAGCTTAAATACCAAAGTCTGTTTATATTTGTGTTCAATTTGGCTTCTGAGAGTAAATGACATACTCCCGGTGTTTAATTTTGTTGCCAAGCATCTGACGTTTAAAAATACCAGAAATGTGTGTTGCAACATTTAGGTGTTTTCTGTCTCTCATGGGAAATCTAGTCTGCTAAAAAGTACGAATGGCATGAAAAGGCCCTCAGATTACATGTATACCAAGGCTAAGAAATATTAATGATCATGGCTCATCCTCCAGGAGGTAATGAGGCCTTTTATTCGTATTTTGAGTGGGCCATGCTTGGTTAAAACTAACACCCTAACTTATTGCATAAATTACATTTTCCATATGTTTGGGAGCTGTTAGGAAGACACATATTTCATTGTGATACAGTGGGTTTATGTATTAATAATAATTAATAACCAGCAGTGAAACAATATGGAATGAGAGCAGACTGAGATAATGAAAATCATCCACACCAACACACTACTCTAACAAAGCCAGTTCCCGAATGCTTGTCAGTCTACTTCCCATGTACAGATTCTTTGCCTGTTAGACCCACCATTTTCCTCCCACTGTCATCAGCCATATACAAAATCAAGCTGTTCTGCACAATTCCTAGGCAACCCACACATAGATCAGTATATTGATTGAATAGTATTAGTTTATTTCCCATTCTGTTCTCATGCCAAACAAAATGTAACACAAAGAAGTTAGCAGAGAAAATGTGACTCTTTGTCAGGTATAGGCAACTTTTTAGACCCATGTGCTAAAAAAAAATGCGGCCTCTACCTGTGAAGATGTTGGTGTGCCAGTTAAAAAAAAAAAGGAGTGGTTGATGACTGTGATTGGATAGACATGCTTGTAGCAAACCATGTACCAGTGGTGCTGCCAGTATATCAGAAGTTCACCCTGGAATCATGGGTGTCAACTACGGGGGGGGGGGGGGGCTCGAGGGCTCGAGCCTCCCCCGAAATTTCCCGGGGGGGGGCTCAGCCACCCCCGGCAAAATGGAGTGCTCGCGGGTGGCCAGTCAGCCGGCCAGCTGGCCGTCGCCGCCTCTCCTTCCCCCACCCCCGGCCTGCCCTCCTGCCTCCCTGGGGCAGGGGGGGAGAGAGGCGGCGGGGACATGGTCCCGCGCTTCGTGCGGGCAGCAGTCAGCCGGCCAGCTGGCTGCCGCCGCCGCGACTGTGCAGGTCTGCCTCCCTGGGGCGGGGGGGGGAGAGAGGTGGCGGGGACATGGTCCCGTGCTTCGCGCGAGCGGCAGTCAGCCGGCCAGCTGGCTGCCGCCGCCGAGACGGCGCGGGTCTGCCTCCCTGGGGCCGGGGGGGGAGGAGCGGCAGGGACATGGTCCCGTGCACGCGCGCACGCTTTGCACGCGCGCACGAGAGAGCCCCTGCCCCTCCCGGGGATTTAGAAAGTCTACGCTCCTGCTTGGAATCTTTTCTGGTGACTGTAGAGGTCTGGAAAGGTATGATTGGCGTAAGCTGTTGCCTGTTACCTTCTCCTGTGCCACTAGTCCCAAAAGCCTTGAATGTTTGGGTGGAAATCTGATCTTGGGCACGAAGCAGAATAGTTTGGTAAACTGTTATCAATATGTGTGCTGCGGGTTGCCTATTCCTGTTGTCTGTGTGAAGTATGGTTTGCCCCGAAGGGACAACTGGCAGCCAGACTACATGATATGGAACACTTGTTTACACTCATTTTCTTGTGTTTCCCCATAGCCACACAGCAGCTGTGGGAAAATGCTTCTTTTTTAAAAATGGAGAGCCCAAATGGGCTCAGAATGGTGTGGTGAGGGGAGGAAAGGCTCCTGCCTCCCCCTGCAGTTTTCTTGCCTGAAAACTGCAAAGGGGAAGAATAATTTCACCAATTTTGCTGCTTCATGAACATGGATACTCCATGTGGAGCAGCAAAATCATGGAAATTACCCCTCCTGATACAGTTTTCAAGTAAAAAAAACTGCTTGGGAGGGAGTCAAGAGCCCCCCCTGGGTGCAGTTCCAAGACTATTCGGGCTCTCATCTTCCATTTCCTTTTTTAAAAAAAGACTTTGTTCCCTACGTATCACTGAAAGAAGCTCTGAAAACCTTTTAGCATACAGTTGGTGAGCCTAAAAACACTCTGGTGTATTCTCCTTGAACCCTTAGCATCAGCTCAGTTACACAGTTAGTACAATCCTCTCACTTTCCATGGTTATTCTTATTTACACTGTTACACTGCCACATCTTCTGTTATTTAATTACAGACTTTTTTTCTCAAGCTCCATTGATTTACTAACTCAATTTGATAATTCTTTGAGAAAAAAATCTTTATCCCATTATTTATCTTACAGGCATTCATATTCACCATCTCCTTCTTGGCAGTTTCTTATCTATACCCCTTCATTTTTGCCATTTTTATCGTTCCCAGCATCCTCGGTGTGTGTACTTTCTCTGTATTTTATGCCTAAGGGATACCTTTTTCATACACTTGATTACATTTTTCCTTTCCTTATTCAAATATAGCCTGTCTTTTTTTTTTTTTGTAATTCTTGTGGTGTTATATCTATATTTTTAGTTACAGAGAAAGCATCTACTTTTCTTGAACAACCAATCATCTTTGTGAATATTTTCTTGATGTTTTGCTTCCCTTTCATCTTATTTGATGTTCTTTTCCTTCGTTCTTTCCCACATGCCACACTAAAACAGACCGTTCCCTTCCCTGAAATCATACTCAGTAAATAAATGGTTATCTTTCCTTGATGAACTTATTTAGCTTTGCTTATTCATCCTGGGTTCTGTAGCACAGCAGCTTTGTGGGGCCTTACATCATCAAAGGTTTAGCTCTGCCTCAGTGATGTGATGAAAGGGTGATGTGTGCACTCAGAACCTTATTTTTCATTATTATGACTTCAGTCATTCAAGGAAAAAAAACATTTTCATCGACTAAATAGGCACCCAAAATTAATTCAGCAGCAGATGTTATACAAGGATATTAGTTATTTACTTACAGTAAATGTCTCTTAGATAATGTACTCCCTGCTTGCACAGAAAGGAATGCCTCTTGTAAAGAGATGCCTGTTGTGATGCCTGTGCATATATCATCAAGTTCCTCCATATCCAAAAAGTACTTTTGTTCGTGTGCAAATTTATGAAGACTTAACAAGTTAAATCTCATCCAATATTTGGACTATATTTCCATTAATTGACTAATTACCCTAATTATTAAGTGTTATAAGGAGGGGACCCACAGTGTTTTGCAGGGGTATCTTATTTCCCCTCCCCCACTATTTCCATTCCCCCCTTTCTCGAAAGCCCCCCATAGCCTCCTCTTTCCTGCTTCCTTTTCTCTTCCCCACCTTCTTCCCCTACTTCTCTTTCTTCTGCCATCCTTTTTCCCCCTCTCCTCCATGCCTGTCACTTCTCTCTCTTTCCACCCCCCACCCCATCATTTTCTTTTTCTGCCCCCCACCTCATCACCATTGTTTTCTTTTCTGTCTCCCCATTTCATCACTCTTTGTCTCTTTCTGCCTCCTATCCTATCACTCTTCCTCTCTCTTTCTGCCCCCATCACTCTCCCAGCCTCCCACTGTTTCCTCCCCCCCCACAGCAGTAGCAGTGATGGCCCTCCAGGAATCACAATGGATCTCCCAATTCTAGAGATTAGTTCCCCTTAGGGCTGCCAGCTCCAGGTTGGGAATTCTTTGAAGATTTGGGAGTGGTGCCTTCGAGGATGAGGTTTGGGGAGGGATGCAACCACAGCAGGTATGTCAGAGAGTCCACTCTCCAAAGCAGCCATTTTCTCTAGGGAAACTGATCTCTGTCACCTGGAGATCAGTTATAATTCCAGGTGATATACAGCCCTCACCTGGAGGTTGGCAATGCTATTTCCCCTCGAAGAAATGGCAACATTGGAGGGTGGAGCTTATGGCATTATACTCTTCTGGTGTCCTTACCCTCCTCAAACCCCAGTATCCACAGGCTCCACCCCTCAAATCTCCAGGAATTTCCCAAACTTGAGTTGGCAACACTATCTCCTTTTCACCCAATAGTCAACCTACCTTTATCTGCACCTAACTGCAGCTCCCCCCCCCCCAACCTCTACCTAGGAAAACTACGTTCTTTCTCCACAGTGGAAACCACAGCAGCTTCTCCTCTCCTGTTTATCTGTACAACAACTCTGTGACATGGGTTAGTTTGAGCGTATGTGACTGATCCAAAATCACCCAGTCAGCTTCCATAGCAAGATGGGAATTTGAACCTGGGTGTCACAGACCCTGCTCTGAAGCTCTAACTACCACACTACACTGGTTTTCATAGGATGAGTTCTGCTGAACAGTAGCAAGCAGCTAGGCCTACCTGAGTCATGCAAGTTAGTTGCTATCAAGTCACCCAGAGGTTGCTGCGAGGACTCGGGTTGCCAGTCTCTAAATGGGACCCGGAGATCTCCCAGAATTACAACTAAACTCCAGATAACAGAGATCTGTCCCTAGGGAGAAAACAGCTGCTTTTTTGGGGGGGGGGGGGGAACTCTGTGGCATTATACTGTGCTAAGGCCTCTCCCCTCCCCAAACCCTGCACTCCTCAGACTTCACCACAAAATCCCCAGGAATTTCCCCACCTGGAGCTGGCAATGGCAACCCTAGTCAGGCCGCCCCCAATGAATTACTCTCTCAAGGTCAAAATAGGCCTGGAAAGGGCCCTACCCCCTGCCTAGGGTTGCCAGCCTCCAGGTGGGGCCTGGGGATCTCCTGCTTTTACAACTGATCTCCAGCTGACAGAGATCATCTCCCCTGGAGAAAATGGCTGCTTTGAAGGGTGGATTCTATGGCACTGTACCCTGCTGAGGCCCCTCCCCTCCCCAAACCCCGCCCTCTCCCAGATCTACCCACAAAGTCTCCAGGTATTTTCCAACCCAGACTTGGCAACCCTACGCCCTGCCCCTGCCTTTTTACTCACAACACCCCAGCTTGGAAGACTATGGTTGCCTAGCAACAGTTACTGAGGGAATCCATTTTTTAAAGCTACAGGTGGTCCTTTTATCATTTTTGGACTTTTTAAACTCTCCAGTGTACTTTTTGTTTTGTTTTTTTAATTTCACATTTTTCTGCAAACCCACAGTCCTTTTTAGGTTTGTAAAAAGATGTGTCTTGCCCCTTCACAGCTGGATTAAAGTATCCAAAGATTTGCCAACTTCACGATTAGAACATAAAACAAGAAGAGGGACCTGCGATACTCACGGGGAGGAGTATTCCCCACAGCTCCCGGCCTGCAGAAGCAGGAGGCGCTCCACAGGAGGAGGAAGCGGCAGCAGGTGAGCCTTCTCCCTCTCCCCCAGCACTGGCGGTGGTGAGGCTTGCCAATCCTTCTCCCACCTCCCCTCCCTGGCAGCAGTGGCAGCAGCGAGGCCCACCAATCCTTCTCCCACCCCCCCTCCTCAGCAGCAGCGATGGCAGTGAGGCCTGCCAATCCTTCTCCCCCCCCCTCACCAGTGGCAGTGGTGAGGCTAGGGTTGCCAAGTCTGGGTTGGGAAATACCTGGAGACTTTGAAGATGGAGCCAGGAGAGTACGGGGTTTGGGGAGGAGAGGGGCCTCAGCATTTATTTATTTTATTTATTTCTTGAATTTATATCCCGCTTTCCCCACCAGAAGGCAGGCTCAGAGCAGAGTACAATGCCATCGAGTCTACCCTTCAAAGCAGCCATTTTCTCCAGGGGAGCTGCTCTCTGTCAGCTGGAGATCACTTGTAAAAGCGGGAGATCCCCAGGCCCCACCTGGAGGCTGGCAACCCTAGGTGAGGGCCACCAAGCCTTCTCCCTCCTCCCCCCAGCAAGGCCTGAGTGGCTCACAGCCACTGGCCACCAAGCTTTCTCCTGTCCCCTCCCCCTCCCCAACAGCAACGGTGGCAGTGAGACCCACCAAGCCTTCTCCCTCCTCCCCCCGCACTGGTGATGGCGAGGCCTGAGCGGCTCACAGCCGCCAGGCCCGCCGAGCCTCCCCCCAATGGCCAGAGTGTTCCCTGCCCATGCGCAGTGAATGCTTTTACTTTTGGAGGAATTTAAATCACCCCATAAAGTTTTTAAAAAACTTTTTAGATTTTTCTGCATATCTGGGGAGTTCCCCAAGTGTGCAGGAAAATCTCTCTGCCCCCCTAGGGCCCTCTCCATGCAGATTTAAATATCTGCACGGAGGGGGCAACTTGGCTATTAGTATATAGACAAGAAGCAGGGACCCGTGATACTCACGGGGGGGGGGGATTCCTAAAGGCTGCAGCCCCAGGTAAGTCCTCTTCCCCCCCCACCCCCACCCCCGCTCCAAGGCCTGAGTGGCTGACAGCCTACCAATAGATTGGCAAGGGCTGGGTAGACCTGTTCTCCGGAGGTCTACCCGCCGATTTCTCTCCCCCCTCCCCCAGTTGTCCCGGCGAGGCCCACACGCCTCAGAGGTGCGGGGCCCGCCGATTTCTCTCCCCCGCCACCTCTTCCGCCGCCCCTCACCCCCCAATGACAGCAAGGCCCGCGCAGCTTCCAGCCGCAGGGCCCACCAGCTCTCCCACCCAGTGATGGCGAGGCCAGGCAAGGCTTCTCCACCAGCCCCCACCGCCACCAGCAGCAGCCACAGAGCCAAGGTAAGTGTGTTCCCTGCACATGCGCAGGGAACGCTTTTTAAAAACTTTTTTTGGGATTTAAATATCCCCTCAAAAGTTTTTTTTACTTTTCAGATTTTTCTGCACACTGGGGGAGTCCCTCCTGTGTGTAGGAAAATCTCCCTGCCCCCCAAGTGCCCCCCCCCCACAGATTTAGATATTTGCATGGGGGTGGCCACTTGGGAATTAGATATATAGATAGCTATGGGCAACCTTACAGTGCGATTTCTGAGCCATCACTAGGGCTGCCAGGTCTGGGTTGGAAAATACCTGGAGACTTTGGGGGTGGATCCAGGAGAGGGTAGGGTTTGGAGAAGGAAGGGGCCTCAGCATGGTACAGTGCCATAGAGTCCACCCTTCAAAGCAGCCATTTTTCTCCAGGGGAGCTTATCTCTGACAGCTGGAGATCAGTTGCAAAAGCGGGAGATCCCCAGGCTCCACCTGGAGGCTGGCAACCCTAGCCATCACAAATAACAAGTTCATACTGGGCTTGTTTCCAAGCTAAGAACATCAAATTCAGCATGGAATGTACTTGTCCCACAAGAAGACAAATGTTTATGAATAGTGGGGCCTCCTTTTATAGTTCAGCACTGGCACGTGAGGTTCCATCTATCAAAATTCTCCTTTCTGTGTAAATTAAAATAAAGCTATGACTGCCCTATGTTGGGATTGATTGCTGTGGGACTCTGACACCCTATTCCATACAAAATTCAGCAATATTTCTCTACTACTAAGTTCCCTTGTCCCACCCTTTTAAGTTTGTCTTAACTTTTAAGTTCTAGACTTCCTCTGCGGTAAGTGCCCTTTATCTACAGTTATTGCTTGTGGATCATTAGTTTCCCTTTTATGTTTGTAGATGCCCTGTACCTCTTCTTACAGAAGATATCGCAAAGTGACAAAATAACTCATGTTGTTATTACCCAGAGATTGTGTTCACTTTTTTAAACTAGAGGGTAGGTGATAAACCTTAAGGAGTAAGAAGCTTTTAGGTATGAAGAGCCCATTTTAGAAGAGTTTTTCATATGAATTAGCTTCCAGTGCATATAGATATTGCCAAAAATGGTGAAAAAAAGATCAAATGAGAACAATTATCAAGCTTACTTCATAACTATGATGTAAAACAAACAAACAAACAAACAATTCATGTCAGTTATGGGTTTTTCAAAACGTTTGTAATGGGAAAAAAATTAAGCTTCAGAAATTGTAACCTACCCTATGGAAATACCTATAAAGACTAGAGATGGCTTGCAATTCCTTATTTTGACCTGAAAAATCTGCACTTTCATTTTATTTTTTTCCATTTGTGAATGTTCTGCTCCAATTTGGTTGTACTGATTTGTACAGAGGTTTTCACTAGACTGTTATTCATATAATTGAGATGCATGTAAATATGAAATAAATTTAACACAAAAACATATGGACCTGTATCCAACCATCCATATGCATGGAAGGCACAGGGAAGGCACAACTGCAGAGTATGTGGTATGGACAGGTTTACATCGGGACCACACAATGTAGCATCCAGACAAGAATAAAATAACATAAGACACTGCAGACTTGGCCATCCTGAAAAATCAACAGTGGCTGAACATAGTCTAACTCAAACAGGACACAGTATCTTATTCTACGACACTGAAATGCTGGATGACACATCAAATTACCATGTCAGATTACACAGGGAAGCCATTGAAATTCATAAACACAAATACAATTTCAACAGGAAAGAAGAGAGTTTAAAAATAAATAGGGCATGGTTTCAAGTCCTGAAAAACACAAAATGCTTTACATCTTACAACAGCATTACAGATAAGATTAGAATTTTAACAGCCAATAACAGCCAATCCATATGCAAAAGAACCTCCTCAGGAAAGCTCCTCCATTACCATGTCACAGCCTGGGAAACTCCTACAAGATAATGAATCAGCCCTACCCCACCTTCCTGAGTAAATATAAATCACCTGCCTACCATTTTTCTTCTCACAGTGATACAGAGAGTACTCCATCTTACTGTGTTATACCACTGAGGATGCAGTCACAGCTGCTGGTGAAATGTCAGGTACTACAATGCCAAGAGCACGGCCATACAGCCTGGAAAATCTACAACTACTAATGAACTCCAGCCATGAAGGAGTTCGGCAACAAATATGAAAGAAATTGAGGGCCATTCACTCATCTCCGAAAAGTAAGGAATTCTACAAACTGCTGACCACTAGAATTTCACAGTTTTTCTTTAAGATCTGCATCACATCTGACACTCCAAGTCTCACCCCCTTAAGCTTCCTAGTATGAAGACAAAGGGCAAAATATTGACTCTAATACTCACTGAGAAATTCATACCAAGGAGATATGAGAAACAATAAAGCAAAGAAGATGGGAAAGGGGAAACAGTAACAAAGAAGCATGATTTGCAAGAATTGAATAAAGAATGCCAGATATTTTGTGCTTTTATTCTTGTTTATATTTACCCCCCCTCTCTGCTAGATGCTTACAAGATATACACAGGAAGTTCAGTTCAGTTTGAATTTGCACCTACAGGAGATGATGTTGCCATATCTGTTCTTATTGCGATTTTCATCTTCTTTGGCTGTATCCCAAGATGCTGTCTGCCCCTCGGGTAGAGCCTGCAAAATAAACAATAATGGAGTGTTTATGAAATAGCCAGTGCCTTCTGGTGTTTTAACATAACAAAGTGGGGGTAGAAAATGGCAGCATATCATTTAGCATTCAGCCAAACCAACTGCTTTTCTCCAAGAAAAGGGCACATCTAATAATGCAGTGTTGAAGAGAACATTCATGTCTTCCTGCTTACAGTTGTATTCCCAGTGCAACTAGAACGAAAGCAAGTAAGAAAGATTTTGCTTTTGGCTTCATAGTCATAAAGAGTTTTGACACGGTGTACTAAATGGTTTCTCCTATGCCCATGAGAAATAACTACAATGCACACAAGGTATTTTAACTGTGAAAAAAGGCGATGTTCCTAATAATATAAATTCCTTCTGCAGTATAAATTGAGGAATAGGGCTACCTCAAAACGCCTGTGCTATAAGAATGTCTCATATATTATATGCATACATTATGGCTATAAAGTATACTTATGTCCTATAAATCATAACTATTATCTTGTGAGCACAATTCAAAGTGCCAGTTTTGATATATGAATTGCTAAACAGCTTGAGACCTTATCTTACAGAACAGTTATTACTTTTGTTCCACTGCAGCTCTTACAAATACACTCTTAATTATACTCTCCGTACATGAATCTTGCACTAGAAGGACACAGAGAGACATTCTCACCCCCTTGCCCTACAACTGGAGAACTCCCTTTGCTTAGACTGTACTGGAAGTTCTTTTTGCTTGCTCCCCCCTACCCAAGACTAGGGCTAGCAGTGTGATCCCAAACAGAGCCCCACACTCTTGTGAATCCACTGAAGTCAGTGGGTTTAGAAGGGTGCAACTGTTTAGGATTGTACTATACATTTCAGAGGGTTTGTATCATTTCAGTTCAGTATAGTACCTTCTATTTTAATGCATCTTTAATTCAGTGGTTTTATTGGATTGTTTCATTGTTGAGAAAGAAAGTAAAGAATAAAATCCTCCTAGGCTTTGTCACAGTCAACAAAATCTCTAGATAGCTGTACAGGAAGAGGAGAAGCTCAGATAACACAAAGGGAGCTGTCTAGAATGGTAACCTGTAACACGAATACTTAAGATGACAGTGCCATGAATGCTTGCTCTTGCATGTTATTATAGTGTACTTTCTCTGCTGAGCTTGTAATAGTTACATCTTTGCCCTTCTCTGTGACTAACAAATGAGAACTCCCATAACTCCCTGGACTCAATTGTAAAAGGAGGGGAATTCTTGGGAAATCTCTGCCGGCTAATAAGATCACAGCTGAACTTCTATTGCCTTTCCTGTTTGCAGGAAATTTAAGCATGGGCAAGGCAAGAGAATGAGCATTTAGTGGAGCTATCTTTGCCCTCGGATCTTAGCCTGGGGCCCTAACTGAGCCAGCCCTGTGGATGCAGGATCAGCTCATCATGTAACTTGATGTTTTAATAATCTTTACTGTACCTTTTCAGTTCATTGCATATTTTCCTATTTGTTTAAATTGCATTTTGTAAGCCTCTTTTGGTTCCCATTGAGGAGAAAAGGAGTTGCCTAAATAAATATTTGGAATGCTCAATGGTAGCTTGAAAGATGGGACTCTTTAAAAACCTAGGAGCAGGTCTTTTATATTACAGTCACAGATTATACCCAGATAATAAAGGACTATATAACATAAGTTTCCCATTGATAACCATTAAATAATTGGCTGAAAATCACAACACTGCACTGCTCATTTCCTGAAAGGACGACTACCTCATCTGTGATAGAGTGGAAGAAAATGCAGAATATGCAACCATCAGATTATGAATATGCTGTTTAAGAAGACAGTCTTTGCTGGACCACAGCATTTTGTATCATTTCACAAAGGGCTCCAGGGAAGATAATGTCAGGATGCATTAGAGATACTGCTCTTCACAAAAGATAAGTAATAAGTGGCTCTAGCTCAAATCACCAGACATGCGTAGTAATGATTTAGCAAATGGCAAGATCTTTGATCATGAATCCGTTTCCTGGTACAAAGAAAGTGCTACCTAATGGTAGCTAATCTCCTAAAGAGAGGGCAGGGATGGGGGGGGGGGGGGAGTAGATGAGAGAAGCTTATTTTCATCTTCAAAGTCAGAGGAGAAAAGGTGTATCATTTGTTCATTAGTGTCTAGTTACAATAGATAGCTAAGAGAATGGCAGCAGTTATTTGGGATCTCATCCTATACTACTGATGTGGGGAAAAATTGCATTGAATAATGTACATAGGATAGTTAAAATGACTTCTCTAAAGGAAATGCCAAACACAAGTTTTATCAGACATTCATTGTTTTGACCATTAAGCTTCACATCAAAACACTGGGAGGCTGTTTAAAAAGTCATAGATCCAATGTGGATTACAAAAAACACCAGAGAGAGCTGGTGACTGTTTACTCCCTTGAAAACTGAGGAACTTGGACAAGCTGACTCTCCAGTACGTGGTGCAAATTGTCCTCTGTTACATTGTGATTTGCATAGGCATGATTGCCTTGGGGGGGGGGGCAACCCAGGGTTTCAAAACTGTACTCTAATGATGCAATAAAATGGCACAGTATGCTATTCTGATCCCATTGCATGGTTCCCATTTTGAAACGCTTAGGACTCTGACACACTTGGTAATGTTGCTTTGGAAATCCATATAAGATCATCATCTATATCTCTCAAGTAGGGCTAGATATGTAGATATCTAAATCCATGGATTGGGCCCACACTGAGAAAGGCGATGTTTCTCCAAATTTGCAGGAACCCGCAGGTTTACAGAAAAATCTTTAAAAAAAATCTATGTGGGGGGTTAACTCTCCCCAAAACAAAAATATTCTCTGTGTACACACAGAGCACTTACCAGAAGGGGGCCCTGCAGCTAGTGCACATCAGTTTTTTTAGCCTTCGGCACACACATTTTTGTCTTAGCTCAGAAAGATGGCTCCAAAGCAAAAGAATTTATGCAGTAGCCAAATTGCTTGCTCACAAATTTAATACCAGTAGGTCACAAGGTAGAATTTTTGCTCACAAGACTCCACAGCTTAGAGGGCACATTGGTTGGGTTATATAATAATTAGTCATACTCCTTGGATTAATTAGGCTTTAATTAAGGATGGCAGGAATAGTGTAGGTTATCAGCACATAGGTCGGAATAATCAATGAGCACCCTGATGTACCTAAGGCTGAAGGGAGATTTTCCGAAACCAGCCAAACCTACAGTTCTTAATAACAATATAGACACAATAGAATCTCATTTTAAAAGAGAAGTATTGCCTCCATTTCTCTTGTTGTGTATGCTCTACCTGAGCCTTTGGAATTTCCCCACCCCGCAAGTCTCCCTCCACATTTAAACTATCTTACTGTTCCTAGCAATCACCACATAGTTATGCTAGATAGGCTGAATGCCTTGCTTACAGCTGAATTGAAATGGGAGATTTGCTAACATTTCATTCTCTGGACGCCTCTGTCTTTGTGCCTCTTGAGCAACTGAGACCATTGATCATGTTTGTTATTCTGTCAGCAGTGGTCTTCATTGAGACCATTTTGAGCAATTACCAACTTGGCACTGAACTTCAGGTAGCTCCCTTTTTGTTGACTGATGTTGGTCTTGCAGTTACATGATCTGTAGCCAGCATTCTCAAGCCTTTGCCTAAATAGGCTAGCCGGTAATATGGCTCAGCTGCATTGCTGGCAGGTGCTAAAGCTCCTGCAGCTTCACTGTGCTTTCGCCCAGATCCTGCGAAGAAGTGCTGCTTCCACTGCATGGCTCAGGAGTGATGTTGCAAGCTGCTAGTCTGGCACTTCATCTCCTTTGGTTTACCTCCACCTGGGCCTTCTGCCACCACTGTTCCTGCAGGGTGGGAATGGGTCACGGTATGTGCTCATAATCTAAAATCATCTTCTGGGAATCAAGTTCTACTGTTTTCACTGGAACTGTCTTAAGGACTGTTAACTGTAGAGTAGGCTGATACTATTTGCTGGACCAATTTATCAGATTTATTATTTATTTTATGTAGGAAATGTGTATGCAGCTTTGCCAAAACCCTGCTTGGATAGTAAGAACAACTTCATAACTTTTATTTACACAATATTTAGGCTAAAACAAAGACAAGTAGGCACACCAGATTTCTAAGCTCCCAAAAGACATAAAAACAAAGACGTCTCAGTGGGTGAACATTTTAGCTATGTGAGTTGCTGAGTTAGTTGACCCGAAGCAGATGTTGTGACTGCAGCTTTTCTTTTCTTTGTTATGCATTAGGATTGCAAAAAGATATGACCTTGAATTTAGATGTGGCAAATACTAACAGGACATATTGTTTTTATATGTCACAAAGCTGATATAGCCAAAAAACAGAAGCTGAAAATTAAAAAAAAAATCCCTGGATCTCATGGTTAAACAATTTTATCTGAGGTCATCAGATCCAGACTATTTCAATTCTTCACAGTCCATTAGTACTCCAGTAAGGCAACTTATCTAGATTTTAAAAAGCTGCTTAGCACATGTCATAAAAGGTCATAATGTCTGCAGGAGATCATATTTGTTTGCTACTGAGAACCAAGCAGGTTTTGTAGAAACGCTGTTTGGGTAATTTATACATCAAAACCTGTTTACAGATAGATTTTCTACAAGAAAACATGCTTCTGCAAAGTCATACTAGAGATGTTCAAATTCTTCTACAAGCCATAAAATTTCATAGTAAAATATTTCTGTAAAGGTTTTGTTTTTTTGTTTAGATATTGCTTGAATTTTCTGGCAACTCTGGGTTCATGTAAAAGCAGAAGTTTCTTTTTCTGGCATATCCAGACTCAAGATGAAACTGCAATCATCCCTTTTCCTAACCATATTAACAAAAATTGATAGAAATTGTTGTTAAAAAACAATGCCTGTTTTGTGTCAGTTGCTTATAAACAACATTTAAGTGGAGTATAAATGGTATAACACAAATGACACAAAACAAAATTGAAATGATGAGTTTGCCACACATCACAGGCCACGCAAAAACAGCCCTCCTGATTATGCATAAAAATGAAATGAAAACTAATATATATTCACAGATCACTCATTTTGCTTCATGGGTTGGGACCCACTGACCAATTTCACTAGCAGACGTGCTTTCCTCTGCTAGAAGGAGCCTTCTGCTGACAGAAGACTCCTCGAACAATGCAGAACTGAACCACAAAATCCAACACCAGGTCACCAGCATGGAGGAACACAAGTGTCCAGAAACATCTACTACTGTCCAGCAGCAGTGGAAAGTGGACACAATATGTCCATTTCTCACTTGCACAAACCCTCTAGCATTCATCCCAGTTAGTCCTCCCACCAAAACTATCAAAATCCTATAAATTTGCAAGTGGGGTATGTGGTTCAAAACAGTTATGCTCATGGATGTGTCTGTACAACTGAAACAAATTATGGAAGAAAAAGCTCAGTCAGCTGAGGCTAGTGACTGATGAACCTAGCTCATAGAAATAGTTCACAAGAGCAAAAATATTTGACTCTATGTCACCAAATTGATTGTTATTTATTTATTTGTTTATTTAAAACAATTATTAGCCACCATCTACCTTGTGGCACTCAAGGCAGCTTACAATACAATTTATGAAATTTGCTAAAAGAATAAAGGGGGGGGGGGGGGGACACAGATCTTAAAAGGCCCCAGTCTAGAAAAATGGAAGTAAGAACTAAACAAAAATGTAGCTTAAGAGAACAAATACACCTAAATACACCTAAGCAGCTGGCTTTGAAAAATAAAGTCCATAATCTTTTTTCCTCACCATAAACCCCAGATGGCACCCTGCTGTCTAAACCACAAATGTATTTCCCAATGGAGCTTATTGTGGGTCATTTATACAGCATTTTGAGTGTGCAGAATGTTTAACTAAGCTTATCTCATCGATCCCACCTAGTATACTATAAAGTGTACTATTTCCATTTAATTGATGCAAAACAGAAACTATCAAAAGTTTTGAAGGGTGAACTTTTTGGGGTTTTATTCAAAACAGTCAATTTGGGCTTCATTCAGTTGGGGCTCCAATTACCTTATTTTTAAACTCAGCACCATTCTGAGTGCCAGATCTCACTGTACTCCCTATTAGAATTTAGAGCCAAGCTAATATCCAATATATTTCAAAGATAATAGTTCTTCCTCAGGGGTTGTATTAGGGAAGCAACCCTGTAGTCTAATAGTTTGTATCATAAATTACACCAAAGTAGAAAAACCTCTAATAATAAAGCAAGTATGAAAATAGGGTCTCTGGTGTGAGCTACTGTTCAAAAGGAAGTTGCTACATGTTATTTCATATATGTGGGAACCCACAAGAACTAGCGGGAGGCTTCTCATTTCCCTGCCCCCCACCATTTTTTCTTTCCTGAAAGCCTCCATAGCCTCTCCCCTTTTCTTGCTTCCTTCTCTCCTTGTTATTTGTTTTTATATTGTTTTACCTTATTGGTTTTAATGTTGTGATTTACTGGGGAGATGCTTTGGGTGAGTGGTGTCTAAAAAAATCTAATCAATCAATAAACAAACCCTTGGAATGCTGTGGTTGCCTAGCAATAGCCACTGAGAATATCCGTTGCTTAAAACTACAGGCGCTCCTTTTATCATTTTTGGCTTTTTAACCTCCCCAATGGGTTTTTTTTGGAAGAAGAAGAAGAAGAGGAGGAGATTGGATTTATATCCCGCCCTTCACTCACTTGGAGTCTCAGAGCAGCTTATAAACTCCTTTCCCTTCCCCTCCCCACAACAGACACCCTGTGAGGTAGGTGGGGCTGAGAGAGCTCTTTCCCAAGCTGTCCTTGAGAGAACAGCTGTGACAGAGCTATGGCTTGCCCAAGGTCATCCAGCCAGGTGCAAGTGGAGGAGTGGGGAATCAAACCCGGTTCTCCCAGATTAGAGTCCGTGCACTTAACCACTACACCAAACTGGATTTCACATTTTTTTTTGGCAAACCTGGGACGATTTTGAGGTTTGTAGAAAGATCTTTCTTTCCCATACATAGCTCCAGTCACTGGATTTAAGTATCCAAAGATTTGGCCGACTTCAGTATTAGAATAGAAGATTTAAACATACATAAATGCTGAAGTGCATTTATGGTAAATTCTGATTACTCTTAAGTTACTCTAAGTTACTCCAGGCTTTTCCTTAGGACCCGCCACCGGGGAGAGGTAGGACAACATTGCCCTGGAATCACTGGCTGAACCTTTTGCCGCCGTCTCTCATCATGAGAACTCCAATGCTGCCAGTATCGACTGTTGCTTAATTGTTGATGTTGTTTTATTTTCTTAAATTTGTAAACCATTTAATGGTATTTTATGGTTGGGAGCCGCCTTGAGTCAGTTCGTTGGATAGGTGGGATAAAAATGAAATGAAATGAAATGAATAAATAAATAAACTTGAGCTGCATAAAAGTAAGATCTACATTTTAAACATAAAATGAAGTATGAGATATCAGATATAAACTATACAGTCAAACATATGAGTATTTATGGACACACCTTTTCTTATTTCCATGGTTCTAAATTACAATGGAAACACCAGATATTCAAAATTAGTCAGTGGAATCCATAATAACTTAAAAAGAACCCTGCTGGATCAGGCCAGTGGCTCATCTAGTCATAAGAACATAAGAAAAGCCAGTGGCCCATCCAGTCCAACACTCTGTCACACAGTGGCCAAAAACACCAGGTGTCCTCAGAAGGTCCAGCAGAGGGGGCAGGAAGCCCTCATTATCCTTTTTCACACAGCAGCCCACCAGTTGTCTCAGAGAGCCAACAAACTTGGCACAGAGGCCAAGGCCTTCCCCTTATGTTGGCTCCTAGAACCAGTATCCAAAAGTTCAGTGCCTCCAAATATGGAGGTGCCCTTTACTAACCACAGCTAGTAACCATTAATAGACCTAGCCTGCGTGATCTCCCCTTTTAAAGCCATCTAAGCTTGCGGCCATCACTACCTCAATCAGCAGTGAATTTTACAATTTAATTAATCATTGAATAAACAAAAGCTTCCTATATCTGTCCTGTAACTATTGTCCAGCAACTTCATTGAGTGTCCCAAATTCTAGTCTTGTGGGAGAAGGGGAACAACTTCCCACTGGAAGGATTTCCACCTGTAAAACAAAATTTTCTCACCTCCCATTCTTGCTGCATCCCAAAATGATATCCTGGGGAGCAGGTCCTTTTGGGCTGTAGCGTGTGTGTGTGTGGGGGGGGGGGGGAGGTGAGAAACTCATGCTCCACAGGTAGAAATTCTTCCATCACGGAAATGCACCAGTGGATCCAAGCCTGAATCAGCTCCCTGGGCAGTGACAGAAACAAATAATTTACAGTACAATCCTAATTAGAGTGACTTGACGCCGAATTCTTTCAGCTGGAGCAAATCACTCAGCAATGAATTGCTCTATAAGTAACAGGGAACACCAAGGAAGTCTTTTTAAATGTGCATAGTCACATGAAAGAAACAGTGTCACATTGTTCCCTCATGAACTGAACTACACAAGTAGTTCTAGTACTAAAATGTTACATTCAGTCTGAAAACGTACATCTCAGAAAATATGGATTCTTGGAGGAAAATTAAGGTGTTCTTTTTAACAATAGTTTCCAATCCTTTCTGACTCAGGATGAAGTTCTAGCACTAAACTGAAACACACAATATAAGTTTATAATTGCCATAGAAAGGTCCTTATTAGGGATGGGCACAAGCTACAAAAATATGGTTCAAATTGTGGGGCTAGCTGCCCAAGAAAGTCCCTTTAAACAGCTGAACCACATCCATCAGACTGCTCCTGTGTCTCAGCTGTTTAGATGGGAAACAGCCAAGCAGTGGGGGCAGCCTGCTCCTGCTGCTCAGCTGTTCAAAGGGGCTTTCTTGGGCAACCAGCTCCTGGGGCTAGCTGCCCAAGAAATCCCCTTTAAACAGATGAGCTGCCCCCACTGCTCAACTGTTTTGGGCACAAACTGGTTTGGTTTGTATGTGAGCCAACAGGGTTTGTGGTTTGGTTCTAAACAGCTGAGCTGCGTGGGCAGCCTGCTCAGTGCTGCTAAGATATTTGAAGGGACTTTCTTAGGAGTTAAATCCAGGGGCTGGCTGCAAAAAAAGCCCCTTTAAAAAGGTGAGCTGCAGGAGGAGGCTTCCCCACTAGCTGAGCTGTTTTTCATCTAAACAGCTGAGCCATGGGGGCAGCCTGCTTGGTGCCACTCTGCTGTTTAAAGGGGCTTTCTTGGGCCACCACCGCTGCCTATGGAAGTCCCTTTAAATAGTTGAGTTGCATGCAACAAACTGCTCCCATGGCTCAGTGTTTCTTGGGTAGCCAGTCCCAGGCCTGGAGCCATTTAAACTCCTGTTTTCTGCTCCATGTGACTTTTCACAGGGAGCAGAAAGCAGTGGTTTAAATGGCTCCCAGTCATTTACACCAAACAGCTGAGCAGCAGGGAGCTTGCCACTGCTCAGCTGTTTTTTGCAAAGAACAGAAAGCAGCAGTTTAAACCCCTGCTTTCTACTCTTCATGAATCACCATGAACTGCATCAAAATTTGTGAAAGTTCATGGTAGTTCTTAATTTCACAAACATTGCTTCATGAACCACGAACTGGCCAAAATTTGTGATGAACTATAGATCATCAGCTGCTTTGTGCCCATTCCTTTGCCTATTTACTTCCTGCTCCCTCTCTCCCCTTCACCTAAAACAGTCGATGATAGTGTTTTTATTGATACAACCCACCTTATATCATGAAGCAGAAGACAGTGGTATAATCACTACAATTGTGAATTACAGGAAGACTCAGCTTAAAAGTCCTAGTCAGTTATGAAACTCATTGGGGGATCCTGGGCCAGTCACTCTCTCTAACCAACCTCATAGGATGAAGCTAAAATGGAGGCGGGAGGAATCACTTATGCTGCCCTAAACTCCTCAGAGCAAGAGTGGGATAAACATATGACAGACAGAGCTGTTTGAACCTCAGTCATTGGCTGTCAAAGAGATATCAGGATTGTTAGAAATACTTTCACATGGCCCAGAAAACTGAAAATTGGTTCACGCAAGCTCGGACACATAATACTTGCAGAGGGATATCTTCCCCCTCTTAGCTTTTTATTCATTTCCCACTGCTGTCAGGCTTGCAGATCTTACACCTCCTACCATTGCTGCCATTATGCCTCACACAGCTCTGGACCATCTTCCACAGTGCTGCTGCTGACATGGACATTGCTTGCAGCCTCCCCTGCTAGGCCTGCCATGATTTCCTCCTGACCCCCCCCACCATTTCCAATGCCGCTTGGCCCACTGTGGCTCCTTGCCCCCCCCCCACACACATTATTGCCAATGCTGCTGGGCGTGCCACAGCTCCCAGCCACAGCTCCCACCATTGCTGGGCTTGCTGTGGCTCTTGGCCATCCCCAACCAGGCCTGCTAACGGACAAGCAGGTAGCAGTGTTGCCTGGATATGCAAAGTTAAAACTTTTTTGAAGAGAGATCTAACCCCTCCATGTCACCCAAGTTTGCAGAACTATCTGGTTTATGTCAGTGTGGTCCCAATCCATGGATCTGAGCATCCACAGTTTAGGCCACACTTGACTATTAGGAAAGAAAATGTAGTTCAAGATTTCCTAATTACCGTACAAGTCTGAAAATGGAGACATTTGCCTCCTTTTTGAGAAGGGGACAAATAAAATTTTACTGAAATTTTGTACCCAGGTTGTCAAAACATTCTGATTACTGCAAAAGTCTTTAAATGGGGCATTTATACATCCCTCTCATGGAAAGGAGTACATAGGCTGTACTCAAAATGCCTAAGGTATTTCCATTACACTATGAAAGCTGAAATTTAATACAAATGTAAGGACTCGTGGATCCCTATGATGAAAGGAGAAAAGGATTACTCTCCTTTTTTAAGATTCTAATCCCTGCAGTGCTTTCTCTCCTTTGAATCATTATGCTTCTCACCCATCACCAGTACTGGCCTTCTGCTCACTTGTTGGGATTGGGCCATGCTCTAATCCATTTTGTAACTCTGTCCAGCCATTTGCGATGCATCACTGGCTCCACCCATACTGGGCAGTTACCTAATGTAGAATACTTTGACAGCTACATTAACAGTTTGCTTCCTCCTAACTGTATTCTGGCTGCAAGCCAATGGACGTTATTAACTTTCAATGTGTTATCTCTTCCTCCATATTGGAACTTTTTAACTTTAATTTAATTGTACATGCTCAGAATTTTCACTTACTCATTTCAATAAACCAAAGGCTAAGCTGTGTCAGTTACTTGTTTGTAGGTGTGTATATGTGTGTTTCTGTGTGACACTTATTTTCTCAACATCTCCAGATAATGCAAGTTTATTTAAGGTCTGAGCCAAATCTGTTCAGCCCTAGTAAGCACCTTAACATCATTTCCAAACACAATCTGGCAAGATTGGAAATAGGATATAGATTATCTAAATGCTTTAGATAAATGATGCTATATGGTATTACTCCAGCAGCATCGATTTTTCCCTCCTTCTGCAGTGAGACATTTTTTTAGCATCTGTCCTTTCATAATGCAAGAAACACTCATACATCTCAGTTGCCACAGAAAGAGACAAAGAGCAGCAGAAGAAAATTCTCCTTTGCTTCCTTAATGTAACACCTAGCACTGTTTGTTAATCAATTATACAATAAAGTTTGAGCCAACAACAAGACTAGAATGAAAGTATTGCATTTTATTTTAAAATTTTGGACCCCATCTGTTGTGCTGTCCAACGGTAACTAGAAATGGTCACCAATAAGCCTGTGGCAGCCATTTCACTGGAACGTGCTACACGGGGATGGGCAGAAGGGAGGTGTCCCATTGCTTTGTGAGATGGTTATGGGGGTCCATGTAACATGACAGCTTAGAAATGTAGAAAAGTAAACATGCAAATTAGGTACATATCACAGAACTAAGCTGCTCAAAAGATAATCCAAGACATGTTCCATTGCAGCTCACCTAAAACTATATATTTTTTTGAATGTATAACAGTGATTTTTTTGAAAAAACCCATTCTCTCTATAACCTACCCAAATCAACAGTCCTTCCTTTGTCATTTCTTCTCACTTCCTTCCATTAACACTCCCTATATAGAGTCCCAGCTCTCTTTACTCAAATTCTCCCGTCTTGGACGGGACCTTAAAAGTAAGCTTTGTTCTTGGACCTTAAAAGTAAGCTTTGTCCAAAAACATTACAAACCTAGCTTATTATTTAAAGCATCAAGTAGGAACCACAAGTGCCATTTCAACACAATAAACTATTACAAAGTCTTTGAGGATGCAATTCACCAAAGAATGAAGGCAGAT
Source organism: Lepidodactylus listeri (assembly GCA_029233225.1). Taxonomy (NCBI): domain Eukaryota; kingdom Metazoa; phylum Chordata; class Lepidosauria; order Squamata; family Gekkonidae; genus Lepidodactylus; species Lepidodactylus listeri. The sequence continues at coordinate 43,079,074 of JARCFY010000002.1, read as the reverse complement.
AAGAGAAGATTCCCAGTCATCCATCCCCCCTATTATATTGTACTGGATACATTTCTGCCCGATATAATAAGTGTTCATTAGCTGCTAGATGGTTCTAGCAGTGATGCGTATGAACTGTTGTCTGTATACTAACTACCTGCTTACAGCTCAGCGACTTGTGTGGCAGTAAATCTCAGAGCTTAGCCATTAGCCACTGATAAGAGGAAGAACTGGCATGGCTTTGCCGTTTAACTGACTGGGACAATTCTCCTTTCTCCAGAGAGCCAGTTTGGTGTAGTGGTTAAGTGCGCGGACTCTAATCTGGGAGAACCAGGTTTGATTCCCCACTCCTCCACTTGAACCTGGCTGAATGACCTTGGGCAAGCAATAGCTCTGTGCCAGCTGTTCCCTCAAGGACAGCTTGGGAAAGAGCTCTCTCCGCCCCACCTACCTCACAGGGTGTCTGTTGTGGGGAGGGGAAGGGAAAAGGAGTTTGTAAGCCACTCTGAGACTCCCTTGGGGAGTGGAGGGCGGGGTATAAATCCCATCTCTTCTTCTTCTTCTTCTTCTTCTTCCATGGGCTGGAGACCAGAACTACCCAGGGGATATTTCAGGCTCCTATTTGCAAAGAAGTTACCTGTCATCTCTTCTTCCTTGAAAGGAAAGTCATTCAAGAAAGTGACAGCACCTGTTATTACATCTGCTCTGCCTTCCTTACAAGCAGGAAGAGGTAGTAGCCACAGCAGCTTCCTCATGAAGACAGCAGCTGAGGCTTCAGCATGGTTGTAGTCACTGTGCCCATGTCCAGGCCACCCTCTTCATAACCAAGAAGAGGTGGAGACTGGCCCATAGCTACGGTGGTGCTATTCGGGGCTCTGCCCCCATCCTTAAAGGGACATCCCCCAAAGATTTCCCTCCTCCCTTGCCAGCGGTGTCTTCTCCCTGCTTGGTAGTAGGAAGCAGACTCAGCGGCCAGCAACAGAGGCCACACAGCCCCCCCCCTTCCACCATCAGCCAGCTGACTCCCTCTCTGGAGTCATGCCACAGTGGCAGCACACTTTCTCCACTGGATACATTTTAAAGTTTAAACCCCCTCTCTGCTCAACTGGCTGGCAGGGGAAGAGAAGGGAGGGAGGAGACATCTGTGTGGCCTCCTTGTTCACTGAGTCTTCTTCCTGCTACCAAGCAGGGAGAAGACTCTACTGGCAAGAGGCTGCGCCTTCCCTCTCTTTCCTCCTGCCTGCCAGCTGAGCAGAGTTTAACCCCCCTCTGTACTCAGCTGGCTGGTGGAGGAAGAGGGCAGCTGCGTGGCTTTGTTGCTGGTCCCCGAGTCTTCTTCCTGCTAGCAAGCAGGGAGAAGACTCGCCCGGCCAGTGATGAGGCTGGCCTGCCATGTTCCTCCCCTTGTGGGGTTTACATTTTTAATTTAAATTAAGCCTCCCCCATCACCAGCAGCCCCCTTGAACCCTGGAGCTCCCTAGGATAAAAAATCCTGGCCATGGGCCTGGGTGGAGACCTCTGCCACCTCTTCAGGTAGAGGGCTTGTGCAGGTCGCAGCTAGGATGCTATCCTTCCACAATGTCACTTCCTTGCCTTAGCACCACCATTGCCTGGGAAAATTAAAAAAGCCATCACATGATAAGGATGGATGGTAATGTGTGACTTTACATATCCCACATCAGCCCTAGAGCAGAAGAAAATCTTTTGATAGACATCAATGGCTGGTCTAAATGGAAGTTCCCTAGTGCTGGTACCCAATCTGCTTACAATACTTACAATAAATCCTGTCAGAACATCCTGAAAAGTATTACCTACTTTAATATTTGCAAGGAGACAGAGATTAAAGTTTTCAGGGGAAAATACTCCTACTATTAATGGCATGTACTTCAGACATCTGTGAGTAGTATTCGTCATGTGGCATCCAAAATTTTGCAGGTGTCATTCCCTCTTCAAGCCCAATTAGATTAAGGGTTGGTTAACACCAGCCTCTGAAACAACCTCCCCATGCTCAGAAACCTTGAGGTTGCTTGCATGGCTAGTGGTTCTGGATAGGGGTATGCAAAAATAATTAATTCCCCCCCCCCCCCCGATTCAAGTCTATTAGATTTGAAAAATATCGGTATTCCCGAATATTACCAAATACCGATATTACTACAAATACTACACCAATACCTACCAGAACTTCTAGCTGCTACAGTCACCTGGAGGCATCTGATCAAATTGAGGCTATTCTGTCAACCAGGATCTAAACAAGCTATTTTTTCAACTCATTACAGTGAATATGGTGGGAGCATCAACAAGTGCTCTCATGCAATCCCATATTAATTTGCCTAGTATCAGGATTAGACCTTCGTGGATCTTAATCCAGACACTTCTGCTGCATGCAATCCCAAATGAGACAGTTGCATGCAAATTCTTCTCTTTCATGGAACTGTCAGGAAGGCCTTGGAGGAAATACAGCATCTCCCTCACATCAAGGCTGAAGTCTTTTCACTTCTCAGAAGTAGTACAATAAATCACTACATATAACAGAAAGAGGACTCAGACCAGGATTCGGAAGCAAATGGGGAAAACATTAAAGTTAACACACAAAATAAGCCTCTTAAGGCAATTCTACCGAGTACCAGCTCTGAGAATAATTTCATTATTTATCTTGTTATTCAAGCGAGTGAACATTCCTCTCACCTCATACTCCTCTTTAAAGCCATATCCCTGTCCCCGTTTCATCTGAGTGATGTGTTGCAACAAGTCGGCCACTCGGATTGCTGGCTGGAACTGTCCCCTGGGGTAGGACATTTCTACGGGGTCGCAGCTTCGATAGGGATGGGTCTGGATTGTCAGTGTCGGCTGAGTCATCTCCCCATGGCTACTGTCTGTTTTAAAGACAGGGAGGCAAAACAAACTTTCACCTAGCTGTTATTTGTTTAGTTATTCTCTTCCCCATTATTGGTTAGTTATTTCCCTGTGGGTGAAATAAAGCACAGTAGGATTACCGTACAACATTCAAAGTCACTGCAGGGAAACAACAAAACAAAACTAATATGCATTCATTGGGTTTTGTGAGGCAGTCAAGAAAGAAAACACGAAAAGAGATTGCTAAAAAATTATACAACATCAGGAAGAAATATGACTTATCGATGCATATTAGATCAGAAACTTAAGCCTTTTTTTATGCCAGCTACTCACAGCTGATGGGATCTACCTCTTGTTCTTCCTGTTGCTCACAACTCAAAGGCAGAAATCATTATGCAAAAAAAGCATCTTCTTTGTCTGGTCAGCCCCCTCCCATCCCTTGCCAGCACAAGCAGGCAGAACTCCAGTGCCACTTACCAGTGGGTGGGACTGAACATCAGGGGCTAAAAAAGTACCGAGCTCTTCTGCCCAGTCTCTTAATACCCCCGCCACTGAAAAGAACATGTTCTGGTTTGGGAGCAAGAACTATGAACCCCAAGAACAGAACAAAGAGAAAGAAGCTGATATGTGTGTTTGTGCTCTATTTCCCAACTGAATTGTACTGACAGAAACAAACAAACAAAAATGCTTTTCTGAGGTTTCATGTAGGAAGAGGTGTCTTCCGCAAATTTCATGGGTTCATTTATATTCTGCCCTTTTTCATCTTAAGAAAAATCAAATTCAGAAGTAGAGTTGGTTCTTACACCCTGCTTTTCTCTACCTGAAGGAGTCTCAAAGTAGCTTACAAATGTCTTCCCTTCCACTCCCTACAACAGGCACAATGTGAGATTTCTGAGAGAACTGTGACTGAGCCAAGGTCACCCAGCAGGCTTCATGTGGAAGAATGGGGAATCAAACCCAGTTCTGCAGATTAGAGTCCGCTGCTCTTAATAATAATAAGAATTGGTTTTATACCCTGCTTTTCTGTACACCAAGGATTCTCAAAGTCGCTTACAATTGCCTTCCCTTCCCCTCCGCACAGCAGGCACCATAACCTACATAATATGTAGGTTTCCCATTTGCCTGCTTATGGCAGGAGATCTCCAGGTAATTGCGGCTGCTGCCTGCCAATGTTCACCTGATCAGCTGGTGGAATCTGGGGACAAAGGGAGGGCAATTGTCTTGGGAGAGAAATATTAAAAAGAAAAACAAGGCCTCATCTACCTACTGGAAGCTCTGACCACAGAGTCCCTGGTGATTCCTAGAGCTACCCAGAAGTGACAAGGGTAGCTCTAGGAATTGCCAGAAATGATGACATGATTGCTATAGTTTCTGGCAATTACTAGAGCTACCCTCATCACTTCTGGGTAGCTCTAGGAATCATCAAGAACTATATGGTCAGAACTTCCAGTAAGCAGACAAAGTCTTCCTTTTCTTTTGTATCCTGGGATGCGGCTGCCAAACCGTCCCACCAGTTGCCAGGCAACTCTATTAATTGGCCATCATTAGGCTCAATGGAAACACAATTTCACAACTGGCTGAGGACCTTACATTTTTATCAGCCTAAACACACACACACACACACACACACACACACACACACATATTATTATCCTTTCGGGAATCGTAACAGCAATGTGCAAAAGCACAGTCAAACCTCAGCATGTTTAGACATAGGGCTGGATCCAGATAACATTTCCACTGAACCACACCTAATTTCCTTCCTTACGACATTCCCCAACACAGGTGGCTTTACCCAGGAAGGTCCCATGTTCCCTTGTATATCATCTTTGATAGCAAAAGGGGACCACCTATTCCCTTTTTTATGAGAGGAAAACTTGGTTGGAACCAACCTAGAATTATTTTCCATGTTCCAGTCAAATCCTTTTCTGACCGTTTTTGAAGTTTCTCATTTTCCAGAGTTCTGTTATCAAAAATCTACAGTTGAAGGATCTTCATAGGCCTTTCCACTGTATTAACAGGGCAACTTCAGCTCTGGGTTCAAGACAGGCTTTGATGTTACATGAATTAGCTTTTATCTCAGTGTTCTCCTTTCTCCTCCTTCTCACCCCAAATGCTGCAATCCCCAACCTACATTATTCTTTCATGGCAAAACATAGCTTGTCATTAAATTTCAACTAACAAACTATGTTTTGCATAGAACTGAAAACTGAAACAGAACTGAAAACCTCAGTCTGGTTATGGTTTCCTATTCAAGTTTGGAATCCAAGCACAAATTACAATTTGCTAAGACAGAGAGTGAGTTGCAGTGTGCAAAGGAAAGAGGAAGATGCAAGTTTGGTCTTGTTCACACAATCTCTAAAGTTGACCCAAAGTACTGTCTACAACAGGTCAGACAGCAATGGGAGCTGCAATTTGGATATAAATTCAGCCAATAGCTTTTCTTGTTTCTTCTATAGGGCTCCTTTGGCTCAGCTGACTATAACAAAACTAACCCAAGGCACCAGAGGCTGCAGTTCAAACAAGAGTGGGACTCTCTTACAGTCTGGAGTCTGGACACTTGCTGCAGTGGTTAGCCATTGCTGATCTAGCATAAGTTATGAATTTGTGTATATGTCTGTACCCTGCGACACAGGTGATTCTGAAGCCTTGACTTTCAGACCTTCTTTTTCATTTTTTTTAAAGCTTGCAGAAGAATTTGACTGTCTTTGCTGAGATAACATTAAATCATCAAATGACATAGGGTTGCATCCTATGCTCTTTTTTTGTTGTTCTCTTAGTGCCCACGTATTTTTCTAGTGCTGAACAAAGGACCAAACAGATATCAATTGAATGAAATGGTAAGCTTTAACCCACTACACTGTGAAAGTGGTACATGTGGAGAATTCAACTTATGCTACTTAGATAACAAACATCTCTAAAACAAAGTGCAACTGTGGAGTGAAAATCAAGTTTTAAGACATATCCAAAATGAGCTGAAGGAGGTAATGCAAGACAATAACATGCGTCTTGATTCTTTACACAGAATACTTGGAGGTGATCAGTTACTGTGAATCACAGTTCTAGGCAACATCTGAGACATCAGCAGTTTCTCTGCTTTGCAGAGAGAGGGGCAGAAAATGAAGAATTTGTTTTTCTTCACAAAGCAAATTCTGACTGTAAAGTGAGATTAATGCATATATGTTCTGCAACTAATAGTACATAATTCTAAAAATGCAAATAGTTCCCAGTATGTCTAATCATACTCCAAATCTGAATGTAAGTAAGGCTAATGAGGCACTCAAGCAAGACATTCTGCCATCTTTCAGGAAGTACTACTTACAACACCTATATGAACAATTCAACATGAACGACAGGAAGTTGTCCCCGTACTAGAATAATCAGTTAGAGTAGGGCTGCCAAGTCAGCCCGGGGAGTGGGGGATCCCCCGCTATAGGGGTTCCTGATCCACTGGCCGGCATTTGGCCGGCGGGGGGAACCCCACCCCCGAAGTCGTCCAGCCTGGACGACTTCCCCAGTGTAGTGACGTCACTTCTGGGTGACGTCACCGGGTGCGCGCGCACCAGGGCAGCTCCCGGGCAGCGAAGGACTCCCCCCCGCCAAATCGTAAGTTCGACTTGGCAGCCCTAAGTTAGAGGAAGCTGTTGAAAACAACTTCATCTATAGGTAGTACTCCTACAAGTGACTCCCATGAAAAACAATACTTAGATGTAACATTTTCAGACATCATTATCATTATAATTTTTCATGGAAATTATTTATACCATATTACAATAACAAGCAGCAAGCAAGTTCTTTTTAAATTCTTCCCATTTTTCACCTCACAAGGCATCATTAGAGTATCCAAATGTGACCCCTTTCTACTCATATTTGATTCCTATCATGCTTTATTTGGTATAAACACATTGCCCCGAGGGAGTTGCATCTAGGAAACATTCAAATTGAGAGAATCATAGACATGGGTTTTGTTTGTTTGTTTGTTTTTGTTTTCCTTAGGGGAAGTACTTTGCTATAAAATTCTGTCTAAGGGATGAACTGTAGCTCAGTAAGTACAGCATCTATTTTACATGCTGAATGTCCCAGATTCAATCTCCAGCACTTTGTATCAGGTAAAAGAAAGTGTAAAAGACTTCTACCTGAAATTCTATAAGACTCCCCAGAATATACAATACTACCTTTGACAGACCAATGGTCTGTCTCAGTATAAGACATTTTCATAAGGTCATGTATTTGATGCATCAAGATGCATTTAGTCATCAGATACAGGGAGCTTTCTATAGTAAACTACCATGTGAACAAATGAAAACGTGTATTTAAAAATGCTCTTCTTGTGCACTGTGTTTAATCTGAACACTTCTCAGTCACTAGATTTCTGTGTTCCCTTTCCACCTCTTCATTAACCATCATCTCTCTCCATGACAGTGTTCAGCCACGCCTCTTATCGCATCTTGGTTATGACAACTGCTTTGACATTATTGTTTGAATGAAAGCACACTCCTCCATTCCTGGCTACATTTTAATGACAGAAAATATATTAGTCTTAACCAGCTATCCTGCAATCCAGTGGGCAAGAAAGGGAGCTAATGGGATTTAGTCTAGGAGCTGTTGAACCAGAGTATTGTTGAAATGGTGTCACACAAGAGCCATTGTACTGCATTGTTGCACCTCAGGGTAACACACTCACACACTGCAAAGAGTTGCATGAATCAAAGGTGGGTGGTGGGCAGAAAAAGGTCAGGAGAGGGGACATCAACCACAGGCCTGTCCACATTAACAATACAAGTGACATCTTGCTCTGGGATAATCCTGTGACCACAAGGCATGAATAACAACTCACAATAATGTGTTAATGCCATTTGCTGTTGAAAGTAAATTATGATAACATTCTCTCACAAACATATAGTAAAGGGCACAGCTGACCACTTTGGGAGGGAGGGAAGGAAGGAGAGACAGACAGACAGGAGAGACAGAGTCAATGTATAGGAAAAAAAATAAAGTCAATGCAGGCCTTAAAAAAAAAACACCCTTCAACCATTCCTGTAGTGCAACCCTTTGCCAAGTTACTTCAGACCAAACCCATTGTTTTCAATGGATTTAGGCTGAAGTAACTGCACAGGATTGCACTGTAAACCTTCTCAAATTAAAAGTGAGAACAAGAATCCATTTTGCAGTTCACCCTATATAGTTAATCTGCTGAAGAAAGAAGTTGTGGTAGGGGGAGGGAGAAAAATGTCTACAATATGATCAGGCTTTATGGAAACAGCTCACATCCTGCCACAATGTGCTGTTCTGAATACAAAAAGCAAAGTTTTGTTCCAAAACTCTTCCTTTAATATCCACAGCCTTCTCTCCGATTTTGAAATGATAGGCCTATCATATCCATTTATATTTTTATTCTGTTAGTCTTGGCAAGTGTGTAACATGATAAGACATCCTTTGCACAAAATAAATTATTTTTGGAGTGGTGTTTGCCATGGATTTAATTACACACACATCCAATCTCACTCTACTGGAGTAAAGGGTTGTCATTTCTTTGACATCTCCTAAGGATGGGTCCAGCATGGCTAATATCACTCTGCATTATACCAGTGGTGTGGAAGCAGTTGGCAAATCAGGCTTATAGATTGTGTTTATTTTAGTGTGTATCCAAACTATTCTGTGACAAATGGCTTATTTTAAAGTGACATGCTAAAGTATTATATGTGTGGCTATAAATGATAGCTGATCATTTATCATACTGATTACGCCAACTTAATACAACTGAACGTGTTATTCAGAAAAGAAGACTGGCTGTGTAATTTGATTTCCTACTCACACAAGTTTCCAAAAATTCATCATCTCACAGTTCAAGACCTACTGAATAGGATTAAAACTTTTGTTTCACTGATGTGATTGTTACTGTTTTCCTCTTTCACTCAGCAGTCCCTTTGAACATAAGAGAAGCCATGTTGGATCAGGCCAATGGCCCTTCTAGTCCAACAGTGGCCAAAACCCTGGTGCCATTAGGATGTCCACTAGTAAGGCGGGAACTCCAGAAGCCCTCCCACTGTTGCCCCCCAAGCACCAAGAATACAGAGCATCACTATACCAGACATAGTGTTCTCTAATTATTTTTGGAGTGGTGTTGTGGCTAATATCCACAGATGGACTGTGCTCCACATGTTTATCTAATCTACTCTTGAAGCTGTCTATGCTTGTAGCTTCCAACACTTCCTGGGATAGTGAATTCCACATGCTAATTACTCTTTGAGTTTAAAAGTGCTTCCTTTTATCTGTTCTAAACCCACTGCTCATTAATCTGGACCCCTGTAAGTGCTGGTGGTCCAGGGTGGGGATGTGTACTTCAAAAATCATTGGTTTAGTTCTGTGTTGGAATGTTGGGAAGGGCATGATTATTGTTTTCATTAAATATCCACAATATTGTTATCATATTGGAAAGTCATATTTGGGGGTATTTTCATTTTAATTAATATTAGATGTCTGTCCACTGATAACAATCACACCCATTCTGAAACTAGAAAATGACTAAAAGAATTTTTGAAGTGCCTGCACTGCTTCTCCACAGAGTCAGCCGGAGCAGAGAAGAAGAGAGGAAGTGTGTCCAAGCTGTTCCATAGTAGATTGGCCTTTTAACATTTGAAGGACCTTTATTTTCAACGCCCTGGCCTCTGGATACTGTTTTTAGCCTTTTAAACTTTTTGCATTGCAGCTCAGCTGGGGAGGACATTCCATCATCTCTGTAGGCAAGCTGCAAAACACAAAGATCTCCTCATACAATTTCAGATATTTCCAATATTTATTGGAAGTGAAATGCTGGGATTAGGAAATATTGGGAGTGTGTTTTTTGCTATCAGAGACTGCCAGTGTGATCTGATGCCAGAGATATCAGGCATTTTATCAGGTTGGCACTATCCAAATGCACATTCCTTGTCAGAGAACACTCCAATACAGTGTAACGAGCAATGCAGGGAGGAAGGCCAGAGCAAGAAGAGGAAATTAACTCACATTGGCCCTCCCTTTGCATGGACAGAGTTCAAGCCCCATAACACAAACTTTGCTTATGAAGGAGGACAATTTTGACTAAAACTGCCATCTTGCTGCAGAACCCTGCGCCACATGGCATATTGTTCTGGAAGACCCTTATTCTCAACACAAGGGGCTGCAGAGAGCTGTTGGGAAATGGAAAAGGAGGTAAAAATGTTTTTGAGAACTTGTGCTGTTTGTGGATGTTTGGATGCGACCTGTTAAGTTTTCCCTCTCTATGGATGTTGCAATGCTGCCTTTTCAAGATGTCCCCCCCCCCCCCGTTAATCCAATATTTGCTTTTAGAGGATGGTGATAGTAACTATTCTCTACAGTGAATGAAAGCCAGTTGATATATTACATACGCTATACGAAAGGTACTAAAAAACAAACAAACAAACTTCAAAGTGCTGATGGCTCCCATGTGAAATGGGGATAACAGTCAAAGCTACTTTCGTCTAATCAGACTGATCTGGACAATCTCCACACCAGTGCCATTCATTTCTGGAAGGGGCTGGTTTTGGTATGGAGAGGCTTCACATAATCATATAATTCAAACATTATATGTATATCACACACATGTTAATACGTGAATGTACACAGGTCCTGTGTAGAACCATTATGACACAGAATCTGGCTGTCACATGCAATGCTCTGAAGTAGCCTAATGGAGGAATTGTTGTGTTCTAGTCAAGAAGGTAGAACCATCTATATTATCTGAGCTCTTTGAACTAGAGTTGGATAAAATGTAAAAGTCTAACAGTCATACAGAAGGGAGCATATTTGGAATATAGGGAAATGTCTTCATTTCCCAAAATATTAACTTAAAGTTAAAATAATTTATACTGCTATATATTGCACACACCCCAATTCATAATCAATGCAATAAAACCTTCCCACAGTAGTGCATATGTATAAAGATCAATTACGGTGCTAATTTAGGGAGCTGGCATAGCATAGTGGCTAAGAAAACAAGCTGTGGGGTCCCCTGCTCAAGTGTCACTTCTGCAATGCAATCACTATATGAGCTTAGGCAAGCCACTTTTTGGGTTAACTCATTCACTCTTCCAATCTGCAATCTGGAGCTAAAAATACTGACCTACATTTACAATGGGAGAGAAGCTGGCATGGTATAGCCCTGTCTCAGAAGCTAAGCAGGGTTGGTACTTGGACAAAAGACCACCAAGGAAGACTGCAGAGAATGTCAATGGCAAACCACCTCTGCTTCTCACCTGCCTTGAATGCCCCTTGCTGAGATCACCATAAGTTGGCTGCAACTTGACGGTACTCTACGCTACACACACATTTACAGGGTCAGTATAAGAACACACAAAGTGCTACCTAATGCTAGAAATTATTACTTTACAGGTGGAACTAATCCAGTTGTTTACCCAGAGGATCTTGTGATCTATGGTTACTGTCTAAGCATCTCTTTCAGGTTGCCTATTAAAGATAGACTTTTCTGGAAAAGTGTCTGGAAAAGCTTTCTTGGGAAGCTTGTTCCACTGTTGACTTACTCTTTCAGTCTGCATTTTTTCATAAATATATAAACTTAAATAGTCAGCTTAACAACTGCTTCTTGACATACACTCATAGCTAAAATAACCGAATGATTGATTTCTTCATTTTTTAAGCATTTTTTGATATAGTTGTAAATAGATTGTAAATAGATTCACTATTAATTCTAGAGTAAAAACGCCCAATTTACCCTGTTTTCTTTTGGACTTGTTCTTAATGATTATATGTCCAGTTATGCATTAATCTGCTTTCAACAAGTTGTCAACATCCTCTGCTGCAGAATTCCAGAATTCTACAACAGTAATGAAAGGTAGTAAAGGGAGCTGTGATGTAATATTACTAAAGATGCTCATTAATCACTTTGCCTCGACTTTTTATTATAGATTATTTTACGGCAAATGAATCCATGGATCTTGCCCTAGAAACAACCCTGGAAAAAGCTGTAAAATGGCAGCTAATTTATCGAGGCTTGATTAATCATTTTTTTAATTTCCAATTTAAAGCAAATCTATAATATACTACAATCTTCAGATTAGATCAGTTATGTTGAAGTTCAGTTATCACACACAATCATCATCTACTATTTCAGCTGCATAGACTCATGTGGTTGAACTAACCACAGGGTATTAAGCACTCAACACAAAACTGCTATGAAATATACAATGAATCTTCATTAGTAACTGTGAGAATCCAGCCCAGCCTGTTTTTCCAACTATGTTCTTCTTCATTAACAGAAGAGAAGACGAAAGAACTTGCATCAGCCCAAATACAAAGCGAGTTCACAGCTATTATCTCTGTGCTTTCTAGAGCTGAGTGAAACAATCTTTTGAGTTTTGCTTTTGCTTTTATTACGATCAAAAAGCTTTTCTATCTGCTTTCAACTTCACTCTCAAAACATTCATTTTCATCCTGGATGGCTCACCAGGCACTGTATATGGAAGTTTCTAATTCTTGGGAGCCTAAGGAACCGAGTGATCCCTGAACGTGTCTGATCAAGCTTGAAAACATTGCATTTCTTGCAAACAAACCCTTAATCACTCATGCAACTCCTTGAATGACTTTTTGCTTCAGACATTTATCCACATGTTCACTTAACATGGGTAAAAGCCAGTGGAATATGGCATACAGGCCCTACCCTCTGACTTCCACAAGGTCAGTCAAACATCTACAGCAGTAGATGCCAAGCCCCTAATGGGTGTGGGGGCTCCCATTTCCCATAGGAAAAAATAATTTTTAAAAAATGGCCATTGGTTCAATGGTGTGACGTCACATCTGAGGAAAACCCAGAAGTAACTTCAGTCTAATCTAGGAAACTCTAGGTTTTACCACAGAGTTTCTGGCAATACCTAGAGAGGAATGACCGCACTTCCTGGGTTTCCCTGAAGTGACAACATGATGCTGTGATGTCGGTTCCTCATGTCCCTACCCCCATCTCCCGCTGGTTACCTGGCAACCATAGGATGCCTAGCAATCCTAACTGCAGTCCCAAATGCATGGATGAGCATAGGCCTAAATGTATTTACATGCACAGATGGTCATTGCAGAGATCTGGCTAAGGGTCGCCAAGTCTGGGTTGGAAAATACCTGGGTGGGTCCAGGAGAGGGTGGGGTTTGGGGAGGGGAGGGGAGGGGAGGGGCCTCAGCATGGTACAATGCCATAGAGTCCACCCTTCAAAGCAGCCATTTTCTCCAGGAGAGCTGATCTCTGTCAGCTGGAGATCAGTTGTAAAAGCAGGAGATCCCCAGGCCCCACCTGGAGGCTGGCAACCCTAATCTGGCTGACTATGTAAATACTGAGAAGTGGACTCGGCAGAAGCCCAGTTTTGCTCCCCTATACACATTTTCTGTGAATGCACAGCTGAATGTTTGACGAGGACAAAAGCTCCCAGACTAATTGACGATGGGATTCCTGTGAAGACAAAGTGGGTGAAATAAAACTACATACTTCTTATATGATTTGCTGAAAGAAGACACAACTATGATAAAATATTTATCCTGCAGCTTCTTTGGGCTAGTTTCTAGAGAAAGGTCATGATAATCAATCAGTAACACCTTGGTATATAACCAAAGGTCACTACAGTGCTCAAAATACAACATCAAACTATCCATCCCATGACAGGCCTCATATATTTATTTTAAAATAAATTAATGTCCTCTAACAATTACCTTCCGTAATTCCCTCTTCAAAAATGTTTTTGCTATTAGCAGAAAAATTGCTCAATTCATATGTTTATAGTTTGTTCTTACCACAAATCAGCTCAGTTCTGCAAGTTCAGGAAGTAGACTTGATTGATTTGCCTAAAAATTTGCATTGGTCTAAATTTGACCACAAGATTACAAAAATGCCAGTGCCCTCTACAAAAATTTATTCCTGGAAGGACAGTGGGCCCTCAAAGAAAGCACTTGGGGGGGGGGTGCACAAGAAGAGGGGATTGGCACTATCTGTTAAGAAAACTTTAGTGTTGTTAAAACTTTTATAATGTGGTTGAATACACTTCAGTGGCTCCTAAAGCTGCAATATATTTTAACAAGAAATACAAAATGACCATTGTATTTTAACAAGAAATACAAAATGGCTCCCACTGTGTAATTTTGCATCATTTAATGTGTTATGTCAACACTTATGCTTTGCTTCAGTTCTCCTTTTCAGAAGAAGAAGAAGAGATTGGATTTATACCCCGCCCTCCACTCACTTGGAGTCTCAGAGCGGCTTACAAACCCCTTTCCCTTCCCCTCCCCACAACAGACACCCTGTGAGGTAGGTGGGGCTGAGAGAGCTCTTTCCCAAGCTGTCCTTGAGAGAACAGCTGGTACAAAGCTATGGCTTGCCCAAGGTCATCCAGCCAGGTGCAAGTGGAGGAGTGGGGAATCAAACCCGGTTCTCCCAGATTAGAGTCCGCGCACTTAACCACTACACCAAACTGGCTTTCAGATTCCTGTTGATTCTACAACCCAAATCCTATTTGAATTGTTTATTGAATGTCCTATCTTGTTGATTGTATTGACTCTCCCTGCATAATCCACCTTGAGTCCCAGAGAAAAAGGCAGACTATAAATAAGGTAGATCAATCAATCAATCAATCAATCAAATAGGCTGGCTGTCAAAAACTATGAAGATGGAGCATTGCAATGCAACATCTCGTAAATTGTTTGAAAGCATCAGGAAAATGCAACGTCTCATGCTTTCTTTAAAGCACAATGATTGCTACAAAAATAACATTTGATTAGTTAGCTTACATTTTTTTTGTGAATGGAAAGAGTTTCATAAATAACTTGGATAGTAAGCTACCTTAACAGTAGGTCTTAATTAAATGTTTTATGCCCCCCAAAATTTACTGTAACATTCACTCACATAAATATGAAAAGCCAAATGCTATTTGTTGTTCCAAGTGTGATTTGATTCTCATCAAGTAAGTTGCTTTTTATAAAGTTCACACAAGCTTGCTCATCATAGGCATTACTTTGCTTTCCTTCCCAGAGAATAAAGTGATGCAGAAATTAAGCAATGGAATTAAGCAAATACAGGCGTTTTAAAAAAATACCCACATAAATATAGAAAAAGAACTGATTTCTTTTATTTCCAGTTTGGCCTATTATCCACAATCAAAAAATGAAAGCATAATGGTATTTGCCTGTGTGGTATACTGGTTTGAGTGCTGGGATAACATGAAGCTCTGAGCAAACATGTTTGGAAGGGAACTCCTGTATGATTGGAAAGCACTGTAATCACCAGTTGCAAATATGCTCCTGATTTATCACTGACCAGACTGAGTATTCACCGAGCCATTCATTAGAGTTGGCTGGGTGGCTGCACACTCGGTGCAACAGCATGCATGCACACAAGGATGCGCTGTAGCCCTGCAATGGGGCACATAGGGTTCTCCATGGCCATTTAGGCTGTGGAAAATAGCATAGGGGGGATTGAAGCTCCTTGTTCCCCCACACTTTGCTTCTGAGCCAAACGGGGCCCCAGAGAGCTTAGGAATGTTAGTTCCCCAACAGAACATTGTGAGTAAAACCAGGAGGGAACCCTGACATGTCTCATGATTTATGTAACATCCAGTTTGGTCTTCTGAGTACTTCAGCAAAAAGGGGAATAATGGAACGGCCCTGGGGTAACATTTGTTATTAATGCACAAGTGGGCAGGGTATTGCAATATAACTTAAAGGTGACCATGACACTGTCAACAGTTTGGTGACAAATGACTGGGAGGGAATAGCCCACTAACAGTCCATCCCACTGCTTTTGCTGTGCCACTGGATGCAGCCAAAAACATTTTTCTGTCTCACTGTGCCCCCTAATTTGCAGACCCATGGTGGTCCATGGCTCCACTCCACACTCTCTCCTTCCCAGATGGTCCCTTAATAAGGCCCAGAGATCAACCAGTTACTACACCATGAGCAAAAAAGCTACTGCAGAGTCACCAACCAGTATGTACAGAGTTTGGATACATGCTAGACCAATGAACTAATCCCTGGACTGGCTCACCAGAACCACTGCCATTAAATATGGTAAGTTTGTCCGGTGAACTCACATGCAGCAAACATACCCGCATCCTTACTGCTTGGCAGATGTATTTACCTTATTTAACACTCACAATCAGACGGTGAGCAGATCAGGGATACATTCAGAGTGCATCAAGCAACTTGAACAGCTACCCAACACATTTCCACCTCCCTGGTGTGGTCAGAAGCTGACTCTCAGGTGGTCAAGTGATCAGCTGGAAATCAGGTTCTGATCCAGCTCAGCCCCTCAGCAATACAGTGAAGTTGCTAAAGGGAGCTCTTTCCTTCCGTGCAAGGGGGGGGGCAGAATCAAGAAGGTATTCTTTAAATTTTAGCATTTCAAAAGGGACAGAAAGAGCTCTTTTCTCTTCCTTCCCTTACAAACTGAGTGGTGATAGAAGCAATGCTTTTAATGTCTGCATTGCAAAAGAGAGATGGAGAAATAGTCTGGTTTTTCTCCCTCACCTCCAAACTGGGTGGGGACAGATACAATACTTTTAATGTCTGCTCTGCAAAAGAAAGAGGGAAAAAAGCTGGTTTCTCTCCCTATATCTACAGCCCATGTCGACAGCTTGATGTGGGGAAAAGGAAAAGCATATCAGCTGATCTTCTCCTACATCCCCAACATGCTATATCTCAGTAAGTCTGGGAGATAGCAAAGTTTCCAGGATGTGACACCAGAAAATCCAACTTCCAAAAATCCAGGAGAAAACTTTCACCAGCAGGAGATCAGAAGCTGACTTCCAGCTGATCCCTCTTCATCTGGGAGTTGGCTTCTGATGGCTCGAAGTAGCTAGTTCCTGTGAATACACATGAATAGGTTGTGATGTGAACAGACAAACAGCCTGTTGGTTAACTGGGTGCCTGATGACCGCTGATGAATGGGAAATAAGCTGAACTCAGAGACCTAGACTCTCCACTCTGTCAGGGAAGCTTTCTGGATGATCTTCGGCAAATCAACTTGGGCTAAACTACCTCACACGGTAGCTGAGAAATTAAAAAGGAAAAGGGGAGAATGTCATAAGCCCCTTTGAGTCCCTGCTGGGGAGAAAAATGGCACATTATTATTTATTTACTTCATTTATATCCCACCTTTTTTTCCCAGTGTGAACCAAGAGTGGTTTATATTGTCCTCTCCTCCATTTCATTCTCCCAACCCTGCGTGGTTAGTTAAGCTGTGCGACTCACCCAAAGTTAAAAAACAAGCTTCTGTGGTGGAGTTGGAACCTGACTCTCCCATGTACTAGTCCAAAACTCTATTCACTTCACCATGCTCACTGTCACTGTGCATATACAAAAAATATATAAATAACATCTGGAATGATTCCGCGCTGATCACACAGTTCGGATCAGGCTTGCTTAACAGAAGCATGGCTGGAAGAGAATGATGTGGTATGGTTAAATTGTTTTTTAATGAAATGTTTTATATGGTTTTACATATTTATTATGCTTATTGAATCCTGGTGTGCCAGGTCTTGGACGCCGCACGGAGCCTGCGAATGTGGGGAGAGCGGCTTAGAAATTAATTAATTAATTAATTAAAATATATCCTGTCCCAACTAACACCCCAGGATACACAGTCCTCCACCAACCTTGCACAACTGGCCCAGGAAGATGTGTGGCTATCATCTGTGGATCCTTCAAATCCTACAGACTTCCAGTGCAAACTATCACTGGCATTGAAGAAGAAGAGATTGGTTTTATACCCCACCCTTCACTACCCAAAGGAGTCTCAGAGGGGCTTACACTCTCCTTTTCCTTCCCCTCCCCACAACAGACACCCTCTGAGATAGGTGGGGCTGAGAGAGCTCTGACAGAAACTGCTGTTTTTCAAGAACAGCTGTGCCAGAACTATGGCTTGCCCAAGGTCATTCAGCAGGTGCAAGTGGAGGAGTGGGGAATCAAACCTGGTTCTCCCAGATTAGAGTCTGCCCACTTAGCCACTACACCAAACTAACTGTATGCTCCTTACACTAGGCAGAGGCCTTGAAGGCTATTGTTCTCCCCACTTTTGATGGAGTTCAACTGACCCTTACTGACTAAGTTAAAAGCCTTGGGGTCAAACTGGATCCAGCTTTATTACTGGAGAAGCAAGTTAATGCAGCAGCAGAAAATGCTTTCTTCCAACTCAGCCTAGCCTGTAAAATGGCTCCGTAATTTGACACGTCTGACCTAGCCACCTGGATTCATCCCACAGTAACACTGAGACCAGACTAGATTAAATGCACTGTAGTGCACAAAAATAATGGGTCAACAAAATGGGACATTCAATAACTAATGCATTAGAAGATTAGAAGTCTGGAAGTACCAGAAAGAAACAGAAGCATAACATAAGTATTCACATGACACATTAAGCAGCACGGAAATTACAAAATAGGATCCTACTTATGATACGCTATATACAGCAGTATAGACCATAAGTCCCAATCATTTATCCAAGTAAGTCTGTGAACCATTTTGTACTTTGCAGCCTTATTACCTACACAGAAAAGGCCTTTTGAAGAGTTCAGTTTTGCATAGTTTGCGGAAGGCCAGGAGAGTGGAAGCTTTCCTGACCTCCATGGACAGGCCATTCCACAAGGCTGGAGCCACAACAGAGAAAGCATGTGTTCGGGCAGTTCTTGATTTTGCCCTTTCACTGTCAAACATAACTGAAATCTGCAATGGTGTTTTGGATTTTTTTTTTTTGCTTGATTATTGTTTGTGGCCACACTGCAGCAAACGAGTTTTCAAGGAATAAAGCCATCAAGTAGCACACTTCCTTCCAAGTCAGTCTAGCCTGTTAAATGGCCCTTACCTTGATATGCCTGACCTGGTACCTTGATATGCCTGACCTGGCCACCTGGACCCATGCCACAGTAGCACTGAGACTACTGTAATTCACTGTACATTGGTCTCCCCTCAAAATCAACTCAGAAACTCCAACATGGCTTGATTTCAGCGGGAGCTAGACAGAGCATGCTTGTTACTCTCATTCTGCAGACACTCCACTGGTTGCCCATTTGTTACTGAGCTCAGTTTAAGGTATTGGCTATGACATATAAAGCTCTTCGTGGTCTGGGCCCTCGTCTTTATGGGACCGCCTCTCCCACTATGTACTGCCACAACAACTCTGTTCATGCCAGCAGGGGCTTCTGCAGGTGCCAAGAACTGTCCAAACATGCACTTTCTCTGTTGTGGCTCCTGCCTTGTGGAATGGCCTCCCCAAAGAGGTCAGGAAAGCTCCCGCTCTCCTGGCCTCCTGTAAACTATGCGAATCTGAACTATTCAAGAGAGCTTTTCTGCACAGGTAATAAGGCTGCAAAGTACAGTACAGGTAATAAGGCTGCACAGTATAAATCTAAATAAATAAATACAAAATGGCTCACAGACTTACTTGGAGAAATATACTGTTTAATGTGTTGTATGAATACTTATGGTATGCTTCTGTTTCTTTTTGGTAGTTCCAGAATTCTACTTTCCTAATGCATTAGTTATTGAATGTCCCATTTTGTTGACTGTACTGATTCACTGTGTCTTGAGCCTTGAGTCCCTGTGAGGAAGGCAGGCTATAAATAAGGTAATTAAAAATCAATAAAATAAACTTATCTGGTCTAACTATGCTAAACACACGTGCAGTAGGGGCTCACTACTAATAAGTATGCGGTGCAGGCTGCATGAATGAGCACATTAGTTTCCATTTGAAGAGCTACATTATGCTACACCTATACTAAACTTACTTCATAAATACCTGGTCTTTCAGCAAGATGCATGTGTCTGAAGACCAAACTAGACATGATGCTTTTTAATGAGTTGGGTTGGCATTGCCCTGACCTCACTCTCACACCCCTCTGTCAGGTGCAGGGAAATAATTTCTCAAATGCCAAGGTTAAGCCTCCTACCCACACCATTTCCCCAAGCCAAAATAGCCCTGAAGAAGAAGAAGATGATGAGGATGAGGAGACTGGATTTATACCCCGCCCTTCACTATCTGAAGGAGTCTCAGATCAGCTTACAATCTCTTTACCTTCCCTTCCACACAACAAACACTCTTTGACATAGGTGGGGCTGAGAGAGCTCTCTTGAGAACTGCCCTTGAAAGAACAGCTCTGAAAGAACTTATGACTGAACCAAGGTCACACCTATACTACATACTCCCCCCAAGAGCAGGGGAAAGGCAGAATCCTCCCCCCACCCGTACTACAGTCCCAAGGTGAATTATGCCTCCGAGGAACTTGGGAAACTGGTTCCTAGCAGCTGTCATTTGGCTCAGGAGAAAATGTTTCTTCAACCTAACTTGTTAAAAATATAACATCTAGTTTGGATTGAGTACTGCTCTAACTCCCATCTTCCAGCATGCAGACAATTGTTAACACAGAAATTCTGATCCTTTGGAGACCCTTTCGACGTCCTCTTCTCCTCTTTCCTGGTTGTCTATTATATAAAGCTGATTACTTGCCCAGATATTATAAGTCATGGCATTATCTACAAAAGTCTACAGTTTTAATATAAAAAAATATTCTTAATTTCATCTTACTTTTTTTTAAATGGTATTCGACCTCTGGACCACTCAGAGGTTTCTCCTTTCTGCTATACAATAGGGAATATGACCAAAAATGCAACATGATGTTTGCACAAATGAGGAACTCTACATTCTGTTTTCAAATGAAATATCAGTGCATCAGCTATCCTATACAACCTGTTTAATTTGTTAAAGTGGGTATGTAACAGAGGGGAACATAGATTTTAGGGCCATTATTCCTAGGCATATAAATATCTAAATTTAATAATGAAAAACGGCATGACAAGAATTGCCTATGAAGGCATAACCCAATCTTTTATAATGAAAGGGGAATCAATGAAAAAAATTGAATCCCATAATGTGTCTCAAATGCTCTTTATTCTTAGTGCGTGCACACACACATGCATACACACATATGCTCGAGCTCAGACAAAACACTGCTAATGGTCTCTTTGGACTTTAAGCCTCTCAGATCCATTATTTTTGTTCAATTTAACCCTTTCACTGTCAAATGAGACTGCAATCTATAATGCTGTTTTGGGTTTATTTTTTGTTCAATGATTGATTGTGACCACACTGCAGTAAACAAGTTTTTAAGGAATAAAGCTGATCAAGTAGCACACTTTTGATGCTGCACGTATGCTAAAACAATTATGCTTCCCACTCATCAGCTTAACAGTGATGAAGGGAAAGTGTTTACCATCAAAAAGGGTACTTAACTCTAGTAAACAACACTTTGGGAGGATGTCTGCTAACGTTTTACTTAGCCATTTTCAGACAAGATGACTATGTTTTCACATCAACAGACTCTCGTGCATCATAACAGTCTTCTTACCTAACAGTGTGGTCGATGGAACAGTGTCTGATGATACTTTGAGATGAAATTCCAATTGTGCACAGAACACGGTTCAATGGAACCCAACAGAAGGTCCACATGAGAAAAGAATGGGGAGAATAATATATAAATACAAGGTTAGCTCTTTCCAACATTCCAGAGGCTTAATTCTTCACTGCCATGTTTATATCTCTGCAGGGTAAGGGCACAAAAGCAAACAGAATCAAGAATAAAGTCTGGCATAAGTACCTGAGTAGTAGGAATTCAACAAAGATTTGCTCTGAAGTGTTTTGCTTTGGACAGAAAATGAGCAAGGAGAGGATGGTGCTAGGTAGGAAAGACATAAGGGAGATACTTTAGACACATGCAAAGAGAGAACAGGGAGAAAAGCTTCTCAGAGAACTGGGTAGCATTGAACACACAAGACATAGCATTAAAGCAATTAGAAGCAAGCACAGTCTACTAGCAGTTCAGATCATTTTCCTTTGTATAAATATAATAAGACTCCACGCACTTTGATATTGTTCATGTACAGCAGGGTGTTCTGCTTGCTACAAATGTTCTCCCACCACCATAATTTTCAGAATAGGAACAAATTCATGGCTAAAAATGCAAATCAGCTTAATTATATTGGCCTAAAATACACTAATTAGACATGGGCTTCCTGCCATATCCATCAGGACTACTGTAATATATACCTTCTTTTTTAAAGGCAGGGGGGGTGGGGGTGGAGAATAGAATTAGAGGTTCCCTAAGAAATGGTTCTGGGGATTATGATGAAGGGATGAGCACTGCTAAGCAAGGACACCAATTTACAAACTGCAAATGGATGAATATATAAAACAGTTGCTTGTTAAAGAGAATCTCTGAAATGAATTAGCTTGTTAAATTTGCATGTCAATACAGCCATGCCTAGGATTGGGAGACACAGACACAGTCCTCTCTTGTGGGCTACACAAATAACTCCGGCTCATTTCTATTCAAGATAACGGGGAGGGGGGGGGGAGGCTAAAGCTGCTTTTTTCATGCTGCCATGGTCCTGACTGGAGGAAGAACAGCATGCACAAGGAACAGAGGAGCACATGCTAGTAATCTATGACTGTGATGGAGTTCAGTGATGAGGTCTGGTGTCCCCAACATCTCAGAGCTTGCAAACTGCCGCACAGAAACTGACCCTCCGTTCTTAGGAGGTCTAATAAACTTACACCTAGGTTTACAACCTAACACACATAATATACATATTATTTACATGTAACCAAGTTGATATATTCTCTTTGTCAAGAAGGTAACATGGCTGCCACATGTCACCCGGAGAGTGATATAGGATAGGGCAGGGCTCATTTCGTAGCAGGAGCTTCTCTGCAGATTAGGCCACACACCCCGATGTAGCCAATCCTCCAAGAGCTTACAGTAGCCCCTGTAAGAAGAGCTCTGTAAGCTCTTGGAGGATTGGCTACATTAGGGGTGTGTGGCCTAATATGCAAAGAAGCTCCTGCTACGAAATGAGCCCTGGGATAGGGGGTCAGGATAGTCTCACTCAAGGATGAAGATAATTATTATACTTTGCATAACTAAATGGTATCCCCTTCCTCACTGAACTGCAGTCTTTAACACTTTAGCCACAGATGTGTGAGAGTGGGTTGCATTTTTAAAGAGTGTCCTCACTAGTGTACAGCCAAACAGAATGATGCAAGACAAGATAAGGCTTAATCATTCTCTTTGATGTGTTAGGTTATACACACATACAGGTTTTTAAACACAGGTGGGTGCTTATACTACATGCAATTACCCACCTCTAACATTTTAAAAAGTTAAAAAATGGAGCCAAGATTGTAACTTACACAGAACATTTATATTTCAATACATCTTGGGAAGCCAGCTTCTACACTGACCAGTCTGTATTCAAGTATTTATGATAGTTTGATCCCCTCTCAGGGCATGCAATTTGTCATCCTTTCACACTTGCTTCTAGAGTTACAATTATATATTTATTTCCAAATCCACTGTGGTGGGGAAATGAGTTAACGCAAAAATAACAGTACATCAAAAATGATGCCAATGGACAAAGCAGAAATAACTATTCTATAATATAAGTAGATAATATTCAGTGTACATGAAAGTAATTTCAGAAGCAATTTTTGCATCTCCAGAGTAAACATTACCTACAAATGTATAAAAGCTCATCAAAATTACTCCACAGGGTGAACACTACTAATATAACAGAGTTTCAGGTAGACTTGAATCAAGCCTTCAGTGATTATTTCAGCACTTTGGAGGGGGAAGGTCAAGCAATTTCTCAAAAAAAATTTGTCCCCTGGGAAACTGAAGAAAATGTTTGTGTGTCAACAGATGTACTGATAAAAAGGCTCTTTATAACTAGGGAAGTGTACCATATATGATTCAATTGATGGCATTTTATCAACCTAATATACAGGTACAATACCTTCTGTGGAGTCAAATTCTGCCCAAAACAACTTGTCTCTGTAATATTCAGTCATCAGAATGGCTCAAACTATCATGTTGTCTCTTTGTACATGGATTATGTAGACACAGGACTTTAAAACCATGAAATAAACAACTACAGGTATAATGTAAATAGGTTAGAAAAATACTTTGACTTGATCCAGCTGCCAGTGCTCTCTCTACCTGAGTTATAAAAAGCTTACAATCCAGCAATTAATATTATATCCACAATACGTTATGTCTTGACTAGTACCACAGGGAGTATCACATTCAGACATTTCACTGAAACTGAGCAATCTGATCTGATTCCCAGTCTCTTACCTATGGTCACAGAGAATAGTGAGTCAGAAGCAAGATAAACAAACATATAGACATCTAAAGATATCTTGAATCTTCCTTGAGAAACCTGCCTTTTATTCTGTCATTTCAGACTCAGGAAACAGATTGTCACTTGAAATTCTGAGCCAGTGCTAAATTTACTAAGCAATTGAGTTGGTGAAGTGAATCTATAATCAGGAAAATACATGATTCCCCATCCCTGACATTATTGTGCCCAGACTCTGGGATGTGTAGGTCCCCGCCATAAAAAAGTCTCCTAAAGTTTTTTTTAACATCTTCTAAAAAACCATTCATAAATAATGTTAAAAATAATGAAGGCTTGGATCTGTACCACATTTTTTGCTGCTGGAGTTACCTCTGCCAGCAGAAAAGGAGGGGAACAATTTTCATTTATTAGCTTTCTGACTGCATATCCTCACTTTACCCCTATTCT
Source organism: Lepidodactylus listeri (assembly GCA_029233225.1). Classification (NCBI taxonomy): domain Eukaryota; kingdom Metazoa; phylum Chordata; class Lepidosauria; order Squamata; family Gekkonidae; genus Lepidodactylus; species Lepidodactylus listeri. The sequence continues at coordinate 43,054,624 of JARCFY010000002.1, read as the reverse complement.
GTTTCCAGGTATCCACCATCCTTGGAGGAGAGATTTCTGAGAGGAACATCAGAGGATATAGTGGAGGTTTTTTGGTTTTAAAAATTCTCTTCCAGAAATAGTGCTGCTGATTTCATGCAACACAGTATCTCAGCCAATAAAAGCCAAATTCTATAAAAATACAGTTCAAGACTGCTAACGCCAAAAGAGGACTGAAGATGGTGTCATACCCGTCTATCATTCTGCAGAATGTACTAAAAACTAATGTTCAGAAGGGCATTTTTTTGGAAAGGATTAGAACTGTAGAACAATGGAACAGCCCAAGAGTGCACATTTATAATGGAACAGGGGTTCTCTCTACTGCAATAATTATTCTAGTTAACAGCCTGTGTTTACTGCAGTGTCTTGTACCTTTGGGGGGGGGGGGAAGAGTGGGAGGGCTTCTAGTGTCCTGGCCCCACTGGTGGACCTCCTGATGGCACCTGCTATTTTTGGCTACTGTGTGACAGAGTGTTGGACTGGATGGGCCATAGGCCTGATCCAACATTGGCTTTTCTTATGTTCTTATGTTTGTAATTCCATTGTTTATAATATACCTTGTCTTAGGAAGTTTGTTGCTCACATCTATATATCTAATTGTAAACCTGGCCCTGTCTGCAGACACTTAAATCCACAGAGTAGGGACAAGTGGAGGTCCGCAGAAAAATTAAAAAAAACCCAAGAAGGGAGGGAAGGTTAATCCCTCTCAAAAGGAATAACTCTGTGCATGTGCAGCACCACCACTGCCACCAGCCCATCCATCACTGCCTCTCCTCACCAGTCTCTGAGGTAGTGATGCTACATGCAGGAGAAGAGCCAGCAGCAGCACAGGAGGGGAGGAGGAGGAGGAACCACTGCTTGTCATGCCACTGGAAGAGGAGCCACCCCCTGCAAGATCTGTCCCTAACTCTCACAATGGTACCCACCATATTCCCCCACCTGTGGGGGTAGAGCAGTGGGGCTGTCTGAGGATGGGATCCAAGTAAATGATGGAGGGGAAGAGGAGTGACCTTAGACATGGGGGTAATGAGAAAAAGAGAGAAAGGAAGAAAAGAAGTGAGAGTAGGCATGAGGAGGAGAGAGGAGAGTGACAGAAGGCATGAGGGTGGAGAGAGAAAGAATGACAGTAGGCTTGGAGGACAGAGAAAAAGACAGAGAGAAAGTAAGAGAAGAGGTAGGGGAGGGGAAGAGAGAAGAAAGAGAATTGAGGGAAAGGGATGGATAGGGGAGGAAGCCAAGGAGGAATGGGGAATAGGATGGGCACTCCTGCAAGTTCCTTCCATGTCTCCAGTTAATTTTGTACTATTGCATTGTTCATTAGATGTCTCATGCTGTATGAGTACATTTTTTTTATTCTGTAGCCTGCCTTGAGTCTCAGCAAAAAGACTGGCTATAAATAAAGTACATAAATAAATAATAAATACAAACCTTTTTAAAAAGTTTTTTTCTAATCAAAGAGTGAAGGTTAGTTGTTCCATATGCATCTATGAATTCCGCAACTGGTGAATTTCATAGACAACTATGAAGCCATATAGGAGGAATGTGCTTATATCCTTACTGCTTATGGCAGATCATGTGTGTCCTCCTTGGTTCTATTCAGGCCTCTGGCAGGTATTGCTAATTTTACAACTGCATCATGCTTTGACCATAACATCAGTTCTCTGCATCCTAGCATCCTTCCCCTGGGTTTTCCTATGCAATGCACTCGACCTGAAAAGTACGTTTTTCAGTCTCTTTACTCAGACCAACACGGCTACCCACCTGGATCTACCTCCTTTGAATAAGTCACAGCAGTTCTTCTTTACCTTATAACCCTCACCATGACAGTCCATCAGCATGGCACTGAAACAGCAGTGCTTCTGTGCAGGATGTGTTATTGGTGTGTCACTGATCATTTGACTGTGTCTCACTCATCATGCTCATGGGATGGCTGGTTACATGAGATGTACTCTCTGTAATGAACTTCCATGTGCCTCATTGAGCTCTTCTCAGATACTAGTGGATAAATTTAGCTCCCTGTTCAGAACTCCCTTATCATCATTTTTCTTCTTCTTCATTGAACCAATACCTGTATCCATTTGTTCTGTAAGGCACTGGGCAAAATCACAGCACCTCCAAAAGATGACATTTATATCACAGAACAATTTCACATGCAACACGCTCCAGATAATTTTTTTTATCTTCTCTGTCTTTTTGTGTAACTTATCTTTTCATGCTTGCCAATGAAATGAAAATGGCAATGACTGCAACATTTGTTAAGGAATAGCATTACAATTGAATTCTTTCAGGGGCTGCGCTGAAATGACTTCTGAGCTGAAAAGAGCTGAGCTCAAAAAAACTTTTTGGAGAAAAATCACAACCCAATGTAAGACCTGCAATCTAAAGTGCCCCTCGACAGGGAGAAAGAAATATCTCCCAAACCACCTCACTATGTCAAGTGGTCATGAAGATGCTATGTTCAAATAGCCATGGCGTAGCCCAATTCACTCATTAATTTGTATACATGGGAAACCAAGGGCTTTCCAGACTCCTTCAAACAAAGGAGGGAAGTCTGCTTCTCCGTTATAAAAGACCAGCTCCTCTATTTCAATTACTATGCCTATGCAATGCTCCCCTTGGCTGCGGTCAGATTGGAAGTTTGGGGAGGTTTGGGGGCAGGGCAAATCTCTCTGTTTCAATCAGGAACAGAGAATCAAGGTCAGACACCACAACCCGAAGCACCTTTATATTGAGCAGGGGCCATGGTGGATCATTCACAGTGTTACAGTGCATTATCGACATAGCATAGTTTCCCTGGTGCATGCACATATGCAGACAACCGAAGCAGCACCTCCATCGGGAATTCCACAAATCCCTTCTTGGACCCCTGTTAATCTATTGGCTGCTGCCTAGACTTATATGCACTGCAGAGCACAGGAGGACAAAACCTGCTTGGAACAGATTGGCACATTCAGACTGCCAATCTGTTTTGTGTGCGCTCCCCCATGTTCAGATGTCCAGCCATGCGGGATGAATGCACAGGGATCCATAAGCATCAAAGTTTCTGTGGTGGCTATTTACTTCGTATTCAACTCTTCTTACAATGGGGTGAGTACAACTGGGGAGCGGCTGCCAGATGCGGCTGTGTGACTGAGCCCATTTAATCCATATGGGAAGAGCAACTACATTGGGCTAAACTGCCCATCTGACCACAGCCCTAGCTCTATCATGAACTACAAGGTTTCAGATTGGAGAGGGAAGGGGGTTGCATCACCTCATTCCTCCTCCTTTCCATATTGTCTGCTCTTACACACTGCCTGAACAAGGATACGGCCTCCCTCACCTTCTGCAGATCCACTTTAAATAGACCACCATCCCAGTTCCTCCCCTGGCTTGTTTCTCTTCTCTATCCCTTTCACCTAACCAGAAGTGTCTTGAATCCCAGCTTCAGCTACCTCCTAGGCTACTCCCTTCCCCCAGGAAGGGCTTTATGATGTGATTGGTTTCACCTGGCTGCAAACTCTACTCAATTACTTGTTCCACTAAGGTTAATACAGCATCTGCTGGTTTCATTGGCCAATTAGCCATCCAGTGTAGCCAGATATACATGCTAACTGAGAACTCCAAGTGCATTCAATAAAACCCTAGAACTGAAAGATCATTGTTCACTACCCCCCGTTTCAGAACACTCATCAGAAGGTCTTTGATTAGAAAAACACATTTATAGAATAATTGGTTCTCTGAGACTATTGGCCTTTACAAATTTAGGTTATTCTGTATATCCATCATGACTTTTTAGTGGGGGGAGGGGGTAAGGAAAGTACTGTAACAAAATGGTTCAGAAAGATGCTTTGGCAAAGGGACACAGGCTATGGATAATACCACCGATGATAGTATGTACTGTCTGCTGGTGTAATTAGGATGCTGCTATGTAATTTCTCCACTGTTTAACATGTTATGCTCGATTATGCTTTGTTTTAGCTCTGTTTCCTGATTTCTGTAATCCAAATCCTATTGTATTGTTTAGTGGATGACCCATCCTCTTTACTTACACTGGGTAATCAGTCTTGAATCTCAGGCAGAGAAGCGCAATTTGTTCTCCAAGAATATCTTCCTTTAATGCAGGCTATTCTGTATATCATGATTTTTTTTTTACTAGGGGGTGTGGAAAGTATGCAAATCTGCAAAGAATCCTTTCTCTTCATAGTGGATATCAAATTGGAAAGAGGGAGTCTGATTGCATGTATTCCTGCTCTTTTTTTTTTGCCATAAGCCTGCAAGCATACAGCCTCAACAGAACTAGCCTTATTGTTGTATACCTCTGGATTTTTACCCAAGAAGGAGGAAGAACAGGCCTATTTTTGGGCAGGAACACACAGGAACGGAGTTCCGGCTGGCTTCTGAGTTGGCCACGCCTACAGCCTCCCCCCCCCCTCGGGTCCTCCAGGCCCTTCACAAACCATGGGCACCTGGGGAAGCCAAGCCGATCCAGGGAGGGAAGGCAGTTTAAACTGCCTCCCCTCCTCGGGTTCCCCAGGCGCCCCGCAAGCCGTGGGGCACCTGGGGAAGCCAATCCTAGGAGGGAGTTGTGCTATCAGGGATGTGGCCTAATATGCTAAGAAGTTCCTGCTGTTGGGTGTGGCCTATTATTCTAATGAGTTCCTGCTGGGCTTTTTCTACAAAAAGTCCTAAGGAAGAATATTTAAATACTGCCAAAAATCATGGCTATATGAGCAGTTAGTTCAGGCTAACTGGGGGAGGAATTTGGATTTCAGAATAAAGGAGCCCCCAAAACATTATATGAGGCCACCACTACCTATAACCATAAACCAGACTGATACAATGTGGCATGTGTATGTGATTAAAATAAAATATATAAATATTTCTATTCTCTTTTAGATTAATGCAAGTAAGAGGTTAAGTGAGACCCAAGATAATAAGGTAGGGTAGGTCCACTTGAGAGCCAGTTTGGTGTAGTGGTTAAGTGCACGGACTCTAATCTGGGAGAACCGGGTTTGATTCCCCACTCCTCCACTTGCCCTTGGCTGGATGACCTTGGGCAAGCCATAGCTCTCTGTACCAGCTGTTCTCTCAAGGACAGCTTGGGAAAGAGCTCTCTCAGCCCCACCTACCTCACAGGGTGTCTGTTGTGGGGAGGGGAAGGGAAAAGGAGTTTGTAAGCCGCTCTGAGACTCCAAGTGAGTGAAGGGCGGGGTATAAATCCAATCTCTTCTCTTCTTCTTCTTCACTCTTTAAAATGTCTAGGTAGGCTGGGCCTGCACAGGCCCACCCTGAATTCCATCCTTAGTCCAGAACTTGGGTTTCCAGTTCTAGGTTGGCAAATTCATTGAGATATGGGTGGGGTGGGGTGTGGAGCCTATAGAGGGTGGGATTTGGGGAGGGGCCTCATCAGGGTATAATGCCATAGAGTTCATCCTCAAAAGCAGCCATTTTATTCAGGGGAACTGATCTCTGTAGTCTGGAGATCAGTTGTAATTCCGGGAGATTACCAGGCCCTACCTGGAGATTGACAACCTGTTTTACATTGGTTTTACTGGGAGATGGATTATTGTCAGGAGGGAGTGAGATTGTGTTCTCTCATTTAACAGTTCATACTGCTATTTGTAGGGATGTGGATGTCCACAGCGAAGTTCTGCAGCACCTTATTAGTGCACCGCTGAGCACCAGAGAATAAGAAAGCAAGGCCACCAATACAACAACACTGATTGTGACCACTTTCATGTGGAAAAGACATGCAGTAATGTATCTAATGACATCTACTTCTCTTCATAGGAGCACAGGTTAAAGACTAAGGGCCAAATAAGGTGAAAGGAGCAGCAGATGGAAGCAAAGTCACTGCAGAACCCACAGATAGCAATGCAAAGCACACAAGACAGTAAGGAATGAGGTTTGCTTTCACACTAGCAAAGGTTGTAGCTCACAGTTCTGTGCAGCTCAACGTGCTTCGAGTTAGTTCTGAATAATAACTGAGCCATATGTTCCTTTAGAGAATGAGACTAAAGAAAATAAAGCCCAGAAATGTAAACAACATGGAGGATTGCATCAAAAAACCCCACAGTCATCTACTTCCTTTTCCTTCTTTTATGCAGTTCATCCATTTTTTTTGACAGTGACATTATAGCAATATGTCTTTCCATTTTTTAAAGCAAAACAAACTTGTGGGCACTATAATTCCACTGGGTTTAGACAACTCCTCTTTCCAATGCCAGAAAAAGTGGCCAAGTTTGAAGTGTATCTGAGAGTGGGGACAAAGAGTTATACAGCAGGCTCCAAGAACCATAAAATAAACCACCCAGTCTGCACATGATCATAGGGAGAAAAAGAGAACTATGTGTATGCAATACTTGGCCAAGGGCTATTGTTGCAGCTTTGCTCAGCTGCAGCCATATCAGTAGTTGGTGGATAGCCACTGGGCCATCAGGCATTTTAGCTTCCAGGTTTGCTTGAGTAGGGCAGCAGACTGGATCATGTCCATAATCTTCTACTCCAGTAGGTTTGCCAGATCCCTACCTGTGGCAGGGGAACCCCCAAATGATGTTTTTTCAGGCCGCTTCTGGTAAAACAGAAACGGCCCATTCTGATGTGCTGATGTCACTGGAAGTGATGCAGGCATATTGGAGGCACCACTCTGATATTTGGGCAAACTCTATGGTAAATTTGGCCAAATCTACCATAGAGTTTGCCCAAATACCAGAGCATCACCCCCAGATGCACCTACATCACTTCCGGTGATGTCAGCACGTGAGATTGGACACTTCCACTTTTACCAGAAGTGGCTTGAAACCACTTCTGATCTCTTGGAAGTGGGCTGAGAGCCCCCCCGTCAGCCAGGTAAGTCCACCTGGCAACTCTATAAAAAAAGGTAAAGCTCAAGCCATAATTCAACAGAACAGATAGTTGCCTTGTAGTTCAATCAATCAAATAAAGTTACCGCCCTTCAAGGTCCACTGAGGTCAATGGGCTTAGAACAGTATCATTCTGCTTGGACTGTTCAGATGCTAAAAGAAACATTTTAATGACGTTTTTAGAAAGATGAAGAGGCCTGTTACCACCGAGGTGAGTTACAGTGGAGAGGGCAACACTGCAGGGATAGACATAACTAAGTCTAGCTCTCAGCCTTAAATTGGAACATCATTTGTGCCTGGATGTAGCGGGGGAACAGGATGACTCTGGGCAACTGGGTCTCAGTCAGCTGGCTCTTGGGCAGCTTCTGCAAGCCCACACTCATTAACTAGGGAGGGTTGGGGTCAGCAGATCTGAGGGCTGCAGGAACGTTCCAGTCTGGTTTGCTTTTCAAGTTTAAATGGAAGGATCTGTGGGTGTGCTTATCATCCTTTGCTATGTCCACAGGAGACTGCTGGTTAACAAGGCCAGGAAGGCATTTTTCCCATGGTTCTGATCAGCTAATAGGCCCTAGGGTTTTTGTCTTCCTCATCGCAAAGACGCTATGTATGTTTGGTTGTGCTGTTTAACAAAGCATAACTGTCACAAATGGCTGAGAAACATAGTACAGGTTGTGTAGGGTGGGCTCCCTACATGCCCCTTAAGGGACTCTGGAGGTTGAGGGCACCATGGTCAGCCTTGGCGATGACACACTGACCATGCCCCCAGAAAGCTGGAGATGGAAGGCTTTTTCCACTTCCACCACTAATACCAGCCCTCTTTTCCCTGGTTACTTCAGCAGGAGGGTTGGAGGGGTTGCTGACAGCAGTCAGGGTGTTGGATTCATCCATCATCCTCAGCCTATGCTGTGCTAATACCCAAGGAACCCATAATCAGTGAAGTTTATTTTATTTTTATTTTATTTTGGGATTTGTATCCCGCCCTCCCCGCAAGCGGGCTGAAGTTATTGCCTGAATCTCCTAGCACAGCATGTCTGTGTCATCTTTCTCTCCTCCCCAATGGACTGGTTCCCCCCTCGAGGCACAATTTCACCCTCCCAGCTAAATTGAATCACTGTTCATTCCCTCAAATTTATTTACAAAGCCGTAGATTGTTGATCTCATGGTATCCAAGCCTTTTAAGTAACAAACACTTCCCTACATACGGAGGTACCCTCGGCACGCAAGTGAAACTTACTGAATCCATTAACATCTTGGCAGCTCGAAGAAAAAGCTTCTTCATTATGAACAGCACTGAGCTTTGTAGCGGTCTTGTCTGAAGTAGCAACAGGGCCCATTTCTCTCTGAGTGCTGCTCTGAGTCTCCTTTTGCTTCTTGGCTAGTTTCCTTCAAGGTGTATTGAAGAAGGAAGAAATCATGGTTAGTTTTTTCTTCTTCTTTCTGTTCCCCTTTCATTAACAACAAAGAAATAAATAAAAACAATACCTTAAAAGGAAAAAAAAGAGGGGGATAAAACCTTTCTGGCTCAGACTAACATGCAGGGTTGTTGCAAATGTGATGAAGTGTTATGCTGCATCTCCACTGGAAGCCTTAGCAGATGGAGAGTGCCTCTGCAAATCAGCAATGGAGTGCCATGGAAGTTAAGAGCAAGCAAAAGTGGCCCTTATAACTGGGGGAGTGAGGAAAACTGTAGAATGGAACTCTAATGCCATAACACTAAACAACTGCCTACACCCCATTGGCAGATGCCAGGGCCACTCCCCTTGTATTGTGTCTCTCCTTTCCCAGTTGCCAAACCAGAGGGAAAGGAAAGCTTTCAGTATAGCAATGAAACATGCTGAGGGGGTATTTGGGGAAGAACTGGTCTGCTTTTCTTTCCAACTTAGCTTTTCTTCAGTATTAGTTGCTGACCTTAGGTCTACACAGCCAATTTGTATTCACGAGCAATGTTTAAAACTGGTTTTGCATTTCCCATCCAACAGCAAATCTAACAAAAAGGCTGCATGGAATAGTTTGCATGTAACGTTTTTATACATTTCTTCTGCTTCCTAGCCCACATCAATAATGTCTGTAAGTAAAAAAAATTCTAGACAATAAGGACTTTGCAGCTGGCATAATAATTCACTTATGAACTCAACCAGGTCCTTAGGAAACATGTCTATGAACTCCAGCTCTTTAGGGAGGATAGTGTGAGGGGTGGAGTTCCTGTTGTCTCCTGTGAGCTTCTCTTCTTGTAGATATCATGGAAGCCACTGGCTGGTCACTGTCGGAAACTGGATGGTTTACTAGATGGATTCTAGATGGACAGGCGGGCAGAGGACTGTTTATATCCACAGAGGCAGGGTTGCCATGAGGGCAATCTGTACTAGAGTTTCCGTAAATGAGCTTGGTGTAGGTAGAAAAATAGGTCATGAAACCTAAATGAGCTTGGTGTAGGTAGAATAATGGGGCATGGAATATCCCGCTACAGAGGATTCACCTGTGTTACATGTCAAAATCTGAGTCAACTGGAAATGACAGAAAATAAACAAGAACTAGTGCCAGCTCTAAAAGCACCCCCCTTAAAGAGTGAAAGATTCCAATCTTTACTTCCAGCTGCCAACAGTATGAAAACGGAGAAGAATGATCAGCTAAGCCTCTGTTGACATTTGGCTGCTCCAGTCTTCATTCATATCAGAAGAGGAAAACTGTTTAAAAATGAATCTGTGACATTCTATAAACCAGCAGCCCGGAAAGATATCACACAAATCCTCTACACCAGTAAAGAATGTCCTCCATTGATAAGAAAATAAAACAAATAAAAGCAAGAGAAGGAAAAGAAAAACTGTTTTAAGTAGGTGCTTCCTGTCCTATTTTCTCTCCACTGAAGACTTAACGAAATTTAATTATGTGATGTTTCCCCCCCATAAACTAAATTGATTTGCTCATAGTAAAAATGAACCTAAATCTTATGTCTTCCCCTAACTAAAAATTAATTTGATCCGTGAATAGGAAATCCATCTTTACATTTATTTATCAACCATGTTTATTTAACACTGCAGGCATTTAAAAGCCAAGCAATGCTGAAATATGCAGGTTGTGGATGCACCTAGGAGTTCTAAGATCTAGATGGCCTCTCGTAGAGAAACATCATGCAATTTATACACCAAGAGACATTACAATCAACTGGAAAAGCACTGAATGCTAAAAATGACAAGCATAACATATATACTAAAAAATTATTATTGAATTAATTTTTTTAAAAAGAAAATTGTGTATGTGTTATATGTCATCAAGTCATTTCCCAATTATGGAAACCCTATGAATTAATGACCTCCAAAATATGTTATCATTTACAGCCTTGCTCAGATCTTGCCAACTGAAGACTGCAACTTCCTTTTTTGAGTCAATCCATCTCATGTTGGGTCTTCCTCTTTTCCTGCTGCCTTCAAACTGGCAGTTTGGCCCGATATAGGCACCTTTTGCAAACGGATTAATTGGGCCCGTTCACACAGCCACAGCTGTCAGACGTTACCTGGGCGGACTCACCCCGTCAGAGGACGACTTGGAGCCGGGTTAAAAAGCCACCGCCTCCAAAGAGGAGTTTTTGTTTCCTTGCACATTCATCGTGCATGGCGGCTGTCTGAACACGGGGATAGCACACGCAGAACAGATTTGGAAGTCTGAACCTGCAGCTCTCTTCTGCCGCTAGGGAAGCGTTTTTTAAAAAAATTGCTCGTGTGCACATGTGCGCGTGCATGACTTTTAGCCATTTTTGCAGTGTGCTCTGTGGCTAATGCGCTACAATAATGTGGATGTCTCCGTGGGTAACCTGCAGTAGGGTGTGCTGTGTGGCTGATATGTCTTGCAACATTTTAAACTGGGTCAATTAGAGGTGGCACTATATCGCGGCAAGCTGCCAGTCTGTCCTCAGCCAAAGACTCATGAATGTGAAAAGAAAAATCTTACCCACATGGGATAATGAGGGGCCCTGAGGAGGTATAATGCATCGTACCACTTTAGTATGCAGTAGTGGATGCTTTGAAAGTTCCCTTTTAAAACTTCCAATAAAGTAGAAAACAAACACAGCAAGCAGATCTCACTGATGTTCTTCCTGTTTTCTACAGGGAACCATTCCAAAAGGTGATCACTCGTAGTCTGTAGTCTGAACTGGTACAGTTCTCTCACGTGTTCTTTCACTTAATGCACTTTAACACACATGCATGTTATTTTACTCAGATCTGATGTTTTCAATTGATGGCTTGTTCTGGGGCAAGTACAGTAACGCTTCATTTTGAGAAATTTCAGCTGAAACCTTGAAAAAATCTTATATAATTTAATTTATTTCAAAAAATGTTGAAATGAGACACGAATTACATTAGGCATGCCTCTGTCTCTGTTTAAGAATTAATCCATACTGACAGGAAGTTGTGGGTACTGTCACCTTTGTGAACTGCTGGCAGAGTTTTTGTAAGTTTTCTAGGAAGTGTATTTCAAAGGCAAGGTAAATAAATACCAATAAAATCAATATATAAATAATATATATAAATGATCCATATGGAATGTGACATGTAAGCCCCATCACAATAAATAAAAGACACACAAAAGAAGTTCATAGAATGATCAAGGGCTGTATTTATACATAATTGGATATTGCACTAAAAGAGTGTTATAGTGATAATTCCTAAATGAATTATCGTGTGAGGATAAGACAATCCAATTGCCTATGACTGCACAAGTACAACAATAGGATGATCAACAATGTGTGTGAGCAGCCCATTCACTGAATGGAGACAAGTAAGCAGTGGGGTCCTACAAGGATCAGTATTGGGGCTGGTCCTATTTAATTGGTTTGAAAATGACCTGGAACTAGGGCTGAGTAGTGTAGTGACAGAGTTTGCAGATGACACACACATCCAAAATAATAAAAACTGAGCCAGAATATCAAGAGCTCCAGAAGAATCTCCACAAACCAGGTGAGGGGGCAACAATGTGGCAAATAAAGTTCAATGAAGGTAGGTGTAAGGTGATGCAGACTGGAACAAAAACCCCACAACTTTAAGTACATTCTCATGGGGTTACAACTCGCTGTATAGACCTATGATGCAGCCTCATTTGGAATGCTGTGTATTTTAAAAGTGACATTACAGGGGTTGAAAAATTACAGAAGATAAGTATACAAGATGATTAAGGAGCTGAAGCACCTTTCCTATGATGAAAGTCTGGGACTTTTCAGTTTCAAAAAGAGACAACTAAGGGGGATATGATATAGGTTTATAAAATTATGCATGGAGTAGGAAGAGTGAACAGAGAGAACGTTTTCTTCTTCTCCCAAAATACTAGTACTTGAGGACATCCACTGAAGGTGATGGGCTGTGGATTCAGGATGGACAAAAGGAAAACCTACTTTACTCAATAAGTGACTAAAATGTGCAATATGCTGCCAGAGTATATAGTGATGAACATAGGCATAGACAACTTTAAAAAGGGGTTAGACAAATTCATAGAGGATAGGTCTATCAGCACCTACTAGCCATGCCCCATTGCTCTCAGTCTGAAGCAAGTGATGCTTTGTATTCTTGGTGCTTGGGGAGGGGGGTAACAGTGGGAGGGCTTCTAGTGTCCTGGCCCCACTAGTGGACCTCCTGAGGGCACCTGGTGTTTTTGGCCACTATGTGACAGTATTGGACTGGATGGGCCACTGGCCTGATCCAACATTGGCTTCTCTTATGTTCTTATTTCTGGTTCTCCACAGTAATTGGTTAGCTACTGTGTGAGACAGGATGGTGGACTAAATGGACCACTGGTCAGATCCGACAAGTCTCTTCTTATGTTCTTGTATTCAGCCAAGGTGGAAAGTAATAGCTTCAGAGCTATTAATAATAACTTCAGAGCAGGACACAATTTGGGGGCTCTGTCTCCAACATCACCAATATGCTTTCATTATACCCATTATTTCTTTCAGTTTTTAAATTAAATTCTTCTCTTTTTTATTTTCAGTTTTATCTTTTTTATTTTCTGTATATTTTTGCTGACTCTGAGATCAGTCCATACTATTGGTGTCCCCGGTGTCAGTTAGCACTGCCAATGATTCTGTTGCAAGCAGGTCAGAATGTCAGTTAGCACTGCCAATGATTCTGTTGCAAACATGTCAGTTACCACTGCCAATGATTCTGCTGAAAGCATGTCAGTTATCACTGCCAATGATTTCTATTGCCTTTCCTGCAATCGCTTAACATTGCCTTTGTTTTGAGTTCAATAGCTGCTCTTCTAGGTCCTGGATGGGAGATAGCATCGGTAGAGTGACTCCCACCACAGGAATGGGCTTCTTGCTCACTTTGCGCATGCTTGCTGCTTAGAAGCTTTTCCTCGCTCTTATCTCTCTCTCGCTTCTCGTTAGCTCATGGCCTTGAGCTGGAATCCTCCTGCTACATGTTATTTTATTCACAGGTGCAAATTGCTCTTTTGCTTGATTTTACCCTTGGGAACATCCATCCCACAGATCCTGACAGTGTTTTTGCTTGAGAACCTAAGTTGCCGTGCTTTTCTTGGGAACAGTGGACCAGTATATTTGGGTGCCAATAATTCTCTCAACTGATTGGTGGAAGTCGAGGGGGGCTTATTTCATATCAGGTATAATTGTATTACTATGTTTCATATTGTACTACTTTTATTTCATATCAGGTATAATTGTATTACTATGCTTGGGCATTACTAACAGAAGAAGTGTATTTGACCAACCAGATCTTTTCTGCAAATAAAGGACTTTCTGTTTAAGGAGACCTGTTGTGGACTACATCTATTGGGACAATCTCACACCCGGAGGCTCAAAAAGCCACTGCTCTGGGCGGGGGCAGGGAAGGCTATTTGGCTCCTGATCTAGTCCTGACGGCCAGCTGACTGGTATGGCTGCTCTTGTTTGCTGAGGCCACACAAATGACATTTGGGGGGTAGGCACTGGTGTGGCCAGGGAAATGGCTGGCTGGCCATCCCCTTGGAGGAACACAGTGAAGATGTCAGGGCCCATTGTCCGGGTGAGTGGCTGCGGCGGTGGTTTGGAGTCTAGAGCAGGGTGGCTCCCAGCTTCCAGACAAGGTCTTCGGAGGGTGTAACTCTGCTTAGGATAGTCCTGTCAATGACAAAGCTTGATTTTTGCTATCATGCTGCTAATTTTTGTTCTTAGTTGTGTTGTCTAAAATACTGTTCTCTGATGTGTCTTTTTATTTGCCTTGGATATGTAATTATGAATCATGTTATTTACTTTGTTTTGAGTTTTTAATCATACTCTTTAGCATCAGGCATTTCATTTGACCAGGAGGCTTGCTTGGCACACACAGTCCCATTAGTCTTCTGTCATTTCTCTGATGTCTTAATAGACTGATTCAATTTGTTTCAGTTAATTTACTGATTCTGTATTTTCTTACTGATTAACACCACTCCCCATAATCATACAAGACCCCTGATTTACACCTCACATGTCAACAAACAGGAAAACCCACCCTTTTCCGAGACTGCGTGCATATACGTAAGATCTTCTGTAGCGCTTTGGGCAGAGGCATGGAAAACACATCGGAGTACTCCTCATGCATGATCCTAACTGGAACTTGTGTGTGCATAACTAGCACCCAATTGCCAATGAAGTGTCTCCATGCAATCAAAACCACCATGACCTTCATGAAAGATTTTTTTAAAATGGGAAGTGTTTGCAGCAAACAAAGGAAACAACAGGAAGCTCCACAACATTTCAGGGGAATTCATGGTACTCAGCTCCATTCTGCACCGCTCACCCTATACCAGCCTACGTGCTTTTCACATTGACATTCAGTTTTGTACTCCGAGTCCAACTGCATTGTTCATTAATTCTATGTTGCATGATTACATTTTCCCCTCTTTCTCTAATCTGCAATCCACCCTTGTGTCCGGCTATAAACAAGCTAAATAAATAACAAAATGATAGTCTGCAGTGTGAGAACTTGCCTGTCTTTTTTGTCCACCCCTCATCTAGTTTCTTGTCATGGGCTAGACTGAGACAACAGACAGACTTCACTACGTTTTAATAATCTAACCTGAAAAATGTATCACAGGGGGGCAGACATGCCTATAATTAAACACTGTACCCTTAAGTCAAATACTAGTATTGTGAACAACTCCCATTTTCTAAATATTCACAACTATCTCCAATTTGCATATATGCATAATTCCTTCCCACTTTTCTATTTCCTCACAGCTGTGGTGAACAGAATGTGAAAAGTGGTCTTCTTCTGAAGACATCCAAATTGATACATTCCAGTATGGATTCAGTTATTAATACACCTTTACAATTACCCACATGTGCACTATGATGCTGTCAGCTGCAGGGTAAATAGGCAGCACAGCAAGAAATTAGCAGCTGATTTCTCTCCTCTGTTGTGGAGTTGCCACTAATTATAAGGGACGGGCACAATCTGCATCTGAGCACTCTCCTTCATGAAAAGTCAGCTAGTTAGCAAAAGAAACCCGGGCCTGTCATCACAATTTCCCATCATGCATCATCAGTCTTCATACACACATCTATAGATACGTCGTGGGTGTATCTATAGATGACACACTGTCACCTCAAACTTAATATGGTCAAGACTGAATGTTGCATCTTTTCTCCTAAGCCTTCCTTTGCTCATACACTTTTCACCATCCACCTCAAAACATAAAATCACAGGTTTGTCTTTGCCCCTGCTTTTTCTCTTTCACTCCTCATAGTTCACCAGTCATCTTTCACAACCCTTACAGCCCTTTCACAACTTACAGCCCTTCTTTACACTCTAGCTCATATTCTCTCACCTTTCCAGCCTTTTCCTCTACGGTTGTCTGCTTTCAGCCCCCTAGCACTCTGCCATAAAAACCATTCACCTCCCTCCTCACTCTCACTATGTACTGCCCCTCCTTAAATTCCTATATGGGTTTCTTGTCTACTTCCAGGTCCAGCATAAATCAGCCATCCTTACCTTTAAAGCTCTTCATGACAGTGTCCTTTCCACTTTCATATCCCAGAACACCAATGCCTCTGACCTCAGCCATCCAAAGATTTCCTTTACCCTGAAATGTCTCCATACTTTCTCCCTTGTGGCCCTTTATGCCTAGAACTGTTTTCCATCATGCTAGAGTGATGCCACCTCTCTCACTTTCCTCAAATCCTATGTCAGAGCTCCACTGAAGTCTTTGCTTGTTTCCTGCATCCCCTATAATTTCAATGGATACATGTTCTTCCTATCTATTTCCGCCTCTACCACCTTTCCCTCCCTTTGTTTTCTACTTTATGTCACATTTTTGATCAATAGGGCAGGAACTGTAGTCTTATAACACGATGCATATTGATGGCACTGTATAAGTAATAAAAATGTTTACTCTGAAGTAGAACCTACTGAGTTCAATGGAAAGCAGTCCCAGACAATCTTTGGTTGGGTCTAGGTATGGTTGTTCTGAAGGGGAGATGGAATCAACCACTCACACTAGTGTTCTGTTCTTTCTGGTGGTTCCAGTATTCTTAATGCATTAGTTACTGAATATCTCATTTTGTAGATTGCACAGACTCACTATGTGTAATCTGCCTTGAGTCCATGTGAGAAAGACAGACTATAAATAATGTGAAAAAACAAAAGCAAACAAAAAACTAATAACATTTCAGTCTATCGTACTAATCCTTTGCTTTTGGTTTTCTATATCATTGCACCTTATTTATTTATCAATCTTATATGCCGCTCTCCCTGCACGCAGGCTCAGAGTGGATTACAAAGCTTGGCTAGAAGCCAAGGTACACATATACATTAAAATCAATTAAAACACCATTAAGACAAACAATCATTATAATAAAAATAGTGCTCAGTGATATAACCATGGCATAGTATGTATACCCAGCGATCTACAGTTCTAAACGTCAGGCTTGATGATAACCGCGGCCGGCACCATAGCTGTGATGGTCCTAGGATGGGGGGGAGGTGGCGGCTCCTATTTATACGCCTGGCGGAAGAGCTCCATCTTGCAGGCCCTGCGGAACTGCATAAGGTCCCGCAGGGCCTTTATATCCTCCGGAAACTCGTTCCACCAGTAAGGAGCCACCAATGAGAAAGCCCTCGCCCTGGTAGCAGCGAGCCTGGCATCTCTGGGGCCTGGGATAACCAGCCAGTGTTGTGCCCCAGACCGTAATGTCCTCTGGGTTATATGTGGGGAAAGGCGGTCCCTCAGATATGTTGGACCCTGGCCATTTAGGGCTTTAAAAGCAAGCACCTTGAAATGAATCTGATATGCTATAGGCAGTCAGTGCAGCGCCTTTAGCATCGGCTGGATATGCTCCCATCTAGGGAGGCACATCAATAGCCTTGCTGCGGCATTCTGCACCAGCTGCAGCTCCCGGATTTGGAACAAGGGCAGCCCCATGTACAGAGCATTACAATAGTCTAGCCTCGAGGTGACCATTGCATGGATCACTGTGGCCAAGTTATCGCGATCCAGGAAGGGAGCCAGCTGCCGCACCAGCTGCAGATGATAAAAGGCTGACTTGGCAGTGGCTGCTACCTGGGCCTCCATCATTAAGGAGGGATCCAGGAGCCCTCCCAAACTCCTAACCACCGGAGCAGGCACCAATGGTGCCCATCGAAGGTCGGGAGTGGGAGCCCCAACCCCGGACCGCCATGACCCAGGCACAGGACCTCCGTCTTTGCCAGGTTCAGCTTCAGCCTACTCAGCCTGAGCCATCCAGCCACAGCATGCAATCCTCAGTCCGGATCATCTGGTCCAGAGCTTGACTGGCCGCCCAACATCAAATAGAGCTGGGTGTCATCAGCGTACTGGTGACACCCCAGCCCAGCCTTCCGGGCATTCTGGGAAAGGGGGTTCATGTAGATGTTGAAAAGCATTGGGGACAAAACTGCCCCCCGAGGCACTCCACATTCAAGCAGGTGCCTCTGGGACTGCTGTTCCCCTAGCACCACCCTTTGTCCCCGACCCTGGAGGGAGGAAGTGAGCCACTGTAAGGCAAGCCCCTGTATCCCCACGTCGGTGAGGCGGTGGGTCAGTAGCTGGTGGTCGACCGTGTCAAACGCGGCTGACAGATCTAACAGCAACAGAACTGCCTCGATCCAGATGCCTTAATATAACAATGACTTCAGTATTTCTGAACTGTATGCTCTGGAGTAAGGGCAGTCTTCTTGATTTGCTAATAGAACAGGGCTACATGAATTCCTTTGGCACTAGGAGTTCTGCAGACTTCTCAGTGGGAAATGCTAATCTAAAATGAATAAGCCCTCAGTAATGAGCACTCTGGACTGCTGGGGTGAATTGCTATTGATGCTTTATAAAGGTTTGTAAACAAAGGTGAGAACTGCTTATTAAATTCAGCTTAAATTATTTCTGGCGACAAATGGCTGGATGCCCTGATGCTTCAATTTCTTCAAAATGATGATAATGGACAAAGGACTAGATCTGGCAAGCTTACTCTGCTTTTCAGGAAATGAACAATACTGTTTTGATTTTGAATAGTCCATGCAGAATGGAACACTCGGGCTTCAAAGGCACATCTGCAGCAAAGCAATTCCAAGTGATCCCTTTGTCCCTGTAGAGGACACAGGAGAATCCAAAACATTGGCCTGGAGTTGGATGTTGAAACTGAAAGGTTTACTAGAGGTTCAGCATACTTCATCAAGCTCATAAACTAACTAAAGTGGCAACTGGTTTGCCAACACCAATGAGAACCTTTGGAGAGTGAGGAAGAAAGAAACCTGCATAGAAAAAGTGGTGAAATGGACCCCTCCTTGTGATGATCTGTATTGTTTCATAACACTACATGTTTTCCGTTTTGAATGGGGTTTTTGTCTTTGTTTTAAATTCATACACAAGGCATTTGTTTAAAGATTTTGGAAGAGGTGTGCATAGGTAATTAAAACCTTCACCTCTTTTAGTTCTGTTCCAATTTGCTGTGCCAAAAGTAAGCCAGAATACCCCAAACACAATTCCTCTAAATTCGTGTGAGAATTCATTATTCAACACATGGAGTTATTGTAACAAGGAGAAAAAGACAAAACAAAACAAGGAAAGGCTGAAGTTTTTTAAAAGACTGATTATTCCATTACTGACTATGAATTCAAAGAAGAGTACCATGTCAGTTTTTTAGGCTTCCTCCTTCATGTCCCTAGAGGAAAACAAACAAACTCCACCCATGGGCGATTGGTTTTAGGTTCTCACAGGCTGCGGTCACACTGAGGCTTGGTGTGATCTGGCTGCACCTCTATTTGTGGCAGCTTAAATAGTTGTCCGACGTTTTGATTAGACATCCCACCCTGAATTGGCTTCACTGCACGCTTGCCCCATGGTCAGTCATTCAGATTGCTGTGGCTGTCAAGCTGCTTAGGTTTCATTTTACATTGTTACACTTCATTGCTTGCCATAGGTTTTGGGGGAGGGAATTCCTAAGGGGGGGAGTATGGATGGGATGAGCGGATGCTAGCTGTAGTCACAGCATTTCTTTAAGCACGCCCCATCGCTGGTTCCCAAGGGAGTTGGCCTTGGAGACTCTTCTGCTACGCTGGGTATAGATAAGGGCACAGTATATCTGCCAGTATCTATATTAGAAACTGTTTTCAAGCCATTTTGCCAGGTCTGACAAAAAGCAAGTTTCCTGATGTAAGCATATCTCTAATAAACTTCTATAAACTGAAGCCTGGAGAGTGTCTTAACTGGGAGACTTGACAGTAGCATTCTTTTTTCTTTCTTTTTTTGTCTTTCACCCATGTGCATAAGCGTGTATCTGAAGCTCTGGCTCCTTTTTTAATATATAATTTTTTATGGAGTATATGATTCATATTTCATAAAAACAAAAGAAAAACCATATCCTTATATATTATACTGTCTTTCATATTTTAAACAAAGAAAAAAAATTAATTGAGGTTACATTCCACCTGCACAACTAACAAATCACACCCAATCCCAGTCCAGTTTGTATCCTCTTCTTTTTCTTATTCCCTTATCCCACCCACTTGTGAAACCACCATACAACTCCCTCTAAGCCAATGTTTAATACATCCCTAGATCATTAATGAATTATTATTCATTCTTCTAACTTCTATTCTATTCACTTGGTCTTACTATTATTCTATCTACTACTGTACCTAACAAAGAAAGCTGGATGGGGTTGCCTCTAGTACTGGGAGCTGAAGAGGAGACCCCTTCAGCAGGAGAAAAATCTCTCCTCCCTACTATCAGAGGTTTAGGAGGGAGCACACCCTTCCCCTCCTTGCCCTGCCCACTGGCTATAACACATCTACTTCTATATTATTTATCACTTTGTATACTTTACTGAATAATTACTAAATATTTACCACTTAAACTACAATTCTAAATGCCCTATGAATAAATGCTCTGGCTCCCTTTTGACAGCTCCACAATCTCTCTGGCAAGTACTCTGGCCCTTCTCTGACCGATTTCCCATGAGGCACTGCTCTGGCATTGTTCTTCCCTTTGCTCAGATTGCTTGCTTGAATTTCCCACTATTTGCCCCACACTGCATTTTGACCCGTGGCTTCGCCCGATTTTCCCCACAGCTTCAGTGATCCTCAAAAAACAGGATCACTAAAGCCGCGGGGAAAATCGGGCGAAGCTGCGGGTCAAAATGCAGCACGGGGCAAATAGTGGGAAATTCAAGCATGCAATCGGGGCAAAGGGAAGAACGATGCCAGAGAAGCGCCTCATGGGAAATCGGTCTCAGCCTCCTTTCTTTTGCCTCTCTGCTGTGGAATGTGGGGGGGGGGGGGCGGGAAGGAGAGTGCAGATTTACATGAGAGTAGTCCCACTGACTTCAGTGCATTTACCCTGGTGTCAATCATGGGATGCTCTCAGACTCTGATGTAGAAACAGGAGAAGGGGTTTGGAGGGAGGATTTGTCACTCAAAAACAACTCCCCTGGCAACTCCCGATCCAGAATGACTGGCCACAGTGACTGACAACTCCAGGGGCGATTATACACTTCTGAAAACATCTCTACCTGATCAAAAAGAGAGGCAGAAATGGAGGGGAAGGTTCAGAGTTGCCAAACAGCTTGACTTTGCAAGAGGGGAGTTCAGGCAGCTGGAAACGTGGAGTGGAAGCACTGGCATCCATAAATTCTGGACTTTCCCTGGTGCCTGATTACTCCACTTCTAAAGTGAGACAAAATGGGGTGCTGATGACTGGGGCATGGAAGGCTGATGTTGTCATCTGATCACACTCTTTAAATCCTCAAAGGTAATGCAACTGTATTGGTGCAAACTGCACGTGTGACCGCAGCCCCAGTGTTGTAGTACAATGTTTGGATCATACAATTTTTCTTCGAACAGCCTCTGAGTTCCCCTTCCCAAAGCCAATCCTGGGGATTGGAGAAACCTCTGAAATATCAATGGGATTCAGCACGGGGACGGTATAGAAAGAAAAGTGAATTGGTAGAAATTACACTTATTTATGTTATTTATAGTTGACTTTTCTCACTGGGACTCAAGGCGGATTACACAGAGTGAGTCAACACTTTTAATGCATTCAGAAAGCTTTCTGCGATCACATGAGGGTACATGGGGATGATTTTTGATGTTCCTGAGCATTAATGAGTAGTTTTTGAACCAGTGTAGTGGACTGGAAAATGGAAGGTCACAAAGATCTGTTCTGTAAATTTGCCATGCTCCCAGAAAAAATGAATCCAACCCACAAGAGTCCTGCTAAGAAGAAAGAAAAAAGGTTAAACCAACAAAAAGGTTAAAATATTCATCTCCTCTAGAGCTTGATCCAATACAGAAGATAGCCTGCTGGAGTGTTGAGCTGTCTTCTGAATGACAGAAGCATTTATTTGAAAAATGCTTCCCTTCCACAAATAAGGCAATTGAAATGCTATATCTGAACTGCTGACAAGCGATATCACTGACAGCTCCTGATCTCCTCTCTGACCGGCTATCCATAAGCACAACTACTGGAACATCTAAGGAAAGTGGCTTTCATCACATTAGTGTCAGACCCTTGTGGATTACAGGGCTGTAGAAAATGTGAAAGTGGCAGGAACTCACCAGCCAAGTCATCAAACACTGAGAAGAAGCAATTGTGTTTTGCTCACTATGCAAATGGAAAGGTACATGAAGAAACAATGTCTGGATGGGCTCTTTAAAGAAGGATGTAAGAGAATATTTACTGACACATATGAAATAGCAAAATGTCAATACCAGAGAATCAGGATATATTTTACTTTCACTTGTCCAAGAATGAAAAGGAATGTGAGGATGCAGATTAGCAAAATGCTTTCAAGGCACTAGGAAGAAGCCCTTCTAAAGCCTGATTGGCATTTAAGAAGGACTGGATTTTAGTCAAGACATGCAGGGGAAACACACCAGTTTAACCCAACAGATTATCCTAAAATATGAACTCTTGAACTGTCTTGCAAGTACTAAGAATTCACATATTTATCAGATGGATCAGATGCTGTGAGAAAGGTTAAACTCAACAAAAACAAGGTCTCCTGATTTCCTTCCTTTCATTCTAGGATATGATAATCTAAATAAGAAGATCTTTCAAAGTTGGGACTCATATTTTGAACCTATGTAGTATAGTGGTTAAGTTATAGGACTTGGATCATAGAGACTGGGGCTAAAATCTATACAGCAGAGCACACTGTGTGATCTTAGCTTAGCCTTGCTGAAAGGAACGTGTAGGGTGGGGGCAAATGTGACACCCTGAGTTCCACCAAGGAATAGCATTCTTATGTTCTGTCCTAAGAGCTGCGCACATGGTTGGCCAAACACATGGCCAGGCGAAGCCGTCGAGCTTCACCTCCCGAGACAATAGACCCAGTGGATCCTAGTAGGGACCAATGGGGAAGCCTGCATCTGTAGATTGACCACTAGGATGCAGGATCACTGTAAATAGCAAATCACAGGGGTTAGGTGTGTGCATGAGTGTGGTTGAGAACGGGGATATAAGCGGACCTGCGAGTCCGGTAGAGTAGCCTTGTTCCAGCCTTCAAATAAGCTATGAGCTTTGATCACTCAATAAGCCTCCGAACCCAGTACTTTACAAGCGTGATACAAATTATATACGGATCCAAAGCACAGGCAGTGGAATGGGCCTGCTCCCTAATGCTGCTGACTTTAAAGTCTACTCCTGGGAAGAAGGGAGACTATAGGTGTACACTGCAAACAATTTAATTTCAGTTCTGGATTTGGGTTTTCTACAGGACATTTTTTTGTTATTCTAGATTTGGGGGTGGGTGGGTCACCATTTGAACAGAATCGAAAAGGCATGACTTACCAGCCACTGGGCCTTTCTTCTGTTGTAGGTAGAGCCCCACCCCCACCCTGGCCCCAACAGTTGGAGAATGGGTGCCAATCCACCAAGGCTCCCACAGAAGAAAGTCTCAACAGATGCATACCTTCTTTTCCCATTATATATATTTTTAAAAACCACTAAAAGGCAACTGAGAAGAATGACTCCCAAAGTTCTTTTCATTACTCCGAGAATTCTGGGACTGTTTAGTTTTGTTCAGATATACCAGGGCAAGCCATAATAGCTAGTTTAGAGTACATTTTCAGCATGGATACTACTTGATGCACACCCCTATAAGAGACTAAGGGTGTCCATTCAGATATACTTGAGCTGAAGCTGTACCCCAAATTAGTTGTTTTGGGTTGGCTGAGGGACACCTGAAACGATGAAAAGCACTCCCAAAATTCCAGGAGGAAAAATAATTATCTCTCAGAAATTTGAGCGTGTTCTGGGGAGGCATGGGAGTGGGGAGGGAAAGAGAAGCAACCAGTCTGGAAAACAGCTCTTGTTCGGCAAGAAGGATGCCAACTGATAGCTGATGGTCTGGTAGACCCAGCCTTCATCCAGAGCCCTTTAAATTTTAAAAGTGAAAGAACTGAACATGCCTTCATTTTCCCTACTGGAGGCTTCTCCCTGTTTCCAGCACTGGAAGCAGCACAGCCAAAAACTGGCAGATAGGCTACACTCCTGCACTCCTGCAAGGCTTGACTGCCACAGTGGCCTTTTGTTCCCCCACCATTGGTGAGAGGCTTTTTAAAAAATGGCAATTGAATAGTGTTATATAGATGTAACAGTATAGTGATATGTGTACCATCTTTCTTCTTCTTTCTATAAGTAAGTCTCTAGCTCTTTCTATTGTGGAGATATGCCTTTGTCTTTATATCTCTGCAATAGAAAGAGCTAGAGACTTACTTCAAAAAGAATGAAAGCTGATGATTCAAAGAGCTTGGCACACATATTGCTGTACTGTTACATCGGTATAACACTATTCAAGTGCTGATTTAAAAAGCCTACAGTGGTGAGGAGGAAATGGCGGATGCAACAGCCAAGTCTTATGGGAGTCCAAGAGCCCACCAGCTCCCCTACCACTTTTTTTTCCTTGGGGTGGGGTGAACTCTGCTGCCATCAATGTTGGTGGAAGGGAGAACTCTTCAGTGGGATTAATGCTGGCATGGTAAATTCAAAGCTGGCTACCTCCAGGCCTGTAGCCAGGATTTTGTGGCTTGTGGGGCAATTTTTTTTCTGGTGGAGCTCAAGCTCTCAGTGCAGAAAGAAAAGCCATTTAGCGAACAGAAAGCTGTTACCAGGATAGATCTCTAAACTGCAAGCTGTCACCCACTTTAGATAATAGTACTCAGCTGCTGCAAGTTAATCACTTCTGTTCAGCCTAAGCAACAATTCTAATAACAAGTCGGCAGTTGGGGGTGATGACTTCTATAGTCAAGAAAGCTAACAGGCAGAAAAACTCTCTTAAAGGAGACCAGTTTCTTGACACAGAGTTAGAAGTGATCCTAGAGGTCACCTACTCCAACTCCCTTGCTTAGTGCAGGAATCAGTCAGCTACAGCACCCCCTTTGCTTAAAGAAGTGTGTGCCTTTAAAAATAATGTTTAAAAATGATGGGGGAAAGCATTTACAGGAGAAATTCTTTTGGTGCTGTGCCTTTGAGAAAGGGGGCAGAAACTCAAAGAGTCCCACGGTAGCTACCAGCTGGGCTACCTCTCTTTCCCACTCTCCTTCCCAACTCCTGTTGTCTTGGGTGGAGAAGCATGAAAAAAAATAGTCTAGAATTTTTGGGACCCCAAAAAAGTAACCAGAGGAAAAACAAACAAACAATCCGGTAACAACACTTGCAAAAATCAGGATGACAAAAGTTGTCCTATCTAAAACCTGGATCCAAAATTATTATACATTTTTTGAAGTGCACATCCCTTCAACTAATCCTAAAGAAAAGTGTAGGGAGGAGGACACTGATGAAAATCAACTTTCCCTTTCCCTTTAACATAAGTGTCATTCCACAGTAGGGATGGTGATCTGATGGCAACACAAATGGATGGGGTGGGGAGGAAAGTCAGAGGAAGGCAATGAAGGGGGCTGACTTTTTAAAAGGAGGAAGACTTAATGTTGGCCCTCAGACAGGATGGGCCCAATCTCTTAAGGCATCTATTCTGTTCTCTTGTATAACATATAGTGCTGTTATTAGCCCAGAAGGTGATGGAACAGAATGTCACTGTGACGGGCTCAAGGGCTTGGAATCAGCCTACAAACAAAGACAGCTGCAGTCAGGTGACTAGCAATTGTGATGTAATTCTGACGCAGAACTCAGGAGGCGGTTTAAATGAAAAAACAAACAAACAAACTCATGACAGTTGGAGTTTGGCAGTTGATTTTTAGTTGGTTGGTACTGCACCAGGCGGCTGACAAGTCTTGTTGGCACAAATGAGATATCTATAGAGATTCCCATATTAAGGGAAACTGGAAAAAGCCAAACGTGAAAACTTAACAAGGAAAATAAGCACCTAGTGCTTAAATAAGAAATACACATTCCTCTTTTAGAAATTATACCCTGCTGGAGAAAGAGCCAGGTTTAGGGGATTTAGTGTGTGCCATGAGAATTTATTGGACTAGTGGATGTCCAAATTCAAACTAAGGCACAGCAGAGGTATTTCTCTGTGACGGTGGAGAGTACCTAAGGATTTCATACAAAAACTGGCTGTCTAAAACAGCATAAGAGTTGAGTTTGGAGAGAGAATGATTTGTACTTTGTAATATGAAGTAACTGATTATCAAGGAACTAACCTAAAGCTGAAATATACCATCTGCAACTATGTATCCACAAGCATCAACTGTTCCTGTGTATATATATTCCCTGTCTGCCTACCCTTGTAAATAAAATCTTCAGTTGGTTTTACTGTTCCATGTTGCATGTCCTTCATCACTCTTCTAATAAATACATTTACATTAAATTCACAGGGCTTTAGATCCCTGGGCCAGCCCTCGAAAAAAAATGTACAAAAGATGGCACAGTAGCAGCACTTTCCAAATTGTATCCTACAAATGTAAAGAGAATTGATATTTTCACCAGACCTATAGAAAATGGGAATAGATTCAGCATGTAAATGGTGCCATTTCCCCAAATTGCCAATATAAATTTATCCCATTAACTCCACGTGAACCACTTCTTTTAAAAACAATTCCGTCTATTAACTTATGCATGAGACTGCAGTGGGAATTAAATGTATTTCCTGCACAACACAAATTGTTCATACTTATTGTTAATTTTACCATGCATGAATCACAAACAGTGGTTGGGAACATCTTTTGGGGTTGGTAATAATTCCAGCTAGCTCAGATGAGAATGGGTTAAAGTTGACTCTCTAAAGTAGTAACAAATGGAAAGCACTTCTGCTCAGCAAAGGATGGATCTTTTGTAGGTTGCTCACTCAAGTTGTAGCCTCTCATACTGCTGTTCCCTGATCTTCAGGAACAGCTTCTGTGTGGCATGGGGCACTGCAGAAGATGACTGAAGGCAGGAAGGATGAGTTCGCCAAGAAGAGCTCTATTAGCAGTTCTTTGGATGTTTAGGACTCTGGGATCTGAACCAGGAAGGTAAAGGTGATAATAGGAGGAACTAGTTTAGTAAACTTCTGTAGTCTATCCTCAGAGCCTTCTTTAGGGGCAGAAGAGAATAGAGATGTACAACATTAGCGGTCAGGCAGTAAGAAGCCTCTGCATTAGCAAGCCTAACATAAACAGAAGGAGACTGGTGTTTACCTCTCAACAGAGCATTACATTCTGTTAAAAAACCACAGCCATAGCTCAGAAACCAGACACCAGGGCTCCTGGACTGGAAAGAACCACCTTTAGGGGTGTAGATTTATGAGCAGGAGCTCACAGCCTTTATCTTTGTGTAACACACAATAAATTGGGAAACATCTGAATCGCTGCAGCCAGGCACAACAGCAATTTGGCTGGATATACAATGCTGGATTGCATTATGAGTTGATTATAGAAGGTCTGAGGGTCTGGTTGTTGGTAGAAGGACATGAAACTATGAATTCTTTGAAAAAAACCCAGTGATATAATGCCATAAGAGCAGGGAGATTTTTTGAAAGAATTTTATTCCCATAGTCTGTTTCTTCCTTCCTTGGAAAATGATTGGCATTGGGAATCGCTGAGTTAGGGTCAACTGAAGAACATAAGATCATAAGAGAAGCCAGTGTTGGATTAGGCCAGTGGCCCATCCAGTCCAACACTCTGTTTCACACAGTGGCCAAAAACACCAGGTGCCCTCAGGAGGCCCAGCAGTGGGGGCAGGACACTAGAAGCCCTCCCACTGTCCCCCCCCCCCAAGCACCAAGAATACAGAGAATCACTTGCCCCAGACTGAGAGTTCCTATCTATACTTTGTGGCTAATAGCCACTGATGGACTTCTGCTCCATATGTTTATCTAATTTCCTCTTGAAGCCATCCATACTTGTAGCCGCCACCACCTCCTGTGGCAGTGAATTCCACGTGTTACTCACTCTTTGGGTGAAGAAGTACTTCCTTTTATCTGTTCTAACTCGACTGCTCAACAATTTCATGGGGTGCCCATGAGTTCTTGTATTGTGAGAAAGGGAGAAAAGAACTTCTTTCTCTACCTGCTCTATTCCATGCATAATCTTATAAACCTTGATCATGTCACCCCTCAGCCGTCATCTCTCCAAGCTAAAGAGCACCAAGCGCCTCAACCTTTCTTCATAGGGAAACTGTTCCAACCCTTTTATCATTCTAGTTGCCCTTTTCTGCACTTTCTCCAATGCTATAATATCTTTTTTGAGGTGTGGCGACCAGAACTGTACACAGTACTCCAAATGAGGTCGCACCATCGATTTATACAGGGGCATTATGATACTGGCTGATTTGTTTTCAATTCCCTTCCTAATAACCCCCAGCATAGCGTTGGCCTTTTTCATTGCAGCTGCACACTGTCTCGACATTTTCATTGAGTTATCTAACTTAATCCACTGTACCAACAAAGTAGATATCTACAACTCTTGATGTGCTATATTGCTAGAATATATATTTTATTGCACTGCTAATGCTTTTATAAGGGCCACTACAACAAATTAATTTACTTACATATCTGACATCAGAATCCCTCTGACCCAGCATTAATCTAAGACCAATTTTCAATTTTTGTTGGCATTTTTTCAAAAGTCATTCTAGTGTACAAGAAACACTATAAGATTCTGTTAATTTTTTTCTTTTTAAAAGCCTGATAGACACTCCGGGGATCTAATGTCCATGCTTCTGTTTCTCTTAAGATACTATATAGGCTTTTTTCTTAATGTGTTTGTGTGTATATGGATGAGCATTACTCTCTTGCACAAACTTCACCAAAGTGACTATCAATTTTCAGTCCACAACTGAATTAATCCAATCAGCAACGGGAGAGGAAGGGGCATATATATCCCTGCCTTTCACTAATTTGAAAATCATAAGACTTTTATGGATGCACTATCAAGAAAAATAATAATCCAATATACATAAAATATTACAGTAATTGTCTGCTAAATGCAAATGCTGTTTTAAAGCTGGATTACAGCTATTAGAGATTCTAATGGCATGCAGTAAAGAAATGATGCTAAACAAATACATTTATGATTCATTCTTAACTAAGCCACATGGCACATTTGGGCTCTTTCTTGGTAAATATTACAAAATGTATATTAGGAATTGGTTTTTGTAGTCAGAAGACACTGTTCTCACAAAATCCAATAAGAACTACAAAGTACTTGCCTCTAAACTGATTTATGCCTTTTGCAGGACAATCCTAAACATAGTTACTAAATCCACTGAAGTCAATGGGTTTACAAATGTGTAACCCTGCTTTGGATTGCATTATTAGTCTTATAAATCCCAGTGTCAAACTAAATATGGCATGAAGAATTCACACTATTTTTAAAGTTAAAGACATGTATGCTGGGTGTGTATGCTGGCATCATATTGCACTACTGATGTGGGTGAGGGGTCAAAATTCCTACACTGAGAGAGAGCGAGAGAGAGCGCATGGGACATATATATTTCCCCTATGAAGCAAATATCAAAAGTGGAGGGCTAACTGTGAAAGTGATGCAGGGGGATAGGTTACCCTCTCCCAGTGCTACTGCCCTGATATTACTCAGACCCCCTTCCCCTGCCAATGTCTGATTTTCATTCTTAAGAAGTGGGATTGCCTGATATCCCATACCTCATCTTGTAGTCCCAAGCTTACTTACTGTATTGATGTGTACTGGGAGTATTGACATCTTTAATAAGGATGTCCCTCAATAAGGAAGTATATCCACACTTGGCAGGCTCATGCCTGTCGATTTCTACTCCCCCACTCAAAGGAAAAACCCAAAGGAAATGTCATAGCAGAAACCTAAGCAGTTTATTCCAGTCCCTTAATTAGAGATGCTAATAGGAATAGCCACAATTGGCAAAGATTGACAGCATGAAGAAAAGTCTTGCATAGATTCCTATAGGTACATAGATGCAAAACATAAGTAAACACAAAGACAGGCAAAACACTTTAGGGCTGCTTGAAACAATGCTGTTGACACTCTACCACTCAGATAATGTATATAAATCTCCCACCCATGTAGTTCTCTTGTTCTTACTTGTTTTCCCATGGGGTGGGCATCACTGGCATGTTAAGTAAACATGCAGCTACAGCCAATGTGGGTGGAATCCATTCTCAGAGCAGTCTGAAAGCAATCGCACAAGTGGCAGCAACCATGTGCTGCAGTTACCATGTGAGGCAGCTCTTATGTTTGGGCTATTTCAGAGTGTCTGAATAAGAAGTGGTGACTAGGGGTGCATGCTCAGTATAAATTGAGCCAAAAAACACCCAATATGTTATCAGTATCTATTGGGTATTTACTCAGCTAGTTACTGAGTGCCCAACTGATTTGGCTATCTGAAAATGGCCAACCTGAAAATATTTGGGATTTTCGGGACCACCAGATAGCCACAGTTAAAGGCTTGCAAAAGGCATTTAAAGAGACTATGATCCTTTTAAATGCCTTCCTCCCTCCTTCAGTTTCAACCCCTTGATCCTTGGTTTCAACTGAGCTACGAAGAGGAGCCAGCCCAAGATGGGCTGGGGCAGTGGGAGCTGACAGCTCCATCCTGCCTTGGCTGGGGCTGGCTCCTCATTGCAGCTTGGTTCCAATTGATCTTCTTGGGGTTTTCTTCTTCTCAGGTCCATTGGGCCTGGGAAAAAAGGGGGGAATTCTGACTGTTTCCCAAATCTGGATGCCATACCGGTATTGGGATTCGGGAATATCAGGAAATACCGTTATTTTCCAGTTGCAATATACTCAACCCCCCAAAATACCATTTTTTGAACAGTCTTAGTGGTGACACACAGAATTTTCTGTGCAGGATACATTACCCCTACCAATGAGAGGAGGGGACTCCAGCCACACCCAGTCTGCACAAAATGTTACCTACTAAAACACCTTGTAATTACCATTCATGTGTACACAGCAGGTTCATTCCTATATTACTGGAATCACACAGCTGCTGCTTCCCTATGGCTGAATCTTGATCCATGCTGTTGATAGTTGGATGGTGGAATTCTAGGGGACTGTTGGATCATGTAGGGAGATGTCATACTGGCAATGCACTTCATTTGGAATACTGTGAAACAATCCCTATCTTCACAGAACCCATGTAATTCCATTTTCTCAATATTACCATAGATGATATCACCTAGCTTTCCTGCCGCAAAAAGTGTCTCTGAGCAGCCAAAAGGAAAATTTCCACTGTGCACTCACTGATCACCCTCCTGCATACAAGTCTCCGATCAAGACAGATAAGAACAGCCTCTTGCTAGTTCCTAGTGTCATGTTCTCTCTCCTCCACTTTCACATCTGTCTTGCTATTTAAACTCAAAATACAGTTGATCTGGGAATGCACTCAGTGTCTTTGCCATCTATTCAGCCAACTCTTTCCCTTGATGCCTGAGATTAGGGGCCTTTGGTTCTATGAGCAGAGACTCTATGGCTTCAGATATGTTTGATTCTCATCTTCCCCATGCCCACACTGGGTTGGAAACAAACATACAGCTGAATCCAAAGACATGCAGCTCGGTTCTTGGTTTGTGGCATCCCCAGTTTGCAAACCACAGACTGTCATGAACTTTTAGGCATCAAAACTAGTTCTGTTTGTGAGGTTTGTGACCTGGTAGAATGCACCCCCCAGGATGCTAGCATAACCAGATTTGTAGGGGATCTCTGGCTACATCTCCTCTATCTGCCCTCGGAGTTTGGTGAGGATTACATTTATGGGATCTGAGTTACACCCCCCCAGAAGGTGTCCCCAGGAAACTGCTTTCTGGAGAATTGACAGGTGAAGTTTCAGTAGGATCTTCCTCCCTCCCCCGTCTCAGGTTTCTCTGCTGCTCTTGTCAGTTTCAAATAACTCTTGTCAGTTTCAAGAGGGTTTCCTCCTTTGCTCACATTTCTTTGTGTTCCCATTTTCTTGCATAGAGCTTGCAACCCCACCCCTCCCCCCAGATTTCTTGTGACACTGTGCTTTGAAGTTGATCAGTCCTTTTAAGCTTGCATTGCCACAGTACTACTGGATTCTGCTGGGTATTCTGTATTGGTTGTATTGGGCTAGAAAAAATATCCTTCTTACTCAGTCTGTACTGCGGGGATTCTGTGGTTTGACATTAGTCCTCTTTTGCTTGCATTGCTGCAATTACAGGAGTCTATGGAAGGGCTCAGGAACAAACCAGTGACACCAGACTCACAGGGAAACTTCCACCCGTGCTTTGCTTTGAAGTTTGGTAAACGTCTTGATTGAGTGGAGACAATCTGTTTGGAAATGTATCCATTCATGAACTGCAGCAAATCTCCATCAACAGTTTCAAAGTTCATGGAAAGTTCATGACAGTTGACCTGTCATGAACTTGACTTTGCGAAGCATGAAGCAGGCAAAATTCATCACAAACTTTAGTTTGTGAACCGGTTTGTGCCATCCCTATTTATGACAGTCCACTGTGTGAAATATGACACTAGACTAGACAGATCACTGATCTGATCCAGTAGGGATGTACTTATGTTCAAATATCTCTATTTCCCAACCTCAGAAGAGACACTCAGAACTTCACATTTAATAAAGCCCTGTAATGAAGGGAAATACAATAACTGTCCCAAACAGAGTTAAAAACTTTAGCTCTGATGTGGCCACAATGAAGCCAGATGCTCAGCATTTTATTTGTTTAGATATTTATACCTCACTTTTCTCCCCAATTGAGATCAGGCCCATGGGAGGGGCACTGGGGCACGGAGCTTAATTAGATTACTAATTAGATTAGATTAGTGCCATGAGAAGGTCACTTAGTTGCCTTCCCTTCCTGAGCCACCCTGCCGCTTCTGGTCAGTCTCACCCCCTCTGATCAGCTGTTAGGTTTAACAACTGATCCCCAGAGAAGCCACCCTGCCACTTCTGGTCAGTTTCACCCCCTCTGATCAGCTGTTAGGTTTAACAACTGATCTGCAGAGAGTGAAACTGACCAGAAGTGGCAGGGTGGCTTCTCTTTCCTACCCCAGCCTCCCCGCTGCTGCAGGAAGCTGGGGAAAGAAAGAGAGAGAGAGAGAGAGAGAAGGCATGCCTTCTCTCTCTCGTGTCTTCCCCACCCCCCACCCCACAGTGGTGGAGAAGCTGGGGAAGGAAAAAGAAGCTGCTCTGCCACTTCTGGTCAGTTTCATTCTACTCCCATCAGCTGTTAAACCTAACAGCTGATCCCTGGGGAAAGAACCCCACAGTGGTGGGGAAGCTGGGGAAGGAAAAAGAAGCTGCTCTGCCACTTCTGGTCAGTTTCACTCTACTCCCATCAGCTGTTAAACCTAACAGCTGATCCCAGGGGAGTGAAACTGACCAGAAGCAGCAGGGTGGCCTCCTTCAATGAGCTGGCAAGACTGTGGAGGTGCAGTGGTATGGAGCGTGGAAAAGTGTGTGTGTGTGTGGGGGGGGGTCTGGCATCCTCCCAGGGTGCAGCAGGGCTCATCTCTGGAGGGGCTCCACCCCCAAATGCCCCACCATGGTTACAAGCATGTTTGGGACCCAAAGCAACTTACACCATTGTTCTTCCCTTTTCCATTCTATTGTTATAGGTGACTGGCCCCAGTGACTGGCCCCAGATCATCAAGCTTCCATGGCAGAATGGGGATTCAAAGCTGAATCTCCGAGATCCTAATCCAGCACTCTAGCCACTATATCATGCTGGGGCTCATCTGCTTTTAGTAGCATTATTTTATGGAAGATGTGGAAGACAAATACAATAGCATGATGTTTGGACTGTTATTAACTGTCTATTAACCTATACAGACAGACATGATTTATACAGCAAGGCTGCAAGAGATGAGTGAGGATTAAAGGCCAAGGACTTAAACTACAAAGTAAAGTGAGATAGGGCTATTGTCTTCTTATCACAAGGGGTTAAAAATAGAGGAATATGCAAACACCCTGCTGCTGCTGCAAACGAAGACCAATGCATGGCAAAAAAAGATTGACTGGTAAAGAAATTGTTTAAAAAATGAAACTCTAATGAGCATGCTCAATAAAAATCATATCCAGCTAGGTACTTACAAGTAATAGGAGTAGGAATATGCATTTCTTCTAAATATTGATGGGCAGCCAGATGAAGAAAATGTCCAAAAGTGGGGAAAGAGGAAAAAAGCATGATTAGACTTTATATCAATGGTGCTGATTTTGAAATGTACACAGTATTGCACTGCTCTCTATACTACCCAGTTAATTTTTAACAGCTATGATTTTGAGCACTGCCCTAAGGTTTGGCAAATGACACTTAGAAGAAGAATTCCTGGGTTCTATTCCTGCAGCTGCCACTAATGTATTGCACGGTCCTGGGCAAGTCACTTCACTGTGCTTTGAATTCCTCATCAAACAATAATGGTATCTATCTATGGTTGCAACGTAGCTTAGGATTTCTCAATGAAAAAAACATGATAACGAATAAGCAAGGTATGGTAATAGCAAAAGCTTAAAAGGGGAGGGTGCTTAGTTCAGGTCATGTGCTGCATTTTCCATTTCTGGGATTGCTCCTACAAGCAATTTTTTTGCTTCAATATAAAATGCAATAAATTTATTTTATTTTATTTTTCGTATTTATAGCTTGCCTTTCCCGCAAGCAGGCTCAGGGAGGGTAACAACATTTTAACAATACAATACAATAGAGTTAAAAATTTAAAACACAGTAATATACATTAAAATGATGGTCACAGCCCAGGAATAGAACTGGCTGGTTGTGAGGGATTCCTTAGCTCTTTGACAACAAATGACTGATAGCCAGCTGTACATAAATGGGTGACAACAACCTCAGGGAGGCCATACGTGGACACCCACTGTCTCAACCAAAGGCTTGGTGGAACAGCTCCGTCTTACAGGCCCTGCAGAATTGAAGAAGATCCTGCAGGGCCCTGATCTCAATGGGGAGCATGTTCCACCTGGCAGGGGCCAGGGCAGAAAAGGCTCTGGCCCTGGTTGAGGCAAGATAAAAATCTTTCAGGCCAGGGACCACCAGGAGATGTTCAGCATAAAGCCCTTCAAGGTGTAAACGAACTCTATACACAATATAACTCCTAATAGTGTGTTCTTTGTATCAATGATGTGCCTACAAATGCTTTAGTTTGAAATTATTTATTGGCTTAGCAATGATTCTAACAAAGCCTGAACATTTGTTGGTTGCGAGCTGCACACAGACTTTAGATACGAAACATTCAAAAAACTTCCTACACAGGTTTCAATTCTTGCAGGAAATACAAGATCATGCATGCATACAGCTGTAGGGTTCTGTTTAAAATCCTGTATAACAGTACATGGTATTCCACTGATGCAGTGCTAACTTGTTATGGTCAGTTACCACCAACTTGTCCAGCTAGTAGACATACACAAACCAGATATGTGTCCCAGCACAAGATGCATGAGGCCAGTATTTTTCTAGAATTCTTTTCCTCTTAAATTATAACACATGGAAATAACAAACATAGAACAAGCAACATACATGGTAAAAAAAAAACATAAAGGAAAAATTACTAAAATGATACCAAGTCTGTTAATTGATTCATACTTTTATGATAAGGAACAAAAATCTAGATTGTATTCTAATACTGAGCAATGTACAGCCATACTCAGAGCTCATTTATTGCTTGTATTCTAGAAGACCACATACTGGGAACAGTTAATTCTGAGTATGACTCTATTTTCATCGAGGCAGAATAAGATCACTCTTCTGCTGAAAAAGTGGACACTGCTATACTTACCGGGGGGGGGGGGGGGGGGGGAGGACAACATAGTGAGACACTTGTTCTGCCTGGTCACTGCTACCAGCACAAGGAGAAAGTTGGGAAGAGGTGGGACATGGCAGGAGAGGGGATGGAGATAAAAAATATTTTGCTCATTTAGAGGTTAGTTGAATTTGTCCTGATAATTTTGTAACCTTGCACCTTCAGAAGAAGTAGCACAACACTTCCTTTAAAGTCAGCAGAGAGCCACTTACAACTGCCCCCTAACTATATGTCCTTCAGTCCATCTCTACCCCAAATAGGATTCTGCCTGACCCTGCTGCTAATTAACCCTGCAGCTGTTAATAATGTAAGTCCCAGAAAAAAACTCAGATCTCATAGGGTAAATTGTTTGCATGGGGCTATACTGCTCCCCCCCCACAAAACAACAACAACTAGGAGCACTCAAGTAATGGAAAGTTTGCATAAAGTGAAAATATTGCTCTAAAAACAAAAACAGAGGGAGAACAAAACAAAATAAAGGGGAGATCAGAATTTCTCAGAAATCTTCATAATATTTTGCCTTCAGGTCCAAATAAGCTAACTGCAAAACATCAGAAATATCAAAATACCTTCTGCCACTGGGGCTGCATGGATCAGGTAACCTACATAGAATAAGCATAGAAGAGATGTCCACCAAGCAGGGGGGAGCCAAGCTCCAAAGGATGAGACCTTGCTGTATCCCTTCTTCAGTTTTAAAAAAAGATGTGTAAGGAACTCAAACACCTATCGCCTTAGAGTCTCCCTCTTCCGCTGCAATTAGCAGTAACAGATAGTTCACTAATCAACTTTCCAAACTCAACAGATTACCCCATTTCCTCTAGATGGCGGGCTTATGGAGCTAGCAAGAAAAGACAACCCATCATGCATCAGTGAAAGGACTGAAAAAGCACACCCATGAGACACTCTACTCCAACGCACACACCTGTATACTGGTTATGTTTCAGAGGTGGCAGCTGTTAAATATCATGAACCACTACACCACGTACACTGCACAAGTGTTTATCAATTAAAAAGTTTACTAAAAAAAACTGTGTGTCTAATTAGTTCTTCAATAATACATAATTTAATTTCCACCTTTCCTAAATTTTTCATTAAATTTGTACATACATAGAGCCACCAATATGAGCACTGAATTTGCAAATAAATGAAATCCTATTCCAAGCAAAGTTATTGTACCTTGTCTTTTGTCTTTCATCCTAATATAACTTAACAATTTTCATACGATTTCATGTTCATAAATTTTACCTTTACTTTTGGATATCAAACAAAGAAATAATATTGTCCAATACATTGCATAGGCCATTCTTTTTTAATAATATTGATAGCTTTGTTACCTAATGCTAGAAAAACCAAGAACCCATCAATTATGGAATAACTGTTTCTTTCATGATACAAAAAAGATAATAATCATTATCTCCTGTGCCCTTTCCCTCTGGATCTGCTAAAATACTTGATTTTTTCTTACATAGACTATTTTATCAGTTCTTAAGTAAAGTTTCTATTCTGTAAACCAAACTGTCAATTACTGCATTCATATCAACCAACAAAAATGATTTTTTTTTCCTTCTATGAATTTTGTTACTATTTTTGAAAACTTAAAAAACTTTCAGCATGAAGCAAAAAGATTTATGCACTAAAATGTAATTGTTAATTTCTTAAACTGATATTTTCCTTAAATGATAATATATTGGCATGGTCATTATATTAACTAAGCTGCTTAACAAATTTTCCGTTCTGTATTTTGGGTAGTAACCATTTTGGCAGGGCAGTGGTCTTTAAACTGCTAGATTTAACCAGTTTAAACTAGTGAAAACAATTCCAATTTCAAGAAGAAGCGCACTGCTGCTCATTATTTTTGATTCTGAAATCCAGGGGTCATTTGAGGCCAGAGCAAGGTGAAGCAGCACTCCGCCAGCCCAGGAGTGGCCACTAGGACAGCCACAGGTCGAATCAGATTCCCTGATCTGATTCGGCTTGCCGCTGAATTGCCATTGAAATTTGGTGGTGGCTTAAAGAGCAGCTGGACGGGAAGGGGTTTGAGGGAGAGGCTCCAAACTTGCAGGGTAGCTGCTGGGGCCTCTCCCTGAAATACCCACCACGTTTCAAGACGATTGGACCAGAGAACAATGGAGGGGATGGGGCAACCAATTTGGGGGCCTGTAGAATTGGACCCCCTGGTCCAATCTTCTTGAAACGTGGTGGGTATTTGGGGGAGAGGCTCCAGCAGCTACCCGGTAAGTTTGGAGCCTCTCCCTCAAACCCCCTCTCCTCCAGCCCCTCATATACCTTATGAGTTTTTGCTATTGACTTCAGTGGCCCTTAGGGTATAACGGGGCTGAAACTGACTCCCTAATTGGCTTGCATTGCCAAAACTGACATGCAGGGGTCATTCGGCAGCTGAACAGATGTGGCCTGATTTGGCCCAATCTGAATTGGGGCAAAAAATTTTTATTTGCACACCCCTAGTGGGCACAAATGGCAGTGGTGGCAAGCCCCCCCCCCCAGCT
Organism: Lepidodactylus listeri; assembly: GCA_029233225.1. Classification (NCBI taxonomy): domain Eukaryota; kingdom Metazoa; phylum Chordata; class Lepidosauria; order Squamata; family Gekkonidae; genus Lepidodactylus; species Lepidodactylus listeri. Next base: position 43,016,629 of record JARCFY010000002.1, on the reverse strand, counting down.
CCCAGCAGGCCTGTGGAGGAAGCAAACCGAAAAGAAGGGGTTTAAAGTTTAAACCCCTTCTGTTTAGTGTCATGCGGCAGCGGTGGCACAATCTTTCTATTGTATTCTATGGGACTTTTCTCGCTTTGCTCCCCCCCCCCCCACCTTGGCAGGCCAGCTGGGGAAGGGAAGGGGAGGTTTTTGAAGATGCCCCCCTTTTGCTTCCCTTTCTGACATACTTCCAGTGATGTCAGGGGGTGTGACATATGCTAATGAGTAATGCTAATAGGTATGCTAATGAGCTCCTGCATTTCTTTTTCTACGAAATGACCCCTGCTGAAATCCAAACATGGCAGATATTTCAAGCCCATACTTGACTTTGCTGATCTCTGTGGCTACATGAGACTGGAGATTCTGTGAGAATGGTGTTCATGGTCAATGTTTAAGAGGCTTAGGGGGGAGGTGGTGCTCCAAAAATCAAGAAGGATTAACAACAGGGACTCAAGCAACCTCAACAAAGTTGTCTTCCAGACTGCAGCCCTGATCTGTATTTCCTCTGCCTCCAGGGTGCCTTTGTTGATAGCAGTGTCAGGGCAGTTGTTCCACACTTCCTGTTTTTATTTGGAACTTCTCCATGTCTATGTCGTTCTTTAGTTTTAAAGGCTGTTCAGTATTTTGTGTGTGGCTGAGGACAGACTGGCAGTCTGGCCCGCTCTGCCTCCACTTTAAAAGCGGAGGCAGAGCGGCAGTCCAGACTGCCACATCTGCCTGGAGGAGGCAGGCCAGATGCAATGCGTCCGGTGCTGCGCTCCTCCCGCAGCAGCTGGGCACCACCTAAAAGTGGTGTCCCGGCTGCTGCGCGCACGTTCCACCCGCTTCCGGCCGGTGTGAATACGCACCAGTCGGGGGAGCCGTGCGGCGTTTGCACACCGCCGCCGGAAGCCACCCGCAGTCTGGACGCTGCGGACAGCTTCCTTGCGGCGGCAATTCCCCCCGCCTTGTTCTGCTGCGCCGCGGAGGCGCGGCAGAACAAGAGTCTGTCCTCAGCCTGTGTGTGCGTGGAGGTTAATCTTGCACTGGGATGATGGGGCAATCTAACGCCCCCATTGGCTTATGTGTTTAACCACCACCAAAGCCCATCAGCAAACTATACCTTGCCTACTTGTCTGTCCATTTGATTGGTTAGCTGAATTCCTGCATGAGACTGGTTATTTTGATTGGCTCTGCTGCCCTGCCTCCCCCTTTTGATTTATGGACAGTAGGTAAAGAATTCAGCATATTTGTGATTATATGGCTGACTGTAGGGCTCAGGGAATATTCTTTTGGAAGGTGATTGTTGAGGTTCTTCAAAGAACTCTTACACTGGTCTTGTTCTGTTAACAATAAATTTTCTTGTGTTTATGCTACTTTCATGATTACTGTGCACCAATTTTATTCACAGAATAAAATTTTATTCACAGAAAGGGTGTGTAAGGGAACTGTACCCCTCTTTTGTCCAACAGAGGCTGGGGCTGCAGTTTCAGCTCACCCACCCTGAAGGGGCTTCTTGGGCTACCAGCTGTCTCAATGCCACTCCCCTTTTCCAGCCAGAAGGATCCTCCATTCTTGGAGTGCCTAGGCTTTTCATCTCCCCTCATTGTTCTACCTTTTGAATAATTAAAACCTCAGAAGCCAATCCACCACCAGCAAATTGAGATGACAAGAGTTTCTGGGATGAGCATATGCAGAGGTGCTCTTTGATGGCTCCTGGACAGCTGAGCTGAGTAAATGTTATTTGTTTGCTGTGGGGTCTCAATGCACCAAGTGGAAAAAGAAAAGAATAGCAGACTAAAAAAGTGGCACTCCCAGAAAGCAAGGTTGGTAAGGAAAGGCACTTAGCCCATCTCTCCACACACACACCACAATTCAAGATGTGTATGCCTCCCCCCTGCTAATGGAGCCACTTAAAGACCTTGCAAATTTTACTTTGGAATTTGAAAGACAAAGGGGGTGGGGGGTGGGGACATGTGCCTGTGTTGCATACTGTGATTTGCATTTTCTTTCACTATACTGAAAAGAAAACTGCTGGGTGGTTTGGTTGCCCAGGACATACCTGGGGGTCATGCAGATATAAAAACAAAAAGAAACTGGCTCCTCTTCTAGACTACTAATTACATTGCAAAGAGGGGTAAAAAAAATGCTAGCATACAATTTTTTTTTAAAAAAGAATCACCACCCATCCCACCTTCATTTGGGTGGGATGAGCTGCACTCTGCAAAATGGCACAGAATTTTCTGATTTCTAATAAACGGGCATCATGCAGAATCTTATCACTTCTTAAAAAGAAAAAAGGTATGGGAAAAATTGGTCTGAGAAAGAACCGGGGGGGGGGGGGGGGGGAGACACCAAAGAACATAACAAGCATCATCCCAGTCATGAAGTATCAATAAATACTGTTTTTACAATGTTCTTAGCTTATTCCTTCACTTTACTCTTCCCTACTGAGAGCCAGTTTGGTGTAGTGGTTAAGTGCGCGGACTCTAATCTGGGAGAACCGAGTTTGATTCCCCACTCCTCCACTTGCACCTGGCTGGATGACTTTGGGCAAGCCATAGCTCGGTACCAGCTGTTCCCTCAAGGGCAGCTTGGGAAAGAGCTCTCTCAGCCCCACCTACCTCACAGGGTGTCTGTTGTGGGAAAAGGAAGGGAAAGGAGTTCGTAAGCCGCTCTGAGACTCCCTTGGGGAGCGAAGGGCGGGGTATAAATCCAATCTTTCTCTCTCTCTCTATGCTGGGGCACTATTAATAGTAGAGAAATGTGAAAGGATGAGAAGCTTCTGTAGTTCCTGCTGTGTTTTCCTGCTCTGCACTAGGTCTTCAAGATCTGGAGGTACAATGACTACAAAAATATTAATGCTGGAAAATACAGATATACAGGTATAATTTCAAATGGTATGTTTGCAACTATTTTCATATTTAAATCATTAGGCTGTGCTGGAACCTCTCCCAACTCTTGCTCAAATCTTGGTCTTTGAAAATATTGTCACCACCCTGTGCATAAATCTCTACAGTGACAAGAAAACCAAGGAAAGTTGTAACTCCCACTAGCCTCCCTGGCTTCCCCATATTACCTCTCCTTCTTCAACCACGTCATGCATGGTTCATCTCTTATCCCTATAGTATTTTGCTTGTTAAGAATATTTGTATACAAGCTATTTCTATCAACATTTGAGCGCTTGTTGAATTCTAGTTCTCAATTTTTTGGGATTGGTTGTGGGTGTTTTTGCTTTTGGAGGCAGTCTTCCTTGTGGGAGGGAGGTATGTCCTCCTACTTCTTCTGGAACATCTAGAAACTGCAATGTAGTAAGAGTTCTTCCTTAGAGGGTATATGTTTAACTATAAACATACAAGGGGAAAGTGCTGAAGCAGAAAAAGTGTCAGTCTTTTATTCTCTTAGAATCAGAGTAAACTTCCACAATAGATCATCCTAACAGACCTTAAGTTATTTTGAGGCCAGCTTGTTACACATTACAGAATATGCAAGTTGGGTCTGAGGTCCCCAGCCTGTGAGTTGGGGCTTCTCACTTCTTGTGTTCATAGTGCCCAGTTCAGACTGTGGATTGTGACATACCCGGGGGGGGGGGGGGGAGGTTTCAGTCCTCCCCCCCAAGCCATTTAGTTTGACAATAAAGAAGATAACAGGCAGACATTTTCCTGAATTTCTGTGTGAGTTTATTCGAACAAATAGTCAAAGGGGAATGAGGAATGCATAATGAAATATACCCACTATTTTTTTAAGGAGCTGGCAGAATTTTCCTGCCTTCCTTGTCCCTCAAGAGAATACTGTTTGTTCTGAAAAGCCCCCAAGGACCCTTCTGAGCATGCAACACAGTATGGAGGATGGCAACAAGGAATTGGGCAAAATTGCTGCCTCCACTCTTTTCCATTGGCGACTTCTGCTTGTAGAGGAGGCTCTTCACTGAAGCACATCCCCACTCAATGCTGTCGTCATTTTTTTCACAAGGGTGAACAAGGGTTAATTCACATTTCAGGGGTATAAGAGGCTATTTTTATGTTTATTTTAATGAGCTGCTCTTTTAAAGCACAGGATTCTGAAACTAAATTCTGACCTTGGTTTCCAGATACCATTTTAACAGTTGGAGAAATGTAGATTCAGAGCAACCAGACCAAATCCCAACCACTGGCAAAATCTGACTGTAGTTGAGCAAACATCACTTCAGTGAAACACCACCTGGAGGGAGGGAGGTTGAAAGGAATGGACTAACACTTATTTTAATTGCAATATATTTCAGCATCACCTGGTGCTGATATACTGTCTGAGAGTTTTTTTTAAAAAAAATCTGTTTATCATGCTCAGTGGAGGATATGCATGTGATCCCTCCCTTGTGACACACTGGAAATTATTCTGAAACTCAGAAGGTGGAACAGGTGATCAGAAGCAGCTTCCACTAAAATTACTGTTGGCAAACAAATGGGTGGGGGGAGTTCTGATGCACATGCAGGCAGAAAAGGGAAAAGATTTCAGATGCACTGATGTCAGGACTTGCCCTTTGTACAAGATGGCTCTGGTCTTGAGAGATGGTTTTTATTATGTTATCAACATTAAGAGCAGTGCACAAGAAATATTTTCTTAAAGAATACGGCAAGTACTACAGCTCAAATTAAATTTTAAGTGATATGGTCCCTATGGATGTAACTTCCATTGCTACCTATGATGAGAGATTCATGTGATGCCTAGTGGAAATTACTTTGTTGCTCCCTCAGCAGATTTTAATACCCACACAAATCATGACTTTCTTGCCCTCTCCCTCTCATTGCTGTCCATTAGGCCCCCACTCCTTGTGCTGTTCCTGCAGTTATTCCTTGAATTAATTTTTCTGAATACTCTCCTTTGCTAATGCAAAGAGGCCTTTACTTCAGGTTTACTATTTTACTTTGTTCCATCTAGGCAGAAAATGGAACAAAATAACCCTACTCAAATCAAATGCATAGATGAATCTCCCTTCTTTGTAAGGGCTGCCCCATTCTTCTCATTGATGCATACATTAGCACATACTGACCTGTTCCCACAATTAAAATGAATGCATGCCATTAGAATATTCATGGTATTCTAAATTGGGGTATCTATCATATAGCAATTACCATCTCTTCAGAAGTTATAATATTTATATTTCCCTTATTTGTTGAGCAAACAAAATTCAATAAAAAGCAAAGTAATCTGAGAGGACAAGCAGAATTCATGACAAAGGTAGGAGCCACACATCACTGGATACTATGCTACTGTAAGCATTGCCCTGCTCAATTTTCCTATCCAGCCAATATGTATACCCAGTCAAAATATCACAGAGAGGGAGAAGGAAAAGAAAACAGAGGTGGATTTTTTAAATACCTTCTCATCATTCTCATCCATGAGTCTTCTCTCGCTCTTTCTCACACATTTGATTTTCACAGGGACCATATGAGGTAGGTCAAGGTGAGAGAGCCTGGCTGGTGAAAGACTACTTAGTGAACTTAATGACTGAGCTGGAATTTGAACCTAGGTATCCCCAGTTCTAATCCAAAACTCTAGCATGATGCTCAGGGGACAGTAGTGACATGAGGCTAGAATGAGGGAGGCTGCAGCAACAGCCATGCAGCCCATACAATGATTTCAGGAGTCAAAATATATGATTGTGTGAGTTTGTAAGTACCATTTGGCCCTGAAGCTATCATTAAAGACAAAACACAAACGAACAACAACAAAAAAATCCTATGAAAAGCAGGCAAACCCTGGAGTTTCCCCTTCGTTTATTCAATGTTAGGCTCCTATGAAGCCATTCAATTGAAAAGTATAGACTGACAAACATCCTAATTCTACAGGGCTTGCGTCAAACACATCTAAGGTGCTAACATTACACAATGAACCTCTTTCATTTTCTAAAGTAATTATAAGAATCCAAGAAGTGTCTCAATTTAAGTGTGTTTGTCATTCAGACAGAATCTTTTGACTGTTCACCCATCCCTAATTTCTGTCATGTTTATTTGTTTTGGCAGTGTATCTTTTTGCCCTTAAAACATTTTCTCTGTATACAGGCCCATACTGCTGTCATTTCCTCATGCAGTTAGCAAAATGCTACATTCAGGAAAATTAAATTAATTGTGTCTATTACTGATCAGCTATTATGCCCTGGGCCACGAGCAGACATCACTCTGATGTCTGAAGGTAGTGCCTCAAGTTTGTCTAATTAAATTACTACTTTTCTGCCTCATTGCCTTGAAAGACAAGAGAATCTTGTATTTGCTGCTCTGTGGATTGAGGGATTATTCTTTTTATGCAAGTCTGAATTCAAAGTGGTTAAGCTGTGTGTGCCTGTTTTTGTATAATGCTAAGACAAATCTCTGTCTTATAATTATTTATTCACGATTGTTGTTTTTTTAAAAAAATCTTAATCCATTTAATGTGCACGTTGTTGCAGTCCATCGATATTCTGAGACAGCTTTTCATCTCAATATAGTTCTAAATTTGTAACCATTTCCAAGAGAGATAGCCTTGGAAAACAGTTGTCTCAATAGTACCCAACTTCCCTTACCTGTGTGGCCCAGGGTAGCCCAATCTCATCAGATCTTGGAAGCTAAGCAGGGTTGATCCTTGGTTAGTACTTGGATGAGAGACCACCAACAAAGGTGCTTCACAGGGTTGCTTCACAGAGGCTGCGATCACACACACAATTCGCCCCGACATAGGCGCGAATGCTTCGTGGATTAAAGGAGTGTAAAGGAGACACTAACATCTGGCAAACACCCTGCAGCCATCGCCAACCCATTTTGCTCTGCCACACACATGGAGTAAAAAAACCACCTCAGAAAGTCCAGCAGCAAACGGGCTGCTACGGGCAACAGATGGACTTTCCTGCATCTGATTGTGCCAACGCACTCCCATGGCATTGGGATAGTCTGATCTGGCTATCCCAACACCATGCTGTTGGTTTTTTCCCCCTTCTCAGTATGCGCATCATCGCATACTGTCATAAGAAGCCCTCAGGGCGGAGATGTGATTCATCAATCCCCCATTTAAGCGAACCGGAAAACAATGGCAACCCCCCCCCAACACACCTGCGGTTGCGTCTGATCATGCAGTGGCGGGCTGAGCCTGCATCTACAAAACTCTGTGTGAGTGCGCAACTGCAGGTCAATTTCCTCTGGAGGAAATAGCCTTGCTCCCCCCCCCCCCCGCTTTATCTCGGGCATGTGGCCACAACCAGAGGCAGGCAATGACAAAGGAGGAAAGCATGAAGGGCAAAAGCAACCAGATGCCTCGGTGATTGCCAGTCCTCTTGATCCTCCACTGGCTGCAGCTGCTATTGAAGCCATGGAAAAGACGTTCATTTGAATGAGGGCAGCCAACAACAACAACTCCTGCCTTACAATGGCCCAACCAACATTCCTAAAAGATTGGTGAGTGCCAGGAAAAGTATTGGCAGGCACCATAGCATCTGAGGCTGCCACAATGGGGGACCCTAACCTAGAATGTTGAACTCTGCTTTGCTCAGTTGTTGACTCATTGGATTTTAACCTGACTTGATAATTTTTCCAGGCCTCTTCCAGTTTTACAAAATCTATAACTTTTTTCAAAGCCTTCACCTGGCAGAATCCCAGTTTACAAAAATGATTACACTGCAGTTAAAATATGGCAACCAGTCATCGACTCTGATTAGAAGTTTCAAAACACACAGCATAAAAACAACAACAGTACTTTCATAAGTAGCTAGGCATATCACAGTTACTGTAGTTTCTCTTCAGAGAGGAGTATGTTGACACTAGGGCCGAGGACAGACTGCTGATCCGCCCCGGGACAGACGCGGGGCCAAAAGCCCCGCGCGAAAAGCAGCCCGGCGCAGCCTGTTCCCACAGGCTGCGCTGTCCCGGGGCGGAGGCGGGGCGGAGGCGCGCTGACGTGGGGGCGTCCAGACTTCCGCCCCCGCTTCTGGCGCGCTGCCGACGCGTCCAGACTGCCGCAAAGCGGCAGGGATGCGCGGCACTCCAGCCGGAGACCAGTTAGAAGTGGTCTCTGGCTGAAGCGGATGGACGGCGCCTCGCGGACGGGTGAGTCCGCGCCGACGCCGGAGGACAGATGCGGCAATGTGAACGCCCCCTCTGCCTCCGCTTTAGAAGCGGAGGCAGAGCGGGGCACATTGCCAGTCTGTCCTCGGCCTAGGGATGTTACAGTGTAATTCAGCAAATTCAACTTCTATTGCAGACAATTATTTTGACACCTTATTTCAGGTTCTGATTATTTTCTTCTTCATCAGGGGGAAAAATATTCAAGCTAGTCAGAACTTAAATATAGGCTTGTACATCCCATTGAAAGCAATGGATAGCATCCGCATTTGGATTTATTCCACTGAAAGCAACCAGCATCTGTATTCATATTCCAATAGTCATCCTACTTATACCTGTAGATCCAAAAAACAAGGCTGATGCTAAGGGGAGTTTCTGTGGATATCTGAGACCACGGCATGGAAAAGCAGTGAATAAAATAAAAGTTTTGCACAACCCTAGTTGCGCCAAAATCTAAAAATCACTTTCAGATATAGTAAAAAGCCCAGTAGCATTTTTAAGACTAACAAACTTTATTGTAGCATAAGTTTGTTAGTCAAAGGTCGTGGCCACACGAGCAAGATAAGCCAGACAGGAATCAACACAAATTTGCGCTGGAACAATTTGCACCGCAGTTGCATGATCACACAGGTCCGTGGACCTGCTGGGGCAAACCGCTGCTGCATGATCAGACGCAACTACAGGTGAGTGTTTTTTTTTTGTGGTGGGTTTCTGAGGCGCTTAAATGGGGGATCGATGAAACGCTTCAGCAGGGGAAGGGGGAATCGATGATTTGCTTAGATGGGGGCGGGCGCAGAATCGATTATTTGCCTCAACGGGGGGTGGGAGGATCAATGAATTGCGTTTCCCCCTAAGGGGGCCTTTGATGATGCACACACGGAGACGGGGGACAAAAAAACCACCACGTGGCGTCAGGATAGCGTGTGATCACACTATCCACGACGCCACACTTCCGCGCTGGAGCGATCAAACAGGGAAACTCCGGTTCTGAACCGCAGCAAACCATTTGCTACTGGTGTTTCACTAGTAGCTTTTTACCACGTTTCCCCACCGGATCAAAAGGGTTTGCGACCGTTTGACGATGGTTGTGGGATGCTTCCCAGAAGTGCTGGTGTGATCGCGCCACTTTGATCCGGTGGTGAATCGTCACTCTTTCGTGGCAAATGGGTGCGTATGATCGCGCCCTTAAAGGTGTGATTGGGCTTTTTACTATTTTGCAGCAACAGACAAACATGACTAACTCCTCTGGATCTACTTTCAGACATGCACTTCAGCTTATGATGCTTAGTCCTATCAACAGAGATGATGAGTTTAAGGAAGTAATCTTTAAGACTAAAATCCTGCTGAAATCACTATGCGAAATCATGACTTCTCCACTGTCCCAAATCCAATGTGAACTTATAATGCTTTAGGACTATAATGAAAGGTATCATGAACGCAAACACATTGACTCGGATCCTAATTTTGTTTTCCACTGATGAAAGTAGGAGCAGTTCTCACTGATTTACCATGCAGACCCACATTTTGCCTCCCACATTGCTCCACAGGGAGGGAGGTACACCAACCTCACATCTCACATGATGTGGCAGGTTGCACTATTCAGAGTGATGTAGCAAAGTTCCCTTCAGTGAAAACTGTTGTAACTACAAAGCATAGGACTTAAAACCACTGCCTCCAGAGGCTTAGAGCCAAAATGTAATATGCTGTAGCAATTAAATAACCAGTATGAGCATTTGTAATCCTATGAAGCACAGTCAATGCTTATTCTTTGATGTTTTACTGTGGACACTTTACATTCTAAACTAAAGCAAGAAGGGGAGATTTGATCACTGTCTTCAAATATCTGAGGGGTTGTCAAGTAGGAGATGGAACAGATGTTCTCTTTTGCTTCACAGGAGAGGAGCAGAACAAATAGGTGGAATTTATAAATAAGTAAATTTTGGCTTATTACCAGGAGAAACTTCCTCACTGTAAGAGTTGCTCTGCACTGGAAGGATTGCCTTGGAATGATCAGAGCTTTCCTTCACTGGAGGTCTTTAAGCAGAAGCCGGATGGCCACCTGTGAGGGATGCTGTAGTTGTGTTTTGAACTATATGCTGAAGTTATGTATTGGACTAGATTACCTCCCTTCCAACTCTATGACTGTATTTACATAATTTAGAGAACTGTCTGTGAAGAATGTACAACCCACCTTCTTCCCCATCCCATCTCCACAAAAACACGAAAACACAATAGGACAGTAAACAGTAAGCACATGGAAATGTTACCAGCTATGGAAAATTGGCAAGCACAATAAGGTGGGATGCTATTCCACATACAATGATTCCTTTACACATGACCCATATTTCTATCCAAGTTATTGCTTTCATGGTGTTTTGTTAGCATTAGTAGGGAGTGGACAAAGAGCAAAAAGTTGAAAGCCCAGAAACTTAGTTTAGCTCTGCCAAAATCCCTTTCATAGTACACTGGATTATTTTAGTTCCTTTTAGATTAGAAAAAGTACTGAAAAGGTTAAGAGTATTAGGTATTTAGGGTACTCTGGACTGAATTTTAAACACAACTACATAAAGCATGCATAGCAAACATACTTAGGTATACAAGCTGCCTAAGAATTTTCCAAGAACATTAATACAGAGATTGTGAGCTATGAAATAGCAAATGGATGCATCAGATTTTCTTTACATGTACTTCTGGACAGAGTGATTGCCTTAGTAAATCTGTTGGCACGACTCTTAAAAAGTAGGATAGGATCTAGAAATGGTTTCCTTAGGGTTATAAGACTTTTGCCCCTATAGAACAGGTCTCATGGTAAAGCATCCACATGTTAAACATCCACATTGCTGCAGTTGTGATCAAGCAGTGAAACTACTACAATTAAAATACTCCATTTAGTAACAGCCAAAGACCGAAAACTGAACCACTTGCATGTTCAAACTCACATAACCATTGTGGTATTGGAATATGGCAGACTATGGGCTTGTTTTTAAATTGCTCTTTGGAAAACAAACACATGGTCAAAAAGGGACTTAAGCATAAAACAAGGACATAAATGTCTCCTTAGAGCTAAACAGTGCCGGCTTAACTGAATCACTACTTCACAACATATGACAGGCATGGGTCATAAAATGAGAGCAAGAAAACTCAGCTATCATGCCATGCTGGTTCAGAGTGTGAGTGCTAGTGGTTCACATAGAAAGCATATACAGATGCAAAAAAAGATGGACTGCTTCAAAACTTTGTTTCCAAGACATGCCAGCGACAACTTCAGAAAGTGGTGGTCAGATATGAATAGAAACAAATCCTCAGACAACCCTTCTTTCCTGGGCAAGTTTTTAATAATGGTCCATCGGGACTGATGGTCCAGAGGAAATGGCTGTCAGTGAGCATGCACGGTCAAGGCACACTTAGGAAGGTTAATGATAATCACCTTGGATCTACTGCACCGCTCCTTCAAAAAAGAATAAAAAGGCAGTTTTTTGAAGAATCTCACACATTTCACAGAAGCAATATAAAAATCAGATGGGAAACACCATACATATATCTACAAATCATTTTGTTGATCCCCAAATACAAACACACACACACACACACACACAACAGAACATGAAGTTTGCACAAGGTGTCACCACACCTTAACATTACACTGTAGAATCAGTAGACATATGGAATTGTTTGTGCACACGCATATAAATGACTTTTCATTTGAGGGAGAGGAAATGCTTGATAATTAGCCTCCTAAATACCTCCATGAGGCTCTCTTTTCCTTTTCATAGCTAGGTGAAATGACTTGCTCAGGTAGGACGAAACAGTCATCTACACTACAAACTTATATTTTGTTTTATACCTCTTTAACTGCCATTGCTTCCACCAAGGAATTCCGGGAATTATTGTTTAAAAGTGAGGTGCTGAAAATTTTCAGGAAGAATTCTCTAGTATTCCCTCCCACACACATGAAACCACAGTTCTCTGGATATCCTGGGAAGGAGTGACTAACCAAATATAAGTTTGCAGTGTGGATCTCTCCAGTGGCAAAATAATGGGGTCTAGAACCCAGGACTTTTGAGCTGTTTGTTTACACATGTGTACATCCTTTGTATTCATAAAAAAATGCCTACTATGTTGTACTCCTTTACTATCTCACCAATCCATAAGGAAGATACCAGACAAGGAAAGGAAAGATTCTATTCACTCTTCTCCTCAACCCAAGTGTTTCTGATAGTCAGAGATAATGTACAGACAGCCCTGTGGGCTAGAACCATGGAGAAGCCCCCCCCCCCGCCCTTAAGGTTTAGTGATACATGCAAAAAGGCCTTAGGGTATTTGACAAATATCTAAAATTATGGGAAGAAACCTATACTACTTCAGCCTCCACTCCCCCACATGAGAATTAGAAGGACTACATGTTTTAAGCAAAAGGCAAACATACTACTAAGCATCGTGAGGTCAAGCACATTAGGTATCTTAGAGACTTACCTCCTCTTGATGGTAAGCATTGCTCCCAAAAGAATAATTACAAACATAAGAAGGCCAGCGATAACTCCTGCCATTTTCACAGTGTTGTCAACCTGCTTTTCTGGTTCCACGGCATTGGAATTCTGTGTCGAAGCTCCTTAAGACGTTGCAGGATGGAAGGAAATAAAAACAACAACGAAAAGGTGCTTTGTTGAAATATACCAGGTTTCTTTTGTATTCGATAATATAACAGATTTACAGCCAAATTTCAAACCACCAATTCTGTAGTAGGCCAGGACAGAGAGGAAGGTATAAATCTCCTGAGTACGATGTAACATTTTAAATCACAACATTTTAAAATAGCATTACATTTATACACTGCTGGCCCAAGAGACTAGTTAACTAACACCCTGGTTATTTTAGATACCTTAGGGAACACCTGAGATTTAGCAGGAGCAATTTTACTTCCAACATACAAAATTGATTCTGTACAATCCCCAAAGCTCTACTCCAATAGGAACCAGATCATTGTCAGTTTGCCATTGCTACTTTCTAGGTTTTCAAACTGTTACAACTTTTGTCACTTCAGTTATGGAACCTTTCCTATTACTGAAAGTATAGAAATTAGAACTGTAAAAAGTATAGTTAATAGCTCTACATCCCTCCCTTCTCAGCCAGCAATCCCCCCCGTCTTAACTACCAGAAACCAGCAAGAGTCCAGTGGCACCTTAAATGCTAACAAATGGTGCTACTGGACTCTTGCTTATTTCTACTGCTATAGACAGACTAACACAGCTACCTATCCTGATCTACCAGAAACCAGTGATTGACTAAGGTGGAAGGGGGGGAGATTACCTATCAGAGTCTTTAACAACTGACCTTTTTCTTACCCAGCTCCCCACCTAACCAGTAGAACTCCATCTTCAGAGGCTGTCACCCTGTGGTCCACTATCCCAACTGACATTGGTCATTTGGAGAGCATAGGAGTTAGATGTATTTGATCAGTCTGATAAACAGTTGTGGAGCATTTAAGTAATGGGTTCTGATGGTCTCTGAGATTCCCATAAAATATGTGGCTGCCAGAAAAACTTGGCAAAAAATGATATCCCAAGTTCTAGACGCACAGGCAAAATCAAAGCTAGCAGCAAAGTCACAAAAAGAAACACAAAGAGGATGTGCACAGCACCAGCAGGTTGTTTTGAAGAGTACTGAACTACTAATAAACACAGAAAAAGGATCTGCAAAGTAAGGTCAGACAAGCAATGGAAAGTGCTCTTCAAACCAACTCAAGACCATGGGAAACTTGTAGATGGTTAGCAGTTATTCATGGCTAAATTTTACTGGCTTAAAGGTAAACTAGTTCTCTGATGAGTGATTGGAGAAAAGAAGTGTTCAGAGGATAAAGTATATAAAATGGAAGCAGAATATGAGTTGTTAGTAAGTGATTGGTGTTAGTATATGGTTGCTGCAGATGAAATCAGTGGGAAGTCTCTTCTGGTCAAGATATATTTTGGAAGGGCACTGTTCAGCAATGAGTTTTACATCAAACTGTAATTGTACCTGTGCTTTACTTTTGGATTATTTGCTTCATCTGCATGTCCTGGTTCAGACAGTGGTGTACCTGCTGCACGTTACTTCGTGTACCTGCTGCATGTTTACTAGAAAGAACTGAACTAGACACAGTCCCAGGTGGTCAGCTGCGTTGGTCTGAAGCAGTAGAATAAATTTAGAGTCCAGTGGCACCTTTAAGACCAGCAAAGGTTTAGGCCCAATTTACACCTCCCCTCTGAAGTAGTTTGACTGCTGTCTTTTCATATGCTCATTTCACGCTGGTTTCAAATTTCACTCCCTGGATCTGAAGAGTACTAAGCAACAGGATCTGTTTAAAGCAGTATAATGCTAGCTTGACCACAGGAGGGCAATTAACAAATGTAAACAGTAATTTTTAAACTAGAACAAGTATGGTTTGAAACTAGAAACAGGTATAGACTTTTTAAAAAAATTAGAATGATTCCAGTGGGAAAGTCAGATGTAGATTTGACCTTATTCAAGATATGAGCTTTGTCAAATACAAAGTGTGCATGCACACCAAAGCTCATACCTTGAATAATCCTTTGTTGGTCTTAAAGGTGCCACTGGACTCTAAACTTATTGAACAGTCATTCATATTCATATTAGATGACTGTGATGTCCTTGACAAGGAGCTGCATTTAAAGGAGGCTGCAACTGGTTCAAAATTTAGTGGATAGCAGCTTACTGATGAGAACATAATTCCAATACTGTTTCAGGAATATTGTTGTTTGTTTCCAAGTCTAATTCAAAGGACTGCTATTGAAATAAACTGCCTGGAATCATGTGATCATAAGAATTCATATATACCTGCCTGACTCATATTCTAGCTAGAGCCTCACTGTGCTCTTGTTTACTTCATGAAATGCTTCAAGAAGAGCTGTCTCTGCAGTTAACCCATACTCATCCTGAGGAAATCCACTTCTTGTCTTCACTGCTTGCTTTCTCTCTGGGCATGTAGACCTGGCTAAGTAGGAAGGCTTTTCCATCATGTCTGAAATTTATTTATTTATTTCTATGTCACCTCTTCAGAGTCCTGCTCAAGGCAGCTTACAATTAAACAACATTACAATATTTTTTTAAAAAAACAATGCCATTGGACACAGAACATGAACTAGCCATAAAACAGAAATACCCTTAAAAAGCTAATGATAAAACCCTATAATTAAGTGCCTGGGTAAAGACATATTTTGCGAATCGAGAGGGTCAAGCTAACAACAGAATAATTATAATGAAAAATATAAACATTTATTAGGGTGTACACATAAATAAAACAAAATAAAATTAAAAGAGACAGTCCAAGTATCAGACATATAAAACTAGGCTCATAAAGAACTAATTGCAGGACATATCAAGCTGATGGATAAAACCTTTGACCTAAGGACCATATGCGTTTCGGCCCCTATGGGCCTTCCTCAGTGGTCAATATTTTTTATAAAGTGACACACATCCAAAAATGCATACAGAAATTTGTATAGACATATATGAGTATATATAAGACCAGGTGTTGCAGTCTGAAATTTTAGGAGGAAAAAAAGCCAGATTACTTTAGTGTAAACAATAAATATATGTAATAAGGGGTTAGTAATAAATTTACTCTGGGATTACCTTGAATGCTATATATTTGCTTACCACAAGTCAAGTACGCCTGTGGTAGTAGCATGAATTCTCCAAATTAGTCTAAATAAAAATAAAATAATCATAATTACTAGAGTTTAAAGTTAATATGTTACAGAATTAATTTAGCCTGGAACTAATTACCCAAAAAATAGTTAAATAGGCAACCTGGTAACAAATGTCCCATTCATCAGTGATGTGTGTCACTTCCATCAAGTGAAATAGTCAAGTTACAAACTGCTGAGATTACAATCCTATATAGTGGACCCATGGATGATGCAATCACCTCCATGTATTGCACCATGCTCTAAACCAAGGAAGGGGTTACAAGTTGGGAGGGGCAGGTGAACATTTTTTTCAAAGGCAGCAGGTCCAATCCAGTTCTTCATTCAGTCCTTGAGGAGCTGATGTCTGTAAATGATTAATCCAAAATAACTCACGTCTTTGGAGAAGCTTGAGCCTGTTTGAATTTGTAGTCTAAACTGTTTCAATAATCCAGAACTTCAGCTGGTTTTCAGTATGGCCCAAATCCAGATAGTGATTAACAAGTGTAGCATTCCTTTTCTTTAATCTAATGCAGCTCCTGTGTTCCCCAATTCTTACTTTCACTGGCCTTTGTAAAAGCATTTTTTAGCCTCAGCATAGTTAAATACAGAACAGCCCCCACAGGGGAAAAAAACCTTTAGGTAGATGACTCCCTCTCATGCAGCTGGTGTCCTTCAGTTCAGGAAGCCTGCTTCTAACCAGTACGTCTCTGAGATTTTGGCATCTAGGGATGTTAGATATAAGGTGCCAGTATTTATTTATAATAGTCTGCACTGGTTTGAATGTACTGTTATAAGTTAATGGTATAATCATCCTTTCTACCCTTTGATTACGAGTCTTAGGAGTAAGCAAAGATGCTCTAGATATGTAGTATGCTCTGTGGAAAGCTCTTTTCAGAATTCTGGATGAATATCCCCTCTTGGCAAGTTGATCCATTAAAATGCCTGCTTGCCTTTCGAAGTCACTGTCCTCACCGCAACTGCATCTCAGTCTTAATCATTGGGAGTAAGGTAAATTTCTTTTGATGTGCCCTGGGTGGAAGCTATCCATGGCTGAGTAAGAGTTGGCATCAGTGGGTTTTCTATAAACCTCTGTCTGTATGTTGTTACCTATCCTTCTAATTCCTACATCTAGAAAATGCACTTTATACTTGTCACATGTCAATTCAAATGTAATTGTGTTGTGTGTCTGATTTATATATTGCCCAAATTCAATCAAAGATTCCAGCGTGCCATTCCAAATCACGAAGATATCATCCAGGAATCTTTCATATAAAATGATATGTCTCTTGTAAGGATTATTATTTTGGAAAATGAATTGGTTTTCGAGCCTATCCATAAATAGGTTAGCTAATTCAGGTGCAAATTTATATCCCATGGTAGTTCCAGAAGTTTGCCAGAAAAATTCTCCTTAGAACTGAAAAAAAGTTTTTCTTCAAACATAGTTCAGCAATGTGGCAGAGAAATGATGTTGGGGGGATGGACTGATCTGTTCCATCATCCAATACCTCCCATAGAACATCCAAGGCCTCCTCTTGTGGAATGTTAGTGTACAAAGACACTACGTCTAGGGTGGCAAAAAACAGCTCTTCTGCCTGTAGTTGTAAATTATTGATGTGGTTAAGGAAATCCATGGTGTCCCTTAAATATTCTCTCTGGAATTTATGGAGTTTGACCTCCTTCAATTCCAAGAATTGTTTGTGTATATCTGCATAATGAAACACACTATAGAAGGAGCAAAGACAATCCATCTAATGCCATCTAATATCATCAAAAAAAGAGATACAAGTACTCATGGAGGAGGGAATAGCAGAAGGTTATATTAATAGAACCACATATGATTTCCTCTTAACATCAGAGGGTGCCACAATTCTATCTTCTACCTAAAATTCACAAAGGCACCCTCCCAGTCCCTGGCAGACCAATTGTCTCTGGCTGTGGGTCTATTTTGAAACCCTTGGCCCAATATCTGGACCTTTTTCTCAAGCCCTTTGTTCAAACCACTCACTCATATTTAAGGGACACCATGGATTTCCTTAACCACGGCAGAGACCTAAGCCTCCAACCCGAGGCCAGGATCCAGTAGCATCCCCAAGCTATGAGCCAGCTACTCCCCCTCCAGGAAAGGCTGACTTTGTAGTCTTCAAGCAGCTTCTCCATTGACCAACAGCACCTCAGGCTTGCCAGGATCAAGTATCAGTTTATTGTCCCTCATCCATCCCATTATCTTCTCCATTACCTTCTTCAGGACTTCCACCGACCCACCTAGCTTAGCTATTAAAGAGAAATAGATCTCGCTGTCACCCACACATTGGTGACAACTCATTCTAAATACTTAGATGACTTCTCTCAGGGGTTTCATATAAACATTAAACAGCATAAGAGACAAGATGGAATCCTGTGAGCGCTATAGTACAACTGCCATGGGGCCAAAAACAGTTCCCCAGCACCACCTACTGGAATCAGTTTTTCAAGGAACAGCAGATCTACAGAAGCATGGTGTCCCCTACTCCCAGCCCAACCAGCCCCCCTAGAAAGATACTGTGGTTGAAAGATACTATGCAGAGAGGTCCAGGAGAATCAACAGGGACAAACTTCTCCTGTTACTCTCCCACTAGAAGTGTCTGTTACAACTGGTGGCCTCTTTAATTCTTGATAATGTTGTTGCTTTTAAATACATTTGATTTTATCGGGAAGCAACTGGCAGAAGTGGATCTTTCTTTGAATTTCTGTTCTCCAAGGAGACTCCTGTGCTCCCTAAAAGACACTGCTGGGAGGATGAGGAACCCTGCCAGACAAAAAGCCACATAAAATTGGTGGCTGCAGTATGGAGGGGAATTATGTTAGTGGAATAACCTGTGGTACACAGTCCATTGTATTAAAACCTGGTAGACACTTTGAAAATGCACAATCGAAAAACAGGATTCAAACATTTTAAAACTAATTAAATAATCAAGAATGGTACATTTTCTATTTATTCCATTTGGTCCACTGTCTATAAAGACTCCTCTTGAGAACTTGCAAAATCAGAGAAACCTTTGCATATCTAGATTTGAACAAGGAAAGTCAGTTATGTTTGAGAGGTTGTTCATTATTAGCAGAATACCTAAGGCTGTGTGACATGGCTGACTTGACATTCAAAAATTCTCTCATAAATCAACCTCCATTTTATTTCAAGTTCCATTCAAGTTACATGCAGAGTTCAAATGATTCTTTTTTATTTATAGAAGTGCTCTTTTCATAATAGCTGATTTAAAAGTAGAAAAGAAGCAGGAGAAAGGGATGAATTTAAAATACTGTGATGACCAGGAAGAAACAGAAGGAACAAGGATTGAAATGCCAGAATAATGTTGATGTTCGCATATAAGTATTTTAATAAATAAACAGCCTTTGTAGAAGGAAGAAGAGAAAGAATATCACAATTACTGATAAAAATAATTCAGCACAGAAAAAAGAGGCTGAATGGAAAAGTCTGTAAAACACAAATGGGGGGAGAACATGAATATAAACCCCTTTTATCAACAAAGAAAAATCCTGAAGCCAAAGAAAGTAAAGGACACAGGAAGGACAAACACAAAGAAGGGAACTGACATACAAAAAAGACAGCATGGCAAGAATATTATAAAAAGAACAGGAGTAGAAAATAATTTGCTTAGCAAAGGACAAAGCATTCAAATATGAGTAGAACATAAACAAAGCATGAAGGAAAACAGAAATAAACTAGAATTTAGTCCCAAATGCTGTGAGCAAGAGTGGAATAACAGAGAAGAAGAGCACCAAGGTTGGGAAGAAAAAATGTGACAGGTACCATAAACGGCAAAATTGTGAAGTATACAAGCTTGTGCAGCATTCAAAGAGGAAACAGCACAGTCACCAGAAGATGAAAAGAAAATGCAGATAAGAAAGTAATACATAAGTGAAAGCATCAGGAGCAACTGAATAAGCATCACACCAAGAAGACACATGAGAAACAGGAAAGGACGACAAGAATAAAGAAAGGCATGAAATTTAAAAAAAAGCCAGACAACAGGGTGGTTTTGAAAGTAAAATGGGGAAGGAGAATTATGTACACCACCCTAAGCTCCTTGGAGGAAGGACAAATACATAGCATGTTGCCAGATCAGGATTCCCAGATGTTTATGGTGAATATGGTGCTATATTACGGATTGTGAGGAAGCACAGTTTTAGTTCCTCTTCCCATTAATTGGGGGAAAGGGAATGACTGAGCATAGAGGCAACATAAGAATTTGTCCCACAGTATAATAGCTGATAATGACAAGGGAGAAAAAATTATGATTAGACCCCCCCCCCCAAATAAGCTGTTCTACCTTGTTTATTGCGTATATTCAAGAAGACTTCTCTTAAGTTAGCACACAATGATAAGGTACATGATATTTTTTTTCAGCTCTCAAATGACAGTGTTTTATAGGAAAGTGTTATTTTGTCCTTAGGTACAGCAACCGTTGCTATTGAAAATACTGCATCAAACACATTCCAGAAGAAGGAAGAAGTGTTAAATATAGATGATGGGTCCAGCTGTTTTTATAACCAGAGAAAAATATGTAACAAGGAAGATGTTTCGGTGGGCCAGTAGTTACGGCTTTATAGACATTGGCAAATCATGGCCCTGGCCTACAGTGATTTGTGAACTTCATGGCATGTACAGGCACCCACAGCACAAGAGTCTGAGAGCTAGTGATTAAAAGCAGCAGACCAGGTTTGATTCCCCAGTCCTCCACATGAAGCCTGCTGGGTGACCTTGGGCCAGTCACAGTTCTCTCAGAACTCTCTCAGCCCCACTTATCTCACATGGTGCCTGTTTGTAGGGAGAGGAAGGGAAGGCATTTGTAAGCCACTTTGAGACTCCTTAAGGTAAAGAAAAGTGAGGTATAAAAAACTACTCTTCTTCAGTATCACATTGTTAACTGTCCAACAGAATGATCATGGATTTTCATGCACACCAATTTTCTTTCTCTGCTATTTATATATTTAATATACATGGTTTCTAATTTGTTCTGTTTTTCAACATTTGTTAACCAGAGAACAGTATATACCAAATAATGTATAAAGAAGAGAAGAAGAAGAAAAATAAGAAGAAGAAGAGATTGGATTTATACCCCACCCTTCACTTGTAGTCTCAGCGCAGCTTACAAACTCCTTTCCCTTCCCCTCCCTGCAACAGACACCCTGAGATGACTGTCCTTGAGAGCTCTGAGATGACTGTCCTTGAGAGAACAGCTGGTACAGAGCTATGGTTTGCCCAAGGACATCCAGCAGATACAAGTGGAGGAGTGGGGAATCAAACCCGGTTCTCCCAGATTAGAGTCCGTGCACTTAACCACTGCACCAAACTGGCTCTCATGCTTGATAGGGCAGTTCAAATTACACCTGCAGCCTCAGGTCTGTGTTGGAGGCACAATAAGTATTCAAAATCCTTCTTACATATCAAGTAGAATTGTCCAATTATTCAAAAATACTGGTTTAGAATATTCAGGGCTGTGAACGGAAGATTTGTACACTTACCATGAAGCTTCCTTCTTGGTGGTCCAGAGTGGGGCAGTCCTTGACTCCTTACTCCTGGGAAGCTCCTCCCCTCATCTGAAAGCATGCCGGTAATCTTTGATCCGGAAGGGGAGGAGCTTCACCTCCGACTCCCCAGTCGTACCGAAAGCCCACCTTCCCCATGCAACTGTGAACAAAACATACCATCTGCCTCTCCCCGCATCATTTACATGTAAAGGACAGGCAAAAAACCTTACTTGACGATCAGGTCACACATTGTCAACTTTTATTAAACTGGCAAACTGACAACATAACTGAGAACTTGACAACCTCAGTTCCCCAGACCCTTGAACTAGGGTGTGGAAAACTGGCTGTACCTCACAGCACTATATGTCGCTCTGTAAGAACTGGAAGTCATTCCCTCAAACCAGGGCGGGTAGGACTGGCCCACTCTGGACCACCGAGAAGGAAGCTTCACGGTAAGTGTACAAATCTTCTGTTCTCCGGTGGTCCAGGAGTGGGGTAGTCCTTGATTCCTTATTCCTGGGACTTAAAAAAGCAGTGTCCTCCCGGGTGGGTCATAAATGACTTCCATTGTTTACAGGAGCTGTTGTAGTACCCTCCTTCCAAATGCTGCCTCAGCTGAAGCGAGCCTGTCTACACTGTAGTGTTTTGTGAAGGAATGTACAGATTTCTACGTGGCGGCCCTACATATTACCTCTAGGGACGGGAACGCCCGGTAGGCCGATAATGTGGCTGCCCCCCTAAGGGAATGTGCCATGACCCCTTCTGGTGGGGCCGACCCTTGCGCCTTATACGCTTGATTAATGCATCCTCTAATCCACCTGCTAACAGTGGACGCAGATACTTCCTTCCCCATGGTTGCTCTGTTGAAGAAGACAATATAGTGATTTGATCTTCCTCCACCCCTTAGTTCTATTCAGATAAAAACTCAAAGCTCTACGCACGTCAAGACAGTGCCAGACCCTTTCCTTCTCATGTGTGGGGTTCAGACAGAACGATGGCAACACAATCTCTTCAGACCAATGAAATCAGGAAATGACCTTCGGGATAAAACTGGGTCTGGTCGAAGGACCACCCTGTCATTGTGGAATGTACACAATACCTTGCATATAGAAAGAGCCCAGAGTTCTGACACTCTGCAAGCCAAGGTTATCCCCACTAGGAAGATTGTTTTGAACGTTAAGTTCCCTTAAAGGACATGAGGCCATAGGTTTGAGGGGCCCTGACACAATGCCCTGAGTACTTTATTTAAGTTCCAAGAAGGATTTCTGTGAGCCTGTGGTGGGTTCAACAGGGTTACCCCTCTTGGGAAGCGCCTGATGTGTGGATGACTACAAAGAGATTTACCTTTCCCTGCTCCCCTCACTGCTGAGAGTGCTACAACCTGCCTTTTTAGTGGGCTGTTGCTCAGCCCTTTCCCTAGACCTTGCTGGAGAAAGGCAAGTACTACCCCCACCTGTACTGTTAACAGGTTTAACCCCTTCGACTTGCACCAAACAGAAAACTTTTGCAAGTCCTGTTATACATTTTGTTAGTGTAAACCTTCCTGGAGGCCCACAGTGTAGGGACCACCTCGGTCTCATGACCCAAGGCCACTAGCTGCCTCCACTCCACCTCCAGGTCATCAGCTGCAGCATTTCCAGTCTTGGGTGTACAGTCCTTCCCTGGGTCAGCAGATCCCTTCTGACCAGGAGATGCTATGGGTCCTTTATTGACAGTCTCATTAGGTCCTGGAACCATGCCCTTCTTTGCCAGAATGGCTCCACCAGAATCAGATTTTTCCTTTGTTCTATTATGCACTGCACGACTCACGGAAAGAGGGGCAGTGTGGGGAAAGCATAGAGGAGAGTCCTTGGCCACTGAAGGATCAGGGCATCCGACTCCAGTGTCCCCTCCATGAATATTTTGGATACGATGTTTTGAGTTTGCCAGTTCCACCTTGATGCGAAGAGATCCACCTCTGCCTTTCTGAACTTTTCGCTAATCTCCAGGTAACCATCCCTGTGTAGTTTCCATTAGGCCTGGTCTATGGAGTGTCTGCTCAGCCAGTCCACTACTTCGTTCTCCGTTCCAGCTATATGGATAGCCTTGATGGAGAGAGTCTGCTGCTCTGCCCACTGCATTACCTGCACCACCTCCAAGTGTAACTGTTTGAACTGTGTGCCGCCCTGTTTGATGACATAGGCTTTTGCTGTCGTGTAATCTGTCTGTATCAGAACATGACGGGCCAACAGCTGTGTCTGGAATTGAACTAGTGCTAATTTTATGGCTCGGAGTTCCAGGAAGTTGATGCTTCTGGTTCTTTCTGAATCTGACCAAGTCCCCTGGACCATGTGTCCCTGGGAATGAGCTCCCCAGCCGAGGAGGCTGGTGTCCGTTGTCAGCACAATTCTCTGTGGTTCCCAGAGCGGCATCCCTCCAGAGAATCGCAGTGGGTTGAGCCACCACTGTGGCTCTATTGGCAGAACCTGTGGTAGTTTTACTTGCTTGACCATTTTGTGTGCTGTTTCTTTTTGGTACTGTAAAGTAACCTCTGGAGCGGTTGTGTGAAAAATCTGGCCCAGGGTAGTAATTCTTGGCAGGACACTAGCATCCCCAGTAGGGCTGCTAGAGTGAGTACTTCCTGATTTTTGTGTTCCTAAGACACACCACAGAAGATTTGCAAGTTTTTCCTTTCACTCCATGGACCAGAAGACCTTGTCTCGTACAGTGTCAGTTTGTACACCTAGGTGATTGAGTATCTGAGTTGGTTCTAGTGTACTCTTCTTCCTGTTTATCATGAAAACATGTCTGAACTGTCAAGTCCAGAGTCTGGCTTGCCCACAGGCATGAGTCTGCCTTTATCAGTATGTCATCTAGGAACAGGAAAAGTGCCACTCCCTTCAGTCTCAGGGCTGCTACCAGAGATACCAGTACTTTGGTGAAGACCTGTGGTGACGAGGTCAACCCGAATGGGAGGGCCCGATATTGGAAATGACTGCCGTTGTATGCGAAAACAAAGGAACTAGGGTTGGTTTGGTCTGATGAGTATGTGGAGGTAGGCCTCCACCAGGTCTAGGGAGACCATAAAGTCCCCCGCCTGCAAGGAAGTTAGGATGGAACTCAGAGTCTCCATCTTGAACTTTCTCGTTCTGATATGTTCATTGAGCCCCTTTAAGTCCAGGATGGCTCTGGTGTCCCCGTTCTTCTTGGGTACTGTGAAGAAGATGGAGTAAACTCCATAAGACCTCTCTTTCTCTGGTACCTCTCGATTGCACCAATGTCTAGTAAATGTTGTATGGCTAGGTCCACAGTTCTGTGGTGTTCCAGAGATTTTTTCTTTGGCATTTCTAGGAAGCATTGTCTTGACACCATTTGGAACTCTAGGAAGTATCCGTGAGTTACTGTCTCCAGCACCCATCTGTCTGTTACTGTCCGGTGCCACTGCTCAGAAAAGAGCAGGAGCCTGGCTCCCACTCCTTCTGGGTCCCTTGGATAGTCATGCGGATGGACCTTTCTTGGGACCTTTGTTGCCTTGGCTCCCCTTTCCTTGGAAAGAGTGCATTCTGCTGTCCTTGAATTAGTTTTGCCATCTGCCTTTGAACCTACGGGCTGTGGTCTCTCATCACGTCTGTACTCCCGAAAGGACTGGAATTTTCTGCTCTTCCCATCCTTTCTCTTAGAAGGGAGGACTCTCTTCTTGTCCTTATCCTCCACTAAATAACATTCTAGGCCCGCTCCAAAGAGGTTAGTTCCTTTGAAAGGAACTGCTGCAACCTTGGCTCTTGCTGCTGGGTCAGCATCCCAGTGTCTCAGCCATGTGGTCCTTCTGGCGGTCACACTACAGGCCATGGATCTTGCTGTTAGCTGCATGGCCTCCAAAGAGGCATCTGCTGCGAAAGTGGTAGCTAACGCTATCTTTTTAATTTCATTCTTAAGCCTCTTGGGTATCTCACGCTCTACTGAGGTCAGATCAGAGGCCCAGGTATAGGCTGCCCTAGAAAACAAGGACCCTGTGGCTGGTGCTCTAAGGGAGGGGGCTGCTGCCTCAAAAACCCTATGAAGAGCTTTCTCCACTCTCTTATCACAATTGCCCTTTGGGAGTCCATCTGAGTCCATAGGTAACACAGATGTGGAAACCAGTGAGTTTATCGGGTCATCCACATCTGGTAGCTTAAGCTTCTTGGTCACCTCTGGAATGAGAGAGTAAAGTCTGTTAATAATGGGTTACCGGTTTTTGGGTTTGCTGGGCGTTCCCATTCTGCCCTCATAATGTTGTAGAATGCAGCTGGGATTGGTACTCCAATTGATTTTGATGTGGTTTTCGGTATCGCTTTAATAGATCCTACTGGAAGATCAGGATCCTCCTTGTCTTCCTGAATCTTTGGGGTATAGTTCAGTTCTAATGTTCTAATGACTTTTGTTAAAAGCTTTTGATAAAAATCTGGAGGGAACAGTCTAGATTGCATTAGTGGTACTGCTTTCTCTTTCTCCTCTGATAATCCCCCTTCCCCCTTTTCAGCTACTGAGGGTGCGGGATCCGAGTCCTCATCAAAATCACTGATTAAAGGAGTGAAACCCTTATCTGATGTGTCTCTTGCTGGGGGTTTCTGTTTCTTCCATTCTTGGGTGTCTGGCTCTTACAGTTTTGTGCTCAGAAGTTTGGCTAGAAGTTTACTGTTGCCACAGTCCTTTAAATTCTTTAAAAAAAAAATCTCAGCTTTGAGCTAAAAGAGTAAAGTTGGTCTTGTCTCCTCCTCAGAGTACTGCCCAGTGTGAGTTCCTGTATTACTTATTTGGCAAGCCTCCAGACCTGGTGGGCTGGGTGATCTAGCTGTTTCTATCTGGTCAGTTATTTTGGGTAACCTGAAAGTGAAAGCAGGCTATCACCCCGAGAAATGGGCCCACGAAATGGCTTCCTCCACCTCTCCTATCTCTGTTTAGCCTCGTGGGGTGGGTGAGTAGAAAGGTATTTCCCTTCCTCTGTTACCCTATCCCCAGGAACGGGAGGAGGAAGGGGAGTTGAGTCAAGTTTCCTCTATTATGGAGGATAAGAAGCAGAGGGAAAAAGAGAAGGGAAAAAGGTGGTGGGGGGGTTGGGTTTCTT
Organism: Lepidodactylus listeri; assembly: GCA_029233225.1. Taxonomy (NCBI): domain Eukaryota; kingdom Metazoa; phylum Chordata; class Lepidosauria; order Squamata; family Gekkonidae; genus Lepidodactylus; species Lepidodactylus listeri. Next base: position 42,990,260 of record JARCFY010000002.1, on the reverse strand, counting down.
TTAACCCCAGTTTCATCCCCCCCCTTCCATTGCTATGGCCCTTAGACCCAAGCAGGGCAGCTTCTACTGTGCTTCAGAAGTAGAAGTAAGCCACTCTGGAGCCTCGGGTCTTCCTCCACTTGCAAAGGGAGAGAAGGGACCGCTCCAGAGCCGAACGGGGTGGCGATGGGATTCCCGTGCTTCCTGCGGCCTCTGCCAGGACTTTCCACTCTCCTGGGCTCTGCAGGAGCCATGCGCCACCTGACCTGGTGGGGGAGGGGAAGAGCGGCTCCCCGCCGCTCTCCCTGTGGTGTCTGGGCATTCCTGCGGCACCGTGTCCGCCTGAGGACCTCCTGGGACTGCCAGCGCCGTGCTCCCACACTCCGAGGTTTTTTTTCTCTCTCTCTGGTGTTTGGGAGTGTAGGGGAGGTGGGGGGGGGAGTTCCCTCTTCCCTTCTGTTGTCTCTCTGTTCTGGGATTTCTTCTTTCTTCTTTCCAGATCTTCGTGCTCGGCAGCGCACTGCCAGCACGTCCTGCCTGGAAAGCAGGGCTGGATAGACTGGGGAGTCGGAGGTGAAGCCCTTCCCCTTCCAGATCAAAGACTGCCGGCCCTGCTTTCGGATGAGGGGAGGAGCTTCCCAGGAGTAAGGAGTCAAGGACTGCTCCACTCCTGGACCACCGGAGAATGAAATCCTACAAATAAGAATGAATGAAATCCTACAAAGAAATCCTACAAGAAAGATTACTTTGTGATCCGAAGATAGCTGTCTTAAAAATAATTCCACAAGGGTAGATTTGGGTGGGTGTCCATGTTGGTCTGAAATCAGCAGAACAAAGTTAAGTCCAGTGGCACTTTTAAGACCAACAAGGTTTTATTCTGGATATAAACTTTCATGTGCACACACACTATATTTTGTGCATGCACACGAAAGCTTACACTCAGAATAAAACTTTGTTGGCCTTAAAGGTACCACTGGACTCAAACTTCATTCCACAGGAAATTCCAGACGAAATTAGACATATAATAGGATTTCTTTTTTACAGAAGCTAGGCTGCTAATAGCACAGGCCTGGAAACAGGAAACGGTTTCAGAGATGGATATACACATATGCAAAATATGGTTTATGATGCTCATGGGGAAACAAATCTGCATATAATAAATTCTGGGAAGGAAAGAACGTTGCAGGATAAATTCACTGAGGCATGGTGCTCTATTATATACTGGAACAGGACTAAACTGAATAAGACTGATAGAGGACATTTTGAATTATATCGATCTGTTAGAGACTTGAGTAGTCAGAGTAGAGGAAGTAGAGGAAACCACTGGGCATGTATAATATGGAAAAGAAGATCTGGTGAGATATCACAAAGTTTGATCGCCTGGTGAAACTGGTTCTTATATATATATATATCATATATATATGATACTAGGTTTCTATTCTGCTATATATATATGATACTAGGTTTATATTCTGCTTGTCTCCCTGAACGAAGGTATTGCTGTTTATGACCCACTCATCTCTTTGTTTTCAATGACAAATAGTACATAATTAAAAATGATATTTTAAAAAAGGAAGCTTGTTAACCACTGCTGGTACAATTTTTGCCAGATATGGAATTAAGGACAAGTATTCTTTTTTACAAAGCTATTGGTCACATCAGCCCACAAATGTCTTAGGATGATGGAACAGGTACCTTTAGGCAACAAACACACTTAAATTTGAACTGAGACTCATCAAAACTAAAAGCTAGGGTTGCCACCCCCCAGTCGGAGCATGGGATCCCGATTTCGGGGGCCCCAATCTGTCGCCAGCCAGCTGCCCTGTGGGAGAAGCCCCACCCCCAAACAGCAAGTATCCTGTGGGGGTGCCACTGATGCGATGACATCATTGGTAGTGATGTCATCACACTGGGGCATCACTTGGTGACACTCTAGCATTCACGGGAAATGCCATGGTATTTTTGCCCCAAATGTTAGAGCGTCACCACACAATAACTTTGCCATGATGATGTCACCTGGCATGATGACCTGTGCAGCAAAAACACCTCAAGGAGGAGCTTGGAGTCCCCCACTGTGGGAAAGGTAAGATCTGGAAACCCTGCTAAAACCCCATCAACCTAACTCACACAGTTAACATGAAAGTTTTATACAACGGGTTTGAATTGTGACAGAAAGTTAGGTTTCAAAGCTTTCAGTCTTCCCAACCCATGCTTTTCATGCAGATTGTGAATGTAACCGGTAATTAAATGGTGAATAGGATTGCTGAATGGTTAAACTGCAACTGTGATATAAATTTGCTCTGTGTGTGCTTCACCTAAGTGCAATTTCACATATGCATTTTACTTGTCATGAGATGAGGTTCAAACATACTGACTAAAATGTTGGACTAGGATTGTGGAGACCCGAGCTCTAATTTCTGATCCCCTACTCTCCCAGGGGGTTCACAGGGTGACCTTGGTTCTTCAAACTTGATCTCTTAGCCTAACCTGCTTCACAAAGTTTCTATGGGAATAAAAAAATGGGGGGATGTTGTACACTGACCTGAGTTCCTCAGAGGAGTGATGGAATACAAATATGATTATGATGAAAATAGGAAAAAGAAAATAAACCAGTGACTGCCCCCACAAAAAAATGTGTGTGTGTATCAAAACACCACCTGCTACTTAAAGAACTGGGGCAGGGAGACTGAGCTGGGAGGAGCTCAATGATCTCTCCCCTGACCCTTTCAGAGTCAAAAGGCGGTCCAGATATCCCTTCCTGGCACTTCATAGGCCATGGGAAAGGGTGCTGGTCTCTGAGGAAGCCAATCCCTTCCATTCCCTGGAGCCCCAAAAACAGTATAATCACTTTCAACATGGAGCTACTTGGGAAGGATAATTGATCTTAGGGTTGTGCATAATCCAGCCCAATTGTCTCCCCCTCTCCAGGCCTCAAGCTGAAAGAAAGCAAATATCAGCTTTCCTTTTGGTCTGCCAAACTCTCAGCCCCAGCCAGCTGGAGATTTGGAACTGCCCTCTGTTTTCAGGGCAGCTGCCTAGTCCTCACCATACTGGTGGCTGTGTGGTGGAGGTATGAGGCTCTTCACAAACCATATATTTTTTCTTCAAGGATAGAACTACCCATTTGTAAAGACTCTTTCCTATTCTGTCCTGTCCTCATTTATGTTTCTGGGATGTTAACATACAGATAATTCATTTTTAAAATGGAAGGACAGATTATTCCTTACATGATTTCTGCAACTAGGATGTTTGTACCAAGTGTTAGAATACACTTCCTGTTCAATAAAACAGATTTAATTACACATAACAGTGCTGTATTTTATTGCCTTAAAATGTTGATTTTTCCCTATAAAAATGTCACCAGAGATCTGTGAAGATGCTCAAAAGCTGCCAAAAATTAGCTGATTATTGAGATGCTGTGAAAATGAAAACAGCCAAATCCTACCTGTGGGTTTGAAGACTTAACTACTTTATAAATCTGAAAACAACAACATGTTTTTTGTCATTTTTTTTTCAGGAATAGAAAGCACAGCAGGGAAGAATCAGATAACATTCCTGGAACAACCAGACAGTTTCTAAAATATTTCTGTCACTTTTTTGCTGGGAAGTTTCCACTGACCAAAGTTTTAAGTTGCTTTTACACACTACATTTATTTATTTGCCACTTTATAGGAACTCAAGGCAACTTACAATATAATAAGAGAAGAAGAGAAGAAGAGATTGGATTTATACCCCACCCTTCACTTGGGCCGCGGTCACATGGCCCCTTTAAATCCAAGAGGGCTCCCGGATTTAAAGGGGCCGCATTTTTCTGCCGCAGGTTGGGATTTCTATACATCCCAACCCCTGCGGCAGCGTTGGCGGCTGCGCTGGTGGCGACAGCGGCGGTCGCAGCCGCTTAAGAGGCAGCCGCGGCGGGAACAATGGCTGCGGCCGCGGCGGCAGAAGTGTCGGCCGTGGCCACGGCGGAAACGACGGTGGTGGCGGCTGCCGCTGAAGAGGCGGCAGCCACGGCGAGAACGGCAGCCGCGGCCGAGGCAGCCCCAGCAGCGGGAGAGGCCGCGGTGGCGGCCAAGGACCGCCAGCCGCCTGGGTGAGTTGGGTTCCCCCCCCCTTTACACTTGGGCGCATGAGTGGCCATGCGCCCAAGTGTAAAAAGGGAAAAAAAATGGCGGGGGGAGGCCATCTGGACAGCCCTACTCTCGCAATGCTTGCGAGAGAGGGCTGTCCAGATAACCTCCAATGCGGGTTCCTCCCGCGACTCCCGGGAAAACACTAGTTTTTCCCGGGGTCGGTAAAAGCAGGAGCAACCCGCATTGGAGCCCACTTCGCTGCGGGACTCACTGCGGGCCTATGTAGATGGCCCCTTTAAATGCGGGAGGAAGCAGCCCTTCCTCCCGCATTAAGGGGCCGTGTGACCGCGGCCTTGGAGTCTCAGAGTGGCTTACAAACTCCTTTCCCTTCTCTTCCCCACAACAGATACCCTGTGAGGTAGGCAGGGCTGAGAGAGCTCTGGGACAACTGTCCTTGAGAGAACAGTTCTGGCAGAACTATGGCTTGCCCAAGGTCATCCAGCAGCTGCAAGTGGAGGTGTGGGGAATCAAACCCAGTTCTCCCAGATTAGAGTCCACACACTTAACCACTATACCAAACTGGCTCACGTATACATATACATACTGGCTCATGTGATATACAAATACATAGAAACCACCAGTTAAAATTAATAATTTAAAACTGCCAGCAGGCAGCAGAACTAATAAACTAATCAAATGCCATAATGACCAAAACAGTCTTCAGCTTCCTCCTAAAGACTGAGAGGGGAAGGGTCAGGTATTCTTCCCTGGGTGCACAAGGTTATCACTGGGCTATTAGCAGTCAAAACTACCATACAACTAATGGAGGCTACAGTGGGGTCATAGATAGCTTTCCTCACTAAATGCATCTTCAAAAAGTGACAATTCATGATGTTTTCCCAGTCACAGAAATGTCTATAACACTCTCATTAAGTGTCTATGAAATGTTGCCTAAGAAAACTGAATAATAATGAGGTTCAGAAGTATTTTTTATAAATTTATCTAATTTTCAATGTGGCCTCATCTGTGGACACTTAAATTTGGAGACTGGGGACAATAACAGACAAGACAGTTCTTTCTACAAACCTGACAAGAACCAAGTTGGCAGAAAAATATGACATCACACACACAAACATGGTGTGTGTGTGTGTAGGGGGTAACCCCTCCAAAAAAACAACAAGCAGCATTTGTACAAAGGAGATCTCAGTGTGGGGGTTCTAGGCAACCCCAACAGTATTGACAGCCTTTAGGCCTTGCTTTCTGTCAGTAAAAGACGGGTAGGAGGCAGGGCACCTTTCAGGGCTGCTATGGCCTTCGAGGAAGGACACATTGAGCCAGACTCAGAAGCAACCACCAAGAGGCTTGTTCCTATGCAACTTGCATGATGCACCAAGGCCCAGCTGTCTGCTATTGTTCAACATCAGTTATCCCAAGAATTCCGGTGTGGACTAGTGCTTAGTTTCAGACTAGGATCTGGGATACTCAGATTTGAATCCCCACTCTGCCATAGAAACCCACAGAATAACCTTGGGCCAGTCACACACTCTCAGCTGAACCTTCCTCACAGGGTTCTTGTGAGAATAAAATGATAGGAATGATATACACAGTGTTGGGTTCCCAGTGTGAAAAAAGGTGGGCATAACTGTATTTATTTATTTACAAAAGGAAGTGAAGTGACTATATAATAAATATAGCTGAAGATTGGGGCCAGATCAAAGGTGGTTTAGTTGGTGGCTAGGAAGGAGAGAAGAAAGAGGGGAGATGAGATATTGAGGGCTGGAGGGAGTAGGCAACGAGGAAATAGTGTGGGGTGATACAGCGGAGGGAAGCAGGGTAAGCTGAATATGGAGGGCAGATATAGGCAGCTTGACTGGTGTGTCAGAAGGAGAAAAGGAAGTAGGAAAAGGAGACAGGCTTACAAGAAAAGGGAAACAGGGAAGACAGAAATTAGAAATAATGTCAGCTTTTACCAGTTTTAAGAACCCTGTCATACTTATATTTATTGGGGGCGGGGGAGAGAGAGAGAGAACACTTCCTTTAGTTATGACTGTGAGTACTCTAGGATAGTGACGGTGAGCTTGAAAAAACAAGTAGGGTAAACTTCAGACAGTTGGAAGTTTATGGCAAGGCAGATGGGCACAGCATTTCAATCTGAGAGGTCAGAAGTTGTTTTTTAAAAAAACCCATGAATGCTGTATATTCTAGAAAAAAAACTCTCATATATATTTTTGAGGGTGGGAGGCAGAATCTGTGTTCTAGGAGGACCCTGGATATAATCCTGGAAAACAGGGACAAAAATAAAAATAAAAATGCCAGGACATGTTTGCAACTCACAGCACTGAAAAATCCCAGGAAAGGAAAACACAATTATCCTCCTTTACAGTGGCTCCCAACACAGATCCAAAAAACTGCAATCATTATAGACTTTTCTGTTGTGAGCTACAGATAAGACAATAGTTGTGCATGCTGTTCTTCTGACCTGTTTGTTTATAGTCTAGGAAAATGGAATTATACATCAGTAAAACTGGCAACGGAGCCCAGATTTAGTATTCCAATGCAAATCTTCTTTGCTCATGTATGATAGAAGATAACAAATTAGCCTTTCAGCTTGAGAGTTAAGGGATAATAGTAACACCTAGAACATAAGAAGCTGGCTTTTCAGAAGAGATGATCGTACGTAATGAAAGGATTCTTAAAATAATAACTGTGCATATTACACAGCAGGGACAAAACAGTGTAACAACAGCAGATATATTTTGACTAAAGCATCTCCACAGATAATCCTCTAAAGAATTCTGTACTTACAGTTAAAATTAAGAAAAATGGAGGGGAAAAAAGAAAGTGATACAGACTGCAGAGGGAAAAGTGTCTTTTCCATCTGAGACTAGACCACAAGTAATGGAAATGCAAATTGTGCAGAGACCAGATTGTTTCTATGGCAAACAAGAAGGATTAATAAAGGCTCTGGCATCAACACTTGCAACCAAAGGTCAAAAATAAATAAAGGCTGGCATACTAAGAATGCCAGAGTAATTACACATTTTGTTATACTATTATGATAAATTGTCAAAAATGCTTTAGTCTTATCACACAGAGTCTGCCTTCTCTTGTACTGAACTACTGGTAGCAGAAGCTCACTGTTCAAAATGACAATATGCTTTGCTAGAAATAATCTGAGTTCCTCAATTGCTCTGCCTGAGAAAGTACCACTTTTTCATCCTGTCGTCCTCTAGAGGGAGAAGCAATGCCCAATTCAGTACAACCATTGGCCCTGAAAAACCTACCATCATCTCTGGAGTCAAAAAGGAAGTCATTTCATCTCTGTGGTGTTTGGTTTGCATATCAAAAGGTTCAAAGCACAGAAAGGTTTTCCTTTCTCCCTAACCCAGATGGGAAATACTCTTTGCCGGATCCTGCATAATAGCTTCAATAAGTGCTCTATAGAGATATAAAATTGGAGTTTGAAAAGATATGGTAAATCGAAATACTATCTGATCCTCCCATGATCCTGAGAGATACGGGTTAATTGGACAGAGAGGTTCTTGAAGAATAAAAGCCTCTATGAAGATAAAGACCAAAGGGTTCACCACCAAGATTTAAATAAAATATTACTGATAGGGTCAAATTACAGTGGTGGAAGTGGTGTAAATCTAGTTGGAAGACCTAAGAAAGTAAAAGCAATTAAAAAGAACAGAACTGCAATATCAAATTAAAAATAAATTATATGGGAGTTTTATTTTTTTTCTTTAAAAAAACAGGAAAAAAAAACAAGGGGGAAAAGCTAAATTAAATGGGAGTTGATCTCATGATTTTAAAATTGTACAGATTTTGTGAATTACATATAGGGTTGCCAGATCCCCTTGTCGCTCCAGTGGGGGGGATTTGGGGGGCATTCCAGAGGTGGGTGGGGGCGCTCCCAAGCCCTGCCCCCAACAGCGACCATCCCTCTCCCTCCCCTCCTGCTTCAGCTGATCGATGTGGACCATGTGGCCCACCAACCAGTTGGAGGGTCCTTTAAATCTAGTAAGAGGGAGGGAGAGGGGTGGTCGCAGGCTGCACACTTTCCTCACAAAAAGACCATACATACAAACATAGGCATGTTTGTTTTCCTATAATTACAGGCTGATACTCCAGAGCACAGGTCTGCAATCTTGCTTAGGCCAAATGGGTCTGGGCTTGACTCACTGTCTAGAGGGACACCATGCAAACCAACTGAGTTCCATGAAAACATTCCATTAGATAAATTCCATTGATCATTCATTAGAACCTCATTAGAACCAGATATTTTACAGGACTAGACTCCTTCAGAGACACTAAGACAGTCAACTACATGAGGTGCTTATCTTCTAGATTTTTCATGGTCTTAATGCCTTTTCAGCTGATTCACAATGATCCAATTATAGGCCCAATGTTCCACACATTAACATAGGTTTGCACAATTGTGTAAACTGCAGTGGTCACCTACACAGCTTTCACGTTGAGGCACTAATTTCCAACTAACAGATATTCTGTATGAGCACCTCCTGGAAATGACATAATCAACAATCCATGCATTCCTAAAATGCTCACATGAAGGATCCAAACTTGTGTGAACTAGCTGCCTCTCTCCAACATCTACCTTTTTCTTGTATTACCCTTAAAAGTCTACTACCACTTTGCATTATACTTTAAATAAAAACCTTTATGGATTAATAACTGCAATTAATGTATTCAGTGTTGGGTTCTTGAGATACTATTTAAGGCATGAATCATTAATACTTTCAGGAGGCCATGTCTCTGCAAACTCTATGAACATTTAGTGGCAATAATATATTCACGCTAACCTTGTGCAATTGTGATTTATGTCCTTACATTTTTGTTCCATAAGGACCATGACAGCTCAACTCATGCACTGTTGCCAACATGTGTAGATTGTTAACAAAAGGTCAATATAGTGACTACAAACATCATTTTCCAAAGGTGTGATATTCCTTCTGGCTTGATGTTTGATTTCTTTTGAAGCATATGACACTCATCTAGATGAAGATGGCTATTACAGTGAACAGTGGCTTTAGATAACTCATTTGAGCTGCTAATCATTGTTTAATATGCCTTTACTCTATTTGGAGAGGTTGTTGTTCATGCCCCAGGTTGGAAACAACCCAAAATTTCTAATAAAAAATATACTGCATTAGCCTACTAAAATAACAGGATCTTGATATAGAATTTGAACACAAGCTAGGGAAGATGCCGGATTCCCAGAGAAAAGTACACCCATAAACCTGACGATTTTAGATTTATTATTCTGAACTGGGTATCATTCAGTAAGATGCAGGAGCCACTCTTGATAATGCTTTGTCATGGTGACACATAATCCTATGCACATGGTGACACATAATCCTATAATTTTTGAGTAGATATAAATTAAGGAAAATATTAATGGGCCAAGAACTAGGAAGAAATACAACAAAGTTGTTGGAAAATGGAATAAACCATTGGAAAATGGAATAAACCAGTCAGGAAGGACAAAAGACTAACTGCAATAACAGATCTGACAAGAGATCATGTCTGTTTTAAACAACGTATTATCAGTCTGTGAAACCAGAATACATTTTGAAAAAACAAACAAAAGAGATGCTCTAAATTAAGCTGAAATAGCATCCTATTAAACTAAGAAATCTTCCTAAAGAGCAGCCTTCTGACATAAAGCAATTCATAAATCAGGATTTCTTTTCTTGTTTGTTTTTCAGCAATTACTGTTGTTAATACATAAAGTGCTTTAGGATCTTATGTTGTATGATGTAATTAGTACCTTTGGATTCATGCTGCCTTTCGACTCTTGGAAGCTAAGCAGGGTTGGCCTTGGCTAGTATTTGGAGGAGCGACCTCCAAGGAATACCAGGGTTATGACGCAGAGCCAGGCAATGACAAACCACCTCTGAAACATCTCTTGCCTTAAAGTTGTCTAACTCACCACCTAGTGGTGTATAATGCTAAAAAAGCTAGAACAGGGGTGTCAAACATATAGCCAATGGGCTGGAACTGGCCCCTGTAGGACTTGTATCCAGCTCATGAGCAACTGGCTTGCTCCTGCTTCCTTCTCTGGGGCTGCTTCTGCATTGCAGATTGTTTCACGGGCTCTCTTAATCACACAGGAGAGGTAGAAAGCCAAGCCTCTTCTCCAGTGGCTGAGTCTCCTCCCCCCTCCTCCTTTGGGGAGAAAGGGAGGAGGATACAGAGCACATCAGAGAGAGCAAAGTCGGAGTCAGTCCCATGGCACCTTTAAGACCAAGAAAGTTTTATTTCACTTCTTTGGAGGGAAGGGGGATTCTTCAGCAAACACAGAGCAAAATCCAGAAGGATGTGGATGTTTTAGAGGCTGAAGTTCAGAGCCATGTGGTTTGTCAGTTGCAATGTGTTGCTGGGGCTTGTCCAGACAATTAGCAATCTCTGCAAATGCTGCTATTGCCACTGGAGGTGACAGATGGGAGATGGGCCAGGGTGTTTGTAAGCAAAGTTCTCTCTCCATTTCCCCCCCCCCCCCAATTGTTTTGCCACAGGATCAAACAGGCTCCTTCTGATTAGCTGTCCCGGAAACAAATTGCAAGTGTTTCTGAAGGGTCTTTCTGAAGTCAGCTAAACATATAGTTCTCCTCAGCTGATGCTGGCCAATTTGGGGGTGGGGGGGAGCAGCCTGTCACTCAAGCTCTCTATTCCAGTGAAGAATTATCTCTTCCCCTCCCAGCTCTCTGAAATTGCTGTGCTAGAAAACCTGTTGTTAAGTGCAGTCTGTCACAGAGGGGCTTTTCAATGGCTCTTTTTTGCAGGTTGTTGCTAATTTTATTAATCTGTGAAACAATTAATTATGTGAGACTTATTTACTTTTTCTCTGTCTGTAACCTACTGCCCAGAAGCTTCACTGGATGCCCTCATGTTCCCTAGCATTTTGGGAGAGGGAGGAAAATTTCTCTTCGCCAACTCTCTCCATCCCATGCATAATTTGCCACTCTGAGTAGACCGGGGGGGGGGGGGGGGGAGAAGCTTGCAGTGCCCAGCCATTTCACATTTTCCCCTGTGTCCTGGGCATAGAGCATTGATCATGAAACCGGCTGGAAAAAGGTTTGCTCCCCACTCCAGTCTGCCTATGTGGGTTTTCCTCTGCACCTGATTCGATGCAATAATTCAGAGCAAGAGGTGTCAGTTACCAAAGACTGTTAAATAAACAAAATATTGAAAGAGGGTTAATGTTTTAAGCATGATTGTATTTTAAGTAAAAAATAATATCCTTAATTGTGTTTGTTAGTGTCCTTTATAAAGCTTCTATAGAGCTTCTATTCCCTGCTTCTGATGTCCCTGCTTCTGTACGGGTTCCACTAGTTTACTTATTTAAATGGCTGTTCTACATCACTGCTGATTAAAGTATGCTAACCTTCCCCTCCCCTCCCCTCCCCATTGGCTGCAGCCTCTCCAGCCCTGACCAATTTTGCCTCCTGCCTCCTTTGAAAGAAGAGGCCAGGTCAAAATAATCCACAGCATAAGTGCTGTGAATGCCCCTTGCTCTTGTAATACAGTACATTTAAACAGTGCAAAGAGCCAGTGGCTCTATGACAATGTCAGAGATGGGAAATTTCTCAGCGAAACCTGGCTTAGGCTTTTGGAGACTTCCATGACTAAGGAAGCCTTGCTCAGTTTCACCCTTGATACACTGAAGGCCAAACTACAAGCTCAGATTTTTAACAAGTTTGGTTTCCAGCAGCAGGAGGAAATGGCTTTTTTAAAAATCAAGAGCCCAAACAGTCTCAGAATGCAGCTTTTAAAAGACACACCCAATGAAGTCACAAAGCGTAGTAATCAAGCATATCTGTTCTGCAGTTATTTGGCTGTCATTGCGTGCAGATAAAAAACTCCTCACAATATTAACTGTAATCAAAGAGTGGCAGCTGAGAAAAGAGGTTCGATTTGACAAAAAGAAAAGGTATAACCAAAAATCTAGGTTTGAATATTGCGAATTTCTTAACATCCCTGGTTTCTTCTTGTTTAGAAACTGGAAATCTTAAACGTAGTTTGTGCATTTTGAAAAGTAATATCTTTAAGGCCCCCCCCCCCCAATCTTCCACATGTTTATGAAATTTTGAATCCTCTACAGAGAACTTTCCTTTTGTCTTCTGTGAATACACTTTCTCACTATATGAATGGAAATGTTTGTGGGAAAATAAGTAGGGAAGGAGAACACCATTAATTTCTCAGCATCAACTGAAGCAATGATACTGTGAAATATATTTATTTGTGTGTATGCTGCAAATCAGACTGTGGTCCTGCAAACTGCCTGGTGTAATATTCCCAAACATTTCAGCTAAGATTCCCCAAAGGTGTTAAATAACGTTTAGGGATGGGCACAAACCGACTCGCGAACTAAAGTTTGTCATTATATTTGGCTGGTTTGTGGTTTACAAAGTGATGTTTGTGAACTGAAGAGCTGTCATGAACTTCCATGAATTTTGATGAAGTTTGTGAAGAGCGGAAAACAGGAATTTAAATGACTCTGAGCTGTTTAAACCCCTGCTTTCTACTTTTCGTGAAAAGCAGCTCAGCTGTGCTGGTCCTGGCCATTCGCCATGGATACACTTCACTGAAGCTAGATACACAGTCCAAAAGCAAGCCGAGAAACAGGGCTCAGGGCTCGAGCCCCCCCAGAAATTTCCCGGGGGGGGGGGCTCAGCTGACATCAGCTGTTTGGTTTAAATGGCTTGGAGCCATTTAAACCCCTGCTTTCTGCTCCCTGTGAAGAGCCATGGGGAGCAGAAATCAGGGGTTTAAATGGCTCTGAGCTATTTCACTCCCAGCTTTCTGCTCACTGCAGCTTTTAGCAGCGAGCAAAAAGCAGGGGTGAAATGGCTGGGAGGCATTTAACCACCTGTTTTTGGCTTGCCACCCAAAGCGGCAATGAGCAAAAAGCTGGGGTCAAAATGGCTCTGAGTCATTTAAACCCCTCCTTTCTGCTCCCCATAGCTTTTTGCAGGGAGCAGAAAGCAAGGCTTTAAACTTTAAATGGCTCGCAAACCGTTATGAACCAGTTTGGTTTGTGAACTGGCCTATCGGTTCATGATTCGGTTCATGGTTCGGCCATGAACCATGCATCGAGCCGCAAAAATGAGGCCCACGTCCTTCCCTAATGACCTTACCCCAGCTTTGCTGATCATTTATCCACTTCTGACCTTCCCCCTCTTCCCTGACTTCTTCATGTCTACCGTTTGGTGATGTTAAATATACGTATAGAAGTACTAGCTGTAACAACTGCCATGCTTTGATCCAAAAGACAAAATGGTCACTAAAAATAAAAAAGGGACCTGCTATATATGCCAAATGTTTTCTTAGGCCTGGATCTTGTTGCCCTCAGCAGCCAACCAAATGCCAATGGGATACTCTGAAGTGACACATGAAGGCAGGGATCCCCTCACACTTTTAACCCATAGCAACTGCTATTCAATAATATGCTGCCTCTGAACATGGAGATCCCCAAACGAGTTATATTCATGACATACTGCTTCTTAATATACCAGGTTCAAGCAGAACTAGTTCAAGTTATTTTGTCATTTTAAACAAGGTGGACCCATCCCCTCCCAGACCCAGCTGGCACCCAGGGAAGTGACTGATGGCATTCATCTCCCATGCCACTAATGGTTGTTCCTCTACGGTGCATCACTGCTCTCATTTTGCTACCCCAAGCAACCACGTGGGTGAATTAGCTGGAAAACTGACCCTGGGTTGGCCAACATCTTCTCTGGTTGTTAGAACCTGAATAGCAACTGGGACATCAAGGCTGGTTTACCAATACAAAGTTATCTCCAGATTGTTTGGTATCACATTAAGAGTATAGTAACCTTGTGTTAAGGAACCACTTAACAACTATTAATTTTTTTAAATGTTCAAACTGGATGTCTTCCATACTGGTGCAAATGTATTCAAAATATCCTTCAAACAAATCCTATCAACATCACACTTTTTTCAACATGCAGGCACACTGTGACATGACAACCTCGGTGCTGCCCCAAAGTTTGCATATTTATGACATCCCCTTTCCTGAACTGATAATCACCTGTGCTCATGAGGCTGGGCGGATTTCGGGTGGTCACCTGTTGCCTACTTATTACTGCTAAGAACAAGGAAAACCGTTCCCAGGCAGCATGCACAAGAGAGAAAAGAAAAAAGGAAAATAAAAATAAAAATGTGCCACTTAATGAATAAAACTGCATTTTTTTTTGCACAAAGTTGCACTCAGGAAAAAAAAAATTTAACCCCGAGAGACAGGGAACCACTTACAAACCTTCTGCCTTGGTTTCAATTAGGTGCTGAAATTAATGTAACACACTCAGAGAACACAGGAGGTAATTGTTTCTCCTGCAGAAGGGGATACAATTTTCACTTATAAAATGTCAATACTAACATATATTGTTTGGGAGAAGGGGGAAAATAATCAGTTTATGCCAAAAGAACAAATCAAATTAAAATAAGAACAGAAAAGACATGACATTAGGGAAACTAAAACAGCAAAAACTGATTTAAAAAACCTTTCTGAATTAAAATTCTGCAATAGAGAACTGGTAAATTTGGGTTTAATAATCAGATTATTTTAAAAAGGGAGCCTGTTGCACTAATGATGATAACATATCCAGGTTGACAAGTAGGTTAGATGTTTTTGCTCACCTTTTAATTTAAAATACAACTAGTCTGCTGGTGGATGAAAGAGACAGGAGATGTAAGGCAGATAATAGCAGCAATGAATAAAAGAACCATGTTTTTTTGTGAAAGAAACACATATAAAGCAATGACAGAAGACTGGGCAAAACACGGAGATGTGTAATATTGACCTGCAAAAGTGAAAGTATGGAACATTCAGAATGAATTCTGGGCACATGGTCACCAGGAAAAATAGGGAAATGTAAGATGCATGAATCCACAAGGACCAGTGCTTCCTTTGTATCTTTCAGTTCAGCCTCTGGAGGGGGAAAAAATGATTTATATGTGTCTCCTTCCTCTCACACACTGAGCACTTGAGGTGATATACACCAAAATTATCCTTTGCCCCCTACCAGAATTTCAGGGATTGAGAACGATTTGGTTAGACTATGAAAATTATGCTTATATTCTAGAAAACATTTGTAATGCTGTTTTGTATCAAATTATTCTAACAGATGTAAAAGTACCAGCATAGATTATATTATTATTTAGTCAGGGAGGACAAGGTACAGTGCCTTAGTCAGAGCTGTTGTCACACACTGAAAGGACTTAGCACTTTCAGATCAGGGCCTCCAACAATCAAAAGCTTTTTTGATGAGCAAACCTTCCCAAATGATGGAGCGAGGCCAACACTTCTAATAGATGGATGCGGCAGATGTACAGTCAGGTAAGCTGGCTATCTATTTCTAAAAGGAATTCTGAGCATGCAGGCAGAGCCAAGGAGCAGGGTCAAGGAACAAGATTTTGCTCAAAGCTAGAGGGAAGAAATGGTAGGAGATGAGACATTCCATCTGGACAGAGGAAATGGAAGGAAAGAGCAATGACTAATCATGAGAGGTTGCTGGAGCACAGCAGATTTGTGGAGCTGTTTTGAACTCAAGAGACTTTTGTTCAAAGGGAGAGGTGATGGCTCTGAGAACAAGGCACCATTTCAGCTCCCAGACAGTCTCCAGTTCAAGAGCTACACACAAACATACACAGGTGGTCCTGACCAGTATCAGCTCAAAATCACTTCTTCACAAGATGGTATCACAACACTCAACCTTTTCAGTGCAAGTAATATAAAAGTAACTCTAAAGTATGCAACACGTACATGTGAAGAAAGGGAGCCATTGATGAATGAAGACCATGTTGCCATTCAGAATTCTTTTTCATAAAGAATTCCGTAGCTGCTTAGTTTATATGTATGCTCTGTAGTAATAGGGATGGGGTGTGTGGCACCCATGCATACATGTTGCTTTTCTAGGGTGTTTTGTTTGTTTGTTTTAATATCCCTGTCCTGAAAGGGATGGAAAATAATGCTGATTTTTTTTTTTAAGCGCAGTTTGGACAAAAGAGCATTTGCTTAAATGGTGCAATCAATACACAAAACAAATATATTGGTTGCAGTTGTGACATTATATATAACATTATCTTAACGTACGTGATTTTTAAACATATGATTTTACCCTTCACAAATCACCCAGTATGGGTACCAGGCAGCCTGATGGTGTGGTCTAAGTCTAATCTTTGAGCATTTAATTAAGTAGCACGTCCCATGACTCTGCTTTGTCTTGTACTGACTCCAGTAAGGGCATCATATCCCCCTTTCCACATTCAGCAGCACATAACAGGGGATAGTGGTATTCTGCCCACAAGCCACCATACAAGTTTCTGCTGATGGGGGGGGGGGGGAACTAGAATAATTTTTGCAAAATATGCAGGACAATCAAAATTAATTAACTTGTATAACAGAGGTCCACAATCTTTTTGAGCCTGTAGGCACCTTTGGAGTTCTGACAAACTGTGGTGGGTGCAACTACAAAATAGCTACCACAAGAGCTGCAGCTAGCCACAAAATGTAAGGTGACATTATGCATAATTCTAACAGTAACTTCAATTTTTCAGGCAGAAGCTCTGCTCAACAGAATGCCTTTTAAATGAGGATATTGTTTAAAAATATTTTTCTTCCATAGACATAGCTTACTTTCAGACATACACTGAAGATCCTTGTGTTGAAATGGCAGCTGCTGCCTAAGCAATTTTTAAAATCTGTACAGCCAACCAGGTCTCCAATGGCCAACTGGAAGTCCTACCCACTTTCTAAAAACACTTGGCAGGCACTAGGAAAGGTGCTGGTTGGGCACCATTAGTGCCCATGGGTGCCAGCTTGGGAAACCCCATTGTATAATTTATTCTGAATGTTTAACCTGGCTTTTCTTGCTGTTAGGTTTCTGGTGTAGAGTGTACATAGCGTAAAGTCTTAGTGTGGGCAAAGGAAATGCATCTTTTTTTCTTTTTTTTTTAAAGGGAGGTATCCTTTAAATAGCTATGTTTGAAGCAAGGTTAGTTAGCAGAACAGTCACATATTAAGTGTTCATTAAGAGTATTAACTTTAGGAAAGCATTAACATCATTAAAACTGCAGACTTTTACTTTGCCCCCAGTGCTGCCACCCAAGTGTCCCATGTAACTCACTAGCAACATTTCAGAGAGTCTAGTAGTCTGCAATGGAAGGGGAAGGCAGGGCAGTTCTTTTCTGCTGCTGTAAGAGCTTCTATTGGTGGGAAATGGCTTTTGGAATCAGGTTATATGTTTTCCCTGTCACCTTATGTTCTTTTCTAATATATCATCATGGCATTTAAGATACAGGCAATCTGATTGCATATATGCATTATAATTTTCTTCTTATCTCACAGTTCTAATGCTTGTAAGCAACTGCTACAGAACTACTTGAATATGAAGCTCTTACATGAATAACACTGCAACCCTAAGCAGAGTTACATCCTTCTAAGCCCACTGATTCTAATACACTTAGAAGGGTGTCACTCTGCTTAGGGTTGTACTAATTTATTCTAATTATTTCTCAAATTTTATAGCACGAGTTTTTTCTCGAGTGTCTAAATGGTGTTAGTCCAGTATTTCTGTCTTCCTACATTTACTTCCCACTCCTCATTGAAGAAGTAGCAAATGACAATAGCATCTTATTTTAGAAGAACAAAATTTGAAGTATTCTGTCCAATTTATTAGTTTTTTCAGACCTTGGACAGAAGGATACCAATGACATTTTGGAAGAAATCTCATTAAAACTTTTGCGTTCCATAATTTTTTTTTTAACCTGAGTCCAAATTTTGCTGTCTAAAAACCACTCCCTACCATTAGAAAATAAAGATAATGCAACCAGTACTTCACCCTCCCCCTCAATTTAGGCATGTTTTGGAGCTTATAGTCATGAATAATTCAATTCATGGTGACCAGGAGGAAAAGTCAGCCTGTTTTGACCCAGCCCAATGCACTAACCATCATGTACAAATCAGACTTTTAGAGTTGAGCAATCTCCTTTGTTTTTCCTGAATTTGTCTTTGTCTGAGTTCTACTCATCCTTAATTCTAGGCACTTTATTTAAGGGAATTTCTAAAACGATCTCTGTGATTGTAGCATGTGTTGTTTACTGCAGCTTTGCATCTCTCCCCCACCCAACCAATGGATGTGTGCATTGACAAAGCACCGCTGAAAACCATCTTTCCAGTGATTGTATATGTGGTTGCTTCAATATTCCTTTTAGTCAGAGTTCTACCGATGCTCATGTGCTCCTGAACATTAATAAAAACCACACCATAAAATCATGATTTAAATGAATGTAACATCAAGACTGCTATTTTTGCGGTGCTTTTCTAAGACATGCATACACACCACTAATAGTATGCATCAGATAAGTCAACAAAGGCTGCCCCCCAATATCCAGTGGACATGAAGTTTGTGAAAAGTGCTTTCCAGCATTGTTAACATGGATAGGATTGAAATGCATAGAGCACCTGATTTCTGTGCTATTGAAATTCATTTAACTATTCCTGAACTTTGCCCACTGTCTCTTAAATTTGTAATATCAATTTAAATAAATTTGGGGAAATGCTTATTTAATCCACATTTAAGAATTAAAGTGATTATTTCATGAAGAACCTCTACATAGGGAAGCAACAGGGAAGGGAGCAAGCAATACAGATGCTGCATTGCAAGGATAAAAACAAGAAATAAAAATGTTACACTCCCTTTGATTTACAGGAGCGATATGCCCAATTTTCAGCATCTCTGCCAGGTTCTCTGTTGTTTCAGAGCTGCAGTACTGCCTATAATTCAGTCGGGGTCTTCGACATCAAATGCAAAAGAATCGCTCTCAACTGGTGTTTCATGGCTGTCTTTCTTTGTGTTTTCTACTGCCTCCCTCTTATATTGGAGGTAGAGAAAGAAAGAACGGTACATTTATGTGTTAATAAAACAAGCTGAATCCATAGGGAGATTCTTGTGGTCAGTTTTCAGTGCAATACAAACTAACAAAATCTCCTGGACATATAAGTTTCAGTGCATTGATGAAGAATGCTTTCACTGGCTGAAAACTCACTGACAATATTAGAGATTTTTTTAAAAAATAAAATAAAATAAAACTATTATTTACTGAAGATTTCTCAACAGTGCTCTCATTATTTCCCCCCCTGTTCTTGGAATGTTGTCCAAAGCTATCAAATAGGACACAGAATGCAGTCAGAGATGGTTCTCATGTAAGGTACTTGTCCACTGATTGCACACATTAGACCAGGGGTGGCCAACCTGTGGCTCGGGAGCCACATGCGGCTCTTTCACACATATTGTGCGGCTCCTGGCAGGGCGGCTGGGGAAGCAAAGGGGAGGCATGCTTTTTCTCTCTTTCTCCCTTCCTTCCTTCCCTCCCTCCTCCCTCCCATCTATTTGCTTTCCTAGTTTCTCTCTCTCTCTTTCTTATAACTGGTTTTCCTCGTTTGTTTTTATTTTTGGCAGTCCCATTTAACGTTAATAAAAAGCAAATTTGCATATTTTTAAAAATAAAAACGTGTGTGTGATATTTGTTCCTGTCTTGCGGCTCTCAGACATCTCTATGTGGCTCTTACATTTATTCTATGTGGCTCTTACGTTAAGCAAGGTTGGCCACCCCTGCATTAGACCATTTGTCCCAGATTGCCATGCTGGGTTTATCCTGGGTTGATTTTATGAGGTGTGAAAGTACCCAAAAGACAGGCTAACATTTTACATATATAGTCCACAGAAGGAGGAAGAATACAACAATTTAGAAAATGGACAATTGCTGTGGCAGCTACAACCAATTACACTGGGATAGAATGGGCTGTTGTAATTGAGTTATTGAGCAAGGCATCAGTGCAATATTTGGGCTAAACTCTTGACAATACAGAGTCACTTATGATGTAATTGCTAACTACAGAGTTTCTCCTACAATTTCTGCAACTGTATTTAGGGACATGTTTTCTAAGCACCTAGCTTGCTGGTGTGGGGCCAGTGGATAGACCTCGCATTAAAGGGAGACAGAAACCTTTTTTGTCAAGGTCACCAGAAAAGCAATGGGATGGATACAACCAGCTTGATTGTGATGAAAGGGGGAGGGGGGTCTCTTTTCACTATCAACAAAGCTATGTTGGGTGTCGTGGGACCTACATGGGAAAAAAAACAAGTGTGAAAGAGGATGTAATAAGGAGGGGGATTGTTTTGAGACAGAGAAACATTTCTGACTGGATCCAACACAATGGTTGAGGACAGACTGGCAATCTAAAGCGGGGCAGGCACGCTTCGCAAACGGAGGAAAGGAGCATGTTCAGACATGCGCATCTGTCCGTCGGCTCCGTTGCGTACTTACCCGTCTCCCAGTCGCTTTCCTTCCGCTTTACCCGGACACCGGTTTTTCCCGGTGTTCAGGGGCCTTCCTCCGCATGCCTCCCGCTTCCAAACAGTGTGAACTGGAAGAAGCGGGAGGCATCCGGAGGAAGTGTGAACGCACCGGCAAAAAGTTTTGCGCATATGCGCACGTGCGCATATGAGAAAAACATCAAAGGAAAACAAAAAAAAGTGCAGCAGCACGCGCGAGCCGCGCACGCTGGCTATGCGGCAGTCTGAACTCTCCGTGGCAGTCTGAATGCTCCGTATCGCCGCTGATCCGCATTGCTCTGGCCAGTGTGAACGGCCAGCTCCGTGGGTTTTTTCCCCCGCTCCAGTTCCCTCCGCTTTGCCTCCGCTTCAGATTGCCAGTCTGTCCTCAGCCAATGTCAAGGCATGATCAAATATTTATGACATTGTGAAATCACTGGAAGTCAAGGGCTGAGGAAAGACTGGCAATCTGGCCCGCTCTGCCTCCGCTTCAAAAGCGGAGGCAGAGAGGGCGTCCAGATTGCCGCAGCTGCCTGGTGGAGGTGGCCCGGACTTATCCCGTCCGGCGGCGCGTTCCTCCTGCAGCAGCCGGGCACCACTTACAACTGGTGTCCCGGTGGCTGTGAGCGCGTTCCTCCCGCTTCTGGCGGGTGTGAACGCGCGCCGGCGTGCAGAGCCACGCGTCGTCCTGCCGCCGCCACCAGAAGCCGCCCGCAGTGTGGACGCTGTGGGTGGCCTCCTTGCACCGGAGTGTGGACGGCGCACTGTGGGGCAGTTTGCCCCGGCTTGTTCCGCCGCGCTTCTGTGGCACGGCAGAACTCTAATCTGTCCTCAGCCTCGGTTTGGTCTATGTTTGCCAATCTGAATATCAGGGAAGTAAAAATAAAAACAAAACTGTTCCAGGGCATTGCATGAAGGCAACAACAAAGGAAACAAGCAAAAGCAAGTGAGGAAATCTGAAAAAAAAGGTCTATCAAACACATGCAGACCAAAAACCACAAGGACAGAAAGATTTGGTAACTGATTTTGCTTGAATGACCACATGAAACTTATATGATAAAAGCTGTTTTCATAAGAGAAGCCATGCTGGCCTGTTGTAACAGAAGGATTTAATTCCCAAGAGCCCTTTCTGCTCATGGGAGGAGAAAGGGCAATTTTTGTCAATTTTTGCCTCTCAATATAGCCACTGCTTAGACCTGTATGATGTTCCTGGGAGTCCAGTGTCATACTCGGGCACAATTTCAGATGATACAGAAGGCTGCCACGGGAGGGAGAAAGAGGAAAGGGGTAGAAGGCGACTGGATTTGGGATCACAAATGAAACAGTCCCAGACCCACTTCATGCAGAGATAAATAACCAGGAGAAAGAGATTCCCAACATACCTTTTGTTGCCAGTCGGACACAGTTGATCTTGGTCTCCTGAAAATAACAGAATATGAAAGTGCATCAGATGAGATTAATATTTCCTCTTATGAACCATTCAAGAATTGGCAGTTTCATTAAACTGTAATCAGATAAATTTAGGCCCTTTCCAGATGATCAGTTTTTTTAGCACGACAAATGCACAGTTGTTGCAGTTATACTATATCTTCTGGGAACTCAAAACCACAAACTAGAAAAACATACACCTATTATTATTGTAACTGCCATGTTGAAAGTGACTGCATGAATACAATGGGCATTGACTGGTACCTGTTTGACAAACACTGTTCTTAAAACCACAGTATTACTAAACGCACTGAATATTTTATGTGTTTAAAACATTTATAAATTAGCCTTCCTCCGGGGAAACTGGGAGGAAAAAATAACAAAACTAATATATATTACATAGTGAAATATATAGGAAAAGTAGGGACAGCATACACTAAATTTACATTAACTGGTTCAATACTGGAAGGAACCACATCCCCAAGTACCCTTCTGGATTAACGTCATTAATTCGTTCAGAATTTCCTGTCACACCTGGTGATAGTTACTGAGGACAAACTACATGTGGATATAATTAAACACCAAATCTGGGGTATACCCTTTAGGAAGACAGGGCATGGACACAGCCTCATCCAGTGGTAGGGAACCACAGCAAAAACTTTGTTCCAGCAGACTATCTCTGTGATTTAAAATCCTCTAAAACACTGAAGGACCTTCACTTTGACCCACTTTAATGCTTTACCATCAGCTCTTCTGGAAAGGAGATATGCACATATCCCTTACCCTCAACATCTTTGTTCCTGCCACATGGTTATAGTTGACACAGTTGGTCATGTGTTATTGTGTTGCTCTCTGTATGGGGATATTTGGTTTCTATGGATAACTATACATAATCTTATCAGATTTTCCAAGCAGGCAGACCTGATGAATTTTATATTTCCCTCCTTCTCTTGGATTGTTGTAATGAGACCACCTTTAAGGTGGCCAAAGTTTGTGCTTAAACTGGTTTAACAAGGAAGCAGATGGCTGTGTCAAATCATAGGCTGATTTCAACAGTACAGACATAATTAATAAAATCAGCCTATTATGTGGCTTTGAAATTTTATTGTATGCAGATGGGCTGATGACTCTGTCTGTGTAGCAATCCTGGCTGATCTATGTTTGCAACAAGTAAAGTTAAAATGCATGCAAAATCACAAATTACATATAGTGAACATATAAATCTTCCCCCCTCCTAACCCTGTGCCATTGTATTTGTTCATGGCCTAGCACATGAGACAAGCAGATTCTTATTTGCTGTGCTCTAACTATATTCCACACTACCAGAGGTGTGGTTCTCTTTCCCCTAGAGTTGCCAACCTCCAGGTGGGACCTCAAGATCTCCTGCTGTTACAAATGATCTCCAGATGACAGAGATCAGTTCCCATGGAGAAAATGGCTGCTTTGGAGGGTAGACCCTACAGCATTATACTTTCCTGAGTCCTTCCCCTCCCCAAACCCTGCCCTCCACAGGATCAACCCCCCAAATCTTCAGGTATTTCCCTACTCAGAGCTGGTGACCCTACTTTCCCCTGTGGCTATTGCTAGGCAACCAAACTTGGTTCGGTCAGAAAAAAGGTGGGGAAAGGAGGTCTACTTTGGCCTTTGTGGGGAACTCATTGGGGCCAGTCCTGACTAGGGTTGCCAGCTCCAGGTTGGGAAATTCCTGGAGATTTTGTGGTAGACTCTATGGAAGCCAGAGTTTGGAAAGGGGAGAGGCCTCAGCTGAATAGAATGCCATAGAGTCCACCCTCCAAAGCAGTTATTTTCTCCAGGGGGAGAGAGAGATCTGTTGTCTGGAGTTCAGTTGTGATACCAGGCAATACCACAACTAGTGTGGCATAGCAGTTAGTGCTTCAGAGCAGGGTTTGCCAGACCCAGGTTCTTGCTGTGGAAGCTGAGTGGGTGATTTCAGACCAGTAACTGATTTTCAGCCTAACCTACCTCATAGGGTTGTTGTGCTGATCAAAAGGGGAAGAGGAGGCTGGTGTAAACTGCTTTGGTCCCAACTATGAAGAAAGACTGTACTTTTCCTCCCATGGAACCACTGTTGCCAATCTCCAGGTGAGGGCTGGAGGTCATTCAGAATTACAAATGTCAGAGATCAGTTCCCCTGGAGAAATGGTGGACTCAGTGTCATTATACCCTGCAGAGGCAGCCCCCTATGACAGCCAGTGTGACCTAGCAGTTAGCACTTCAGAGAAGGACCTACCAAGTTTTTGCTGTGGAAGCTGAATGGGTGATTTTGGACCAATCACCGACTTTTAGCCTAACCTACTTCTCAGGGTTGTCGTGCAGATCAAAAGGAGGAGAGGAGAATGATGTAAGCTGCTTTCGTCCCCCACTGTGGAGAAAGACTGTACTTTTCCTCCTGGGGAACCACTGTTGCCAATATCCAGGTGAGGGCTGGAGATCACTCAGAATTACAACTGCTCTTCAGATGGCAGAGCAGTTCCCCTGGAGAAAATGGTAGACTCTGTGTCATTATACCCTGCTGAGGTGCCCCCCGTGACATCTGGTGTGATGTAGCAGTTAGTGCTTCAGAGCAGAGTCTGCCAGAACCAGGTTCTTCCTGTGGAAGCTGATTGGGTGATTGCTGACCACTCACAGACCTTCAGCCTAACCTACCTCACAGTGTTGTTTTGCAGATCAAAAAGGGGAGAGGAGAATGGTGTAAGGTGCTTTGGTCCCCACTGTACAGAAAGACTACTTTTTCTAGGTAGAGGCTGCAGGGAGGGGGAAGGAGATGGAAAGCTGAAATCACGGGGGTGGATAAATACAGGTTGCTTGCCTGTAATTGGAGATCTTCGAGTGGTCATCTGTGCATTCACACCTCTGGGATAAAGTGCGCCTGCGCCGATCCCGATCGGTAATCTTCAAAGCCTAACGGATTTTCGCGCCAGCTCCCCGGTCACGTGCACGTCCCACTGCGCATGACCCGGGGAGAGGCACGAGGATCCCGCCAGTTCCTTCTGACCGCTGCTAACAGCCCCCAAGGAAAAAAGTGAGGGAGACCGAAAGCAGAGGGGAAGGAGGGCGGGTGGTGTGAATGCACAGATGACCACTCGAAGATCTCCAATTACAGGCAAGCAACCTGTATATCTTCTTCGTGGTCTCTGTGCATCACACCTCTGGGAGAATAGCGAGCAATGAACACACCACATACCTGGAGGTGGGTGCTGGAGGTCTCACATCTGAGCTGCTTGCAGGACTGCACGGCCCACCACAGTACGCTGATGGATGCGGACATCTAGGGCATAGTTCTTCACAAACGTGTGAGGGGACGCCCACGTTGCAGCATTGCAGATGTCTCCCAGGGGAATGCCCTTGAGGAATGCTGTGGAAGTAGCCACGGCTCGAGTGGAGTGTGCCCGGAGGGACGCCGGCAGTGGCCTTTTGGCCAGAAGATAGGCGAGTTTTATCGTCTCAACTATCCACTTCGAGAGTCTTTGAGATGACAGTTTCTGTCCCTGCCTGGGCAAGGCATAAGAAATGAAGAGAGCTGGAGACTTGCGAAAGGATTTTGTCCGGTGCAAGTAGAAAGACAGGGCTCTCTTGACATCTAAAGTGTGTAGACTACGTTGCGTTGGGTCCTGGGGATCAGGAAAAAATACCGGCAAGGTAATATCCGCCCCTATATGGAAGTCCGAGACTATCTTAGGCAAGAAAGCGACATCTGGAGCCAAAGTGACGGCATTATGATGAAACGTGAGGTACGGTGAGTCACAACGGAGCGCCGAGAGCTCACTCACGCGTCGAGTAGACGTGATGGCCACTAAAAACGCAACCTTCCATGACAAAAGTTGAAGACTGCATGAGGCCATAGGTTCGAAGGGTTTTCCCATCAGTTTAGTGAGAACCAGGGGCAAGTCCCATGCCGGGACTGGTGTCCGCACTGGGGGATAGAGGCGATTCATTCCCTTGAGGAATTGTTTCGTTGTTGGGTGGGAAAACACGGAATAGCCATCAATCTTAGGATGATTGACTGAGATGGCTGACAAGTAGACTCGGATAGATGAGTGACACAGTCCCCTGTCCTTACATGACAGGAGGAAACCAAAAACATCTTTAAGTCCGGCGGGGACTGAGGGCCGTCCCACAGACGCCAGGAAAGTTAAAAACTTAGTCCATTTTGACTCATATGAACGTCGAGTGGAGATTTTGCGTGAGTTCAGCAGAACTTGAGCAATGCGTGATTCTAACCCTAAGTTTGGATCAGCCACACTGTCAATTTCAGCCTGGGCACATCGTGGTGCAGTACTCGGCCCCCGCGCATCCTGAGGAGGTCTGGGTCCGTCGGGAGATGGAGATACGTCCCTCGTGAGAGGCTGAGGAGCGTGGGGAACCAGGGTTGTCTCGGCCACCATGGGGTAACTAGAATTGCCCACGGTCGCTCTGTCAACAGTTTGTGGACTACTCTCAGTATGAGAGGGATCGGGGGAAATAGGTACAACCGTTTCCCTGTCCACCGGAAGAGGAGACCGTCTCCGAGAGAGGTCGGGTCCGTTCTTGCTCTGGAACAGAATAGATGGCACTTCTTGTTCTCTCGAGAGGCGAAAACATCCACGGATGGATGTCCCCAACGGTCGAAGATCGGAGTCAGGTAGATGGGGTTCAGTTCCCACTCGTGTAGGGATGCTCCCCCTCTGCTTAGGAAGTCCGCTTGGACGTTGAGTAGTCCTGGGAGATGAGCCGCCACCAGGTGAATATCTAGTGCCTGGCACTCGTTCCACAGCTCTATCGCTAACCGGCAAAGTCCACGGGAGACCGTCCCACCCTGGCGGTTGATGTAAAACATAGTGGTGGTGTTGTCTGTAAGGACAGTCACCGTTTTCCCCGTTAGGGATTGGTGGAAAGATCTCACTGCGTAGAGAACTGCCAACAGCTCTAAGAAATTGATATGGTTGTGTGCCACAGAGGGGTGCCACCTGTCTCCCACACCTACACCATCCAGGTGAGCTCCCCAGCCCCATAGGGATGTGTCCGTGGTGACGGTCGCTGAGGGCGGTGGAAGCCGGAAAGGTGCACCTGAGTGTAAATTCTGGGGCACAAGCCACCAATTCAGGGTCTCCAGGACCTGGGTAGATATCTGGAAAAGTTTGGAGAGGGAGTGGAAGTTGGGGCGGAAACGCCTCAAGAACCAAAGCTGCAGTGGTCTCATTCGCAATTTGGCGAAGGGAATTACTGCTGTTGTCGCGGCCATCAGGCCTAGCAGGCGAAGGATTTGTTTGGCTGTAGCCTCCTTGGTCTCTTGGATAGACTGTAGAAGGGAGACTATATCCGCTGCTCTGTTGGGGGGTAGGAACGCTCTGCATTGCAAGGAGTCCAGGATAGCTCCGATAAACTGAACCCGTCTGGAAGGGATAAGCATGGACTTTTTGAGGTTTATAGTCAGCCCTAGTGATTCTAGGGTACGAAGGGTGGTAGAGATGTGGCTCTGTAGTTCCGTCATAGAGGGGGCGACTAGAAGCCAGCCGTCCAGGTAGGGGTAAAGGTGGACACCTTGGAGTCTCAGATGTGCCGCTACTACTGCCATAAGCTTCGTGAAGACACGAGGAGCTGTAGAGAGGCCGAAGGGTAGGGCCTTGTACTGGAAGTGACGCAGACCGATCGCGAAGCGTAAGTACTGTCTGTGTGATGGGTGGATCGTCACATGAAAGTATGCGTCCTTTAAGTCTAGCGTCACCATCCACGCGTTGGCTTCTAGTAGCGGTAGGATGGTCTGTAGAGTGGTCATACGGAATTTCTTGTAGGTGATGAACGCATTGAGGTTCCGCAGATCCAATATGGGACGAAGTCCGCCATCCTTTTTTGGGACCGTGAAGTAGCGGGAGTAGAACCCCCGCTGAAGGTGGTTTGGTGGTACTTGTTCTATGGCATCTTTTGAGAGGAGGGTTTCGACCTCCGACGATAGGGTGTCGGAGGGAGGGGTGGTTACGAAGTACGATTCTTGTGGAATCTGGAAAAATTCTATTCTGTAGCCTTCTGCTACGACCGACAGTGCCCATTTGTCTGTCGTGATACGTTTCCATGCTGGTAGGAAGGGTGATAGACGGGTGGGAAGATCGGAGCGAATGGGAGAGTCAAAGACTCTGCTTGTTCGGCTTGGGTGGTTTAGCCTTGGAAGCGGAAGCGGACGGGAATTGTGGCTTGTGGCCATAGGGTTTCTGTTGATAAGCAGTAGACGGCGGTCTCTGCCATTGGGGTTCAGTGGGAGATCTTCGCGGTTGCTGTTTGGGCCAAGATCTCTGCCATGTTTTCTGCTTCTGTTGTCTCGGTTGTGAGACACCCAAGTTTCGAGATGTCTTGATGCTCTTATCTAAATCATGAAGGACTGTGTCCATCGTGGAGCTGAACAGTCCTTCACCCTCGAAAGGGAGATCTTCCACTAAGGACCTTGTGTCTTGTAGAAGCGAAGTCGACCTCAGCCAGGCGTGGCGACGAAGGGCGACTGCTGAAGTGAGTGTCTTGGACGTGACGTCCACAGCATGCTTAGATGCGTTAAGCTGGTGCTTTGCTAGCACCATGCCTTCCCTCTGGATCTTCCTAGCAAGGCGTTGCTTATCCTCAGGAAGCTGGGCCAGAAGTGGTGTCATCTGTTCCCATAGGGAGTACTGGTACCTGCTCATGCAGGCTGTGTAGTTTGCCGTTTTTATGCCCAGTGCACCGGCTGAATAAAATCGTCTCCCGAAAGAATCTAATTTCCGTCCCTCCTTGTCCAAGGGGGAGGAATGCCCGCTACGGCCCCTGGCCAAGGGGGTCACTACGACTGAGTTGGGCTTGGGGTGGATGAACAGGAATTCTGCCCCTGGCTCTTGGAGCCTATACATGTGGTCTAACCTCTTGTTAGAAATTGGGGTTGAGGAGGGGTGGCCCCAGGATTCTTTGGCAGTGCTCAAGAGCACCGAAATTAGCGGCAACGCTACCGCGGTGGATGTATCCATCTGTACGATGTCGAAGATGGCATCAGTAGCGGTAGGAGTAGGTTGGACCGTGGCAAGTGCCAAGGAATGTGCCATTCGTTTGATAAGTTCTCCATAGGATTTCACGTCCTCGGAGGGGGAGATTGGTAAATTTTCAGCCACATCAGGGGATGGTGACGGCTGGATGGGAGATTCGTCATTGGATGATTTGGGAGATTCGGGCATCGAATGGTCGGAATGTTCGGAGGGAGACATAGGGGTCGACGGATCTGGTTGGTAGGGAGGGAGGTCGACATCGGGCGAGGTGGGTATCGGCATCGGTAGTTTCGGTATCGGTTTCGGTATCGGAGTCGGGGCTGGGGGATCTCGGCATCGGGAGACTCTTGACGACGTCGATTGGCGATCCCACTCTGCTGGGTACCATTGTGGAGGTGGCGGGTAGGAGGAACCATACAGGTATCGCCATTGACGGACGTCCCACGGCACCGAAGATGGGGGGAGGCGCCAGTCTCGCTCGCCTCTCGGTGCCGGTATCAGGTCGGGCCTGGTCTCGGGACTGCTGTGAGGGATCTGTGTCAGCTCGATGTCGGGTTCCGAATCTGTGAGCTGGATGGGTCGCGGCATCGGGGAGACGGGGCTGCCCCGGGGTCACTCGCGCCCTGGAGGAGAGTCCAGGTCAAGCTGCGGAGACCCGTGTTGGGTCATGTCGGACACGGGATGCATCGACGAAGCACTCGAGGTTTTGTGCTTCAGCTTGCCCTTACCCTCTTTGCCCTCCTTACGCTTCTTAGCGGGAGTTCGTGGCAGTGAGAGGGGTCTTTTCGGTGCCGACTTCTCGGTGCCGGAAGGGCTTCGCATCGGTGGCGACGTCGGGCCCGTCGGTACCGATGGGGATGTTGCCAAGGCATCGGCTGCGGACATCTTCGGTGACAACGCTGCTTCCAAGAGAGCCACTCTGAGTCGGGCCACCCGGTTCTTACGAGTTTGTTTGGAGAACGCGGCGCAACTCGAACAGGAGTCGACACGATGCGACTCGCCTAGGCACAGCAAGCAGAGGGAGTGCTTGTCTGGGGGGGCGATTTTACTCCCACAATTAAGGCAGCGTTTAAAGAAACCCCACCGCTGGGCCATAGGCCGGGCGGGGAGTAGAAAGAGGAGAATCCAAAAGAGAGTCCAGGAAAAACAGTCCGTAGGTCAGGTAAAGCCAAGAAAATCAGTCCGAAAGGCCTTTCCAAGTTGGAAAAAGAAGAACGAAAGTTAACTACCGACCGGAGCGGAGAGGGGGTCCTCACGACGCGGCGGTCAGAAGAGAACTGGCGGGATCCTCGTGCCTCTCCCCGGGTCATGCGCAGTGGGACGTGCACGTGACCGGGGAGCTGGCGCGAAAATTCGTTAGGCTTTGAAGATTACCGATCGGGATCGGCGCAGGCGCACTTTATCCCAGAGGTGTGATGCACAGAGACCACGAAGAAGATCAGTAGGCTGATGGTTGGCTGGGAAGGAGATAGGGTTGCCAACTCCAAATTGGGACATGAGAGATTTGAGGGGTGGAACCTGGAGAGGATGGCTTGAGGAGGGTTGGGTCCTCAGACAGCTACAATGCCATAGACTACACCCTCCAAATCAGCCATTTTCTCCTGGGGAATCATTGTTGCCAACTGCTAGGGGAGGGCTAGAGATCACTCCAAATTACAACTGCTCTTCAGATGGCAGAGATCAGTTCCCCTGGAGAAAATGGTGGGCTTTGTGTCATTATACCCTGCTGAGGTCACCATAGCAAGTTGACCCTGAGTGCCCAAGGCTGCAGCACCTGCCCAGAGCCTCTTTCAAGAGCCCGTAGTATTTATTTCCATAACGGGCCTTATTCCTAGTCAGTAATATATATCCTGGATTTGCATTAGAAGTGATGTTGCAGCACTGACATGATGCTGATCACTAAGGTTCTACCAGGTGCTGCCGGCATTGACCCGGCAATCCTAATACAGAGAGATGCTCTAAACCAAAGCTTTTTGTAATCTTGCTGTAGCAGCAAACTTCACAGAATACAAGTCTGCATATGTGGGACTGATTTGTGCCCCCAGTTTGCTCACAAATACAAGGCAGAGATAAATATTTTGCAGGACGCTTGTTGCCCAACAGTGAATCCTTGAGAGAAAAAGCTTCATTAGTGTGAGAAAGGATTTTAAAAAGATCCCATTTAACCGCCTATATACTTTATTATTTCCTGGGATGGAGAGAAGGATGAAACATTTTTGAGGAAGCAGTCCAGGCAAGACACCAAGCTAAAACAGCAAAAGTGCATAGTCTGACTCCCAGTTTCTATATTCCCGCCATTATTTTGCTTCTGCATAATTTTTGCATTTGGTTTCATCAGTGAGGAGGAAAATGTAGTATTTCCATTGCTGCATCTATTACGACCGCGTGCCACTGCCAGTGTTCAGAAGCTCCCACCCCCCTTGGCATTATTTATCAATATAGATGACACATAACTGTGTTGTACATCATATACATCTTTGTGGATCAAAAAAAATTACTCTCTCAGGCAGTAATAAACTGTAGACTTTTCTTTCTACTTCTGGCTTTACAATGTCATGTACACGTCTCTGGTGCAAGAAATATTGCATAAATTACAGTATGTTTCAGGGATCCATTAATATGGATACATGTGATGCATATTTTGCACATGTCAGCACTGCAATGTGGAATATCTGCCTCAGTATGTAACAGTAATCTTATGAAATTAAAATCTGGCTAAATCCCACATCACATTATTGCAAAATGTGTTCTTCACTGTCCAGAGTAGTTAATGGTTTTCACTGTATACCATTTCATGGATGCTGACAACTTCTTCCCCCTCAAACAACTTCTGTCCTATCTTCAGCAATAGGAAGAACTCAACAGCCAAGATCAAAAACTGAAAAATCTCTAAATCGGATCTCAGAGAGTGAGTTTTATTTATTAAAACATTCATATCCTGCCTTTCTTCACAAATTCAAGGTGGCTGGCAGCATGCCACAGGGGCACAAATTACAATAAAAATGAATTTAATGTATCATTGAAGCCTCCCAGTAAAAGCCTCCTAAATCCAGCCTCCCAGTAAAAAAAAAGAGAGTATACATCTGTCCACTTTTTCCATCAAAACTTACTGTCAAATTCCATTAAAAGGCTTCTAAAATTGGTGGATTTACAGGTCATCCTAAAAACAACAAGCAATGGTGCCTTTAGAACCTCGTCCAGTAAGCAATTTCAAAGCTTTGGTCCCAATGTGGCAA
Source organism: Lepidodactylus listeri (assembly GCA_029233225.1). Classification (NCBI taxonomy): domain Eukaryota; kingdom Metazoa; phylum Chordata; class Lepidosauria; order Squamata; family Gekkonidae; genus Lepidodactylus; species Lepidodactylus listeri. The sequence goes on along the minus strand of JARCFY010000002.1, from coordinate 42,958,164 downwards.
GGGAAAGCAAAGGAAAAATGGTTACAGGAATGTATCTGGACTTCAGGTGCACAACAGGAGATGCAGTCCTTTAGGATAGCATCATATTCTCTCATTACCAACTGAGGAACAAAAGAAAGATGTGGAAGGACTGACATTTTTAGTAAGAAAACTTTCTGGCTCATGACTTTGGGAAGGTCAGAATGAAGAATCTGACCCTCCACTCCCGAATCAGTTCTCAAAGTAGTCCTCCAGGGAATCTGTATAATGACATGATATACAGTAGCCCAGGAAGAGCTTACCATTAGTCATGTTACCAAAATTCAGAACATGATGGGGGTGGGAGTAAGGAGTGAAGAAAATTAGCTATTATGAGAAAAAGCTAACACAGAACTAAATTCTGGGTCAGCTCACAATGATCGTACAAACCATTTGCAGTCCAGTTTGGACATTACATCTTCCTCCCTCAAAATGTATCCTACAAAGGGACAGGTACTGAAAGGTGGATGGGTTGGAAGGTGCAGCTGAACCACATTTTTAATGCCTAGATGCTGCAGCATATGGCCAAGGAATATGGGGAATAGAATTTATCAGACAGGAAACAATGTAAACTACATTTCCCAGCTTTCCTGGGAATACTGGATACTACAGAGCACCTGTTGCCACCTCACAGCAAGGGAGATATATGATTTAGTGCCACATCCAGCTGAATACACTGAACCAAGAGGCACTAGAAAACTACATCTCCTGTGCTGTCTGCTGGCAATGGACATTCTTGAGCATGCTGAGGGGCATTCATTGTTTAAGCCTAAGGTGATAATAAGAATCCAAACCTTTAAAAAAAGACCTGTGCAGTACTGCTAGCTTCTGCTGTCAACATTCCTAGGTCAGTGATGGATCAAAAGGTTTGACCAGTGGGTAGGGCCACAAGGGTTGCTCCCTGTATCCTCCTGTTGATATTGGTGAATTAAATCTTGTCAGCTGAATTCACAATTACTTTTTCTTAATCAAACTATGTCAGACAATCCTTTAAAAAGGAGGTATTTCCAAGAGTTCCTCTAGAAAGCTCAGAAATACCAACCCTGGGGAATTTTTCCCCAGTATTCCATGGAATAGGACAGATCTTGCAGGGCTCCCCCTTATTGCCCAAGATATATGGTAACTTCTACTGTCTTCTGAACTGGTAAAATGAGCCAGGAGGCCCTGCACACTACATTTAAGAGAGCCAATGTGGTGTAGTGGTTAGAGTGCTGGAACAGAATCTGAGAGACCAAGTTCAAATTCCACTCTGACATGGAAGCTCACTGACTGACCTTGGGCTGGTCACTCTCTCCCTGCATCACAAGGTGGTTGTGTGAATGGAATGGAAGTAGGAAGAATGGTGTTGTAAGCTGCTTTGGGTCCCCACTGGAGAGAAAAGTGTTGTATAAATATCCAAATAAATAAATTTCTGAGCATCCCAGTGCCCATGGACTTGAGGCAGTTTGATTTTGATAGCATGGGTGAGGAAATGAGGGAAGCTTTATGACTGAAACAAGTGATATAATCTTGCGGATACAAGGCTAATATTGGGAATGAGGACCAGGTTGCCACCTCAACCATATTAACTTACTTTATTTGTTACTTTTCTCAAATGCAGGTACAACATTCTGGATAACTCTTTTGGAAAAAAAAAACTCTGACTAATGAAAACGAGAAAAATATAGTGAACCGTCAGAATTTCAGAGCTTTATAATCTGTAAGAGCTGTTGTCTTCTTGCTCTACTACCACTACTCTTCCCTAGGCTTCACTCATCTAACGGTTTTTCTATTTACTTCACCTTGCTTTGCCCATGAAATGTCCTTCTGTCAACCCATGGTAGCCACACAGAATTAAATATACCTTAAGTGCAACCAGAAAGTGTGAGCCAAAGTCTACAGCTTGTTCCCTATGGTCTTGGACAATTGGTCTTTTGTATTCCAGACCAGCCCCAAGATACAGTTTGATCTTATATTCCTTTAGAAAAGAACCATTCTAACTATATACTAACTATTAGTACCTGCTTCCTGTCCAGAAAGTTAATAAGAGGCTGAGTCACAGCTCCATTTGAGTAACAAAAATGACTACCACTGCTTCCTTAGGATGAAAACAGATTATTTTACTGGACAGAAAACAGACCCACAAAAAGGTCTCAAGAGAAATGCACAAAATGTAACAATACACAACGATTAGCTAAGTGAAACAGAAAAGCCAACATAAGGCTGACACTAATCAAAGCTCTCCTCAGTCAAAGAGGCAATTCAGATCGTTCAAGTTCTGTTAACCTTTCTTTAGGAATGCATAACAAAAATCCACTCATTCTTTCTGTTATATCTGAAGGAGTGGGTTGTAGTTTATGTAAGTTTATGCTGGAAACAGATTTTTTTAGTCTTTATTTATTTATCTGTTCAATTTATAACCCGCCATTCCCACCACATTTTTGAATGTGATAGCCAGCGTGAAGTAGTGGTAAGAGTATCATACCATGATCTGGGAGACCCAGGTTTGAATCCCCACTCTGCTATAGAAGATTGTTGGGTGACCTTGAGCCAGTCATACTTTCTCAGCCTAGCTGACCCCACAGTGTTGCTGTGAGGATAAAACAGAGGATAAGAGAATGATGTAAGCCATTTTGGGTATCCACTGGGGGAGAAAGGCTGGGTATAAATGAAATAAATAAATAAACAATGCCAGAGGGGCACCTATGCTAACCTTTTGCAGAAAAAAAAATAAACGGGTTTTTTTTTGGCACCCTAAAGATTAACAAAATATGATTTCATCATAAAATTCCATGGACTACAGCCATATTCTTTAGATGTGATGAGTAGTTTTTCACTATGGAGTCACTATTGGGGTTTGAAAACAAAAGGAGGAGGAGGGTCATGAAATGCAGGAATTATAGGGTGCTTTGACTCTCAAAAGTTTATACCCCTCAGATTTTGTTGATCTCTAAGGTTGTTACTGGACTCAGATCTAGCTATAGTGCCCCAAGGTATCAGTTCAGTTCAGCACCCCTCCTGATCTCCATGGGATCAAGAATAGATTGTGGTTCCCCTACCTCCCAGAAGTATAAAGTCCGGCTTAAGCTTTGGGGTCTTTTTTTTTTCTTTCTTTCACACCAAACTGAGACACATTTCAGTTAAGCATCTGGCTTTTGATAAGCTCATGGAGCAAAATTTGCACCATTCAGAAACAGGTGCTTTACAGAACAAAGCTCAAGAGTACTCTGCTTCACACATGTTCTATTTAGACTCTTCTCTGGGAGAAGCACCAGATACTCCAGCTCCCCTATGACAGCCCACAAACAAAAACTCAAATGAGCATCTCTCTTACCCTAAAACACACACACAAAACCAAACAGAAAGCAAGTAGGCTCATGATCTAATTCAGCTGCAATTTATGAAACTTGTTTTATAACTGACTATTCATTATATGTTTTTTCCCAATGCAACAATCACAGCTAATGGTAGCAAAGATTATGAACACATGGAAGAACGTGCACACTGCTACAAAGAGAGAAGCTGTTAACAATGCAACCCCCCCCAATTTTTCTTCTTCATTCCTTTTGAGCTGTTTGCAGTAAATACGCTTCAAAGCAAATTTTAGCAGAGTTTTATGTCAAAACATAAATAGGCATGTGAAGAAATGTTCTGTTGCCAGGTTTGTTTAGATATAATGTCGAGATCACAAGCTCTTAAAAACAGATGTCCAATATTATCTGAAACATAACTTGCAGGATTGATCATATGGCCAGAATGACAAGGCAGGAAGATATGAGTTTCTAATTCTAGATGGTGTCAATCTAAATGACAGATAACAGCTTCAAGGCTAGCAGTCCTAGCTGGGGCAAACCAGTTCTGACTAGCACATTGTACAGCAGTCAGAGTGACTCAGCAGCTAATGCTGATTGGTCAGTCCATGTATTTAAACATTCATTGTACAGTCATTTTCTCTCTCCAGTGTATAGCAGTGTTTGGCGTAGCGCTTTGTCAGTTGGTTTACTGAATTGTGTATACCTGCACTGAGCAACAGGACTTTGTAAATAAACCTTGTATATATTCCTTCCCTACTTGACTGTGTGGACATTGGACTCTGTGGGATTTTTGCTCTGCACTATACTAAGCACTTTACTGTGCATCTCTGCTCTGCTAACACACCAGCCCAACAGATACCACTCCTTGACACAGAAATCACAGAATTCAGGAAAAACTGTATCAATGTGTACTTGAGCCACCACTGCCACTGTGGTTAGACACACTGAAGGTAACATTTGCTTGCACTACAACATAAAAATCTATGTCATGATGTTATCATGTTGTATAATGCTTCCCCGTCCCCATGCCTGGCCACCTCATTTGTTACTCACGTTACTCATACTGGAGGAATCTATCAATCCTGGAGTTATCAAACTCAAGGTGGGCCTAGAGTTCCCCCAGAATAACAACATCAGTTTTCCTGGAGTAAATTACAGTTTCACAGTTAGACCTTAATGGCATCATACCCTTGCTCAGCTCCCTCCCCAAACTTACCCTGTGTAGGCACCATCTCTAAATCTTCAAAAAAATCCCAAACTGGAGTTGGCAACCCTAATGGACCCATGCAACAATTATTCTTGGCCCAATAACATTTGCCATTGTTAGTCATGAGGCCTGTCATGAGTCTCAGCCTGGTCCCCAAGATTTTTCTATTTCTAAGTAAGTTCGAAGACCAGAATAGGTCTTCATGTTTTAGCAAGAGCAGGAACAGGACAGCAAATCACAATGCCCCACAGAGAATTATCTAACTGGCTTAGAAGCCAGAGCAGGAAAAGAGCATGTATCCATGTAAGGGTGTGTGATAATAACAAGACTGATAAAACTCTAATGGGAAAGTTACAATTCCTTTCCCAGGATCAAGCAAGGGAAGAGAAGTCCTTTGTAGGTAGAAGTCCCGCTGGCAACTCCCAAGCGCTGCCACTGCTCAGTAGCCTGGTGGAGAGAACTGAAAGAAAAAAAAGCTGTCGCAAAAATGGCATGATGTCATTTCTGGACTGAACTAGAAATTATATCATGCTGCTCCAGGACTCAGTGAAAACTCTATGGTAAAAGTGTGGAATCCTAGAACAGCATGATGTCACTTTTGAATAAAACCACAGAGTTCCTGCTGAATCCTAGAGCAGCATGACTTCAGTTCTGGATTCAGCCTGGAAACGTCATCATGACATCATAGCAGTGGTGCCCCCATGTCCCTGGCTGACAACTCTACTTGTAGGATAGGCCCACATCAGGCTGACATGGTGCAAGATCCATGAAAAACTGTAAGTCATTAAGTTAGGGAATCAGTTTTGTCAGATTGTTGTAGCTTTCTGTAGTATTTTCGGTCTGTTTGGCACTCTCCTGTCTGTCTGAAATCCTTCCCTGCCTTTTTTTCCATTCCTCCCCTGAAAACAATTGCATACACCTTCCCTTCTTACTCTGTCTTCCCCAAATAAAGTTAAAATCTTTGTGTTAAGAGAGCCTATGTGAACCCTAGATCTCTCAGTTGCAAAATGACTGGGGTTTGTGTATGCCAGCTCACGAGGCAGTGTGTTTGGCTAGAAAAGGTGTGTGCATGCATGTATTAGAGAAAGAGAGAGAGGGAGAGAAAAAGAGAGGCAGAAGTGGACCTGTCAGACACTGCCTCAGATCTCAAAGTGACAGGTGATGGCACTTACCTAGTAAGAGTGTGTTGGCTGAATGTTTCAGGAGCAAGCGATAGCCAAATGGCTCAAGGGAGGCCAGGGAAGCAGGGTCATCATCCATCTTTAGTTTTCCCCTGCTCTTCCTGGACAAGGCCACAACAAATTTAGGGGGTGCAAATGTCAAGCAGTAAGGATATGTCCATTAGAAACTGCTCATGCTCTCTTTAAGGATGCACAAGTCATAGTATAAAATTATGGCCATAGAGAGATCAAGACTACAGCAGTGTTCTGACTAGTTTGCTCTTTCTAACATCAACTTTAAATCATCTGTTTTTCTCCCTACATTTCTAGGAGTTTCTTTATCGGCTATTTCTACTTGTTTTTTTATATGGCCCAGAAGAATGATGTTTTGATCTTGAGTTGAACAATGACTAGTTCTATTTTCTATGCACATCACATATTTCATTTCCAGAGGGACTAGTGGTCCTTGCATTCATAACACCGCCTAAATTGTAACATCAAATCAGTTCTCAGCCATCTTGTCTTTAATCCAATTTATCTGGATCAATGGCAATAGCCCAACACATCCCTAATACCTCTCAAAATGAATTCATATCGAGGAAGAATACAAACTTACATTCAGATCAAATTACAGTGTGGCTCAAAAGAGTGGGAGGCAACTAGAGTACACCTCACAAAGATAAATCAATACTTTGTAATGATATACTCCACTGACTCAACCAAACAAGTACCAGAGGCAAGAGAAATTCTCACTAAGTCACCATGTGACCACGGTTACAAGCAGAAGGCTTGCTCATCGTATAATATCTCATCAGAAATACAGGCAATACAGAGAGACACTTTGCTCACATATTTTAAGTTTGTGCAACTATATAGTTCTCATGAACTTCTCACCCAGAAGAAGTGGCCGGTATATTTTCCTTACCCTTAAAGCTACATTAACATGAAATGTTTACCCTTAAAATTGAGAACTGCTGATACATGATTATACATCATCTCAAGATGATGGGAAGAACGATAGCTTTCTCAAGACAGCCTGGGGATCACAATTACAAAACTGGCTAACCCAACAACCAAGACTTTGCTCTTAGCACTTACCCCATTTGCTTTACTGAGAGCCTGAAAGTAAATGCTGTAACTTTTCAGTGGTGAAAGTGGAGCGTTCCAATAGCCATTGTAGGTTTTGTTGTCCCCTACTGTGAAAGGCTGGGTGACAGGTAAGCTGGCTGGCTTCAGTTCAGCTGCAAAGTAATGGGGAGAGTCAAGGGTTGATGCATTTTTGTAGCTCACTGGAACAGAGAAGCATTCAATGATATCTGCAGCTCTTCGTGACTTCTGCGGTCTCTCTTCTTTCACAACAAGCTGATAAACGCTGAAAGAGAAAGAAGAAGCTTTCAAAGGGATGAGGATGAACTGAGCATGCAAACAGAAAAAGCAAAAGTTGTATCAAAAGAAATCTGGTTTCCCCATAAAATTCCCAGGAAGCAGTGATCATGTGAGAGAATTTACCCAAATCAGAGTAATTGGGATGAATTTACAGTTTAGTTGTGAGCGTAGGCATCATGCATTACAGTTCAAAATCTTGATTTCAGTAACATGTAGGCAGACTACATCTCCACAATGCTGTGCAAGAATGTGCATACATAAACTGTGCTAGAGTCACACAGCTTCACAACCATTAGTATTCAAGATGTCACTCATACTCAAATGAGGAAGGCCATGGTCACACGGCCCTTTAATGCAGGAGGAAGAGCTGTTTCCTCCCGCATTTAAAGGGACCGTTCAGAATGGCTGGGACAACTCCCGCGCCAAAGCCAGCTCAAATGTGGATTCCTCCCACGTTTTCCGACCCTGGGAAAATCAAGTGTTTTCCCGGGACTCGTGCGTGGAGCCCGCATGTGAGCCATCTGGACAGCCCTCTCTCGCAATCATTGCAAGAGCAGGGATGTCCAGATGGTCCCATCCGCCATTCCCCCCCCCTACACTTGGGTGCTTGGCCACTCAAGCGCCCAAGTGTAAAAGGGGGGAAAAACCCTCAAACTTACCAGGCAGCCGGCAGGGCTCGGGGAAGGGTGCCTCCCCCGGCCACCACCGCTGCCAAATGCCTGAGAACGCCGCCGCTTCTTCCACCTCCGCCAAACGCCCAAGAACGCTGCTGCCTCTTCTGCCACCGCCACCTCCTCCGCCGCCCGCCTCCTCCTCCTCCTCCGCCTGCCGCCGCAGGGGTTGGGATGTGTAAACATCCCAACCCGAGGTAAAAAAAATGTGGCCCCTTTAATCCGGGAGGGCTCCCAGATTTAAAAGGGCTGTGTAACCACAGCCTAAGAAACGCATTATGATGAGCAAGTAATAATAATAAAAAATCAATGTGATTTTTTATCTATGGACTATTATGCATGGGTTGTTTGCCTCGCTTTCACTGTGCACGTCTGTTGGATTGTCTTTCTCATTCTGCATTGTTTTTCCTCCTTTCAGTGCTCAGTTCACTCTCCGTTCGCCATTTCCCTGGGTTTTCTGAGAGTGCTTTTGTGCAGTTTTTCCCTTGCTTTGCTTCCAAGCCAATTCAAAAACATACAGATTCCCTCAGATTCTCCCCACCCTTTCCCCAGGCCTCACAGGCCACTCCCATGCTCTCATCCCAGTCGTTCCGCCCACTCTATACCTTTTACCATTCATGAACTATAAGGAATCTTTGAAGTATATGTTATCACTGGATTAAATAACCAACACTTTGGTAACACAATAAAAATAAAGTGAAGCAATCACTTTAAGATTCTAATTACCATCTTCATTTAATGGGTTACACTAAGAAGGGTGGGTTAGAAATGTAATTAAATAAATAAAATATGTCTGGAAGACCTACTTTCCATACTGAAGGCAAACGGGATGAAACTGCTCTTCTCTGTACTCAGAAGCAGCTTTATTGGTCAACTGATCTTTCAGTAATACATTCATTAAAACAAAACATATGGATTTTACATGTTCCCATTGGAATAGTTCCTATAGGAGTTGCTAGATACCTTTCTACTTGCTAGGGTGAATGTACACATCACTGAAAAAATTGCTTTTTGAACATCACCAAGTGATGAAATTGCTGAGCAGTCGGGTTAGAACAGATAAAAGGAAGTACTTCTTCATCCAAAGAGTGATTAACACATGGAATTCACTGCCACAAGAAGTGGTGGCGGCTACAAGCATGGACAGCTTCAAGGGGGAATTAGATAAACTTATGGGACACAGATCCATCAGTGGCTATTAGCCACAAGGTATAGATAGGAACTCTCAGTCTGGGGCAAGTGATGCACTGTATTCTTGGTGCTTGGGGGAGGGCTTCTAGTGTCCTGGCCCCACTGCTGGACCTTCTGATGGCACCTGTGCGAAATCGGCCAGAGTGTTGGACTGGATGGGGGCCATTGGCCTGATCCAACATTGGCTTCTCTTATGTTCACCATTGAGAGTAGATCCTTAAGGACTTCCGGTTTAGGCACTCGCCGGGCAAGCATGCTTTCATCAGAGCTCTGATGATAGCAGCCCGTGCCCATGGTGGCTGGGAGGGGTATTGAACGAATCTGGTCCCCCCTGAGCCCTTGTAGGGGGCTCTCAGCCTGCAGCACGAGAGGTGCCTCTCCCAAGGCAAATGCCAAGAGATTGAGGCTCCTCTTTGCCCTGATAGGTCCCGCTGCTGCGCAACCAGAAATGGCGGCAGGGATGCACACTGGGATGAGTGCGCAGGTGGTCAAAAGCTTTTCTCTTACCCCGTGATAGATGTCTGATGAAGCGTGAGTTTTTCATTTGTTAATCCAGATGGCCAGATAAGTGCTTAAGCACCTAATCCTCAACTTTAAAGCAGAGGGGGGGGGGAGTTAACTCCACCACATAAAGATAAGAACTCTTTAAAACTCAATGGAGAGGAGGAGGGGCATAACCAAAGCATTTGCAGCTGAAATAGGAGGCAGATAAGCTTAAACTATTTTTTTAATTGGCTCCAGACTTTCTAAGAACTTTCTCCAAACGTAAACAACCTGTCTCTGACTACAAAAAATATGGTGCCTCAAATCAGACCCTCTCCAGGAACCGCAAGTTCAGCCACGTTGTCACCTAAACCAGAAGTAACCATAGACTTTCCAAACATGTTAACTGCTGCATTCCATCCTCTGCTGGACCAGATGACCTCTTAATACCAACTTTGATACTCTTCAAAAACAGCTCAAAGAAACTAATCTGAGAACAGAAGAGACTGCAAAATCAGTTTAAAAAAGTGGATGCCAAGACTAAAAAACTAAAGCAGCGACCAGAGGCAGTGGAGAGAAAAGAGAACCTTAAATGAACATCAATTGCTACAACTGCAAATGGAAAAATCAGCTTATGCACTGAGATTCAAGGGAGTCCCAGAACACAATGGAGAATATTTGAAGAAGCTTTTAAACGAAGTCATGGCACCGGTTGCAGATTCTACAGCGGAACTTCTACAAACAGATATGGATATGGTTTATCGGACCTATCCAGACTATATCAAGAAAAGTAATCTGCCCGGAGAGGTTTTTGTGAGATTCTCGAAAAGATCAAGCAGAGATTAAGTATTTAAAGTGACTAATGGGACTACCCTAAAAATTGAAGGAACAGATATAAAAGTTTTAAAAGACATTCCATTTGAAATCAGGAAAAAGAGGAAACAATACAAAACAGTATCTAGCATTTACTCCATTGTTTTACCAAACCCACACTGGAAATGAAAAAGATGCAGCTCAAAACCACATTCAAATACCACAGCCTTACTGACTGCAGAATCACCCCTGAACTGCTATAAAACGGCCATAAATCTATGCAGAAGTACCATAAAAACCCAATGATCAAAGGAAGTGAAACCAGCATGCAGTCTAGAGGGTACCATAAAAATCTGATGACCAAACAAAGAGAAAGCGGCATGGAATGCAGAGGGGGATTTCTGTTCACCGTGGGTTTGCTAAAACAATGGAGGGAAAAGCCAATGAAGAATGGACCAACAATATTGTAAGTGAGAATAAAATTTGCTTTTAAGTACTTCATATGAAATATGACATCAGCTAATTTGTATGTACAGTTGACACATGCCATAGCCTTCTTCCTGATAAAGAGCTTGGAAAGTTTGAAAACTTGCACATATTTACCAACAAGCACGGGTTCACAGTCCTATTACTACTAGAAACATATTATTCAACACAGTAGAAGAGCAAGGCTCATGTCCAGCAGCACCCTAGAAACCAACAAAGTATATACACTTTCAAGAGTACACACTTTTGAGAATCAAAGCTCCCTTCATCAGATAGAAAAAGGATGATCATGTTTATCCATGGAACATCAGTTCATTCAGGTGCTCAAGTAAAAAGCGTGGCTTAATTAGATTATTACTAATAGCGATCTGCTTAAGAGCCAGCAGGGTGTCCAGCAGCTTCTGGGCAGAGCAGAGCACACACCACAGCACCACCTTCTATGGCCATGAGGTCCAGGCCAAGAACAGCCGGGGGGGGGGGGGGGAGAAGTCTCTTCTTACTCAGGACTAAGCCAAGTTAGAAAATCAGGGTCTCCAAAGCAGAAGTCATCATGGGGGTTGCATACCAGGCTCACATGCCCTGGTTCTCAACCACCTTGCAAGCAAGGACAGCGGCAGTTTCATAGAAGCTGGATGGAATTCCACCAAGGAGTAGACCAGGGAGTGCTGGCGGGGGTCTGACTGAAATGCCGTGGAGGTTCCTGCCCAGCCGATTTCCCCCCACACCTGCAGAGGCACTCTCACCCACCTTTGCTGCTGGAAAGATAAACCCCCACCCACCCCACAGTCCCCTCAAATGTCTTGCCTCCCTACCCGGCATGGCCTGCCCTCGACAGATTTCTGCCCCCACCCACTCAGAGGCATTCTTGCCTGTCTCCACCGCAGAGAAGATGAACTCATACACACCCAGCAGTCCCCTCTCATGCCTCACCTTGTCTCCCTGCCTGGCACAGCCTGCCCTTGGAAGTGCTTTTTGGGGTCTGGCTCAGGCTTTCTCTTCCTTCCACAGAGGTCCAGTATCTTTTGGGTGGTGACCATCCCCATGTGCAGCAGGGGACTTATATCCAGAGCTACTGGGGGGCAGGGTAGATTTGGGAGGGGGTATCACCCCCAGGGCCCCACAATAGCCACAGGCCTGCTTTGAGGTCTTCACCTAGGTGATATCAAGCACCAACTGCTGGCTCTCCATGTAGCTCTTCATTTTAATGGAAATGTGTGTAACATTCAGATAGAGGGTATTTTGTTCTTGCTGTCACCCAAAACTTCCAAGTTTGGCACTGCAACAGTGAACGCAAATGTACTTGTGTCTTAACAGTAGTCATCCATTTGACAAAGAGAATGGTATCATGGTAAGCCACTTCACTTCACATCCGATTATTCATATATGCTGCCCTCACCTGTCTATGAGGCTGGTTCTTTGTCTTGTTAGACAGGAGAGATCGATGGAAGGATGGGGAGCAGCTGGCAAGTTATTATTCTAGCAGCTTTCCGAGACTCATTGTGGCAGAAAGATGGGTCTAAAAACATTCCTAAAAAATGTCTCATCAACATTACACTACAGGAAACAATGGAATGGCAGCTAAAGGATGAGAGAGTTTCAAACATCTAACCCACACACTGAGATTAATCACCGTCACTTTTTATGAGTGTATGGCATATTCTTTTCTAAAGGAGGAAATAGCTACATCTGAGCAACCCCCCCCCCCCAAAAAAGACAGGCGTTTGTTTTTTTAAGTGACAGATATAATGCAGAATAGGGAAGTTTATAAAAAGGTGTATATATCCTGTACTGCAGAGCATTTCAAGTCCTGTGCAGACATTCTATGCATTTGTATGTTGGAGGGGGGGAATCATTCCTTGCTGACCCAAGCTTCTCGGTATATTCACAGCAACATCTACTCAGTGATGTGTTCTCTACCACATGCATTCAAAGTATACTCTTATTGAGATGTACACTCACAAGGTGGATCTGACCCCTATCACACCACCCCCAATGAGCAGTTTCAAGCCTACATAAGAACATAAGAGAAGCCAATGCTGGATCAGGCCAGTGGCCCATCCAGTCCAACACTCTGTCACACAGTGGCCAAAAACACCAGGTGCCCTCAGAAGGTCAAGCAGCGGGGGCAGGAAGCCCTCCCACTGTTGCCCCCCCCAAGCACCAAAAATACAGAGCATCACTTGCCCCAGACTGAGAGTTCCTACCTACACTTTGTGGCTAATAGTCACTGATGGACTTCTGCTCCATATGTTTATCACATTGGCTTGACTTCTTCATTGAGTTATCCACTAAGGCCCTAAGGTCTCTTTCCCTCTCAGTCCCAGAAAATTCAGGCTGAAGTTGGGCACAGTGAGTTAGAATGATCCCCAATTTTTTATGAGTTTATGTCACACACAGACAAAAACGAACAGATTGAGGTGATGAGAAAGGAGGTCCTACAACTGATAGACAACTTAAAAACTGATAAATCACCAGGCCTGGATGGCACACATCCAAGTATTCTGAAAGAACTCACATGTGAGCTTGTGGATCTCCTGACAAAAATATGTAATCTTTCATTAAAATCTGCCTCCATTCCTGAAGACTGGAAGGTAGCTAATGTCACTCCCATCTTTAAAAGGGGTTCCAGAGGAGGACTGGGAAATTACAGGCCAGTCCGTCTTACGTCAATACCAGGCAAGTTGGTGGAAAATGTTATTAACGAAAGAATTAGTAGGCACATTGATGAACAAAAAAATATTGAGGCAGACTCAGCATGGGTTCTATAAGGGAAGATTTTGTCAACTCTCTCCACTCCATGCATAATTGTATAATTTTAGAAACCTCTATCATGTCCCCCCCTAATCATCTCTTTTCTAGACTGAAAAGTGTTTGAAGTTATAAGATAATGAGTTAGCCAAGAATGTGCACCCTCATCAAGTGGGACAGTTAGATACTGTTAAGAGATTATTTTAAAATCCAATAAATATGGGATGTTGTATTGATTGAGAACGTCTCCTCAGAAGGGGCTCCTTACCTGTGACCTGCTTACTTTTGGGATAAGAAACTTCTAAGGACTCATATAATTGTTCTCCTTTAATTATCTATGTAACAATGATGGATGGATGGATGGTATAATGTTTTCTGGATTTAATCTATGTTAAGAACACAATAATGCTTTAATAAATAAGCTTAGAATGGAAACAGAGATTCTCTAATAGTATTTACTTGTTTACTATACCTACACCATTACTGAATGAACCTAAACCATTACTGAGGTGTACCTCTGGCTAGGAGTTAAATGATCTGATATAGGAAAATTAAGTAGATGCCTAGGGTTTCTTAAGTGCACACCTATATTTGAATGAGGCCTGACCAGAGCAATCCAGGATACAACATGTAGGTTTTATTATCACACAGTTACCTAAGAGTCAAGTAAAAGTGCTTCAAGAAAGAACTCAGCGATGTCCATTTTTTTCAACAGGGTTAATCAGGAACATTAATACAGAAAAAATAATTCCAATTAAATGTTGTTTCCCTAAATTCCTGTATTTCTTGGATTTCTGCTTGTAAGAAATAGTGCAAAAAGATAATCCTTCAAATTGGACATTTTATATTAGCTCTGAAAATTAAGCAGGGTGCCGGCCTAGCTGGGTGGAACCAAAGTCCTTTTCAAACCAAGCTCTGTAGAAACCTCTTAGTCTTCAGGGGATGGCTTAGACTTATAAGATGTAATGGTATAATTAGCCATGCAGCATTCTTAAAAAAATAATACAGAAGGAATTAAATTATAAAGTCCCTAAAACACATCAAACCAAACAGACTTAAAAGACATGTTTTGCAGACCATTGCTTAGAAACTATTTTAAAAACTTAAGTTTCTCAGTTGTCCTTCCCTTGTACATACAACTCCCTTTCCTGTCCACCAGACTCTTTTCTAATCCAAGTACCCTGAATCCTCTCAAGAGCAAAATTACTTTTTACCACAAATCAGACAAGAAGCTTTCAAGCTAAAGTTGGGAGTTATATGGAGCTTCCCATATTTCGTAAACTGGGTTATATAAAAAAATCTAGAAACAAATGCTGCAACAGTTTTGCTGAGATGCTTAGTAATGTCTTCCCAATCCTTATTTCTAAGATAGTAGCAGATTACTCAGAGTAATTGAATTCATGCCATTTTCACTCTTTTTGATCTTTTTTTCACTCAGTTTGCAAGGGGACTGTAATCAAGGTCAACACAGGATTTACCCCCTTCTTGAAAAAGAAACTCCCAAATATAATTTAATTTAAGAAGTATAATAGTGCAGACTAATGGTGGATGAAAACTAAAATCAGGTATGATTACTAAATAAAAACATAATACATGAAAATAAAAGCTTATGCATTCCTTATGCTTAAAAATATGTAGGAAATTCCAGCTTGATCTGCTGATGCCACCTAGAATACAATCGGAACTTCCAGTTTTGACTATGGAGATTTTCAGTGAAGCCATGGGCTGACACAAAATCTGTTGGTTTGTGACTAGAGAGTCACCAATAAGATGATATTGGGACAGGCAAAACACAAAGAAATGGCCCTTTCATTCTGCACATATACAAGTTTTTAAACGTCAGGTTTCAGTGCTGATTCCAGATCTGATAATCAAGATGTAGCAGAAGTAATATACTCTGGCTCTCACAATAAACAATCAGCC
Source organism: Lepidodactylus listeri (assembly GCA_029233225.1). Taxonomy (NCBI): domain Eukaryota; kingdom Metazoa; phylum Chordata; class Lepidosauria; order Squamata; family Gekkonidae; genus Lepidodactylus; species Lepidodactylus listeri. The sequence continues at coordinate 42,942,785 of JARCFY010000002.1, read as the reverse complement.
CCCAATCCAAAGAATTATCCACTCCATTATAAGGTGTATATTGTCAGCTAATGCTGCCATGGTTCCTGGGCAGGAGTTACAATCCCTCTCCTGACTATGTCACTCAGGTGGAATGCTATGTTTCATTTCTTGTGTCGTTGCCTTATCGCTCGCCACCTAGCTCTGACCTTGGTGTCTGGTGCTGCTTCTTCCCTTGGGAGTGTAATCACATCTATCCCTTCTTCCCTTGGGAACATAGAACCGTTATTTTAGGCACTTTGCTAGTATATTGTGATTGGGGGGGGGGGTCTTTGGTGATTTTTTTCCCTTGAATTCTGTATAACTGTCCATCTCTAAGAGGTCCTTGCCATTACCGACACAGAACGTGCGCAGATGACCTACTACCTTCTCAATAAACTACTTCTAGTTAAGTAATGTTGTTGGGACTGACTTTGTGGGACTCTGACAGACACCCACTTCCAACACCTAGGCCCTGTACCCTGCAATGGAAGACGGGTGGGGCACCCATGCCCACAACCATGGGGACCAAAGTGCCAGTTACCACAGAGGAGGCTCTGGGGGTCCCTACAACTGCAACGCCCCACATGTTCCTGTGGCGGCAGAGGGACCCCTACTCCTGTGCAAAGTTTTCGACGGTCCTGACCAAGACCTGGTCAGTTACGCCACGGTCACTCACTATGACCTGCAACCAGGGAGAGGGTCTTCCCTTGGAGTGACCGCACCTAGTGGTGACCAGTGGGCCCAGATGGAACAGAGGTCTGCGGACTTCCAGGAAACGCTGATGGAGGAAGTGGCAGAAATGCTCTTGGATATCCCGCGTTTAGTGGCTACTTCTATCCAGCATGAACTACAGCTGCAAGTCCCTGCAGCCCCGGCAGTTGCCATGCCAGCGCAACAGGTGGTTCCTACTGGTCCAGTGCAGCTGCCCCTGGGGCAGGCATTTGCACAGGCACTGGTGCCTGGACCCGTAGGGCCTGCTGCCCCGGGTTGCTCCACTGCTCCACTGCTAGAGCAGCCTAAAGAACTTTTAGAAGCCACATTCGGTGGGAACCCCAAATAACTGTCTTTCTTCACACTGCAGACCCAGAAGTTTCTACAGAACTGGGGTCACCTGAATGGTGAACCGCACTTTGAAGTCTCCCATGTCCTGGATTCCAAGCTTTAATGGGGCCGCTTATATTATTTGATTAAGTGGGCAGACTTTGGGGTGGGAGAAAATGAATGAGTAGAATGCTTGCACGTAAATGCTCCTGCACTGCACGTGCCTTCCACAAACGTTACCCTGACAAACCTGGGAGGAATCTGGTTTTGGGGGGGCAGAACGTCAGCTAATGCTGCCATGGTTCCCGGGTGAGAGTTATAATCCCTCTCCCAACTACGTCACTCAGGTGGAATGCTAAGTTTCATTTCTTGTGCAGTTGCCTTATCACTTGCCACCTAACTCTGACCTTGGTGTATGGTGCTGCTTCTTCCCTTGGGAACACAGAACTGTTATTTTAGGCACTTTGCTAGTATATTGTGACTGGGGTGTCTTTGGTGGGTTTTTTCCTTGAATTCTGTATAACTGTCCATCTCTAAGAGGCCCTCGCTATTACTGACACCGAACGTGTGCAGATGTCCTACTACCTTCTCAATAAACTACTTCTAGTTAAGAAATGTTGTTGGGACTGACTTTGTGGGACTCTGACATATATGACCACTGATTCTAAATATAAATGCAGGTTACCCTCAGTCAGCCCCATAGCCAAGAATTGTTTTGTTGGGTGGCCTTAGGGAGCAGCAACTAACTCAATCAATAATAATTTAATTATTGAATTAGCAAAGGGAGAGCCAGGAAGAGCAGAACTTTGCCTTATGCCTTCATGCCCTTGAAATCCACTGCCCCCTTCAGTGCTGCGGAGGCACGGAGAAGCTGGCTCCACGGTTGGCCAGTCTTCCTGACACCAAGACAGGGGCTGGGGCTGAGGTGGCATTGACACCTTCCCTTCCTGCTGCCCCATGTACTCACACTATGAGCTTGGAGATGACCCAGGAGATCATGGTGCTGCCAAGGGCTACGCTGCTGAGTCTTGTCTTCAGCCCCTCCCTCTCTCTCCCCCTCCCTTCCAATCGATGATCTACTGTGTATCTGACAAAGCAGAGGAGGAGAGGGCCCAGCATCTTCTCTTCTCCAGCAGCTCTGTTATTACCCCCACCAAGGATCTTACTCATCAAGCAGGAGCGTACCGAGCAGGCGAGCCGTCTTAAATGTGGTTTAAAATATTTTTAAATTCCAGGGAAAATTCGTGAGGGAGCAGGGCAAAGTTGGGGAAGAGGTGTCACTCCAAATGCACCCCCATGTCAAGGGCCTGTCCTCAGTTCAAGAACTAGAGGTGAACCAAAATTAGTGAGCAACTTTTGGAAGCTGAGCAAAGGTAACACAGGAAGCCCCGCCCAGCAGCAGCCTGGAGCAGTACAGGGTCTTGTACTGCCCGAACCAAATTTGGGTTTTTCCAGTCATTATCATATGAATATTATTGGAGTTGGGAAACTATTGGGGAGCATTTTGCTGTGTCAGATATTGCTGAACCAGTCCAATAATGGAAAAATTAGACAATCTTTTGAGTCAGTAATATCTGACTGCACACTTGTACTCTTATTGCAAATAGAGACCCGACTTCTGGTGCAAGGTCCACTGGCAACTGAGTTGTCTAGCAACTCTGATGTAACTAAGGCCCAATTTACACCTCCCCTCTGAAGCAGCTTGACTGCTGTCTTTTCCTACACTCATTTCACACTGGTTTCAAATTTCACTCCCTGGGTCTGAAGAGTACTAAGCAACAGAATCTGTTTAAAGCAGCATAATGCTAGCTTGACCACGGGAGGGCAATTAACGAATGCAAACAGTAATTTTTAAACTAGAACAAGTATGGTTTGAAACTAGAAACAGGTATAGACTTTTTAAAAAAAACTAGAATGATTCCAGATGTAGATTTGACCTAAGTCTTCAAAGTAACTGAGATCTTACAAAGAATTCTAACTGCAGATGAGTCCTTATCAGTCCAGGAGCAGAGCTTGCCAGACCAAAGAAAAGCATGTTGTAATCACAGTTCAGGTAATTTGCAAGCTATTTAGTGAAGTACAGTGCAAAGTACTAATTATTCTGCAAATGAGGCGATCAGTGGTGGAATGTATTTTGCACTTAAAAAAAATAACTCTTGGACAGCCTTAATTACCAAACTTCTATTTTTATGTCCATATAGAAATGTACATCTGTCAAAAGGGGTCCCTCTACACATTCAAGGGTTGTTCACATATACATTCACAGGTAGGCTCCTATATATGTTTGTATATGGATCAGATATATGTCCATAGGATCTATGTACTTAAGGGTCTTGAATGTACGGAGACCAGTGGGCTCCACCCTAGTTTTCCTCTTGTACCCACTTCTATTTAAGTGAACTCTTGAGCAAAGCTTCAAGATAGTTACATGGTAAATTCAGTGATACCCTTTGAAAAATAAACTGTGTGCTTACCCTGCACTATATATGCTGTCTGACTCACTTTTATGCATGAAAATTGACTAGTGAGAAGTGTCAGCAGGCATTTCAAGTTTGTGTATTCCCATACCACAGCCTTCCCCATAAACTTGACCTGTCTTGCAACACAGATTAGACATAATAACTACTGTTCCCTTGAGGAATAAACATGGGTCCTCTCATTCCAATTCAATACTATTCCTTGCCGGCAGATTAAAGATAATGAATACCTACAGCTATGGCTTCTGCTGTGAGAGAAGCCGTGCTCATGTCTTTGGAGGTGCCTTTTCTCTCCTGAACTCACCCTTTATCCATCTGACTTGCAACACACAGCAAGAAGCAAAAGGTGTTAACATCATTTCAGATTAGGCAGATTTCAGCTGGCTGGGGTCTTTGAGTCATTTTCGGTGCTGAGTTCTTCCTTTCTGGATGACAAGGAAAGATTCAAGGACAAGAGCCGCTATGTGTGCAAGCTTCAGTGGAGAAGAGATTGGGAGCTACTGCATCAAGTCTCCTGTAGCTATATTACGTTATGATTTATGTGGATCAATACACATGGAAATGTTACTTTGGAATACATCATACACACAGCTTGCTAAATTATGATCCCATAAATTGCTTGTAACAGGAATCTAGGACACAGCTCACACTATTATCCTTGAAGAAATTTATGGGGGTAGCACATTTTGACAAACTGTTGTGATTTGTAGCCATCTGTGAGAATTCCAGAAGTTCTCCCATGTATGCAAAACATTATCTTGGAACTTTGAAGATAAGGGAAAACATTATGGCTACAGTCCAGCCCCGAGTTAAGTGTACTTAAGCCCACTGATTTCAGTGAGCATGCATAACTCTTTAAGGGATTCTGGCCAAGATCTTTTAAAGTGGAAATTATGTGCAAACTGCCACGCTTCCTATTTTGCCAGAAGAAATATTGTACATTGCTAAACTGAAATAATCCTTTCCGTTTCATTCTTGCTTTCTGCAGTTCAATTTTCCAGTATGTCCTCAAAGTGTCATCAGCTTTTTGACACAGGCCTTAAAGCCATACTACATGCATTCTTACAGTTCTGTGATAGGAACTCCTGTGTGATTTGGCACAGAAAAACATCTGTAGGAGAGAAAGTCCTGATATTTGGGCTGTGATGCTGGGGAAACAGTGGGCTTAATAACCCCCCGGTATCATTCTTCCAGATGAAAATGGACCCTCAGGCTCTTTGAAGCACCTTTAGGGGGGAAAGAGACAGGCATTGATATCACGGCTGTCCTGTTCCTCTACTGGGACTTAAAGCAGCTCACAGATACTATTTGGAGACATAGGACCAGAGGGGAAAACTAATTTCCCCCCTTTGCAAGCACTGTGACACCAATCTAAATCACACTCACATACTTGATCCTGGTTTTAAATGCCAAATAGGGTTGCAAGGTTCCCCCTGGCCACTGGCAGGGGATGGGGGGTTAGGATTGCCAAATCTAGGTTGGGAAACTCCTTGAGATTTTTGGATGGAGCCTAGGGAGGTTGGGAACCTCAATAGGCTACAATGTCATAGAGTTCGCCCTCCGAAACATCCATTTTGTCCAGAGGAACTGGTCTCCATTTTCTGGAGATGAGCTGTTGCTGATGAGCTGAGACAGAAATGAAGAAAGAGAAAGGCTTCTCCCCCACATGTAATGTGCAGCCCCCTAAACTAACCCGAGGCCTAAACAATCTCAGTTCAGGCTACATCAGGGACCTATATTTGCCTTAATTCACTTCCTAATCATAAGTAGGGACTCCACAGTCATAAGTAGGGAACACGGAGGTCATTTGCATATGCGGCCTGATTGGCCTTTGTCTCTAACATTGTAAACAGTTTGCTGTTGCTGTTGGGAGACACTGAATATGTCCTGAAATAATGCATATCCCAATCTTCCCTTAAACAGTCACTGGACTCAGCCCTGTAGCTAGGGATATTGGGGGCAGGGGGCTGGGGAGGCACCAGCTAATCAAATCAAAATTAATTCATGAAACTCCTAAAGACAGCCCTGCACCCTTGCCAGACTCCAGGGCAAGTGAGGGGGTAATGCCCAGCAGCCGTACCTTCCTGCTCCCCCCCCCCCACCGGAGCATTGCATACCTGATCAAGCTGTGAAGGCAGTGCATCCAAGAGGGGGGTTGGGAGGGAAGGGGGGGGGAGAGATCTGATGGTGGGAGTGGGCAGCAGGACACTCTCCCCAGCCCACTCATTCAGGCTAGCCCAGCAAGCCCACCTGCCCAACCTACCACACCACTGAGCAAGCCAGGCACCTCCTGCTGCTGGAACTGCTGCCCCCTCTGCTGCCACTGTTCTGGATGTCGCTGGCTGGGAGTGGAGCGAGGCTGGTGGGGAAGCAGCCAAGGTGCTCAGTTGTCTGGCAGCCAGGTCGAAGGTAGCACAACTCTGTGGCAGCTCCGGGCCCCGCATGCAGCGGTAGAGGGTGTGAGGGAACAGCACTGTGGTGGCACACGGGGCCCAATTCAGCCCGGCATCCAAGGCGAGCGGCCTCTGGCAGATGGGGACCAGCAGACCCACCGCCCCGCCCAGAGTGAGGCCTGGCCTCCCGCCCACAGCAGCAGTCACCTCAACGTGGCTTCTGTCCAGTGGTGGTCTGGCCATGGCACTTGGGCAGAGCTTCCGGGGGGGGGGGTATAGGTGACTGCTGCAGGCCGGAGCACTCTCCCAGGCCCTCTTCCTAGAGCCCGATGCATTTCTTTCTGCAACGGGCCTTATTACTAGTTTCCACATAAAACAAAATGCTGTTAAGGTCAACAGAAAAGATGAACTGACTCAACCAAGGAAGCCACAGCCTTCCTTTTGCAAAACCTGAGGAGGCTGCTAATGATAGGATATTTTGGAGGTTATTAATTCATAGGTATGCCATAAATTGGAAGTGACTTGATGGCACTTCACACACACACACACACGCCTACCACTGTGTTGCTCTTTCTACCCACCTGAAAAAAAGGAAAGAACAATGTCCTTGTCATAACTGTTAGATGGCACAAGAGTCCCTGGGCAGCTTTCAAGACTGGGCATCACAGGGCAGCTGCCAAGGGCCAAGCACCGCCCCCCCCCCCCCCCCCGAATGGCTGCAGAAGAGATGCAGCTACCACTTCCTGTTTTGCTATTCTGTGTTGCAGTTGTAGCACTGGGACACATTGCAAAGACTAGAGCACCCTGTTATTTATTTATTCATTATTAGATTTATACCCTGCTCCATTCCCTGCCAAGCAGGGCTCAGAGCAGTTTACAACAATCAAGATATGATACCTCAGTATATTACAATTGCAAAATCCATGCTATTATAAGTTAAAACCTAAGACTTATATACTATATCAGATGGTACCCTAATATCCATCACAGGTGGACAAGTGGAGGCACACAAAGATGGTCACAGATTTGGGGACCACATTCATGTCCCAAGTAATGAAGGAACTGTTGCAGGCTTGTGGAATCAAACATCTCACCACCACAGCTTACCACCCACAAGCAAATGGTCTGAATAAAAGGTTCAATAGCACCTTGAACCACCCACTGAAGACCTATGCTGTGAAATATCTTAAAGACTGGGATCAACAACTTCAACATCTGCTGTTTGGTTATCATAAAATGCTATGGGATAGTTCTTGTTTTAGTCCTATCTTCAGGAGCTACAGGAGAACCTGCAAGAGCTGAGAGCAGCTGCTGCAGACAACATGCAGCAGAAACAGAGCCCAGCAGAAAGGAGAAGGACTGGTACAATGCCAAAGCCAGAGAGTGAGTCTTCAAGCCAGGAGGCCAAGTCCTCGTGTCAAAGCCTCAGAGAAAGCACAAGCTGGAAGTAGCTTGGGAAGGTCCTTTCAGAGTTGTAAACAAGGTTTCAAATGTAAACTATCAGATAAATGTAAATTCTGAAGAGGGGCAGTGTAAAATTTTTCAGGTAGACATGCTTAAGCCTTACCATGATAGAGGTAATTTGGTTTTTATGGCCAGAGGAGGGCAAAAAGATGAAATTGCAGTGATGGGTTGGGGGAAGATAACCAAGGGAAGCATGGTTAGTGAGATAAATTTGGCACGAACCCTGACTAAAGACCAGCAGTGGCAAGTTAAGACTGTCTTAATGGCGTATCAGGGCATCTTTTCCAATTTTCCTGGGAGATCCCAGTTAGCTTAACACAAGATCGATACTGGAGATACCAGGCCTAATGCTCTTCCACCTTATTGAGTAACTGGCCCAAATGCCATCAGTATCAAGAGGCAGGTTAAAGAAATGTTAAACCTTTAACTTATTGTTCATTCAGAAAGTCCTTGGGCCTCACCAGTTATTTTAGTCCCCAAACCAGATCAGACAGTCAGATTTTGTGTTGACTATCAAAGGTTAGACAAGGTTACAGTCCCAGATGTACACCCGATACCAAGGGTGGATAAACTAGTGGAAACCATTAGGGCTGCACATTTCATTTCCAGTAAAAAACAGCAAAAGGGTATTGGCAGGTGACCATGGATCCTCAGGACCATCTGAAAACTGTACTGATGACCAAAAAGGGACTCTTAAGAGTTCATGGTCTTAACAACTGACCTTAAGAATGTCCCAGCCACATTTAAAAAGCTGGTGGGTAAACTGTTAATGGAATTAAAAGTTTTGCTTGTACTGATGACACTGTGCACATAAAAGGGAAGGGGAATGTCACTGCGGATGCACTCTCCAGAACCACCTAAGGGTGAAGGTTGCTGAAACAGGTTGTTGATGCATTTTGAACATTGCATCTATGTTGGTGTTTAACTATTGGTATTAAAGTAAACAAAAAGGTAATATGCACTCACATGCTTCACCCACCGAACAGGAGATGCTTGTGAGAACCTCCCCTGAAGCAATGAACTCAAAGGGTGGGACATGTGATGGACTGCACTTTTAAAAGCCTCTCAACTCTATAGAAGTAGCACCGATATCTGCTTCTGCTTTGGTACCAAGGAGGGCTTCACTTCCAGTACTGAAGCAAGCATGTATGCGTAGACAGCCACTGGAAGCACAGACCCCATACCTCTGCCATAAGTGCACTTATACTATGAGTTGCTTTTTAAAAAGTATTCTTCATCTTAAAAATTTATAAAAAACACTGTGATGAGACTGAAGGAAGCAATAATATTTTTTAAAGATTAAAACATTTAAAATCCTTCTGAAATAATGGCGCAAATTTTTCCCACTAAAAGTAATTTTATTTTTCATCTACATTCCATAAACATTAAAAACTCTGCAAGTTTCCATATGGTTTCAGGACCTTTACCCACTATCATGTGATGGATTTGCAATGAAATAACTGAACCAGACATATATAGGAATGGAGGTGAAGTGTGCCTGTTTCCACTAGCAGCCTTGCTAACACAAAGTTGAAGCAAAATACTGGAAGGAGATTCTATTGGATCCTTTGGAGATACTTCCTACTACAGAGAACAAGAGCAATTTTGCATGTGCAAATCCACCTTACTCTCTCTGGGAAGTCTAGCTTTTGCTTTTTGATAACTTCTACAGACAGAAGTGGAACTCGCAGTTGAAATACTGTAATTGCTGTGGTGGCTTCCTTTGTATCTTAGCTCCGCATTTATGATAATCCCCTCATTCCATCTGCAGCCCACGCACTAATACAGCAGCCCCCTTTTCTGGTTCCAAGAAAATTATGCATTCATTATGGAGGGAAATTAACACCTCAAAGCAAACTATAATTAGGAATTCTTCAATTCAGTTTATGCTTTTTCAATTAGGCCCTCTATAATTTTATTCATGGGAGCATTAACATGTTTCCGTAATTTATATACCTGTGGTATAATTAAGTCCTGAAATGCTTCAGTCTACAGCAGCAAAAGTGGGGCTCAGGCATCTTCTGTTTCATTTGTATTTAGGTGCAAATGCATAAAGCACACTGTGCACCAGGTGGCCTGGATGTAAGAAATGAAAAGATGCACAGATCCAAAAGGCTGTCTTAGTCGGAGACTTGCCAGTCAGCCTATCTAAGAAATCTGCTGTGGGGATTCCTCAAAAAAAAAAAAAAACCTTCATCTCTCGTAACAGGAGATGTATGGCAGTGGCAGTGGAAAGTGGGGAAGAACCTGCTAGCTTCAGCTGAATAAGACCTGGCTTGATACTGTCAGGGGGTGGGTGCTCCCATCCCCCACACTCATCTGCTCCAGAAGAGATGCCAGTAGGGGATGGCCTTGCCCAGGCATACTGAAGTAGGCAACCCAACCAGGGGCTGGGGACAGCAGCTAGGGCCTCGTGGGGCCTAGGTAGGGATTCCAGCCTCCAGTGGGACCTGGGGACCCCTGGCATTACAGTTCATCTCCAAACTACAGAGATCAGTTCTCTTGGAGAAAATGGATACTTTGGAGGGTGGACTCTATGGCATTCTATCCCATTGAGGTCCCTGCCCTCCTCAGGCTCCATTCCTCAATCTCCAGGAGTTTCCCAACCTGGATCTGGCATCCCTACCCCCCATCCCCTGCAGGTGGCCAAGGGGGAGGCCCTGGCAATCCTAGGCCTAGGCAGGAAGAGAAGACTCTTAAAACCTCAGGGGAGGGCAGGGGAGGAGAAGGGAGGGCCCAGGGCCACCCATGGAAGCCATTGGCCTGGATTCCCTTCTCTTACCAGAGGCCCACCCCTGAAGAGAGGGCACTGGATCAGCCAGGGTCAGCCCACGGAGGAAAGGCCAGACCTTTCCTAAGAGATCCTGGGAGAGGCAACTGGTGGGAGAGAAAGATGGACCAGGTTGAAAGACTCTCCCATGCCCTGTTCTGAGGCTTTTCCTGCGATGAGAAAGGAAAGAGATTCACTTTGCTCTCATCTGCCTACCATTTATGTTGCCAGTTCTCCACCTCTTCTTTTTAATATATCTTCCCGGCATTTGTTTAATGCTTCTACAGAGCAAATATACTTTTTTCCCCTTTAGAAAAGACAAACACAGAATAAAGCAGCTATTCAATATTAATGGAGAGTTGTACAATGAACTTGCTCCGGAACTAAGCTTTTTCTGGCATGCCTCATCAGCAGTGAATGTCAATTCTATTTTGTACAGAACCTCGACAATACATCCTTAGCTTCTTGAGCTGATTCACAAGTATAGCTACCAAATCAATATCTATCATTAAAACTATATACCTGGGATAATGAACTTCCTTCCAAAATGTTACTTACCCACTTCTTGGATGGTTCATTATGCATTCAGAACACTCAAGAATAAGACACAACACTGCTACTACTTTTAATATATAATGACAATGTGGAGCAAGCCAGTCATAACTCAGAGCTTTGAAACAACTGAATCTTCGTTAAAAAGTATTTTAATTCTAACCAGAAATCAGATGCCATCCAGCCCTGATTGTAGAACTGGATTTGGTGACTCCATTGCATTGGACCCATTCTGGGTTGTGCTAAAACATATAAGCTCTGATGCTAACAATTGGATTACAAATGCTTGGTCATCCTGCCTTCCTGCTGTCTATTCTTCCCATTTTGTGCTACTAATCAAAGGTGGAGGCCATAAAAGGAAGAATTAAATTTCTGGTTTAAAAGGGTACAGGCCAGAAGCCTAGGAAACTGTCAAAAAGGTCCAGAACCCTGGCTGACCATGGAAAATTAAATGCATAGCTTCCCTGAATGAACTGCTGTACACATCACTTAAAGCTTCAAGCCATGCTGCATGGTAAAGATTAAGGCTTCTAGGTTTTGGTACATGATGTCTTAACAATAACACTAACCAGGGTCAATGCTAGCTTAGTTTCATGAGATATGATGAGATCCGGCTAGCCTGGGCTACCAGGTTTAATTTAATGTTGCTACTCTGGATTAATTCTGAAAGAGGTCTGGGTAGGTCAAGGAAGTCTGGACGGCAGAGCAGAAGAGAGAAACTTCCTCTTACAGAAATATTTCATTTAGTGTATGGAAATTAGGGACCTCTAGCACCTGCCCTATTCAGTAGGGAGATTGCTAGAGCCGTTCACACAGTTTTTAAAAAAGAAATATAACATTCAAAAGTAGCATGATACCTATAAAAATAATGCAACAAAGCGGAATTATAGAATCAATATAATGTATATAATGAACAAAACAACTAAAACTATACCAAATTTCATAGGCATGGACTGTGACCCTATTTTTTTTGTTAAAAAATTATTCTTAAAACAACCCTAAAAGGTAGATTAGTATTATTATCCCCATCTTATAGGTGGGGTGTGACTGAGAAAAACTGTGGTATGCTTATGGCTACCCAGTACATTTTTGACAGAAGTTTGTTTGCTTACTTTTTTAAAAATAAGACTACATGAGACTACCATATAGCAGAGCCATTTGTAGTGAGAGTAGTAGCCGACTGTTTGTTCTGTTTTATTTATGTTATTTATAGCCCACATTTCTCATTTGGACTCAAGGGAGATCACATAGACTGAATGAATATAATCAACAGGATAGGACTTTCAATTAAAAATACTACAGAATTAGAGTTGTAAAACCAATCAGAAATCTAAAAACAGAACTGAAGCAAACCATCAGTATTGATATGACACATTCAATGATACAAAAATTACATAGCAGAATCCTAGTTTCAGCAAGCTAAACACAGGAGTATAGACAACAGTCCCAAACAGTTTACCCAAATAACCTTGTAAATCATTTCGTACTGTTCATCTCTGTGCTTGCATCAAAAAAACCCTCTTGAAGAATTTAGTCTTGCTTAGTTTGCAGAAAGCCCGGAGGAGTGGGAGCCTTCCTGACCTCTTCAGGCAGGCTGTTCCACAAGGCAAGGGGCCACAACAGAGAAGGCACGTGCACAGGCAGCTGATGACTTTGACGCCTGCAGAAGACCTTGTTCAAATGAGCAAAGCTGTTGTGGAGGTGCACAGAGGGAGAGGCAGTCTGAACAGCTGTGAGGGTCCAAGGCCATGTACATGATGGTCAATACCTTAAACTGAACCTGATGATAGGCAGCCAGTGGAGTGACTATGGTATGAGAGTAATATCCATGCTCCCTCTAGCTCCCAATAATAGCTCAGCCACTGCATTTTGGAGTTTCCAAATTGATTCTGAGGGGAGACCAATGCACATGTAGTCTACTTTTGATGTTACTGTGGAATGGAGCCAGGTGGCCAGATCAGCAAGGGTCAGCTGAACATCAAAAGTGGGGACACCGTGTCTTTCAAGATCTCCACCTTCCCAGACCACATTACTTCTGCCTTTTCAGGGTTTAGTTTCCATTTGTTCACTCTTAGACAATTTACCACAGCAGCCAGGCAGCGGATTCAGGACCTCTGCCACATCACCAAGAGACTTGCATAAGGATATATCGAGCTGGATATCACCCACACACTGATGACAACCAACCTTAAAGCTATGGATTATTTGTCCTTAGAGCTTTACATAGAGATAGAAAAGCATGGTGGATAGAATTATGCCCTGAGGGCCTGGGCACTCCATTCCAGATGAGGGTGTGCCTGGATAAACAGTCTACTGTTGCTTGTTCTATTCCTGTGCTGCTTCTCGCTGACTGCACCAGATCTTAATAGTATCTGCATGTCTATCATATACACCCCTGAACCACTGGGGCACAAGACATTAAGCATGGTCTACTACAGGTTAGCCTCAGTCAAACTGAATGGTTGGTTCTTCGTTTTGATACCAGAATCTTTTGTTAAGTCTCCAGGGTATTTGGCTTAAAGGGATACTGCATAAGATACTACCCATGTATATGCTGACATTTGCAGCAATATACAACATGTAGGCTTAAAACTACTTTAAATGGGCTGGGGACTATGGGAATGCACTAAGCAAGGGTACGAATTGGGGTTTCAAACAGCTATTTTCTCCAGGGGAACTGATATCTGTAGTCTAAAAATCAATTATAAAATTGGGAGATCTCCAGGCCCCACTTGGAGTTAGGTAACTCTATACCCTGTACCTGGACTGTTTGAAACCCCAGTTCATAGAATCATGATTCTATAATTCTATGAATTGGAATTTCAAACAGTCCAGGTACAGGATAAAGGGCTGCCAGCTTACAGGTGGGGCCTGGAGATCTCCCAATTTTATAATTGGTTTCCGCACTACAGAGATCAGTTCCCCTGGAGAAAATAGCTACTTTGGAGGATGGACTCAATGGCATTATACCATGCTGAGGTCTCTCCCCAAACCCCACCCTCAGGTATTTCCCAATTCAGAGCTGGCAATCCTGTCCCATTTGTCACCGTTTTTTTTTAAAAAAATGAGTTATCAGCTACGTTGGCCTAAATCTATGAAGACTCCATTCTTGTTCAAAGAATAATCCATTTCATTTCCTTTTACTGAGTTGTTCAATGGGCAGATTAAAGCTATTTGTTACAGATTAGTTCTGAAATGTATAATATAATATAACGTACCAAGCCACAGCTCTGGAGCTCAAGCTCCTGTGACTCCCAGATAGTTGCTGAGCAACTGTTGTGTTACTTTTTCTTTCTGTTGAACTCTGTAATGGCACAGAAGATAAATGGTAGCAGTGTAAAGACTACAGAAAGCCAGGATGGTGCTCTATAGAATTCATTACTCCTTGAAAATTATTTCTGGAGATGCTCTTGGGATAGGTTTACCCTATTCCTTGCCTAAACTGCTCTGTATAACCCCTCTTAAATTCAGAATAATATGGGTGTTGTATTGATGCCACAAGAGAAATGGATGTTAAATAGACTTTGGCTAAGAAAAGACAAAAGGAAACATATACAATACCAACCAAGACAAGACAGCAAACAAAAGCTATTATTCCATTCCCCCTCCTGTCAAGCACATTTTAGGTCTACATACAATTTCCTGGGGATCAGAACAAATGCAAGGCTTTCCATGATCTTTGTGAACTTGGCAAAACAACCAGAGCCCTGTCTGTGAAAAAAATGTGATCATTATAATAGGCCTATCACACACTGGAAATAATATATATTTATTTGTGACTTTTCAATTATCTCTATAGAAGACACTGTAGTGGAATAAGAAGTCACACTACAATTTTGTAAAGATGTTCTCAGAAAGATTTTCATAATAGGCTCATTTTCCCACAGACACTTATTGAATATAGGAAAAAGCATGCCAAATTGGACTTTAAAAATAGAAGAAAGACTGTTCAATAAAAAAAGAAAGAAAATAGCAACACTTAGGACAGCAGGTGGTAAATTGAAAGGGGGGGGAAGAGACCCTAAATAATAAAAGTTGACATTTTCTGCTCTCCATCTGCATACCACACAATTCCTATGTACGTCACCAAATGAATTTTTACCTTTTTTGAACAGTTTTTATAGAGAACAACTGAATTTCACTTTTAACTGACACAATACAAACAAGTGACAAGGTATTTCGCTTTCTATATACCTAATCGAAAAGAGCAGATTTGATTTATACCACCCCTTTCCCCCTAAAAGCCAGAAGCTGCAATAACAGTGTGTTTTTAATAGAAATATAAGAGGAAATGGTTTAATTTTTGAAGACCACAAAAATATTTAAAAACAAAAAAACAAAAACAGAAAACAACTAAATATAGAGAAGAAGAGATTGGATTTATACCCCGCCCTTCACTACCCAAAGGAGTCTCAGAGTGGCTTACAAACTCCTTTCCCTTCCCCTTCCCACAACAGACACCCTGTGAGGTAGGTGGGGCTGAGAGAGCTCTGACAGAAACTGCTCTTTTTCAAGAACAGCTGTGCAAGAGCTATGGCTTGCCCAAGGTCATCCAGCAGGTGCAAGTGGAGAAGTGGGGAATCAAACACAGTTCTTCTATATTAGAGTCCGTGCACTTAACCACTACACCAAACTGTTGTATATTTCTACTCTGAACACATCAGCTTCAATGCTTCCTCCATATCAGTCAGATTAATTCACAAAGCTGAAGAAACCCAAAGCATACTGGGTAAGATCCAGACAAGGATAAACTAGTATACTGATCATCTGTTGATTTAGATGGGAGACCACATTACATGGTTTACCCCCTGAAGTGACATCATGCCATCTCGGGAAAGCTTTACTTGGTGCCTTGGGCTAATTTCAGCAATTTCCTCCCTATCTTAACGACCATGACAAGTACCCAGCCACAATACATACACATCTAACTTCCAAATCTCTCCTTAGACACTTTCTATGTAAAAGGAGAAAACTCCCCTCCACAATGCAAGCATTTCTTTTGAGGCTTGCACGTCCTCAAATTTAAGCAATTTCCTCCCTATCTTAATGACCACACATAAATTGCATATTTTTAATCCCCACATATAAAAAGTTCCCCCTCCAGTCCAGCTTTTGTAGCTGGTTGTGGATTTATCCTGTTACCCCAGCCTTACAGTTGGCCCCTGATCTCTCCAATCCCAACTCTCCACTCCAGGGACCTGCCAGTGCACTCCCCTCGCCTGGTCAGTTTCCCCTGCCCACATAGTTTCTTTGCTGCTGAGGACAACCCCCCTTCCCCCATTTCTCTTCAGCTCAGGCTTGTGTGTCTTACTGTCTCTTTGAGTGCGGTCACACGTGCCAGATAAAAAGGGAGGGGAGAAGCGAGGCTATTTCCTCTGGAAGAATTTGACCCACAGTTGCATGATCACACCTCCCTTTGAAGCTGCGGGTACAGTCCATCAGTGTGTGATCAAACGCAACTGTGGGTGAGTCGGGGTTTTTTTGTGCTGTTTGTTTTCCATGCGCTGAAACAAGGGATCAACGAATCGCACCTCCACACAGAGGGCCCCCTATGGAGTTTGTTGTGATGCACATACTGCGAAGGGGAAAAGAAACAATGGCACTGAGTCAGGATGGCTTGATCAGACCATCCCGATGCCATGAGAGCACACTGGAGTGATCAGACAGGGGAAGGTCTGTCTGGGGCCAGCACAATCCGTTTACTACCGGATTTTCCCCGGTGTCTTTTAACTCTGCTTCTGCAGTGGAGCAGAACAGGTTGCCGATGGTTGCGAGCTGCTTTCCAGATGTTGTCTGATTGAGCCCTTTAAATCCGCCTGGCATTCGCACCTATGTCGGGTTTAGTTGTGTGTATGATCACAGCCTTTGTAGGTTTAATTCCCCTGTAGGCAGGCAGTCATTTCTATGGAAAGGTTTTTGTGTGTTATCCACTGCATCGCCTTTTCCATTCTGAAACTTTCATTACTGCTTTTCCTATATTACATAGATTAATTTGGTCTCTTTTTCTGGGCATAAAATAAAAAACCTATTTGTTTAAGAGCCTTTCCCCCTCTATTCTTCCAAGTGTCGATCTGAATCTGACCTTGGTATACATAGGCTAACAATACTTAATATATAGGTGCCCAAAATACGTGTTTGTTCTGTGAAAAGAAGGGACACCTTTACACATTATGGCCCTGATCCATGTATACTGATTTGGGTAACAATGTAGCAAAGTAACATAGGACAAAGAGGGCTGATCAAGAATCTTTCTTTAACACAAGTTGATGTTTGATGCAAAGAGACTTTGGGTTACTGGTATTCAATCATGCATTCCTCCTCCTGAAGCATGAAGTGATAAAGGCTATGAACCATCAGGCCACATGATCTACTGTTTCCTACTTATGTCAATCGGCTTTTGAATTTTAATGGTTTGTATATTATACTGTAGTTTTTAATTGTAAGCCACCTCAAGCAGGACTCTGAAGAGGTGGCATAAAGGCTACCCATAAATCTGACAGCACCTACAATAGTGCCAGCAGCTCCTGTGGAATTTAATTTATATCCAAAACTCTTAATCTGTGAT
Source organism: Lepidodactylus listeri (assembly GCA_029233225.1). Classification (NCBI taxonomy): domain Eukaryota; kingdom Metazoa; phylum Chordata; class Lepidosauria; order Squamata; family Gekkonidae; genus Lepidodactylus; species Lepidodactylus listeri. The sequence goes on along the minus strand of JARCFY010000002.1, from coordinate 42,925,523 downwards.
TACTGAGAAATCAAAACCTTGCTTTTTATATTTAAATAAGGATACATCAGTAGTAGATTTGTAAACAAGGAACTACAGAGAGCAAATAAGAAGAGACCAAGAAGAATCTTTTACCTGACAGGTGCTCCACGAGACTGTGCTGGCTTCAGCATGATTGTGATGGTTGTCTCTGTCTCATTCAGAGGAGAGTCGGTGTCATATTCTGGCATTGATGGAGCTGCAGAGCAACAAAATAATCCATGCATTAGTTATATCATGAGATCTGAAGTCAGTCACAGTGTACTGACAGCACAAAGTCCCCCGGTGCAGTCAGAAGGACACGCAATAACAACTTTCCTGATCCTGAACAACCATTTACCCTGCTGTGAGTTCTGTGATGGCAAATAGCAGGATACAATTGTGATGAAAACAGATGAAGAAACAAGGTTGTGCAATATGGTGCCATATGGTCGCCTAAAGTTAAAGGCAACTTTAACACCCTCAGCGTTACTGTATGTTAGATGACATTTTTTTTGCATAGTATTTTCCTAAATGTTATCTTTAAGACAAGCAGCATAAACTGATTTTATTTAACTCTTGTCGACAATCTTGAGCTGCAGTTTATTCCTTTCAAGAGCTTTTTATTAAGGAACTGGCACACTCAGTGTACACATGCTATCATTCTGCAGTTTCTCGTGCACTGTGCCAAACTGTGCTTTGAACTTGGGAGAGTTAAAAGAAGAGCTTTGGAGGCATCTTCTGAAAAGGAAACTCTCAGAGGTGCAAATTAGTAGCATACATGCTTCCCTATGGATCAGGGCCATTAATTATAAACTCGCTAAGGATCTCACGGCTGGCTTATCCTCTCATCTCCTGAAAACTCTCTTATCCATATTTATATGGGTTACTTCATGCTACATAAAACAAATGTTAAATAGCAGTAATAGTAGAGTCACACAATTAAACAAGACTGTTGGATTTTTATACCCACTTATCAAAGGTATACTCAGAATACTTTTACATATACTCAGCAAGAATGGTTGCACTCATAATGGTCATGATCCAGCTGGTGGGATTCCTCTAACACAAATGTTGCCTGGCCCACTGGAAGATTGCATAGTATGCACATATACCAGAGGAACCATTTTAACAGAAGTTTTTAGATGGACCATGAATGGTGGAAGGAGGAACCATGAGAGGCAGCAAAAAATATACTGGACGAGTTATATGTAAGGAAGGATAATGAGAAAATCAGTATTATCAGCTGTGTGAAATGCATTCTCAATGCACATGCAAAATATTCCACATCCCCAATTAATGGGCTGGCCTTGCTGGCTAGGCAGGGTATAAATCCAAATAAATAAATAAAATAAATATGCATTCTACCTGCATGATTCGTCTACATAAAGTAGTTGAGCTGATCATTTAGCTAACAGTGCTGAAATCTTTACTGCTGAATTTCCAAAATCCTTTTTAGTGGCCAATAAATAAAATGTGCATACTGTAATTAATGACTAAGAAACAAGAATATGACAGGCTCATTCAGAAAGTGTTGGACAAGGGAAAGAGGTTTCATATATCTAATACATGACTTGATAGACACAGAGAATGGGGCCAGGTACACACATTAGATATTTTTTCAAGAGACTTGGGAAAAAAACACAGGTTTGCAGAAAAATCCAAAATTAAAATTCACGTTAAAATGCTGAGATCTTGCAATGCTGTGTCATGTGATCTCAGCCCCCATTTTTAGGGAGGAAACTGAACATCACTTAAGCCATTCAGGCTGAGACAGTGGAATTGTAGACAGGTGGATAGGCGGGCAAGGGAGAGTAGGAGCTGTCACCACTGCTTCAGCCAGCTGGTCTGAGGTGGCAGCTCTTTAAGGGTAGCTGCCGCTTTCACTGCTGTTCCCCCTCCGCTGCTGGTGTTGCAGGTGGGCAAAGAGTGAAAGCTACCATAGTCTCCCCCCCTCCCGGTGCAAGCTGATAAGGGTAAAGAGTGCCACTGCAAGAGGGAGGGAGCATGGAAACTGTTGCCATCGCCCCCACTCTGCTATTGGTGATGTGGGTGGGCAAGGAGGAATGGAAACTGCTGCAGCCCCTTCCCACTGCCACCTCTGTCACATCAACCCGGCTGGCCTGTTAGGATGATGGGATCCTTCCCCGCAAGTCTTGTGAGTCCCCACTTGTAATATTATAATTTAGTTAGTATAATTTAGTGTAGTTTACTGTTAGGTTCCTCTGAAATGAAAACTGGGATGGGGGAAATCTAAGTGGGAGAGGACATGCTTTTCATCTCTGAAGCCTGATCACTGTCTTATAATCACAGTGATTTTGCCTGGGAAAGCCACGAGGCTTCCCAAAGTCTGCACAGCTGCCCTTGAGATCTGTTCCTTGCTGACATTGAGAATGCCAGATAGTTGGATGTACCATTCATCTTTTCAGATTTTTTAAAGAAATTCCAATATTTACTAGTGGAATTTGTCCTTAAAAATCCAGAATGGAATAGTAACTCCTCCAAGCTTGAACTACAAAAATTAGGACAGAAACTGAGTGCTCTATCTTTCCTTATCAGGATAATACCTGCAATTTTAGTTGCAATCCGCGTGGTGATAGGAGGTCCAAACCCCTTGATTGTGCTGGCTTTGATGGTAAACGAGTATGTGGTCCCTGGATATAATCCTACAAACAGGTGGTGAGTTTCATTTCTTAGTTTGAAGACCTTTCCTCTCTGGTTGGACAGGTCAGCAGTGGGATCTAGAGAACCAACAGCCTTGTATGTAATCTGAAAAAGAAAGTTATGATGGTTCTGTAATTTATTAAGCATTATAATGCCCTTTCCCATTTAAATCCTTCATACTGGAATGACTGGAAAAATATATAGTAGATGTGGACTTAACTGGTTTGTATTTATGTGCCATCACTCTACATTCGCTTGCTTTTTTAAAAATATAAAACATCGTCAAATCATGGTCAAATCGTCAAAACATGGTACACATTTTATACTGGCTAAAGTAATATGTTTGTGAATGTTGGTGTTTATTGGCAATATAAAACACTTTAAAAGCCCAGTGGAAGGCAGGGGGGAAGCATCACTTCACTGTTGAAAGGGCCACTGAGGGATCTAAACAGCCATGAAAAATTTGCAGGTCCCAACTTGTGTATTGTTTCATACAGCACTGATAGCAAATTCCCACTTCGTTCAAATGTAAAAGAGAAATCAATTCTGTTGAACCATCTGAATATCTGTGGTAAAACGACAGTGACTGAAGAAATCTGCAGAAGTCCTTGAAATAATCCTGTTGATACTGTAGACAAAATAAAGGACTAGCCTGACAAGACAAAGGAAAGGTGTCTCAAAACAGTTAGAGAACCTGCCATTAAGTTCTGTGACTTTGAACGTCTGTGGTCTCTGGGCTACACTCTAGAGCCCTTCCAAAATAAAATCATCAAAGTTACCGTTGGAACTGAAGACTAAAAACATATACTGTGTGAGGAATGTTTTCATAATGTTCTAACCTTGAACTCACATTACTATGACGATAATTTGAATATATGAAAGAACCTGAATATTCTGCAGTATATGGGACCAGGTTTGCATTAGAACAGTTTTTCTCAATTACAAAAATGTGTGATTCATAGCAAAATATTATACAACAAGGAGAATCTTTCACTCATCATAAATAGCTTTCTTACTTCAATCCTGGTGCTTGGTTTCAGAACATTTATAAAATGTCAACCTGAGAAGACTGGCACTGTTGTACAACCGCAGGAAAATGTTCATGATGAGTACATCTATTGCTGGGTCACTAATATATCTTTAGAGAGCTAGAACCCCAAAGCACACTTCTGAAATTCTGTCTGAGCTGCATTATGCTTACCGGTGGAAACTTTGCTGATACACACATACTCAGAGGTAAAACTCACACCTTATTTACTAGCCAATTTCTTTTCAGTGTTCCAAATTCAATCTAAAGGTGGCTCAATTTCAACTGAGCTGTCAATATAATTATACCATGCTCTAATGCTCCCTTAACCTTTCCTGATATTACACGATCTTCACTTATTTGTAATGAAACATTGTGAATAAATCAATAGATGTTAATGTGCACATACAACTTCATTTTTTATGAAAGCCTTCACAAAAATCAAATTCACAGATGTATGAGAAAGTCTTTGTGGGGGTGGGGGGAACAAAACCACTGCTTTAAATCAAGGGGAAAATATTGCATGTCAAACAAACCACACAAAAACCCTCCATAATATTCACAATCAAGGTCCCTTAAATTTGTAACCATTGGTCTTTAAATAATACACATGGGAAAACATCACAAAATGTGGTTAATTCTATTTTTTAAAATGAAATTAGTTACTCAGAAAATGTAATAAAATTATAAATGTAAAACTGTACATTTTGACTAAATTAGATTTAACAGTTACTGCTGGTAATTAATATTTTAAAAGTCCATCTAAAATTTAGCATTTTATATGTCAGTGATGGCATTATGTATGTACACTTAACTCTTTCCAACTGAAATCACCGGTAGTATTCAAGAGGGCCTTTTGCACAGGAAATAGGGCTGCACTGTAAAAATGTAGTTTAAAAAGAAGCTTGGGGTAAAGAGCTAAGGACTGTAGTAAGTAATTCTTACTATCTGTTGCTGTAAGTAGGTTTCTACTATGTAATTTTTGAATTCTTTTAATGTGTCACATTAATACTTATGCTTTGCTTCAGCTCTGATTGCAGCCAGATTTCTACAAGTCAGATCCTATTGCACTGTCTGTTGGATGTTCTACCCTATAGATTGAACTGACCTTCTGTGTACTTCTCCTTGAGTTCCAGTGAGAAATACAGACTATAAATAACATCAATCAATCAATCAATCAATGAGTGCTTAATGTAGCTCAATAGCATGCCATGGTTTGCCAAAGTAGAGGTAGCTATAAAAATGAGCATGAAAGTTCTTCTAGCTCAAGCCCATAATAAAATAAACCATCCTAATGACAAATAATCATCAGCCAGAAGAATTTTACAAGGGAATTTCACGTATGCACACACACGTATTGGAATCGTCAAATCATTTGAGTCCAACTTATAGAAAGGACTACTACCAAAGTCAAAGTTTCAAATAAATGTTGTTGTTGGTATTGGTCTCATTCTAGTAAGGTGGTAATCAGTGATGTATCACCAAGTGTAGAGTGGCCACACCAATCTGTGATGGGTAAGATAGGTGGAATGAGGGTGGTGCTGGTGCACAGTGACACATCATATGGCATTTCAATTACCACAGAACTAATTAATCCCCTGCTACCAGTACAGTAAGATATGGAGATATATAGTAAAGTATTGCAAGTGATGCTAGGGTGCACAAGTAGCAGATCATCTCAGCTTATTCATTTATGGATATACACAGAACAACAAAGAATGCATTCTCCAGCTTTTTTAAATAAAACAATTCTTAAAATAGATGCTAAAAATTGTATAGTGTAGAATGAGGGTAGCTATGCTGAAGGGCTTTATTTATTTATTTATTTATTTATTTCATTTATATCCCGCTTTGCCAGAACCAATTGGCTCAAGGTGGTGTACAACATAAGGCAATAGAGCCTTATGAGAATAAACTGAGACAGGAGGGGTGAGAAACTTTTCTAGTGTTTAATCTATAGCCATCTAGTCATTATGGGTTTTGAAACTTGCAAAGAAACACCTATAAAATGCATTCAAAAAGGGAGGGGGTTAACTGTGTTGAAATAAGGGGTGTGTTGCATTTCCTCTGATGCACCTCAGCGACTAAGGGCATTCCTCAGGGTGTTCTTCATACTCACTAGATACAAGTGCAGAATCTGATAACTGGCACAAAGCTAAGTATGCCCCAAAGGTATAGTACAATGTCCAGAACCCACCAAGTTTTCAGATAACTGGACTACTGAGTGGTCAAAAGATTGCTCCAGACTCACCACAAATGGATGGACTGCTGATCAGCTGGTGGGCAGGATGCCAGCACTGCTGGAGCAGTGGGAAAATGCTGGTCATACCTTGCCAGATGGACGAACAAGCAGAGGCTCCCAGGTATTGATCAGTTGCAAGGGCGTAGACTTTCCAATTTCTGGGGTGGGGGGGTAGGGCTGGGCTGTCAGTTCCCTCCCTCTCCCTCCTCCTCTGCTGGCAGGGTGGCTGTAGGGCACCGCCCAAGCCATGGCTTCTGCACTCTGGGGTGAGTGGCCTGCTTGCTACTGGGGCTGAGTGGTGGGAGGCCTGTGGCGGGTCCCCGGGTGGGTGGCGATGGAGCCAGTGGTGGCAGTGCTAAGCACCCTGGTGTGGTCGGCAGCCTTCTGGCAGCGCCTGTCCAGTCCAGAGGAGCAGCAGTGCTGGAGCTGCTGAGCTACAGGATGGTGGGCTGCATAGCAGCAGCAGTGCTAGAGTGCACCTTCTGCTTGCCATATGGGTGCTACTCGGCCAAGCTCTTTACCTGCCTGGCCTCCCCCCCCCTGGGCCAGAAGCATAGATCCTTCCCTCGCCGGTGGGCCCCCTTAGTGTCAAGGAAAGTGGAGCTTGTGAGCCAGAGGAAGGCACACCTGGCCTCCCCTCCCCTGCACCTGTAGGTGTAGTGGGTGAGGAAGAGCCAGGAGGAGGGGGTTCGGCCAGTGGAGGAACTGGGCACCATCGCTGCAGAGGACGAGGAGGAGCAGCAGCAGCCAGGAAGGAGAGAGCCTCCTGCACCACCCAGGCCAGGCGGGTAGCACTGGTTGCCCGGGGGGGGGGGGGGCGGGTTCATTCACCCTTGGATAATTTCAGGGGGCCCAAGCTCCCAAGCCCTCCCTGTAGTTGATGCCTATGATCAGCTGTTTGGCACCCATAGGAACAGTTCTGGGAAACACTCTGACCCTTGTGGAGGACACTGGGACTGTCCATGTCAGGCAAGGCATCCTTATGAGGCTTTCCTGAGGAGGTTTAAGCCTTAGAAGGCTGGACTGAGATGTAAATCCTTGTAGCCCTGGGCTGAAAAGGACTCACAGGCCAGCTCCAGAGCTGCTCACTCCAGAGGTGCTCATGGAGAGGACAGAAGCAACTTGGAGAAGGAAAAAGCAAAACAGTGAAGGCTGAGAGCCCCTCTCTTCCATGGCTGAAGCTCAGTGAAACCCTTTAATGGCAGCCTGGTGATAGAGCTAACTACATGCAAATGCAACAGGGTGTTCCAAGGAATCATGTTAAGAAGAACTATGGCAGCGCGTCAGCACCTTGAACAGCTCTCTGCCATGACCTTTGTTGCGTTAGCCATAGTCTTAGGGTCAACTCTTCTAAACTGGAATCAAATGAGCTGGAGAAGAGGTCTCAGAGTTCCTTCAGATCTAGAACTCCTAGCTGTCAAGACTACAACCAAAGAGCCTACAGTTGGGAACTCGCCGCCTGTGTCACCAGTAGGCACTCTGGATCCAGTGACAGCTATATCATACCTGTGCTGGGCCAGGTCCTGGACCACCAGCCTTCCAAGCTCTAACCTCAACCAATCAGAAGTGCCCAGCAGTGCCAGACTTGCAGTCTGTTGAGCTAAACCAACACTCCAGTGGACTGTGCAAGATTCTAATCCAATCAAGCACCAGCCAGATGAGTCCCAGGAGCTTCTTTGGGGCTGATTCCCTCTATTTAAGCTGGGAAGGGACAACAGTGGGAGGACTTCTAGTGTCCTGGCCCCACTGGTGGACCTCCTGATGGCAGCTGGTATTTTTAGCCACTGTGTGACAGAAAGTTGGACTGGATGGGCCACTGACCTGATCCAACATTGGCTTCTCTTATGTTCTAACTTTCTTTGAATACTGTCCCTTGACTGCCATTCCATTAGCACTGCCTATATCTGTCCCCCGTTAATCTCCTTGTATCTCCAGCACTTGCAAAAATAATATAATACAAAGGGAAGGAGGAGGGGGAAAAAGACAAAGAAAAATCTTGTAGCCATACTAAAGGTTGCAAATGAAGGACTTGGTTAATTTAAATTAAGTACTTACAAGGCATGCATTGTTCCTAGCAGAGACTGTGTGCATGTGTTTCATGCTGAAATGAGGCATTTATGGCACAGATTACACCTAACCCTGACTAGAGTATATGTCAATTATTGTGATCCCTTCACCACACACCCTAGTGTATTGTTCTTCCTTACCTCCACTGAAATTCTGTCTCCACTGAAATTCTTACCTTCACTGAAATTCCCTTCAGAAAACACAGCCTTGCTAGCCTCTGTGTCCCAGTTCTGATGCTATCTTTGAGTCAACAGCTAGCAAGCAAATGATTATTAATGTGGCAGGAGCCAAATGGTCTTGTGACACTGACGAGTGAGAAGAGAGACTCAAAAAATCACTCCATTTGTGACCTTGCCAGGATCTGAACCTCAGACCTCCAGGGAGTGTATCTCTTGTTGCTTTTTTTAAAGGCAATTATCATGCAAACCAAAAACCCTGGAAACAGGGCTATTTATATGTTGAGTCTTGTCACATCGTTGTATGTCTAGTGTAGATGAGGGAATAAACTAAAGATCCTCTGGTGGCTGTTAGAGGTGTCAGCTTCCTTGCCAAAGCATTTGAGCAACAGGAGACATGAAGAACATACCTCATCTGTTGTGATGGAAGACCTTGTTAGCTCACATGGCCATGCACCTCTCAAAGCACTAAATACTGACTCAGTCTCCCCTGAGACGAATATGAGTCCTGAATAATGAACAGTTGCAAACCCACCTGCAGAGCTACACAATGTCTTCCTGTATATGAACAGAGGATCAGCCTGACATCATGAAAATAAAGGCAAGAAACCTTATCACTTGACCCCCTCCTTCCTGTTAATTAAATGACAGCTCATTTTCCTGCTGCTGGTTTGATTTTAAGACATTATCAATTCTGAAGCTTCAGTTATTGCTCCCATTTTTTTCTGAGTCAGTTAAAAATACTTTGCCTACTACCATTGCTTTAATTTAGCCCCAAGAGCAGGAGTAATGAAGACCATTAGATCAACATTTCTAACATGAAAGACAGTGGTTGAACTGTGGTATCTGATCCATGGAATTCAAAGTTGTTGAAGAGTACTAAGAGGGAAAGAAAAGATATATTTTCTGTGGATTTGTGACACTATGGAATAAAGAACGGTATTAATGAGTGAATTGGATTTTTAATCCATCCAATTGACAAGAAGTCAAGTTTGAACTTTCAGTACCAATCTGCAATAAAAACATGTTTATATCTTTCAAAACAGAATACTCATTAAAAGTGGAGCCTCTTTTCTCCACCCACTAAATGCTTGTTCAATGTTTTATAGAACAATTCTTTTGTTCTAGAAGGAAAGATGCCTTAGCAAAAAACACACACACACAAAAAAAGTATGGAAGCAGAGCAACAGGAGATTTCTGTTACACATCAAATTATTAATATGAAGCAAAGTGTCCATCAAAGTTATGAGATTCATTCATCCCATTTAAGAAGGGATGTAAAAACATTATTATTTAGATAACCTTCAGCCAAGGTACTCTATTTGCAGGGTTTTCTTTTTCCAGATTTGAAGAATCTATGAATACTGGTAGGTATCTGAAGATGTGAGTAGTGACTCATGAAAGCTCATACTCAACCACAAATTTTGTTAGTCTTTAAGATGCCACTGGACTCTTACTCTTTTCTACGGGTAGCATCTGTTTTTGTGCTTCTGGTTTTTGGTTTGGTTTTAAGAATTAATGTCTTTGTTGATTATTTCATTATTTGTTTTACTTGTTTTCCATGGTACAAATTCTTGGAACTGTTCATGTATACCACTTTGAACAAACAAGAAAGGAGTTATATAGTTGTTTCTAAATATAAATTTCTCCTATAGACATCCTCCACCAACCTCTAGGCTCTGATCTGGATGGTCCAGGCTCAGCTGATCTTGCTGGATCTCGGAAGGCAAGCAGGGTCAACCCTGGTTAATAATTGAATAGGAGACCACCAAAAAAAAAAAGCCAGAGCCGCTATGCAGAGGTGGGTGATGACAAACCACCCCTGTTGAACTCTTGCCTTGGAAACCTTACAGGGTTCCATAAGTTGGCTGCAACTTGACAGCATTTTTCACCACTGCTGACCTCTGGAGAAAAAAGGAAAGTGGTTCCAGTGGAGGCAATACATTTCCCCAGCTCCGGACACTGTTCTCCCAAATATCATAAACAGGATCCTGACTTTTCCTCAGCTGCATTCCTAACTGCCTCCCTACTTTCAATGTTTCCATACTATGTAACTGCTATGGTCCCATTTACTTCTTATTAAATAATGATGCATATACACCTCACCTCCTACATCAGAAGTCCAGATTTATTTATTTAGAAAATTTATATTCTCCATCTCCAGAAACCTGCTTAAAGTACTTTATAAGTACAAGAAAACAATATAGGGCATTAGAATCATAGAGTTGGAAGGGACCTCCTGTCAGGAGGCCTGACAAAGATTCATTGTTTTCACTATGTTACTGCTCTAATGAAATGTTACATGTCTCCTTCTCTGTCCTTCCCCCCCTTCCCCGAGCCCTCACCTTGAAGTATATTGCTTTTAGCAACTCTGGACAATGTAACCATTCTCAGCCGGGAGGGTGGCGACTCTGCATTCTCACATGTCACTAAGAAAACAAATGGCTTTTCCTCCCATGCATTCCCTCCTCCTCTTTCCTGGGACTGTGAATGCCTTATCTTGTTGTGGGAACCTTGAAGGTCTGTTGTGGCCACTTCGGGCCGTTTGATATGCAAGGATTTAACACATCTGGGTTGGCCAGTTCAGGAAAGGAATTTTTATAACTTTCACACTTCACCTTCCTGTGGGAATCAAAACGGCTCAAGCCTTTTTGCCCGCGTTTTTGTCTCAATTGTGATTGGTTGAATGTCGGGGTTCAAACTGTACTGGAGGGTATATTAATCCAGACTGTCTTTTATGTGGCATCTCTAACAAACATTCGAGAACCTGTCAAGCAGTATTAAGAAATAAAGAACTCTGTTTCATAAACAAAGGTCTGATCTTTTGCTGTTAAGTACAGAAGCCTCACACCTCCACGGTCATCTAGTCCAACCCCCAGCACAGGGCAGGAAATTCACAAATACTCCCCCCCTCCACACCCGCAGTGACCACTGTTCCACACCCAGAAGATGATAAAAAAACCTTCAGGATCCCTGGCTAAACCTGCCTGGAGAAAAAATGCTTCCTCACCCCAAAGTCGCAATTAGCATTTCCCTGGATGTGTAAGAAAGGGCCACAAGAACTAAGCACTGAGACAACTGTTCCTGACCTCCCTCTCATGATCCACCTAAGTTCACAGAATCAGCATTGCTGTCAGATGGCCATCTAGCCTCTGTTTGAAAACCTCCAAAGAAGGAGAGCTCACCACCTCCCGAGGAAGCCTGTTCCACTGAGGAACCACTCTAACTGTGTTTATGTTTAGCTGAAAACTCTTCTGATTTCATTTCAACTCACTGGTTTTAGTCTGACCTTCTGGGGCAATGGAAAACAACTCTGTACTATCCTATGACAGCCTGTCAAGTACTTGAAGATGGTTATCACATCACCTCTCAGTCATCTCCTCTCCAGGCTAAACATACCCAGCTCCTTCATACGTTTCCTCGTTCCTCCTTCAACGTTTCCTCATAGGACGGTCTCCAGACCCCTCACCATCTTCATTGCCCTGCTCTAGACATGTTCCAGCATGTCTATATCCTTCTGAAATTGTGGTGCCCAAAACTTCACATTCTTGCACTACTTCTTCCATAGCTACCCCACCCTCACTTGCCCATCTGCCTGCCTATGCACATATCACAATTACCTTGTATAAGAGGTCCAAACACCAAGTTGTGATGGACTACTTATAAAATGTTGTTTTCCTAATGCAGCAATATTGGAGAAGGGAGGTGAATAGTTAACTTTGCTCTGAAATGTTGAGCTTGAATGACAGGCTGCTCCTTTTCTGTGATTGGCCAGCACCAGCTGAGGGAAATATAAGATCAGCTGTGTGGTGAGGGGAGAGGGAGTTTGTTTTGAGTTCAGTCACAGTTACTGTTCAGTAAAGGAAAAGTTCAGCTAAAAGAGTAGATATCTGAGGAGTCTGACTAAAAAAGTCTGTCAGACAGGTTCACCTTTTGAATAAAGGGAGGGACTCCTGGTCTTAGCTGTGTTAAACATAACCTGAGAAAGAATTCCATCTAAGAATTCAGAGTCTAGCATCAGCTTATGTTTTCACACAGACACCAAGAATTGGAGTTTGAGATTTTGGCAAAGAGTGACTGGGTAGCAGGCTGAAACTCCCAATCAGGCCAAAAGGAATAGGATTATTTTTTTCAGGAAAGAGATATAAGCTTAGTCCAGTTCTACAGGGAACTGGCACTGAGGCAGTCCCTGGTCTGTGGTGAAAGGAAATGGTTATGGATTACTCAGGGGAAAGAAGAAACCTGGTGATTTTGGAAAAGGGGAAATAATTTAATACATAAAAACAGTGACCTTTCTAGAAAACCTGAACAGTTAATAGGAAAGTATATGTAGAAATGTCGTAACTGAAGCCATCTCTCACTGATAAGAACCAAGGATTTGTAAAAAAATAATAATAATAACCTGCTACAACACTATCTTCTTTGTCAACTGAAAAAATAGTTTTACCAATAATGTTTCCCTCAGACTTTCCAATACTTGAGTACCCATACCATCCCTGCCTATTAAATAAAATATTACTGTTCACTGTTACACAGTCTCCAGTGCTGTTTCAAGGGATCCAAAAAGAGGGCTTCTATTTTCTCCTGCCAAGTTCCTGGGCTGTGCAAAAGCCAAATTAGATTCTATCAAATGGTGGAACATTCAGATTTATAATGCCGCAAATATTATCATGCTACTGGTGACCAGCTCAGTGTCAGTACCTGCCATGGGGTGCCTGTTGTGACCTATGTTGGATCTACCTGTTATGCCTTAATACACACATGCCTAATGAGTTACTCTTCCTTTCTGTAAGCCGTCTGTGCCTAATGTGTTACTCTTCCTTTCTGTAAGTCATATGCATTATTATACAAATGCCTAATGAATTCCTGAACACATCCATAATGAGCTACTCTTGTGTCATGTAAGTGTTTATCCGTCCTTAATCCCTTTTCATGCCCAGGACCCCGGCCGGGAGTTTGCAACAGCTAATCAACCTGCCCCACAGGAATGCGGAATCTCTCTCACTGAGCGCTTAGCCCCCGCTTGGCCCCGCCTGCTTGCTTTTTGCTCACATTTGCTTGCTCCGTTCTGCTTAGACTGTTACGAGCGTGCATACTGAGTGTCAAATTATCTCCTCTTGTGTCCTTGAACGGGGGAGGATGAAATACTCTGTGAACTGCATACTTGTTATGTTAATAGGTTTTGAGAAACTGAATTCTAGACTCAGCAACAACTTTTTGCTATTGAGGACAAGTAATCCCTTTTCCCTTCCCCTGGGAACTAGTTTTCCCACGTCTTCCGTGGGAATTAGTGTTACTGTTAGAAGCGCGCCAAAATTGTAGCACACTGATTGGTAGCATACCTGTAGCCATGTAGCAGGTTTAGTATATCTCTGGATGTAACCTATAGCACTTCATTACAAAGAACAAGTGTATGACGCCCGTGATCTTTCTACAAGTAAAGGACTTTTTACCAAAAGACCTGTTGTGGACTATATTCATTGGGACATTCTCACACTCAGTACCGGAAGGGAACTAAGAATTTTGGCGGGGGAAATCTGCCTCAAAGTGGGGAGAGTAACAGGGGTCTGTCATACAAGTCTCAACCAAAACATTGTGAAAATTATTTTTCAAAATTTTACTATGCAGCTGTTTAAACATTAGAGGTAGTAGATAAGTGGTGAGAAAATCTAATTGTTGGGGGACGGACAGACTGTAATCATGCAAATGGAAACAGCTCAACAGGACATGAGCTGAACCATGGATGTTGAAACATAATTAGTCATTAAAGAGTCAGGTAATATCTAATAGCTTCTTACAGAGATTTTGCCTTACATTGCCTCTTACTTGTTTATGGTCTCCAAGCGAATTTCCTTTGGATTCACAAAAATCTCCTCCTTCAGGCTTACCAATAGAATTAAAAAAAGAACACAAAAAGAAAAGACCCCCACTCAACCTCCCCCCCCCCATACCTCTTCTGGTAAGGAAGTATAATTGACAGAAATTTGCAAGAGAAAGCAGATTTAGCCAATCAAGAAATCTTTCTGGCTGAAAGAAATCATTTCATCTACACTACAGTTTGCTACTGAGTTCATCCTAAGATGGTGGGGTGACGAACAACACAAAAGTGGGGAGGCATGATCATTTCCTGTCATTGTCTGTTGGAAACAATGACTCTGATTGCTGTTTGTATAAGCGCCTCTGCAAGTTAGATTGTCAAGCTGCCCCAGATTGGGTTTCTACTTGTAAAGAAAGACTGAGAAGAAGCTGTTTCAATGGAAAGATAGAAATAGGCTGCACAATTTCCCAACCCCATTTTTCTATTTTTGAAAATTAATACTCACATATTTCCTGTCTAACAGTAATTCTGTAAAGTATAGACTTGCTGGCCATATAACGTCTGTGATGGCTAGCAGGCCAATTTGTTCAAAATTAACTTCAGAAACAAATAGGGCAGATTTCCGTTCCCTGCCACGCTTGCCATTCAGAAGTGGGCTGGAACTTCCAAAACCATTAAAACTCTCTCTCTCTCTCTCTCTCTCTCTCTGTGTGTGTGTTGGTGTTCTAACTATATTCATAATCAAGGTGTATCCACAATATTAAAAAGACAAGACTTTTGTCACCTTCCCCCTCACTTCTTTATGAACAGAAATCATTAGTGCAGGACATGTAATAGACAACATTCACCATGTAATTAGAGAGACATTCCCTAATTGGTTAAATTATAATTTCAAAGGTAAGTCTCCTATAGAACTTTTCCTGTTAATGCAGAGTACATGATCACAATAACCAAGAACCCAAATAATCAAAGTAAATGATATGTGCTTCTTTAACATCCCCCCTAGAGGATCCCCCCAGCTTTTGCGCCCCCCCCATCTCTTTCACTAATGAGCTGGAAAATCCACCCCCAAGCGGCCAGATGAGACTGGCAAATTCCCTCTCTCTGCACCAATAACATCCAGAACAGCTAATGTTCAGATGGAAAGGAAACTTTGACCAACAAGGGGAAAGGAGAGCTTTACCAATTCTGACACTTCTAATTTCAGAATTCTCAAAGCAGCTCCAGTTATCATATCCCATCCTCTGTATTTCTGGATTCTTCTTTTACACTCATGGTTTAGCAGCCTCTCTTGGCCATTTGTGTGGAGTGACAAAGATAACTATTTATTTTGCTGCCCCATCGGTGCTTGATTGCAATTCATAGCATTAGTTATGGAAGTACTGCAGTGTCAGTGCCTGGACCTTTTTTTTTCTCTTTTTGGCAAAAAAAAAAAAAAGACAGCTGGAACTGTTGCACCTTGGTAAGTAGCCAGACAGGAAGCCAACTGTTTTAAAAATTTCTGAGTGGTGTGGAGGTGAGTGAGGTTAATTGCTAAGGATGTAGGCTTAAGCTTCTCATGCTGGGAGTCTCAGAACTAAACTGATCTTGATAGGATTTGGCAGGTCTTTAAAAGTTAGACATCAGGAGGAAACGGAAAGTGTAATGCCAGTGAGGACCATATTTGGACCATTTCCCTACCAAAGAGGAAATTATTTTCCTTGGCTTTAAAGTATTTGTTTATTAGTGGATTAGTCTTCTGCTTGGTGTTTATGCCATTCCTACACTTTCTATTGAAATGGACTGGGGGGGGGGGCTATTGAACTTTTTTTATTTCTCTTCATAGGATGTTGTGCAAGCTCTTCCGAAAGTGGCAGCCTACACATCTAACCTCTAGGCAGAGACTCATACTAGTCTCAAGGGATGTAAGCATTTTTGCGCAAAATTTTGTTGCAGAGCATGCAAACATAAAAAATAAGGCTACTACTGCAGATTGTGCACACTGTGAGAAGGAAAGTATACTCAGTAAGGTACACACAAATCTACTGTTGGAAAAATCATAGAAGAGACCCTGAAAAATGACCGCCTTTTTGCAAAAGGAAAGAGATTTGTGTTATCTTGTGTGTTGTTCTGTGTTATCTGATGTGTTGTGTTACCTTGTGTGTTGTTTATTTTCTTGACGGACTGCTATATGCTTTTATGCAGATGCCAACTGTAGTATAGGTCCACTGGAATAACTTTCTAGTAGACCGTCTGTTTTATATATGGACCACTTTGACCCAGTTTCTATTATTAATGCTAACAAACTCTTAGGATCGGTGAAGGCCACTACTTGTGCCCTTGCCCATCCTGGCTTCTAAAATCCTGTAAAGACCACACCAATGAATACTTAGTATCTACTATAAACCAATCACTAACTCACGGCATCTTCCCTTGACCACTTAAAGAGGCGATTATCCCTATGGAAAAAAAAGATGTAGCCAATTACATCTCTAATCTGCCCTTCCTAGGCAAAGTGACTGAGAGAGGAGTAGCAGACCAAGGTCTTCTTGGATAACAAAACTGCCTTAGATCCTTTTCAATCTGGTCTCAGACCAGGCTATGGGATGGAGACAGACTTTTTAGACAATGATCTCTGTCTAAATGTAGAAAAAAGTCAGGTATCCTTGTTGCTTCTGCTGGATTTATCTGGTGCCTTTGACACAGTTGACCATGCCCTCTTGTTGTGACACTTAGGCTGCATTCAGACGACAATGTTAAAGAACAATGAGCCCAGTTATATTTAAACTGAATGAAATTATACCGGAGAATGTCATTCAGACGTCGATCCAGTCACTTGCTTCAGCGCGCAGTTGTTCCATGACTGAATGTCCAGACTTCCCCCACTCTAACTGCAGAGCCCGAGCGATCGCCATTAAAAAAAATCACTGCATGCGCATATGCAGACTGCCACACCAGATATACACATGTGCACATATGCAAAATGGTGTTGTTGTTGTTTTTAAAAAGGCGGTGGTTGCAGTCTTGGCGCGCAAGATCATGATCAGACCTTCAGTAAATCTGTGCCAAAACTGCACCGATCATCTGCCACCGGGCTTTCTCAGGTATCAAAAAACCATGGAGAATAGTGGGGGGAAAATGGGAGGCAGACGACTGGGGCATGACAGACAGATGTTGCTGTCTGATCGTGCACTTTAAATCCGTAAGGGAACAGCGCATCTGAACGCACCCTTAGAGGGAAAAGTAGGCATCAGAGGTTGGTCATTGGACAGGCTGAAATCATTCCTCATGGACTGGACACAAACAATTGACATTGGAGACCAATTATCATCTGTGTGGGACCTATCCTGTGCGTTTCCACATGGTAAAATCCTACTCCCTATGCTCTTCAAACTTTATGTAAAGCTCTTATGGCAAATCATTCATAGCTTTGGGGCTGGCTCTCATCAATATGCAGATGATACACAGTTATACACATCCTTATCCAAATCTCCTAGTGATGCGGTAGAAGTCCTAAACCACTGTCTGGCTGCAGTGGTTAAATGGCTAAGAGTGAACACATTGAAAGCAACCTCCAGAAAAACAGAAATAATGCTGGATGGGAAGGTAAAGGTTTTGAAGCATATTATGCTCCTTACATCTGACAGAATTCATCTGACCTTTTTTGACTCAGTTAAGAACCTTGGGGTTATACTGGACCCAACAATATTGCTGGAGAAGCAAGTTAATGCAGTTGCAAAAAAGGTGTTCTGTCAACTCAGCCTAGCTTGAAAAATGGACCCCTACCTTGAGAAGGCTGATCTGGCCATCTGGATCCATGCCATGGCAACATCTGGATCCGTCCTGGTGGAATGAGCTCCCGGATGACATCAGGGCCCTGCAGGACCTTCTGCAATTCCGCAGAGCCTGTAAAGCGGAGCTCTTCCGCCAGGCTTTCAATTAGGAGCCGCCACTGGGGGAAGGGGCCGATGGCAAATGCCGGGCTGAGTCTCTGGCTGGATAATCAACTGGTGAAATTGCCTGGCCTTGGGTTTGGTATTGCTGTGCGGTGTGTTGGGAGCAATATGGGCCGCCAACTTCTGTAGCTCTGTGTTAGGGTGTATGTTAAGTTAATTGATTGTAACTTATAATGTTGCTATTTTAACGCTGTTTTAACCCTTGTAAGCCGCCTTGAGCTGGCGCACGCTGGCTAGGCGGGGTATAAATCCAAAAATCAAAAATCAAAAAATCAAAACTAGACTACTGTAATGCACTGTACATAGGTCTCCTCTCAAAATCAATTTGGAAACTCCAGTTGGTGTAGAATACTGCAGCTCAGCTATTATCAGGAACTAGATGGAACATACTTATTACTCCCATTTTGCAGTCATTCTGCTGGCCGCTCATCAGTTACTGGGCTCCATTTAAGGTATTGGCTATTACATAGAAAGTCCTTCATGGCCCTGGATCCTCATATCTGCAAAATGATCTCTCCCCTATGTTCTGCCATAACAGCTTTGCTCATCTGAACAGGGGCTTCTTCAGGAACCAACCTGCAAATGGGCCAAATCAACAACTGCCCATGCACATACCTTCTCTGTTGTGATGGTGCTTTGTTAGCCATTAAGGAAATAAGGAAGGATATAAATATTTTAAATAATAAATAAATACAACCTATCCAGACCTTTAAGTTAGGCCAGTAGCTGGTGTGCATGAAAAAGAATGTTATCGTTTCATGTGGCCTTGCTTTCTTTTCATTTATCTGTTCCTTCCTGTTATGACACAGCCTTTCATTTTTGTTACTTACATTCTAGACACTTCTTGGTTTAAAGGTATTCTTTGCAGCCTTTCTGGAAACCGTCCTGGTATCTATGCATTATCAGGATCCACCCCATGACACAGCCTTCTCTTCCTCCAGGGGAACTCCTGGAGGTAGGGTTAGCCTTGTCTTTTTTGGCTTTCCATCATAATTTGAGGATCTGTATAATTCAGAGGGCCTTTGGACAGTTTTGATTAATGATGTATACCACACTGAAGTTTTTTAGTATGTTATTTTTTTTCTTTGCATGTTATTATCATATTTGATTGCAGCGTTCTGCTGCTTTCAGTTGATTGAGATCTCGCAGCATGCTGCTATTGTGCATTATGGTTGCTTTCAGCAGAGTGATTTGGTAGTTTTAGTTTTTAAGTATTGTAATTGTGACATTTTTGTTTTGCAATTTTTTTGTTTATATTCATTGCAAGATGCTTTGAGTTTTGTGATGGGTGGAAAGGCAGAACATAACCCCCCAAATCTACATTAAAAATATGTAGCACACATAAGCACAAAATTATCACTTTTGATGCCAGCTGCCGCAGGGGACTTAAGCACAGGATCATCTTTATGAACAGTCATGAGTGATCACCCAAGGTTTCCCAAGAGCCATGTCCCATTATTTCACTTTGATCACTTCTTAAGGATGTAAAGTGAGGCTCAGAAATGTTATAAATAATAAAATAAATACATGCATGACACCAGCAATCCAGTTAAGCAGTGAAGTGGATAAGCTTGCAGAAGTACACATTTTTCAGGACAGCGTGAGCTGAAGTACTGTGTTTTAATATGGTGTTTTTAAAATTATCAGTGGCATAGAAATAATTGTAAATAGCATGGAAATACTCTAAATAAATAAATGTATAAAGAGGGCTGCAAAGAGTTCCAAAGCTTCTTCCTAATAGGCAACAACATGACAAACTTCAGGGTAAGTGTCTGTAAAGAGTTGCACACTGGGGAAAAAACAACAACACAGTCCTAATATTGTGCATGGTGTTCAGAACTGCCTGTGAATATTCAGGGAAGAGACCTTTGGGTCCTGGAGGCTAGCTCAAGTGAAAAGTCACTGAAAAAGGCACATTTCATGCTAGGGATTATTACAAGAGGGACTGAATGTAAAACAGACAGCATCATAATGTTCTTGCTATAACCATAGGGTCTGGTCACATTCACACAGTACTGTATACAGTTCAGGTTATATCATCCCTCAAAAGTCCTCAAAAAAAGGAGGACTAGTGGTGGGGGGGATGATGCCCCCGCAACAACCTGCACCCGCCTTGCTCGCCCCACACCTCCCCGCAGCTGGCCCGCCAGCCCTTCTGAGGCTCCCGCTTTGCCTGGCCGTGTGTCCCCAGCAGTGCTGCAGGGGAAGGTAAAGAGGTGGAGTCCTCCCCTTCCAGCCCAGCCAGGAGTCACTCCCGAGCATGCCTTCCCAGCAAGAGTCAGTCAGTTAATCACTTGGGCAGAGCATCACTGCCTGCCGCTGCTGTCGGCGGAGTGTCCTTTCCCCCCTTGGGGCAGAACGGGGCCGACAGCTGCAGCTGTCTCGCCCAAGCCCAACTTTCTCATTGGGTTCCCGCTGGCCTCTCACCACCTCCTCCGCTGTTGACCCAGGAATGCTGATGGGGGCCAGGGGGCCAAGTGGGCGGGTGGTGGTGATAGGGGCCTCAGCGCATTCCTCGGAGATCTGCACCCACCCTAGGCTGTTGCCTAGTTGGCCTAATGGCACAGCCAGCCCTGAGCCTTTCCCATCTGGTACTCAATGGGTCATCAAGAATCATTTACATTTAGCATGATGTTAAACGGCCAAGACAAGGCTCGGTTTGACGAAAGATGGTTGGTGGTGTATAAGCGGTTAAGTGTTAACCCTGTATAGACTCAAACATATGTATTTTGAACATGCTTGTATGCAATTTTTTATATGGTAAACTGTAAATATTTTTTTTAAAGAATCATTTACATTTATAGACCATCTCAGGTAAATTCATCAAGCCCCTCCCAAATCAATGTTCACCTCCAAAAAACCAATCAAGGTATTATTTTTGGGGCACACATGTCAACATAGCTCCAGGGAACATTTTCCATATAATTGTACCCCTTTGTGTCATAGCATCGTGTGTGTATTTTAGGACTTGTACATACATCCCCACTTGTTTGTGGACCTTCCCCTTTTCTCCATGAAACACTCATCATTTCACTGCTGCCTCCACAGACCTCTTTCTTCGAGACTGCTAACTGTATAATCTTCATCTAAATTGCTTTCTCCTATCACCTCCCTAATTTCTTCTTAGCTAGCTTGCATCTTTTATGTGTGTGTTTTGCTCAGAGGTTAAGACACTGAACTGCAGACCAGAAAGTTGGTAGTTCGGCAGTTTAAGACCTGAGTGCTGCATGATGGAGTGAGCTCCCATCTCTGGTCTCAGCTCCTGCCAACCAAGCAGTTTGAAAGCAAGAAATTGCAAGGTGGGAAGGTAATAGTGTTCCGTGCACCTTGGTATACAGTCATGTCGGCCACATGACCATGGAGATGTCGTCAAACAGAGCTGGCTCTTTGGCCTGGAAACAGAGATGAGCACCACAACCCTAAAGTTGGATTTTACTGGCTTTCAAGCAAGGGAAACCTTTACTTTTGCCCTTTTATTTCTTTGTTCTTTTTAATAAAACCTTTACTGGTGGAACATCTGCCTGGTTTATTTTGAGAGTTCTCTAAGGGACAGATCCTCGTATATATAGGTAGAGAATCCCAGTAACCCCCTCTCACTCTGTCTCCTTAAAGCTAATTCACCCAATTAAATAGAAGACTGCCTATTTGGGTAATAGCAGAGGGGCAGAAAAGGGAAACAACGTGACAAAAGGATTGGAGCCCCTTTCCCATGGGGAAGGCTAAATTGATACTTTTTGCTTAAAAAGTCAAGTAAAGAGGGATGATACAAGTTCATAAAATATTTTTTTGTTATGGAAAAACTGGATAGACAGAAAATCATCACCACCACCGATCTTAAAGCACTAGAATGTGGCATCACATAATGGACAGTAAATTCAGAACAAATAAATGGAAGTACTTTTTTTACATGTCAGATATTTTATTTATGGAATTCACTACCACAATTGTGGTGATGGCCCTGCCTTAAATTACTTGAAGTGGGTGCTGCACCAACTCATGTAAGATAAGGCTATTAATCATGGTAACCAAATGGAACTCCCACATTCAGTATCTTTCTCAACACCAACTTCCAGGAAGTGGGGGCAACAATGGGAGAAGACTGCTACCTTTTTCATTGCTTATGCGCTTGCCAGAGTCATATAGTTGGATACTATGGGGCCTTTCCTCTGATGCAAGAGGGTTCTTTCAGCTTTCCATATAGTTAATCAATAAGCACATTAGATACTTTTCTTATAGTATAAAATTTGGGAAAGTCCATTTCGGAACCAATTACAACATAATAAATAGCACTGGATATGTATTCTGTGACCTCAGACTTTTCAGAAAGTGCTGTACAGAAGCCCACAGACACACACATCTGATAAATTACTACTCTACTACCCTCCTGAGATACTTGGCACTGCAAGGAGGCTGTATAATAACAATTGAAGAGATCCAGTGATCTGCCTCCTGACTGGGAGAGCAGGAGATATATTTGGCACTGCAGTGAATTCTTTAGCTGTTTTCAGTCTGGAGACCTGCAAGCACCCTTCTTGCAAGAAAGCTGTGATTCGGCTATTAGCTTTAAGAACATAAACTTAGAGCAGGGGTCTCCAACCTTTTTGAGCCTGTGAGAATCTTTGGAATTCTTTCTGACACAGGGTGATGGGTGCAACCACAAAATGGATGCCACAGGAGGCAGAGCCAACCACAAAATGTCAGGGAGTGATAACTCTTCAAACATTGCAGGCAGAAACTCTGCTTGATACCTTTTAACATGAATATAGTGTTTAAAAATATTTCATTGTATACACACAACTTATCTTCAGCCTTGCAGTGAAGATCCTTGTGCTGTGGTGGTTGCTGCTGACTCAATATTTTATTTTATATCTACACAGCCAATCAGATCTCCAAGGGCCAATGGGAAGCCCTGGTGGGCAAAAAACCCACCTGGCCTTGCTACTTTCCAAAAACACTTGGCGGATACCAGGAAAGGCATTGGTGGGAGCCATAGCACCCATGGGCACCACCCGGGGGGACCCCTGTCTTAGAAGCAGCCCCGCAATTAATGAAAGCTGCCTTTGAATTGGCAACATTGAATGGGAAGAAATCCACCTTTGGCAATTTACGACAAGGTAGTAAACTTTCATTATTTCTTTTTTCTTTATATAATTTATATTTTTTTCAACTTTGATTCTTCATTATCTTACCACTGGCTCTGTACGTTTTTTAAAATTGTATATTTTAACACAATTCATAAGGTATTTATACAGATTATGCATGCTGGTTTTACATATAATGCTTATTTATTGATGGACAAATAGCTAACCAGTTGGAAAATGCATACATTTGTGGGGGGGGGGGGGGGAACCTATGTGGAAACAGGAAATCATGGGTTTCTGTCACCAAGAGAGGGGCAAAATTGAAATAGGCATTCTTGGGTCAAAAGAACAAGACTGAGTAATTTGAAATCGTCCTTGATTTTCAGTGAACAGTCTCAAGTAGTTAATATTGCAATATTCTTGCCTGGGACTAAATACTTATGAAGAAAACATGTTTCAAACAAACCTCCATTTCATCTTATGAGAACAGACTGGAGGCTTGAAAATAGAAGTCTTACCAATACATTGGGGAACTGAAAAGAATCATTATAAAGTGACAAAAGACAAGTTTTTATTCATCCAAATTAAGGGTAATTTATTGGGAAAGTAACAATTTGCTTCAAAGCCATTGCCTAAAGACACAACAGCTGAAGCTGGCTTTGATACATTTTATCATACATATTTCTCTCCCACAATGTTTGGTTCGCAAATGACGTCCAGTAGATTGACCTAAATAAATACAAGTTTCCATTTCACTTCCATAAACCCTAAGCTGAACATTTGTCGTGTTTCTTTACTTGCCAGCAGAATTTTTACTCACTGGGGAAAGGGAAAAAAACCCCCAACAACACCTAAATTCAGCTACCTTGGTGTTTCAGGATACCAGAGTGATAAGAAGTAACCATATCTTAACAGCAGAATATTAGCTGAGTGATGGAAACCATGGCCAGCAAGATATAGGGTTGCCTGCCCCCCCCCCCCCCGGCCACAGGCAGGGGGTGTTGGGGATGATTCTCGGAGATCTCCAGGGACCATCCCCAGGGACCACCTGGAGTCTGGCGTCTTTAGCAGGAGATCCCCATCAATTGATTTAAAAAATTGTGGCTCACCATTCCAATAGCTTACAGCAAAGGTAACCCACATGTAAATACACTAAAGAACAAAAACCCAGTTTCCCAGAAAAGAAGTCAACACAATCAATAAAACAACAGCCTTATACATATAAGTATGACAGAACCAGCCAAATGCCCTCTCAGAAGGCACTGCCTTACAGGCCTATATGATGGCTGATAAAGAGTAATTCCACAGTAGACCTTAAATCCTGGTTCAACCCTGTCCCCGAACTTACATTCTACACTACATGCAAGTTCACCCCTGTAATTATCTCGGGGTATTTTTTGTTTCCACATTACACTGAGGTCATCCTGGTTTCGCCCCACACTTGTCCCGGGATAAACGGATGCTGTTATAACCAGGGATAAATTCAAGTGTGTTGCGAGTTGAACTCTGATAAAACCAGGGATGAGATCCAAATGTGGAAAGGACCAAAGATGTAAACTTCCTCACCCTTTCAGAAAGCCCATTCTATAAACAGGAAACAGCAATGGAGAAGGCTCTTAGAGGCGTAGATGATTAAAAAAAGCCAAGCACAGCATGGGCACTAACAAACTGCTCAGAGGATCAACTCAGTAGGCTGCCTTGCCACCCATGGAATGCCACTTTGAAATGCTCTTTAGTTTCAGAAGTTGTTTGCCAGGTGACTTGTGGGACTGGTGTTCAAGAAAATACCAAGGTCTCCAAGAGTCAAATGGTTATTTGAATTCCAGATGATTATTTCTAGATCAAATACTTTCCTAGAATACATGATTTGGCAGTCCAGGGGAGTATTGTAAACAACTGTAGCAATCATCTTTATGACTGATGAGTGATGTGTATTTCAACCAACTCCACATTCTGGTTTGGACAATTTTATTTATTTATTTATTTATTTCTATTTATATCCTGACTTGCCAGACGAACTGGGACAATGGGAAGGGATCAGTCAGAGGGACTGTGTCTTAAAAAAATATCCCTTCACATTTCTCTCTCATTTGTAGATGATTTTACAAAAGCAGCGATTAGCTAAGCATCATCAGAATAAGCTGCTGAATTCGGCCTCCAGTGTTGCATTCAATACACCTACTTCTTAAGCTTTCATTTGTGAAGACCTGCATGTTACAGTCATCTTGATCAGCCCAATGCCAAAACAGCCTTACGTTGTGACAAGAGCCAAACAAACTCAAACACCGAAAAGAGAGAGAGGGGAAAACAGCTGGGGTACAGAGAAGCTGGTGAGTTTCTGAATCCCCTATTCTGCAGGGCAGGTGGACCAGAGGGAAAACATTCCCTCTGAGGCCCCCCCATCCCAGCCAGCCTCAGGGCATGCCTAGCCAGCCCCTGATTGGCTGGCCATGCAGAGAGGCTCTGCAGCAGAATTCTGAGCCCTACAAGGAAAGGCTAAGGGCCTTGGGAATGTTTAGTTTGGAGAAGAGGAGATTGAGGGGGGACATGATTGCTCTTTTTAAATATTTGAAAGGCTGTCATTTGGAGGAGGGCAAGGAACGGTTCCAGTTGGCAGCAGAGGACAGGACCGAAAGCAACGGGTTTAAATTACATGCAGAAATTACATGATATCGGCTGGATATCAGGAAAAACTTTTTCATGTTCAGAGTGGTTCAAGGGTAGAATCAGCTGCCTAGGGAGGTGGTTAGCTCCCCTTCACTGGCAGAGGCTGGATGAATATTTGTCAGAGATGCTTTAGGCTGGTCCTGCATTGGGCAGGGGATTAGACTAGATGGTCAGTATGGCCCCTTCCAACTCTATGATTCTATGAAGGCAAGCAGGGCCCCTGCTGAATACCAGCACACCAGGAAGTGAGGCCTGCTCCCCAGCTCTCAGCACCGCCTCCACAGAGTGCAAAGAAGGCCCCCCTGGTTAAGTCTGGGAGCCACATAACTGTAATTGGACATTACAAAAGCACTCTAGCTTGCTCATGACAGGACCAGTCATGAAATCCTTGGACATATATATTCCCCTGACACACAGACCTCAAGCACAAATCTGAGATTAAAGACTGCCTGCTTTGAAAAAAAGCCACAGCTTGTCATGACATCCAGATCTGTGACTTTAACACACTACTGTTCATTTGAAGCCTACAAACTGGGATTTTTAAACCGGGATTCAACCATGCTTTAGAATCTTGATTTGTAAGCAAGATATGCACTATAATCTGTCTAGGCATCCATCTCAAGAGGCTCATTGAACTGTAGGTTCTTTCAAAACAGCAGTTTCTTTAATTTTAGCTTCTACTGGCGAGAGAGCGAGTTCCTGGCTCATTCTCATCACACAAAAGCCAGAGTTTGTTCATAAGGCCCGAATGGCAGTCAGTAAAACAGACCAGAACTCACAGGTCAGATTGGTCTGTGATATCATTTCTGCATGCCACATACCATGCTAAATCTAAAACATTATATATAAAATGAAGAACCAGTTTTACTTTACTTTCTGTACCTCACAGATGTAAAATGCTGAGCCAACGTACTCTAGCTATGGGAATAAAATAGTAAACTGTCATTACCTGATAAAAATCCACAGGAATAAAAGATGACCCACTATCAACAAAGTATGCAATTTACTGTACAAAAATAAATCAGAACTGGGATAGCAGATCACTTATACAGTAGTGGCTTTTTCCTCTGACATTTTGTTTTATTGCAGTTACATTTTAAGCTGTAAACTGAAGGAAACAATGCAAGAAACTAGAAGGAAATGTCAATGAAAGGACAGTTCTGGGTAGGAATAGGAATTATATGGTTTCAAAGACCTGCTGGAGCGTTTTGATTGCTACATCAAATTCTTATTAACAGAATGAAAGAGCTTTAACTTCCTGGGCATTTAAATGTCTTCTTTCTTGAAAAGTTATTACAAGAAACAGCAATGCGAACACTTTTTTTGGTATTTCAGAATTTTCTGATCATAAATCAAGGATGGACCCTCAAGCCCTGTTTGGATATTACTACCCATGCTGTTTTCTGTTGCATTATATTTTTGCACTGCAGTTTAAGGAGAAAGCCACAAATGGCCTGAATTTCCTTGTTGTAGACATGGTGCTAATTGTGGTAGAAATGTTGCTGCATTTCCTGTAATTGTGGTACAATAAGCTGATCCATTTCACTTGAGATGGGATATAAGGATAAATGAATTTCAAATTATGGTCAACCCACATCTTAATTCAATCTGTACTGTCATATTTTTCCTCTGTATGTGGCAAACTGATAGTGTATATCAGCTCACTGTAAATCTAATTCCTTGACATGGATCACCTGTTAGAAACTATTAGTGCTCAGTCTCCTGATGGGTTGGTCTGCAAGCTGCCCACAATTTGCCTTCAGCATGACTGAACATTTTAAAAGCAAGTTGTCCTCCATTTTCTCCCTCCATCCAAAGCCACAAGCTTCCTTATCTGACTTCTGTAGGTCACATTCTTTAAATATATAAAACATTTAAATCTGACAGTAAAGAATTTACATAGCTGAGGTATTTCCCTGTGTCCCTTACAGCTGCCTGTTCTGGCATTTGTTAACAGGAAAGAAAGGTGAATTGTCTAGATTGAAAAGAATTTGGGCTTGTGTGTTCTCACAAACTGCTGACAACAGCTGATGGCTTCCAACCTTTTACCAAAAGGGGGGAACTTAAAAAAAACACACACCAAAACTCCCACCCCACCTCAAAACAACAACAACAGGCAGATTCTCTATTGGGTATGAGCTCTCCACAGCCAGGAATCTCTCTCTCTCGCTTTCTCTCTTTCCTTCTGCATTGGTATTTCCAAATGCATATACCCCTCTGGTCAATTTCATTTCAGGTTCCTAGGTTCTGAAGGCAGGAGACAGGCTCTACATTAGGAGACATACCAATACATTAAAACTGTTTTGAAAATGAAATTGATCAAAGGTTTCATTGATTCTATCTCTAGTTCATCCCATGAACACACTTAGGGCCAAACGACACCACACATTTTAATGAGCTGATTCTGGCTTCACTTTCCCTGCAGCTGTGGGTAATATAATTTTAAAACTATACTGAGGCCCAATTCAGGTTGAGAATGTGATGTGTGTATGTGGTGGCTTCTGCCTTCCCTTGCACCCTTTACCCAAGCCAAAACAAGAAACAGTACTCTGTGTATGTACAGCTGCAAAATGGGGCAAATAATTTTCAGAAGATGGTTGTTAAGGTAAAAGTGAAATAATCCTATAGAAGTTATCCTGAATGCTGTTAGCACTATGTAGAAAATACCAAGATAGGGCCAGATTCTGGTTACATTTGACATTTCCTGAAGCACTGTGGTTATAATCTTCTTTTTGTCATTTTGCTCTCTTTCTCAGACTAATAAAAGCAGAAACTCCCATCATATCAAAGAGTCCAAAACACTAGGTTGGATCCAGCCAGCCTTTTCACTCATTCTCACCTAACTCCTCTATGTATCACAATCCCCATTTCATATGGCTTGTCAAGCATGTCCATGATCCGTTTCTGGTGGTCTAAGGTTTGGTGGTCCTTTCTTACCAGTTAAAAGCTGATATAATCCAACCCATTGGCAGGAAATCAACTCTAATGAGTTGATTGAGTGCTAAAACTGAGTGTGTACACTCTAATCTGGCAGAACCAGGTTTGATTCCCCACTCCTCCACTTGCAGCTGCTGGCTGACCTTGGGCAAGCCATAGTTCTGTCAGAGCTGTTCTTAAAAGAGCAGTTTTTGAAAGAGTTCTCTCAGCCCCATCTATTTCACAGGGTGTCTGTTGTGGGGAGGGGAAGGGAAAGGAGTTTGTAAGCCGCTCTGAGAGTCCAAGTGAAGGGCGAGGCATAAATCCAATCTGCTGCTGCTGCTCCTCTTCTTCTTCTTCTAGTGTTTCAGCGCCACCTTTTGCTTTTTGACCTGCTGAAACATGACTGGCTGCTGGGCCCAAAGAGAAAACCGCCTAGAAATTCCCAGCAAGCTTTAGGTTAGGAATCCATGACTATTTGGCAATGGGATTGCTACCTTGAGTCTCCAGGCTTTTATGTGTGTATTTACTTCTTCATCTCCAGCAACTATTGGAACCCTGTTTGCTTGGTCTGCTTGCTCTCATCTGTTTCCTTGACTAGGAGAGCTAGGACTTTTTGCAAGATTGCCAGGATTCTGGTCTTGCTTGCCTGGAGCGACTGGGACATAATCTATTGATTTATGACCACATATCAAATAAAGATTTTTTAAAAAAAAAATGTATGTCAGGAACCAATATTATACAGGCAATGTACAATGTGAAGGACAGATGTGCAAGCTGTGTAGCTCTCAGTCAAGATGACAAGCAGATAACTCTCACGGCTGATGCCAAATAACCCAAAACCCCACTGGGCAAGCCTGATGACTAACCATATTGGCTGGAAACTGGGAGGAAATTATTACAACAACAACAACAACAAAAAGATGACACCCTTCTTGAATTCATGGAGGGCTGGACAAGGACAAACTGAGTAAGAGGATAACTGTGTTATAAAGTTGAGGACCTTACAGTTGTAGAATGTAGCTAGGATAAGCATAAATTCCATACATTAAATATTCATCATCAGAATGAGGGCTACTGTATTATCATAACAACAATGTAAAACTGAAGAAATCAAGAAGATGTTCCTTTGAATTAGCTTCTGTTTAAATCCTGGGCTCAAACTCCCATCTTAAGCATATTATTTTCCTGACACAATCTTCAGCACACTCCAAGTCTTTTGTCCACCCTCCAGCCCAGCAAGTGACCAGTTCATTCCAGTTACTTATCCTCAATTTTTGGCTCCCGCCCAATCCCAGCCTTGAAACACTTCTGATGTCATCATTTTTCAGGTATAAATATAGCCTCCCAAACCTCAGAACTTTGCACCAGTTTTTCAGACCATCCATCATCTGCCTCTGTATCTCATCACTGAAAACCCCCAGGGATCTTGAGCTCGGCTTGGTCTCTGCCCTGCTTTTCTTCCTCCTCCTTTGATGGCTGCCTGGGGTCATTTGGCGCACTGAATTGCAATGTGCCCTCTGTTATTCTCCTTCCACTCTTGACTTTCCAAGACTTCCATGTTTTTCGGACTGGCTTATTTTTATTTGGCCTGCTTTATTTTGTTATTCTGTTGCTCAGGTGTTACATTACTTAGGGCTAGGATTACTCTGTATGCATGTGAGAACACATAGCTTTCTGTATGTTTCCTGCTTTTATTATGTTATTTTTCTAAATAAAGATTTAACCATGCTATTTTCTGCCTGTTTATTTCTAAGAATCGCCCCATTTCCATCAGTGGAGTGCTGCTGCAAATTATGGGCCTTGGTACACATAGGCAGTGGTCCATCAACATAAATTTAACCCAGAATATGTATGTATGTAATTGACACTTAAGGAGGATGCTCCAAATGTCAGGGATTGTACATGTGTAGGGCATGTGTGTGGTGAAAATGATGCAACTGAACTACACAACGGAACTACACAAAGTCAGAAATATGACAACCCTCCTACCCATTTCCAAGTGCAATTTCTAAACCAAATGCATTAAGATAAACAGGACAAAATCTGTCACATATTGAGGCTTTGTGGTCAACTGCATTGATTAATTTAGAACTGCTGCACTGGTTAAAACTTTAGTCTTCATTTCATATCACTAGATATTTAGTGAGCTGTTAAAACACACCCACATATGCACACACAGACAAAGTTCACTTCAGGACATTTGGTCAGAAGCACAAATGCTGCTGAACAGAAGGCAACGTTCCTTCATTTGAAATTTCTTCTAGGGAAATGTCTACTGGGGTGGTGCTGGGTGAGCAAAATAAGCAGAACCTTAGAGAGGAGCTCTGTCATGTCAGATGTTAACTTTCTGCTATAAAAAAAATGAGAGCTCTCCAAGGCACTGCCAAGGGAGAGCAGGCTACACCAGATTGCAATGTGTTTAGCTGCTGGCAATATTTATAAGCAATAAATGGTATAAGCGGAAATATTTATGCGCAGAGAATTCAGAGAGTGGTGTGTTGTTAAATGCAATGGTTCTATCTCATTGTCTAAAATGCAAAATCCCTTAGCCAGAAGCAAGAGGCATCAGGAGCATCAATGCGATTTCCATTGGCAAACTCGTATTTATATGCACAGCCCATTCTCAAAACCCACTGGACTTCCTAAAACAAGCAAGCCTCAATCATAACGCTTCTGCCAGGTTTCTTATTAGACTCATCTAATTCCTGCTGCAGCATGTCAGTTTTATAATCCTTTCTTAACCCCCTCCTTGCCAAGTTAAA
Organism: Lepidodactylus listeri; assembly: GCA_029233225.1. Classification (NCBI taxonomy): domain Eukaryota; kingdom Metazoa; phylum Chordata; class Lepidosauria; order Squamata; family Gekkonidae; genus Lepidodactylus; species Lepidodactylus listeri. The sequence goes on along the minus strand of JARCFY010000002.1, from coordinate 42,894,168 downwards.
AGACTGCAAAATAAGTTAATGGTGATATTTTAAAAAAGCCCAACTTGTCAGTTGGTAATTAGAAAAAAAATAGAATAATCAGAATACTACCATTAATAATCTTGATCATTTTCTCTCTCTTTCTCTCTCTGTCTCTAAGAATGAAGAATATTAATGGTAGTATTCAATTTATCCATTGATAAATTGGGCTTTCCACAACATTTTAAAATAAATTTTATGGGTGTTTGATGACGAGTTAAACTTGTCAAATGAAGAAGAAGAAGAAGAAGAAGAAGAGATTGGATTTATACCCCGCCCTCCACTCCCCAAGGGAGTCTCAGAGCGGCTTACAAACTCCTTTTCCCTTCCCCTCCCCACAACAGACACCCTGTGAGGTAGGTGGGGCTGAGAGAGCTCTTTCCCAAGCTGTCCTTGAGGGAACAGCTGGTACAGAGCTATGGCTTGCCCAAGGTCATCCAGCCAGGTGCAAGTGGAGGAGTGGGGAATCAAACCCGGTTCTCCCAGATTAGAGTCCGCGCACTTAACCACTACACCAAACTGAAGGCCTAGCAAGACTGTGTCTGGAAGAAATGACACAGAGAACCATCTGAAGAACAGCTGAATCCTGGCAAAGCTCATGGACTTAGAAGGCTGTAACTCTGTGTAAGATGGTACTATGTCTCCCAACGTTTTTTTCTAAAAATGAAAAGCAGCCATGAGATGCTGACAGTGGGAGCAGAGCAGCAGAGGGGGAGGTCAAATTTCACAGCAAGCAGGGAATTTGAATGTTGGTAGTGGTAGGTATCCCTGGACACAGCCCTACTTTCTCAACATTAAATTATACCGGTTCTCCCTAATGTCTACTGATTTTCCTATACAGTGCAGCAGGAGAAAGTCAGTGTGGTATAGTGGTTAGAGCATAGGACAATGGCCTGGGACAACCAGGTTCAAATTTCTGCTGTGCCATGAAAGCTTTCTGGGTGACCTTGGGCCCATCACAATCTCTCATTAACTAACCTCACAGGGTTGTTGTTGTGAGAATAAAAGTGGAGAAAGATGTGACAAGCCCCTTTGGGTCTCCATTAAGGAGGAAGCAAGATATAAATAAAAAATACAATAAGTGTAGGGTTATCCAAGAGTTTTGGGTACGAGTACAAAAACAAATTTATCGTATTACTGGTTATACAATTCCATTAAGAATATATATTTTTGCTGCTCAATTACGGAATAAAGATTTGAAAACAACTCCTCCTGGATGAAATGAATTAATAGTGAAACGATATGCTGCAACAAGAATGGTATCTACAATCGCCAGTTGGTTTGACAAAATGTTTTGATTTCTGCTTGGTAGAGAAATTATCATATCAACTGGCTCACAGAAATTCTGGTCCTTATTCATCAGATTTTGAATTGGTCCGATTCCCGGTTTTAGAATTTGCATCTGATAATGTTGAGTTATGTCAACTTCCTGCTTTATTTAAGAATATGATATTTTAAATGTTTGATTTCTTGTATTGTGTTGTTAACCTTAGTTTTTGCTAGCTGTGTTGCTGGTACTTCAGAATATATAAATTTTGCTTTTGGATTTTTAATGTTGTTTTGTTGTAAACTCCCCCAAAGGGGGGAAAAATAAGCAGCTTAATAAGCTCTCTTCTGTCATTTTTCTGCTAAAAATCACTCCCCTAGGTGTTTTTTTTTAAAAAACGGAAACTGCAGAGGAAACTTTGAGCAGAAAAACAACCAGAAGGAAAGGGATCAACCTGTCCCCTCACCGTTCCTTACTCCAGACCGCAGCTTCTCAGAATAGCTTTTCATAAAACCAATCATTCAACCAGAAGACTGTTTCTTACCATATGCCATGTAGTATCTAGTTTGGTTCTGATTTGAGGATGATTTTGTTGAAGGAACATTTTTGGGCTAGTCCCTCTTTTCTTCCTGCAAATGGTCTTATGACCTGAAGGACTAGAAGCTGAACCTCCAGGGGGACAGTAACAGCAGATGACACAGACTGACATCCATATTTGCCTGAGGCCATCCACCTTCCATTTTGCACTCCTAAAATTCACACTCTGGGTTGCTGAGGACACTGTGCCTGGGGCCCTGCCTAATACACAGGGATGCTCTGGGTTGCTGAGACTGATATAATATAGCCTTTGTAGCTTCCTTGCTTCTCCCAATCCCCACTGCACCCACAAGAAGCACTGGCAATATCAGCCTGCTTATTTGAGCACTTCCTAAGTGAAAGTCTAAAAAAAAAAAATGCTGGTTTCCATCTAAGATTCAATCACTGAAAAGCATCATAAGTCTTACACTTCTCCTGTTGGAAACTTCAAATTATTAGCATCATTATCCCATTATCCACATTGTTCCTCAAAAGAACCCTGTTAAAAAAAAGGAATGGGGGGGGGGGGGAACCAAACAAACAAACCCCAGGCTTTTCTTTCACAAGGGGAGATAGCAGCTCATCAGTACAATTTCTTCATTTGAGATCTATAAAATAACCCATACTAGCTGTAGGGGATTTTCTGGTCCAAGCAGCCTTTTTTAAAAGGTTTATAATGTTTTTCTTTATTTAAATCTCTTGACCAAAGCAGCTAAGAATAGTTCCACCTTCTCTGCCGCCACAGCCATGTTGCTGCTGGGATTACATGAGTTAAACTAGTAGCAAGCAACCGGGGACTTCCTGAACGACTCTTTTATAAGCAGCCTTCTTGGCACTTGATTACCATGACAGAGGAAGCCAGGAGTCTAAGAAACTCTGCTGACAGCAGAGCAGACCTTTGCCTCAGGCAAAACAGAATGAGTTCCTACAGTTCCCAAATCAGTGTGATTTATAGCCTAAGGCTATGCCTCATTATTTCTGCGTAGCCAAGGTCGTTAGAACATCATGCATTAGTTGTGCAGTGGACTTGCCAATTCCCTTGTCAAGGACGCAGTGGTGCTTTAGTCAAGGAGGGTATCTAATCATCCTGGCAAGGAAGTGGACATCTGTCTCCTGAGTGACTACTACACTCACACCCATAGTAGCTGTGTAGTTGATGGATAAACTATATAGTGGTATATTAAGAGAACGAGTATGCATGAAGTTCTGTTTGGTAAAATTTGGGAATGGGAGAAGCCTACACTGGTACCATAACACACTTTGTAAAGTTGCACTGAGAAAATGCTTCATGAGCGTACTGTGATGTAAAAATTACTCACTGTGGCTTCTTATCCCATTGGGCTATCCACATATTTTCTAATATGCTTATGTAACCCCTAGCTAGGAATGAGGTTGCACTTACAATTTAATTCTTATCTGAAGAAGCAAGCAGTGACTCACAAAAGCTTGTACGCTGCCACAAATTTTGTTAGCTTTTAAGGTGCTATTGTACTCTTGCTCTTTTCTTCTGCTACAGACAGACTAACACGGCTACCCATCTTGATCTAATTTAATACCTGATTACAACTAACTACCGTATTTTTCGCTCCATAAGATGCACTTTTCCTCCCCAAAAAAGTGTGGGGGGGAAGTGTGTGCGTCTTATGGAGCGAATATGGAGCTTTTCTTACCTGTAACAGGGCTCTTTCTTCAGCAGGAACCCAGGGGAACGCCATTCAGGCTGGCATCCCAGCCTTCCCCGCCCCTCCCTGATGGGCCTGAGCTCTTAAGACTTAAAAGGGAAATGGCAGGAAAAACCCCACCAGGCTAAGTACTCTTTCCCTTTAAGTGCTTTTCCCCTTTAAGACAGACAGCAGCAGAAAGTCCCCCCCACAGATTAAGCTCCGTGGCTACTTTGCACAGAAAGGCCTGGCTTTGCATGGCATGCCGACGTCTCTCTTCTTTCCTTTCTCTATCTTTCTTCCTTCCTTCCTTTCCTTTTTTTCTGTCTGTCTGTCTTTCTGTCTCTCTCTCTGTCCTCACCTTTCTTTCTTCCTTTCTCTTTCTCTCTCTCTCTCCTCCTCCTTCCTTCCTTTATCTCTCTCTCTCTTTCTTTCTGTTTCATTTTTTCCTGTTTTCCTCCTCTAAAAACAAGGTGCGTCTTATGATCAGGTGCGTCTTATGGAGTGAAAAATACGGTACATCTTCAAAGTCAGCCCAACATTTTTGTATTAGTGCCAGGCTGTGGATCAAATTAAGCAATCTTAAGGATGCAAGGGCACCCAAAATTCAAATCCTACCCCGAAGTAAATTGTTCCACATATAATTTCCACACAGAGTAACTCACTTAATCCAGACTACAGTATCCATCAATGCAGAGAACAGGAATAAAGTATACCATGCCTCCGGGGTAGATTCTTCAGCACAACAACATAGAAAAGAGTATGATTTAGATTGGGCCTACACATGCAATGCAATAAAAAAGGAATGAGGCGGTAGAATGCTCACATGGTAATATGCACGATACCTCTTTAGGTTATAGGTCAGGAATCATATTTCTGAATGCTCTTTCATGCTCCCCTGTAAATAGAAAATTAGGACAGAGTGGGGATGACTGTGCTTGACCTTTTCTTCATGCTAGGTTTTATAGTAAGGAACATTGAAAATGGTAGCTCCTACTTCCAACAGTAGAATTCATTCTACAGTGGTACAACTAATTCTGTTGCACGTGCAGGCCAGCCCTTATTTATGACCTGATTTTTTCGGAGGGGGGGGCAGTTTACTAAAACTAAAATGAAGCATGGAAGAAGGGAATATATTTTATAGTTTGGAGAATCAAAATCTCTTTTGTTTCAGTATCACCACCTGCACAATTCCTTATCCAAACACCTTAAATTTTAATCCCACCATTAGTTCTATCAGTATCAGCCATGAACAAATTTAAGGGATAGTCCCAGATAACTCAACAACATAATATAGGGGTGTCAAACCTATAGCCCATGGACCAGAACTGACCCACCCAGAGCTTTAATCCAGCCAGTGGCTCTCTTCTCTCCCCATTCTCTGCCCCCCTCCCCTGCCCGTCCTCACCCTTCAGAGCTGCCACTGAGTGCAGGGAGCAGAGGGCAGGGCTGCCAAACTTCCCAGTTCCCAGCCATGTGGGTTTGCTAGAGTTGTTTATTTAAGTTTGCTGGCTGAGAGGGAGGGGGCTTAGTCACAAACATTGTTTTCAATCCAGATGGAGACTTTTCTGTTTATTGAAGCAGCAGCCATGTGGGTCTGCTAATTTCTTGGTTATCGTCCCTCCATTCTTCTTGGGGGTAGTGTTTACTTAATTAGTAATACGTTTTTGCCTGGGCTATCCAGGTCATGGCTCAGTTGAAGAGGCTCTGCAGGCATGCAGGCACCTCCAATTAAAAGTACCAGGCTTTGTCTTATCATGAGAAAGAATTCAACCTGAGACCCTGGAGAGCCATTGCCACTCTAAGTAGACCCTGGGGGAGGGGGGAGTTTGCAATGCCCAGCCATTTCATGTTTTCCCCTGAGTCCTAGTCTCAGAGCAGTTTCCCAGCAGAGTAGGCTGGGAAAAATAAAGTAGTGTTCTCTGTACAAGCTGAGACACTGCCACTGCCAGACTTCAGGGTGGGTGGTAAGGCTGGGGAAGGCTCAGCAATGGGGGGATATGGGATTCCCCCTGCAAGTTTTGAAGGCCCCCACTTCTATCATGGAAATCCCCAAGCCCCACCTGGAGGTTGGCAACCCTACAGTCAGGCCCACAAAAGTCCCATTTATGTCAAATCTGGCCATCATAACAAATGAGTTCGACGCCCCTGACATAATACTTCTACATGTGCCAAGCAACATCATCACTAATACTTACCTTATAATAAGCTTAGTAAGTAGGTCAGAATTATGACTCATATGCAAAAGTGGGGTATAAAGATGAAAGATAATGGCTAGATATAAGGCCACCAAGTGATTATCATGTTAGGACTTAGAATTAACTTTTTATTACCTAGGACTCTTCTTGTCTGATAAAATATTTCTGCCATCTGAAAAAGTGGTGACTTTCACCAAGTCTTCATTTCCCAATAGCAGATTCCCACCTTATCCCAATGGTGTTCATGTAAGTCCACAAGCACACATGACTATGGTTTCAAAGGGAGAACAGCAAGCAGCCATGTGTTGGAGGAAACAGGAAAGTTCACTTTAATGAATGCTGCTGCCCTTCATGACACACACTTAAACCCATTAGCCGTGTTCACATGTTACAGTGAATGCATGTACATCCTACATATACATCCTGCATGTACATGTATAGATCTATTTGTAAGATAGAGCCAACATGCAATCACATAAAAAAATAAAATGGGACCAGTACCTGGATAAATGCTTCAGTCATATATTCAGCTGTGTAAGTATAGAATGTAACATGAGGATTACTCAACAGATTGAAGAAAAATCAAGTGTACACTTGAACATGTGTTCACTGTAATTTATGAACAGTGTTACTGTGTGTAATGATGTATACAATGACTGTCCTGGAGAATAAATGCAGTTGCTCTAAATCTTGGGGGGGGGGGCACTCCTTTTAGTGCTGATTCCTTTGGCTTTACCCTTCATAAATCAATAATAAGCACTTTTATACATCTTCCTTGATACTTGCAAGTTTTCAAACAAGTTCTTATAGATATGAGGGTAATGATAAAGAAACATCCTGCTAATCAGGTTCTGGGAAGATGTCCAAATAGCTACAGACAACTTCAGAAGTGATGTTACCCTCAAAACTCATAAAACATGATTCATGCTTTTGTATGAAATGCAATGTTTATTTTTAGTTTCCTAACAACCTTTGTCCTATCACAGTAAGTGGAAACTTCTATTGACAGATAGAACAGACCCTATAATAATATAGAAGAGACAGGATAAAGTTCCCTCGCATCTCCCCTATGAAACAGAAGGAAACTATCAAAATACATAATTAATGTTATGTAGAAAATTTCCACAAGACTCCAGAAAACTGGGAGGCGGCAAAAAAGGCAAATCTGTGTATCCACTCTCAGGAAATGGAAACCACTCTCGCTGGGAACCAGTCTGCAACAATAACCCACAACAGCATGATCCTCCGATGCAAGCTCATACTATGTTTCTCTCAGTGAAAAAAACATTAACAAAATAGACTAAACTAGTACAGTGTTATCGATGCAACGGACATGGAATTAAGCAAACTCTGGAGCACGACGGAAGACAGGAGGGCCTGGTGTGATGTGGTCCATGGGGTTGCAAAGAGTCGGACACGACTTTGTGACTGAACAACAACAACAAAAAGTACAAATAAACACAGAAAGTAATGTGTACCCCTTGCTCATAAGCCCACATTTTCATTTCTCCAAAACTACAACCACAAACTATTATAAACCATAATCCACTGCATTTTCCGGGGTCTTACTCTCAGTGTCCTATTCATGCTTCCCTGGAAATGACATTATTTTCATTCACTATAAATAAAACTAAATGGAGCAACATATAAGAGTATAAGGGGAAAAATGAAGTGGATAACAAAGCAACTGTGAGCTCCACTGTGATGTATACATACCATTAAGGATTTCATTAGGTTTACTAAAAGGTCATTAGTGATAAAATATCTTTTTTTATTTTACCTACTTCCCAAACATTATAGTCAATTCCACTTCCCAAGCTCTGTAACCCATTGACATTAATTAGAAAGCTATATATTACAGGAGCAGTTTTAATGAGCTGTTATTTCAAATGGCTTTATTGGCGAACAGCATTGTTCAGTTTAATAGCACATAAAATGACAACTACAGAAATTGCTTTGATAAGATTAAAGCATCTAGGGGTTATTCAATCTCCTGTACTATACCTCTCACAGTCCTTGGGGCTAAGAACATTTTGCTATATACACACACACAACTTGCTGTGCCAGCTCTTCCTGGGAGATGTGGAAGGTTTATTAATTTTTTTAACCTACCCAATACAGAACAGAGACCGCCGCATCTGGAAATTGTTTCATAGGACTGCACAAATACAGATATGACACCCAACCATGCCTTTGAATAAAGACAGTTATTTCTCATTTCCAGTATGTCAGAACATATACGCCAACATAACCAAATTGGAAAAATAAGCAGGTTCCAGCTGGAGTCCCATTGGACACAGAGAAGTGGTATATTAATATTTTAAATGTTACTTTAAAATTCCTGTATTTTTTGCTCCATAAGACTCACTTTTTCTCCCAAAAAAAGTGGGGGGGAAAGTGTGTGCATCTTAAACCCCCCCTCACCTTTCCCAAGCCACGGCACCGAGCAGAGCTCGGTGCGTCTTATGGTCAGGTGTGTCTTATGGAGCGAAAAATACGGTAATAAATAAGATAATGAAGCCATCAATCAGATGGACCATGGAGATTGCTGACACCTTTCCTGGTAAGTGGGATGGGCCATGTGGGGTTTTTGCCCAGCTCATGTAAAGGGGATAGCCAGGTTATATGCCTGTCTAATGGAAACAGGTACTGCTGGATGAGGATTTCTAACTAGTTCAATATGTATACTTATTTTGGGTGTATGCCAGAAAATGTTTTTATACAATATATAAATTTTAAAAGGCATCCTGCTAAACAGGGCTTCTGTCTGAAATGCTGAAGAGTTACTATCAGAGTTATGCACACAACCTCAGTACCTGACTGTTGAGGCTGGCTTTGCCTCCTGTGGCAGCCATTTTGTGGTTGTGTCCACTAATTAATCACCCGGCACCTGTCTAGGAGTTATGATTGCCAACCTCCAGGTGGGGCCAGGGTTCTACTGGAATTATGGCCAGTCTCCAGACCACAGAGATCAGTTGCCTTGGAGAAAATGAAAGCTTTAGATCTCCCTGTTAAGCTCCTTCCCTTCATCAAAGCCCACCTCCCTCCCCAGGATCTGCCCCCAAATATACAGGTTGCTTACCTGTAATTGGAGATCTTCGAGTGGTCATCTGTGCATTCACACCTCTGGGATTAAGTGCGCCTGCGCCGATCCCGATCGATAATCTTCAAAGCCTAACGGATTTTCGCGCCAGCTCCCCGGTCACGTGCACGTCCCACTGCACATGACCCAGGGAGGGGCACGAGGATCCCGCCAGTTCCTTCTGACCGCTGCTAACAGCCCCCAAGAAAAAGTGAGGGAGACCGAAAGCAGAGGGGAAGGAGGGCGGGTGGTGTGAATGCACAGATGACCACTCAAAGATCTCCAATTACAGGTAAGCAACCTGTATATCTTCTTCGTGGTCTCTGTGCATCACACCTCTGGGAGAATAGCGAGCAATAAACACACCACATACCTGGGGGTGGGTGCTGGAGGTCTCACATCTGAGCTGCTTGTAGAACTGCACGGCCCACCATGGTACGCTGATGGACGCGGACATCTAGGGCGTAGTGCTTCACAAACGTGTGAGGGGACGCCCACGTTGCAGCATTGCAGATGTCTCCCAGGGGGATGCCCTTGAGGAATGCCATGGAAGCAGCCACGGCTCTCGTGGAGTGTGCCCGGAGGGATGCCGGCAATGGCCTCTTAGCCGAGATGTATGCAAGCTTTATCGTCTCTACTATCCACTTCGAGAGTCTCTGAGACGATAGCTTCTGTCCCTGTCTGGGCAAGGCATACGTGACGAAGAGAGCCAGAGACTTGCGAAACGGCTTTGTCCGATGCAAGTAAAAAGAAAGAGCTCTCTTGACGTCCAGAGAGTTCAAGCTGCGTTGTGATGGGTCCTGAGGATCAGGGAAAAACACAGGCAGCGTGATGTCCGCTCCCACATGGAAGTCGGAGACGATCTTGGGTAGGAAGGTGATATCCGGAGCCAGAGTAACTGCTCCATGATGAAAAGTGAGATACGGTGGGTCGCAACGAAGCGCTGAAAGCTCACTCACATGCCGAGCAGACGTGATAGCCACCAGAAACGCTACCTTCCACGAGAGAAGCTGGAGGCTGCAGGAGGCCATGGGCTCAAACGGTTTGCCCATTAACTTGGCAAGAACTAATGGTAGGTCCCATGCTGGGACTGGTGTCCGTACTGGTGGATAGAGGCAACGCATTCCCTTAAGGAATTGTTTCGTAGTCGGGTGAGAGAATACTGAATATCCCCCAATCTCAGGATGGTTGACGGAGATAGCCGATAAGTAAACTCTTATAGAAGAGTGGCACAGTCCTCTATCCGAGCAGGATAACAAAAAAACAAAAATATCATTAAGGGTGGCAGGAACAGTAGGCCGCCTTATTGAAGTTAAAAAGGCTATAAACTTATTCCACTTCGCCACATAAGAACGGCGTGTGGACAGCTTGTGTGAGTTCAAGAGAACCTGTGCAATGCGTGAGTCTGTATCTGAGGTTGAAGCATCCATGCTGTTAGCTTCAACTTGGGAACGTCGTGATGGAGTACCTGACCTCCGTGCATCCAAAGAAGGTCTGGGAGCGTCGGGAGGTGAAGGTAGATCCCTAGGGAGAGATGAAGGAGCGTGGGAAACCACGGTTGTCTCGGCCACCACGGTGTGATGAGAATCGCTCGTGGTCGCTCTGACATCAATTTGTGGACTACTCTTGGTATCAGAGGGATCGGGGGGAAGAGGTATAGATGTCTCCCCGTCCACTGAAGCAGGAGGCCGTCCCCGAGGGACGCTGGATCCGTGCCAGCCCTGGAGCAAAAGAGATGACATTTCTTGTTTTCTCGAGAGGCGAATACGTCCACTGAGGGATGACCCCACCGATCGAAGATCGGGGTCAGATAGAGAGGGTTCAGTTCCCAGTCGTGTAGGGATGCTCCTCCTCTGCTCAGGAAGTCTGCTTGGGTGTTGAGCAGTCCTGGAAGATGATTCGCTACGAGGTGAATGCCGATGGATTGGCACTCGTTCCAAAGCTCGATAGCTAAGCGGCAGAGTCCACGGGAGACCGTTCCACCCTGCCTGTTGATGTAGTACATGGTGGTTGTATTGTCCATGAGGACAGCCACCGTCTTTCCCGACAGGGAGTTGCGGAATGACCGCACTGCATAAAGAACTGCCAGGAGTTCTAGAAAATTGATGTGGTTGTGGGCCACAGAGGGGTCCCATTTGCTGCCCACACCAACACCATCCATGTGAGCTCCCCAGCCCCATAGGGAGGCATCCGTGGTAATGGTTGCTGAGGGGGGCGGGAGTCGAAAGGGTGCCCCAGATTGAAGATTCTGGGGTGCCAGCCACCACGTCATGGTTTCCAGAACTTGCTCTGAGAATCGGAAGAGCTTGGAGAGAGAGTGGATGCTGGGACGGAAGCGTCTCAGGAACCAGAGCTGTAGTGGTCTCATCCGCAGCTTGGCGAATGGAATCACTGCTGTGGTTGAGGCCATTAGGCCTAGTAGGCGAAGTATTTGCTTGGCCGTAGCCTCCTTGTCCTGTTGGATCAAATGGAGGAGAGAGGTTATGTCCGCTGCCCTGCTGGGGGGCAGAAAGGCCCTGCATTGCAGGGAGTCTAGAATGGCTCCGATGAATTGTACTCGTCTGGACGGTATGAGCATGGACTTTTTGAGATTGATCGTTAGACCTAGAGAGTCTAGGGCACTGAGGGTTATCCAGATGTGGTCTTGTAAAATTGTCGCGGAGGGGGCGACCAGTAACCAGTCGTCCAGATACGGGTAAAGCTGAACACCTTGAAGCCGTAGGTGGGCAGCCACCACTGCCATAAGTTTTGTGAAGACATGGGGGGCCGTAGAGAGGCCAAAGGGGAGAGCCTTGTATTGGAAGTGACGCGGACCGACCGCGAAACACAAAAACGGTCTGTGAGCTGGATGGATCGTCACATGGAAGTACGCGTCCTTTAAGTCCAGCGTCACCATCCATACATTGGCTTCTAGCTGTGGCAGGATGGTCTGGAGGGTGGTCATGTGGAACTTCTTGTATGTGATGAACGCATTGAGGTTCCTCAGGTCTAAAATGGGACGGAGTCCGCCATCCTTCTTTGGTACCGTGAAGTAGCGGGAGTAAAACCCCTGCTGAAGATGGTGTATGGGTACCGGCTCTATGGCGTCTTTGGATAGAAGGGCTTCGACCTCTGATGACAGGGTGTCTGAGGGAGGGGTGGCTACAAAGTAGGGTTCCTGTGGTGTTTGGAAGAACTCTATCCGGTAACCTTCGCTACTACAGATAGGATCCACTTGTCCGTGGTTATAACTTGCCATGCAGGTAGGAAGGGTGCCAGATGGGTGGGAGGATCGGAGCGCGTGTGAGAGTCAAAGACCCTGTTTATTGGGTCTAGGGGGCTTTGCCTTGGAGGCAGAAGCTGTTGGGAAGCGCGGTTTGTGGCTGTAAGGCTTCTGTTGATAAGCAGAGTGTGCCGGTCTTTGCCACTGTGGTTCGTTGGGAGAACTTTGTGGTTGCTTCTTTGACCAGGATCTCTGCCAACTTTTCTGTTTCTGTTGCCTTGGCTGAGAGACACCTATGTTACGTGATGTCTTCATACTTTTGTCTAGATCATGAAGGACTGTGTCTGTGGTAGAGCTGAACAGCCCTTCACCCTCGAAGGGGAGATCTTCGACTAGCGATTTTGTGTCCTGAAGGAGTGCCGTCGACCTCAGCCAAGCATGTCTCCGGAAGGCAACTGCCGAAGTAAGCGTCTTCGAGGTTACATCAGCAACATGTTTGGAGGCATTCAACTGGTGTTTAGCCAAGACCATGCCCTGCTTTTGAATCTTCCTGGCAAGATGCTGTTTGTCTTCAGGAAGGTGTGCCAGGAGCGGTGTCATCTGCTCCCATAGGGAGTATTGATATCGGCTCGTGCAAGCCGTGTAGTTTGCAGTTTTGACACCTAATGCTCCTGCAGAATAAAATCGTCTTCCGGCCTCTGGACTGCTCTGAGGGACCTGTGTCAGCTCGATGTCGGGGTCCGAGTCCGTCAATTGAATGGGTCGCGGCATCGGGGAGACTGAGCTGCCCCAGGGTCGCTCGCGCCCGGAAGGGTCAAGCTGCGGAGACCCGCGCTGGGTCAGGTCGGACGTGCCCTGCGTCGACTGTGCAATCGATTTTTTGTGCTTGTGCTTGCCCTTTTCCTCCTTGCCCTCTCTGCGCTTCTTTGCAGGAGTTTGCGGCAACGGGAGGGATCGTTTCGTTACCGACTTATCAGTACCGATGGTGCTCCTTGTCGGGGACGGTACCGGGCCCGTCAGGGCCGATGGTGATGTCGTCGAGGCCTCGGCAGTCGACATTTTAGGCGATAACGCTGCTTCCAAAAGTGCCACTCTCAGTCTCGCCGCACGGTTCTTGCGGGTTTGTTTAGAGAAGGCAGCGCAGCTTGAACAGGAATCTACTCGATGCGACTCGCCCAGGCACAGGAGGCAAAGAGCGTGCTTATCTGGAGGCGCTATTTTACTGCCACAGTCCCGACAGCGCTTAAAGAAGCCCCACCGCTGGGCCATAGGCCGAGCGGGGAGAAGAACGAGGAAAATCCGAGAGCGAGTCCAGTAAACAGTCCGAAAGGGAGAAAAACAGTCCGAAAAGGCTTTTTCCAATAGGAAAACGAAAGTACTACCGACCGGAGCGAGAGAGGGGTCCTCACGACGCGGCGGTCAGAAGAGAACTGGCGGGATCCTCGTGCCCCTCCCCAGGTCATGCGCAGTGGGACGTGCACGTGACCGGGGAGCTGGCGCGAAAATCCGTTAGGCTTTGAAGATTACCGATCGGGATCAGCGCAGGCGCACTTAATCCCAGAGGTGTGATGCACAGAGACCACGAAGAAGATCTCAAGTTTCTCAGTACCAGGAATTGTATCCAGAAATGGATGTATCTTTCATGATCCTAAAAGGGAGCTGGACAAGATATCTAAGGACTGACAACTAAAGTTGCTATCATAGAATTTGGGGGGTTGGTACTCTCTGACCCAGAATTTTCTGAATTTCTATGTAATTTTCTTGCAGGAAACTTGGGTTCAGGATCCAACTTCCTTATCTCTTCAGGTTTTTAGGGCATTTACCACCCTGGCTATTAAGTTTTGTTCTAAGGGGAGGGGGGGCTTGCAATTCTGACTACAGTGGATTTAAATTTAGAAATCCAAAATATCAATATCTGTGCCCTAGCTACATACAGGTTTTATTGATTAAGAGCAAATATTTGGGCACTTTTTAATACTTTCATGTTTACCTTCCCCTTAAAAGTTCTAAATCGCAAGATAAGGGGAAATTATGGGAACGGTTGTTTATAAACTTTGAAAACTTAATTTTTCAATATCCAAATTCTGAAATTATTTTGTTCGGAGATTTTAACGCCAGGATAGGGCCCGGCAATACAGGTACCCGAACAGACACCAATATCTTGGTGGTTGAACAAGCCTCCTCATTAGACTGTTTCTCAATGAATTCGACAATTAATGTCTGGTCTAAAAAATTTAGAACTCCTCTCCTCATTTAATTTATACAATCTGCATGGGTCAAAGTTTGAGAAGTCTGGCGGAGCCTATACATATTTACCTACCTTTTACACAAGTACTATAGATTATATTGCAGTTTCCTCTGCACTATTACATTCAGTGAGCTTCTTTAAAGTCAGTGACAACCCTGCGAGTGATCACTGTCCATTAAGATTGGTGATCAATTGCAACAACAAAATTCTTCTGACTTCTTCTCCTGAAACTCCTGTGGATGCATCCTTAGGCTTCAGGAGACTTAGGTGGACTGACCAATTGCATAACATGGTTGCGTCAACCCTGAACAACGCTGACATCAAAATCACCTGACAACTCCTCCTCCAATCAGCTACAAATACAATTGAACATTATGAAAAGATAGTTCATTCCTATGCAAAATTATAAACAGAACGGGGAGGGGGGGCCGCCTTGCACTTTGATAGTTTGATTTTGGAGATGGTTTCAGTATATGCATTCAAATATATTGAACTGTTAAGAGCTTTATGTATATTAACAACAAAATTCATTCAGAGGGCCACTTGGGAAAATTCTAGCCTTACAAATCAATTGTTTTGCAGCATTGGGAGGAAAAGTCATTTATGAAGAAGGAACTGCAGGAAATCAAATAAACATTCTATCTAGCCTAAAGAACAAATCAGAGCAGGTTGATGGAGATCTTCTCAGGCTTGTATGGATACTCCCAAAGGGATTCTAGAATCATGCATTTAAATGCAAACTAAAAGGTACCTTGGTAGAAACTACTTTTGGCTCAAAGGGAAGCAAACAGAACCCTTTAAAATGGAACTCTCTCTCTCTGCAAAGCTTGGGCTTAATCTCCCATTCCCCTCGATTCATATAATTACAACTGCACAGGTTGTAAGACCTCAGTAAGAAGGGAAACCGGAAATAAGATTTGGCTCAGATGGATGTCTGACACTCCCTCTCTAATTTTACTTGATTCAAGCTGTAATTGATTATGTAAAAGCTATGCTACATATATACTTGTAAATGGAACTGAGAAATGATCATATTTCAACAAGCATAGCACACATTAGTGTCAGAAAGTCACCCATCAGGAGTTCATTTCACATTACATTTATTGGGTCCCACAGGACATAAATACGTGGAATAATTAACAAATTACTGGGAAAGACAAGCGACTGATCATTTGCTGTCACATACTGCTGGTAACTTAAGCCCACTGTGGTCCTTTCCACACTTGGATCTCATCCCTGGTTTTATCAGAGTTCAACTTGCGGCACAATACCTTGCATTTATCCCTGGTTTTAACAGCATCCATTTATCCCGGGACAAGTGTGGGGCGAAACTGGAGTGATCTCAATGTAATGTGGAAATAAAAAAATACCCCGATATAATTACAGGAGTGAACTCGAGTGTAGTGTAGAATGTAAGTTCGGGGACAGGGTTGAACCAGGATTTAAGACCAAGTGTGGAATTACCCCTTCTGTCATAATACTGTGGAATCTTCTCCATGAAAAGCAGAACCTGGCAGTGTTCACTGTCTTTATAAAGTCCTACAAGCTCACATTTTTAGAAGTGATTGGCACAACACTGCTCTGGGTACTAGAGAAATGAAGGCACTGTACTGGTCCAAATGACATGCCTCACAATACTATTCATAGTCTGCCTCATCTCCAACTTCTCTCTAAAAACCTGCCTAAACATTTTGCTTTTCTGGAGCATATTTGGCCCAATTGCAGGTTTAAGAATCATAAATCTATGGCTAGGATCTCTGGACTACATACCTAAAGGCTAAATTAGATATGATGGTATCTTCAGGTCCAACACAGGAATGCCATTGCCATTTTAAAGTCTAATGTGTTCAATTTAAAAATACCACAAGGACCCAATTCCTACTGGGTAGGAGGAGACCAGTTGTTCATACACATTCACACACACCCCTCCAGTGCCTTTTCTTATGTTTTAATCTTTTCTTATGCATGGAAGGAGCAGTTTAAACACATGGGGGAACAACAACAAGAACACTGCAGGCCCAATCACGATTGGGCCCTTGTGGCATTTTTAAATCACCTGTGCTAGGATTTAAAATGGTGGCATTGGACATGGGGACACCGTCTCATCTAGTTTGACTCTAAGTTCCACATACTAAGCAGGACTTTGAACGTAACAATAGCCATGCTGGATCAAAACAATGGTCCATGTAGTCCACAGTGACTTATCAGATACCACAGGGAGGTCCACAAGTGGCACCCACAGGAAAAAAAAATCAAAGTTGTTCTCAACACTGATTGCTCTCCAGTCAAGAGGCCCCATTCAGGTATCAAGGCTAATTGCCAACAATAACCCAATTCTCCGTAAGTCTGCCCAACCCCTTTTTAAATCCATTTAAGACAGTGACTATCTTCGCATCTTGTGGCACTGTGGCCAAGGACAGACTGGCAATCTGCTGCACCTCTGCGGCGTGGCAGAACAAGGCAGGGGGAATTGCCCCTGCCACGTGGTGTTCGCACGCTGCCGCAAGGAAGCCCCCAAAGCGTCCAGACTGCAAGCGGCTTCCGGCGGTGGCGGCATGCGAATGCTGCGTGGCTCCCCCAGCTGGTGTGCGTTCACACCCGCCAGAAGCGGGTGGAACGCGTGCCGCAGCAGCCGGGACACCACTTTTAAAGCGGAGTCAGAGCGTGCCAGACTGCCAGTCTGTCCTCAGCCTGTGAGTTTCACAAATCAGCCTGTGGTGAGGTGGGCCTCACCAGCATCTGTTTCTGCACCTTGGGGATGAGGAAGTTACTCAGCCATCCTGGATCTCCAGGCTCTCTAGACCCCAGCAAGGCTCTTCCTCCACTATACTACTTCTCTCTCAGAGTATTGCCACCAACAGTAAAACAATTTTGGCTTAGCCTGAATGTTTTCACACAGGGTTCTCCTATTTAGGGGCTCTTAAACATCACGACACTGCTTTTTCTGCTTCTAGTAAGCATGGAATGAATGGGGATTAAATGTGGTTTACAGAGATTATATTGACCACATTTAAAATGAAAAGAAGGTTAAAAAATTAATAGCAATTAGTAGCAATACCATTTAAATTCACGGACAATAAATCCTACTATACCATCTTAAATGTCCGGCTACCAGTTTCTGTCCAAAGGAGAACAGCTTCACAGTAAGGAACGACTGATGCTACTTGGAAGCACGCAGTGCAATTAGAAGCAATTTATATGTCACATGTGTCACCCTGAAGAAGGACCTCGAAATGGAGTATTATCTGGATTCTTCATCTTTTTGTGACTTTGGAATTATTCCACATTGTATATGAACCTTTTTCATATTTGCTGCACCATACAAATATATTATTCAAATTGTTTGTTATTGGTAATAACCACCATTATAGATCGTAGTGTTGTGCATTACACAGTTTTTTGTACATCATAATTCCAGCACAAAGAGAGCAGGATCAGGCAAAGCATGGTTTAATTTCTTTCTTTCTCTCTTTCCTGTCTAGTCTCTCTCCCCTTTTCTGCCGTTACATCCAGCCAAGAGCCTCCTTCCACCCAATGAAATGCCATCCCACAGCATTGCTCTGCTTCAGCTTCTCTCTCGCTACTTCTACAACCACAGTCCCACATCTCTCACCTTCTCCCTGCACATCTGTAGCAAGGCACCTTTCCCCCTTCCCACATCCTTTAAGTATAGCACACACACCCCAGTCCAATTCATTCCCAGGCATTTTCCAGTCCCCTATCAACTGCTGTCTATAACTGTCTCTCTCATATCTCAGCAGCTTCTTTCTCTTGGTCCCTGCCAGGACCTAGCACACTCTTCCCTCTCTCAGCTGGGTCACCCACAAGGGAATTATAGGAGAGCGGAACATCACTGTCAAATAAGGCAATAATCATAGTAGAGCTGACAACTCCATGGTTGCATTTATGGCACAGGGTAATTGCTGTCCCTACTTTCCTTCTTTGATCTATCCACTTATTAGTTAGTACAATCAGGGCTCATTTCATAGCAAGAGCTCCTTTGCATATTAGGCCACACACCCCTAATATAGCCAATCCTCCAAGAGTTTACAGAGCTCTTCTTACAGGTGCTACTGTAAGCTCTTGGAGGACTGGCTACATCAGGGGTGTGTGGCCTAATATGCAAAGGAGCTCCTGCTATGAAATAAGCCCTGAGTACAACTTACTGTCGCTTATTACATGTGTTTTTATTTCCAACTCCTTTGGGAAGGGGGGTGTCTGCCAGAGCAAGCTGGGGAATACACAGACCTAAATGATCCCTAGAACTCTCGGGGTGCACACTTGTGGGGATGTCTACATGTGTCAGGTTTTGGGGTGACAAGGTAACCATGTTTCTCTGTGGTAGCAAAATCAAAATGGACTTTTGTGTCACCTTTGAAAAAGTGTATTTCAGCATAAGCTTCACAGGTGGGGACTTCTTCATCAGAGGGAAGAACTATGAACAGTGGGGCTGAAACACTGTAAAATGCAAGAGTTACAATTCACGCCATTTCCATGCAAAACTCAAAAGTTCAAAAAAAAAAAAAAGCACACAGTGATCTTTTACCAATAGATGTAACAGTATCTGTTTAAGCCCCAGTCAATACAATTAAATCTATTGTTAAATTCTAATTCGGCAAATTATTTGCACAGCATGTATTTATGCTCCAATAAATCTGTTATTCTTGGTGCCACAAAGCTTCTTTTGTTTATAAGGAAGGAGGGGAACTGTAATACCTACTGAAATATATTTTGTCATGGAGCTATGATCCCTTGCAATGAATTAATATTATACATATAATGTTAAAGAAAAAGAAAATTATATCCTAGGAAACTGTAGTTTATTTTCTATGAACCTATGTTTTGCTATTTAGGAACTAATGCGGGGGACTGAACAATTGTACCTCGCTTTGGGTGACAAAATACTTTAAACTGGGCCTTAATGGAAGCTGCCAATAGCAGGGTGGAAATGTTCCAGAGACTGAAGACAACTCATTACTTTGATTATACTGAACTTTCCCTGTATTTTTTTTTTTCGTCGCCAGACTTCACAATCTGCTTTTTTTGTAAAAGGCTGCGATCATACGCTCAATTAGACCCGACATAGGTGCGAATGCCGGGCAGATTTAAAGGAGATCAGACAACATCTGGGAAGTGCCCCGCAACCCGTTCTGCTCCACCACAGAAGTGGAGTTAAAAGACACTGGGGAAAATCCGGTAGTACATAGGTTGCAATGGGCCATGGATGGACTTTCCCCTGTCTGATCACTCCAGTGCGCTCTCATGGCATTGGGATGGTCTAATCAGGCCATCCTGACTCCGTGCCGTTGTTTTTCCCCCCTTTGCAGTATGCACATCATCGCAAACTCCATAGGGAGCCCTCAGTGTGGAGGTGTGATCAATTGATCCCTTGTTTAAGCACATGGGGAAAAATGGGACAAAAATGACTTACTCACAGTTGTGTCTGATCACATACTGATGGACTGTGCCTGCAGCTTCAAAGGGAGGTGTGGTTGTGCAACTGCAGGTCAAATTCCTCCTGAGGAAATAGCCTCACTCCCCCCCCCCATTTTTTCTGGTGCGTGTGATCACAACCAAGATTGCTTTAAAACCAAAAATGTCCACATTCCTTGCTTGAGGTAGGGTTGCCAGGTCTGTATTGGAAAATACCGGGAGACTTTGGGAGTGGATCTGGGAGAGGGTGGGGTTTGGGGAGGGGCCTCAGCATTGTACAATACCATCAAGTCCACCCTTCAAAGCAGCCATTTTCTCCAGGAGATCTGGTCTCTGTCAGCTGGAGATCAGTTGTAAAAACGAGAGATCTCCAGGTCCCACCTGGAGGCTGGCAATCCTAGCTTGAGTATGCATTTTTCATATGACACCTGGAGTCTGTGAACATTTTAATCTTTGAGTTTATGTTCTCTTTGTAGAAAAGGCTGAAGAATGAATCCAAGAAATCATATGAATTCACCTTGGCTTCTTGAATGGCTGGCAAACTTGAGGTTGATGAAACCACTAATGTGAAGGGCTTCATCAGCTGTTGTTTCCACTCAATGCCGTCACTTAAAAGATAACATTACTGTGATGTATTACCGCTCTCCAGGCACTATAGTGCTCCACGGCAGCTGTTTGGCCAGAACAGTGATTTCTAGAACAGTAGTCTGTTCAGCATGTTGTACTCTAATATAGTGTTTAAAGAGCAAACAGTTTCTTCAAACATTTCAGGAGTTCTCTTTCCCCCCCTGTTATTGATTTCCATGTCTGCTCATCATATTGTACAGATTCTCAGAAAATAATTAACTTGTCTCTTTCTTCAACCATTAAGAAGAAGCTTTAATAGACATCTGCCTGCATGTGTGGGCTGTACAAAAGAAGTTATAAGCACCATTGAATTAGTTTATGAATCAGGACAGGCAAATGGAAGTACTCAGAGCACTTTATTTAAGAAACAACTAGCTTGTGGGATTTACTTCCTCACTTTGTGGTGACTGGTGCTAATGTAGACAGCTTTAAGGGGGGGGGGGGTTAGGTAGAGCCATCTTTTATTTTTAAAGATTTTAACAATCATTTCTATCCCGCACTTTCCTTTAGAGGTGCTAGTGGTAGCTTACTGACTATTTGCAAAATATATAAACAATTAAAATATCAGCATGAAATAATAACATATTAAAATCACATTTTTTAAAAGTGTAACCAACGGAAAGCCTGGATAAATAGGCTAAAGTAAATCTTTAGCTAGTGTTATAAACTTAACATGCTCTGTGTAGGAGTCCTGATGATGATTTCAGTAATTGGGCAGATTCATATAGAGCTACGTGTTTTAATAATCTACTTCTAGACCATAATGTGGCTTTAAATGTAGTAACCAGCACTTCACACTGAGCCCAGAAAAAAAAATTAGTAGCAATTATAATCCTTGGCTCTGTAATTTATGACCAATAGTAATCCTGCTGCTGCAGTTTGAATTAATTACAGCTTCTGAACTATCCTGAAAGGTAGCCCCACATAGAACACGTTGCTTTAGAGTGGATATGATTACAACATGGGTAACTGAGCCTAATCTCTTCATGGAAAGGCAACAGCTGCTGAACCAAACAAACCTGGCCAAAGGTCCAACATGCCACTGGAGAGACCTGAGATACTGGTGTAAATGAAGATTTAACAGTACTCCCAAACTGTGAACCTGTGAACCCCCAAATGCAACCACACCCAGGCCATGCTGATGCTTTGACCTCTGATTTTGTATAAAAGTGACCAATAGTGCCTCTATTTTGTATGGATTGAGCTTTAGCTCATTAACATCCATCCCATGACCACTTCCAAAGACATGTTTAAATCATCCACCATTTTACTTGAGTCAGCTGAAAAGGACAAATGGAAATGTGCACAATCAACTAACTGCTGATATTGAACTCTAAATATGTGAACAACTTCTTCCAGTAGATTTATGCAAATGTTGAACCTACATGGTAGATAAAATACAGCTGTGGAGAACCCCATAGCATAAATTTCAAGGTCAGAGAAACGATCCCATAGCATCACTATCTGGCACTGGTCAGCAAGATAAGAATGGGACAGATGAAAGGTTGACGGAGCTGGGTATGTTTAGCCTGGAGAGGAGACGACTGAAAGGTGATATGATAACAATCTTTAAGTACCTGAAGGACTGTTATATAGAGGATGGTGTGGAGTTGTTTTCTGTTGCCCCAGAAGGTCAGACCAGAACCAATGGGTTGAAATTAAATGAGAAGCGGTTTTGGTTAAACATTAGAAAGAACTTCCTGACAGTTAGAGCAGTTCCCTCAGTGGAACAGGCTTCCTCGGGAGGTGGTAGACTCTCCTTTTCTGGAAGCTTTCAAACAGAGGCTAGATGGCCTTGTGACAGCAATGCTGATTCTGTGAACTTAGGCAGGTCATGAGAGGGAGGGCAGGAAGGGTTGCATCAGCACTTAGTTCTCATGGCCCTTTCTTACACACCCAGGGAAATGTTGATCACCACTTTCGGGTCAGGAAGCAATTTTTCTCCAGGTCAGTTTGGCTGGAGATCCTGGAGGGTTTTTTTTTGTCATCTTCTGGGTGTGGAACAGCAGTCACTGGGGGTGTGGAGGGGGAGGTATTTGTGAATTTCCTGCATTGTGCAGGGGGTTGGACTAGAAGACCCTGGAGGTCCCTTCCAACTCCATGATTCTATGAAACATGCTTCCTTTGATATCCATCTCAACTAACCTGCTCAGGAACACCATGGTCAAAAGATGCTAAGATGACTATAAAAGTGAACAGGGTCACATTCTTCCACTATTGATTAAGGTTATTAAGGTT
The DNA here is from genome assembly GCA_029233225.1 of Lepidodactylus listeri. NCBI lineage: Eukaryota > Metazoa > Chordata > Lepidosauria > Squamata > Gekkonidae > Lepidodactylus > Lepidodactylus listeri. Next base: position 42,871,618 of record JARCFY010000002.1, on the reverse strand, counting down.
TCTGAAACCAGACTGAAATGAGCCCAAAGAATAAACGCAATGCTAAAAGAGCCTGGTGTTGTCTAACCACCATTTGTCTTGCCCAAAATTGAACTATTTGCTACCAAGTGATAATTATCATCATCTGGGTTCAAAAAAGGATCCTTGAGGATGGGCTTTATGACTGACTCCTTCAAGACAGTTAGTGCCACTTTCCTTCCAGGACCTACCCGGGCAATTTCTTCCAGCTCAACAGAAACTATTCGTGAAGGCCAGGGGTCATGCACTGAGTTTGTAGGCCAGACATCCCCAAGCATCTTGTCCACCTTTAGCTACAATTCCTGAAAATAATGTAGATGATGATGAAGATGATGATAACAATAATAATAATAATAGTGAACTGTTAAACTGGTAGGCCCAAGACAAGCTAATGGTTTTATCTGCATTTTTTATTGTGTTGAGGTTACAGGATCACAGCCAAGATACCAAGGCATGATAAATAAATGGAACCTTCAGTTAGGCGATGTACTTCTATATCCTAGTTACTGGAGAGCAACAACAGGACATGACTCTGGTCTACTTGCCCTATAAAGGCTGGTTTGTGGAACTGGGAGTTGAATGAGGTGGATTATTACTCTGATCTGGAAGAGATCCTTGTGTATTCTAATGATATCCAAAGGGGAGGAGGGAACTGTACAGTCTCAATTTGTTTACAGTCACAAACATTTCCTCTCTGTACACATGCTGTAGGCCTAAGCTGTAATATAGGATACAATTGTCTCATGTTCCTGAAGATGTGCTCTGCACAGAGATCGCTAGTCACAGCAAATTGCGCAAGCCTTTCGGTGACATGCACAAACATCCTCCAGAGATGGAGTTGAAACCACTAAACTCAATTTCTTTCTTTGACCCAAGCCACTTCGGAAAATCATGTTTCCAGATGTGAAAAGCTTAGTGCATTAACCTTGCTGCAAACATCCAGCCCTCTGCCATCTGCTTTTACTACAGAGACAACTACTAGAATTGCTATATTCATAGGACTGGTTGAAATGAAACACATCAGACAAGATCATCTTCAGTCTAAGCTTTCTTTTTCTTGTATCAAATGAACCTTTTAAAGAAATTACAGGCAGGAAACTAGATGGAATTTTAGTCCAATTTACACTTAATCTCTGGCTGCAAGAGTCAAAACTAGGAATGAGTCTTTCCTATTATATATCCCAATGTTTTCTATATTATATAGGAACATTTCCTATATTAGACACATCCCAGTGTTAGTTTTTGATTTCAGATTTTTCTGCAAACCCAAGGCTTTTCTCAGGTTTGTATGAAGATCTTTCTTGTCTGGTCTCAGTCACCAGATTTAAATATCCACAGATCTAGTCATATTGAGAATTAGATATATTGATTACTCAAAGTTAGAACCTGAATAGGATGCCATGTTTCAAAAGTTGCTCGGCACCAAGCTAATCTTCCTTTGGCTGCCCCATGAACACTGCTGATTCCTACATTCAATATTTGTTGTGCATAAAACTTTATAATTCCCTGCTATAACCACTTTTCTCTACTATGGCCTGTTATGATACAGGCCATGAGTACCAAAAAAAGGAATGACCCGTGGGATGTTTACAGTCCAAGGAACATTTCACCACCACCAGTTCACAGAACAGAATGTTCTTGGTTTCTGCACAGTGCCTGTTATAAGGTTGTAGACAGGAGTCCTTTCGTAGAAAAAGAGGTGCCGGAGCTCATTAGCATAACTCATTAGCATATGCCACGTCCCCTGACATCACCAGAAGTGTGTCAGAAAGGGAATGTCAGTTTCAGCCCCATTATATCCTATGGGCCACTGAAATCAATGGCAAAAACTCATAGGGTATATGAGGGGCTGGAGGAAAGGGGGTTTGAGGGAGAGGCTCCAAACTTGCAGGGTAGCTGGTGGGGCCTCTCCTCGAAATACCCACTAAGTTTCAAGAAGATTGGACCATGGGGTCCAATTCTATGGGCCCCCAAACAGATTGTCCCATCCCCTCCATTGTTCTCTATGGAGGGAAAAAATGTTAACTTTTTTCCTACCATAGAGAACAATGGAGGGAATGGGGGCAACCTGTTTGGGGGCCTGTAGAATTGGACCCCCTGGTCCAATCTTCTTGAAACTTGGTGGGAATTTCGAGGAGAGGCCCCAGCAGCTACCCTGCAAGTTTGGAGCCTCTCCCTCAAACCCCCTCCCCTCCAGTGGCTTTTAAAGTTGCCGCCGAAATTTGGCAGTGAGCTGAATCAGATTAGAGAATCTGATTCAGCCCGTGGCTGCCCTACTGGCCAGTCCTGAGCTGGTGGAGTTTTGCTCCGCCTCGCTCCAGCCCCAACGGACCCCTGGTTGTAGAGAAGGAACTATATTGTGTAGCCTCTGGGCCAAAAGAAACTAATCCTCTGTTGACTAATCCTTCTCATATGGCAAAACAAACAGACAAAACACAGAGGGTTTGATTGTGTGATAATTCATTAAACTGCAGGAATAGGATGTTAAGTTAGCCATCAAATGGTGGGTGGGAGGGGGAATATTTGCCCTACTAGTGATCAGCACAAATTTCTCTCCACCTCTTACTATAAGTGACTTTGCATGTGTACAAAGTACATGATCAGTTATGTCTCCCCCCCCCCCATTCCAGTACTGATGACTGAGAATAAAGTCATCACTGGTTAGTATGCTAGCTCTCTTAACCATCACCACCCCAGAGACCCTAGGCCATAGCTACCATTTCTCAGACAAAGAAGAATCAGCCCTACCCAATAACAGACACACTCTACCACCCTCACCACCTCCTGTTGCCACATCCCAGTCAGAAAAGCCTAAGAAGGACCATCAGAAACATTCTGACCTGTGTACTTGCCAAAAGCAGAGACAGTACATGCAGATTCACAATCGATTACCCTCACCTCATAAAGTGTAATGATCCCATTGGTCTCATTTGGGGGCTTCCACTGAACATAGATCTTCTCCTCAAACGGCCCTCCCTGAATAGATTCAAGAGGAACAGATCCAGGAACTAGGAAGGAAATGAGAAAAAAGCAGTTCTAATTATAATATTTCCTCTCCTAAAATCTCTATAGCACACTAGAGAAGAGGTTTTTCAACCAAGCTCAGTTTATTCAGTAAATATACCTGGAATTCAGGCTGGCTCCAAGTTTATATACATGCTGCGCGTTTGTGTCATGACTGTGTTTGGGCTATAAGGATATCTATTGAAGTATGCTTCTTGCAGTGTGTGTTTCAAATTAATTAAGCCACAGGATTAAGACAGTCAGGATCAAACCATAAGAATGGTCATTTATAACATTTTAGCTCTATTAGTAAGTTCACTGTAGTTCACAGGAGTACTTGGATCACTGCGTTCTACTACCTTTATAATGGGATTGTTTGTGATTCTTCTCTATTCACACTGTGAAACAGACACCAGTATAGGGGCAGATTGATCCTAAAGCCCAGATACCGGCACATTGTTAACACTGGCGCAGCATCCTTTAGTCACACAGCAAAGAAAAGAAATGGTAAAAAGACTCCACTCCAAGGAAATTAGACCACAGAAGCTGTAGTGGAGTTCTTAGTGACACTGCTGAAACAGAGCAATCACAGAAAACAATGCTGATGAGTCCCCTTGTTTCAGCAATCTATGGAAATAACCAATCAATGCACGACAATGCCTATATGCCTCCCTAACATCAGCACACCCCAACCCACAACAAGCTAAAGAACATCCCTTCGTAGGGAGGGTCATGACATACCCAATAGGGTTGCTATAATTGCCACATCCTTGGGATTCCTGAAGATGGAGGTTTAAATACCCTGCTGCAAACACATTTGCTTTCAGCCAGCAGATACACAAGGAAGGAAGCCTGAGCAGTTCAACAATACCAGCCAGATTCCTCTACATCTCACCTCATAGAGGAAAGCTCCACAAGAAGCCTACAGTCTATCCCAGACAGGAGGTTATGTCTGGGGGGTGGGCATGAATACCCCAAGGAGCAGCATTTTTGTGAAGCAAGGGGGACACTAAGGGAGAGTCCTGTCTCCAGTAACACACCAGGCACAGGGCTTTAGGATAGCAAGTAAACTCAAATCCTGCACTGGCACATTCTCAGTGCTGCCCATATCTGGCTCTTACATTACCCCAGTGGTGCCATTAACAGATTTATACCAGTGCAGAAGCAGGGCACTACACTTACGTATCTATGCTGTCATGGCGTGCATTTGCTATCCTGTGCAATTTATAGGCTGGCCTTATGATTGTATTCGTAATCTCTACGAAGTATTTCGGGACTTTGGATATTACTGCTGGTTTTCAGAATATTTGTTTTCAGTCCTTTAAGTAACAACCTTCTTTTCTTACCATCCTCTTCAGTTTGCACCACCAACTCCTCACTCTCCATCTTGCCCTCTGGGTTGGAAAGAGCCAACTTCAGTCGGATGGTCATGAAGGGTCGAAGTCCGCGCAAAGTGTAGTGGGATGATGTCTGAATTAGTTCCTCTGCCTCATATTTCTGCTGGTTGAACACATACTGGTAATAGACTGTCAGGTTATAGCTGTGGCAGCGAGTCACAGCATAACCAAAGGGCTCCCACTGCAACGTCAGCTGGCGAGATCGGATGTCAACAACCTCCACATTCTGGGGGCCATGCACTGGATCTGTAGAGCAAATAGATAACTTTCAGATAATGAGGCATATAAGAGTTTATCCATTTATTGATTTATTTAAGGAATGTATATGGTAGTTTTCAAGTTAAAACAATGCCATTAATTCATCAAAACACCAGAAATTATCAATATAAAACAGGCCAGGAGCATAAAACAGCATGTAACTACAGTACATTCTAAAGAATATCCAGGCATAAAACAAACCAGAAGCAGCGCATAAAATAAAGAGATAAACCTCATTATTCAAAAGCCTGGGTAAAAAAACCAAAAAGAATGTTTTGGCCTGGTGTCAAAAAGACATTATAGTTGGCACCACATGGGCCTCAAAATGGAAGGCATTCCAATGATGAGGTGCCACAACTGAAAGTGCCTCATCTCTAGTCACCACCCGCTACTCTGAAGATGGGACAGCCAAAGTTAGTAGGCAGATCTTAACTGTTGTAATGGACAATACAGGAGGAAAATATCTTTTGAGGTTATTTGTGTGTTCATATTCTGAGTATCAATTCTTTAGAACAACTATCAATTCTATGGCCGAAGACAGATTGGCCATTCAGATGGCCGCATCTGCCCCCAGGACGCCGCGTTGCGTCCGGCACTGCGCTCCTTCCGCAACAGCCGAGCACCACTTTAAAGTGGTGCTCGGCTGCTGCAGTGCGCCCCACGCGCGCGTTCCACCCACCAGAGTGGGTGTGAACGCATGGGGCAGGGGCAGCCGCGCGGCGTCTGCCGGCCACTTCAGGAAGCCGCCCGCAGTCTGAACGCTGCGGGTGGCTTCCTTCCAGCAGCGTGCGAACGCCGCACTGCAGGGGAAATTCCCCCCACCCCATTCTGCCGCGCCGCAGAGGCGCGGCAGAAGCCGAGACTGTCTTCGGCCTGTATTTACACTCAGATAGTTTGGTCCTAAATTATGAGTTATAAAGAAAACTAATTTCTTTATGTCAAATGAATTTGCCAACTAAGATGGGGGGTGGGGTCATTTAAGTTGTCATTGCTCCATTGGTACAATGTCACTTCTGGCACAGACCTGGAAGTGACTTCAATGTGCCAAGGGCAAAACTTTAGTAACCCACTGAAACTCTTATGGTTTACAAGAGAATTTCAGTGGAATTATAACACATTGGCCTTAGCCAATAACATCACTTCTGGGTTTGTGCTGGGAGTGATAGTGATTCCCCACCACCACCACCCTACTGAGAGACAGTGGGGGACCAAGGCTTCCAGAATGGATATCTCCCACCAGAGAGAGAGAGACCTAGCAATTCTAATATTAAACCAGGATTTGAAACTGTTTGATTACCAAAGTTAACTTCAACTGTGGTTTCAAATTAGGAATGTGGCTATTCTTGTCCAGTGCTTCCTTCACCACAATCCAAGCCAGGATCCTCGCCGGGTGTCTGTGGTGGTGGTGGGGAGTGAAGATAATTAAACTAGTATTTGATTCAATGTATACAACTCAAGCCCTGAACTGGATAGCCCAGGCAAGCCCAATCTAGTCAAATATCATGAAGCTAAGGAGGGTCAGCCCTAGTTAGCCTTTGGATGAGAGACCACCAAGGAAGTCCAAGATCACAACACAAAGGCATACAGTGGCAAATCACAATGAAAACCCTACAGGGTCACCATAAGTTGCCTGTGAATTGATGGCACTTTCCACCACCATGCAACTCAAATCTTGGTTTTACAGTCTAGGTTTCCCCTGCTTGAAAGCCAGTCGAATCTGAGTTGCGGTGCTCATCTCCATTTCCAAGCCAAAGAGCCAGCACTGTCTGAAGACATCTCTGTGGTCATGTAGACACCGAGGCACATGGAACACTGTTACCTTCCCACCAAAGTGTTACCTATTTATCTACTTGCAATTTCTTTTACAAACTAGCCATAGTTAAAATAAACCCTGGTTTTATGTTTTTTTTTTTTTAACTGGGCCACAAAAGTGAGTGTGCACGTGTTTCAAATTCCAAAGCTATTCTATTCAACAAAATATACTGTTAGTACACATAGCATTTTACACACACACACACTTCTATATCTATATATAGACAGATACACACACATTTCTGTAAATACACAAAGTTGGAAATATGGTATACATAACACACACATATACAATCAATGCTGCATCCTTTTCTATACTGTGTGTATGTGGTAAACCTCCGATATTATATTCATCAACTGCTGATTATGAATGCACATATGGGCACGCAAAATGTAATAAATGATTATATGTAATTTCCACCCATAATTTCTTGGTCTCAATGCACAATTAAAATATATTGCTTGCTAATTTCATCTTTTCTCAGTATGAATTTATAGAAACAACAATAGTTTTTCAAAACTCACTACAAGGAAATCTGTAGTATTTTGTCCTTTAAAAGCTGCACATGGCATGAGGGGGGAAATCTAAAAATTGTCAGAGAATAAGAAGCAATCCATTTGCACTTCTGCTCATGAACAATGCATAGATGTGTTGAGCAGCTGGTGTGCTGTTCTGAGCTGTAAAACGGATGACCATTTTTTTTAGAGCCTTTTCTCATATAGTTATTTTAGGCCTTGTTTTAGCAAATGGAAATTTGGCATGAAATTCTAAATGTAGAAGATTAAAAAAACAAAACAAAACAAACAAACAGACCTTGCATCTGGTTAGCAAAATGGGTTCAGTGCTCTTATTAAACACTCAGAATCTCCAATGGTACCAATATATATATATTTTCTGCCAGGGCTCCTGTGCTATTAAAAGCTGCCTTGTGACAAACAGGAATATAACAGATGCTACTACTATTCTCAGCAGTCATGGGAAAAGCTGCAACTTCTCACATTTCTGCGATTTATGCTCTTCATAGAGGCACAAGAGCCCTGTAGAGGAACATGTTGGAATAGGCATGGTACAAAGGCTTCCATTTCTGGAGGCCACTACAATGATAGAGCATCTGCCTCCAACTGAAGGATCTGGCAGTAGCTGATGTGAAAGAGCTCTGAGACCTTGGAGAGCTGCTCCCAATCTGAATAAACAATACTGACTTTGATGGACCAAGAGTCTGATTCAGCATAATAAGAGTTATTTTTTATACCCCACTCTTCATTACCTGAAGGAGTCTCACAGTGGGTCACAATCACCTTCCCTTCCTCTCCCCACAAAATGAATCCTGTGAGGTAGGAGGGGCTGAGAGAGCTCTGAGAGAACTGTGATTGACCCACGGTCACCCAGCTGGTTTCGTGTGGAGGAGGAGTGGGGAATCAAACACTGCTCTTATACGCCAAGCTGGTTCTTGTGTGTTTTGGAAGTGAGATCTGTAGCTTTGGGAATCAAGATATGTCTGTGGCTCCATTTAAGAGAACATCCTACATATGAAGAACTGTCCCATGGCCAGTCTTCAGACTCTCCACTTAAAGAATCCTTACAGCAATTAATTCTAATTAAGGCCAGGGAAGGAGGGAAAGGAAAGACTCATGGAGCGACTTAAGGATGAAGGCTTTTGTTTCTGATAAACTTTTACTTTGGTTCTTAGCCTGGTTGCCAGTCCCCCCCACCCCTTTCCCTTCTCCTGGCTGTAATAAAAAAAGTGTCAGATGTCTTCTGCAAATACTATTGCCGTGCTATACAACGATGGCAGGACAGCAAGAGATTTGCGACCCTTTCCGGTTACATCAGGGAAGCAGATGGTTCAAGAGACCTTGAGAAGGTAGACAGAAGCCCAGGATGTATGAGTGTGCAGCCAAAAGAAACATGCTCCTGTATTCCTGTTACTGTAGGCAGCTTATTTCAGAGTATACTGTAATTAATAGGACTTACTTCTGAGAAGTCCTGCGCAGGATCAAGCTCAGAGAAATCCAGAGAGGTAGCTATTTGACCTGCAATCTTAGGAAAGTTTACTCAGAAGTAGGTATGAATTCCACTTTCATGGCAAACCGGTTTGTACGTGACTTAAAAAACAAAACAAAACTATAAAGCAAAAGGATGTCGGGGAGGACATTAATTCATAGGGTTGTCATGAGTTGGAAGTGACTTGATGGCACTTATGTACACACACACAAACCAGGATTCCAAGCAAAACAGTTTTGGAAGCCTGGTTCATAGGGAAAACCATAACCCATATCTTGTGTATTTCAAATGTAATGGTTTGCTATGAGAGTGGAAATCTGTGAAAGAAACAGAACATTTTGTGGCAAACCATAGTTTGCCGCTTGCAATTGGAAGAAAGTGAGAATGCACAAGACAAATAATTCCCTTGGATTCTAAGGACAAGCAGGATAAAACCTCTAGAGTGGCCAAAGTTGAAATTAGGGTTGCTATCCCTAATGTGTGGTCTGAAGATCTCCCACATTTATAATTGATCTCCAGAGATCAGTCCCGCCCCCCCCCGGGGACTGGCTCTTTGCAGGGTGAACTCTATGGCATTTTAACCAGTTGAAGTCCCACGCCTCACCAAACCCTATCCTCCCCAGGCTCCACCTCCAAAATCTCCAGGTATTTCCCAATCCAGAGCTATCTTAAATATTAGGAGGCTTCTATTTTTTTTTCTGCCTGATGCCCTTCTGGCTAAAGTTGACTTTGTCAGCAAGTTGGTGGGGGGGACTGAAGAGTGAGATTTTAGGAAAACTTCTGTGGTGTGGCTCAGCCTTGTCACAAACTAAATTACTTTATGGATTTTATTCACACACACACACCAGGTTTCAGAACTTAACAGAACAGAAGGGGGAAGGTTAGGCTGTAGTGATGTCTGATGAAATGTAAGAACATAAGAGAAGCCAATGTTGGATCAGGCCAATGGCCCATCCAGTTCAACACTCTGTGTCACACAGTGGCCAAAAATACCAGGTACCATCAGGAGCTCCACCAGTGGGGCCAGGACACTAGAAGCCCTCCCACTGTTGCCCCCCCCAAGCACTAAGAATATAGTGCATTACTTGCCCCAGACTGAGAGATCCTATCTATGCCTTTTGGCTAATAGCCACAGATGGACCTCTGCTCCATATCTATATATTTAATTCCCAAGTGGCCACCTCTGTGCGGATATCTAAATCCGTGGGGGGGGGCACTTGGGGGGCAGGGAGATTCTACTGCACAGAAAAATCCTGCACAGAGATTTTCCTGCAGAGATTTTCCTGCACAGGAAATTCCTGCAGAAAAATCTGAAAAGTTAAAAAAAACTTTTCGAGGGATATTTAAATCCCCTCAAAAGTTAAAAAAAAGTGTTCCCTGCACATGCACAGGGAACGGACTTACCTCAGCAATCTGTGGCTTGCTGTTGCTGCTGAAGCAGAGCTATGATGAATTCCCACAACTGTGCAAGCAGATGAGAGTCCAGGCCAGAGAACATTTCTTATGGGCAGGCCTAAGCCCCAATAATTTAGAACATGGGTACTAGCTGTGAATCAGCCATGAAAAAATCCTTTCAGCATGGTCCAGGGAATTAAGAATCTTGTTTCAATTTGTTTAAAATCAGGTTCAATGCTTCTTCAACATTCTATTCTGAGTATCTGCCCAAATGTAACTAAACAATATTGAATCCATATGGTTCAGTTAAACTAGTGCAGGTTTCTCATGCAGAGACTGATAGCTTTTCCAACCCCATGCTTCTTGTAATACTGTAGGAAGCACAACTGCATAAGCATGTAAAGCAATTAATCAAAGATAGAGTCTTAGCATGAAATTTCTTGGGGGAGGGGAGACAAGAACAAAGATCAATCTATTTTTTTCCAAGTTGACATAAGAAATTGTTTCTTACCCCATCCTTTTATTTATTACAGATTCTAAATCAACAGGGGTTTATGGAATGTGAACAATAAATATTTCGACAGCTGACTTAGACAGGCAATTAAAAATATACTTTTTCTGTACAGTAGCAACATCTTGAAGTACAAATATAGCTGCATGGAGCTTCAACAAAACTGTCACAAGATGGAAACCTTTATTATCTGCCTAGCCCAGAATAGCAGCTGGAGACACCAAAAGCCCTGTGACCCCATCCTTCAAAACAGGAACCCTCAGTTTAAGATGTGCGGCTATTGCAAAACTGGCCTGGATAATCTGAGACTGGCAACCCCATTAGCTGTATAGGGCAGCCCAATGAAACATTATAAACTGAGTATCAATACAGATATAAACTCACCCCCACACACATAAACTGTTTCTGTGCATTGTCAAGAACATTCTTTACCCTGTCTGTTTCTGGTGACTGATTTCGAATGTATTCTTAGTCTTCCTACATGATATTCCATTTTAATATAATTTCTATAAGACCAATACACTATTTATATACAACTGTTGCAAAAACAGGCATAAATTTTAACGCACTATTTGCATCACATTTCCTTAGTATGGTCAGGAAAGAGATTTCAGTAGTTTTGTTCTGATTGCCAAGAAACCCTAAAAGTCACTTCCACTTCAAAATCAAACCATAGTTGTCACACAAGCTGATAATGTCCCTAGCTCTAAAACACCTGGTGCCTACAATCTGTTCTGTTTGACAAGCTACAACATATTGTACAGGACTGATCTACAGAGAATCAACAGACCTTGTCCTGGTTATGCAACCTGCAAAGCTATTAGTTGTGTCTCTTTTTCTTATCTACCTCCTCTCTTCCTTATCCCTTTGCCTATGAGACTGCAAGCTTATGAGCAGCATCTTTCATTTTATTACTGTATAGTGCTTTGTTTTGAAAGGTACTATAAAATAATTGCCTTGACCTGAATGGACCAGGCTAGCCTGGTCTTTTCAGATCTTGGAAGCTAAGAAGGGTCAGCCCTGATTAGTACTTGGATGGGAGACCACCAAGGAAGTCCAGGGTCATTGTGCAGAGCTAGGCAATGGCAAACCACTTCTGAGTGTTGCTTGCCTTGAAAACCCCGTGGAGTGGCCATAAATCAGCTGTGACTTGACAGCACTTTCCACCACGTATGTAAATCCTGACCTGGATGGCCCAGGTGAGCATGATCTTGCCAGACCTTGGAAGCTATGCAAGGATGTCTTCTTGCCTTGAAAACCCTACAGGGTCACCAAAAGTTGGCTGAGACTGTAGTGGATGAAACCTCTCTCTTTAAGAGACAAGCTTAGGTCCTAAATGGAACTCCCACTCTTCACATGAATGGGTCTGCCTTTTGCGATATACTAGTTAGAACTGGGTTGTTGGTAGTTAGGACTCCAGCCATTGTTAAGTTGAAGTTGTTCCCTGCCTTGCTGTTCTGCACATTAAATAAGGTTTTGAAGGCATCCTACTTGCTTCATCTCACTGGTCTTAGGGCAGACCATTTACCCACCTCCAAAGTGAGCACACTTTACAGAGGACTGAAACATCATGGCGACTTGATGGCACTTTTCACCACCACCGTGAAATAATAGATATTTGTTATTTTATCGTCCATATGACACTTGATGACCAATCAATACCCTATGTTTTCAGTCAGCAGTCTCTCTATGTGTGTGGGCTTTGGCCCTTAAAGACAGAGCTCTTGCTTCTTAATCCTGAAGGTGGGTTAAAACACAAGAGGCTGGTAGAAACCTCTAATCCAGAGGTGTCTCATTTGTTTCAAGGGTCGGATCTGACATAGACATGACTTTGTTGGGCCAGGCCATGTGTGCCATAAAATGTAATACCAGGTACCAGAGATATAAACTTTATAAAGAGTAGCAGCTGGTAAATTTCGAGTTGGCGTGTCTTCACTGCAGGGCCCCGTAGACATTACCTGGGGGGGGGGCTTCCCTAGCTGACTCCCACCACGAGTGCTGTGAGCCCGGGGCCCAGGGTAAAGACATGAAGCAGCTGGGTATGGTGAGCTCCCCCCACCCCTGAGCCACCATGAAAGGGGACTGGGAAGACAAGTTGAACTAACCCACCCGCCTGCAGAAGTGGATAGCGGCAGCCCAGGTCTGAGGCCATGTGCATGGTGGGACCCAGGCCAAGTAAAGCCCAATGAGCCAGAGTTGCTTGTTCTGCATGGGGGGGGGGGGTCATGAATATGGTGGCAGCACTGGTTGTCAGAAGGCCCCAGCAGGAGATTGTCTGCACCCTCCATGTGCAAACACCGATCTCTGCAGCCATCTGGGACACCATCCCTGGAGCTACAGGCCAAGCAGAGAGGCATGCAACCTCACCTTGGAACCCTGAGGTGACATGAATGCAGCTGCAGTGGCTCCTCACTTACCAGAGAGGGCATCACTGAAGCAAAGGGGTTCTGCTTGACTGGGGCAGATGAGGTTGTTCTGCTGTGCTGAAGCTACAATTGGAGTGGCTCTGCCCATTCCCCACTCCCCCCCCCCCAACAGTCTGTTCTCTCCCTCACACCAGTTGTCTGTGGGCTAGATAAAAGCCCTGAATTGGCTGGTTCCAGCCCCCTGGACCTTATGTTTGATGCTCCTTCTCTAATCTCTTGTAAAGAAATAGGGGGAGCTTGTTAGAGCTCACCATAAGGCTGGGCAGTCCTCATCATGGAGCGACAAGCATAAAGGACGGATGGTTTGCAGCAGTATGAGAATGATTATACATTCCATGAGATAAAGTGTCCCCCTCACCTCAAAAAAGCAATCATCTCATCGATGCTGATACGTGAAACCATTCTTGGAAGGGCCAAAATAGGCCTGGTTTAAAGACCAGGATCTATACCAAAGGAACAAGACATGCTTGTTTAGGCTTTGCCATGCTCGACATTTTATATAAACAGGATCACTGGCATTTGTACATTCACAGTTCTACATTGCATAGTCCCAGGCCACACATCTATAAATTCCCAACGTTGCACATGTCCTCAATTTGATTTATATTTGACACTCAGTGTGTAAAACCCCATAAAGACGGGCGTTTTTTTCCTTCAGCATCATATTTAAATTAGGCCTTCAACATGATGCTAAATGTAGAACCAGTACAGAAATGAAAGCTGCAAATCTGGCATCCACATTCCCTGTGTAACACCTGTAGAACTTAGCCCTGCCCTGTTTTCATGACCTTCCCCTGCTTGTCATGACAGGCTGCCACAGCCAGAGGGTGGGCAAGGCAAGATGTCATGACATCAGAACACAGTTCAGTATATTCACCGTAAATTCTCCTCTTCTCTTTGTTCAGCAATTTCATACCTTGGTTTGGGAGATACAAGACGAAAAACAGTTCTCTTGAAAAGCTATTCTATATGTCTTGTTGATTTCTTTTTTCTTTTGTACTGTACCTTACTTCTGGGAACAGAATTTAATCAGTGGGCATCTGTGCCATTAATAAACTGTGCCGAGTGCTATCCATGAGGTCATAAAAGATGGGCATTGGGGGGCCCAGAGCAATATGGCCATATCCCACTCAGTGCTGTGTCATTAGTGCCAGAACCAATTTCTTGCAATTAGGCTCCTGCAGCAGGTAGTTAACCTGAAGGGCAATGGCTGATTGTCTCCATTTAGCTTTGCTGCTCAGCTGAAGCCTCTCATTCAGAACATAACGCTTTGGTTCAAGCTTTGCCTTCCCTCCCCCATCCCTTCCCTTGCCTAACAGTGGGAAAGAAAGCCGATCACTGTTATCAACAAAGCCAAAATCAAAATTCCCAGTCCCACCACTTGCTACTCCACTGTTATCAACAAAGCCAAAATCAAAATTCCCAACCCCACCACTTGCTATAAACCATAAAAGCACAGAAAGGTAAAGAAAATCATCTTCATCTGTCTTAAAAGAAATAACAAAACATGGGATATCTGTATACCAGTAGTAGAATAATAATGAAAAAGTTTTCCTTGTGAGAATGGTCGTAGGTTACACAATGTATATAAGGTTCAGAACAAAGTTAGAGTCCAATAGCACCTTTAAGACCAAAAAAGTTTAATTCTGGGTATAAGGTTTCTGAAGAAGTGTGCATGCACATGAAGGATGATACCCAGAATTAAACTCTGTTGGTCTTAAAAGGTTCCACTGGACCCCTAGCACAAACAAAATTATAGAAGGGCTCACGATCCACCTAATAAATATCCATATGTATTCAGAGTATGAAAATTAAAGAGTCTTGGAACCCCAAACTTCAAGAGTTGTTGCCACCTGAGAGCAGAGTTTTTAGGAACTGGCATTTTCGCTCTCACACTCCCCCCATAGCATTATACCATGCTAACATTTACTTCTTACAAAAGGTATAGGGATCATTCCTTTGTAGTCTTCATAGGTTGAAGAGATCTCATTCACAACAAAAGATGATTACACACAAATACAGGGATGCTATCTTTGTTTTCTATATAATAAAAATGAAATTATTTTGCGGGCAAAATGACAATGCAGTGTTGTTAGTCAGTCTGTCTACTCTGATGAATTCATCTCCTACCTTCTCACTGTTTTTATTGAGGATATCTCCCCCCATATTTCATAGCATTGTGTCTCAGAAGCACCTTTATATCTGGTTATTCTAAACAACATAAACACATGTTTCTTACATAGTGCTCGTTTTGCAATTTAGTGTTGAATATATTATCAACAGCCCACTGAACTTTGCAGTAAATCTTGCTTCTTACCCCTACCATGCTGTAATGTCACTGTGCAGGTGTGAGGAAATGTCTGCAGTAAAGCACCATGTGCGGTACTAATTTGGTGGAACACCCTATAAATCATGTCTGGGGAGAGAATGCAGAAAAAGAGACAAAGCGGGAGGAGAGAGCTGCCAATTTTCATGTATTAGTCAGATTTTCTCCAACACTGGGAGAGTCGTAGGACTAGATGAAGAAGAAATATGAAAAAAACAAAACAATTATATATAAAAAACTATCATACCATTTGCATTGCATATACCCACAAATGGAGTGGAAATGGCAAGGAAAAATCTCAGAACTGAAAGCACTGAGCAACAAACATTTAGGAATAGTCTGAATTCCAGAAGACATGAGATACTGTCAGTTTGCTGTGGCAACTACATGAATACGATTGTACCTTAATGAGTAAGTAAACTTGTGGCATGAATGCTTCATAGAATACAACATATTAACCTGTTATGAGCCATATGGCCCATTATGATTGTAGGGACCATATCACTTCAGTCCTGTTCCATTTACACTGACTCCTAATTTGTTTCTGAGTCCAATTCAAAGTGTTGGTGCTGACCTTTAAAGGCCTATATGGTTTGAGTCCAGCATATCTGAAGGATCACCTTCTCCCATACAAACCTATGCAACCTGTAAGATTAGGTAGGTGGCAATCCAAGGTAGGACCTTCTGGACCATGGCACCAGAACTACAGAACTCTGCTTCCAAGGATATTCATCTGAGTTTGCCTTTCATTGTCTTCTCCCTGGGGGTGGAGAATGTTTTGTGCTCTTTGATATTCCCTTGATTATATCTCCTTTCTTATCCAGGTAGAAAGGTTGCATGCCTCCTGCTCTTGGCCTCTGTACCCCATCACTGCTCAATAGGATGACAAGGGGAAAATGGGAGGATGAAAAGGTGTCCCAGCTGTGTAACCAGTTTTTACCACACAGTTTTGGAGAAATCCTACAGCGCCTGCAACACAGTGACATCACTTCTGGTTACTCAGTTGGAATTGATGTTGTGGCATCATGGAACACTGATTTGTTAAATCTCCTCCCCCACCGCAACCTCAGTCTCCCAGGGGATGCCAGCACTTGGCGGCCATAAGTTTTAATTATGGTTTTATGAGCTTTTATTGTTTTAGTTAGGTTTTTAGTTTTCAAGAACTGTTTTTCTGATATGTTTCTATAATGTTCTAACCCAGGACTACCCAACCTGCTTGAGCTTGTGGGCATTTTTGGAATTCTGAGACAAGGTGGTGGGTGCAACCACAAAATGGCTGCCATGGGAGGTGGAGCCAACCATACAGAGGAAGACAGGGTTGCCAGGTCCCCTCGTCGATCCAGCAGGGGGATTTGGGGGGCATTCTGGGGTGGGCAGGGACATCACACAACACGATGACATCACTCAGAAGTGACTTCATCATGTTGGTGACACCATGGGGTGACACTCTGGTTTTTGGGTGGAATTCTATGGTAAATTCGTCCTCAAACCAGAGTTTTGCCCCCAAACCAGACTATCTCCGCACAATGTCCCCAACATGACTTCACTTCTGGGTGAAGGGGTTTCTCCCGCCAGCCAGCTGGTTTGCAGTGGGGAGAAGCCCCTGAAAGTAGGGGATCCCCCATTCAGACCTGGAGGCTAGCAACCCTAGAGGAAGGCCAAGTGCAATGGAGAATAGGGGCAATTTTAAAAATACATTGGGAAAGAGGGGTGAAATAGAGTGTCAGCTGCCACTGAACACTATTTTTTTTAAAAAAATCTGCATATCCAATCAGATCTCCAACAGCCAATCAGAAGGCTTGGTGGGCAAGAGTCCTACCTGGCCATACCTCTTTCTAAAAAAAAGAACACTTGGTGGGCTCCAGGAAAGATGTTGGTGGGCACCAAGGTACCCATGGGCACCACACTGCAGACACCTGTTCTAACTGTTAGCCACTTTGGTGGCCCTGGCTAGCAAAAAGAAAGCATACAAGGAACCTTCTCCTCATAGAGCCACCCTTCAAGACCGTCCAATTGACAGCTGCTTTAACTGTCCCCTTCCAGCTCTTTGGAATGCCCTCCCCGAGGCTGTGAGGATAGGGGTGCTAAGTCTGGGTTGGAAAATACCTGGAGACTTTGGGGGTGGAGCCAGGAGAGGGTGGTGTTTGGGGAGGGGAGGGGCCTCAGTGTGGTACAATGCCATAGAGTCCACCCTTCAAAGCACCCATTTTCTCCAGGGGAGCTGATCTCTGTCAGCTGGAGATCAGTTGTAAAGCGGGAGATCCCCAGGCCCCACCTGGGGGCTGGCAGCCCTATGTGAGGAGGGCTTCTATGCTGCCCTGTTTTTATAATCAAAGTGAGCCTGGTTTGTTGCAACGGACCTGTGGAGTCATGGTGTCAGGATGTGATAGCAGAGCTTATATAGTGACTTGGGATTGTTTATAGTCTGAATTGTAGTGTTGCCTAATGGGCAGGCTTTTGTAAGTTGCTTTGAGACATCATGTTCAATGTGAAAAATCAGATTATGAATATTTTAATACATAAATAATGTCTTGGTTGAACTGGCATTTTCCCATGGAAATACTGCATAAATTGCTGTTTAAAATTACCATGAACTTATTGCAGCTGTAAGTTAATTTTCTTTCCAGAGTCAATGGGATCACGATAGACCTCAGTGCACAGGGGCTATACAAAGTAAGACACTGGTCCAAGCATTAGGGAACTGCACACTCTTCTATAACATATGCAGCCTAGGCATATACCTGCCCACAAAGTCATTCTGCTCCTTTTTGTGGCCAGAAAATCAAACATACATATACACATATACTTGCAACTGTACACTGACTACAGGGAAGGGAGACTTTTTCTTATTCCAAAACCAGGTGTGGATCCTACAACTCCCAGCTGTGTAAACAGACTGTTAGTTACAACACCCCCCCCCAAAAAAAACCCCAGAATCTTACAAGATGCACCTTTGCTATGTCGACAGAAGATTGATTTTAAAATAAAAGACCAAACCGTTATCTTCCCCTGCTTGCCCTCAGCAAGTTCTTGGGGAAAATTACTCATTACCATGTTGTAATAAGCAAGCTGAAGTTATATAATGGATTCCATCAAACACTGGAACTACAGACCTCCTGGTAATAACAACAGAGTAGAACTGATTTTAAAGATGTTCAAACTGTTGGGGGAATTGAATATGTAAGAGACTAAGACCACACTACTACTTTTTTTTTGAAAAAAAGAAAGACTATGAAACTCTTTTAAAATGGTTTGTATTGAAAAGAAAGAATACTTGAAACTCACAAACAAAAACAGTATTTTCTAAATCACATAGTTTCAAGCATAGAAGAAGAATATTGTGATAGAAAAAAGAACAATCAATGCCTAGGTTTTTGTTTTTTTAAAAAATGAACTTCCACAATTCATATCAGTTTTCTATATTCATTTCAGTAAAGAACACTTCTTTTTTAATTTAAGGCATGAAGAGGTTTTTTTGGCTATAAGCTCAAGAAGGAAGTATAAATTTGCATAGTATAAAACTACATTTAAAGATTGATCTTCCCTGTTGGGCACAAAGAATAAGAAACACAAAGCAGAGAAGAAAATATATTCTATGGGACCAATACTTAGTAACCCTGGAGCTAATCCAGAACTCTATCAATTGATAAACCATTCTTTCTATTGTGACCCAGAGGGATATTTACTTTGCTTGTAATTTATCAAAAAGAGGACATTTCTCTTTTAAATTCAGTCATAATCTTTCCATACTTCTGAAAAGCTTTACCGGTTTACCAGGGCAATTCTTTCCTGGCTCCAAGCATGGCAACTGAGAATTTTAACTACAAAGTCATAGCATTTAGTAGCAATAAAAAAATTCTTTAAGCAAAGGCAAGGAGAAGGCAGAAAATGGTGGATGAAGCCTTTGCAGCCATGGCGCTCTATTAAGGAACTCATATTTTGCTGCCTCGCAATTTTGTTATAATGTAAATAGGTCTCTTTAAAAAACAAAATCAGTCACCATGAAGAGAGTTGGCCCTTTTCGATTTTTACATATTACAGGATTACTTTAGGAAACCTACGGAGATCAAAAGAGAAGTGCCAGTCCTCTTGAACCAACTTTACTATTCCCTTAAATCTAGGCTCCTACTCCATCTCAGATAATTTTTTTGACCCACGGAGGATGCTTCCCCAGAATTTTTTTTAATAAAATTATGTTATAAAAGTTTTTTTAAAAACCCCAGAACCTAAATAAATGACAACTAGAACACGTGCATTATATACAGAAAGGGGTGCTGAGGACATATTTCGCTGCCTCACTATTTTGATATAATGTAAGAAGGAGTTCATTTAAAAAAAGGAAAATGTGAGCCACCACAGGGCGGAGCAGATGGAAGGCAGGCAAGTGGGCATGAAAAAAGGGGGTGTGCATTTTGGCTTCTCCCCGGGGCAAACAGGAAACTTCTCAGAAAACAAGGATCTCAAAGACCCGGGGAAAAACGTGTGATTATCCGGGGCAAAAGGTGAGCGCGGGTCTACTGGTGGGAAATTGACCAGAAGACCCGGGGCAATCATAATGGTGAGCACAGGGCAAAGGCTAATGTGAAATCGGTCCCAGTCTGAACTCGGCCTTTATTAGCTCAATTATGGAAATCTAGGAAAATACCCTCACTTAAAGCGTGGTTCCAGAAAGTGTGGGATATAGTTATTCAGGATAAAATAGCCACACAAATATTGTTGATGGAAACCCCAGTTTATAAAAATAATTTTATGGAAAAGTGGTATCCTTTTTTATGTAAATAACAATCCTTCTGCGGAATATAAAATATTTTCTGGAATTTATCTTGCTTTAGATTTATTCCTAAAATACATAATGCAAAGGTTTTAGTCTGTGTATGTATATGTCTATATAATGTAATTATGTTATGATTTTGTTGATATGTTATGGTTGAATTTATTAATACATTTTTAAAATAAAAAAAAGGAAAGAATTACCCTTCTAGGTCAACTTGGCTAGCAAGTTTTCCCTCTCTCTCTCCCCCATAGTCATTTATCTTATTTTTCTAATCATCATAAACTATTATAGGAAACACAGTGGCTTCTCTGGTATGTGGTAGTCTGAACACCCTTCTGCTCATAGCACACTCTAATGTGGATGACATAAATTAGTTCTGAAGCATGACTGGCATGGGAATACTTCCAAGAAAGTCTTCCTTGTAGGAAATGATCTCCACCCTGACTGTAATCTACAGAACTATTTACTGTGATTATCTCAACAATTATATTAAGAGTCAAGCTGCCAACAGTCTTCAGGAACCTGAAAAGGTCAAAGAGACTTGCAATGAAGAAGAGAAAATCAAGCCAGTAAATCAAGTAAAAGCTTTGTTATCTGGCACTTAAGGGAAAGGGGGTTGCTGGTTAATTACATGTGGCAGACTCTCAAGTTTAGCTGCTCTTCCATGCCCCTAACTCACAGGACTCCACAGCAACCAAACTCCACACCACTGGAAATTTCATGTTAACTGCCCCTGCACTAGGCAGGCCCTTTCCTCCATGTCATGGAGCTATCCTACACAGCAGGCAAACAAGTGGGCCAGCTGCCCAGAAGCCCTCCAGCATAGGTGGCTCTCAACAGCTTGTGACAGGCTGAGGGAGGAGGAAGCACCTGAGCATGACATCAGCAGGTGGCACAGAAGCCCAGCAACAGCTGGGGGCATCAAGCTGACCATCTGGAAAGGTGGGAGTATGGCATCAACATGTAAGTTTGCCAAGTCCTATCTGACAGCCAGTGGAGAAATCCTGGGTCTCCTCCGGGATGACTTCATGACCCGGAAGTGATACCATCAAATCCTGAACTTCGGGGGGGGGGGGACTCTAGTGTTTGGGCAAAACTCTATGGTTTTTAGCCAATTTTACCATAGAGTGTTGCCCAAAAACGAGAGCATTGCTGTACGACAGTGGCAAAATGATGACGTCACTTCTGGGTGACACCATCATGTTGCCTTTCGGGCCAGTGAGGGGTGGGATTTTCTCCTGTTGACAAGCTGGCTGGTGGGGGGGAAGCACGCCGTAAAAGTGGGGGTTTCTCTACCCCTGGCAGGGGTTCATCCACCCTCAGCGGGGGTCTAGCAACCTTAAATTCAAGGGATATGGGGAGGAGTTTGCCCTCTAGAAAATGCTGGTTAATGGCGCATTTTTAAGCCAGATTTTTAAAAAAGTGTTTACTCTGGTACTTCATGTTGCACCTTAAGACCAGAAGTTATTCTCTGCTATCATCTCCTTGAGGACTGTTAGTATAAACCTGTTGTGTCCGCTGACCGCCACCAGGTGCCAGCGAGAGTAGCTCAGAGCTTGGCTCCTAGAACAATAGGGCCAAGGATCCTAGGGTTCCTCCAGTAAGATCTAGGTGGGAAATTCAAACCCCCCAATAGGACTGTAGGTGGGACCAGGGGTGTGTCCTGGGTGTGTATGTAGTTGGCCACTTCAGCCGGGTAAGCATGCTTGTTGTACTAATAAACTAAAGAGCTGATCACTACGCTGTCTCACTCTTCCATGGCACTGAGAACTCAGTACTTTTCAAAACCCTAGACGGGTGATTCTGCGGGGGTGGGCAGCTTCAGGGCGTGAAGGTGTGACAAAGTAGTGGAACTAAAACTTTGCTGTACTGATTACATGCACACATTACAGAATAAAGGCAGGGCTATTGTTGGGCAGCAATGCAAAGGAACACAGTACTGGCTGGCTTCTGAGTTGGCCACGCCTACAGCCAAAACCTCTGTGCATGGGTGGCTACAGAGCATGCTGCCCTCCCCACGTTACACACAAGAGGAAAGGCGGCATGTAAAAATGCCATCTTTTCCTCTGGGGAGCCCATGGGGATTCCCTCCTCAATTTCACTCCCTGCCAGTCAGCTGAGAGTGAAATTGACAAGGAAAAGCCTCTCTCTGCCTTCCCTTCTCTAGCTGACATGTGGCAGCTGGAAAAGGGCAGGCAGGGAACCCAGGCAGCAGTGGAGAAGCTCAGGGGGAGAAAGAGGCAAGCTTCCATGCCTGTCCTGTGCTTTCCCAGCCCCCCCGCCTAATATGCTAATGAGTGGCGCTGTCAGGTGTGTGTGGCCTAATATGCTAATGAGTTTCTGCTGTTGGGTGTGGCCTATTATGCTAATGAGTTCCTAGTGGACTTTTTCTACAAAAAAAGCCCTGAATTAAGGTAAATCAGCACTTTGCATGCAACACATCATTCAATGCATAATGGTTCTGCAATATCAACCTGTTCTGATGGGAATCTGGGACAATAAATCCAAAGAGTCAAAGGGCAGAGCCAATTGAAAAATGATAATTCATCTAAGGTACAGAACTCTTACTCTTTTCCTCACCATTCTGTCTTTGGCTGATGAGGTATCAGGAAGAAAAGGGAAGGGAAGTAGAAAATGCAGCCAAAGGAAAATACGGTTCTTTGAGAAAGGGCTTTTGAGGCACAGCAACGCCTGGGAGGGAAACGGAGCAAAACAGCATTATGTGCCATCTCTACTTCATTACCAGCTGCCTAACTGGAAGTGAGGCCACTGTGTCCCATAGGGTTGCCAACTCCAAGGTGGGGAATACCTGGAAATTTTGGGGTTGGAGCCTGAGGAAAATGAGGCTTGTGGAGGGGAGGGACTTAAACAGGGTATAATAATGCCATAGGGTCCACCTTCCAAAGCAGCCATTTTCTCCAGGTGAACTGATCTCTATTGCCTTGTAATCCCAGAAGATTGCCAGCCATCATCTGGATGTTGAAAGCCCTAGTGTCACAGAATGCTCTAGGATTCACCTAAAACTCTATGGTTACATAGCCACATGTGGTGTTGCAGCATTACAGGATTCCTTTAGGAAAAGTCCCACCCTTGCAGATCTCCAAGGGGTTATTGAGGACCGGAAGCTCTAGCTGAGAGACAGAAGTAGTCTACCAGCTAACACCTCGGCTAGCTTAACACACTTAGGAAACAGACAGTGGGAAAGCCAGAAAACTAGATACTATCTCTTCCTTTCTGAGGGGAAGAAATACTGTTGATTGGGAGGGAGATTATAAAATCTCTGGACACCAAGAAGGAGGGCTCTTACGCTCTTACACTGACTCATAGCTGTAGCTATGAAGGACTAAATCATTGCACTGGGATTCCATACTGAGTATATGATGCTGAGAATTGCAATGGCGGAAGACTCCACACAAAGGAACTGAGGGAATCAACTACTTCAGTCTACTTGCAACTCAAAGAATAAGCATCCTACCTTAAGTTAATATTCTTTAAGGTGTGTACAGAGTTTAAGGACAGACGATATTCAGTTTTTATTGTTTTTCTTTGAATCTGTGCTCAATTTACTATGACAGCTTAAGGTATCTGCACTTTTCATTTTGTTAATAGAATTTCCTATTATTCTGAATGCTGTAGTTCAAACTCTTTGACCCACCAGCTGGCCCCATCAATCATGTTTACCTAGACAGAGATGGGGAGGGGGTTAAATCCCTCAATGTTCTAGTATGCAAGTAAATGTACTGGCCCCCGGATATCCAAGCTGAGGAGAGCAGGAAAGTGCCTAAGTGCAGATGCTTCCCCCTCCCCCCCGCCCACATAGAGCAGAAGTGTCAAACTAATTTGTTATGAGGGCCAGATCTGACATAAATGCTACTTTGTCAGTCTGGGCCATGTGTGCCATAAGACGTAATGCCAGGTACCAGAGATGTAAAATTATACAAGACACAGGCAAACCCAATTAACAATATTAGTTTTTACTCAGAATACAAAACATGCTTAAAATATTAACACTCTTACAGTATTTCCTTTATCTGACACCTCTTGCTCTGAATTATTGCATCAAAATCTGGAGTCAACATCTGTGCTGTAGCAGTCTTGAGTATGCTGCTTAGGTGTGTATCTGTTAACTGAGAACCTACTTTTGATTTATTGACATTTATTACAGAAAAGAGCTGTTCACAGACATACATTGTCCCAAAGGTATTGAGAGCCAGCTGTGGTGTAGTGGTTAAGAGTGGCAGAAACTAATCTGGAGAATCGGGTTTGATTTTCCACTCCTCCTCCACATGAAGCCAGCTGGGTGACCTTGAGTCAGTCACAGTTCTCTCAGACCTCTCTCAGCCCCACTTACCTCACAGGTGGCTGTTGTGGGGAGAGGAAGAAAAGGTGATTGTAAGGTGCTCTGAGACTCCTTCGGGTAGTGACGAGCAGGGTATAAAACCACCACCACCACCACCACCTCCTCCTCCTCCTCTTCTTCTTCTTCTTCCTGCTCTTGCTGTTGCCACCACTCTCTTCTTCTTTAGTCATGGGCTGGATAACAGACTTGGACTCATCAGTTCTGGCCTTTAGTCCACATGTTTAACATCCCTGCTCTAGATGCAGTGGAAGAATTGGAGCCTGCAATAAGACCACTCAGGTGGCCATTTCTTTGATATAGTTTGTGGGGGTGGCAACTATTCAAAGAGACGGATTTATGGGAGTAGAGAAAGGGACATTGGGCTGGATGGAAATTAGGGTTGCCAACTTCCAGGTAGCACCTGAAGATCTTCTGCTACTACAACTGACTTCCAGCCAACCAAGATGAGTTCTCCTGGAGAAAATGTCTGCTTTGGAGGGTGGACTCTGACATTATACCCCACTGATGTCCTTCCCCACTCCTTCACGTGCAACCAGCTGGGTGACCTTGGATCAGTCACAGTTCTCAAAGAGCTCTCTCAGTCCCACCTATCTCACAGGGTGTCTGTTGTGGGAAGAGGAAGGGAAGGCAATTATAAGCTGCTTCAAGGCTGCAATCACATGCTCCTTTAGATCTGACATAGGTGTGAATGCCTGACGGATCTAAAGAGAGCAATCAGACAGCAACATCCGTACTGTTCCGCCACGGAAACCGAGTTAAAAGACACCGGGGAAAGTCCAGTCCTAATGCTCACTGATGGGCCACAGACAGACTTTCCCTTGTCTGATCGCTCAACCACGCTCTCATGCCATCGGGATGGTCTGATCATGCCATCCCTGACTCCATGTCATGTTCGCCCCCCTTTGGAGTATGTGCTTCATCTCATACTCCATATATGCCCTCAGTGTGGAGGTGCGATTCCTCAATTCCTCGTTTATGTGCAAGGAAAACAAACAGCAAAACCCCCCAAAATGACTCACCCACAGTGACTGACTGTGCTCGCACCTTCAAAGGGCTGTGTGATTTCACAGCTGCGTGTCAAATTCCTCCGGAGGAAATAGTCTCTCTTCCCCTCCGCTTCAACTGGTGCATGTGACAGCAGCCCAAGACTCCTTCAGGTCTTCTCCTCCTTCTCCTCCTGCTCCTTCCCCCCACACTTTCCAGACTTCACCCTTAAGATCTCCAAGTATTTCCCAACCCAGAGCTGGCAATCCTAATGGAAATCCAGTCAGCTAAGCAGCTTTCTCTCTCTCACTGGGGAACAGGCTCCTATGAGTGCTGATTCTTCACACCTTCTATTATATATTTTTAAAACCCTCATCTGGCAGCTAGTCAGAAAGGGGACAAACTATCATGCTAGTAGGAAACTGGATGCAGGACAGAAGTGAGTAAATGAGGCTTCTTTAACTACCTGCTGCGACTGAAAGATAGGAAAGTAATAGTACAATATACTTTTTGGTGTCATCACTGTCCTCAAATCTTAGGGTTGCTGACAGGCCTGGAGAAAAAAAAAACCTGTCCCTTTACATGAGGTCTAATGAGGTGTTATTTACTAGGTGATGTTATTTGCTTCCATGCCCTAAAAAACTTCAACTGCCCATTTCCACACACTAAGCAGAAAGGACATTTTTTCTCCAGGCCTGCTGGCAACCCTGTGAGTATATGTGTGGTAGATGGGACATAATGTGGTACAGCCTGGACTGATTTATTCAGGATCCTCCCTTTTAGTAACCTTTTTTCTATTTTTTTTTTTTTTACTGAGCCCTGTTCGACTGAGAAAGCAAATTAAAAATGTATAGTTTAATTTTCCACCTGTCACATTTGAAAGCTGCAGGGGTAAATAAAAATTGCTTTGACTATTTGTTTCTCCCAAACTAAGTAGGCTTGTTACCTAGGAAATCCTAGATATATATCACCAGTAATCACAGACACAAAGATCCCTGCACTCAAAGCTGATAGCTTTCTGAGGGCCATCTTAGATGAGCTGGAGAAATGAGAACCAAAGAACACAGCACAATTGACAGTCCCTCCCTAATTGTTTCCTAGCTCACTTGCTCCTGGTTCTTTCTCTTCTGCTGATTTCTACCTTTGTTCACTGCCTTCTGAGTTAGTGCTTGCATGGGATCATCTCCTGACTATGTGCAATTTTAACTGTATAGTACTTGCGGCTTTCTGAGCTTCTCCAAAGTTTAACCTTACATTTTCTTGATCGTGCAACCTGTACCAGACCCTGGCTTAAGAAATGATACTCATTTTATTGTTTTGCTCCCGCCAGAATTTAAGCCATGAAAAGACTATCAACATTCACTTTTTGCTAGGCCACTTCAGAGCATCCACATCAGAAGAGGATGTAAAAATCCACTAAGATTTGTAGTTAGAAGTGACTTCAATATACATGGAAGTGCTCATGTTTAAATGGGTGCCTGTATTGTCCATAATATTCTTGTCTTAGTGGTTCGGGGGGGGGGAACAGTCACAAAATCCTGATTGACTGCTGTCTGTCATCCAGCATGCTCTATGTAGACCTGTCAACTTAACAGATCACTGTGCTTATCACTGCACCATTTAGCACACTGGTGTGTGACAAGGAAGTGCCGTTGCTTCTAGGGTTGCCAAGTCCTACTGTAGTTGCAGCGGGGAAAGTCCTGGCCATCTCCAGGAGCTGACTGGTGCATGCCGCGATGACATCACCCAGAAGTGATGTCATCGTGTCAGGCACGTTGGGGGTGGGACCAGTATCATTCGAGGGGAAAACATAGAGTTTTCCCTCGAATGATAGAGCGTCCCCCACAACATGCCCAACGCGATGATATCACTTCCGGGTGACGTCATCACGCTGGGCACATCTCCGTGATCCTGGCAATTTGGGGTGGGGTTCCTCACAGCAGCCCGATCCGGGCTGGCAGGTAATGGATCCATTGAGTGGTGGTTTCCCCGTCCCCTGGGGGGACCTGGCAACCCTAGTTGCCTCACATCAGGATCATGGAGGAAGTTGTTTATACCTATCACATTTCTGATTCCTAGGTAGTCTTAAAAATAGAATGGATATCTATACAAGAGCACAGTAGAAAACTAAATACACACAAAAAATCAGAGGGAGAATGACTGCATATGAGTGTTGTCTTGTAGCTTGGTAAACTCTGTGATGGGGAGGCAAGCATTAGTTACAGAAGAGGAGGAGGAGGAGGAGATTGGATTTATATCCCGCCCTTCACTCACTTGGGAGTCTCAGAGCGGCTTACAAACTCCTTTCCCTTCCCCTCCCCACAACAGACACCCTGTGAGGTAGGTGGGGCTGAGAGAACTCTTTCCCAAGCTGTCCTTGAGGGAACAGCTGGTACAGAGCTATGGCTTGCCCAAGGTCATCCAGCCAGGTGCAAGTGGAGGAGTGGGGAATCAAACCTGGTTCTCCCAGATCAGAGTCCGTGCACTTAACCACTACACCAAACTGGCTCTACACCAAACTGGCATTACACCAAACTAGAAGTACATTCTACTCCCTTCCAATGCTCCCTCTAAGGTGTGGAGTCTTGTGAGCAAAAATTCTACTTTGTGAGCTACTGGCATTAAAGTTGTCAGTCAGTAGTTTGGCTGCTGCATAGATTAGTTTGCCCTGGAGTCATCCTTCCTAAGTTAAGACAAAAATTTGTAAGCCAGAGGCTAAGAAACTGAGCTAGCTCACACTGACAGCTTAGAGGGAACACTGCATTTGTCAACATCAAAATACTTTATGTTTTCGTAAAAACACTGGATCATATAATGAAAAACAAACTAAAAAAATCTTGCCTGGTTTAAATTGAAATTTCCTCATGATATCTGACATTTGCAGCAGTGACCTTCATCAGTCAAATAATCGTTGCACCTCATATTTGCTTCTTAAATTGTCATCGTTATAGGATTAAGATGAACAGGTTAACAAGCATGTGGATAAGGGTGATCTGACAGATGAAATATTTGGACTTCCAAAAGGCTTGTGACAACGTGTTTCACAAAGACTCCTGAGTAAGCTTAGCAGTCATGGGATAAGAGGAAGGGTCCACTTATGGATTAAAAATTGGTTAAGTGGTAAGGAACAGAGAGTAGAAATAAACGGACTACTTGCTTCCCTATATTGCAAGAGCTGTCCTTTTATTCCTACTCTCTGCTTCCTGCCATTAAACCAATTTTGATCCATATGAGGACCTGCTTACTCACCCTCAATTCCATATAATTTATGAACAACTCAAATAATACCGGTTCCAATATTGATCTTGTTGTTCATAAATAATTTGAAATTGGGGTGAGCAAGCAGTATAGTGGCCAAGTTTGTGCATGATACCAGTTATTCAAGTTGGCAAAAACCAAGATGGATTGAGAAGAGCTACAGGAGGTTGTCTCTAAATTGGGTGAGTGGGCAACAACATAGCTAATAGTTTGGTGTTGGTAAGTGTAAGGTGATGTATACTGGAATAACCCCCCCCCCCCCCCCCAAATTTTAGATGTAAGCTAATGGTGTCTGAAGTGGCTGGGACCAAGACTGAAAGAGATTTTGAGGCTGTAGCGGAAAGCTCAATGGAAATATTGACTCACTGTGCGGTAGCAGTTTAAAAAAAAAGGCAACCTCCATTCTGTGGAGGAAAAGGATTAAAATAAAACATCCAATATTGTAATGGTCTTGTTTGGAATACTGTATACAGTTTTGGTCACTATATCTCAAAGAGAAAATTACAGATTCGGCAAAAGTACAGAAGAGGGCAACAATATAATTAGAATCTGGAAAACCTTTTCTATGAGGAAAGAAAAGACTGGCACTTTTCAGATTAGGGGGGAAATGATGTTGGGGGCATGATAGAGGTTTAAGAATTATACATAGGATTGAGAAAATGAATAGACAGAAAGATTTTTCTCCTTCTCTCTTACTGCCCATCACTCAAGGGGCACCCAATTAAATTGGTGGGTAATAAGTTCAGGACAGTCAAAAGGAAATACTTATTTATACAACAGTTGCGTAGTTCATTATGTAGTTTACTGCCCACATTTGTGTACATTGTGTAGTTTATTTCCCCCATGTGTAGTGATGACAGTGAGTACAGGCAGCTTTAAAAGGGGGTTAACCAGGTTCATTGAGGATATGTCCATCAATGACTACTAGTTACGGTGACTAAAGGAAAACTCCATATGCAGGGACAGCAAATCTCTGAACACCAGGGAAGGTCTTGGTCTTTATCCCCTATTTGTTAGCCCTTTAGGGCTGTGTGAAATGTGATGCTGGACTAGATGGACCAGAGGTCTGATCCAGCAAATATTCTTATGTTTTTATTATTGTTTCCATAGAACATTTCATAGGGAAGCTCTGGTATGTAGGGGCTAAACAGTATAATTATCCCCGTGAAGATAAATAACAGTGGCCACCAACAAATCAGGCCACCCTGAAGAATGGAGTGAATTTAGGAACAATGCGGAATTTTTTCATGTGTCGAGAAAGAACATTTCTCACATTCCAAGAGCATTTCTTCTTTTGGCAGCAGGTTTGATGAAGGCAAAGGAAAAATTACCCTGCCAAAACATACCCAACACCTCAGCTACATGGCACAAGAATAACTTTGTAAAAACAACAGACTGCATTTGGGGTCATGGTCAGCATGCCCATACAAACCTTATGAAAGTGACACAGCTCGCACTAGACCTAGTGATTTGGCAAGGAGAGTCTTTAGTGCCCTCCTCCATTTGTTCAATTTCTGAATAACATTTGTATTACATGTTGTAGACATGTTTGACAACTTGGATGTATAATATATACCTGTCGCATAAGATGATATGTTGACTTGTTGAGATCAATACTTCTGCATTCATTCATGCCACTCAGAAACAAATAAAAACAAATGTTTTCCTAAACCTATTTTAATTTTAATAATGACTACAATTTACTAACATTAAGAAATTTTTACTGTACTCCACCTAACATTGAGTGAACCTATTAACAGCAGTACAGAAGCGACAACCTTAGAATGTTAACCCTGGTCTTTTAGTTTGTGCTGCTTATTTCAGATGTTACCAGGATAGTTCTTGACAGGAGCATCCTGAATGAAATGCTCCACATGGTCACTCGGATCACCTGTTACCGAAATCTAGCCATGGAAATCATAAAACATGGAAATCAAAGTGGACATGTAGTAAGGTGTCATTATTAGATGCTCAGTGATATGACCTTTGAGGGAATCTTGCAAGGAAAGGACTAAGTAAGAAGAGAATACCAAATAAGCTGTAGTGGGATAAACTGGCTGAACAGGCCAAGGTGCACTAGAACTTGACAGCAACTAAATAAATGCTTAATGGCTTCCCCTAGGTTAGCCCACAGACAAAGAATTTCCTTTTAACTCCCCCTTGAAACAGGAGAAAAGGAAGGTAGCTACAGAAACTTTCTCCCCAATCCTCCCCTAAAGCTCCACTCATAACCACTGGGGCAAGCGGGTCTCCAATTGTGACATTCAGCAAGACTAGGGACAGAATGGGCGTTGCTGCGTTTGCTCCTGCTTGAAATATGAATTTAAAAGGCAATGTCCATTCTTGGCAAACATGAGGAAAATGATTTTGTTTTTTTCCCCATTGTACCTGAGGAAGGTGCCTCTAAACTTCTGTTTTGTTTTATTCAACTATCCAGGCCACATGATTTTCAAACTGGAGAACAGCAGTGGCTCCTGGGAGGAGGAGGAAACACAAGCATCTCAGCCTAGATGCCTTGACTTTACCTGCCCAGAGCCTTATTTCTTTACCTGTTGGCTTGAAGAACCATCTAACTTGTTGATCAGCTATATTGTTGGCACACTAGGTAAAAGCCTAACTTTGAATCCTGTGGCCATCTGCCAGTAATAGGGCAGGTGAGACCCTACGTGAAATTCTACCTGGTCCCTTGGGACTTTTCCCCATAGCACTGTTATGCACCAAATTATAGAGAACACAAGAGACATCTAGTGTGGGTGTCTGTATCTTGGTTCCATGTAGAGCCTTTTCAGATGTATATTATTATTTTTAAAGCCTTCTCAATACATTTTACACCTCCTCTGCTGCACATATCAGTATTTCATTAACCTAGTTACAGTCGTATAATGTAAAAGTTTAAAAATAGTTCAATCCTTGTCATACTTAACACTCTATTGTTCTCTAACACGTTAAGAACAAAGAGGACAATTAAAAATAAACCAGAAACCAGCAACCAGCAGCAGTAAAATATAATTACTGATTTTATTAAAAGCATCCATCATATATTCACAGAGTGGGGTGTTATTTCAGCACTGAGAATAGAACGTATGTTTCTCACTATTCTAATGATTAATAATAAAAGGGTGAATGATGTCAATGGAAACTGGCTTTCCCTAAAGGGCAGATTTCTCAGCAGTCAGAGAGTAAATCAGAACTTATTTGCAACTTAAAAAAAAAATCTTTATGGGCCTTTTCCAGAACATCATCAATACTTGGGACAAATGCTCCCTCTAAGCTATGGAGTCTTGTGAGCAAAAATTCTACCTTGTGAGCTACTGGCATTAAAGTTGTGAGTGAGGAATTTTGCTACTGCATAAATTAGTTTGCTCTGGAGCTATCCTTCTTTAGCTAAGACAAAAATGTGTGAGCTGGAGGCTAAAAAACTGAGGCCGAGGACATACTGGAGTTCTGCCGTGCCTCCGCGGCGCGGCAGAACAAGGTGGGGGGAATTGTGCACGCCGCCGCAAGGAAGCCACCCGCAGCGTCCAGACTGCAGGCGGCTTCCGGTGGCGTCATCTGAACGCCGTGCGGCTCTCCCGCCTGGCGCGCATTCACACCCGCCGGAAGCGGGTGGAACGTGCACCACAGCAGCATTTTGAAGTGGTGCCTGGCTGCTGCAGGAGGAGTGTGGCGCCGGACGCGTTTTAAAGCGGAGGCAGAGCGGGCCAGACTGCCAGTCTGTCCTCGGCCTGAGCTAACTCACACTAACTTAGCTTAGGGGGAACACTACTTGGGACTCAACCAGCTTCTGTAACTTAGATGGAATTTCATTCAGTTCGTATGCAACCTCTAGACAGTGAAACATACACACACACCCCATATACAGAGAGAGAGGGAGAGGAGGAGAGGGAGGGAGAGAGGGGGGAAGGGAGGGAGGGAGGCAGGCTTCAGAATGAAGGTTGTGGAAACAGTCCCTTAAGTAGAAGCGCTTCTTCATAATTGTTATTGTACTAAATTACACAAGGGGGAAGAAACTAAATAAAAAAGGGAATTGTTTCTTTTGATAAACGTTTCTCTTTCATAGCTACAGCTTTGTTCTCTGTTGAGCAATCTGCATGGACGAAACATTTGTTTTTCTGTCAGCTTAATTCAGAGTAAACACTTTTTTTTTTAGAAAACACACATACACAAACTCATATAAAAGATTGTCCTTGGCATTTGCCAGGCTGGTAGCACAGACACAGATTGATCACAGAAGAAAGTATATTTCACTGATTGAGGGGAGGGACTGGCATCAAACAAAAACAAACCAAAATAAAAACCACAACCTGAAATGTAGTCCCTTTACTAACCAATGAGAAAGGCCACTTCATATATTACAGAAAAACAAATCACTGAATGATCAATCAATGGAAAGATTTAGTCAATCCCTACTCCTCAAAGGGTATACCTGTGTAACTCCTGAAGGGAATAACATTCTGTTGATAAGATATTATTTAGCCCAACCATTTAGGATTCATCCTTCCCAGGTTTGCAATCTGGGAATATTTATCAACTCAGCCTTGGAACTTGATATTTAACAGAAAATTGTGCATGGAGTGCTTCCTATCAGCTACATTCCATTTTGGACAAGAATGATTTTTGCCAAGGTTATCTATGATCTTATACTTTTACTGGAATAATACTAGTAAACATTTAACGACAATACAGAATGTATTTGAAAACTGGAAACTGTCCACACACTAACTTTAATACTCCCAAAGAACTGTGCATGATATGCCAATGATGTGGTTCTCTACCCATTCATTTCAATAGAACTTAACTCTAATTTGCAGAGTTCTCTGCCATTCCAAGCAGAGTCACACTCTTCTAAGCCCACTAACTGCAAATTTAGGAGGGTGTCAGCTCTGCTTAGGATGGCATTGTGTGTTACCTCGTCACTTGCATTATTTGCTAGTTCCATACTGCTTTGATGATTACACCCCTTTCATATGAGAGGGTACGTATTACTTTAGCTTTGATTTTGATTAGACCTGTGTAGACAATCAGGTGAATTCTTAACTTTTTAAAATATGGAATATTATAGGTATTTATATACCAGTTTACCAGTCAATACAATATGCATGTAGTCTTGCATACTCTTAGGAGTCATCACTCAGCCAATATTAATGACAAATTTAAACTGCCAAGTTTGCCTGATATCATTTAGCCAATGACATCCATTCATTGTTATTACTTCTGCAAAGCAATCAGTCTTTCAAAATGGAAAATGTATATATTTTATGCTTACATCTTTGTTGATGAATGTAACACTACCTGGAGTAGTTTTTAATGATGTCCAAACCACAGCAGCCAAACTACTTATTGCACTAGCCCATTAGAAATGCATTTCCCCAATTCTGAAATAACCTTTTTGCTTCAAGTTTGTTACAAGGCACAGTTTAAAGTTCTGGCATTGACCAATAAAACCACAAAAGGTTTGAATCCACAGTATTCCAAATACTGCTTACTCCTATAGTAGCTCACTGATTCAGATTCTCTGCTGAAGCCCTTTTCTGCATCGTCAGATGTTAGCAGGTGGACATGGAGACAACAGTTTTTCTGTGGTGGCATCCTGGTGAGAGTGTGTCTTCTCCATTCATATTCACCTGGTACCTATGTTATCATTTTTTAGGTACTAGGGGAACTCTGCCTGGCGAACCCATATTTAACACCTAAATCTGGCATGGCATCTTACATTGGTTTTATATTATGTTTTACTGACAGTTCTTTTTTGGTGTCTTAACCTGTTTAATTATTTTAACATATGTGTATGATACCTTGCAGGTTCTTTTTAGAGAATGGCAGGATAACAGAACAAGCACAAGTAGAGTTATAGTGGTATCAATGGGCTTCAAAGGGCATAACTCAGCTTGCCTTGTAAAAAGCCTTCATATTTATATTGTATTTATTTATAATTCAAATTTTTAGACCACTCTACCCCTGAGTACAAATGGCTCAGGACAGTGAACAACATAATGATAAAATAATCCATGAATAACAAAACATCTTAAATAATATATGAATAAAAACGTTTTCAGATGGTGTTTAACATATCAGATTCTAATTTAGTACCTGCCCTACAAGAAGATGGAAAAGGGACAGGATGAAAAATCAAGAGGGAGGGGAGGAGGGGGAGGGAGTGCCATTAAGGTGGTACCCATCGCTGTCCTCAACCAAAAGCCTGGTGAAACATCTCTGCCTTAAAAGCCCTGCAAAACTGCATTAGGTCCCACAAGGGGCAGCTGTTATTTGGCAGAGAGTTCCACCAAACAGAACCACTAGAGCCACACCCAAACTACTGTCAGTCTATGCCATTGTCAAGGGTGCACTGTCAGGAGTAGGTACCCCAAATCTGAATCCCACTCATCCAGCCACAGAACCTCTGTCTTGGTTGGATTCAATCTCAACTGACTCTTTTTCAGCCATCTGACCATGGCCTCCAGACCCTCAGCCAGGTAATGAGGGGTGGCGTCTGGGCAGCCACCCATCAACAGATACAGCTGAATGTCATCAGCATACTGGTGACACCCCAGCCTGAAACTCTGTACCAGCTGGGTGAAGGGGCACATATAGATGTTAAACAACATTAGAGAGAGGACTGCTCCCTGAGGGACCCCCACATATTAAAGGTTATCTAGTTGACACCCTCTCCCCTAATGCTAACCTCTGTCCCCGACCTTGGAGAAATGACTACCCCACGGACTCCTATGTTGGCGAGGCAGTGGGTCAGATGACTGTGATCAACCATGTTGGATGCTGCTGTAAGATCAAGCACTAATAGGAGCCCAAGTGACCTTGATCCAGCTGTCTGCAGAGGTCATCTGTGAGTGCTGTCTCCATCCCGTTGCTGGGGCAGAAACTGGACTGGAATGGGTCCAGTGCCAATGGGTCATCCAGGAAGCTCTGATTTGCTACCACTCTCTCAATTACCTTACCCAAAACCAAAAAAATTAAAGACTGGGCTGTAAATTGGAAGGATCTGTAGGATCCAAAGGCTTTTTCAAAAGTGGTACCACCACTGCCTCTTTTAACCCCTCTTGGTAGATCCCAAAATCTAGGGACAGATTGATAATGTCTACCAGGGGCCCTGTATTCCCTCATCACTGGCTTTCACCAGCCATGAAGGACACGGGTCTAACAGGCATGTGGCTGATTTAACAGCACCCAAGATCTTGTCAGCATCAGCCTAGGTGAGCCAGTTGAAGTTGTCAAATATTGAATCCTTAGATGACCAAGGGGCCTCTAGTTCACATACTGTATCAACATTGGCCGGATCGTGGCAGAGCAACAAGACTTTATCCACAAAAAAGCCTGTAAAGGCCTCACAGCTAATGGTCAAATGTCGAACATTTTGGGTCCTCTCTAACTGGGTCCATTACTTTCCACAGGTAAGTGTAAATCAGCTCGCTGCCTAGACAGGAGGGGGTTGGAGCACCCAACCAGGCCTTCAGGACGAAAATACAATTAATATACTTGTAGCAAAGATATGTTGATTACATTTGCCAGTTGCATTTTGGAAGCACATTTAAAATGCATGAAATGTTTTCTTAAAAATAAAATGTGTTAATTGGCCCTTGTCTATACTAAAAAGATTGGCCAGACAACTGCAGCTGTATATTGTAGTTTAGCGTTAACTATTACTCCTACTATTACATGGAGTGGACAATACAACGTTCTACTTCTAAAACTTTAAATGTTTTAATGTATTTATATGTGAGCCGCTCTGAGCCCGCTTGTCGGGGAGAGCGGCATATAAGCCTAATGAATAAATAAATAAATAAAATAAAAACAAATAGACACATACTGGAAAGGCCAGAGAGGCATTTCTCTCCCCTAACTGGAAACTGGACTTCCTCAGGATGGCCGGCCCTGCAATTTTTTAATTAGTTTATTGACAGACTGCCTTCCACCAAGTAGTCCCCAAAGTGATTTACAGTACAATAAAATCAATATACAATAAGCATTCAGATAAAAACAGATTGAAACCAATAAAATAAATAAAAATCCCCCAAACCCAATAATAAGGATTATAAATAGTCTCTCTCCCCAATCCCACAATTTTTCACTGATCTAGCTCCAGCCCCTCTGGAAAAGGCAGGTCTTTAGAGCCATCCAGAAGTCCTTTAGGAAAACAGTCAACACCTAAGGGAGGGAGTTCAAAGGTTGGTGGACAGCAATTGAAAAAGCCCTCCTTTGAGCCTTCCCCTACCAGCTGAACCTATGCCCTCAACTGATGCAAGATTGTAAGAATATCTTGAAGACCACTACCCATGTTTGGAGCGGCAGACATTTGTATTCTCTTGCCTGCACATCAAAGCAGAACATCACCATACTCTGACATCCAGCTTGATGTGTGGTAACGCTTAGTGCTCTGCAAGGCTGCATCTCCACACAAGGTTTTTCAAGGTCTACCACACAGTTAGTGTGAGCCAATGTGCAGCCCAAGGTTAGCTCAGTTTTCCTGTTTCAGTAAACATGATACTAATACAACAATTGCACATAAATATGCATTTGGATATTTGTATACACACATTAGATATACTAATAAAAACAGATTTTTGCATAACATTCTGCATTCCAGGCTTTAATGTTCAGCAAGTGATTTTAAAATATTCATAGTGCAGGGACATTACTAGCAGTAGCCAGATTAGGGATGCTTTTCCATATGATTTTCATATTTGCTATGTCCATTCAAAGAAGCTGCTGACAAGACTCCTCCACTATTATTATGTCAGCAAATTTCAGCTGATAAATAGTTGTACAAGGCTGGCTTGCAAGAAACAACTCCTCAGTCCTGGGGAAAAGGATGATCATGTCAAACAGTTAATGCTAATAAGAAAAAAAAATGCTTGCATGAATTACTAATGGGACTTCTTTATCACAAATATAAACATTTCACAACAAGAAGAAAGCCATTTGTTACTGGTTACATTAATTAACAGACAGGGACACAACCTTTTTGAAGAGGCTAGTATAAAATTCATTGGGAGTACCAGAAATTATTTTTTTCCTCTCATTTTTGGTGTTGACTTTGAACCTTTAATTATAATCTTTTTGTAACTTTATTTCTTTTAAAAACATTGAAATTAAACAATATTTTAATATTTATACAGCACTCTGTGTGAGTGTTTGAAGCATCTCATGTTCTATATGATAATTGTTTCTCATACCATGCAAGGAAGCCATTATTATTCACATGTTATAGGGCAGAGAGTTGAAAGACGATGGCTTCAAAGCCATCAACAGGCAAAAGTTAAACAGTGGTCTTCCTGGCTTTTTTGCACCACCCTACCCACATTCTCAGTGTTCCTCTGTAAATCCAGATGCTGGGGATTCTGAGCTATAGACTGCGGAGAATCCCCCAGGAAGCTCTTCTTCACAAAGCCAATCAAAACAACAAAGGACTTTTAATGCAAATGTGGACAGAACACAGATCAATGAAAGGATCAAATTTGAGGACCTCAGCAGAACTACAGTGTCCTTCTTTCTCTCAAGACAGAAGGGCAGCATTCTAACATGAAAATAAAGACTTAATTCTTGGTGTCCCCTCCCCCCCCTTAAATACATTGAGCTCTTTGAAGTAAAACTAGGTTCCAAAGTGGTTGGCGTTCCCAGAGAAATTTCATAAGCAGCCTTGTCTGACCACCAAAGGAATGAGATTAATATGGTCTTGACAAAATCCAGTATAGTTTAAGCCACAGACTTTCTTTTAAGACCAAGTATACTTTGCAGAAAGCCCAGGAGCCCTTTGAAAAAAAATGCAATGGATTAATTGCCTCCCTAGAAAATGACTCACTTGTAAGTGATTTTAAATGCCTCTAATACCTGTAATCTTTCCACAGCCATGTATTAAGGGGGAAAAATGCATCACTGAATGCTTCTATTACCAAGATGTGTTCTGAGTTAATTCAGTTGGAAACAATCAACATACCAAGAGATGCAAATTTGCACATTACTCACTCTAGCAGTGGCAAGCCCCACTTGTACTGGCAAGAGAAGAAATTGATGATATTGCCATAAGGCGCCACACAAAGCTGGTAAACACATGACATCTACAATTTCCTATTTAGCAAAACCACATGGGGCTTTAGATAACAATGGGGATGGAAGTGAGGAACGAGACAAGAGTTTGGGATGGAATAGTCCATTATGAATACTTGCAGGTGGCTACCATTCAAACTTAGCATCCATTATTAGCACTCAAGATCAGTACTAGAACATGAAAGGAAATGGGTGTGCACAAATTCCCCTCATCACTGAATAAGTGTAGCCCGTTCTTGCACATCTGGAATGGAACTTCACCACTTCCTCTGCTTAAGAAACAGAAAGTCTCTTCATTCTCTTTGAGTCCACCTCTGTGCAGTGAGCTACCTCCAGGCAAACTCAAGGAGCATGGATGTGTGCATCTGCATGCCAGTGAGAGAGAGATAGACAGAAGGACTCTGGTTCACTTCCATTCAGCTATGGAATTATAAGCAACAAGGCTGCAAGCAAGCATGTGATTATCCATGTGCAAATAACAGCCAGAGTTTTTAATAGAATTAGGCAGCTGAGCTCATTTCCACCCCATTAGGATCAGTATATCAGACAGGGCCACTGAAGAACAGCAAGCACAAAAGATTAGTTTTCCTCCTCACTGCTTTAAGAGATGCTCTGAGCTCCGAATACAGAAAACGATGCCATTCAGGGAAACTTGAAAACCCAAAGAGAACATCGAAACTGGTACTGCCTCCAGATTCCTTCTTGGCACTATTTGTATATGAATGCTCCCCTGACCAATGCTTATACTATTAGTGCCTTGCACTGGATAAGATCAGGGGAAGACAACAGCAGAGAAAACACTGTCTTGTGGAGAGTGTTTTTAATTGAACAGATGTAGAGAAGCTTATGACTCTCAAGATGCAGCAACTCCCCCACAGCTGTTCATACATAGCCTTGCTGTGGCTTGTACAGATGCTATCTCTATTTGTTCTGTGGCAGGAAGTGGCAGCCAAAGGTCAATTTGCTGTTCTGTGGTATGTACATGAAGAGACATGGGTGTGATGCATGAGGAGGATGCAGAAAGCCATTTTGATGGTTAGCCTCTAGCCTGCTGGCCCCTGTTGTGCCACTGTGGCAGAGGAGTGGGCAGAAAAAAATTGGCAATACAGATGACAGCAACCCATGACAGTGTATTTTAATTCATATTGTCATTCACTTACAAGTACCTTAATTTGGTTTTTTTATTTGTATAATTTATTTGCATATCATACACATAATTTTATTACACTATTACTTGAATATTATATTTATATTTCTGCCAAGAGG
Organism: Lepidodactylus listeri; assembly: GCA_029233225.1. Lineage (NCBI taxonomy): Eukaryota > Metazoa > Chordata > Lepidosauria > Squamata > Gekkonidae > Lepidodactylus > Lepidodactylus listeri. Next base: position 42,831,766 of record JARCFY010000002.1, on the reverse strand, counting down.
TTTGGTTCTCTGCTTTTTGCACTGGGTTTTGGCAGTTTGTTTGTACTCTTACTTATGTCAACATTTTTACATATACAGTTTATATGGTATCTTTATGTAGAGTGTACATCATACATATGCTTAAATATAGCTGATTTTCTGAAGCACAAGCAATGCTGAAAAGTGTACATTTCTAGTGCCGTAGCCCCACTGGTGGACCTCCTAATGGCACCTGCTATTTTTGGCCACTGTATGACAGAGTGTTGGACTGGATGGGCCGTTGGCCTGATCCAACATTGGCTTCTCTTATGGGGGAAAGCCATAATGGTGTGGTTTTGGTCCTGCCCACCCCTTTTCCAATGGAATACAAGGCTCCATGAGGGCAAGGTTGGGCTGTGTGTCTTGTGCTGCCCAGCTGATGATGACTGGCTTCGAAACAACTATATAATTCAGCTCTCTCAGTTACAGCTCTCTCAGTTGCTGTGGCAGTTATACGCCATTCTATAAGAAACAGAGGAACTGCTGCTTGTTCTTTGGGCCTTAAGAAGAATTCTGAGCCCCCTTAAGACTGAAATACAACAGTTGCCAGGACACCTTAAATCTTAAGTATGGACATCAGGAACAGTGCAGGTTACTCTAGAATAGATAGGGAAATCTGGCAAGTATATGATGAAGGGAGGTTTAAGCTGGCCATTTATTGACTATGTGTCTGAGAGGCAGTTTTGCCAACTTTGGGTTGGGAAATTCCTGGAGATTAGGCAAAGGAGTCTAGAGAGGGTGGGGTTTAGATAAGAGAAGGACCTCAGTGGGGTATAATGCCATTGAATTCCACCCTCCAAAGCAGCCATTTTCTCCAGGGGAACTGATCTCTGTAGTCTGGTGACCAGTTGTAATTCTGGGAGATCTCCAGCCCGTACCTGAAGGATGGTATCCTACTGGGAGGGGCAGTGTTGGGGAGGGGATTCCATAGGCGCTGAGCAGCAACAGGTGAATGAGGGAGCGGGGAGGCTTGGGACCTCTTGGTACAAGTTTGTGCCCTGACAAAGATAAACAAGGCTCAGCAGCACTGTGAGTTGAGGGCCAGGGTTAGGCTGGCATCCTCTCCTCTTGGCTAGGCAGTTTCTTCAAGCCTGTTCCTTTAAGGTCTCCATAGCCCTTTCATGGGAAGTTCAAAAAATTGGCTGAAAGAACCATGAAGTTCTTAACAAGTGAAATGTTCACGGAGAGGGTCAAAAAGCTGCAAGACACCCCCACCCACAATTTTCATCCTATGTAATTAGAACACCATCAACAACAAGCAAATGTTTTTGTCTCAGCACTGTCTTCCCATCCAAATGATGGCCTCCAATCAGAAGAACAAGGGAACTTGTATAGAGTAAGCAGACATTTTCTCTCTTAGCAACATACTGAAATAACATGAGGATAACTTGACACATTGACTGAATTATACCAGGGAATGGACAGAAACCACCACAACTGGTTTTGTGCCATTGAACTGTCCCCTTAAGCAAAGGAAGACTTTCCAGCCCAGTCCTATTCATATATTTTTAGGAGTAAGTGCCATTGTGTTCAGTATGATTTACTCCCCGGTAAATCTGCACAGCATTGAAAGAATTATCTGATGGTGCACGTGTTCCAGCATCGGCTATAATCAAAGCATTCCAGACCTTTACACATATATAAACTCAGACACACGTAATTTCTTTTGAGATTATTCACTTTCTTTCAGAAACCAAAACTATTTTAAGTTACAGATCTAGGGAAGGGTAAAGCTACCTATTCATAATGTATGCACTTCCTAACATACAGTAACCCATTTTTCCTTTGCTACTTTCTTACTGTACATTCCCTTCAGAACACAAGAGCCAGTAATGAACATCTAACAGCTTTTGGAAGACTGAATCAAGTGACTGTATATTTATCAGAATAATATTCTCCTGCTAGAGCTGTTTATTGATTTGCACATCTGGCTTTCTTCGGGATTATTGTTAAACTACTTTTATCCTCAAAGCTAAAAAAGAAGCTGACATCAAAAGGGGAAAAGCCGCCACCATTTTTCTTTCAAATCTGCATAACACACATTTCTGATTTTATTTTCAACACAGCAGCTAGAAAACATCAGTAGACGTTTGTCTCCAAGATGATGGCATTTATTTACGTTTCTCCAACTAATTTGCTGGAATCGTTTACGGATCTCCAACTAATTTGCTGGAATTCCAGTCTGGATTCTGGTCTAGGTGGAACTCTTCCCAATCTCTACATACAATTCAAATCCAGGATGGATTTCCACATTCACCTGCCCACGTAAACATGCACATGTGAAGGCAGGATACTCTGGCAGGGTAAAGCATTATCCCACTCCAGACATGACAAAAAACATGGTCTAATTTAACTACCTATGGCTAGTGTTTGCCATTGTAAAACAATGGACTGCTTCTAATTTTTGTTATTCAGTATATTTCTTTGATTTACTCAGGTCTGTGGTTATTTACAGCTGCCACAAGTGTTCCTTTTGAGGTCATTGAGAATAATTTACCAACACATGGTTGTGTTAATAGAGCCAGTTTGGTGTAGTGGTTAAGTGCGCGGACTCTAATCTGGGAGAACCGGGTTTGATTCCCCACTTCTCCACTTGCACCTGGCTGGATGACCTTGGGCAAGCCATAGCTCTGTACCAGCTGTTCTCTCAAGGACAGCTTGGGAAAGAGCTCTCTTAGCCCCACCTACCTCACAGGGTGTCTGTTGTGGGGAGGAGAAGGGAAAGGAGTTTGTAAGCCGCTCTGAGACTCTTAAGTGAGTGAAGGGCGGGATATAAATCCAATCTCTTCTTCTTCTTCTTCTTAATATTTTTTCAGAACTTGTGGTTTGGAAAAAAAGGCGATGGTATGTCTTTTGGAACCAGGACTGTATTTTTAAATATATTTTCCATGTATCTGTATATGCATGTGATCATGTTTAAGTTTAAAATTTTAATCATTTTATTTTAAATATGTATTATTTGCAGGATATGATATGGAGAGGTACGGTAGGGTCCCGTTCCCCCCCCCCCCCCGGTTGAGACAACTTGGTTCACAATATATATTGACTTAATTTGCTTATTATTTAGATTTTGGAAATATAGACATCATTTTATAAAATCTATCTTTCACAGATTTTCACATTTAGTACAGACCAGCCATGGACCTTTGTTTATTAAGCATTATTTGCATTTTTGTGATGCTTTATCCCTGAGAGCCAGTTTGTTTGTAGTGGTTAGGAGTGCGGACTCTAATCTGGGAGTACCGGGTTTGATTCCCCACTCTTCCGTGTGCAGCTGCTGGTGTGACCTTGCTCCAGTTACAAGTTCTTTCAGAGCTGTTCTCTCATAAGCAGTCCTTGAAAGAACTCTCTCAGCCCCACCTATTTCACTGGATGTCTGTTGTGGGGAGGGGAAGGGAAAGGAGATTGTAAGGCTCTGAGACTCCTTCAGGTAGTGAAGGGTGGGGTATAAATTCAATCTCTTTTCTTCTTTATCCGTGTTTGTTGCAATTTATTTTATGACTACTGAGGAAGACAATTGACAAAATGTGCTTAGTCTTTTAATTACGCTTTGTAAATAAAGGGGTATTTTGCATGTACTTAAGCAAGTACAGTGTTTTTTACTATATTTTTACACCAAAATACATATATCAAAATACGTATTTTGACGGGATTTTTTTTTGAGGGGGGTGGATGAATCCATAAGGTCAGGACTAAGTTTCAGAGTCTTTGGCTGGGGTCACAGGTAGGGGTGTGTATTCGGCTTTCCGAAAAGCCGAAAAAAACCATTTTGGGTTTTTTTGGGTTTTTGGGATACTGGAAAGGCTCTGATGAGACTCCGTGGTATCCCGAAAATAAAAAACCCGAAAAATCTGGCTTTTCCCGGCTTTTCGGCAAACTGAAAATGGCATCCGCCGGGGGGGGGGGGGAGTTAACTGCAAAGGGAAGCCCATCACTTACTCTTTCGTTTTCCGGCATTGTGTACCCTCTTTCCCGCCTTTTGCTCATGGTCCCAGGTGGGGGCCGGGGGGGAGGGACCATGGATGGCCAATCACTGCAATGCATTTGCAAATGCATTGCATCAGGGCAGCTTGCCTTGCAAAGTTTTCAAGTACTGTGGAACTCCTAGACACTAGACAGCTTGCACTGGCAGCCAATAGGATTTTGGTATCCGCTCTCTGGCCAATCACAGAAGGTTGTTTTTGTTTGAAAACCTCTGTGTATGCCCAGAGAGCATAAAAGCAGACCTGCACCCCTGACTCCCTGCTGTTCCTGAACGGTTGGTGCTGCTGCTGGACTGGTCAGAGTTGAGAGAGTTTGGCTTGGAGAGTGTGGCTGGCTGCTGCCCCTGCTCTCTCACCACTGTTAAATAGGCTTTAAAAAAAGGTTGTAGGTTTATTTTCCAATAATATCTTGAAATAAATCTCAGTATAGGGCTTTAGTTTTGGTTTGACCTGAGTGAGTCCTGTTGGGTCAAACTTTGGGCACTGACTGGCATGGTGGCCCTGTTTCTGGGGGGCAGATTGCACAGGTTCTGCTGCTGCTAGCCTGGCAAACATGCCCCTCTTACCACCTCACTTACTTTCTTGGAGAGATTTTTCAGGAGACACTGTCTGCTGCCTGCCTGCCTTTTTTACCATAGGAAACAATGGAGAATGGGGCAACCTCTTTGGATGCCCCTAGAATTGGACCCCCTGGTCCAATCTTTTCAAAACTTTGGGGGTCCTTTGGGGAGAGGCTTGAGCAGCTACAGTCCAAATTTGGAGCATCTACCTCAAACCACCTCCCCCCCAGCCCCCTGGAAACTTTTCAGACTTTTTGGCCATTGATTACAATGGCCCCATAGGGTATAATGGACCCGAATTTTTCGGGAATCCCGAAAATTTTCAGATATCTACCCTATACCAGTATAGATAGTCGGGTTTTTTGGGGGAATACCGAAAAATTCAGGTTTAATATACCCGAATCCGAAAAAAAACCGAATTATTTTTTTTTGCACACCCCTAGTCACAGGCACAAGATAAAGCAGTGGGGGGAAGTGAGGCTATTTGCACTAGAGTAATTTGACCCGCAGTTGCGCAATCACACAGTTCTGTGAAGCTGCAGGCGCAACTCGCTGTTGGCCAGCAAGGCACTCTTAGTGCTCTTATGAATTGTGATATTCATAAACCTGAACTTTGGGCTGCCTTGAATGGAAGGGCCATGTGCTTTCTTCATAATAGGAGCCAGCTCCAGCCCACGCCAGGAGGCTGACACCCTAGATAAGTTCACCAGAGACAAAGGACTCCTCTTGCCATGAGGTTTCTTTCTGTTTCAGCGATCGCTGGCCAAACCCCTGCCCCCTCTCCTACACATCTGGATAGTTATGCTAACTAAGTTGCCTAGCAACTAATGTGCCAGACATTAACCAACAGGCCAAAGTCATTGATTAACAATGGGCTTGGCCAGGTGAGTCATCGGACCCCAGACTCAGTGTCCGCTTCCTGATGAGATCATACTCTTGCAACACTGCCCAACCCCTGGACCTCCTCCCTTTGTTCACCTTTAACCTATAGAAAGGTCCAAGAGGGACGGACCGTCTAGTAGGTGTGTTAGTGGGTTGTGGTCTGCAAAGCCCGCCCCAAGACCCCCAATAAAAGTCCAAACCTAGAGTCACTCGCTCTCTTGAGCCATCGCCCTCTATCTATTCTACTGACCCTTCAGTCCAGCTTTCTGTACCAGCTTTCAGTCCAGCTTTCTGTACCAGTCCAGCTTGCCTCCATCTTTAATCCTCTCTCTCTGGAGCTCGCGATCTAGGAGAACCACGTGGTCTTGCAGGTTCAAGCCTCGTGTCCCCATAGCCTTTATATTTTTCTCCCCATCCAATCCAGCCTGACATTGGACAACGCATCTAAGGTACTGTGCTTTTCCCCATCAACGATAACCTGCTCATGCAAAAGTGCTATTTTCTCTCTTTATTTCATTAGGCCTGTAAGATTGTGTGTGTGATTACGTTTTTGGTATGCTTGACAACATTATCCAGTAAACAACCTTGAACTTGATACCTGCCTCACGTGCCTCTTTCCTTGAGAACTCCTGGGAGGGGTGGGACCCTGGTATAGTTGGCAAGAACCCGTGTATTTTGCTGATTGCTAAACATAAATTAAAGCAATTCGGCTGACATCGCTACTGCATGAACAGATACAACCGCAGGCGAGTCGGGGGAGGGCTTCCAATGGCCGTACTGAAAAGGGGAACAAAACAATGACATGGTGTTGGGATAGCCTGATCAGACTATCCTCGACACCACAAGTATGCGCTGGCGCGATCACATGGGGAAAGTCCATTTGTGGCCCATAGCAACCCATTTGATACTGGATTTTCGCTAGTGTCTTTTTACTCCGCTTCTCCAGCGGAGCAAAACGGCTTGCCAACAGATGTGGGACGCTTCCCAGATGTTCTCTTGCGGTCGTGCCCTTAAAAGCCAGCTGGGAGTCATGCCTATCGTGTGGCTAATTCTGCGTGTGATCAGGGCCTTTTTTTTACATAACATTTCAAGAATGTTGTATTTATATATGGTGTCTCTGCAATTCTACATTTTTTGATCCTTGGTGGTGCCATCGGGTGCTCCACAACTACTAAAATGCCATAGCCTGGCCAAAATAAAAGTGATATGTTGAGGCAAACCACAATTTGAAGTATCTGCTCTGAGCCAAATCCTTTTTTAAAACCAAGTTTTGTGTTATGTCTAAACTCATCCACTGCCACATTTAATAGAACAAACTGCAAAAGCCACTTGACCCATGCAGAATCTTTAATCAAGTGAATTGCTTTCTAATTATTGTTGATACAAACAATTAATTTAACCTCCCACTTGAAAAAAGGGCATACATCGTCTAACATGTACACATGAAGTAATGTTAATAATCTTAGGGCCCACTCATGGTTAGGAAAACAACAGTGGGAAAAATATCTTTTATTCTCTGCACATTTATACAATATATGCAGAGTATAACAACTTGACCAATTTCACACAAGCCGCCGCTCTGCCCCCGCTCTTCCCTTTCCCGACTGCACGCATCAATTTCTCACTATGTGCTGCATGGCCACATTTTGACCCACAGCTTCACCCGATCTCCTCTGCGTCTTCTAGATCCTCAAAAAACAGGATCACGAAGACGCGGGGAAAATCAGGCGAAGCTGCGGGTCAAAATGTGGCAGCACAGTTCATAGTGGGAAATTGATGTGTGCAATCAGGGGAAAGGGAAGAGTGGGGGCAGAGCAACAGCTTGTGTGAAATTGGTGCGTGTCCACCCCTGAATGTCCACCACATTACATTATAGGTCTTTCTAGAACTCCAAGTTTGTTCAAAGGTCTCAACTTTCAGTGACTTTGTTTGGAGGTGAATACTATTTGTTAGATGGTAGTGCTGTCTGTAGGGTTGCCACGTACTTCCCAGTCCCTGCTGGGGGGCTTTGGGGGGCATTTTTGGAGGGCTTGGGGATCTGTGCCCCATCCCCATGCACCTGTTCTCCCAGTGGCAAATTTGCTGCTAGGAGTTCAGCCGCACCCTCCCCTTCACTACTTGCCCAAAGTATTTAAAGGGTCCTTTTAATCCACTGCTTGAAGTTCAGGCAAGCGGACAGCAGCTGTCCCTCTCCCTTCCCTCCTGCAAGATTTAAAGGGCCCTCCAGCTGGTCAGAGGGGGTGGTCACCGGTGGTCACTGTTGGGGGGTGGGGCTTAGGGGTGGGGTTTTCCCTGCTGGCCAGCTGGCTAGTGGCACCCAGGATCCTGCCAAATTGGGGGTCAATTTCTGTTATTTGGATCTCACTCTAGGTTCAGTACTGACGCTTGGACTCATTATAACCCTATCTACAGATCTAATTCTTGGTTTGCAGAAAAATCCAAAAAGTTTTTTTTAAAAAACCCAAAAAACTTGGGGAGGGTTGACCCCCCCCCCCCATATCAGAGATCTACTCCAGGCCCTGTCACATCAACAGTAAGAGACAGACTGGCTGATAGCCAGACAGACAGAGAGAGATGATGAGTGGGAGAAGAGGGCAGGAAGCAAAAGCAGAACTGGAGCTGGGGTTGGGGAAGATTCCTCCTGCAGTATGAATGGCTAAATAGCAAGGGGGTTGGGTTAAAAGGGCAGGGAGAGGGGAGGGCACTTTCCAGGCCTATTTTGAAGCCAGGCCTGGGACTAGGATTGCCCACTCCAGGTTGGGAAATTCCTGGAGATCCTCTGAAGTCTGAGGAGTGCAGAGTTTCGGGAGGAGAGAGGCCTCAGTTGGATATAATGCCACAAAGTTAACCCATTTTCTCCAGGGGGACAGATCTCTTTTGTCTGAAGTTCAGTTGTAATTCTGAGGGATCTCCGGGTCTCACCTGGAGGCCGGCAAACCTAGGCCTAGCAGCACCCTCTGGGTGACTTGATACCACCTGACTTGCATGATTCAACTACGCTTGGCTGCTTGGTACTGTTCAACAGCAGCCACCCCATGAAAGTCAGCGTAGTATAATGATCAGAGCTTCAGGGTAGGGTTTGTGAGACCCAGATTTAGATCTCCATCTTGCTGTGCAAGCTCACTGGGTGATTTTGGACCAGTCACATACTTTCAGCCTAACCTACCTCATAGAGTTGTTGTGTGGATATAAAGGAAGAGAGAATAATGTAAACTGCTTTAGTCCCCACTGTGGAGAAAGATCATAGTTTTTCTCTGTACAAGCTGCAGGGGAAAAGGAGAAAAAAGCTGAAGACAGCTAAAAGAACAGTGGCTGTTGGGTGGAGAGGAGATAGGGATGCCAACTCCAGGTTGGGGAATTCCTGGATATTTGAGGGGGGGAGCCTGGGGGTGGTGGGGATTAAGGCAGGGAGGGACTTCAGTCAGATATATTGCCATAGACTCCACCCTCCAAAATAGTAATTTCCTCCAGGGGAACTAAAGTTGCCAACCTCCAGGTGAGGGCTGGAGCTTTCCTGGAATTACAACTGATCTCCAGATGACAGAGATCAGTTCCCCCAGAGAAAATGGCTGCTTTAAAGAGTGGATTTTATGGTATTATGCTCTACTGACATGACTTCCAAGTTCAAACCTCAACCTCCCAGGGCTCCACCCCCAAATCTCCAGGAATTTCCCAACATGGAGCTGGCAACCCTAAGACAAACTGATCTCTGTATTTGGGCAATCCATTGTGATTCCTGGAGAGCGGCTGCTGCCACTGCTGCTATGAGGTGGGGGGGAGAAAGTAGGTGGGAGGCCAGAAGAGTGACAGGGACAGAAAGAGTGATGGGGTGGGGGCAGAAAGGAAGTGACAGGCATGGAGGGGAAAGAGAGGGTAAGAAAGGGGTGGCTGAAAGGAAAAAGAGTGTGTGAGAATTAGGGGGAGAAGGGAAGAAGCAGAGGTTGGGGGAATGGGATAGCCACTCCCGCAAGTTTCTTGTAGGTCCCCACTTCTATCATCATCATAATTTTCTCACCTCGAGTATGCATTGTGAAGGAGAAAGATAACGACTGTCATATTTTTCTTTTTGAACACCCAAATGCTTTATCAATCACAATTCCATCCAGCATAAACCTTACAGTTGGTTAAAAAAAGGGAAAATAAAGAGGTACTTCCAATAAGACATTTAAAAACAAACCATGAAGACCCAGCATCTGAGTTTTAGCACAATAGCAGGAATGTACAGGGGAATATACATTGCTTTGGCATGAACTTTTTTCATGACCCATTAAGCAGCTATTACCATCCTTTAGAGATAAAGCAGTCTTTTCACAGGCTCATAATTAAAATTGCAAAATTGCAAGCCCACACACCAGGTGCCTCCCATCATTTCACCTTTTTAAGGAACTGTGTTAGGAGATATACACAAATTTCATGTCAAATGGCTCTTATGGTATGCACAGCTGAACAAGTCTCAAAAGCATTACACAAAGAAAAGAACATCTGAAAACCTACAAAAAGACATTAAGGTATTCGAGTGGAAGGCCTTACACACAAGACGGAATTGAGACTGTTAAATAAACTATGAAATCACTTGAAATCAAACCACAACTCACATTTAGCATAAAGTTGCTCTATAAAGTCTGCATGATTTTCAACAAGGCTCCGGAATGGGTACACAAACTTTAGCATCCGAACTGCTATTTGAGACCAGGCTAATCTTGGTTGTCATTCTATTCCTAAGGCTCCAATCCTTTGCATCCTTACTTGGGACTAAGCACCATGAAACAAGTGGATTTCTTACTGTAGCTCCGCTTGCAGAAGGGATTATGCACAACCCTGACCCTCAAATTCAGCCTCTGGCCATTTTGACATAGAACACATTTGAGGGGTTCTCCTAAGATATTTTTGACCTATCATTATGACCCACATTCTGGTCCCGTGCTCAGTAAAGGTCTGTGAAGTAGAGGACCTTCAGGGTCTTTTTTAACAGCCTCAAGAAGGAGAAGTTGGGACTCCTCCACTGCAGGTACTTTCTGGGACCAATGTTCTGAAGGGGACACAGCCAGAACTGCCAAAATGCTGAGCTAATGACAGTTGTATATGCTTTAAGAGCACAGTTTTAAACCTCTTACTTCCACAGTGAAGAGCAGATAGAATTATGCCATTATCGTGATACAAGACTAAACATTAGGAAGAATTTCCTGACAGTTAGAGTGGTTCCTCAGTGGAACAGGCTTCCTCGGGAGATGGCCTAGATGGCCATTGACAGCAATGCCAGATAATCAGAGGGAGAACAGAAAGGGTTGCATCGGTGCTTAGTTCTCATGGCCCTTTCTTACATGCCCAGGGAAATGCTGATCACAATTTGGGGGTCAGGAAGCAATTGTTCTTCAGGCCAGTTTAGCCAGGGATCCTGGAGGTTTTTTGTCATCTTCTGGGCATGGAACAGGGGTCACTGAGGGTGTTGGGGGTGGTATTTGTGAATTTCATGCACTGTGCAGGGGATTGGACTAGATGACCCTGCAGGTCCCTTCCAACTCTATGATTATATGATTCTAAGATGTTACTTTTGCAATTGCATCTAAAGCTGTTGGGACTGGATCCCAGATCCACTCCATTAGCCATATGGCCACCTAGTGCACTATGTAATAAGGAACTGATACCATTCATTCATACGTAGATTAGATTAATTATATTCCAGAAAATGGGCTTGAATCCTGTAAAATATCTTCACTGACTGAAGAGATACTGAATTTAGGATTGCACTGTGAACATTCAAGATGCAAATATGTGCCACAAGGGTGGGGGGACATAGCACAAGTTTTTGGGATGATTTCAGTATAGGTTCTAAGGTGACAGTTCTGTTGATGCCCAAGAAAATGTGGGAGACAGCTGTCAGCTGGTGTCTTTGAAAGAACAGGAAATGGCTATGCTAAGTGTAATAGAGGAAATACTCCTCTTATTGCAGGGCAAAAAAAATCTGAAATGAGTTATGTAAAAAGCCTTTTGATTAACATTAGCAATGAATCAATTCAGACCCAGACCAAATGTGGTAAGACACAAAGACATGCATGGACATGCAATGACCTGCTAAGAGATGAGATGTCAGCAAACAGGGCAGGGCTTCCTGGGAAAAAAATCCCGGGTCACATAGTTGACACTGATAACATTTCCAAAAGCATTCAGTCTGGAGGCCAAAGAAATAAAGATGAAAGAGCTTTTCTTTTCCCTCCCAAAGGGAAGTGGGTCTTTTTTTTGTTGTTGCTGTTCTGCAGGAATTTGGAATGAGGAAACATGTTTGTCCCCTGCCTTAGAATCAAAAGAAGCAAAAAGAGAAGAGGGAAGAGGATGGGTTTGGGGAAAAAATGGGGGGGGGGTGAGAAATTATTAACTCGAGGGTCCAATCCTTTCCCTAAAGCTAACTCTCCTGCTTGAGATGTAAGTACTAACCCTGCTTCTTAAGATATGGTTTTGAAAAGCAAACACCGCACATGGCACCCACTAGCTATGTCCCTGATTGCTGCTTCCCTCTTTAATCAAAGGCTAGAAATAACTACACATCGGCTGAAATGCTAGCCTTTACATGATAATGCATTTTGGCATTTCCAAGATGATTTTTAAAAAATGAAATAAAAGGCAACACCATAAATCGTAGTTTGCTAATTGCATATAAAGAGGGGAGAGAGCCAAAAAAAGTGGTGCTTGCAGCTTTCCATTCACATTAAGAAATAATGACAACTTTGGGAGCTGTTCTGCTTAAAAACTCAACTCGGCATTTGTCACCATATTTAGACTCAGTGGGAGGGCGAAGCCCATGAGTTTCGAGCACGTCAATTATGGATGGCTACCAAGCAGGTGGCTGCTTGATCCAGTGAGAAAGCTCCTTTAAAGCCTTTCATAGGAGGGTTAAAATTACAAGGTTTTTTATAAATATGAGGGTAGTCATACATAGCTGGTCACAGGGGCTGCTCATGTTTTGAGACAGGTTCTCAGTGTCTTGCATTAGTTTAACTCAGTTTTTTTTTTAATACACACTGTTCTTTAAGACTTTCACTGAAAGAAGAAACACACACACAATATACACAGACATCCCTATATATATAGGCTGGTATAGGGAGTTCTGAAATGTGGCATGACTAGAATTTGAATGACAGCACCTCACTTGACACACTACCCTTTGGATGTAATAAGTATAAGGAGACAGTTTCTTTTAAGCTACATATTCCTGGCTGTCAAAACCTCCTGATGGAAGTGGGGTGGATGCATTTTGAGGATCTGTGTGTGCGTGTATGTATGTGTGTGTGTATGTTTGAGCACTTTCCTTTCTGTAAAGGGACACAGCTGGATGATATTATTATTCCCGACACTTCAAAATGTATCTCAAAAAAGATATTATAGCATTGGAGAAAGTGCAGAAAAGGGCAACTAGAATGATAGAGGGGTTGGAACACTTTCCCTATGGAAAGTGCTTGGGGCTCTTTAGTTTGGAGAGACGATGGCTGAGGGGTGACATGATCACGGTTTATAAGATTATGCATGGGACAGAGCAGGTAGAGAAAGAAGTACTTTTCTCCCTTTCTCACAATACAAGAACTTGTGGACACTCCATGAAATTGCTGAGCGGTCGGGTTAGAACAGATAAAAGGAAGTACTTCTTCACTCAGAGTGATTAACACGTAGAATTCACTGCCACAGGAGGTAGCGGTGGCTACAAGCATGGAGGGCTTCAAGAGGGAATCAGATAAACATATGGAGCAGAGGTCCATCAGTGGCTATTAGCCATAAAGTATAGATAGGAACTCTCAGTCTGGGGCAAGTGATGGACTGTATTCTTGGTGTTTGGGGTGGGGGGGCAACAGTGGTAGGGCTTCTAGTGTCCTGCCCCCACTGCTGGACCTTCTGATGGCACCTGGTGTTTTTGGCCACTGTGTGACAGAGTGTTAGATTGGATGGGCCACTGGCCTGATCCAACATTGGCTTCTCTTATGTTCTTATGCTCTTATCCTTCAATCAAGCCTCTCTAAGACATGCCCACCCAATAAAAGTTACTTCATTACCAAGGACTACAACTTCCTATTTTTTAAAAAAAAAATGATTTGAATCTATTCGGTTCTATGCTAGTCATAATTTAACTAAGGTTTCTGTATTTACGTCACTTATATACCACCTTTCTCCCTAATACGAGTCCAAAGCAACTTCTGTTCTCCTCTCCTCCATTTTATCCTCACCACAACCCTGTAGATCGTGGCCACTTCCTCACGGTCATTTTTGTCACTCATTTATCCCTATTGCTTCAGGGGTTTTTTTTCTGCCCAATGGGGGAGAACCCAAAGCAATAGGGACAAGAGAGTGACAAAAATGACAGTGCAGAAGTGGCCAGATTAGGCTTAGAGAGTAACAGGCCCAACACATCACTCTGTAGGAAGGCTACAGCACCCCTCCCTGTGCCAGTCTTCAGATGGGCCTGAAGATCTTCTGGAATTACAAAAGGTCTCTAGACTACAGAGATCAGTCCCCCTGAAGAATCAGCAGTTTGGAAGGATAGACTCTACTGTACCTCGCTGAGGCCCCTCCCCTCCCCTCCCCAAACAATGCCCTCCTGGAAATCTACCTCCAAATCTTCAGGAATTCCCCACCTAGATTTTGCAGTCCTATGTTTCCACTCTGAAGTGGGCCCACATGCTCCTGGGATGCACAGAATCCCAGAACACATCTGTAGTATGCGTGAATTGGCTAGCTTGCTTTGGTCATTTAATTCCTCCTTTTCTCACTCTCTCACACACACTACACTGCTGTCATATGCATGTCAACTTTCACATCAGCCCTATACCCATTCCAGTCCAGCTTCTGCTGTGGCCATGGGACAAAGATGGCATTGGTCACCCTCACAGATGATCTTTGCAGGCAGCTGGATGCTGCTGTTACTGTTAGATCTGACAACAGTGTTCAACATGGTCAACCATGACCCACCAGTGTTCCATATGGTCAACCATGACCCATCACCTCATTGATGTAGGAGTTCATGGGACAGCCTTGAAGTGGCTTACCTCATTCTTCCAAGCTTGGGGACAGAGGGTGGTGCTAGGAGAGAGGGTGTCACCTCAGCATCCCTTGGTATGTGGGGTCCATCAGAAGGCAATCCTCTCCCCAATGTTATTTAACATCTATATGTGCTTCCTCACCCAACTGGTGCAGAGTTTTGGGCCAGGCTGCAGTTAGTACAATGATGACACTCAGCTGTATATTTTGATGGACGCTGCCTCAGCTAGCTTGGCTGAGGGGCTGGATGCCATGGTTGAAACAGGGCCAGCTGAGACTGAATCCATCAAAGATGGAGGTTCTGTGGCTGGGAAGGGGAGATTCAGGCCTGAGGTGCCAACTCCTGGCTCTTGATGCTGTGGTACCATGATGCCCTCAGTAAGAATAGCTAACTCTTCACCATGAAATGGCAAAAAGGGATGATTAAGACTCATAATATTATTAACTAATCCTTGAATTTTAAGAAAGAAGCAATGTATTATAACCTACGTACCGCTCCAAATTGTCTCTTAAAGCAGCTGTGTTTCAATAGGTTTCAGTTTCTCTACATAAACATGCCACAAGCATATGGATGCACTTTCATCCTATGTCGTTCTTGTATGAGGAGGTTACCTTGGAGATAGCCTATTCCTGAATCAGCAAACATCTCTGCAGGTACCCTTATGATTTCTTAGTGTAGGGTCTTTACATCTTCATGAGAACCAAACAGAAACATCTGTCATGCTTGTGGCTTTTCAATTATGTGTATACGTTCACAGAACAAATACTTTATGGTGAGCTGCTATGTAATTGTCCTGCTATGGAAGGTCCCATAAAACAAATTATGGAAATATCCCACACTAAACATGAATACATTTTAAGTTTGTTTGCATGCATATCTGTTAGTGCAGCGTTTACTTTGTATTTCAATGGTTTTCCCCATTTGTATTTGAATACAAATTGGAGACAATTTCCATACACTTCTATAAGTTTTATTTTGCATTCAGATAAGAGAACCTTGCATGCACATTAGGCAACAAACAGAATGATGAAGTGTGTGTTAGAATAAATTAGTATGGGACTAAGGAAGAAATGCTACTGTCTTTCCTAGAGCCAAAAGTGCCAGAATGCCAAAAGCACCAAAATGTAGTCAAGAATGACAAAAAAGCTGAAACAAAGAAGGAAACAACAAATTAAATGATCAATTTGCTCAGTTTGATAGGAAACTTCAGATACATATGGAATAGGGATGGGTGAATGTTCCCTATCTCCATTCTTAATATCTGTACTTACAGTTTCGGTTCTCTGCTTTTTGTGGTTTCTTTTCAGATTGATTTAAATTGTGAATTTGTGTTGTATGGTTTGAATATGCAATTGCAACGGCACTTTTGCATGCAGTGTGAATCATTCATGTATATAATGCTGGTTTGCTGATGCTCAACAACAACCCTGTTAGGTAGATTAGGCTGAAAGAGAAGTGACTGGTGGAGTAGGCATTCAGACTTGGGTCCTCCAGATCCTAGTCCAGCACTCTAGTGTAGCCCAGAGGCACTGACTTAATCTAGGGTAGCCCCAACAGCAGAGGCACCCCACTCTCTAACCTGAGCCAAAGACCCACAAATTCAGACCAAGGAAGGCACTCCTGGCCTGAAACCCAGAGCTATCCACAACTCTGAAAAACGGTCTCCATTTTCAGGTGGCAACAACACAGCCCTCAGAGCAAACTTCCAGTCCCCCCCCCCCCCCCCCCCCGAAAGGTACAAAAGGTTCTACCAGGTACAGATCTGCATTTCCATTAAGCTATTCAGTAGCAACCTGGTGAACAAACCTTCTGTCTCCAGCTCTGCACATAGTCCCTTTTATGACTCCTATACCTATGTGAAAACTTCTTTGGCTTAATACTTATCTTTCCTGCTCCAGCTCTCAGGGTACCAAGATAAACCAATCATACATTCAAATGTTTAGTGATCCCTCCTGGTGCTATCAGGAACCTATCTCCCACCTTTTGTGTAAACCTGGGAACCTTTTCAAACTGCCTTAACTGGAATATTAGTGGTCAGAAAACCCATTCAGCTCAATCACCTGGCACCTGGCTAATCCCATCATAGCTATTGTTAATCCAGACTCTGCCCCTCTGAGACCTCATTGGTCATACACTAGAAAAGCTCTGTCTCTGGGGTCTACCTGCCTTAGGGGCACAGACAGCAAGCCTGGTGAGGCAGATCTTTACTGGCAAGCTGGGATGAGGTGCCAATTTACCACCTGGCCTACCTTATGGGCTTATGGAATGTATCATTGAGATAGTGTCTGGAGTGCTTTAAAAACGGGTTTTTTAAATATAATTAATACTACACATATGTTGTTTTTGTATTCTGTATAGAATGCACCTTCACAGCCTTAGTTTTTTGGAAGACTAAGGGTGATTATCCAAAATATTTAGTTTGAAAAACATTTACCCTGTTCCACACACACACACACACCGCTAGAGGTACAAAGTAGCTTACAACCATATTTGAAAACAGTTCTGAAAACACAGTGCAAAAGCCTGTGTTTTTAGTTCAACCTTGCAAAGTCTGCTCAGGGTCACAGAAGCCACTGCAGTTAAGACCCAAGATGACACATTGGGAATTCCAGATCCAGTTGCAGGAGGGAAAAGCAGTGGCATGAGCCAGCACAATAAGATCTGCTAAGAGGGCAGATAGATAGCTTCCATACTAAATGGAAGTGGGGGGGGGGGGGGAAGTGGGGGGGAAAGCACTCTTCGTCACTGTGCTGACGTTTCTAACAATAAATCTAGGTCCAGTAGGACTCTTGATAATTGGAAATAAATTGATTTAATTCAGTTAAAATATTGGAAAGATCCAGATTTATTTTTGCCATGGCTATGTGGGCTTGCACCTCGAACTGGATGACCTGGTTAGTATTTGCCCGGGAGACCACCAAATAAGCCCGCGGTCGATATGGAGAGCCAGGGAATGGCAAACTACCTCTGAATGCCTCTTGCCTCGGAAGCTCCAACTTGATGGCACTTTCCACCCTATCGACTTGCAGGTGCAGGGTACTTTTCAGGTAACAAGGGATAATGGGGTTCTTTAATGGGATTCCTACAGGAGTTTTGTCAGAATGATCCACAGACACTACATGTTTCTTCTACATGTACACAGGTAATATTAAAAGCAAGAATCTCGAAAACTGTTGATAATGAAATACAGTTGAGATTTTGTTTAGATTTCCATATTCTAAAAAGCAATGCCATTGTTTAGAGGTTAATCATCAAACTGCTCAAAGGAGACTTTTTTTTAAATGTCACTCAGAAATCAGCATGGTGTGTGCATCCTTCATTGAAGCAATCAGAGGAATGCATTCCAGTCAACACCATTCATCAACGTCAGCCACGAGAGCAATTATATTTCATCCAACAAAAACACATAGATGACAGGCATCGTATCCTAGATGACAAGCGGAACTATCTTCTGTAACTATATGTCAGTCCTATCGTGGCTGGGACAGGGTTGTTTATGGGCACCAGTGACTGAAGGAAGAAGAGGCAGCTATAATATATGAATAAATCATACTTGCAAAAGTTGCTCTCCCATGCAGCAGTCAGAATCTATTCCCACCAGAAAACTATTTGCAGAAATCACTACACAATTGGATATCACAACTGGATAGATGGTGGTAGAAAGGCTTTACCACCACATGAGACCCCCAATATAGGAACAGTAGTGGGGACACTACTCCTCCAGGAGAGAAAGGAAGGGGGGGGGAACAGAGTGAGTTGTGGGTGAATGAGAGAAGAAGGTAGATGAGAAAAGGCCACAAGGCAATGTCGAATTGCATGAACTGAGGAAAGTGGCAGTGAGTGCAGACTATTCACCATCTCTTCCCAATGTCTCCTTCCCACCTAGGCTTCCAGGTAGACTTATCTTGACTCAGAATGGTTGGGGTCTTCCTAACTAATGGTTGGAGAAGTTAATTGGGGAGGAAGTATCACAAGAACTAGTAAAATTGGGTTGATCAATGTGCGAGGAGAACAATGTGACAAGTGACTTTGGGTTGCCATTTAAGAGCAAAGCAAAACAGAAATAAAATAAAGTATGACTAAGGGTGCAATCCTAAGGATACTTTCCTAGGAGTAAGCCTCAATGCACGGAGCAGAAGTTTGTTCCAGATATGGCAGGAAGCAGATATTGGACAGATGTATAAATCCAGACAAAGTGACATAGGCAGAAGTTTCCCTTTTTCAGAAAGTTCCTGAAAAGGGGACGAGCTTTTGAAGTACTGGTGCAGCCCTTCTCCAGTAGATGAAACAATTCAGAATTTTATTTTTTAGCACAGACTAAAGTATACAATGCATGATCCCTATAGCTGGTCAGACAGTTTCCTTCAAATTAGCCTTCCTTGTTTCACCCGGCAAGATATTCAAGTCTTTATAAGATTAATTTCAGAGGGGCAGATGAACCATTAACACTGTTTTTTGTTTCGTTTTTGCCCAGAATAATCACTTTGCATTTGACAAGTATATCAACAGGTTGTTTACATACCAAATTAAATTGGGAATAATACATGTCCTAATAATTACAACACTGCCTACATTTTTCTACCATCACGCCTTCATGGTGAGTTTGGTTTACTAAAGTCTTGATATCAATCAAGTTGTTGGGTTTTTTTTTTAAGGTAACAAAAGGACAGTTTCTTTATGGGGGTCTAGTCTACAATGCTATTTTCTGGAACTCACAGAAGAGCTTGTGAAGGAATGCTCCACCCTGTACTGGTCCCCACAAACATATCCACAAGACTAGTGGAAAATTGCAGCACTAACAAAGATTACCGTATTTTTTGCTCCATAAGACTCACTTTTTCTCCCCAAAAAAGTGGGGGGGGAAGTGTGTGCGTCTTAAACCCCCCTCACCTTTCCCAAGCCACGACACCGTGCAGAGCTAGGTGCGTCTTATTGTCAGGAGCATCTTATGAAGCGAAAAATACGGTATTTTAATTTTGGTACTAGCATTTTAAATAAGTACCTAAATAAAAATAATCTTTGTTAGTGCTGCAATTTTTATTTTTATTTAGGTAATAGTATTTTAAGTAAGAGAGCTGCAGTGGCCCAGTGATTAAGACACTGAACTGCAGACTGGAAGGTTGTTAGTTCGGCAGTTCGAGACCCGAGTGCTGTATGATGGAGTGAGCTCCCGTCTCTGGTCCCAGCTCCTGCCAACCTAGCAGTTCAAAAGCAAGAAATTGCAAGCAGATAAATAGGTACCGCTTCGGTGGGAAGGTAACAGCATTCTGTGTGTCTCGGCATCTAGTCATGCTGGCCCCATGACCATGGAAACATCTTTGGACAGCGCTGATTCTTCAGCTTGGAAATGGAGATGAGCACCAAAACTATAAGTCGGATTTGACTGGCTTTTGAGCAAGGGAAACCTTTACTTTATTATTTTAAATAAGTAACTACGACTATTCAATATGTACCTCCAGTATGCCACTTCCACTACCAGTACAGTGAAGAAAAGAGTACCTGCCCTTTCTGAAGGACAGTTGACAGTAGCCCTGCCCAAGGTGCATGGAGTTTACCTAGAGTGTGGAAATCCAAAGACATTTCCAACAGATAGCAGGTCAAAAATGATTTTACTTCCTAGCCTGCCTTGCTAAACTGTTGTCAGATCAGCCACTGGGTGAGTGAAGTTCTGAAGGGGATTTCTCCAGTCTGTCACTTCCTATCTTTGAACAGTGGGCTGTGTAGGCAACTGGGAAGAAAGACAAATGAAGCCAAAGAGGAGTGCTTCAATAATGGCAGGTGAACTATACTTTTTATGAACTAAATCACAGCTGCAGCTTCCAGTGGTGCCCTATTGTAAATTGCTTAAAATGCAGGATTCCTTAACAGGGGGCCTGATTGTTTCCTTACATTCACATACAAAGCTCATTTCACAAATGCGGCAGAAAACATTGCAGACAAGAAGTATCAAGGCAATTAATTACTCATGCAGTTAAAACAAATCGACCTTTGATCTTGTACCTTATAGTGCCACATGAGGTTTACTCTAATTACCCACAACAGCATTGCTGAAGGGTGATTGCTTAATTATCAGGGTGAGCTGTTCATATTTAATTAGACATTTCATTTGAAAAATACATTTTGAAATAGTGTTCTTCAAATGTCTTTATTATAAAAGATCATTTATAATTTTTTAAAAAAAATGTTTTCTCCCACCCCTCTTTTAAATATATATTTCAGAATGCTGCAATTTATGATTAACAATTGCTTACTTTCATACATTAGGGAAATCAAGAGGAACCTACCTTGGCCTTTATCCTCATACATTCATTGAATATGCCACCAAAGTGGTTGAAAACACCACCAATCACAAACATACAGACTGGCAGTGTAGGAAGCATCTAAAACTCAGGAACTGACATAGGAATTGGATCTAGGGTTGCCAAGTCCGGGTTGGAAAATACCTGGGGACTTTGGGGGTGGAGCCAGGAGAAGGTGGGGTTTGGGGAGGGGAGGGGCCTCAGCATGGTACAATGCCATGCAGTCCACCCTTCAAAGTAGCCATTTTCTCCAGGGGAGCTGATCTCTGTCAGCTGGAGATCAGCTGTAAAAGCGGGAGATCCCCAGGCCCCACCTGGAGGCTGGCAGCCCTAATTGGATCCTGTGTGCTTTGAATCATGTATAGAGTTTTGGACGCTACAACAAGGACATTTTCACCTCACTCTCCCCCAGAAGGTTGCTCAGATGTTCAAAAATAATGGGGGTTCTTGAGTGTCATGTTCAAAATGCCGCAAGCACGGGGAGGGCTGACATGATGAAGAGGGAAAGAGTGAAATTGCCCCATCTCTCTCTTCTACCAAAGGTATCTTTTTCCCTCATGAAAGGGGTAGGTGGGGGTGATTTCACTAGATTCCCCCTTCTTACAGCAGCCCTTATGCTGCATGACATTTTGCCTACAACATTCATGCCATCCACCATCAGCTTTTTGGAGCTCTCCAAATGGGAGAAGGAGGAGATGGGGAAGATCCACATCCATCATCTCCTTCCACTCATGGTTTGAAAGATCCAGACCCATACATTCCATTCTACAACGTGATTTTAAAAGTCTGCTGGAGTTTAAAAGGATGCTAATTGGCCAATTAGGGTTCCTTAACTTCCCTGGTGCTGTATTTATTCCATATTGATTTGTTGTCATTCTGATGATCCACTGTGAACTTTGTTAGTGTGGACTCACACATGGTACCCAATTCAACATGTATTTTATAAATGTTTTATGTGTATATATATATGGACATTTTGCAATTCATATCTCCATAGTAAGTATACCACAATAATACATATACAAATGCATATAAATTGCATATCTCCCCCTGAAATACAGGATATACCAATGAAAAATGGGCAAAAAATACTATCTGTTCTATTACAAGAATAATTTTATTTATTTGTTTGTTTGGTTGGTTTACACCTTGCCCTTCCTGCCAAGGCAGGAAAGTGAATCAGACCAACATGTTCTGAAGATAGTGCAGAATGTGAAAGATTTCTACTATCAAATAACAGATACAGGTTTGAACAGTGAAAGGAATACCGAAACAGAACGTTATCTTCTACATCCTGAAGTCTGGAAGTCTACACAGAGAAAAAATTCTTACCCTCCGATATTTTTTCAGATGACTTACTATACGAATTTGACATTACACAAAAGAAAAAGAGTCTCTGCAACACATGAATATTAGAAACAAACCAGTTCCATAGGATTTGATGTTTCTACCAAAGAACAGAAACTGTACATTCACAATATTTTTTATTCTCTCGCTCCTTCTCTCTCTGTCATATCCCCCCACCCTGGGAATGCTGACAATTTATATTCTAGCAAAAGAAATTTCATTTAGGTATAAAATAATAAGCTGATATTTCACCAGGCACAAAGGTATATTTGGATGCTGTGTTGAAGTATCCATACATATTGGGAACAGAACAGCACCAGAGATATCTGCTTGAGAAAATAGCTATGTATCTATAAATACCCATAGTTCAAAGATATATTTTTTTCTAAAGTGTTCATAATAGAGCTGTAGGGATCTATTACTGATGTATTAAGGAAGAATTCCATAACAGAATGCAGCAAGAACCTTGGCAAAAAGGTTGATTCCCTGCATCCAATAACCTGTATAGAAAATGGTTGGAGGAATGGGGCACTACTGCTATCTCCCCCCACCCCCACCCCCCAAATCTAGAACAAGCCTGAGATATAACCAGGGGTCCGTTGGAGCGGGAGCGCACAGGAGCGCAGCTCTGGGAGTGAGAAGCCCAGGGGGCGGGCATATGACCAAGCCCCGCCCCCTCCTTGGCTTCCCTGAGCAGTGCAGAGGCGCAGCGCCCCGGGGAAAGCGCTGCTAGGGTCTTTTATTGTTTTTAATGTTTTGTTTTAATATTGATAATTTTATCATTGTTCCTTTTATGACTGTGTGCTGCTTTTCCAGAGACTTGATCAAGGTGGCATATAAATTTTCTAAGTATACCATTTTTTATCTGGGCACATGGCACATAAGTACTGGAGAAATTTCACCAACCCTTCAGCAGCTTCCACCCCATCAGTTTGGTGTAGTGGTCAGGAGTTGGACTCTAATCTGGGAGAGCCGGATTTGATTCCCCACTCCTCCACATGCAGCTGCTGGTGTGACCTTGGGCCAGTCACAAGTTCTCTCCGAGCTGTTCTCTCATGAGCAGTTCTCAAAAGACCTCTCTCAGCCCCACCTACCTCACAGGGTGTCTTGTGGGGAGGGGAAGGGAAAGGGATGGGTGGTGCACATGTCCTGGGTGTCTCAAGTCTACTTGAAACCTGGTGGTTTCAAGGGAGCAGGAAGAGAATGAGGGTGTGTTCTTTATGCTTATTTTTATTGCACAAAGTATTGGATGGGGAAGGGAATGGAGGAAGAGCAGGTCAGTTTCACTCACCTGTGGAGTGGAGCCTGAGGGATGGGGGTTGCCTTCTGACACACTTCCGGTATGTTAGGGGTGTGGCATATGCAAATGAGTTATGCTAATGAGTTATGCTAATGAGCTCCTGCACCTCTTTTTCTACGAAATGACCCCTGGATATAACAATATAATCAGAACCCCTGATATCTACATAATTCAATGTGTGAGAGAGAGAGATTAAAATACATGATTGAAAGATGCAATAGAACCAAATGGGTCAGACACAGCAAAGTGACAGCTAAGATAAAGCACTACGTGAGATGATTAAATGATTGACTCTTGAATGAACTGGCAAGATATTAGTAGAAACCATACAAGAATCAAACCGAGGCATGAATTGCACTGTGCTCGCTGGAACATATTTATATGTCTTGGTTTCTGAGCAGATCGTAATTCCAGTTTCTGTTTTTGGTATGTAAGTACTCTGAAGGCTCAAGAGGACTCCATGGGAAATATTAGAGACCAGCATTAAAAATTCTCTCACACATTTCCACAACATTTCTCCGTTCCATGCCTGGAGATGTTCTGCTTTTGTCTCTAAAGTTTTACCTGACCTGACATCAGTTTCACCAACTGACACACTTCCTTTACCTGAGTGAGATTTTTTTTTGTTGCCTTGTATTGTCACACAAACACTGATTACTCTCCAAACACTGCTTCACCCTATTTTGTCTGGAAACTTGACTTTTGATCTGACATTTCTTGCTTTTAGAGATCACCTTAACTAGAAACGTATATTCATTTCAAATCCTTGACAAATGACTGGCAAGTCAACACGCACCATTGTTCCCTCTAAGCTGAGTTAGTGTGAGCTGGTTCAGTTTTTTAGCCTCTGGCTCACACATTTTGGTCTTGGCTCAAGAAGGAGGGCTCCAGAGCAATCTAATTTATGCAGTAGCCGAATCACTTGCTCAATCTAGGCAGTTTCTCAGCACAACTTCTGAAAATGAGGAATCTCATGTAATCACAATAATATCAAGCATGAAATATACTACACAATAGCAGCGAGGTCCCAAACAGCCATTTAGGAATAAGACTGTTTTAAACTTTTCTCACATAGCTTTGCAGGTTATTAAAGCACAGCTAATTAAGACTAAGTACAGTGTGGGCTACAGTGTTTGGACGAAGGCACTGGATTTTAATGATACACCTGCCATGCCACCAATTGGTAATCAGGCAATTCATCAAATCATTCATTTTGAGAAACTGAGAGGAAAACATATAAAACAAACAAGCTTGTGAACTAAAAACAAAGAGATGCACAGCACTGTGCAGCAGAGGTCCAGTGAAATATTCCTACAGTGTGCCAACTTGTTCAGAAATATATTTCCAATTATTCTGGTTGAGCAGGTGCAACCAATCTCCAGCTATCTGTTCTTTCCCTAGAATTCATATTCCTGGGGGGGGGCAGGGGAGCATATCATGGCTGTGTTTTTCTGGAAGGGATGTAGCATCTGTTCTCTGGAAAAGAACTTTAAAAAAAAACTTGGGTGGATTGGAGAAGTGGGGGTATTCAGAGAAACAGGCAGTAAGGGAAAAAATTGCAAAACCCAAACATACACAATTATATGGCAAAAGATTCAGAATAATGGGCCCATTTTCCATCATTTCAGGAAAAGTGAAGAAACAAACAAACTACATTTTCCATTTAGTGCACTTTCTGAATTCCATTAAAGGTGTTAAATGAATAGAGAAGCTTCAGGGTGAGATGACAGTAAACTAAATGGAAATGTCTACTTCATACAAGAGGAGGTTTGTTTTTTAAAAAATCAAACTCATCGCTCCACTATTCCTGCATTGCAGAACTGTTTTTAAAAACACAACAATAATGTACTTTGGACTTAATATATTTTTGGTTTTTCCCTCACATACAAGTCCAAGGATTCTTTTGTCCCAGGTTATTTAAAATATACATATATACATACACACACATACACACACACATGCATATATGTATAAAACTACATATACACTTTTCCAGGAAAGTAGTTTCCTTATTGCTGTACATGTACGGTCAATAGATATGATTGCTACACACCACCCAGAGAGTTTCTCAATTCTCTTAAAGCTACCAGTAAACAGGATATGTTGAAGCTTTACCCATCTGTTCCTTTCCTACTTACAGTGTCTACCATCTCCACTGTCTTCTATAGCCAACAGCACTCTAGATAATACATAGTCGATGGAAGGAAAAAAATGTTGCAGCCAGATGTTTTGGTCCATGAACCCCACAATACCTTTTTATTAGGACCAACCAAAACAACACAAAACATAGTACAAAACTCCAGGCTTGATGTTTCACAGCAAAGAGGGAGGGGACAGTTTTTTTCAGTTATGATTTTTCAGCAGGGTCCTGCTAGCATTCTTTGTGAGGTGGTGAATGGCAAGTACATTGGCAATGGCAGTGGAAAGTTGGTCTCAGTAAGGCAGATAAAAGGGAACACAGGCTGTGGCAAATAAAATGCAAGTCTGTGATCAGGCAGGCAAAAAGGGAATATGAGGAGCATATAGCAAAAAACAGAAAGACCAACAATAAAACTTTCTTCAAATACATTAGAAGTAGGAAGCCAGCCAGGGAGGCAGTGGGGCCCTTGGATGACCAAGGGATAAAAGGTGTATTGAAGGATGATAGGGAAATGGCTGAGAAGCCGAATGCCTTTTTTCCTTCTGTCTTCACTGTGGAAGATGAGAAGTGCTTGCCCACTCCAGAAGTGCTGATTTTGGGAGGGGTGTTGAAAGACCTGAGTCAGATTGAGGTGACGAGAGAGGAGGTCCTACAACTGATAGACAACTTAAAAACAAATAAATCACTGGGCCCAGATGGCATACATCCAAGAGTTCTGAAAGAACTCAAATGTGAACTTGTGGATCTCCTGACAAAATATGTAATCTTTCATTAAAATCTGCCTCCATTCCTGAGGACTGGAAGGTAGCGAATGTCACTCCCACCTTTAAAAAGGGTTCCAGAGGAGATCTGGGAAATTACAGGCCAGTCAGTCTGACGTCGATACCAGGTAAATTGGTGGAAACTGTTATTAAGGAAAAAATTAGTAGCACATTGATAAACAAAATCTATTGAGGCAGACTCAGCATGGGTTCTGTAAGGGAAGATCTTGTCTCACTAACCTGTTAGTGTTCTTTGAGGGAATAAACAAACATGTGGACAAGGGGGACCCAATAGATGTTGTTTACCTTGACTTCCAGAAAGCTTTTGATAAAGTTCCTTATCAAAGGCTCCTAACTAAGCTCAATAGTCATGGGATAAAAGGACAAGTCCTTTTGTGGATCAAAAACTGGCTAATTAAAAGGAAACAGAGAGTGAGTATAAATGGACAATTTTCTCAGTGGAGGGAGGTAAGCAGTGGGGTACTGCAGGGATCAGTACTTGGTCCAATGCTTTTTAACTTGTTTATTAATGATTTGGAGTTGGGAGTAAGCAGTGAAGTGGCTAAATTTGCAGATGACACAAAGTTGTTCAGGGTGGTGAGAACCATGGAGGATTGTGAGGCACTCCAAAGGAATCTGTCGAGGATGGGCGAGTGGGCATCAGCATGGCAAATAGGGTTCAATGCGGCCAAGTGCAAAGCGATGCACATTGGGGCCAAAAATCCTAATTATAAATACACGTTGATGGGGTCCGAACTGGTGGAGACTGACCAAGAGAGAGATCTTGGAGTTGTAGTAGATAACTCAATGAAAATGTTGAGACAGTGTGCAACTGCAATGAAAATGGCCAACACTATGCTGGGGGTTATTAGGAAGGGAATTGAAAACAAATCAGCCAGTATCATAATGCCCCTGTATAAATCGATAGTGCAACCTCATTTGGAGTACTGTGTACAATTCTGGTCGCCACACCTCAAAAAAGATATTATAGCATTAGAAAAAGTACAGAAAAGAGCAACTAGAATAATAAAAGGGCTGGAACACTTTCCCTCTGAAGAAAGGTTGAAGCACTTGGGGCTTTTTAGCTTGGAGAAACGACAGCTGAGTGGGTGACATGATCGAGGTTTATAAGATTATGCATAGGATAGAGCAGATAGAGAAAGAAGTACTTTTCTCCCTTTCTCACAATACAAGAACTCATTGGCACTCCATGAAATTGCTGAGGATTTGGGTTAGAATAGATAAAAGGAAGTACTTCTTCACCCAGAGTGATTAACACG
Source organism: Lepidodactylus listeri (assembly GCA_029233225.1). Lineage (NCBI taxonomy): Eukaryota > Metazoa > Chordata > Lepidosauria > Squamata > Gekkonidae > Lepidodactylus > Lepidodactylus listeri. The sequence continues at coordinate 42,804,174 of JARCFY010000002.1, read as the reverse complement.
TGAAATTCACTGCCACAGGAGGTGGCGGCGGCGGCGACAAGCATGGACAGCTTCAAGAGGAAATTAGATAAACATATGGAGCAGAGCCACAAGGTATAGATAGGAACTCTCAGTCTGGGGGCAAGTAATGCACTGTATTCTTGGTGTTCGGGGTGGGGGGGGGCAACAGTGGGAGGGCTTCTAGTGTCCTTGCCCCATTGCTGGACCTCTTGATGGCACCTGGTGTTTTTGGCCACTGTGTGACAGAGTGTTGGACTGGATGGACCACTGGCCTTCTCTAACATTGGCTTCTCTTATGTTCTTATGTACATCATTTTGAGTTGCTGCTGTCAGATTGCAATACTTCCATCCTAGGAAGAAGAAAGAAAGAATAGTGTGCTATCTCCTTGGAAAAATGTCTCTTTATTTCTTCCACTGAGATGACTCTCCATTGTATACTGTTTCTTCAAAATGACATGCCAACTCAGCGTCTCAGAAAGAATACTAACAAGACCCAGTCTAAAGATTATGACCTGGAAAATCTGCTTCCCCATCCCACACTTTTTAAAATTGTTCTGACATCAAATCCAATGAAGAGCTTTAAAGAGCTTGAAAGCTTGCACAATGTTTTATGCTAGTTTGTTTGGTCTGAATAAAAAAAGATATTACAGAGATTTTATGTTTTTCTTGGGGGAGGATAGACATGAGAGGGGAAGCATTAAAAAGGAGTGGGAAAGGAATGAATGGGAGAAGTTACAGAATCACTTGATTGCTTAGTAGTTTAAAGGGACAGAACAAATCTCAGATTATTCAACTATAGACCCATTAAAGATTATAACTGAGAGTGTTTTCACATCAACAATGGATATTATACTTCAAAATATTTTTGTCCAGGAACTGTAAAAAATAATGAGATCTTAACCCTTTTCATTCTCTATCCCTAGAGCCATAGCTTCATCCTATTTGTGTGTCAAAAGTGGAAATCACACATTCTTGGGTATTGCGCTATTGTGGCAATTCATCACCTGGATTTTCCTGTGGATAAAATTGAGGCAAATGATTATGACAGTGCAACCACACTGAAATAACCAGGATTCTCAAATAGGGTTGGCAGGTCCTACCTGGGTGGCAGTGGGGGGGCTCCAGGACCTGTTCCAGGATTTTCTGGTGCACACTCAAAGTATGCATGCCGCAATGACATCACCCTAAAGTGACATCATCATGTCACCAATGTCATGGGGTAGGACTCCAGTTTTTGGGCAAAACTCTATACTTTGAGCCCAATTTTACCATAGAGTTTTACTCAAAAACTAGAGTGTCACATCCCGATGTCAGCGATGTGATGATGGCACTTCCAGGTGATGTCATTACATTACATTCAGGGGCATCTGCGGGCAGGGTTTCCCCTGCAGGCCAGCTGGCCAGTGGCAGAAAGGGGCCTACAAAAGCGTGGGAATCCCCACCTGGACCGGGGGCCTGGCAACTCTGTTTTCAGATCCTGGGTAAAAGACCAGGTTTGGGCCCAGAATCAGTGCTGCATCACTGCTGCCCCATGCCTGGGCCATGTAGGAGGTGGCCCCACCCCATATGAGATGAGAAGGAGCTACCACTATTAATGGAAACTAGTTTCTCAAGCCCCAGATGGAACAGATGCAAATTATACCTTCTTTCTTCTTCTGTCATCCTCTCATGGGAGGGGGGCAGTGGGCAGTTGGGGCCCTCCAAGTGTGGATCCTGGAGTGGAGCTACTGCCGCTGTTGCTCACTGGCTAAGATAGCCCCAGCTATATCCAAGGATGCATGGATCCAGACATGCTAGCAGTAGTATGTATCCCACTTCCTTAACAATGCCATTTCTATGGAAGGGATTTGATGTTACAAAAAACATGGTGGCTAAATCCAATAAAAAGCCCCTATTGAGTTTGCCTTTCCCCTTGTAACAACTAATTCCCTCCTCTATGGCCATAATTTGCCAAGCATTTCATAGCCTCTGCCATTGGCAGCTTCTGCTCTGGATTGAATACAGGAAAGTGTAATAACATCATGAACATGGGAGTAATCCTATCAGGACCTGGTACTATTAAAGGGATCGAGGGGAAGGGGGTAAACAGTTACTTATGACAGCACTCTCAACTGCAAACTGATCCTTCCCTGCCCTGTTCCTTGCCATTCCACTCTTCTGCCGCAGCTGTGGGTGGTTTTCCTTTAGTAAGACTTGACCAGCTTCATTACATCTGATAAGGAGAAGAAAACACTATCAAACCCATACCATGCACAAACAGGCCATGAGCTAGAATTTTTATCATGCAACAGCAATTTTGATTTTTGACAGTAAATTGCATTTGCTATGAAAGCATTAGGAAATGGAACAGGTACTAATTAAGTTTTTTCTTATACATTCATATTCACTCTATATTTTACGTGAGATGATTTTTATTTGTGCAAATGCTGTATATTTTATAATGCATTATTAAAACTGTTTTTATTCAGTGTAGAAATAGTACTTCTGATTCTCGGTGATGCTTTTATCCACCTTCATTTTAATTTAAAGCTCATGTTGCCCCCCCCCCCCAGCAGATGGTGACTACACATATATACCAGGATTAAAAACAATATTTATAATACATTAGGAACTTGTCCTTCACAAGCCAACTGAAATAAATGGAAGAGTCAGAACAAGCCCTTCCAAAACATAAATGGACTGTGTGCCACACAGAACCCAACTGGAAAAGTGTGGTTCCCATGTTACAAGAACAGGGACATGTGTATTTTCCATGCACGGACAACTTCATTATAAGCAAAATGATCACTAGATTTAGCAGAGTTTCAGTTCAATTCTTGGCATCTCCAGTTAAAATAATCAGATAGCAGGTGCTGGGAAAGGCCTACCTGAGACTCTGGAGAGCCATTCCCAGTCTGAGAAGACAATCCTGATCCTGAGGGACCAGTTGTCTGATTCAGTGTAAGGAGGCTTAATGTGTACCTGAACAGAAAATCCATGCATTGCTGCCTTCACACAATTGACCGCACATATCGGCAGTATCATGGTTAGTGCATGCACACAATATGTGTGATTACAGGGCTCCTCATGTACATGAATGTAATGTCTGGCACATTCATACGTACAGGGATTTTTTAATTTATTTATTTTAAAGAGAGGTGCTGGAACTCTCAAGAGGGAAATTGAGTTTTCAATCTGTATACTGAAAAGTCATGAACTTTTAAAGATTTTTAAAAGAATTTTGTCGAAGAGGCTCCAGAACTCTGTTCCAGCACAGTTGGCAAAACACTGTTATCACCATCTTTCTTTCTTTCTTTTCTTTCTCTCTCTCTCCCCCCCCAATAATCTCCACTTTCTATCCCTCCCCTACTCCACCCACACATTGAAACTCAATGTTCTTTTGCTCTCAACACCCCCCCCCCCTTAGGCTAGTCACAAAGAAACATTTTCTTATGAGACCACACAGAAAAAGGTTAAAGCCTCATGCCATCACATCCAGGGTGAAAGCTATTATGACCACTGTACTGTTGCAATGCATTGTTTGTCTGTGTATAACCTCTTCTGTACCCATACATATTTCTTGTGAATCCCAAAGGGAACAGTCCAGGGTTTGTACTATGCTCTCTGCTGCCTGGCAGGTCAACTTTTCTTATTCCTGGCTAAGAAGACACTGCTCATTCATACTGGTATCAGAAGACAAGAAGGGCCACAGTGCAGAGCATCCTACCATGACATGGAAACTAATGTGTTTCTGAAGGTTTCTATTTCAACTTTTTTTAAAAGTCAGTCACAGTGTAGAATAATAAATGGGAAGTTTCAAATTAGCATCAAAAAGCAATCAGATAGCAGAACACATCAGACTGGGATAACAACAGATACAGTCCATGAAATATTGATATGAATTTAATGGTTGTGAAAGACCATCAATGGGACATAACGCTGGGCCTAAACTTTTCAGGATTCTGCAGTAAAAGTTCATGCTCATTTTGGACAAACAAGACAGAGGCCTGGGGAAAGGTAGATTAATGAAGCTGTGTCTTGCGGCAGACACAATAACACTCTATGCATGACCCCTCCACACATTATCATCTCCACCACCACCACCACCATTTTAAATTTACATTATCATTGAGACTCTCGGTGGATTACATAACATAAGTCAATACAATCAATAAGATGAGACATCTAATAAGCAATGTCTCAGGACAAGGATAACAAAAATCTGAAGCAAAGTGCCAATATTAAACATTGATGCAGAAAATGGAATTACGTAAGTAGAAAAAATGTAATGAGAGCAAGATAATAGATACAGCAACAGATAATACATACTATGCACAGTAGTATAGTCAACAGTCCCATTCCCTTTAAAGCAGCTTCCTGAACCATTCCATTATAGTATAGACCTATTTTCTTCATTTAAAACAAACAAACATGTTACTTGGACCTCTCAGTCAGTGAAGGGCCAGAGAAACTGAGGGAAAATCTAGCCTCTGAGGGAGGGAAGTGGAAGGGATCCATCATATCTTGACCCAATGGACATGTGCTTACTTGAAAGGTTGTGTAAAATCTCCACATGTATACAAAGTACATATGTATAGGATGCTTCCCCAGCTTTCTGGAGTCCTGCTAGTTCAAATGCCCACATGCACACTTTTATTGCATATGCTGGGAGTGGAAGAGCGACCACTTGTGCACTAGCCCTGCCCCCCCCCCCCCATTTCTTCATGATTGCCAGCCTGTTTGCATGGTATCTATGTGTTCATGCATATGCTTCATCCCCAGGATTGGGGTTAAGCTTTCCAAACATCACCAACCACAGACAGGGAGCCTGGTGGATACTACTTCCATGCAAAGCCACTGTGTTTCCAAGCCAGTGATCATGTGAGGGTGGCAGCAGGGCCAGCACACTTTTGCTCCCTCTCCATGCATTCTGCCAGGAAGACATTTTTTTTCTCTTCTCCCCTGAAGAAACCTTGGCTGTTCCACTCTGCCAGTAAGATATACTTTGCTATTTGCTCAGCCCAGAAACCTGAGGGAAGGGATGGGATTGCCCTTTAAGATAAACCCTTGGAAATGGCACTTGAGATGCTTTCAAAATTCAAAAATTACAAAAGATTTTATTTAACATCAAAGGGAAAGGTCAAGTGAAATCAGAGGTTGAAATTACTGAGGTAAAACTAGTACAAGCACAGACTTTTGTTCTTATGTATAAGGCTAATGAGAGGTTCTTCAATTATTCACAGTTACTTAGATCTTTATATTGGGAGGCTTTTGTTCCAGTGTTTTCCCAAAGACTCTAATTCACTTTATTTGAGTAATCACTGACTCTTTTGGTGCCCAGAAGGCTGGCAATCTCTTCCCAGTAACCAAACCAGAAGGAACACCAAGGTACAGAGTTTATTTAGTTAACCCAGAAGCCACCTCAAAAGTATTTGGCACATGGATAATCAGGACACAAATACACACCGATACCCCATGAAAACATCTCCTTTTATTGTACAAGCAGAATACAAGCTGTCTTTTCAGCAACAATCCCCAAAAGGAGAGCATACACAAAACTTCTTGTTTGGCCAGTGTGCAAAAGAGAATGTTTGTGAAACATTTCTAGCAAAGTGAATGGCTGGTTCTCCAGCAAGCTGGAGACCAACCTGCCGTCTAGTATGCTTCCACTGACATAGGGAGAAACCTTTCCCACTTTAAAGCAAGACATCAGCACACTGAGCAAAGATCAAACATATCTTAATTCCCACAAGGGTACAGTCAGTGAGACAATCTCCCCAAACTGATCACATACAACAGACCTCATCCCAGTCCTAAATTTGAGTCTCATAAGGCCACACCAACACTGGTATTGCAACAGATGGCAAGAAAGTCATTTGAGCTCACACTACAGCCAACATCTCTAGAAGAATTTGCAGCAGACATGCATCATTTGGACAGCAGAAGGCCTGGGCAAAACAGTTTAGAGACAGAACTGTTCGCAAGTCTCAGGCCCTTTCTGCATTCTCTTTTTAATCCATGTTCACCGCGGTGTCCTCCAAGCAATTCTGTACTGAAATCAAATTCAACCTTCTTTTTAATCCAGTCCCCCCCCCCCCCATTTTGCAGTAAAATTGAGTTCAACCTTCATTTAATTCTGCCCCCCCCCCCCCCCCCGATACTGCATTACATTACCTCCCTTCAGTGGCCAGCCCAGTTTCAGCCTGCTTTTGCCTTGGGTCTTTGGGATGCTGTTTTGCTGTGCACTTAAAACTGCCTTGACTCAAACACTGAGAAAATCTGGAGTGGCAGGCAAATGCAGAAAAACCTCCAGTGTACCAAATTCTGATGTGGTTTCCTCTCCAGCCAAAAAAGTTCACTAAACTTGAAACACATTTGCAAGGAATTCTTCTTGCATCCAAGCAAATGTGCTTGCAACAAGATGAGGGCTTTGGGAGTAAAAAAAAAAGAAAAAAAGAAGGTGACAAGCAGATATGGGAATTTTCCTGCTTTCACTGTAATACCCAAATGGGGATTTGCACAGGGGGACACAAGAACATTACCCCTGCCCAAGTTTTCGCAGTGTCCATAGCCGATACATAACATTTTCCTTTGGATGTTATAGTGTACGCATCACAAGCAGAAACGGGGTGATTTACAGGCTCACTTATTACTATGTCCACCTGAAACTCTTTTCAGTGATGCTGTACTAAGCTAGCATGATGGAAGGACTGCTTGGGTCAGAACTGGAATACAGGAAGGACTGACAATGGGGTGTCCAAAGGAGGCCCTTCTGTTTAGTTCAAGGACATGGTGGAGAGAGTACAGGATGACTAACATGCTCCCTGAAGTATTTATATGATTGCAAAAAACTCTAGGAAGCCAATACACAAGTGAGGTCTAAATTTCCATCATGAATCCTCTTTCTGCTAGAACCTCAAAGTGATCTTCCCTAAGCAAAAATAAGTTGTGGTTTAGATGGCCAACTGATCCTGCTGCAGAAAAATCTAACATCTAGATAATGTGCTGTACTAATAAATCAGTACAGGTATATGTTTTGCACCAAAAGTTGACTTGGGAACTATGAGAGTGTTCACAGTGTCTCAAATTGTACATCCTGTCCAGCTCAGGCTATATGTATTTTTCCTTTGGGGGGGGGGATGAGTGAAAGGGGACAATCATTTCGGTTGAATTTTGCTTTTGACCAATATCTTCTTGATTTGTTCACGGACTTGTAAGGTTTCAGCAGGCAGTTTCTAATCACACCAGACATGGGAATTCTGTACTCCTCAGAGATACCTCTCCATGGTTGCATTCAGATGGCTCTTTAGAGCTGCGCCAGGCACAAGTGCCTGGCGGATTTAAAGGGCACGTCCAGACAGCAACATCTGAGGAACAAGCCACTTCTGTGATCGTAGATCCCCGCCAGGGAGCCGTACTTAAAAGATAGTGGTGAAAGTCTGGTCCAAAGCTTGCCAATGGGCCAATGCCGGACTTTCCGCCGTCTGGTCATTCTATCGCACAATCAGCCTGTTGGCATGGTCTGACTCCAGACCATCCTGAACGGCCACCATTAAAAAAAATCCTTAGCAATGTGTGCATAGCTGCTAGTGACGGCTGCAGAGCTCACTCAAACGATCTGAACAGTTTCATGTTTCTGAAGGTCCTGTGAAAGTTATGAACTTTGTTAACTGACATGGTACCTAGAGGAAGGTACCGCTGGCGGTGCTTTTACAATTTAAGTCCACACATGCATGGAAAAACAAGTAGACAATGAGGCACATATGCGCATGCACAAACAGATTTTTTAAAAAACCCAACTGCATGGCTCCTTAAGGTGGATGCTGTCTAGACAATCCACCATGAAGTCCGACCATGGTAAGGCGATTCATGGGGAAGCTGTCTGGTCGTGCAGCACTGGATAAAAAAATATCTAGATCAAATCAGAGCCAGGCCAATGGCGGGATTAGCTGCACTTCTGAACGCACCCCGTTTAATTGGGTAAGGAATCTTATTCTCTCTCTAGAAGATCTATCCCTTTTCCTTTGGCCTGAATAGGAGTCTTCTCCACTACCTTTGCCAAACTCTCCCCCAGTTCTCTATCTGTGTTCAAATTGCTCTCATCTAATACTGAATTCAAACTGTGTTCAGTCAAGTCTGTCAGGACTATACCCTTTTTCTGTCAGGAGTATACTCAGATAGCCTCAGCACACATCTCTTCTCAGTTAAGGCAGGAATCTGACTGCATCTCCTCAGCATCCAGTTCTCTCAAGACTTTTTTTTCTGCTCAAGTGATGCTAACCAATCAGATTGCTTAGAGCAGCCTGTCACTCAAGGCACTCTGGCTCTGTGAAGAATTAACCCTTCACAGTCCTTTAACTGTTTGTACAGCACTTCTAAACCTCTTAGGCTGAGGACAGACTGGCAATCTAAAGCGGGGCAGGCACGCTTCGCAAATGGAGGAAAGGAGCATGTTCAGACATGCGCATCTGTCCGTCGGCTCCGTTGCGTACTTACCCGTCTCCCAGCCGCTTTCCTTCCGCTTTACCCGGACACCGGTTTTCCCCGGTGTTCAGGGGCCTTCCTCCGCATGCCTCCCGCTTCCAAACAGTGTGAACTGGAAGAAGCGGGAGGCATCCGGAGGAAGTGTGAACGCACCGGCAAAAACTTTTGCGCATATGCGCATATGCGCATGTACGCATATGCGCATATGCAAAAAACATCAAAGGAAAACAAAAAAAAGTGCAGCGGCACGCGCGAGCCGCGCGCGCTGGCTATGCGGCAGTCTGAACTCTCCGTGGCAGTCTGAATGCTCCGTATCGCCGCTGATCCGCATTGCTCTGGCCAGTGTGAACGGCCAGCTCCGTGGGTTTTTCCCCCCGCTCCAGTTCCCTCCGCTTTGCCTCCGCTTCAGATTGCCAGTCTGTCCTCAGCCTTAAAAAGTACAATCCATCACACAAGGATTGCCATCTCAATGTCATACCACCTCATGCTCATGTTTTAAGTCTTACTGGTATTTTGAATATAAAGAACTTCTGTTTCAGATGAATAAACACAAATTTTGGGATAACCTCTGTACCCTGAAACTCCAAGCAGTTGGAGGAAGGAGTTGGGGAGAGGCTGGATTCTTGCAGGTACCTGTTACTCCAGCAATGATCAGAGACAGATTCAGACATTATACCTGATCAGTCAAAAGTTGGTGCCACCCTATTTTCTAGTATGTTGTAAACCATACCATGGTGTTATATAAGACTTCTCCTGGCACCCTCACGTTGCTTCAGACATTTTGAATAATATATCTAGAAATACCTAGAAATCTGTCTAAGGTGGCTTCTGATCTGACCCACATAAGTCACTCCAGCCACGTGGGCAGAGATTTCAGATGATTCCTTATTAAAAAGAAAACAACTAGGAGGTGAAGAATCACATGATTTTAAGTTATTATTCAAAATTAGACCTAAGGGTTTTTTCCCTTTGAATCAGTGGTGTCAAACTCATTTGTTACGAAGACCGGATCTGACATAAATGTCACTTTGTCAGGCCAGGTCATGTGTGCCATAAAACCTAATGCCAGGTATCAGAGATATAAACTGTATAAAGCAGCTGGTAAACTCCAAGTTGGTGTATCCTCACTGCATGGCCTCATGGGCTGGGTGGGTGCGGGGGCTGCAAAGAAAAAACCATATGAGCAGACTGGAGAGCCAGCGGAGCTACACCAGGCAGCTGCTCCCACACTGCTTGACTGCTGCAGATGAGGTGGTTCTGCCATGCTGAAGCCTCTCTGCCCACTCCCCCCCAAGCAGTCTCCTGTTCCCTCCCTTGCACTAGTTGCTCGTGGGCTGCATAAGAGCCCTGGACAGGCCGGTTCCAGCCTCCGGGCCTTATGTTTGACACCCCTGCTTTAAATGATAAATTGTTTTGCTCGGAGTTGTGAACTTCTGGGCTGGATGCTTAGTGAGAACAGAACTTTCATTTCAGGCACAGGATGATGAAGAAGGAGAGTTGGATTTATACCACACCCTTCACTTGGAATCTCAGAACAGTTTACGATCTCCTTTCCCTTCCTCTCCCCACAACAGACACCCTGTGACGTAGGTGGGGCTGAGAGAGTTCTGGGAGAACTGCTCTTGAGAAAACAGCTCTGTGAGTGCCCTAAGGTCACCCAGCTGGCTGCAAGTGGAGGAGTGGGGAATCAAACCCAGTTCTCCAGATTAGAGTCCACTACTCTTAACCACTGCACCAAACTGGCAAACAATGATGGTTGTCAGAAAGCTACATGACAATGCATGGGTTGGTTCTGTCCTTTGGCTGAATTAAACAACTGAATTAAACAAGGAGTCTGCAAGGAGATAAATCGTTGGAAATGCTTCCTCCAAGGTCTTTGGCTGATGCTTTCCTGCCCCATAAGATGCTGCAACTTGGAATGTGGAAATCTAGGTTCCTCATTCTAAAGTAATTAGTTGACAATTTCATCATGGATTGGATCATGAGATATCTACATTAAAATGCAATGTAATGATGTGGCAGCTGTTTTCAGCTATTTTGTCCCAGGATTTAACCACCAGGGCTTCATAACAAAATGTGTTTGAGGGCATATCTGCTATCTTGGAAAACCTGTGCAGTTTCCATTGATGTTTATTGGCTATATTAAAAAGCTAAGAACTTTTGTGCAGAAAAAAAAATGCCCTAAAGATGAACACTTTGATACATACCTTGAGATAGCCTCAGGTGCCTGAGATGCCTGAGGAACATGATAATTTAATATTACCCATAGGCATGCCTAGCTAGTAGAGTTCTGACCTTACATAATATTGCTTGTAATGATCTGAATCACCTGGAAAGAAAGGGATGAGGCTACTGATGCACTGCTGTAGCTAACAGGACTTACAGTACAATCGGAAACAGAGTTATACCCTTCTAAGGGCCAAACTACATGTCATAAGTTACACAGCTTTACCATGGGGATTAACAGTCATACTGCCACTATGAGTTCCCAGGGGCAACTCCATTAGGGAGGGGCTTAATTCTGATGAGAACCTTAGTGTGAGGGAGGAGGGGCTTCTGCAGCTGCATATGCAGCTTTCTGACTGGGGAAGGATTCCCTCAGCACAACTTTGAATCAGGAAAAGAGCACAGGAAGAAGCAAGTGTTCCTCTACCTACAGTGGGGTTGTTCATTAGGCTATAAACAAGCCCCCAAAAGCCAAAAAAAAATGTGTTATCACTATTTTCCTACTATTCTTTCAGTTGAATATACATTTGAGTATTTTTTTCAGCTATCTGAAAAAGCTGAGCCCCCAACATCCCAAAAATATTTGGGATTTTGCAGGACTGCCAGATAGCTGAAGGGAATTTAAACAGATCAGTCTCTTTAAACACCTTCCAGGTGAATTCATGGCTTGGAGAAGGCATTTAAAGGAATCATGAGCCCTGTAAGCACCTTCAGAGTAAATATAGATTCAGGTGGGCAGCAGTGTTGGTCTGAAGCAGCAGAACAAAGTTGAATCTGATGTCACTGGACTCAATCTTTTTTCTTCAGAGTGAATGTTCACCTTACAGAATGTGTTTATAGAGACCACAATCCCTTTAAACACTTTCCCTTCCACTGAAAACAATGGAGGGTGGGGGCACCTTCTTTGAGGACCCAGAGAATTGGACACGGGTCTAATCTTTTTGAAACTGGGTGGGGTGGGGTGGAGGTTGAGGAGGCACCAGCAACTACACTGCAAATTTGGTGCCTCTACCCAGGGGTCCTTTCGTAGAAAAAGAGGTGCAGAAGCTCATTAGCATAACTCATTAGCATATGCCACATCCCCTGACATCACCAGAGGTGTGTCAGAAAGGGAATGTCAGTTTCAGCCCCATTATACCCTATGGGCCATTGAAATCAATGGCAAAAAACTCATAGGGCATATGAGGGGCTGGAGGAAAGGGGGTTTGAGGGAGAGGCTCCAAACTTGCAGGGTAGCTGCTGGGGCCTCTCATCGAAATACCCACCAAGTTTGAAGAAGATTGGACAAAGGGGTCCAATTCTATGGGCCCCCAAACAGGTTGCCCTCATTCCCTCCATTGTTCTCTATAATGGGAAAAATGTTAAATTCGGCAGCAGGCTGAATCAGATTAGAGAATCTGATTCAGCCCATGGCTGCCCTAGTGGCCACTCCTGAGTAGGGGTGTGCATTTGGCTTTCCGAAAAGCCGGAAAAAAACGGGAAAAAAACATTTCGGGTTTTTTTGGTTTTTGGGATACTGAAAAGGCTCTGATGAGACTCCCCGGTATCCCAAAAATAAAAAACCCGAAAAATCCGGCTTTTTCCGGCTTTTTGGCAAACTGAAAATGGCAGCCGCGGGGGGGGGGGAGTTAACTGCAAAGGGAAGCCCATCACTTACTCTTTTGTTTTCCGGCACTGTGTACCCTCTTTCCCACCTTTTGCTCATGGTCCCAGGAGGGGGCCGGGGGGGAGGGACCATGGATGGCCAATCACTGCAATGCATTTGCAAATGCATTGCATCAGGGCAGCTTGCCTTGCAAAGTTTCCAAGTACTGTGGAACTCCTAGGCACTAGGCAGCTTGCGCTGGCAAGTAATAGGATTTTGGTATCCACTCTCTGGCCAATCACAGAAGGTTGTTTTTGTTTGAAAACCTCTGTGTATGCCCAGAGAGCATAAAAGCAGACCTGCACCCCTGACTCCCTGCTGTTCCTGAACGGTTGGTGCTGCTGCTGGACTGGTCAGAGTTGAGAGAGTTTGGCTTGGAGAGTGTGGCTGGCTGCTGCCTCTGCTCTCTCACCACTATTAAATAGGCTTTAAAAAAAGGTTGTAGGTTTAATTTCCAATAATATCTTGAAATAAATCTCAGTATAGGGCTTTAGTTTTGGTTTGACCTGAGTGAGTCCTGTTGGGTCAAACTTTGGGCACTGACTGGCATGGTGGCCCTGTTTCTGGGGGGCAGATTGCACAGGTTCTGCTGCTGCTAGCCTGGCAAACATGCCCCTCTCACCACCTCACTTACTTTCTTGGAGAGATTTTTTCAGGAGACACTGTCTGCTGCCTGCCTGCCTTTTTTCCCATAGGAAACAATGGAGAATGGGGCAACCTTTTTGGATGCCCCTAGAATTGGACCCCAGGTCCAATCTTTTCAAAACTTTGGGGATCTTTTGGGGAGAGGCTTGAGCAGCTACAGTCCAAATTTGGAGCCTCTACCTCAAACCCCCTCCCCCCCAGCCCCCTAGAAACTTTTCAGACTTTTTTGCCATTGATTACAATGGCCCCATAGGGTATAATGGACCCGAATTTTTCGGGAATCCCAAAAATTTTCAGATATCTACCCTATACCGGTATAGACATTTGGGTTTTTTCGGGAATACCAAAAAAATCAGGTTTAATATACCCGAATCCGAAAAAAACCCGAATTTTTTTTTTGCACACCCCTACGTCCTGAGCTGGCGGAGCTTTGCTCCGCCTCGCTCTGGCCCCAACGGACCCCTGCCTCTACCTCAAAAAACAGCCCCATCCAGATCCACCCATAGGGTATAATGGAGCCAAAAACTTCAGGATTCCCCCCAAATCCCTCAATCCAAATCCCATACCATTATTGGGATTCAGGAATATCAGAAAATACCAATATTTTTCAGGTTCAATATACCAAAAAAAAAAACCAATACCATTTTTGCATACCCCTAAACTACAGTGCCATAGTCCCAATCAGAATCAGGCCCCTTCAGTACCTCCAAATGGAGCTGTGCCATATTTGTCTAGTTTGCCCCTGAATCTACTAGATTATACTATTCAGCAGCCTCCCTGAGTGCATGGTTCTAGGCTTAATAACTATGCCTTCAACATAAGTAATATATATCTTAAACAATTAAATAAGTGGTTAGTAGGGTAAACAAAAGATTAGCAGTGCCATCTAAAACAGGGTTATACCCTTTTAAGTCCATTAACTTCAACAGGCTTTGAAGGGTGTAATTCTCCATCTAAGACATAACCCCGTATTTCCCCAACTGTCTGGCAGATTTTTCCAGCCAAAACATCAGTTCCCCTCAGTGACTGAGTTGCCCTACAGTAGTGTGTATATCTTCTCTATTGATATAAACTTGAAACTGTCCCACTCTTTGTTTAGATATTGGTTTAAGCTTTAGATCCAGTATAGGAACTTGAGGGAAAGATAGGAGCTGTCCTGTTTTATAATTCTTTGTGAAATGACACTTGAGGTAAATTAACTTTCAAAACCAGAATATTTTATTAGACAGGAAGGGAGCAAATGTATAATAGGGGTATTCGTGGTTTTGAGATTGCTGAGGTAAAAAATTTCTAATATATACAGAGTTGAATTTTTAGAACATTGAAGAGAATGAATTTATAGTCTTGTTTCAAGGTTTTCTAGTTCTTCCTTTGAGCAGCACTTTGTTTAGTATATTTCAGCACTAACACAATTCTTATTAATGTTTCTTCTAGAGGACCGCATTTGGTTAAAGTTTCTAGATTTCTCCTTTCAGAGTTCTAGGATTTCCTGTAGATATTACAGTTTTTCACTAACTCCTGAGGTGTTTACGAATCTCCCCTCTATCACAGACCAGAGTTCTCTTCCCAACCCTGTCCACTGGCAGGAAGTTATTCTTCTTGTCCCTAAGAAGCAATGACTCCTTTTATTATTTGGCTTGTATGGAACTTCATCCTAATTACCCAGACCTTCTGACAAATCTTTCTCCAGTATCCTTTGTCTGTATAAGGCTATTCTGTAGCTTTCCTGACTGAGAATCTAAATTCTTCCTCAGAGCAGTTTTAATATATTTAAGATAATGGGGTTTCTTTTCTTCTCCCTGTAGAAGTACTTTTCTGACTATTGCCTGTCAGAAGACACTGACTCCCAAATGTCTCTTCACTCAGAAGTCAAACCCTCTGGCTACTGATCCAGACACTGGTTTTCAAACAAAGACCAAGAGGTGAAAGACCTCTTTTCCCTCCAGATCAGCTGTTTTATTTCTTCTCTCAGCTGATGTTGGCCAATCAGAGAGTGAGTAGAGCAGTCAGTCACATAAGCTCTTCTCTCCAGGGAAGATTAACTCATGAACTCCCTGACTCTGACACAAGCAGCATTTCAAAAACAAAACAAAACAAAACCCTGCTCTTCTGTGCAATCCATCACACCATCAGATGGTAATGCAAAGAAATAAAACCATTGTAACTAGTCGAGAACTCTACCACATCACCTTTATCTATGTGATGGTGATGATGATGATGATGATGATGATGATGATGTAATACGGGTATTTTCAGCTGCTTCTTATGCATATAAAAATTCAGATGTATACATTTACCTTCCCTGAAAATAAGAGTGTACATTTCCAGGACAAGAATTCTCATAAAATGGAAAGAGCTTGTTGATACTACAGTTATTTCCTCACAAATGTCTAACCATGTTCAATTCCTGGTCTTTAAGTTTTTGCTAATATTCTCCTGGCCAAACAAGTATGCCAGCAATAAAAAATTAGTTTTAAAAACATTTACAGTTTAAAATGACACCTTTTCTTGTGTAACCTCTGTCTTTATTTTATAACTACCTTCTGGTTTCTGAATACTCTTCCCTTTTTTGTTTATTTTGTACTACAGTTCTTTCCCCCATCATTTTAAAAAGAGAGAGTAAAATGTTGAGGCTGTTTTTTTATAATCTTTTCAATACAAGTTTAAAATTGCCATTTATCTGAAGAGGGATCCATGCTGCACCAAAGAATCATATAAGTATTGTAGGTCAATTTTTGGAACAGTCACAGAATATAAAGGTATTACCATACAGTAGCTGAAAATAAAAGGTATTCAGCAGGGTTCACACTCCTTCAAGAAGATGTAGGATTACAAACCAATTCCGTACCACAGCTTGACAAATCAAAGGTTAATAATCTTTACAGATTTTTTTTTGCTCAAGAAGCCATTCTTCTTGGAACAAATATTACTTTAAAATGTGTGATCCCAAATGCCACATATTGGAGGTGTGCACTTCAAAAAAAAATCATAATAATTTCAGATCTGGATTTAGGGCAGGACACACCATTTTTGGGTATTCTGTTGTTGTTTTGCTAAGGCACTGTTACTGATTCAAGATTTGTTTCAGATCCCTAAAATTAGGGAGCATTTTTTATCATCCCCCTGCCCAGAGGCAGCAGGGGTGGAAAGGAAGGAAGAGAAAGAAAGACAAAGCCAGCACTGAACATACCATATCAGCACTGTCAGTGTTGGAAGCTTCTCCCTACTACCAGCATCAGAGGTGGCAGAATCTGCTCCACAGCTGGAAAATGGTGGGAGGGCTCCTGACCTCCTATGAGGCTTGACTATCGCAGCAGCCATTTTCTCTTCCCACTACTGGGGAGGGGGTAAAATGAGCAACTGAATAGTGTTATATGGATATAGCAGTATAGTGATATGTGTATGAATTCTGAGCTTTAATTAAAAAAAAAGTCTCAAGCCCCTTCTGTTGAGGAGGTATAAAGGAAAAGGCATATCTCCATAAGGGAAGGAGCCAGAGACCTACTTTTTGAAATAGAAACCAGGAATTCAGAGAACCTCATATACATAACTACTATACTGTTATAACTTTATTCAATTGTGATTCCCCCGCCAAAAAAGGTGCCCCCCGTAACAGGAGAGGAAATGGCCTCTGTGACAGACAGGCCCTGTAGGATTCCAGGAGTCCACCTCCAAAGTCTGGTGCCTTCAGTTTTTTGAGGGGGATGGGTACAAAACCACCTGTGCCACTATTGAGCAAAAACATGTTTTACAATGAGCAGTTGTAGGTAAGTCTTCCAAAGGTAGCTTTGAGAAAAGCTTTCTCTCCCCCTCTTCATTTCCATACAAGTAGGTTTCTTATTTATTGCATGGGGTGGCTGTCAGTTGGTCTCCCATCCAGGTATTGTCCAGGCTGAGATCTTCAGCAATGTGTTAGGTTCCTCAAATCAGCCTTTTCTTCTAAAGGACCTCTTCCAGGCCAGACATCATCCAGTGATTCTGTTCAGAGACTACCCACCACATAACTTCAGCCACAACCAAAGGTGCTGCGATCTGTCCTTTCTCCTCAGCAGGGTATTTCAAGGTCCTCTAGAGCTATCAAATCCTTCTTTTCTTCTTCACTTCCATCGTCCCTTGCCTAATGCTCCACAGGCCTTGGCAGAGCACGATCAGGGGTCATTTGGGGCTGGAGCAGGCCGAAGCACTGCCCTGGCAGCCCAAAAGCAAGCATAAATGGCAGTGGCGGCAAGCCCCACCCCCAGCTCCCCGCCCCCCTGCTCCTTCTTGCTAGAGTCACGCCACAGCAGCAGTGCGACTCCAGAGTATAGTTATGCAAAAAAAAAATGGCTCGATGTGGCTGCAGGGAACCAGAGCAAGTCAAGGAAAGGGAAGGCAGTTTAAACTGCCCCCCTTCCCCCCAGCAGCTGGCTTGCTCGGCCGCCCCGCAGCCACGGGAAACCGGAGCAAGCCAAGGGGAGGGAAGGCAGTTTAAACTGCCCCCTTCCCCCCAGCAGCTGGCTTGCTCGGGCTCCCCACAGCCACGGGGAACTGGAGCAAGCCAAGGGGAGGGAAGGCGGTTTAAACTGCCCCCCTTCCCTCCAGCAGCTGGCTTGCTCGGGCTCCCCACAGCCACGGGGAACTGGAGCAAGCCAAGGGGAGGGAAGGCGGTTTAAACTGCCTCCCCTTCCCTCCAGCAGCTGGCAGCAGCCACTGCGACATGACTCTTGAAAGAAGGGGTTTAAACTTTAAACCTCTTCTCTCTTTGCTCCCCCCCACACACCTTGGCAGGCCGGCTAGGGAAACAAAAAGGGGAGGGATCTTCAAAAGCCTCCCTTTTTCTTCCCTTCCCTAGCTGGCCTGCCAAGGCAGGTGGCGGAGGGGGGGGGAAGCGAAGAGAGAAAGGGTTTAAAGTTTAAACCCCTTCTCTCAAGAGTTGCAATCTTTTCATGTCTGCCTCCCTGCCCTCGCTGGGCATGCTGCCCCTTCCCCCAAGCCTCTCCGCTTTTGTGGAGAAACTTGGGGGTGGTGGGATTTAAATGTCTGGGTTCCCTGCCTGATCTTCTCTAGGCGTCCCACAGCTGCAGGGCACCTGGAGAAGATTGGGCAGGGAATGCTGGCATGTCTGCCTCCCTGCCCTCTGTCACACTTCCAGTGATGTCAGAGGGTGTGGCATATGCAAATAAGTTATGCTAATGACTAGTTATGCTAATGAGCTCCTGCACCTCTTTTTTTTACGAAATGACCCCTGAGCATGATTATCCACATTTGCCCCCGTTAGCCTTTTTCTCCTGCTTCTCCAGTTCCAAGGGACCCTATCAAAGAAACCAGTGCAGAATGTACTCCTCATGAGATGTTTCAATAATATATGTTGTAGTTCACCCAGGGGTTTTTTGTTACCTCAAATGCTATGTGTTGCCCCAAAGAGGCTGTCTCCTGTTTTAGGTGGGGGAATTAGCAAGAAGACAGAAATTTGTGAGAGGGGGCTAATCTAGTGAGATTTCTCCACTGAAGTTTACAGGGATCTTTCCCTTTTGAAATCTCTCAAAATAACCAGTCCAATTTGAAAACAGAAATGGATTTTATTTGGGAGAAAATAAGACTACTAGCATACAAAAGCATACACGAGTTTTCATGCAAACAAGATCAAATGGGAAATACAGAGAATAATGGGAAGATAGGCTGGGGTGGGGTTATAGTTACATGCCCAGAAGACCAGCAATTTATGGAGAGAAGGTGGTGAGATGAACCAGCGTCTCATGGAAGCCCCCCAAGACAAAACACATAATAATGGAGCTGTGTGTGTCCAGTTGTAAGGCAAAATACTACCTTTGGGCATGAGGGCGAGATTGCTCCTCGGAACAATGTACTGATGTGATTAGGTAAAGGTAAAGGTTTCCCTTGCTCGAAAGCCATTTGAATCCGACTCTAGGGGGTGGTGCTTATCTCTGTTTCCAAGCCAAAAAGCCAGCGCTGTCCTAAGACTTCTCCATGGTCATGTGGCCAGCATGACTAAACGCCAAGGCACATGGAATGCTGTTACCTTCCCACTGAAGTGGTAGCTATTTATCTACTTGCAATTTCTTGCTTTTGAACTGCTAGGTTGGCAGGAACAGATGTGATTAGCTGGGAGTAAAACAATGTGTTGGGAACACGTTGAATATTGTTCCCAGAGATGGACACAGGAATATGTAAAACAAAATTTGAGTTGAAACTCTGATTGCTTCTTCTGGTGATTCAGTATGTTGATGGATTTTTAATTAAGCTAATAAAAATACTGCCTGATGACCCCTCTTTTATGGTGGATGGAAAACCTGCCTGTGTTAGGGTTACTTTTGTTGAAGGAAATGTGAGTAGGGGAAGATGATGGGATTAATGATCCAGGTAGATAGTGTTAGCTCTGGGGTGAGGCAGGTCTATTGTTCCAGCATAAGCAAACATTGGGGTGGAGGGAGAGGTCATGGCAGGGTCAGCCCAAGATTTTACACCTTCCAGAATCACTGTCTAGACAGGTCTATGAGGCCTGCCAACCCAACCTGGCATCCTTCTTGTGTGCATTTCGATCACGCCATCTGGCATA
Source organism: Lepidodactylus listeri (assembly GCA_029233225.1). NCBI lineage: Eukaryota > Metazoa > Chordata > Lepidosauria > Squamata > Gekkonidae > Lepidodactylus > Lepidodactylus listeri. The sequence continues at coordinate 42,784,639 of JARCFY010000002.1, read as the reverse complement.
TGAACTCCTGGGGTGCTATTAAATGAAGAGTTTTCATTTCCAACTTGCCCTTCAGCAAAGAGAAAGGATTTGCCTGTTTGTAGTTTCTTTTACTTGGTTTTTCCTGCCCCCCCCCACCTTGGGTTTGTTTTTGTTTTTTTGTTTTTTGTAAAGAAAAACTAAACAAACAAACAAAGCATTATACAAAATCCAGGGTAGGCAGCATGTAGGTTTGCTTGCTCAGGTTGAGAAATGCCTTGAAATTTTTGGGGTGGAGCCTGGGGAGGGCAAGGTTTGGGGAAGAGAGATATCGTGAACGCACCAAGAGGACTTCAGTGGGGTATATAATACCATAGAGTCCACCTTCCACAATGCCCATTTTCTCCAGGTGAACAACTCTGTCACCTGGAGACCAGCTGTAGTCCCGGGAGATCTCCAGCCACCACTTGGAGATTAGCAACCCTAGCTCCATGTCAGTTTATGAAGCTAGACTGGAAGGAGATGGCATTGGACAAGTTTAAAACTAGAATAATATCAATTTATAGTCTGCTTGTTAATCAGTGCGTGATAATGATTAGAACGTTGAACCAAGACTGGGGAGAACTGGTTAAAATTCTCACTGGGTGAATTTTAGCCAGCCATTCTCATTAACCTAACTGGCAACATTGTGAGAACAAAAAAGGGAGAACCATGCATTCCTTGGAAAAAATGTGTGGTGTTTTTTTAAAAAAAATGATAGATAATCTTCCCAAGTTCCCTGCGGGGGAGGGGGGGATTTTTGTTCTTCAGATTGCTGTTTATCTTCCCATGTCTTCTTTTCCCATACCCAGCAGCCCAGGAACATTGCACTATATTCATGCTTGAATTCTTTAGCATAATACCCTTTCATTTTAACATCACAACCCACATGGAAGATTTTACAATTGCAAACAGAATTTATAGTAGTCTACACTCAGCTTGCCAAGGGCTATAGCTATAAATAAGAATTTTCCCACTGTATTTCTTCAGAATTTTTTGGCTACATAAAAAAAGGGGGATGATGAAAAACATTCACATGTCAACTTGTTGAATACCCACTGTAGGTGGAACTGAGTAATAGATCAGAAGCTTCAGTTAGATTCCTGTCAAACTATGGCAGAATTAAGGCAGCACAGCTGGCAGCTAATATGGAGATTCATGGAATGCAGGGTTTTCCAATTAGGATGGCTGCACACATTCATTTATTAAAAAAGAAGCCTTTCCCCTTTTTTCTCTATGTAAGACTCTCAGAAGGTAGAGAAGCACATGAGGAAATGTGGATCTATAGTGTTGATGCTGAGCAGTAGGCAACCAAAGAGAAGCCAAATTTGAATACCTGGAAGATTAGTGCATTCTTCAAAAATGTGGTTGTTCAATAAATATTTGCACAATCTTTTTTAAAAAAAACTTATTTTTTTAATTATAAATTTCAAATACAACAAATTTGAAACAACAGCAACAAGAATAGCCAGGTAAAACATTTAGATTTGGAAATAAGTATACAAAAATACTCTGAGGTGTTATACACAAAAAACAAAAACAAAATTAGAGTCATAAAAAGGCCAATTGACGGTACAGCTTATTAGCAGGAACAATATTCTGAACAGATAAATATTGCAAAACGGGAAACCAAACCACTACAAACCTGTTTTGGTATTGAGAACTATCTGCCGGGTATAAAGAATACATAAGTTTGGACATTACAAATTGGTCCCACACCTTTGTGTGCCAATGGGCAACCATAGGTCTTGTAGGATTCTTCCAATTAGAAGCAATAACCAAAGCCGTTGATAATAACAAAATTGCAATCATCTCTTTTTGTGATTTAGAAACAGTTAAACTAGGCCAATGATGTAACAGCAAAGCTTCAGGAGAGAAGGGAAGCTCAATTTGTGTAATAAGTTTAATTTGTGCATGAACCTCAAACCAAAATGTTTGAATATATACACAACCCCATCAACAATGACTATACGAAGCAACCTCACCGCATTGTTTCCAGCAGAGAGGAGAACAGGATTTGAACATATGAGAAAGGCGTTTTGGAGTGAGATACCAAAAAGATAATAATTTGAAGAACTGAAACTTAATGTTAAGAATATTAGAAGTATTACCCGGTGATGCCCAAATTGTTTTCCATTGTTGATCATTCAAATTAATATTAAATTCTGATTGCCACTGTTGTTGATATTTTAGTGGGCAAGAAGTATCAGCTGCAGAAAGCCATTTATACATTTTAGACAATAAGCCTTTAGCTGTATAATTAGATGCTTTACATTACAAAAAACATTACTTTTTCCCCACCATAGAGAACAATGGAGGGAATGGGGGCAACCTGTTTGGAGGCCCGTAGAATTGGACCCCCTGGTCCAATCTTCTTGAAACTTGGTGGGCATTTGTGGGAGAGGTCTCAAAAGCTACCCCGCAAGTTTGGAGCCTCTCCCTCAAACCCCCTCCCCTACAGCCACTTTTAAAGTTGCCGCCAAATTTCAGTGGCAATTCGGCAGCAGGCCGAATCAGATCAGAGAATCTGATTCGGCCCGTGGCTGCCCTACTGCCCCTCCTGAGCTGGCGGAGCAGCGCTCTGCCTCGCTCCGGCCCCAAAAGACCCCTGCTATAATATCTTTTTTGTCCATCAGAATCACAATTAAATCAGGCCTGATATAATACATGAAGCATGTAAAAAAACCCACAGTTATTTGTATAAGGTTCTTTGTTGACCAGAATGTTGTTTAATAAATTCTTCTTGTTTGCTGAGCCTTTCAAATACACCATTCACATGTCAGCATAGATGCCCTCTGGACAAATGATTTTTGATAGGGTTATTAACCTCCAAGCGGAGCCTGGAGTTGTCATGGAATTATGACTGATCTGTAGATGACAGAGTCCAGTTTGTAGGGTGGACTCGATGGCGTCACAGTCCTGCTGAGCTCCCTCCCCTCCCCAAACTCCACCTTCTCAGGCACCACCCCCAAATCTCAAGGAATTTTCCAAGGATGAGTTGGCAAACTTTGTGTACAAGTACTATATGTGAATAAACCAACACATGGGCTTAGTGAAGCACATGAAAAGACATAAAGGACTGATCTGTGAAACTGCAGATTTATTATCAAAGGAAGGCATAGCTCCTATAAATGCCGCCCCTGGGGTTAAAGTGTTTGGTTCCAATGGGCATTTGTATGCACATAAGGTAACCTTAAACTTTTTTTAATTGATATTTAATTGAATTTTAACAAACACTGTTACAAATATACTTTAGTAATACCTATCAAAGTTATCCAACTCACAGACGTAAGTTGGTAAAATACAGCAGAACCAGTGAATAGTAATGATCAAAACCTTACAAGAAGAATAAGACATAAAACCCAATAGCTAGCTTCCAAAGTTTACCATAGACATAAGTCATAAGAATTTCTTGTTGAAAGGACAAATATTTGAGGATAGGGAACCAGACAGAGGAGAAAATTAGAGCATGAAGAAAGCTTATCAAACCTCCTAAGCTGATCCATTTCAGCACAGCTCTATCCCCTCTATGAAAATGCCCCTCCAGTTTAATTATGTTCTGCACATTTTGCGAAACAATAAACATGTGGGGACCTTCCTAATAGCCACAAGTAGAATGTTTCATAATATGGGAGCCACCATAGGGAATGTACATAAGTGGGCAGTTACAGATTTTACCAGTTTGCCGGGTGGCATCTTAACAAGGCTTTTGCTGTGATGTGGGTGCAGTGCCATGAAGGGCTTTGTAGGTGAGAACCTTAACTTGAGCCTGGTATCTGACTGGTAAGCAGGGCTTTTTTCCGCTTGGGGAATGCACTGGAACAGAGTTCTGGAACCATTTCGAGAAAATTCTTTTTAAAATGTTTAAAAGTTCATGAGTTTTCAGTATACAGATTGAAAACTTAATTTTCCTTTTGAGAGTTCCGGCACCTCTTTTTTAAAAAGCCCTGCTGGTAAGCAATAAAGTGTCTGCAGAGTGGGAGTGATATGCAGATTCCACTCAGTCATGAGCAGGGAAAACTGGGAAGACGCCCCCCCCCCCCCAATCAGTGGGAATTTACTTACTTCTGGAATAACAAATATCTCTGTCCCTGATTTATGGAAAAGGTTGTTTCATAGGAAACCAAAGCACTGAATTTCTCTGCACACACACAAATGGTGGCAGAGTTTGCTACTAGGCTTGAGAAGAGGGAGGGAATACAGGCATGTGGAACCAAAGTTGTACAGCTATTGAATAAAGAATGCCCATAAAATGTATTAACAAAAGCATGAAATAAATAAAATTGCACCTGATTCTAAAAAGGCTGATCTCTGTCCTTTCATCGCATAACCTGTTAAGGTCGCCAGGTCTTTTCCTTGCTCCGGCAGGGGGATTGGGGGGGGGTGCATTCTGGGGTGGGCAGGGACACCCCAAGCCCTGCCCCAAGTGTGACCACCCACCTGGCCACTCCTCTTCTCCCAGATTTAAAGGGCTTCAGCTGATCGGTGGACCATGTGGTCCCCATCAATCAGCTGAAGCCCTTTAAATTTCGCAGGAGGGGAGGGAGAAGAGTGGCTGGGTGGGTGGTTACAATTGGGGGTGAGGCTCCCCCCACCAGACAACTGGACAGGGGCAGACCTAGGGGCTGGCAACCCTACAACCTGTATTCCCTACCTTTTCTCAAGCCCAACAGCAAACCCTGCCACCATTTTTGTGTGTGCAGAGAAATTCAGTGCTTTGGTTTCCTATGAAGGATCAGTTGTCATTGTTATTCTTATCATTTATTCAGAAGTAATTCCCATTAAATTCCATGAATCCTATTCCCAAGCAGATGCACTGGAACACAGCACAGTAAACTTCTTTTTTTTTGCTTTGTTTCCAAATGTTGTGCCTTTATCGTGATATACATCTTATATAATGCCATTTTTAATGAGGATTTTTCATTTACACTAAATGCTTAAGAAGTAAAAAGACACCACCAACAATGGCAACATGGCTGTGGGAACACCATCATGGCCCAACAATGGTCACAAATCTGGACTTCTAAACTAATGACCTCACCTGTCATATCAACAAGATTGCAGACTCACAAAATAATCTCTCAGTGGTACCTCACCCCTGAGCGGATCTCCAAGATGACAGCCTCACACTCGAATCTGTGTTGGAAAAAATGCGGAGAAGTGGGATCCTTTGCCCATTGCTGGTGGCAATGTCCCCACATCAAGATGTTCTTGCAAGATGTCCTAAATCAAATAAAACTTATCACAGGAAAAAACATCCCATTTGAGCCTACCCTACTCTTCTTAGATCTATGGTCCCCAATTGACATCCCTGTGCTCCAATGTGAGCTAATTACTAGTCTTCTAGTAGCTGCTAAAATACCAGTCGCTTCCACATGAAAATCTGACAAAGCACCCACACGTTCCTGCTGGTTTAACAAAATTTGGGACCAACTCATCCTAGAAAAAAATCACTGATCACCTGCACCAATCAGAAATCTACCCACAAACCATCCAACTTTGTAGGGAATGTGGTTCCCCTTCATGGAATTTATCTCTGCTTCAGATCTCCAATCTTACAACAACATATACCTGACATTATTATACCAATAATAACCATTACAGCCCACAGACAACAAAACCCAGGGCTATTTTTGGGCAGGAACGCACAGGAATGGAGTTCCGGCTGGCTCCTGAGTTGGCCACACCCAGCAGGAACTCATTAACACAACAGGCCACACCCAACAGCAGAAATTCATTAGGATTGGCTACATTAGGGGTATGTGGCCTAACATGCAAATTAATTCCTGTTACAAAAAAAGCCCTGGGTTTTGACAAGGTAAACAGAATAAGAAGCAAAAGGTGGGTGTGGCTGGAAGACCACTCTTCTGGTAACATGGGGGTGTGGCCTAATATGCTAATAAGCTGTGCTGTCAGTGATGTGGCCTAATATGCTAATGAGTTTCTGCTGTTGGGTGTGGCCTATTATGCTAATGAGTTCCTGCTGGGCTTTTTCTACAAAAAAAGCCCTGACAAAACCTAGTTGTGTAATACTCATTCTACTGATGCACAGTTATCTTTACTGTTAAAGCTCTCTTTGTACTTAACAGCTTGTTATTGCAACACTCATTGCACTGTTCTATATAGTTTACAAATGGTTATATGCCTAATAACACAGCCAAACAAATGATGTAATCTTGATTTATACAATATCTTTAATGTATCTTGCTTGAATGCTGTTTAATGTTAAAAAAATGAATAAAAATAAACTTTAAAAAGAAGTAAAAGATAGAAAAACAAACAAATAAATAAGTCATTACATAATTCCTACAGTTTTTAATAGTAAAAAATTCCACAATAATGACAAGATTTTAAATAACCATACACATTTAAATACAGAACATCCTTCCTGCTACAGTGTTCTTTCGGGTATTGTAATGGATTGCTTTTTCTTTGGAGATTAATCTTTGCAGAATTATACTAAATATTTATAGCTTATTACTGAGATTATCATTTAGGGTTATTTTATAATGATCCACAAAACTTGTACAGAATAAGAGAAACCCTGGCAATACACTTTAATTTCAGTTCAGCTAGGATTTAAACATCTGTTTCAAAATGATGCCCCCTCTTGAGTCTATTTGTGTTAGTTTGGATCACATAGGCCTTTGCAAAACCATAACATTCTCAAAGGGCAGCAGTGTTGAGGGGGGGGGGGTTGGTCTTAACTCTGCAGATATAAATGATGGGTTGGAATGTAGCTCAATGGTAGGTCAGGAACTCTGCATGCAAAACATCCCTGAAATCTCCAGTTAAAAAATCCATTAGAAAGAAAGTCATGAGAAAGACCCCTACGTGTGACTTCAGAGAGGACTGCAAGTCAGAGAGACAGTAGACAATGCTGTGCTTGAGAGACCAGTGGTCTGACTTAGTGTGAGACAGCTTCATGTATGTAAAGCTATGATACTCTTAATGAAACTGCATTCCTGTGTTACCCAACATGAAATCTCCAAATTGGCTTCAAAATTTCCTTTTGGTTAACATTCAGGCAACTAAATGGGCTTGAACAGACCCATCATATTGGTAACAGTAGAAAAGTAACCCTAAAAAAGGGAAAATAAGAACAACCGCTATTCTTAGAGAAAGACTTGTCCTTATTGGCATTCCTCTGCTGGCTTGCTGTTGCCATTCTCACTGCTTCACTGGGAAAGAGTCTCTCCCTGTCATTCCCAATATAACACACATCTCTGTATATTATCTTCACGGGGGGGGGGGGGGGATACAGAGAAAAGTCCTGGCATGTACACACCTAGTGCCCTGACACTGTGGAATAAAGTGTTACAGCTGCTCAGTGATCCATTAAAGCCTATTCTCTGGCATTGCCGATGTTCTAATGGGCTCCCCTGAGGTAGTTAACCCCAAGATCAACTATATAACTTGGGGAAGCAAATGCCTCATCCTCTGCACTGATGAAACTGCACTACTCTTTTCTCTCATTTACTTTGATATACTCAGAGCAGAGATGACCTATTATATGTCTTCACCACAGGGAAACTGAACTGCAATGTGTCTTCCTAGCTCAGAGTTCCATAATGCTGCTATTTAAAAAAAAACACAATAACTGTAATGGGTCCAAAGTTATTAAGGCAATCAAATTTCTGGCCTGCACAATTCAAATCTCAATCCCATATTCATATTTTATGGAATGCTCTGTGGGACTCACCATTCTTAAGCCTGGAAACTTGATAAAATGGCTGAAGCTATTTAACGTAACTATTATTACTACCATCAATAAATGTATAGCAACATTTCCCCCAATTGTTACATTGCACTGTAATTGAAGATGATCAGATTCTGCAGTTCCATTATGTCCCACTTCGGTTGTCTTCTCAGACTGCTTCATGACAAGAATGAACTTGGTTTATGCACTCCCCTTCCCCACAGCAGAGACAAGACAGAAGACTCCCTAGTTTAGGAAGTCTGTGATCTAACCCCAACCTTTGGAGTGTCCTGACTTAGAATCCTGGTTTTGGGGTAATTAATGACACCCAATTTGTGGAACACCCAAATTCAGACACAGCGGACTATAACTAAGCCCAAGACTTCCAGAACCAGAAAATCTTCTGTCTTGATTCCAGACCTGGTTGGGGCACATGAGCAAAAGAATAAATCATATTCATTTGTAGATGCCAGCCAATGTCTGGCATCTAGCAGATGGGTAGGCTGGGACATAGGGAAAGTGCTGGCATTGTGGAAAACATGACATCACTTCCAGGGAAAACTGGAAATAATGTCACATCACTTTAAGAATCACAAGAAACTCTTGACAAAACCATAACATTTCTGGTGGTTTAAAAAGCAACATGGCATTACATGGCACTCAGCACTGCTAATCTAAAAAACAAGAACTAACAAACAAACAAAAACACTTCTCATTGCCCAAGGGAGCAGCTGCAGGAATGAACAGGATGCTGGTTTGATATCTCCTGTCATAACAGGAGACCTGGCAACCTTGTGTTCATTTGTGCAACAAACAAAATGGAGTTTGTACACAGTGTCAGAATTAGGTTTGCCAACTTCCAGGTAATACCTGGAGATCTCTCACTATGATAATTGATCTCCAGGCAAAATCATAGAGTCCATCCTCCAAAGCAGCCATTTTTTCCCCTGGGAAATTGATCTGGATTGTCTGGAGGTTTTTGTAAGCCTTTGTAAAATTTCAGTAACTGCATCTACAAAAAGCCCATTCAAATCAACGGGGTTTACTTCCTAGGCTGGAGAAGTAATATCTGTTCCAGAGTTGTGATTCTTACACAACTACCGATCATTACTGGACTTTAACAGTGATTCATAAACTTATGAGGCTAAAATAATTTGAAACAGTTTCTCTCCCTTTAAAAAACCAAATCTTGCAGGCCTTCATAAACCTTTCACGAAGGCTTCCTCGTGATATTATTCTGATGCATAGTAGATTGAAATGGTATCTATTTTTATAGCACTAAGGAATAAGCTACTCTTGCTTTTATGCATTGCTCTTTTTGATGTACTAAGCTTTTGAATAAGTGTGTTATCCATCATGGTGAAAGACAGATTAAAACAAATATTACCACCATCAAAGCAAGATGTGCTTTGATGGTTGGGACAGACAAAATAGCAGGCAGCATCTCTCAAAGAAATTAAGTTCTGAATCATTTTCCAACAGGCCCAATTTTTGTTTGGAAAATGGGTTCCATGTCAGTTGGAAATGAGTAAATCAAACACCTTGGTAATTTTTTGTTTAATAAACAGAAGAATTTACTGCCATCGGGATTTGACAACAGATGTTTTTACAAGGAAAAGAAAGAAAAGCATTTATATGGTTCACACTTGGCTTAAAGCAGTATACTTGGCCCTGTAGGGGAGGGAAGTGGGCATACTGTCACATGACTCAATTCACATGTTCCTTCAAAATGGTGGATTTGAGCTGCTTGTGTGTTTTGTCTTCTAATTTCGCAACACAAGGGGCTGACTTTAAAAAAACAGAATTATAGGATACATAGTTCCCCACCCAATTTCATAGCACCCTGTGAGAGGGGTTATAGATTTAGTAGATTTTTTTGTTGTCCTACCTCCAAGGAGCTTAGCCTGGCTACCTGCAAGAGACTTGGGAAGGACAGTGGCATTGTGTCATGTCACTACAGTCCCTGTGTCTGCCCCCCCCCCCCAGAATTGATGTTGGTCCTCTCTAGGAACTGCCAAAACCTCTACAGTTTTACCATTGAGTTTCCAGCCATTCCTAGAAAGGCATGACAGCACTTCTGGATTTTCCTGGAAATGACATCATGCTATCACTAATGACATTTTAAAATGTTTTTCTCCCTCTGACCACTGAACTGCCAGTGGACAATGCCCACTGGAGACAGATCTCCCACCTCCCAGCAGGCATACAGAAACCCTATTCTCAGCCTTTTGAAGAAATTGCCTTTATGTATTATTTATTTATTGACTATACTGATACTTAATATACTTATACCCTCATTATTCAGCTGCCAAGATGTTTTAGTTTGAGTTTGATGTGTAACTATTTGGCTAAATGTTAGGGTCTTTAATTTATAAACGACAGTAAACAGCAGGCAGGGGGAAAAACACACCATGTTGATCTGAAAATGAAACTGCTTTCATTATGAAGTAGAAAATGCCATGATTATAGCGCACTCATAACTCATTACACTGTTTGTGAGAGGTTGCTAGAAATGGTGGGAGGGGGAACTCTATTGAGTTAAAATCAATAGGAAGATCAAGGAAATCCTGGGAGTCAACTACTGCTTTGCTCAGATACAGAAAGCGTTTAGAGGGGAATAAATAAATAAATAAATAAGTTGAATCTGGGTAGCTTCACATATGGTCTTACAATACCAGGGGTCATTTTGAGCAGGAGCTTGGGGGAGCGCAGCTCCGGGAGTTGGTGCCAGCCCCCCCCCCCACATGGAGGAATGCCTGCTTGTGTCATGGCTGCAGCAAAATGACCCCGTCCCATCCCCTAGAAAGGTCCTTGTTCCTCCGACCAGCCTTCTGAAGGCTTGAGCCACCACTGATGCTATCCTCCCAGAATAGTGGTATTTCTGAGGCTTGGATTAGTAGCTGTCCCCTCTCTGCCAGCTCTCTCTCTCTTCTTTCTTTCTTGCCTTCTGATATACTTCCGGTGATGTCAGGTGGTGTAGCATATGCAAATAAGTTATGCTAATGACTTATGCTAATGAGCTCCTGCACCTCTTTTTCTACGAAAGGACCCCTGCAAGACCTGAAATCCATTGCCCAAGATATTCCTTTCAACCCCTCTTCTCTACTCTGCCTGGGAGCAACCCCTGTACAATACCAAAAGCGCCCCCCCCCCCCCCAGCATGCAGAATGAATATGAGGAGCTGAAGCAGCCAGCTGTAAAAACAGGAGGAAGGAATACACAGATATGTCATTTATTTTGCTAGTATTTCAGGGAATTTGTTTGGTAGACAAATTCTCAAAGGGTACCAATCTATTTCACCAGCATTACAATGTACATTTCCAACTTTATTCTCATAGAAAAAGGTGATAAAAGCCAGTGCAAAAAAGCCATTAAAGCAGATAAGGAGGGGGAGGGGATCACTTTTTAAAAATACTTGCCCATGACAAGAGCAAAACTGAGGCAGTCTGTCCTCTCTTCCTGAAAGCTTGGGAAGATGAAGCTATTTTCAGTGCTCATTTAGGCCTGTAATGGTGAGCCATCCATGTCTTTGACTTCTGTTTCTATAATAATGTATGGGGAGCAGATGTGTATGCAGGAAGGCAGTGAAAAGGCCCAAGTGATCACTGAAGCGTGGAATTTTTAAGTGATACATTTTACATATATTCCAGCAACAGTTGTACATAATAACACAACCTGTATTCTCTGCAAGTCTGCATGCAGAAAAACAACAAGAAAAGTTTGGTTGGAGCTATAATCATGTTCTACTTGTTTAGCTCAATATAGTTCTCTGTTATGGGTTGGCTCCTATTAAGCCATTCTACTAACTGGAACACTGAAGCACAGTGCACAGCATCACTGTTCACTGAATGTGTGTGTGCGGGGGGGGGGGGGGGGGAGAGCAGGACTGAGGGTGATAGTCCTGTCCCCTGTCTCTGCATGATCACCTCGTCATCTGCAGAGATGACCCCACAGAGGAAGTAGTTGTGTGAACTCTCCTCCCCTATGATTAGCAGTGGTGGCTTTGGAATATAATGAATCATGGAGAGGAAGAGTTCAGGTGGTTGGTCCCCCTTAACACCAAAAATTGAATGGAGACAGGGGGCATAGCCAGAATGCTTCCTCCGTTTCTTCCCCGCTGTGCATTCCTTGAATGTATGGGGTTGCTGCATTCACCAGGCTTCAAGATGCCACCATGAGAAATCTTCATACTAGCATCCGACCATGTGTTTCCAGAGAAGTATAAAGAACCCTGAAACTTGACTTCTTTTTCACAGAGCTTTGTGTTTGTCTAACAGGGGCGCTCTATACAATTTAGCAAACCATTGTTGAATATTCTCAAGGGGGCATTCAGCAGTAATTTGCAGTATGACATGAGATAGTGGTTCAAATTGGAAAGGTCACGGATCCCACTGGGCATGTCCAAGCCTTTGGATGTGCCCCTTCATTTTTTCCAAATGTAAGAACAAGTACAGAACTAACAGGATAGTTGGGGAAATCTGAAACTATCTATACTAAAAGGGTAGCCTTTAGCAGACTTCTAAAACGTAAGTTAGGTTCATAACAATGGGTCATTACAAATATTTTGCTTTGTCAAAAGGTGACAGGGACTGATTAAATATAATTACTTTTTCTAGATTATATTTTTCATGTTGTTCTTTGTGTGCACCTTTAAAATTACTGCTTTTAAATGGTGTGTTTAAATATCTGCTTTATTGATTGATAACAAGGGGGATTTCCCTGGAATCAAGCACCCATTATGGAGCACTGTTAAAAATTCAAGCTGAAATGCTGTTATAAAAGACAGACAGTTTAAAACTATGAAGGAAAACCCCATTTAGAATAGGATGTACACACACACACACACACACACACACACACATTCACTGCATATTAGGCACACTCTCAAATACCTTCTAGCAAGACGATTAAAGAGGGATAACATTTTAAAGGAGCATATTTTTCATGTTTATGAGTAGAATGGGTATTCTAAAGTGCATGAATAATTCTGAGAACAGAATTGAGGAGGGAGAAATACCCTGGATTAATTAATCCAATTAATTATTTTTGGATTAACAAATAAAGTGTTATGTTCCATTAGACACCTTTATGCTTCCACCCACCTGACATTAAACAAAAGCAGCTCTTAATATTCTTTTGTAACATTTCCCTTGGCAGATACTGGAAAGAGCAACTGTAGAGCATACTTGTTGGTTCTTTCCAATTGTTCCCAATTTAATTCTTACCCAACTGAACACATTTTTTTAACTTGTTTGTTTCAAGGGTAAGATCGAGATGCATACAGTGGCAATGGAAGTATTTCTTTTTGCCAGTCAAACCAAACCAGCACCCAACAAAATGGATCTGGAAGGGTTTCCCCCCACCATGAACTAGAACTCGCTCCAAACCTTAAAAAAACAAAACAAAACAAAACACTGAAGTGTTTTTTTGAGCAAGCATTCATGTTTGGTTTACTCTCTGGTTAAAATAGTAAGCTTTCTGTCTGTATATTTTAAGAATAACTTCTTAAAAAAGAGGACTGAGTGATATCCTGGTTAAAATTAACTCAGTAGGCATGTAGACGTTGGAAGTATTTTCAGAAACAAATGACTGCTAATTTTCTCACACTCAATACAACTCAATAGGAATTAGATACAGTCTTCACAACCTATGCCTTGGAAAACTCCCACTATTTTACTTAATGAAGCTGCTTTATGGCGAGTCAGACCAACGGTCTTAGGAGACTGCAGAAACAATCCATGATCAATAGTAAAAAGTACAAGTCACTTAAATGTATTCAGTGGATGTTTTACTTTTCACAAATTCTGCTCTAAATCAGGTTGGTGCAAGGGTGCCCAAGGCCAGTTTAGTGACATATCAGTATATGTGGTAAGACTGCATTTGAACTGTTTTTCAAAGGGCACTTTAATTTAATTGAACCATTTAGAGCACAGAAAAATTAGCAAATGGTGAACTTTCCCTTTCTGATGCCCAAGGTGAGTGTCAGTGCATCACCACATGATCAGATGTATGCTTAACATAAATTAATTTTCCTCATACCATGGTTAAGTATTAGCCTGAAAAGCTAAAACATACAAAAATTAAACCCCTATAAAGTATAGCAATAACCACAAAAGGTTTAATCTAATCTGATAACTGAGAACTACATTTTAACAAATGCCCCCCCCCCCCATAACTGGTCTCTTGAACTCTGAACCCGGGGTGGTCTTTTGAGAGAAAGAGAGACACCCCAAAACAACCTCTGAACCTCCTAAAGCAGTGCCCTCACGAAGTCAGGATTGGCTTGAACAGCGGCTTTTGCTAGCAGACTAGGATAATTTCATCATGGCTTAATAACACAGGCCAAGGGAGAACACAGGACCAGCTACACTGCCAGAACATCCTCCAGGCAGGCAACCCCTCCCCCATCTCTTCTGTCAGTTCAGTCCAAAAGGACTAGAATGGGCCAGTCTCTGCCCTCGCCTCAGGCATCTTCTGCTTACTAAATGGCCAATTTTTTGTCAGTACAGGCAGGCAGGGGCAAAGAGTCTCTGTGCTATTGTCATGAATAAAGCATATTGCATGTTTCCAGCCCCAAACTCCTGTTTCACTTGTATGTCAGGAAATACCTTCAGAATAATCCTCTCATTCCTGTCTCCATATATTTGTCTAAAATATCTGCATTCTGATACTTCTGCCAGACCCATCAAGGTAAATATTAACTCTTCATGTCCAGTGAATGGTCACCCATTCAGGTTCATCCTGCCACACATTAAGCAACCTCACCTCTGTTATCTGGCACCAGGGAAATGCCAGACCACCCTATAGTTCCACAATAGACACTCTCAGCTCAACCATCCAGCACCTGGCTAATTTCAACAACACCAGGGTTCTTTTTGGGTCAGAACGCACCAGAACGGTGTTCTGGCTGGTGTCTGAGCCCGCTCCACCCCTCCATTCCCCGCCAGCGGGAAAGGGCCCCACGCTCCGGATCTCTGCGCGGAGATTGAGCGCAAGGCCTGGCCTCCCAGATCTTTGTACTCAAAGGGAGCTTTCCCTTTAAGTGCAAAGAGCCGGTGGGAAAAGGCCCGCGCTCCGGATCTCCATGCAGAGATCGAGCATGGGGCATGGCTCTCTGCATCTGGCTTGCAGCTGCCCCGTTGCGGTTTGCAGCGCCTACTCTTTCCCTGCTCCTGATAAGTGCCTCCCCCCATCTCTTTTGTAGAGATTATGCATGGGAAAGAGCAGGTAGAGAAAGAAGTATTTTTCTCCCTTTCTCAAAATACAAGAACTTGTGGGCACTCAATGAAATTGCTGAGCAGTGGGTTAGATAAAAGGAAGTACTTCGTCACCCAAAGAGTAATTAACACATGGGATTCACTGCCACAGGAGGTGGTGGCGGCTATAAGCATGGACAGCTTCAAGAGGGAATTAGATAAACATATGGAACAGAGGTCCATCAGTGACTATTAGCTACAAGGTACAGATAGGAACTCTCAGTCTGAGGCAAGTGATGCACTGTATTCTTGGTGCTTGGGGGGACAACAGTGGGAGGGCTTCTAGTGTCCTGGCTCCACAAGTGACCTCCTGATGGCACCTGTTATTTTTGGCCACTGTGTGACAGAGTGTTGGACTGGATCGGCCATTGGCCTGATGCAACATTGGCTTCTCTTATATTCTTCCAAGCTGTCCAACCACTACCTCCATATGCAATGGACACCATTCAGGTGAGGAACAAGGGATGCTCAGTGCATGGCTATGAAGGGTTGAACTCCCTACATAATCTAAAAAGAGAAGGGAATTGAAAACAAATCAGCCAGTATCATAATGCCCCTGTATAAATCGATAGTGCGACCTCATTTGGAGTGTGCAGTTCTGGTCGCCACACCTCAAAAAAGATACTATAGCATTGGAGAAAGTGCAGAAAAGGGCAACTAGAATAATAAAAGGGTTGGAACACTTTCCCTATGAAGAAAGGTTGAAGCGCTTGGGGCTCTTTAGCTTGGAGAAACATCGGCTGAGGGGTGACATGATCGAGGTTTATAAAATTATGCATGGGATAGAGCAGGTAGAGAAAGAAGTCCTTTTCTCCCTTTCTCACAATACAAGAACTCATGGGCACTCCATGAAATTGCTGAGTAGTCAGGTTAGAACAGATAAAAGGAAGTACTTCTTCACCCAAAGAGTGATTAACACGTGGAATTCACTGCCACAGGAGGTGGTGGTGGCTACAAGCATGGACAGCTTCAAGAGGGAATTAGATAAAATATACTGAATGGGCCACTGGCCTGATCCAATATTGGCTTCTGTTATGTTCTTAAAGGAGGTCTCATTAAGGGATTTAGGGGTGAGGGGCATGGCAGTCAGCCTCTGAAGCCAGTATGCTGAGCATGCTCCCATGGTGACAGACATAAATAGTGGTGTCCTCTGCTTCTTGCCTTATTACCAGTTGTTTTTCCCTAGTTACCCCCAGACAGGCAAGTTGGGGGGATCTGCTGCTCCCCACCCAATGCTGTGCCAAGAACTGACAACTCTCTAATCAATAAAACTGTGGTCTTATTTTGCCACTCTAGAGTTCTTTGTCATCCTTTTCATCTTCTCTACTAGCTGGTCTCCACTCTAGAATCAAGGAGATAACTGGATTAATTTTGCTACGTGGAACAACTTCTTGGGACCTTAGAACTCCCCAAGTAACAAATTACTATTTCCACAAGAAATATATAGAAATGGATTACCATTTCCAAATTTGCTAGGTATGTACTTCTATGACTCTAAATTATGCGCAGCATGTCTGATACCATACTGTTACGGCAGTAATTCTGTTCTGTTGTATCATTCCACAATTACACCATACCATCCAGTGTTCGCTGCTTGTACTTCTCATGGATGAATTCTCAAGTCATAACTCTCTATTTTGCATGATTCTTTATGATACATGCCACAAGAGATTAGTTAACATGCATTTTATTTTTATAGTGTATATTTCAGCTCAATACACATCTATTGTTCTCATACTGATGACAAAACTCACAATTCAAAGACTTATTCCCCAAATATATTACCTGCCATAGGTAAAGATGCAACATATTTCTTGTACTAAAAAATAAACATTCTGCCATCCTTTCACATAAGACATTGCCTGTTCAGGCAAAAACAAGCAAACAAAACCCTGAAAGTGTTTCAAGAGAAGCTGCAAGACTGTTGACAAGAACTGGAACATTTGTCAGAAATGTTTGTATATCCCAAATTTGTGTAAAAAGCCCCAGGATATGGTAGGAAGGGAAAGTATCCTGAAACAAAACAGGTCTGGTGGCTTAATAGTAGAACATATGTCTGGCATGTAGAGTAGAAGGTTATAGATTCAATCCCTCATATCTCAAAGTGAAGAATCTTGAGTGCTGGGGAAGGTTTTTCTGTGCCTGAGATCCTAGAGAAAAGACACCAACCACAGTAGCCAAAATATTATTTATTTATTTATTTTATCATATTTATACCTCGCCCTCCCCGCAAGGAGGCTCAAGGCGGCTTACAAAGATTGTTACAAATAGGTTGAAATGGTCCCAAGGTAATCTCAAGTATAAAACAGTTTCATATGTTTCAAAGATATTAAAATCAGAAACTGCTTAGAGAAAGGTGAACTATAAATACTGTAAATAAATAAATAATCTGGAATTGAATGACTATACTAACATTTGATGGTTATATGTATTACAGTTTATTTTAAGTCTTCAATGAGTTATTACCAAATTGTAATTGCTACTACAGATCAGCTGTCATGCATTGTTGAATATTGACAGCTACACATCAGATACTGTCAGATTCTTACTACTACAGCATACCAGCTGCCCAGAGGTGTTGACTTTTAGAAATCCCGGGGGGCGGGGGCTCTTATGTCCCCGCCGCCTCTCCCCCCCCAGGCCTGGCCTGGCCTGGCCACTCCTGCCTCCATGGGGCCAGCTGGGCAAATGCCCAGCGTGCTGGCGTCACCCGGAAGTGATGCCAGCACGCTGGGCACGTTGCCGGGGCAATGCTCTGGCAATCGCCCTGAAACTCTATGGTGCCAAAGAGTTTCGGGGCAATTGATAGAGCATCGCCCCAGCAATGTGCCCAGCATGCTGGCGTCACTTCCGGGTGACGCCAGCACGCTGGGCATTTGCCCAGCTGGCCCCACAGAGGTAGGAGTGGCCAGGCCGGGCCTGGGGGGGGGAGGCGATGGCTGCTGGCCAGCCGGACGGTGGGCCGGTGGGCGGGCGAGCGGGCAGGCAGGCAGGCAGGCAAGCGAGCGGGCCTGGTGGATTCTCCGTTTTGCCGGGGGAGGCTGAGCCCCCCGGGAAATTTTGAAGGGGGGGCTTGAGCCCCCCCGTAGTTGACGCCTATGCAGCTGCCACATACTATCAAAAGTAGATATCCAACAGGGGAAAAACAAACAGATAAACAGATATACTGATACCAAACATCTAACATTTGTTAAATACCCACTTGTTGAGAAAGTAATTCCCTTCAAACACGAAACGAATTTGGGGGACATTTTGTAGAAAAAGGTTTTGAAAGGGTAAAAAGTGGGAAATGAGAGACTACGAGCATTGCTGCAAGCACTTTGCAGAAAGCCAGGGGTAACAATCTAACAGCCCAGGCCTGAATGGCCCAGGCTAGCCTGATCACATCAGACTTCGGAAACTAAGCAGGGCCAGCCCTAATTAGTACTTGGGTGGGAGATCACCAGTGAAGTCCAGGGTAGCTATGCACAGGCAGGCAGTAGCAAACCACCTCTTAATAACGTCTCTTGCCTTGAAAACCCTGTGCAGTAACAATAAGTCAGCTGTGACTTGAGGGCCAAAAGAAAAGAAAAGAAAGGGGAAAAAACCCTCAGATCCTAATCTTCAGCTCTATTTTAGCAAACTTCATGACCAAACTGTGAACAAAAAAATCCTGTACAAAGAACAAAAAAATGTAACCTGACAATATTTAGTTTCATATTCATAATAATGACAAAAAACTTGACAAGATGGACTTCACTCCGCCACACACACACTAAACTCCCCTGACTTTTTGCAACAACATATTTCCCCTGTACGGCTTTCAAACCCTCACCTATTCTTTTTTTTCCCTGTGGCTCTCTCACACTGGGCAACACATGCATCAGACAATGAAGCCAAACAGCACTTTCTTCATCATAACCCAAAGCAACAGATGGAACAATTAGCTCTCTGCCCTGCAACACTGTTGTTTTTCAAAGCAAGGGTGCCAAGGAAGATAATTGCTTTTACTGTTCTCTTGGAACATGCTGTATTGTTTGCTGACAGCCTCCTAGACTCAGAGCACACTCTACTTAGCCCTAGGCGGTAAAGCTCATGTGTGCATTTCAGATTTCTTTTCTAATTGAAGTACTTGGGATATTTCAGTTCCAGCATGGCATCTGATCTTGGCACTTTTCAAAAAGCCCTGCTCATTTGAAAGTTGGCCTGAAAGTCATCAAGGTTGTACAATCATTACCTTTTGCTGTCCTTTGTTTTTTAGGGATTTCAGGGAAGGTAGGTTGCATGAAATCATGTTGCATATGACATGCTGCATAAAATTAAATGGCACATTTATTTAAACAGCCTGTGCGCTATAGTAGTTATATTGCTGGGCTAGGATCTGGGACACCTGGGTTCAAATTCCCACTGCCACAAAAGCTCACAGCATGATAGCATCACTACGGGGAGAGAAATCCCCCACACCCAAATTTACTTTTTTTAAGATCTAGCCATTGATCCCTCTTATCTTTTTAAAGATAAATTTCTCTTTCATTTCTCTTTGAAGATAAATCAGTCTACCCTTTTGTAACGTCAGCACTTGCAGTTACTTTATATTACACACAACAGGAAGGTGCCCTAGCAGGAGAACAGCAAGAACTGGGAATACATTGCCTGCCTCTGAGCATCTACAGAGCAAAATTCTGAAATTTCGCAGAACCCCCAGTCCTGCCCTTCTCTTTGTTTGTTTTTTTCCTTTGATCAAAATAGAATTTATTAGAAACAGACTCCAAATTCCTTTAAAAAGAGAGAGGAAAAGAAACTGAATGTTGGATTTCAGGGAGAAACAAGGAAAGAGGAATCAATAAAATTTATTTTTACAATGCTACTGGGTGATCTGTAGCCAGGTGTGTTCTGTCTCCCTAGCCTACCTCACAGTTTGTCGTGATGATAAAATGGTGGGCAGGGCAGGGGGAGAACCAAGTGAATCATCCTGAGCTCTGTGGAGGAAGGGCAGATAAAAAATTACTAAATTTAAGACTTTTGGTAACATATACTCTCTGCAGATAGATCCCCAAGGTGATTTGCCTGCAACAAATATAAACACACATATACGTGATCCAATGAACAAAAACAGGACACAGACAAACATAAAAACAAATATACACAGCACAGTTCTGTCACCAGCCTTTTAAATTCCACTAATCATAGGATGAAATGTTAAGCACATGTCTAACACTCCCACTGAAATCAACAGTTCTTAAAAGCAATACAAATAAATTGATCTTTTTTGAAATCAATATTGCAAGTGGATCTTCTGCTGAAAGAAGGTTCCATAGAAATGGCAGCTTTTGATTTGCTCATTTATGCTATGAAATCCAAAGTAAAATGAGACTATAATAATAATTTTGAAGGCAAAAGAAGTAGGGGACGGCAAAGAATGAGATGGTTGGACAGTGTTATCGATGCAACAAACATGAAATTAAGAAAGCTCCACAGCTCAACAGAAGACAAGATGGCCTGGTGTGATGTGGTCCATGGTGTCGTGAAGAGTCAGACTCGACTGTGTGACCGAACAAGAACAAGAATATAACAACAACAACAACCACAACATAAATCTCCTTCAAACGTAATTGAAATGACATAGTTGACCAGTGATAACTGGTTGGCCCAGCTGGGGGGGTGTGTGTGCTCCTCATGAGTTTCAGGGGTCCCATCTTGTTAGTATATCTAATTATCAATATGGCCCTTTCTGTGGAAACTTAAATCCAGAGGATGGAGCCATGAACAGACAAGACAGATCTTACTACAAACATGAAGAAAGCCCCAGGTTTGCAGAAAGAAAGAAAAAAAACCTTGAGGGATTAAAACCCCTAAAATAATAGAAATGGTGTCTGCACCTCTAAGAAATGGATGTCCTCTGAGACTTCAGAGGCCATTGTGAGGATTGCAAGGCAAACACAACAATATTGCCAGCCTTCAAGCATTAGTTTCTTTAAGTAAAAGGCAGAGGGAGCAGGGAAGGTCAGCATTCCTTATAGGATTATTTTGGCCTCTCAGTCCATCCCTGTTCTGCTCCCACTGTCATGGACAGAGGACTAATCGGGGCTAGCTCCAGCAGCGACCACTGAGCAGCTTGCTGTCATGCAACTTACACACTCACCCAGCTGCAGCAGTGGCTACGAGCTGATGCTACACTACTCTCCTTGGCACAGCAAGAGCTTTCACACAACTTGTGAGACTTGGCCAGGAGGGACAGTGGCCACTACACAACTCACCTGAGTGACCTACAACTCCAGGACTTTTGCAGCTTGGCCAGACTTTTCCCCAGGGAGCTGCCAGTGGGAGGGAAGGAGGGAAGTTAAGAGCCAGTGTGGTATAGTGGTTAGAGTGTTTGACTAGGATCTGGGAGACCCAGGCACCATGGAAGCTTCCTGGGTGATCTTGCACAAGTCACTTTCTCTTAGCCTAATTTAGCCCACAAAGTAGTTATGAGGGTAAAACCGAGCAGAAGAGAATTCTGTAAGCTGAGTCTCCATGGGAGAAAGGTGGGGTATAAAGGAAGTATAATAAAATAATAAATAAACCGGAAATAAGGGAGGCCAATAAAATAAAGGTTGTTTGGTGAGTGGGAAGGTAAGAAGAAAACACAGAAAGGGAAAGCACAGAAAGGGGAAAACACATGAGGGCTGTGAGGAGGAGAGAGCAAGGGAACTGTTGAGAAAGGGGATACAGGAGAAAATGAAGTGACCCGCACAAGTCCTTGCAGGTTCCCTGATTAATGAATTATCATGTGGCAGTAGGTGTAGCATAGCCAGGAGATCCAAAGATCTGAAGAGGGAGGGAGAAAGGCTGCCGCTGGCCACAGCTTTTGTCAGTGGAGCTGTGGCCAGCGACAGCCCTTCTCCCTCCCTGCTAAAAGATTTAAAGGCCCTCCAGCTGGTCAGCAGATCATGTGGTCCCTGCTGATCAGCTGAAGTCCTTTAAATCTTTTGGCAATGAGGGAGAGGGGTGGCCATGGCTTGGGGGCAGGGTTTCCCCACTGGTCAGCTGGCCAGGTCAGATTGGAGCCCCCAGGAGCGGGGGAACCCCCACCCAGACTTGGGGGCTGGCATACCTAAGGGAAGTATACTTTTTAAATAAATGAAAGAACCCTTAGAGGAGGGTTCCCCAACCTTTTTGAGCCTGTGGGCTCCTTTGGAACTCTGACAAGGCATGGTGTGTGCAGCCACAAAATGGCTACCTTTAAACAAATGCTGCAGGAGGTGGAGCCAGTTACAAAATAGTTGCCCCAGCTTACCTTCAATTTTAAAAATGAATATCCTTGTGCTGTGGTGGCAGCTACTGCCAAAGCAACATTTAAAAAAAATCTGAACAGCCACTCAGAAAGCCCACCTGGCCCCACCCACTTTCTAAAAACACTTGGTGGGCACTGGAAAAGATGTCAGTGGGTGCAGCGGTTGAGGACCCCTGCCTTAGGGGTCCGAAGCTTCCAGTTGCTAAGTCCCAGTCCAATTGTCCTCACTAGATAGTCTTATAGCATCAGCTGAACACGGCTTCTTTTTACCACAAGGAAGCAGTTGCTTAATATGCAGTATCATTCTGATAAATATTTAAATACTTTTTCTTTCATCATTTCAATGCTTTGGCCAAAGAAATACAACCCAGGTACCTATATGGAATGGTATTTCCTCAAACTACAGTGAAACATTGTCATTAATAAAGGCCAGATAGTCAGATGATGGGGAATACACAATAGGGATTTTTGCATTGTCCTCTTCAATACTGTCCATAAAGTTTTAAATAAGTAATGATAAAAGTTCTCCAGTGCATCCAAGTCTAGCCTGCATGTTAGAAACTAATTCCTAAGGGTGCTTGTTTTGATAGGTACACATTCATGTCTTTTTTATTATTATTATGATTGTTGGTGTTCCTTCCTTTTATGATAATGTTTTATTTGCTTTGATTCTCAGCTGTCCACTTTGATTTAAAGTATGTTTTCCCTCAAGACTGACAAGACAGCATGAAATAGGCATATCAAAGCTAGAGTTATTTACTTGAAAAAATAATGCCAGCTCTGAAGATATTTTTTTTTACTTAAATGGTGCTTTTTAAACCTTGGTCTAAGCAGCTACCTGCTGGGTGAAATTATCCTAGGCCTCGTTTGTACAGCTACTTCTGGGCAACAAGATTGCCTTCTACAATCTGTCCGAGACTCAGGTGATTTACAAATGTGGCTTAATGGAGTTTGCAGAGTGAAGACAAAGCACCATTCCTTCCAAAGTTAAAAACACACCACACAGCTTCAGGGGATACATATATATATATACCCAAAAATGATATGATGCAAGGCAGCACTATATTCATGTTGCAAATGCCACCTATAGAGAACCTAATCATAGGATTAACACCTGGCATTTCTCTGGCACCCTGAGGCAGCTGAAGGCTCAGACAATGAAAAACTCCACTTTTAGAAGCCTTCTACTATCTCAACAGAAACTAAAAAGTATCCATGTTTATCAGGGTTCTTTTGAAGGGGTGGAGGAAGGGGATAGTTATTAGTTGCTCAGGCAAGACCCCCCACCCTTCTTTCGTTCTTTTACCTAGCACCCCTTTTATGCCCTGACCTGGATAGCCCAGGCTAGCCTGATCTCATCAAATCTCTGAAGCTAAGCAGGGCCGACCCAGGGTAGCATTTGGAAGGGAGACCCCCAAAGAATACCTGGGTCATGTGAGATGCTGGCCTAGAGGTGTCATACAGACTTGCCAAAGTGCCTCACTTGTTGCTAGGATACAGTCAGGCCTGACTGATAACAGGTCAGCCCAGCAGCATAGGTGTCTGAGAAAAAGCATCTTTGCCACATTCCACATTCCATTCTTATCTACAGTAGCCGAGTTGTGCCTTCTTGCTTTCGCTAGCAACAGGATACCAAGAGGGAGGCCTGAAGACTCCAGCCAGATTCAACTGGCTGGGCGCACATGCATAATAAATTTTATGCTGTGCCACCGGTCTTGAGCAATGGAATCATGCCAACATGCCCTTTTCCTTATAAGGAGTATCTATAGTAGACAGGTAGCTCTTGCAATGATTTTACTTTTACCATGTAATCAATAGCTTTGTATATGTACCAAAATATGCTTTGCACATCAGCAAGGGTACAAAAGATCTGACCACCCTGATGGGGTCAGAGCAGCTTGGTTGACAGGCCTTGGCCTTCCTCTGCTCCAGTTTTTATTGCAATAAATTCTATTTTTCCTCCTCACCTGGGCACAAGCACTTGAGCCACACATTTGTGGAACAGTCATGACATGGAGGCAGGCAATGGCAAACCACCTCTGAACGTCTCTTGCCTTGAAAACCCAACTGGATTGCCATAAATATACAGGTTGCTTACCTGTAATTGGAGATCTTCGAGTGGTCATCTGTGCATTCACACCTCTGGGATAAAGTGCGCCTGCGCCGATCCCGATCGGTAATCTTCAAAGCCTAACGGATTTTCGCGCCAGCTCCCCGGTCACGTGCACGTCCCATTGCGCATGACCCGGGGAGAGGCACGAGGATCCCGCCAGTTCCTTCTGACCGCTGCTAACAGCCCCCAAGGAAAAAAGTGAGGGAGACCGAAAGCAGAGGGGAAGGAGGGCGGGTGGTGTGAATGCACAGATGACCACTCAAAGATCTCCAATTACAGGTAAGCAACCTGTATATCTTCTTCGTGGTCTCTGTGCATCACACCTCTGGGAGAATAGCGAGCAATGAACACACCACATACCTGGAGGTGGGTGCTGGAGGTCTCACATCTGAGCTGCTTGCAGGACTGCACGGCCCACCACAGTACGCTGATGGACGCGGACATCTAGGGCGTAATGCTTCACAAATGTGTGAGGGGACGCCCACGTTGCAGCATTGCAGATGTCTCCCAGGGAAATGCCCTTGAGGAATGCTGTGGAAGTAGCCACGGCTCGAGTGGAGTGTGCCCGGAGGGACGCCGGTAGTGGCCTTTTGGCCAGAAAATAGGCGAGTTTTATCGTCTCAACTATCCACTTCGAGAGTCTTTGAGACGACAGTTTCTGTCCCTGTCTGGGCAAGGCATAAGAAATGAAGAGAGCTGGAGACTTGCGAAAGGATTTTGTCCGGTGCAAGTAGAAAGACATCTAAAGTGTGTAGACTACGTTGCGTTGGGTCCTGGGGATCAGGAAAAAATACCGGCAAGGTGATATCCGCCCCTATATGGAAGTCCGAGACTATCTTAGGCAGGAAAGCGACATCTGGAGCCAAAGTGACGGCATTATGATGAAACGTGAGGTACGGTGGGTCACAACGGAGCGCCGAGAGCTCACTCACGCGTCGAGTAGACGTGATGGCCACCAAAAACGCAACCTTCCACGACAAAAGTCGAAGGCTGCATGAGGCCATGGGTTCGAAGGGTTTTCCCATCAGCTTAGTGAGAACCAGGGGCAAGTCCCATGCCGGGACTGGTGTCCGCACTGGGGGATAGAGGCGATTCATTCCCTTGAGGAATTGCTTCGTTGTTGGGTGGGAAAACACCGAATAGCCATCAATCTTAGGATGATTGACTGAGATGGCTGACAAGTAGACTCGGATAGATGAGTGACACAGTCCCCTGTCCTTACATGACAGGAGGAAACCAAAAACATCTTTAAGTCCGGCGGGGACTGAGGGCCGTCCCACAGACGCCAGGAAAGTTAAAAACTTAGTCCATTTTGACTCATATGAACGTCGAGTGGAGAGTTTGCGTGAGTTCAGTAGAACTTGAGCAATGCGTGATTCTAACCCTAAGTTTGGATCAGCCACACTGTCAATTTCAGCCTGGGCACATCGTGGTGCAGTACTCGGCCCCCGTGCATCCCGAGGAGGTCTGGGTCCGTCGGGAGATGGAGATATGTCCCTCGTGAGAGGCTGAGGAGCGTGGGGAACCAGGGTTGTCTCGGCCACCATGGGGTAACTAGAATTGCCCACGGTCGCTCTGTCAACAGTTTGTGGACTACTCTCGGTATGAGAGGGATCGGGGGAAATAGGTACAATCGTTTCCCTGTCCACTGGAAGAGGAGACCGTCTCCGAGAGAGGTCGGGTCCGTTCCTGCTCTGGAACAGAATAGATGGCACTTCTTGTTCTCTCGAGAGGCGAATACATCCACGGATGGATGTCCCCAACGGTCGAAGATCGGAGTCAGGTAGAGGGGGTTCAGTTCCCACTCGTGTAGGGATGCTCCCCCTCTGCTCAGGAAGTCCGCTTGGACGTTGAGTAGTCCTGGGAGATGAGTCGCCACCAGGTGAATATCTAGTGCCTGGCACTCGTTCCACAGCTCTATCGCCAACCGGCAAAGTCCACGGGAGACCGTCCCACCCTGGCGGTTGATGTAAAACATAGTGGTGGTGTTGTCTGTAAGGACAGTCACCGTTTTCCCCGTCAGGGATTGGCGGAAAGATCTCACTGCGTAGAGAACTGCCAGCAGCTCTAAGAAATTGATATGGTTGTGTGCCACAGAGGGGTGCCACCTGTCGCCCACACCTACACCATCCAAATGAGCTCCCCAGCCCCATAGGGATGCGTCCGTGGTGACGGTCGCTGAGGGGGGTGGAAGCCGGAAAGGTGCACCTGAGTGTAAATTCTGGGGCACAAGCCACCAACTCAGGGTCTCTAGGACCTGGGTAGATATCTGGAAAAGTTTGGAGAGGGAGTGGAAGTTGGGGCGGAAACGCCTCAAGAACCAAAGCTGCAGTGGTCTCATTCGCAATTTGGCGAAGGGAATTACTGCTGTTGTTGTGGCCATCAGGCCTAGCAGGCGAAGGATTTGTTTGGCTGTAGCCTCCTTGGTCTCTTGGATAGACTGGAGAAGGGAGACTATATCCGCTGCTCTGTTGGGGGGTAGGAACGCTCTGCATTGCAGGGAGTCCAGGATAGCTCCGATAAACTGAACCCGTCTGGAACGGTTTATAGTCAGTCCTAGTGATTCTAGGGTACGAAGGGTGGTAGAGATGTGGCTCTGTAGTTCCGTCGTAGAGGGGGCAACTAGAAGCCAGTCGTCCAGGTAGGGGTAAAGGTGGACACCTTGGAGTCTCAGATGTGCCGCTACTACTGCCATAAGCTTCATGAAGACACGAGGAGCTGTAGAGAGGCCGAAGGGTAGGGCCTTGTACTGGAAGTGACGCGGACCGATTGCGAAGCGTAAGTACTGTCTGTGTGACGGGTGGATCGTCACATGGAAGTATGCGTCCTTTAAGTCCAGCGTCACCATCCACGCGTTGGCTTCTAGTAGCGGTAGGATGGTCTGTAGAGTGGTCATACGGAATTTCTTGTAGGTGATGAACGCATTGAGGTTCCGCAGATCCAATATGGGACGAAGTCCGCCATCCTTTTTTGGGACCGTGAAGTAGCGGGAGTAGAACCCCCGCTGAAGGTGGTTTGGTGGTACTTGTTCTATGGCATCTTTTGAGAGGAGGGTTTCGACTTCCGACGATAGGGTGTCGGAGGGAGGGGTGGTTACGAAGTACGATTCTTGTGGAATCTGGAAAAATTCTATTCTGTAGCCTTCTGCTACGACCGACAGTGCCCATTTGTCTGTCGTGATACGTTGCCATGCTGGTAGGAAGGGTGATAGACGGGTGGGAAGATCGGAGCGAATGGGAGAGTCAAAGACTCTGCTTGTTCGGCTTGGGTGGTTTAGCCTTGGAAGCGGAAGCGGACGGGAATCGTGGCTTGTGGCCATAGGGTTTCTGTTGATAAGCAGTAGACGGCGGTCTCTGCCATTGGGGTTCAGTGGGAGATCTTCGCGGTTGCTGTTTGGGCCAAGATCTCTGCCATGTTTTCTGCTTCTGTTGTCTCGGTTGTGAGACACCCAAGTTTCGAGATGTCTTGATGCTCTTATCTAAATCATGAAGGACTGTGTCCGTTGTGGAGCTGAACAGTCCTTCACCCTCGAAAGGGAGATCTTCCACTAAGGACTTTGTGTCTTGTGGAAGCGAAGTCGACCTCAGCCAGGCGTGGCGACGAAGGGCGACTGCTGAAGTGAGTGTCTTGGACGTGACGTCCGCAGCATGCTTAGATGCGTTAAGCTGGTGCTTTGCTAGTACCATGCCTTCCCTCTGGATCTTCCTAGCAAGGCGTTGCTTATCCTCAGGAAGCTGGGCCAGAAGTGGTGTCATCTGCTCCCATAGGGAGTATTGGTACCTGCTCATGCAGGCTGTGTAGTTTGCCGTTTTTATGCCCAGTGCACTGGCTGAATAAAATTGTCTCCCGAAGGAATCTAATTTCCGTCCCTCCTTATCCAAGGGGGAGGAATGTCCGCTACGGCCCCTGGCCGAGGGGGTCACTACGACTGAGTTGGGCTTGGGGTGGATGAATAGGAATTCTGCCCCTGGCTCTTGGAGCCTGTACATGTGGTCTAACCTCTTGTTGGAAATTGGAGTTGAGGAGGGGTGGCCCCAGGATTCTTTGGCAGTGCTCAAGAGCACCGAAATTAGCGGCAACGCTACCGTGGTGGATGTATCCATCTGTACGATGTCGAAGATGGCATCGGTAGCGGTAGGAGTTGGTTGGACCGTGGCAAGTGCCAAGGAATGTGCCATTCGTTTGATAAGTTCCCCATAGGATTTCACATCCTCGGAGGAGGAGATTGGTAAATTTTCAGCCACATCAGGGGATGGTGACGGCTGGATGGGAGATTCGTCATCGGATGATTCGGGAGATTCGGGTATCGAATGGTCGGAATGTTCGGAGGGAGACATAGGGGTCGACGGATCTGGTTGTTAGGGAGGGAGGTCGACATCGGGCGAGGTGGGTATCGGCATCGGTAGTTTCGGTTTTGGTTTCGGTATCGGAGTCGGAGTCAGGGCCGGGGGATCTCGGCATCGGGAGACTCTTGACGATGTCGACTGGCGATCCCACTCTGCTGGGTACCATTGTGGCGGTGGCGGGTAGGAGGAACCATACAGGTATTGCCATTGACGGACGTCCCACGGCACCGAAGATGGGGGGAGGAGCCAGTCTCGCTCGCCTCTTGGCGCCGGCAGCGGGTCGGGCCCGGTCTCGGGACTGCTGTGAGGGATCTGCGTCAGCTCGATGTCGGGTTCCGAATCTGTGAGCTGGATGGGTTGCGGCATCGGGGAGACGGGGCTGCCCCGCGGTCGCTCGCGCCCTGGAGGGTCAAGCTGCGGAGACCTGTGCTGGGTCATGTCGGACGCGGGATGCGTCGACGAAGCACTCGAGGTTTTGTGCTTCAGCTTGCCCTTACCCTCTTTGCCCTCCTTACGCTTCTTAGCGGGAGTTCGTGGCAGTGAGAGGGGTCTTTTCGGTGCCAACTTCTCGGTGCCGGAAGGGCTTCGCATCGGTGGCGACGTCGGGCCCGTCGGTACCGATGGGGATGTCGTCAAGGCGTCGGCTGCGGACATCTTCGGTGACAACGCTGCTTCCAAGAGAGCCACTCTGAGTCGGGCCGCCCGGTTCTTACGAGTTTGTTTGGAGAACGCGGCGCAACTCGAACAGGAGTCGACACGATGCGACTCGCCTAGGCACAGCAAGCAGAGGGAGTGCTTGTCTGGGGGGGCGATTTTGCTCCCACAATTAAGGCAGCGTTTAAAGAAACCCCACCGCTGGGCCATAGGCCGGGCGGGGAGTAGAAAGAGGAGAATCCAAAAGAGAGTCCAGGAAAAAACAGTCCGTAGGTCAGATAAAGCCAAGAAAATCAGTCCGAAAGGCCTTTCCAAGTTGGAAAAAAAAGAAGAACGAAAGTTAACTACCGACCGGAGCGGAGAGGGGGTCCTCACGACGCGGCGGTCAGAAGAGAACTGGCGGGATCCTCGTGCCTCTCCCCGGGTCATGCGCAATGGGACGTGCACGTGACCGGGGAGCTGGCGCGAAAATCCGTTAGGCTTTGAAGATTACTGATCGGGATCGGCGCAGGCACACTTTATCCCAGAGGTGTGATGCACAGAGACCACGAAGAAGATCAGCTGTGACTTGATGACCAAACAAACAAACAAAACTCACCACTATTAAAAGTTCTGGGTTTTTTTCATTTTTTTGCATCGGATCCTTCACATAAATTATCAGGCTCTACTTCCATGCCCAGTAGAAATTGCTGACCTTTGCCCCCAGAGCTACCACAAACTTCTGCACTAAACTAATAGAGCTGTTGAGGAAAAATCAGATCCCCAGGTCTCAACTTGGGCCATGTCTAGCACTGCTATACACCCTGCCCAGGTGTATAAACTTTTTGATGTCAACATTCATCCCATCTAACAGCAGATCCAGGCAAAAGAAGTTGTGTAGAGACAGCAACAGGTAAGCAGGGTGTATACCCTTCATTCCTCAAATCACTCTTCTCTTCATTTGTGCATGGGTGAAAATGGTCACAGCTCTAGTTAAATTATAGAAGTCCAACTGACTCTTCCTTTTCTTGCATGCACATTCAATAAAGGGTAACCCCCTGCTGCTAAAGAGTTTTTGCACCTCTCTTGGGAGATTGTCCCAAGTAGTCATAAGGAGCAGAAAAATGGAAGATAAACGGTCTGTGGAATTAAACTAAGAGAATTTGGCATTTATTTCAAAGATCACACAACCTTTGTAAGTAATGAGAGGTACAGAGGCTTATCCCATATGCTTTCATTATGGAAAGTACAAACAAACACGGAGCTTATCAAATTGGAAAACTCTCTCTCAGAAAACATTAATCCTAGAGACAGCTTGTTGCCTTGTACATTTCACAGTACTTATTTTCCTGATGCTTATTTGGAAGCCAGTGAATGGATGTAGTCTTGCTATACAATCTGTCCAATGTGTGTGTGTGTGGGGGGGGTGAACCTTTTGCAAAGCATCACTGCACATTTTGAAGATGATGTGCAAGATCTTGTGTGATGCAAGATTAGAACTGCCTGGATTATATAATGCCATTTATTAACTGCAAGAATTCTCATACCCTTTTCAAGTCTTCCCACAAAGCTCAGAGAGTGGATGAATCAATCACTGGCAGCAGTTCATGTTACACTCGTCAAGGTCTTCTTGGACAACAGCAGGAAACCTTTGGAGCTCAGGGGAATCAGCACTGAAGGAATGACTCTTACCATGTAGCCATCATTAGTTTACAGATAGCTTTGCCTTTTCCAGCTAGTTATTTTAAGGACACCTGGGTTTCCAACTGTGCTGTGATCTACATACTTCTCAGGCATGCATGACAGCACAATAAATTATTTTGTGGCCTCTGAATTCTATAGACCTTCTCCCTAGCCTGGTAAACAGATAGCTAGGGGTTGGGAGGAAAGTAGCTGGCAATTTTACTTCAGCTTTAGCTTTATTCCCACTACCATATTAATAATAGTTTGAAAAGCAGCAGGGGTGAAAACTAACTGTCTTGTCCACTATTCAGTACAACCACTGCCTTGAACACTTTATACTCAAGGATAAAATAGTCAACAATATCACCTCAGGCTGCTTTTTCCTTACTCACTGGTGTGCTAGTTTTTTTTTTTTTAAAAAAAGGTAACAGCAGCATCAGTTTCCTTATGGCTGTCCTCTAGACTGCTTAACCGGTAGGTTAGCAGCAGTGTACTGCTCCCCTATCTGACATCCACTCCCCCCCCATTTTTGGAGAACTACCAGACTTCTTATGAGCAGAACACCAAACACTACTGCCATTTACTCCTGTAGGTGGGGAGGGGGGGGGGGTCTGGGAGAACAAAATTCCCCAGCCCAAGTCACCCAGAGGGCCCTAAAAGCGAGTGTTATGCTGCACTCAGAATACATCCAAATTATTTCTAATGCAGTTCTGCATTGCAATCACTAAGGGCACAGGGAAAGCAAAGAACGGAAAAGGGGAGACTTGGGGTTTTATTTGGTGTAGTGGTTAAGTGCATGGACTCTAATCTGGGAGACCCATGTTTGATTCCCGACTCCTCCACTTGCAGCTGCTGGATGACCTTGGGCAAGCCATATTCCTGTCAGAGCTGTTCTCTCAAGGACAGTTCTCAAGAGAGCTCTCTCAGCCCAGCCTACCTCACAGGGTGTCTGTTGTGGGGAGGGGAAGGGAAAGGAGTTTGTAAGCCGCCCTGAGACTCCTTTGGGTAGTGAAGGGTGGGGTATAAATCCAACCTCCTCCTCCTCCTCTTATTCTTCATAATCATTTATTTATATATTTTAGATTTATAAATTGCCCAATTCCTGTGTACACAGGGCTCTGGATGATGTACAACAAAAGTTAAAATCAAATACTACAAGTTAAAATTCACAGATTCAATAAATACATTCAACAAAGTCTTAAAATAGTCTCAAGATGGCGTAATTAATCTGATCCTTAAAAACCCATTCTGGACCATGTTGTTGCCTTGCAGGTGGGGCACGAGGAGGGAAAGATGAAAAACGTGGAAGAAGGGGAGGGTGTCAGCTATGGTGGAAAAACCATTGCTGCCCTCAGCCAAAAACCTGGTGGAACATCTCTGCCTTATAGGACCTATGGAATTGCATCAAGTCTGGCAGCCAGCGGGGATTCAGGCTCCTTCCCGGGATCTTTTGCCATGCGTGCTTTGTGAGCATGACACAATGATGTCACCCAGAAGTGATGTCATCATGTTGCTGCAGTAGGGGGTTGACACTCTAGTTTTTGGGGAAAATGCTATGGTTTGTAGGTGAAGTTTTTGCCCCAAAACTAGAGTGTCACCCCACAATGTTGGCGACGTGATGATGTCACTTCTGGGTGTCGCCTTTCGAGCCAGTTGGGGGCAGGATTTCCTCCACTGGCCAGTGATGGGGAAGCACCTCTGCAAAAGTGGGCTTCCCCCCACCCCTGACAAAGATCTGGCAACCCTAGGTAGACTTGCTGTGCCTTTCTGCAAAGTTTATTACCAGGATGCAAACATTTTGTATATCCTACTAAACTCATTAACCAAGCCAGCAATGGAGCAAGGCAAGATCAGCCAGCACAGCTCATGGCCACTACAGTCATTGCTAGGCTGCAGCCCCCTAATAAGGGTGTTGTTTTCAGCAGACTGTTTCCCTCTTCCTTTCCTTCCACCTTGCTCCACAGTTTTGTCTGCTCAGCCAGAACTTCTTTAGTGTGTTGTAAAAAATAAAATAACCTTTCCTCTTTTCTTAATTTTTCTTCCTCTTTTCCCACACTTTTTGCTCTCTGCCTTTCATTATATGCCCCCATTTCTCTCTCTGCCTTCTATCCCTCCCTCTTTATTGTCATTCTTGCTCTCAACTTATTTTCATCCCTGTTTGACAACTTAGAATGTACTTAATGATAGCGTAGCAGCAAACCCTTGTTAATATTATGAACAGTAAAGAGAAGCAAGTGGGGAGTTAATGTTTTCCCATGCGCTATCAAAGTAGTAAAATGATGCTCCCCTGCCTTTACATGCAGGGTAATAGAATGTTAATCTGTTTAGTGGTTATGCGTGTAGAACAAAATGTATTGATTGACTGATTTCAACTTTTAGTCCACCCTCCCTGAAAACAGGTTCAAGGCGGATCACAACAACAATACAAAATAATATAAACGCAGTAATTCAGTAGTTAAAACAGTATGAATCAAAACAGGTAGCACTATCTATTAAAGTGCAATAGTCTCAGAAGCTGGAGTCACAGGGCCGTTAAAACTCTGCTCAGTCTGGGCTGCATAGAGATGGAGAGCTGCAGCAAGGGAGGTCATCTTGATAGGACACCTGCTGCCACATCCAAAGTTAGAACTCTTTCCTCCCTCAACTAGATTTAATTTTATTTTAAACATTGTTCAGACAGTGGGTCATTGTAGACATTACACAACATGTTGTATGACAAATGACATAATCTTTTTAAAAAACCCACTGGCAATATAAATCCCAATGATACCAAGACTTCTCATTCAGAACCACTACATACTCAATTTCCCCCAGAGTAAACTGAAATAGATTTCTTACTGACTTGTTTACTAAATATTTATTTTTATATGAAGTTCTTGGGAACCACAACCCACTTCATCAGATGTGTTCTATACTGTGTACAAATATAGAGTTACAAAATTAGACACATGGTTTGGATCAGGGTCACACGGGAGGTGGCAGGTGGAATCTTGGTCTGGGAGCTTTTGGCAGCCCCATTACTGCCTCTCAAATGTTCCCAATGGTCTTCAGAATCCAAGGACATGCATCTCCATAACCCTGTTAGCGAATCTGAAATCTGTCTGTGCAAACCTGGACACAATCTTTACAAATCAGGCATCTCAATAGCTGGCAGCAAGCAATGTGAAAAGGCACCTTCTTATCAGACTCATGGTTGTGGCAAAGCAATGAAAAGGAAGGGTCATGAGCTGGAGCTGATATGAGTGCGGGGGGGGGGGATAACTCAAACTGATATTCACAAGTGAGGAACTGAACAAACAAGTTCTGTTTGTTTTAAATTTTGCTCAAATATTTTCAGCCCACATACATTGAGTACCCCTGGTAATTCTGTGAAGAAGAGTAACTCAGGCTATAGGAATTCTTGATGAAATTCAGTGCTTGACTTGGTGGTGTGAGTTAGCAGGTTGAATGGAAATAAGCAAGATAAGGAGCAGAGCAAAATTGTGGGCTCCATCAGCACTGACAGAGGAGGAGGAGGAGGGTGGTTGGTTTTTATATGCTAATTTTCTCTACCCTAAGGAGTCTCAAAACAGATTACAACTGCCTTCCCTTTCTCTTCCCATAACAGGCATCTTGTGAGGTAGGTGGGGCTGAGAGAGTTCTGAGAGAACTGAGACTGGCCCAAAGTCACTCAGCAGGCTTCATGTGGAGGAGTGGGGAATCAAACCCAGTTCTCCAGATTAGAGGCTGTCACTCTTCACCACTACACCATGATGGCTCTTTAGACTTTTTTGGGGGGGTGGGGGGGTGGGGGAGGTGTTTTAATTTGTGAAATTATAGCTTCAATTAAAAAAAAAAAGATAACATCTGGTAAAAAAAATAGTGGCCAATGCCACCTTGGTTCAGAGTGCATATTTAGGACTAGTCTGATACCCATGCTTACTACGGTATTTAAGTTCCATAAATCCAGTTAGAATACTGATGATGTGAAGTCTGAAATGTAGTTTTTGTTGTAGGAATTCTAATGGAGAAGATTGTAGTGTAAAACATGAAATGAGACATATGTACTGTTTGTTTGTTTTTTCTCTACTGAAGGAAGGATTGTCACACTGACTTTTATGAGACATGTCTATTCAGGAGTCTTAAATTACTGATTTCTGTAACTGTCCTCAACTGTCTGCAGTCTCTTTTAACTGTGTTTTTACCTCAGAACATTGAGATCCACAGCTGAGCCCATTTGCAGGGAGGGCGGGGTAAAAGAATGAATGAATGAATGAATGAATGAATGGAGGGAGGTGGGTGCAAGCAGGCAGGTTTTACTTCAAAACTCTGAGCTACAGTTGACCAATCGGGGGGGGGGGGGGAGCAAGGAGGCAGCAGACTGCCAGGCAAATGAAAAACAGTTGGGGGAACACATTTTGCCTTTTTGTTTACCCCATTAGGGGTTGTGTTTCTCAGAAATATCTTTGTAGTGGGGATTGATGTCATGGTAGGAATGCACTCCCCTTGTTTTGGGTTTCTTGGTGCAGGGGTTTGGCCTAGGCACTTTTTTTGGGGGGGGGGGGCATACTTTTTTTTTTTTTTTTTACAAAATGCTTCTTATTTATGTTACATTTAAGAAGAGGGACATAACTACATATTTAAAACAACATCTGGGCAATCAGTTATTAAAGCAAGTTCATATGAACCAATTTTCTAGAACCCACATTGTGAGAAGATAAATAACCTAATACAGGAAACCACTTTCCTACAAATTTGGGGTATATTTCCATAGCAGGTGGGAGTGTAGCTAAAGCCATTGGGAAGGCTGGGCCAACAGCATCACTAAGGTGATCCTGCTGGGGCAGCCTCCCTGATGGATTACAGTACAGTACCCTGGCCCTGCTCCTACACCTGACAAACACCAACCTGTGTGGTATAAGGGGGGGTTGTGTTTAAAGGCATTGGGGAGGCCGACAATCCTGCTGAATAAGCCTTCCCAATGGCTTTAAGGACTCCACGCCCCTTCTAGCTTTTGACAGGCAGTTGTCTGTCAGGTGTAGGAAGGGTAGCATGTCTGAAGGCATTGGGGTAGCTGGACCAGTAGGATTGCTAAGGCAATGCTGCTTGGGCAGCCTTCCTATGGCTTTCAATGCTCTGCCCCTGTTCCTGCACCTGACAAGACAACCGCTTGTCAGTTTGAGGAGGGGTGGGTGGGAGTGTGTCTAAAGCCATTGGGGAGGCTGGCTCAGCAGCATTGCTAAGGCATTTCTGCTTGGGCAGCCTCCCTGATGGATTAAAGTACCCTGGCCCTGCTCTGGTGTTGAGAGGGACTGAGTTTAAAGGCTTCGGGGAGGCAGGGCCAGTGGCAGGGCTAAGGCAATCCTACTGACCAAACCTCCCTGATAGCTGTAAGCATTCCACACTGTCCAGTGTAGGATGGGGTGGGGTATTGCATAGCATTGTGGAGGCTGGGCCAGCAGGATCACTAAGGCATTACTGCTGGGGCAGGCTCCTTGATGGCTCGAAGCACTCTGCATCTGCTGCTGAACCTGACAGACAGCCACCTGTCAGGTGTGGCGGGGCATGTCTGAAGCCATCGCTGCACCTCACAGGTGGTTGGCCATTCTTGATTTCCACAACTGCCATTAGTTCCCTGCACTCTCCTGTAACTGTTTTTTTTTTAACCTTAGAACAGTGAGCTCTGCAGCTGACCAATCAGAGAGTGTGGGGGTGCAAGGAGGCACACATTTTACCCCCTTTGACCCCCTTAGGGGTCAAATTTCTTAAAATCCCATTTTAGTGAGCATCTACGTCATGGTAGGAGTGCTCGCCCCAAATTTTGTGTTTCTAGGTCCCGGGGTTTGGCCTGAGCATTGATTTTACAGTGAGGGGACTTTCTTTTATATATATAGAGAGAGAGATGACTGTCATCCTTATCTTGAGGGTATGCAAGGTATAACATCAGTGTTTTTGATTTACAGAAAATGTTCATTATGATTTTATTTATTTTATTTGTATTAGTTTATACAGCACCTTTTTCCCTAATAAGAAACAAAAAGGGCTTACAACATTTATCCTCAAAATAACAACCTTTGAGGTAGATCAGTCTGAGAGAGAGTGACCAACCAAAAGTTCACCTAGTGAGCTTCCATGGCAGCTTTGAATCTTGTTCTAACACATGGACTCTCTAAGCAGTTAAATGCTTTTGAAAGTTAAAAAAAGATGGCTCTTTATGCTTGAATAATGCTTGCACCTGACAATTCAGAGATATTAAAATGCACAAGTATGCTTGAGCTTGGTCTGAGGGCTATAGAAGGTTCCACAAATTTATTTGACACATCATCCTTAGAAATAAGGAAGCCTCACCTAGCAAGGGAGGTTGGAGACATATGAAAGGAAGGGAGCAAATACTCAGGGAGCAATCCTAAACAGATCTTCTCAGAAGTAAGTCCCTTTTTATTCATTGGAGCTTAATCCCAGGAATGTGCTAGCATAGCACTGTCATTCTAAAAGATAATTTTCCTGCCAAGACAGTAGCAAGCTGCATGCACATCCTGGCCTGAGAAGATTTCCTTGTGTTCTCATTTAGAATAAATGGCTGTCATTGAGCAGAGGATTTTGGAAAAGTAAAATAGGGGGTTGGGAGGTTGGGAAGGGGCAATTCACAGTAACTGAGATACAACCTCACAGGTAATGCCAGAATCTTCAATAGATATAAACTGAAAAGGCATGGCAAGCTTACATTTCTGCTTCCTCTGCTATGCAAGGAAGACAATTTTCACTGCAATTTAATGGCATTTACAGGAATGTAAATCATCCAAGAAATAGTACTGCATTAGCCTTCTGCACTACTGAGCTATAAAACCTATAGAAATGGCTATGCTCCCTAATGTTGGAGAGACTGTGTATCAGGTCAACAGCTCTTGATAAACTTGCCCAATCTTTAATGACTTAGACAGAATATTTAATATTATCATACCACTTGAGTGAATATTCATTACCCTGTAACAAATATTCCCCTACCATGATTAGATTGCTTCTTATCCATCTGCTATAGCACCAACAAAACAAGTCAGATGATATCTATACATTACTTAAAATTACCATTCTTTCTCTCTCTCTATTTAGAAACAAATGTAATTACTTAAACCAGAAGAGACAATATTACTTCTTCAGCAAAGTCAAAACATGTATCAACACCCACTTTCTATAATTATTGTGCAAACAGTTAATTTGGCATCTTCCTAAGAGGTGTAATGTTTCAAAAGCCCTGGTCTACTTAATCAGCAACATACAATTACAGGCACATGCCTGCTGCTGGTTGGGGTGGAGAGTTCACTCTTCAATAACAGTGAAGATCATCCAACTATTCCCAGCCAGCTAGGTATATCTCAGCATTTAGGAAACCAATATTAAGCTAGCATGAAAGTCAAGATGCACTCCAGGTTAGGGGTTAATCTTCCCTGGAAAGAAGAGCTAAGGTAATTGGCTGCTCTGCTCACTCTCTGATTGGCCAGCATCAGTTGAGAGAGATATGAAACAGCTGATCTGGAGGGGAAAGGGGTCTTTCACCTTTAGGTCTTTCACAATTTGGTTTTGTGCTGTTTGGTCTTTCTAAAATCTGGATCAGTAGCCAGAGGGTTTGGCTTCTGAGGGAAGAGACATCTGAGGAGTCATTGTTTTCTGACAGGGAATAGTCAGAAAAGTACTTCTATGGCAAGTAGAAGAAAAACCCCATTGTCTAAATATATTAACACTGCTCTGAAGGAGAATTCTAGATTCTCAGTAAGCAAAGCTACAGAACAACCTTATACAGACAAGGATACTGGAGAAGGATTTGGCAGAAGGTTTGGGAAGTTAGAGAGAATTTCCAGACAACCCAAATAGTAAAAAGAGTTATTGCTTCTTAGGGCTAATAAGAATAACCTCGTGCCAGTGAAAGGGGTTAGGAAGAGAACTCTAGTCTGTCAGAAAGGAGAGTAGCTTAGACACCTCAGGAGTTAATTAAAAGGTGTATTCTCTAAAGGAAAACCTGTAATATCTGAAGGAAAAAATCTGGAAACATCAATAATAACTGAATTGTGCTGAAATATACTAAACAAAGTTCCTCTCAAAGAAAGAAAGGAATAGAAAGCCTTGAAACAAGGCTACAAATACACTCTCTTGAACATTCTATGAATTCAACTTTGTCAATATTAGAAAGTTTTTTACCTCGGCAATGTCAGTACCTTGACTATTCCATTTTATACATAGGCCGAAGACAGACTGGCAATCTGAAGCGGAGGCAAAGCGGAGGGAACTGGAGCGGGGGGAAAAACTCATGGAGCTGGCCGTTCACACTGGCCAGAGCAATGCGGATCAGCGGCGATACGGAGCATTCAGACTGCCACGGAGAGTTCAGACTGCCGCATAGCCAGCGCGCGGGGCTCGCGCGTGCCGCTGCACTTTTTTTGTTTTCCTTTGATGTTTTTCGCATATGCGCATATGCGCATATTTGCATATGCGCATATGCACATATTTGCATATGCGCAAAACTTTTTGCCGTGCGTTCACACTTCCTCCGGATGCCTCCCGCTTCTTCCAGTTCACACTGTTTGGAAGCGGGAGGCATGCGGAGGAAGGCCCCTGAACACCGGTTTTACCCGGTGTCCGGGTAAAGCGGAAGGAAAGCGGCTGGGAGACGGGTAAGTACGCAACGGAGCCGATGGGCAGATGCGCATGTCTGAACGGGCTCCTTTCCTCCGTTTGCGAAGCGTGCCTGCCCCGCTTCAGATTGCCAGTCTGTCCTCGGCCATATATTTCCCTGCCTGTTTAATTAAATCTTTATTCTGTTTTGAAAGTCAATTTGCCTCAAGTGCCATTTCTCAAGGGTTTACAAAACTGGACAGCTCCTGTATTTTCAGCAGAGTTCCTGAGCTGAGAAAAGGCTTAAACTAAATATCTAAACATAGGGTGGGGATTTTATGACAAAGAATATATACACGCTACCGTAGGGCTACTCAGTCACTGTTGGGAACTGAAGATTTTGCAGGGAAAAATCTGCCAGACAGTTGGGGAGATACAGGGGTTCGTCATAGGGGGCAAAGGAGATGGGGGTAGCTAAGATAAGGAAAAACGGTAGAAGGAGGGGGAAGATTGATAGAGGAAGGGGGAAGGAATTTACCATCTCTGCAAGTTTCTTGTGGGTCCCCACTTCTACCCTTCTATAGGCTTTCTGGTAAAAATGCAAAAATAATATCCCACAACCATTCACCAGAGATCTCTGCAAGTTTATTACCATTTTATCTTTTCTTTCATTCTCAAGCCAGTGGCATCAGTTGGGCATAAAACTGAACCTCATCCTGAGAATCTTTGGCTGAAGTCCAACTTTATCTAAAATTCATGGTGAAAACTGGTGGGTTTTTGTTGTTGTTGTTATCCTCAGCTTTTTCTCTGTAAAGTGGCCATGTTCATGACATCTCTTGCAGAGCTGTCCATAAACTATCAAGTAATAATCCATGGGGCAATGCTATAGCTATTATAAACTACCACCACCACCATTTATTGGGGAGGATCACCAATTTTTTTTGTGATTCTATTTGCTTTTTTCATTCTTCAGAGTTTAAAATAGTACAATTAAGTGAAAGCATTCTCTGATTCTGTTTTAATATATTCATTTATATTTTTTTCAACAATTTCAGGCATCTGCTGCTCACTATTGGTACTGTAAATTTAGTCTAATGTACACAAATCTGTACAATTTTAAGCACAATTTGTAATGGCATTGGTATATAAAATGTACACCATATATATATGCATATGGTATAGAAATAATCACAGATTCTTTTCACGTAAACATTTCTATATGGGTTACCTGCCCCAGATTCAACACAGTTGGGAAGTGAGGAGGGGCTCTACATCCTCACAGCATTGTGGTACATTTGTGCACCTCCCAGGGCTTCCCTGATCTTTCTCAAACCTGCTTTACTTCAGTGTTTTGGGAAAGATCACAGTACAGCCTGGATGACTGCTTCGTGGGTGGTGGAGTAGCCCACTGTGCGTTGAGAATTCCCTGGAGATTTGGGGGGTGGATCCAGGGGAAGGCAGAATTTCAGAAGGGAGGGATCTGAGAGAGGTCTAATGCCACAGAATCCATTCTCCAAAGCAGCCATTTTCTCCAGGGGAACTGATCTCTTGTCTAGAGAGCAGCTGTAATTCTGGGAGATCTCCAGACCCCAGCTGGAGGTTGGCAACCTCAGTGGGGGGGAGTTTAGTTTTCTTTTTTCAGATAGTAGTCATTTTTTCTGACAATGTCTCTTTGACAGCCATTTCCTCCCCTGCCATCAGAGAGCTTTTCATTCCTTCTTCCAGAAAATCAGCACTAGAATACCCTTACATTTATATATGATTGTAATAATAGATGTAACAATTTATCTGAATTCTTAGCTTTCATTTTTTTAAAGTAAATATCTAGTTCCTTCCCTTGCAGAGATATAAGGGAAAAGACATGTCTTGGCAATGCAAGGGGCTATTTATTTATTTATTTACATTATTTATAGTCTGCCTTTCTCACAAGAACTCATGACAGATTACACATAGTGGGACAATGGGGTCCCAAAGTAGCTTAAAATCGTTCTCTTCTGCCTCCCATTTTATTCTCACAACAACCCTGTGAGGTAGGTTACGTTAAGGGTGTGTATCTGGCACAAGATTCATCCAGCAATATTCCATGCCAGAGTGGGGATGTAATCCTTGTCCAACACTCCTTGTCCTATACCACACTGAGGGCTGTGGTGACTCAGTGGTTAAGACACTGAACTGCAGACTGGAAGGTTGGTAGTTCGGCAGTTTGAGACCCAAGTGCTGCGTGACGGAGTGAGCTCCCATCTCTGGCCCCAGCACTTGCCAACCTAGCAGTTTGAAAGCAAGAAATTACAAGTAGTTACCTTCGGTAGGAAGGTAACAGCGTTCTGTGTGCCTCAGCATCTAGTCATGCCGGCCACATGACCACGGAGATGTCTTCGGACAGTGCTGGCTCTTTGGCTTGGAAACAGAGATGAGCACTGCAACCCTAGAGCACTGCAACCCTCACCTGGCTTTTGAGCAAGAGAAACCTTTACCTATACCACACTGACTAATACAATTTAGAACAAAGTTTGAGTCCAGTGGCACCTTTAAGACCAACAAAGTTTTATTCAAGATATAAGCTTTCATATGCACAAATACCTTGAATAAAACTTTGTTGATCATAAAAGTGCAACTGGACTCAAACTTTGTTCTGCTGCTTCAGACCAACACAGCTATACACATGAATCTAATAACATTTAGATGGGCTTTCTAATAGATAGACAGGTAGACAGACAGACAGACAGACAGACAGATAGAAAGAATTATTCATCAGTGCCTATAAAACATAAATTCAATAGCACTTTTAAGCCTAACATTTATTTTAGCATGAGCTTTCAGATATCTGAAGAAGCAATCAGTGATTCATGAAAGCTCATACTGAAATAAATCTTGCTCTTTAAGGTGCCATTGCACTATCATTTTACTTTGCTATGACAGACTAACATACCTACCCTTTTGAAACCATAATAGAACATTACTAGACTTCACAGAAATTATCAGTAATCTGAGTTCCCTTTTAAAAAGATTATACAAATCCACATAAACTAGGGCTATCAAAGGTTGTTATTCATGATAACACACACAAAAAGTTCATATTCAGAGGCAGTGCACACCTTGGATGGGTAGGTATCAGAGTTGGCTATATTCATCATTCTCCACCTAAGATGTCCCTGTGGGCATTTGGCTGGCCGCTAATACAGGCAGAGGATTTGATCTAAAAACCTTTTCTGCTGCTGAAAAAGGGAGGAGGAATCCCCTCTGACCATCCATAAAAACTACACTGGGGATCATAAGGCTAATGATAATCATCATTATCTATGTGGGGCAAGGGCTGTAGTCAGGAGAACTTGGTGAGATTGAGCAAAAAAAGCAACTGGATCCAACACAGAGTACTGGACTAGGCACACCTTCCTCTGATCCAACAAGTAATTACATTCCTATAGCAGTCACATTCAGCAACCTCTTTCATCCCAAAGTTCAAAGCAGAAGTAGTTCCTGCCAT
The DNA here is from genome assembly GCA_029233225.1 of Lepidodactylus listeri. NCBI lineage: Eukaryota > Metazoa > Chordata > Lepidosauria > Squamata > Gekkonidae > Lepidodactylus > Lepidodactylus listeri. The sequence continues at coordinate 42,741,587 of JARCFY010000002.1, read as the reverse complement.
GAACTTGTACAAATTATAAAAGAGAAAGATTTTAAATTTAAAATAAACCTTTGATTTTTATGTGTCTTTCTTATCCATTTGCAGCAGCTTGTCAAGGCAAGGATAACACATTGGTCTGTACCCTAAAATACAAAGTGCATTTACCATAGACACAGAATGCTGACTGTACCAGTGAAAGCTTGTTGTGTGAAATTAATCCTCCTATTAGAACTAAAGGATTATGAAGTCTTGACTTAGCCCGTAGGAAAGGAAAAAATTGCCATCAAGGATGTATCCCTGACAACATCAAACTGTTAACAAGTGTAATAGATAATGCACTGAATTTCGATTTGAATAACTTGAACCCTCAGTTCACAAGGAGCAAAGCCTTGGTTTTAAATTTTAAGCTTTGAAGAATGGATTGTACAACCATGGACAATTTCTACAGCAGTGTGAAGTATTTTGCCTTAGATACGAAAGGCATTCAGAGCAAGGGATGATCTTGGGGGAGGGGGGGATTTCATTTTAGAGTTTACAGACAAATATCTAAGCACAGTAGAAGCACAGATGTTTCTAGGGTACATAATGAATTGTGATGACAATTTTTATGAAAAGGAAGTTAGGACGAAAGTTGTTCTTTATATTTCTTTTTGTTTCCAAAGTAGATAAAACTCTGGAATTTCCAATAACTGTATAAGGTAGAAGAAGCATAACACTGGGATTGCAGTATTAAGGATATAGCCCAGATTTGGACATAGAACTTCTGCTAGGTCAAACCACACTAAAAATATACTTAGTCTTATACTTAGTCAAACCTTATACTTAGTCAAACCAACAGTCTCTCAAGATCAGGAACATCTACTCCGACTGGCAATGGCTCCCAGGGTGTCAAGTCTTTCACATTACTTATCACTTGGTCCTTTAGTCTGGAGATGCTGGGGATTGATCTTCTGCATGCAAAGTAGATGCTCTGCCACCACTCAGCCAAAATCATACAATGTGAGGTATAGCATTCAATCATCTTTCTTTAATAAATGAATTACAATCAACACATGCTACCAGGAACTGGTGTCTCTATGCACATTCCTAAGCAATATTTTTCCCACCTATTGTAGTCCTACTGTAGTCCCACAATAGATTTATAGATTTATTGTGGGAGGTGGTGTGCATGGAAAGCCACCTCTGACATTGTTTTGTCATGATCCATATGTTCAAATAAGATCTAGTGTGGTGCAGTAGTTTAGACTGTTAGGCTAGGATCTGGGAGACTTAGGTTTGAATGCCCACTCTGCCATGGAAGCTTGCTGGGTGACCTTGGGACAGTAAATATGCTCTTAGTCCAACCTACCAAACAGGATTGTTGTAAGGATAAAATGGAGAAAAAGAAAACAATGTAAGTTGCTTGGGGTCTCCACTGGGAAGAAAAGTGTGGCATAAACAAAAGGAATAAATAAGTAAGTAAATAAATAGCCACTTCAGAAAAAAATTAGGTAAGACATTCTAAAATCAATTGCTCCCCTGTACGTCAGCTCCCTCCAAAATTGCAATTACTGTAAATTTTAAATATCTGTCAAAGAAGAAAAATATTCTCCCCAATAAAAACTTGTGAAAATACACCCTTTTCTATACTTTCCTCAGCAGAAACCTCACACTGTTCTTGCCTTTCATCTCAATCTCTACATGTTCCTATTTGACTTTTCCTTATCACACCTCAGTCCTTGCTCTTCTAAATCCAGAATACCCTCACCCATACCATTTTTTCTGCCATCATTCCTGCTATACAGTACTGATTGTCAAATGTACTGCACTAACAATCCTTTTTTGGTATTCCAACCACTACTCCTTGGATTGGAGTAGCTATCAGTGCTTGAATGTTTGGCTGGTGCAAAGCACCTTCTGCTAAATGTCCTATGCTCTCAAAGAGTTTCAGTGAAAAGCATCTTGCAACAGAGGTTTGTATGAGCGTTCCTGGAATGAAATCCTAACCCTGGAACAGCAACGGTCATCAGGGAGAGGCTGGGGAATGAAAGTGGCCCTGGAGCAAGCCCAACTCAGTGGCTCCTTTTGGGCTACAAGCTATTGTTGCAGGGCTACTTGGTTAATTGGTGCGGAAAATCGGCATTGGTTCACCCATTGCCTCCTCCCACAAACTGGTGGCAGTGGAGGAGGAGGCAACTAATGAACTGATACTGATCAAGGTTGCTGCTGGAGGATCCAAGCCAAATGGTCCTGAGGCACTGGCAGAGTTGCTGCCACTTGTCCCTGTTTGCTCCTGCCCCCCCCCCCCCATGATATAATAACAGTGGCCCACTGGAACATTTCCTTACAACTCAAATGGCCAGTCCATCCGTAAAGTTCATGTCGTGGCAGGGCTGTAGGTCAAAATGAACCTAAAAACATAGTAAGAGATGACAGTCAAAAATATAAATATAAGAACAAGAGACTACATCCTACCTCCTTCAACTTCCCAACATCTCCTGCTTTCATAAAGAGCTCTACTTGTTATTATCTTTGCAGACCTCTGTGACTGAACACTCTTTCCAGTTAATTTTGGTGGTGTTAACTCTTCTTTCCCCCTGCAAATCTCTTATCAAAGCTTTTCAAGAAGCCCTTGCTGAAGCCCTAACTTCATGCCAAACCGCAATAAAGTCTAAATGTGTTCAATTCCATTTGATCACATTTAACTATGATTACCATATTTCACTCTCCTCACTGTGTATAAAACTAATGCTGAACTTCAGATTGGAAGTTTTTTGGAGAAGAAACTAGGCCTTTTTGTTTGTTTGCTTGCTTATGTTGTAAAGAAAATTGTACAACGAAGTACAATGATGGCACAAAATAACATGATGGATCAGGCGAATACTCTGTTTAATTCAGCATCCTGTTTTCAAGAGGGGCGAGTCATATGCTGTCACAGGGAAATACATACTCTGGGCCTACAGGGAATATTATTCACTTACAAACTGTTGCCCACCATGTGACAATCAAAGAAATTCTAACTGTGAACCTGGAAATTGCTCTGATTTCTTCTTCTATGAGTAGATTGCCCTCAGAGATTTAGTTGGGGGAGACAGTGCACTCCTAGAATTAAGCTGTTTGCCCACCCTTTGCTTTGTGTCTGGGGTTGGCAAAGCCCTCCAAGCACTTACCTGCAGCTCTAGTGGCCAGCTTGGAGGCTGTGCTGATGTCAGGGCTGGAGGAGCCACCCATGCCCGCCATTAGCACTAGGGCCTGGCTGGGTAGCTGCAGCAAGGTCAGTGGGACAGGGAAAACCCTCCCCACACCCATATGGCCTGGTAGGACAGTGCGGATGGCTGCTGCAGCAACAACATGACAGAAGCATTTGTGGAAGATAGGTACAGTGAGTCCAGGAAGACTCACATGCCAGGAGCCCCCTGGAGGCGAGCAGTAAGGAGGCCTTGCCAGCACAACCAAGGATAGCTGGCCACAGTGACCTGGCCATCACAGGTCGAGGCACTGGAGCAGGTCAGAGGCAGTAGCCACAGGACAGGCAGGGAATGGTGACTTCCTGGGAGCAGCATGGACCAGAAAGAGGCTGATTGGAAACCTCAGATCAGGCAGGGCTGATGAGGCAGGGAAGCACAGAGGGAAAGCTTTTGGCTCAGAAATGGGAGAGAGAGCCAGGTCCCATCCTTAAATGAAGAGCCTACGGTGGCCCTACATCCAGTCAAGCTTTTATTAGGAACAACGTCAAGGCAGTCTGGAAGGACTGGCCCAGCCACACCTAAGTAATCGGAGGGTGGACCAAGAGCTGGGGAGAGAGGACTGAGGGTGCTGTGAACACCCTTCCTCCCCTTAGCTGATATGTGTGTGGGGTATGCTACAGAAATAGGGTTGCCAGCTCTGGGGTGGGAAATACCTGGAGATTTTGAGGGGTGTAGCCAGGGGAAGCAAGGTTTGGAGAGGGGAGGGACCTCAGCTGGGTACAATGCTATAGAGTACACCCTCCAAAGCAGCCGTTTTTTCCAGGGGAACTGACCTTGGTCATCTGGAGAGCAACTGTAATAGCAGGAGATCTCCAGGTGCCACCTGGAGGTTGGCAACACTTTGCAGAAAGGAGGCACATTAAACTTGGGAGTTCAACCCACCAGGAAATGGCGTTTAATATTTTTTTATCCCTGGGGATGGAAGGCTTCATCACTGGGTTGTCTCCTTGCTAGGATTTCCAGCATGCCCACCACAGTGGATAGCCTCCCACCCCTGCCAGGTCTTCCCCACTCTGTCCATTCTCACAATGGGAGAAAAAAGTGGGGAGACAAAGCAACATCACTTCGGGCTTCTGTAGCTGTAATGTTCTAGGAATTTCCCTGATCTCTATGGGTCAGTGATCAGTGCAGTGCTCTAGGAACTCTTGGATATATACCATCAGGACGAGGAGAATTATCAATTTTTAATTTCCCCAGTAGGTCTAAAACTTCATCTCTGTTCACCTCAGTTTTTCAGACACCCTTCTTGAAAACAGGGGCTTACAAATCTAAATCCTTTCTTCTGGCAGCACTTTCTAATCCATGTATTAAGACCCCTGACCTATGGTTGTCTAGCTGGCACTGCACATGGAACCAGCAGCACCTCTGAGAGTGCTACCTTTGAGATCCTGGCCTTTAACTTTCTGCCTAGTAACCTGTTTTTGTTTTCCTCCAAAACCACATGACTACATTTCCTAATGTTGTTGGTACCCATGTGCACCATGACTGCCGACTCCTCCCCAGCACTATCGAACTATCTAGACAGTGTGTGATGTCCGCAACTTTCACAATGGGCAGGAAAGTCACCATGCAGTCAAAATGCCTGTCACAAACTCCACTCTCTATATTTCTATTGATCAAATCACCCATTACCAGAAGCCCACCTCCAGCCCACCTCCCAGGGATATTCTTGGGATAAGACGATATTTGTCCATTGCCAAGGAAGGGGTTTCTTCTAAAGGATCACATCTGTCCTAATTTTTTTCCTCCAGAACCACATGGCTACAATTCTTAATGTTGTTGGTGCCCATGTGCACCATGACTGCTGACTCCTCCCCAGCACAATCAGCCTATCTAAACAGAGTGTGATGTCCACGAGAGCCAGTTTGGTGTAGCAGTTAGGAGCACGTACTCTAATTTGGGAGTATCAGGTTTGAGTCTCCACTCAATCAAATCTCCTCCAGCTGCTGGTGTGACCTTAGGTCAGTCATGGCTCTCTCAGAGCTGTTCTCTCAAGAGCAATTCTCAAAAGAGCTCTCCCGTCAACCTTCTCTCTTCATTATTTTATTTTGGGGTATCCCTGCCAAGATCCACCATGGTAAAACCAGACCTACAAGGTCCTGCATTATTCCTTTCTGGAATCCTTTTAAAGCTATTTTCCCCTTCTTTGGGTCCAGTTTGAGTAACACTCTCCATTTGACTCTGTATTCTTGGCTCTGGATTGTTTTTCCCAGATCATAATACAATGTGAACAACCACGAAAGACAGGCAGAATCAGGTCACTTCAGAAGAAATAATCATTATATAGTTGCCACTAAAACTTACATTCGTGTTGCTTCAACCCCATGTGAGGAGCTGGAACACCAAATCTGAGTTGTTCTAAAGTATACCAGAGAACACCCTCTGAGCAACCACTAGGGCTGCCAAGTCCTCCGGTAGAGCGGGGGAAACACCGATTTTTAAAGCTTTCCCCCGCTTTTCCAAAATTGGCCACCGGGGGGACAAAATGGCTGCCAGCAGGGGAACCTTGGAGCCTGCCCTGCTGGCCTCTTGAACTTCTTAAAAGGGAAATTTCCCCTTTAAGAGCTGATCGAGCAAGACAGCCCCGCCCAGAGATTAAGGAGGGACTAAGCTCTTTCTACTGAAGGGCTTCCGTGCAAGGTTGCTGCTGGAGTAAGCTGCGTAAGGTGCTGGGGTCTGCGAGCTCTTTTCCTTCTCTGTCTCTCCCCCTCCCCCTCTTTCTTTTTGCTGTCTGCCTGTCCACTGTGGTTTTGTCAAAGGAATAAACTGTCACTTCCAAAGAGGTAAACATCACAAGGAGAGGTTGCCTGTAGAAGGTCTGGGAGTGGGATTGTTTAAAATGTCTTGTCGTGGCTGTTTGGGTCCCCCCAATCCTCATTTCCCTTCTGCAAATAAAAGTTGGGATTCCTCATTTTTATGCCAATTTTCTGTTTCTTTCAACCATGTCCCCCCCCCCCCCCCTCCGGCAATAAAAATCTGCATTTTTAAAAGCATTTGTACATCAAGTAACCGGTATTTTAAGTTAGGGATGGATCCAACTAGCTTTTCTGCTGGCGAAAAGGGGAGGACAAAGGTCCTCTTTAGCCACCAAAAAGCCTATGCTGGAGGGGGGGGGGGGAGAAGTTATGGGACTTACATGGACAACAGCTGGGTGAAATAAGGGCCAGAAATAAAGCCTGGGAATTGGGCAAGAGTAAGTGAAAAAGCTATCTGTCTGTCTGTCTGTCTCTCTCTCTCTGTCCCCATCCAGCAGAGGTCTATCAGTGGCTATTATAGCCACAAGGTCTAAATGGAACCCTTTGTCTGGGGCAGTGATGCTCTGAATTCTTGGTGCTTGGGGGGCAACCGTGGGAGAGCTTCTGGAGTTCTGGCCCCGCTGCTGGAACTCCTGAGGGCACCTGGTATTTTTGGCCACTGTTGTGACACAGAGTGTTGTACTGGATGGGCCGATCCACTGTGGCTTCTCTCCTGTTCTTATGATATGAAAATCATATTTAGCACTTGTGTAGCACTTAGGGCTTCATATTCTGCCGAGATGAGGAAGGATTCAGTAGGGCCGTTGCTCAGTGATAGAGCATCTGCTTGACATGCAGGAGGTATCAGCCTCTTCAGCTAAAAAAGGATCAGGTAATAGGTGACATTAAAGATCTCAGCCTGAGACCCTGGAGAGCCACTACCAGTCTGAGTAGTCAATACTGACTTTGATGGACCAATGACCTGATTCAGTATTAGGAAACTTCATGAGTTCATGTGTCAGCATGTGGAAGCAACATCACAGGATGTGACATCACAAAATGATGTCACTTCCTTTCTCCTGGCTCCACCCCCAAAGTCTCCTGGCTCCACCCCCAAAGTCCCCAGATATTTCCCAAGTTGGACTTGGCAGCCCTAGCAACCACACACCAAATGCCTTCTCTATGCTACGGATATACATTTGGTCTCCAGAACAGAGGATGAAGTTTTTAGACACCGCCACCTTTATTAATTAGCCACTGCTACTTTTGTGGTTTGAGTCTTGTGCCATCTGGCTACTCAAAGCACAATCAGAAATGAAATCATGACTGTCGCTTCTGTGTGCAGGTGCATTTCCCTAAGATAAAGTACAATTTACCAAAACAATATTCTTTTCAGCCTGTGTCTCCATGATCGGATTTTGAGATTATCCCTTAGTACAATTGGAGATGCTTTCTGGCTTTAGGGTTGCACAAATAAAGGCAAGCAAACAGTCATTCATACTAATGAGCCTCTTCTAATCAGTTAGCAGTAGTCTGTGTGTGGGAAGCTGGCTGGATACAGATGCATCGGTGCCTTGTGTGAGGTGAGCTAAAGCAAACAGCAAAAAAAAAAAAAAGAGCCCCCCCCCAATGAAACCTCAGATTAAACCTTAATCAATTTCTGTAGAGAATGCTAAGCGGATATGAAGCATCTAATTGCATCAAATTCCATTCCAGATCCTTGTGCAGTCAAAAAATTTCCTGCAGTATGAAAATAAGTAAATATTTGATCTAGCTTGCCAACTAGCTTGAGAAAAAGGAAAAGCTGCACATTGCCTGTTGAAGTCTTTTTTAGACAGGGACAGAAGATCCAATTGCACAGTGCTAACTGTAATCAGAATATGCTAGGAACAGCCTCAGCAAAGGCCATATATTAGCAACGGATCACGTTGTAATTAGATCACTTCTGGACATGTTTGCTTTTTAAAAAAACTCTTGAAGGAAGGTTGGAATTTTTCTGAGTCTCTCCCCCTCCCCCAAGATTGTTTGGAAAACCAAGCCTGACAGTCTTGTAAACCAGCGTGATGTTTCTGAACTTTTATAGGGATCTATGAGAAAAAAATAAGTGGACTATTTTGCTGACTGTGTGTGATAGACTGTTGGACAGGGTAACCAGAGGGAAAATGACTGCAAATGCTTCCAGCAGATGTTTAAAGTACCATTTTCTGAGGTTGCCACCTTCAGGCCAGGAAGTTTCTCCCAACACAAAGAGACTTACACAGGAAATAGCCATCTTGGCATTTTAACCAGAGACTTGTCTTCTCAAGTCGGACTGGGGGCAGGGATCCCATTGCTGGCCTTCGGGGGAGTGCCACTGGTGCCAGCGCTGAGGAGTGCTCTGGATGCACTGGAGTCTGGGAGTGCTCCTGGATGCCTCCCTAACCACGGAGGCCCAGGTAGCAGCCACTGCCAAGGCAGCCTTTTACCATCTACAGCTGATTAGGCAGTTGGTTCCCTTCCTTGAACACAATGATCTGGGGACAGTGATCCACACAATGGTCACCTCGAGGTTAGACTACTGTAATGCTCTCTACATGGGGCTGCCCTTGTCTCAGCTCTGGAGGCTGCAGCTAGTGCAGAATGCTGTGGCCAGGTTGTTGATGGGCCTTTTGGTGAGAGACCACATCCAGCCTGTGCTGAGGGCGCTGCACCAGCTGCCTATAGTGTACCAGATCCGGTTCAAGGTGCTGGTTTTAACCTTTAAAGCCCTATATGGTCAGGAGCTTAACTACCTTGTCAGTATTAGAGACTCATAAATAGTGAGCACAAGCTATGCTGTCAGCTAGATCGCAGCTAACAGATTCACAGTGAGTCAAGTGACTGAGCAAGGTAGAACTGGCAGGAACAAGTCCAGACCTGCTCTGTAAGCCATGACTGCACAATAGTGGGACTAGTCAAACTGTATATAGCTAATGTATAATATGTAGTAAAATGCTTTTCCTTCTGTATGAGTGCCTGGCGAAGCACCCTGTTGGTGGAGTTAACCAAGTCACTTGTAAATAAATGTACATACACTGTGCATAGTGTCGTCTCGTCTATTGAAGTCTTCAACCTCTGCTGGTGCTGTTCAGCACAAAACCACATTAACATTAAACATTAAACCACATTAACATTAAACCACATTAAGGGACCGCCTTTCCCCGTATATACCCCAGAGAGCACTGCGGTCAGGCACCCAACACCGCCTGACTCTCCCTGGCCCTAGGGAGGCCAGGCTGGCAACTACCAGGAACAGGGCCTTCTCAGTGGTGGCTCTCTACTGGTGGAATGAGCTCCCAGAGAACATCAGGGCCCCGCGGGACCTTTTGCAGTTCCGCAGAGCCTGCAAAGCAGAGCTCTTCCGCCCGGCCTTTGGAGCTGCCACTGGAGGGAATGGCCATTAATACGGCTTGGTACATCTTGTTGGCCTGATACATCTGCAGTGGAAGTCTCCTGGCTGGGAATATATAGGATGCTGTTCCTGGTGTTAGATTTTGTTTTTGCTGCCATTTTCTGCCGTCATCTTTTATGTTTTATTGTTCTGCTATATTTATATATGGATGTGATTTTAATTGTGTATGTTTTTGTTTTATGTTGTTAGCCACCTAGAGCCAGCCTGTGCTGGATAGGCAGGGTACAAGTTCAAATCAATCAATCAATCAATCACAGTATGTGCTCTCTACATGTAGCAGGCCAACCCCTCCCCCCTACAACATCTTCTCGTTTGGCACATCAAAGGATCTTCTCACAGGGATGCAAAGACAACAGCAGGACATTTCCTGGAAGAACCGGTTTTGGCTGCCCAAGGCCCTACCTTCATCTAAAAGACAATGCTCCTAGCCGATGATGTCAGCTTTTGGTCCTAAGTATCTCTCTGACCATCAGGTAGAATCAAATGCTGACCACTCCTCCTAACCTCTCTTCCACTGGACAAGAACTAGTGGGTGGACTCTCTAAGGGTGGTCTCAGGACAGGCATCTGGCCAAGCCTGCCCCCAGAGACCACCTCCCACCCCCCAAATAAAGGAAAGTTCCCAGAACTCCTCTCTCTCTTACATCGCCGGCTCTCTCTTGCATCACTCCCTTGCTTCTCTCTCTCTCCCTCTCTGTCTCTCACCACACTCTGACCCTACCATGGCTCCTGGTTCACTCCCCCCAATTTCATATAAACTCACCTTGTTTCTCCAGCAGGACCACACCAACTCTCTCTGCACAGGTAAATATAGTATACCAATGGTTTCCTAATAATGCAACCGTCCCTTTTATTCTATCTGACTTCCTAGAACTGTATGAATGTGTGAACATTTCTGTAACACTTGAATAAGCTACCTTTTATTCTTTAAGTAAAAGAAAACCTTTTATACTGATAACAGTCTCCTTGTCAATTCCTTGGTTTGTCTGGAAGAGATGCAGCCTCTGTATATACAGGTGCTGATCCTTAACGCCTACTGCTGATAATTAAGAGCTAATATTCCCCCTATAGTGATAACATAATAGAGCAGTCAGGCTAACAGATTGGTGGAAACGCGGGCAGCACCCTGAATGCCTGAATACACACTAGTGCACATGTGTGTTCGGCCGCTCAGACGTGGAGGCAAACCCTTTTCCAGACTTGTCAGGATGGACTTGGAAGGTGGTGTGTGTTTGTGTGTGTGTGGCTCTAGCCAGCAATCTATCATGGGCGGCTTTTCCTCTCTCATAAAATTGGAAGTAGGTGAGATGCAGAGAAGATCTGGCATCAACAGCATTAGCAGCTGCCAAGTCCTCCTCTTTGAAGCATTTAGTGGATTATTCTTAGCATACTCAAAAGTGACTAACCCATTTGGGAGCCTGATAAATGGAGGTCCCCTAATACTTTGCTTAGTCTATTAAAAGTACAACACTGGGAACTCTCCCCGCCCTGCCACCCTGCAGGCTTCCCAGCAAAAAGAACACTTCTGAGTCTGCTCAGAAGAGTTGAGGAACTTGAGGTCCTGACAGCTACTGAAATCCTCCATACTAAAAACAAAATCCAGATTTCAAAATCTTTCTAGCTCTGGCAAGCTTTAAACACATGAAGACAGAAACACTAAGGTGACATCAACATAACAAGTACATTCTTACGCTGACGTTCTTAAAGAGTTTTGTCTGTGGCTAGAAAAGAGAGAGGAGGGAAAACCTGACTCCCAAAGGCTAGCTAGAGGAGCAAGAATCTGGGCCTCTTATCTCCAAGCAAGCTCTCCATCACTACCAGTTGCAGTTCTTTGGACCATGACCAGAAAATACTGATTATTTGAGGTCATCTGCTCCATTCCAATGTTTTCCAAAGGCTGCAAAAACCAAACAACTTCATAAACATTTTTTTCTTTTCTTAAAAAAACCCATAAAATATTAAAACATTGACATTAAGTTGGCAGAGGACAAGGAAAAGAAAAGAAAAGAAACTCGGCCTAGTCCAAGGACCATCCTGGAAGAGGTACAGGAGGCTACAGAAGAACAGATAGATTACAAAGCAATTACTGATATCTGATATGCCTCCATCATCTTTTCCCTCTATATCCCACCCCAAGCACTCTGGTTTCAAGGCATTTCCCTGGTAACCCTAAAGGCCACTGTTCTGATTTATGAAAAAACAAAATGTAGAAAACTAGGTAACAACAAGGCACATTTGCTGGTCCCATATTTTTCTCCCCCCAGCTAAGCTGAGGCCAGCAGGGATTTTAGTTGTAAAGCTGGCTAAATAAGTTAGCAAGGAATATTACAGATGAAGCAAGTAGGAGATCTGAATGTTCTTCATCCCTCTCTCTCAGAAGAGAAGGCCTGGATAGGACTTTGGACACTCACCAATTAACACTGGACTATTAAGAAATGTTAATATATCACATGTGGCCATGAGTAGTGTAATGTATGTAAGGGTGGTTGCCGTGTCCAGACACGTCCAGACACACAGGGCCAGGCCAGCTACCTGAACTTGAGTCTGGCAGAACAATAGCTGGCCGGATTGTAACTTGCCACCAATTGAGCGCCTAGGTTCCCCGAAGGAACCTATGACATGTAACCACAATCATAAAGTCCTATCGGGACATTTGGGTGAGGTCGGAGGTGTGGCTCCAACCGGAATAAAAGAGGGCTCCTGAGCCCAGGTAGGCATGCCTCATCTGACCACCCAAATAAAGAGCTTGCTATGAAATCACTTCTCCTGGTCTCCCGACTCTGGTACTTTTCAAGTAGTAAGTGCATCTTCTTTGCATGAAGAAGGTCTCAGGTTCAATACCTGGCATGCATCATCATCGTTATTGTCATTGTAATTGTTGTTGTTGTGATTGACCATCCAGGACCCACACAGGATGCACTCTGGATTACCACGAACCAGCCTGCCATCATATTCTAAAATGGTTTTAAACTGAGTTTAAATTGTATATTTTAATACTGTTTTTATTGTGAAATGACCTGTTGTGACCCATCCTGAGCCTGCTAGTGGAGGAGGGTGGAATATAAATCAAATCAAATAAATAAAATAAATAAACAACAATGATGATGATGATAATGATGATGATGACAACGACGATGAGACACCTGGACATTCTGGACACTGAGCAAATAACACCAGCTCAGCTCCAGAAGACAGTGTTGCTTGGAACAACAAAAATCTTGTGAAGATACATCTGCAATTCCCAAGAACTTGGCTAGATGTCAAATTACAGAACACCATCTACCAGTCAAATAACTGACTGTAACAATCCATGAGGATGATGAGAAGGAGGAGATAGGATAGTAGGGGATGTGAAAGACCTCCACTTGAGATCCTGGAGGTCTCCTGCCAATCAAAGCAGACACTACTGATTTTGAAAGACCAATGGTCTGACTCAAGATAAGGCAGCTTCATGTGTTCGTTAAAAAAAAAAAGACATGGGTTCTCTTGCACTGAATGTGAAATTGTTTGATGGCATGTGAAATATAGTGGTTTCTATGTCAAAAGGGTATGAGAATTAAAAAAAAACATTGCTAAAGGAAATCAGCACTGTGGGAAAGTACAGGTCACAGGCTGTTATCTCAGACTCACATAGTTACTTTTTGCTCTTTTCATGTTTGTTGTATAGCATTTAAAATTTAGGTGCATTTGGGGAAAACATTGATGCAACTGAGTCCATGATACCAGTTTAGAGGTGTTACACCACACAAAAGCCCATTTTCCATGTTGCACTTTAGGCTTCATGAGATGAGGCTTAAGGGAACAATGAAATATTCATTTTTGGCATAATGGAAAACAATCCAGCATGCAAAGAAAAATGACTCCAAAATGGCTTACGTATCCAAGGTTAATAGCATAATGTTGTAAAAATGTATTTAACAGTGTCCTTTTAAATGTGGCCATTTTCTCACCTTCTGTACTACACATTAGAGCTTCCAAAAAGCCAATTAAAGTGCACTTTATTCTTTTTTAGTAATGTCTAAAAATTGGGTACTTTAAGTGTGTAAAACAAAATACCTCTTATTATTTGAGAGCTTTTTAATGCAGACTTGTGCCCATTAAAAATACATTTAAAAATGAAAGCATCATTTAGGTTTCAAGCTGTCTCAGGGAAAAGCAAAAGGTACAAACACAGAAGCAGAAAACTGTAGAACAGTTTTCAACACTTTTCTATAGTACGTGTGTTGACTGAAAAACAAAATCTGTGTTTTAAGATTTGCGCAATTTGGTGCCTTACATGTGTTTGATCACCTGCAGATGTTCTTCAAAGTAGAGCTTCAAGAGAACAATTTTACTGCTTTTTTCCCCCTAAGAACTGAAGGTTCTTGGCCAACTGTTAAACATTTGCGGATGAATTTTGATGCTCTGAACCTTTCAGGTTTTTTTATGGTACTGTTTTACAGATTTTTTTAAAAAATATACTTCTATGTATAGACTTTTAAAGCAGGCAACTGGGAGATCAAAACAAAATTTCCCTGTTTGGAGGCTAAACATGCATCAGTTGGGTAAACACCAGAAAGAAAGCATTTGGAAAGATGGAGAGAGACAGTATGCCAAGTCTGATCAGCCTTAAGACTAGGACTTTTGCAACTGCTGAAGGGACAAATATTTCTAGAAACTAACTCCTTCTTTGGCTTATTACACACCAGTGTTTTCTCTCACTCTTGTTGTACAACTCTGTTGGGTTTTCTTTTTCATTCTGCATTGACACCCCCCCCCCACACACACACACACCCACTTCAGAGCTCAGCTCGCTCTCTGGTCACTGTTTCCCTGAGTTTTGTGAGAGTGGTTTTGTGCCAATTTTTCACTTGTTTTGCTTCTGAGCTGAAGGTAATTCAAAAGCACACAGATTCACCTGGATTTTCCCCTACCCATTTGCTGTTCCTCAAAGGTCACTCCCATCCATATCAAGGTTGTTCTGCCCACTCTGTACTTTCTGCCATTCATTGGTGTACAACCTCCATTGATTACTTTTTCCCTCATTGTTTTACTTTGAATCTAGGTATGAGCCTAGTGATATGAGACTATCGCTAGTCTCAGATCGCTGGGGGGGGGGAATGACAGGGAGAAACGTGTGATTTTCTGGCAGCTCTGTGAGAAGACTCTTCACAAGCTCTGAAAGTGGGGAGAGAAAGCCCAGCATCAGGTCATGTGCCACCAATAAAGCCCAGCAGTGAGCACCACAGCTGCTGCCAATGTTCAGTTGGTGGCCATGGGATAAATAGGAAGAAAGGTTTAACCCAGCCAGCTGAGTATCTCAAAATACCCAGCAAGCCTCCTGAGTGCTTTGGTCACAAGTTCTCCCTTTTTATTCTGGCAGCAAACTGGATTAACATAATTTGTATCCATCAAGTGGGGAAATGCCTCCAAGCTCCTTTTTGGAAATCAACTGGGGCGTCATGCTGGAGGGTTTCTCTCTCTCTCTCTCCCACCCACCCCCACCCATCTCCCCTCTTCTCCCTTCTCTTTCTCCACCTTCTTGCCTATGAGTGCATGTAGACCTGGCATTCCAGTGCACTGTCTTGCATATGGTGGGTTTAAATTATATAGTATGAGACTAGCAATAAAATATTAATTTAAACCCACCATATTGTCACACGAGTCGCTGGACTCCGCCTCACTCCCACTGGACTCACTGGCTACGCCTTGCGCCGCCACCTTGTCCCCATCACCCCTTGGCAGCCAGGGTCTCAGATGTGGCCAAGGAGGGGAGGATTACCACTCCCTCTCCACCTGGCCTCCTGGTGGGATCTCTCTCTCTCTCTCTCAGGCTTTATCCACTCCCAGGCTTATCCTCTTCGGCCCCTGCTGGCTGCCTTCCTTTTATGCCTCTCCCTCCCATCACCTCCCTCTCCCAAGTCCACTCCCTCTAGCCCCGCCCCCTTCTTAGCTCCAGACACTGCCGATCGGCTGCTTCCGGGTCCGCCTTGCTTCCCTGTCCCCACTGCCGGGTGGGGAGCTCGTGGCTGTCTCTGGGCTCTTGCGCTGGTCCTATCCCTCTCCCCTCTTCGCTGCAGCTGCCTGTTTCCCTGGCTGGTGTCCGCGGCTGCTCCTGGGGCCTCACTGCTGTCCTGCGCTCCGCTGGGGCCCTGCTGGGTAACTCCCCCCCCGCCGCCTCGTCTTGGCCCACTGCGGCCCCAGGCTGAGGCGCTGGCAATGCCACACCGCTCCCGGCTGCCCCGCTGCCCCTCAGATGATGCCGGCATCCAGGATTCCTCGGCCCCGGGACCCCCGCAGCTGGCCGCGCACCGGCCGAGCCCCGGCTCCTCCGCGGCTGTTTCTGTGGTGCTGGTAAGTCCGGGGGCCGTGCCGAGGGGAGCTGGGGGACTTTGTAGGTGGTCATCGTCGCCTCCCGGCCCTGGGTGAGTCCTGCGATTGGGATACATATGCAAGACAGTGCACAGGAATGCCAGATCTACATGCACTCATGGGCAAGAAGCCGGAGATATATATATATCTTACAAGGAAAACAATTTTAAAATATTCAAAATGGCATTTGTGAGGCAGTGAAAGAGGGGGATGGCAGAGGGTAGTAACTTTTTCCCCATTTTTCACAGTGGCTGATAACAAGAGAATCCACTAGAGCATGGGTGGCCAAACTGTGGCTCCGGAGCCACAGGCAGCTCTTTCACACATATTGTGTAGCTCCTGGAAGGGCAGCTGGGGAAGCAAAAGGGAGGCATGTCTCCCTTATCAGTCTTCCCTTCTCCAGCCAGTGTTCCCCTCCCTAGGTAAGCTTGAGGCAGGGGGGAACAGAGAAAGAAAGCAACTTTAAAGAATTCTCAAAGCACCCTCCCCCATGCCAACGAATATCATTGGACAAATAAACATCATTATCAATATATATTTTACCCCTTTTGTTTTTATTTTTGGCAGTCTCATTTAATCTTAATAAAAAAACAAATTTGCATATTTTTCAATTAAAAATGTATGTGATATTTGTTTATGTCTTGTGGCTCTCAAACATTCAACGTCTATTCTGTGGCTCTTATGTTAAGCAAGCTTGGCCACCCCTGCACTAGAGCTTGGCAGTAAGAAAAGGGAGCTTCACAGCTGCTCTAGTCAATTTCAAAAATAGTTTTGTCAATTTCAGGATTTTTTAAAAACTTTGCCTGTGTTCCTCTTTGTGTTCCCTTTCATTCAATGAACTGAACCACATGGATTTAAATGAAAGGTGGTTACTTGATGCTAATGCACAACTGCAATAGGGCAACTGCATAAATTAAAAAACAAACGAACAAAACTTTGGACGCTACCCTTCTCATGTCAATTAGGAAATAAAACTATGTTTTTTGGTTGTAGTTGCAGAATAAATACACCAGAGAAAAAAGAATGGTGTGTCCAGTAGGCATAGAATCCAAAGTCAAGCTGCTCGGATTCTCTGCAGTAAGCTGTGCAAGCATAATAGGCCTTTCTCTTTCACAAGTACGGGGAGGTGGGGGGGTGGCAAACCTTTTCTTACCCACAGACAGTCCCCCAAAATTAAACAACTCCTATCACACACAATAATACAGCATCTAATTTAAATATGGACACTGGTACCAGAGCTTGCAGTAAAACCAGATGCCAACTTTGTTGCCACATACACCCAGACAGCACAATCACTGGACATAAAAACACCAACTACACCATCTACAGGCTCTTCCATTTGCTTATCTTCTAATGTTGCATATGTTGCAGATGACATTAAATGTCAACAGTGCTCTTCAGTTCTCTACATAGGTCAAACCCTATGCCAAAGGATAAATGGACACAAATCTGGCATAAAAAATTGCAAAACTGAAAAACCTGTAGAAGACTTCAGCCTTCCAGGACATTCAATGGGGGACCTCAAAGTAGCTGTTTTATTGCACTGCTTTACGGCAGATTGCTGAGTTTCAAGTTATCACAACACTTAGGGAAATTGAACCCCCAGGGCTTAATAGAGACATTGGTTTCTTGTCTCACTACACATGCTAAGATCATTCAGCTCTCACATCTGTCTGAAAACTCCTTTATTATGCTGTATGCTAATTTGCTGCTATTAATAGGTGCTAATTTGCTGCTATTAATAGGTGTTACCAATCACCTCCATCCACTCTTAGCTATATTTACTGCACAGTTACTCCTTACTCGCTACTTATATGTAATGGTTGATTACTTCTGTTTCAATGTATCTGAAGAAGTGTGTGCACAAAAAAGCTTATACCCACAGTAAAACTTTGTTGGTCTTAAAGGTGCTACAGGACTCAATTTTGTTCTGTAACTCCATCTTGCTGATTACCTATTGAGGAGGGAATTTATTGCCAGCTATTAGCTCTTTAACTCTTTACTATTTTTGGTAAACATTTTCAGCAGCATTAGAACTTGCTGTACCATTTGACAATGTTAGAGTAATTACTATGAATCTGTTCACCTTCTTAGAAAACACTGCCCTCATGCTAAACGGATATAATTTGCCTTTAATGACCTCAGCACCATCTTGGCTATCCAGCAGTGCTGTACTGTCACATTCATTACTGTTGGGAGCTTACCCTCTGATCATTGAGGTTCAATTCACTATACATAATAAAAATAAATGATAATTTTTCTTAATTACTGTAGAGATTTCCTTCAATGGCTGTTAATGACTCTACTGAATCAGTCTACCAGGATTTGGAGGAGGTGACCCACCCAGCTTGGAGCCTATTTAGATCATCCCAAGCAGTGAGGAATCTCTGTACAAAAAACAAAACAAAACAATAAAAGCCAGAGACCAGAAAGAAGGGTAAAGACAGATACGTTTCCTATACAGAGGATGTTTCTCATATGGAGGAGCATTCAGTCACAAAAGCACCCATGTGTAATTCTCCTGAAACAGTTGTGAATCTAGCTGAATTGTTCTTACACATGCAGGTTTCTGTAAAAACTCCTCCGGGTCATTAACTGGGGGAGGGCACAGCAACTTGCAGGAAGGCCTGTTTTTTCTTCCGTCATCCTTCCATTTCTCTACTGTTCACATTCTCTAAAAAGTGCTGTAAGTGGCTTCTGATGCTTCTGCAAACTTCCATGCAGGGTGACGTGGAAAGGATGAGTGAAATACAGACATAAACCTGAGAAAAGAATCCATGAAATAAAACAGATCCCTTGAACCCTGAGAGACAATTTCACAATCTCTAAATTATGGTTTAACCCACAATCTCACAAGGCACCTAAATTATCCATTTATCTTTCCCCCCTACTGGATTTCTGCTGAAAGACACAGCATTAAACAAGAAGCAACATCTATAGCCCTAATCTCATCTGTCACCCTGCAGAAACAAGGACAACACCAACAATAAGGCAGAAGACGCTACTGGCTCTGAAAGATGCCACTTAAACAAACTCTACAAGACACCATGCAATCTGAGTAAACTGCTTTTAGCTAGGGATTATATGGCAACTGAAAAGGGATTTCGTGCCTATTTCTCTTAGAATTTACAAGAAGGGGGGACCTGTGATACTTGCAGGGGGGAGAAGCTGACAGCCACTCGGGCCGCCGCTTCTCCCGCTCCCCGCTCTTGTGCACGGCCTACTTGGCCATGCTTCTCCCGCCCCCCCCCCCCTTATGCGTGGCCTGAGTGGCTGACAGCCACTCGGGCTGCGCTTCTCTTCCCCCCCCCCCCCCCCCCGCTCTTGTGTATGGCCCGAGTGGCTTCTCGACCCCGCTCTTGTGTATGGCCCGAGTGGCTTCTCGACCCCACTTCTCCACCCCGCTCTTGTGTACGGCCCGAGTGGCTGACAGCTACTCAGGCTGCGCTTCTCCTGCCCCCGCCCACACTCTTCTGCGCGGCCCACACTTCTCCCCCCCATTCTTGTGTACGGCCCAAGTAGCTGACAGCCACTCGGGCTGCGCTTCTCCCCCCCCCTGCTCTTGTGCACGGCCCAAATGGCTAACAGCTACTCGGGCCACCGCTTCTCCCCCCCACTCTTGTTTACGGCCCAAGTGGCTGTCAGCCACTCGGGCCGCACTTTTCCTGCCCCTCACTTCTCCCCCCGCTCTTGTGTATGGCCCAAGTGGCTGTCAGCCACTCGGGCTGTCACTTCTCCCGCCCACCCCCTGGCACCAGCAGCAGCCTCCCAACTGCGGCCGCCGCAGTTCCCAGAGCGTTCCCAGATTTAAATATCCCCCTGAAAGTTTTTTAAAGTTTTAAGATTTTTCTACACAGGTGGGGAGTCCCCCACATGTGTAGGAAAATCTCCCTGCCCCCCAGGTGCCCCCCATGTGGATTTAGATATTCGCACGCAGGGGAGCACTTGGGAATTAGATATATAGATGTTAGGATGTGAACTGAGGGCTAGAGTTTTAGCTCCTGCAATTAGGTAACCTTCATATTCCTAATTCCACTTGCTGAGCATCTGCCTGATGAGACCAGATACTCGAAGCCAGTGGTGCCCAACTAGCTTGTGCATCCCATGGAAGAGCAAGGGAAAGCCTGTGAAGATGTGCTATAGGCCTTTAAAAAAAACCCTTTATCTCATAGGATTTTTCTTTGTGCTGTTGACACTACAGCAGTAATAAGAAAGGCCATACTTGTTGCAGAGAATAAACAGACCTTCAGTTTGAAGGGACAATCCACAGTCACTGTAATATATGTTCCCATTAGTTGCCACCTAGTGGCCAAGTGGCAGATACCATTTTTGTTGAACAGCCACTCTAGGCATATTCCTAGGAAAGGAGGAATTGGGTGTAGGCCTCTTTCAAGACAAATGCTTGATTGACACTTTGTGAGCTACAGCTCAAATAAAGCAGATACATGCCATTGATTTGCTAGTGTGGACTCCAAACTTTGCAGTTATACATGGGCAGATCTAAGCTTCCCCTGTTCAAGGGATTAGCCCTGGCTACGAAACAGATTTGAGATCTAAATTCTGCCTCGGATTAAGTCTCTTAATCTTGTAAATCTAAAATGCTTTTTTATTATTGACTTAAAAAAAAATCGCTGCAACATACACCTAGATCTTGCCAAGATAGGAATAAAAAGGTCCTGGCCCACAGAGGTTACAATGGAGTGAGAATCTCACTCAGGACTGAAGGACCATTCTATTGACACTACGCATATTTCTATTGTGACAACAACATAAGGTGCACATAAGACCTTGTGCGCTTTCAGTAAGGTATCTTGCTAATTGCCATCTCTCTTGCTGCTCAGAACATAATGCTAAATTCACACCCTGCCAGAGAGAAACCAGGAACACCAGAAATAATTTATAGAAACACAGCTTGATGTGGAAATGAATCGCTTAGTATGAAACAAAATGTGGGAAGTGAACTGAGAATTATTTATCTGGGTTAAAAATGCAACCATAATTAAAATATCCCATAGCATTTATATCCAAATGAAACAAAATCCCTGTGGAAAACGAATCAGCCCAAATGCTATGACAGCTTCTCACTAATATTTACATTTACAACATGCACTAATATTTACAAAGATAGAACTAATAAAATCTCATGACCAAAACATGTGTTGATTTCTTATGCAGAGATCAGAAAAGGGGATGGAATTTCTGCCATAGCATATACAGAACTGTTCAAACCTTTAGATTTACTACACTATGGGTGCTGCCTTATTCTGGTAAAGACTGTAGGGAGCTGTCATGGTCCACAGAAAACTGCCTAAAACACAAGTAGTATAAGACCTTTTCCTTAGTCCTAAAAGTGGGCACAGGATACTTTACAGTTAACAACATTTGGTACCCAATGCATATTTTGACAACCAGGGCTGGTTCCTTCCTCCCTCCCTTCCTTCCTTCCTTCCTTCCTTCCTCCCTCCCTCCCTCCCTCCCTCCCTCCCTGTAGCGAGAACTCTCAAGAGCGAAATGAAGTTTTCAATCTGTATACTAAAAACTCATGAACTTTAAAACAATTTTTAAATAATTTTGTCCAAGAGGTTCTAGCAATATCTTCATGAGCATCCCCCAGGTATCCATTCATGCCATTATGAAAAACAGAACAATAGATTTGCTAGGCATTGATGTGGCCACTTATTGTAAAATGCTTGAGTGTGGGTAAGAACAGTCATTATCATCCTCCCATCCACAATCACTGCCTGGCCTGGCTGATTTCTCAGTCTTTCTCTAACAGAACTTCTTCTGGGCCACAGGCTTTAAGCCAGGGTCTAAAAGCCAGGGACCAAGATCTCCTTGGCTCACATCCCTGGCCATCCCTAGGCTAAACACCTCAACAGAGGAGAAACAGAAGTTTGCTCCAGATTTCAAACAGCTTGCAAAGGGATATGCCAAATTTCCCACCACTGTATTCGAAAGATTCCTTCAACATTAGCAAATGTTGCTCATATCCAGGGGTCCTTTCATAGAAAAAGAGCTGCAGGAGCTCATTAGCATAACTCATTAGCATAACTCATTAGCATATGCCACGTCCCCTGACATCACCAGAGGTATGTCAGAAAGGGAATGTCAGTTTCAGCCCCATTATACCCTATGGGCCATTGAAATCAATGGCAAAAACTCATAGGGTATATGAGCGACTGGAGGAAAGGGGATTTGAGGGAGAGGCTCCAAACTTGTAGGGTAGCTGCTGGAGCCTCTCCTTGAAATACCCACCAAGTTTCAAGAAGATTGGACCATGGGGTCCAATTCTATGGGCCCCCAAACAGGTTGTCCCATCCCCTCCATTGTTCTCTATGATGGGAAAAAATGTTACCTTTTTTTCTACCATAGAGAACAATGGAGGGAATGGGAACAACCTGTTTGGGGGCCCATAGAATTGGACCCCCTGGTCCAATCTTCTTGAAACTTGGTGGGTATTTGGGGGAGAGGTCCCAGCAGCTACCCTACAAGTTTGGAGCCTCTCCTTCAAACCCCCTCCCCTCCAGTTGCTTTTAAAGTTAACACCAAATTTCGGTGGCAATTCGGCAGCAGGCTGAATCAGATTCTCTAATCTGATTTGGCCCATGGCTGCCCTAGTGGCCACTCCTGAGCTGGTGGAGCTTTGCTCCGCCTCGCTCTGGCCCCAACGGACCCCTGCTCATATCTCATATCCCAGTGAGAATCACTACAAAGAATCCCCAAGCTGCTACTTATCCCTCCCCCTTGTCTTCTTTCTGCACCGAAATGCTACTGATAGACAATGTGTCTTGGTTAATTCGTCACAGCTTCCTGTGACATGGCACTAACAAATTAGCTTAGACTTCATTCCACTGTTATCTCCTATGGTGCATGTTGCTTTATTATACACCTGTGCCCTTTCTGGTGCATCTCTCCCCACTTGAAACCAAGCAGACATCTGCCTATGACAAACACATTGCACTTATACACTGTCAACAGTTACTCAGAGAGAACCTTTTCTCATATGCAAGCTGAAGGTTTAGCTTCATAAACTTCTGCTCCTTGATTTAAAAACTGTCTTCACAAGTAAAGGCTTTGCTTTAAATTTATCACAACGATCTGTTACACCACAATTTCCATATTTTTGTTTTTATACCAGCCACACTACAAAAGGGAGCACTCTGCTTCTTGCATGAAAAGAGAGATTATAAGCATAGACAGGTTGCAGTCACATGTGCCAGATAAAGGGGGGAGGGAGTGAGCCTGTTTCCTCTGGTGGAATTTGATCCGCAGTTGCAAGATCACACCTCCCTTTGAAGCTGTGGGTGCAGCCCGTCAGTGTGTGATCAGACCCAACTGCGGGTGAGTTGTTTTTTGCTGTGTGTTTCCCATACACTTAAATGAGGAATCGATGAATCACACCTCTGCTCTGAGGGCTCCCTATGGGGTTTGCGATGATGCACATACTGCGAAGGGGGGGGAAACAACAAGACAGAGTTGGGATGGCCTGATCAGATCATCCCAACACCATGAGAGTGTGCTGGAGCGACCAGACAGGGGAAAGTCCACCTGTGGCCCGTCACAACCTGTTTACTACCAGATTTCCCCCAGTGTCTTTTAACTCCGCTTCTTCAGTGAAGCAAAACAGGTTGCCGATGGCTGAAGAATGCTTCACAGATGTTGTCTGATCACTCCCTTTAAATCCACCCGGCATTCGTGCCTATGTCAGGTCTACTGGTGTGTATGATCACAGCTACAATAAATTTAATTAAGACCAGACTAGCCTGACCTCATCAGATCTTGGAGGATATGTATGGCTATCCCTGGTGAGTACTTGCTTGGGAACCACCAAGGAAGTCCAGAGTTGCTCTGAAGGGGCAGGCAATAGAAAGCCACCTGTTTATCTCTTGCCTTGAAAGCCCTATTGGGTATTCATAAGTTGGCTGCAACTTGATAGCACTTCCCTCCACCATTCTTAGGCTACTTTTCCTTCCTTTAATTTGCTTAGCTTGCAGGAAGTCCCAGGTCCAATCCCTGGCATCTTATGGATCAGGTAGTAGGTAATGGAAGAGAACTCTTCATGAAACCTTAGAGAGAGTCAATGCCAGCCTTGAGTGTGTGTGTGTTTTTTTTAAAAAAAACTTTTTTATTTACATCATTTATAGTCTGCTTTTTTTCGCTGGGACTCAACATGGATTACACAGAGTGAGTCAATATAATCAATAGGATGGGATATTCAATAAACAATAAAATAGAATTTGTGTTGTAGAACCAACCAGATTTTTTTTTAAAAAAAAGAAAGAACTGAGGCAAAGTAAAGTTTTAACACAGCACCTTAAACAATGCAAAATTACACAGCAGGATTCCATTTACAGTCAACTGTATCCAGTAGTATAGACCACAGTCCCTAATACAAGTAACTTTGTAAATCACTTTGTACGGTGCTATCCTATTGCCTGTATTTAAAAGACCTCTTGAATAATTAAGTTTTGCACAGTTTGCAGATTACCAGGAAAGTGGGAGCCTTCCTGACCTCCTCAGGCAGACTATTCCACAATGTGGGGGCTACAACAGCAACAGCACATGTATGGGCAGTTGCTGATTTTGCCCATCTGCAGGTTGGTACCAGCAGAACACCCTGCTCAGATGAGTGAAGCTGTCATGGTGAAGGCATAGAGGGAGAGACAGTCTTGCAGATATGGAGGACCAAAGCCATGAACAGCTTCATATGTGATAGCCAATACTTTAAACTGTAAGTCCAGTAGCCGATGGACAGCCAGTGGAGTGACTGCAGAATGGTAGTCAAAGACAATACTAACTTTAATGGATCAAAGGTCTGAATCAATACTAGGCAGCTTCATGTGCTTTTCACTGGATCATCCAGCCTGGTCAGTTTCCCCTGTCAGAAACAGCTGGGCTATCAGCAACTCTACAGTCCTGCCCTCCTTATGCACAATTTTTGAAACCTGTAAGCAGTAAAGTCGCAGCCTGTTTTCCTCCGAGCTTATTTTTGTGGCTCCATTCTGCTCCCCACTGGAGGCACAAAAAGGGATGTTTGTAATGAACTGCACTTGCAGTGGCACCACACAATGTATATGCCTGACAAGCTCACATGAACACTGCCCAGATAATGAAAATCACCACAGAACACTGCGTGTCGGCACAGGGAAAACAAGGTAGAACCCCATTTTTAAGACTAAAAGAAAAAAAGAGAGCAAAATATCATTTACTGAAGTCTGACTTATATGTAGAAATTTACTACAGTTTTTCCTCTGCAAAAGTATGTTCTCAGTGTAGTTTGCAAAGGGAGGGGGGCTCTGACTCAGGGCACAAACATCAGCAGTGTGTTGTGTTTTTTGAAATGGTGGTTTGAACATGTGAATTTTATGGACCAAAGGAAATGGGGGGAAATGAAGTAATGTGTGCTAGGCCAAATACACAATTTTGAAGATTCCATCAAAACCCTGCTCCAAGGCACAATGTACCTTTGATCATCAAAAGAGCCACCAGTCTCAAGTGAGTCACCCACATTCTAAGTGCAGCCTGTTCCACTTCCTATTTTATAGCAAAATGAAAGAGAAATAGGCAACCAGCGATATAGCCAATTTATTTCAAGGCTGGTCAAGAATCTCACACAGAACCATCTTTGAGTATTTTAAAGAAACTGAATTCTAAAGATATGAAGCCATCTATCAGCTAACCAAATAAGGGTCTATATTAAATTCCATCTCATTTCTGTTGCTTCCTTGCCAGAGATTACAAAATTTAAATAAAAATAGCATCTTGGTTGGAAAATGGTAACATAAAGGACATAAGCAGTGAGCCACTGAATGAGAACAGCAGGGACTTCCCTTAGTCTATTGTGGAATTAGGGTTACCAACCCCCAGGTGGAGCCTGGAGCTGTCCTGAGATGACAGCTGATTTCCAAACTACAGAGGTCAGTTCCCTAGAGAGGAAATGACAACTCCAGAAGACAGACTCTATGGTATACCATGTATTCTAGGTGAAATCCCTCCCCACATTCCCCCTTCACCAGCACTGCCCCAAATCTCCAGGAATTTTCAAGGCCAGGGTGGGCAATTCTATGTGGAATTATTTTAATACTTGCCATTAAACTATGTATACTAGACTTGCCCATGTAGGGCTCCACACAATCCAACATCTTGTTTAAAATGGTTCTTACCTGCATGTACCGTTAGTACCAAGGCTGCCCCGAGGTTTGTGTGGGCCTGGGTGATAGAGTGTAACTGCCTCCCCTTCGTTTTTGTACAGACCCTTTTGCCTCTAACCATACCCTTTCCATTTGGCCCCTCCCCTTTGGCTCTGCCAGTTAGGTGTAGAGCCAGTTTGGTGTAGTGGTTAAGTGCGCGGACTCTAATCTGGGAGAACCACATTCCCCATTCCTCCACTTGCACCTGCTGGAGGACCTTGGGCAAGCCATAGCTCTATACCAGCTGTTCTCCCAAGGACAATTGTCTCAGAGCTCTCTCAGCCCCACCTACCTCACAGGGTGTCTGTTGTGGGGAGGGGAAGGAAAAGGAGTTTGTAAGCTGCTCTGAGACTTCCTTGGGCAGTGAAGGGCGGGGTATAAATCCAATCTCGTCCTCTTCTTCAACCATTCCCTTTTTCATTTCATCCAATCTCTTCTTCTTCTTCAACCATTCCCTTTTTCATTTCAATTTGCTTCAATTTTTAAAGAAAACATACAATGTTTTTCCTTTGTTTCTTAGTTATTTTTATTACTTTGTATGAAACCAGAAAGAAGAAAATACGCCTTCCATGATTTTATTTGGAGCACTACTCAAAAAAATTGGCACCATTAGTGTAAAAGCAATACAAATATTGTTCCGGAAGAGTCTCGGACTAAGGGTCTGCAGAAAATTTTCTCTACTCTCGTCACTGAAAGTGAGGAGGCCAATCCACATCCCTCCAAAATGCTTAAGCAGCTGAACAATCCCAATATACTGAAGATTCTCATTTGGGGCCATCCAGTAGAGAGAAGATAACAATTTATGACTCAACACAGGATATGCCATAGCTAGTATAAAAAACCTTATCTTTCCTATTATATAAAGACATTTTCAAGTGGCAAGATTCCATGGGGCGCCAAAATCAGTAGGCTGGACGGACTGACACTCAAAAGGGGGTCCCTGGCCATTGGCTGCATTCTCTCCCTGCTTTGCCTCAGTCCCACCCACAGAGCCCCCGGCCAGCATCCTAGCCTCAGTCTGGAGGGAGCCAGCAAAGGGGAAGGACCAACTGGGTGCTGGGTCCACTCTTCTCCTCCATCTACTGCCAGGTGGGTCTAACTGTCCCCTCAGTGGCCTGCTTCTGTCAGTGAAAAGACAATGGACTATCAGCATAACCGCCCTCCACCGCACACTGCCAGCGTGCCCAGAATAAACTGTCGGAATAAACTGTCAGAAACAGGCATTTCACACAGCACCCCATAGCGCTTCAAGACCGGTACAAAGAACTGAAGAACGCTTGGGAGGAGGTTTCAAGGTAAACCAGCTCAGGAATGCTTCCCCAACGGAGAGGCACGTTTCTGTGTGAAAGGGCCACTATGCTCCATTAGGAAACCGGTACTAATATGGTTCTGTGTAAAATGTCTGAAAGAAACCATTACTGAAGAATTCCTGAAACGGAACATATTGGCTGTGTGAAATTCCTCAGGCTCTTTCTCCTGCTTAGCTCCACCAAGGCTGGCTAGCTAATGAGGTGGGCCAGCGACCATCAAACCGTTCCCTTCAACCCCCTGCAGTGCGGCTGACTTTCCCTCTAGGGTTGCCAATCTCCAGGTGGGACCTGGAGATCTCCCACTGTTACAGTTAATGTCCAGATGACAGAGATCAGTTCCCCTAGAGAAAACAGCTGCTTTGGAGGGTAGACCTTATGGCATTATAGCTTGCTGAGTCCTTCCATTCCCCCCCCCCCAAAAAAAATGCTGCCCACCAAAGGATCCACCCCCCAGATCTTCAGGTATTTTCATTATAGGGTTGTCAGGTCTAGGTTGGAAAATCCCTGGAGACTTTGGGGGTGGATCCAGGAGAGGGTGGGGTTTGGGGAGGGGAGGGGCTTCAGCATGGTACAATGCCATAGAGTCCACCCTCCAAAGCAGCCATATTCTCCAGGGGAGCTGATCTCTGTCAGCTGGAGATCCATTGTAAAAGCAGGAGATCCCCAGGCCCCAAAGGTCTGGCCTATTCCTTTAGATCAGCTGATGCACTACTGTGTATTGAGCAAAGAAGCTGGCTTAGCAATCCATTCAATCCGAGGCAAGCCTTCGCGAGCAAAGCCTTGGGCTTCACTGAAGTCACTTTTGACTTCAGTATTAGAAAGATGCTAGAGGGTTGGGCTTCACTGAAGTCACTTTTGACTTCAGTATTAGAAAGATGCTAGAGGGTTGGACTCACTTTAGCAGGGGGGTGCTGCTAAAGATGAGCGACAGCCTATTTTGCCCGTGATACTTAAGAGGTTGCGAGCAACCTGTGGTGCGGTTTGAACTTCCGGTTATGAGGCACGCCTGTTTCATGCAGCCTCTTTGCTGGCATTCTTTGGGGCTCTTTGAGTGAGTGAGTTGGTCGCTCAGTCTAAGACAGACCAGTCGAGCAAGGCTTTGCAGGTGCGGGATGTTGATATTCACAGCAATGGCATGCTGGTCACAATTAGGAGCTCTAAGACACATCAGAGGCAAAAAGGAGCCAAGGTAAAATTGGGAACCTGTCAGGATTCGAAGCTCTGCCCAGTTCTGGCCCTGAGGGGTCTGGAAGCCCGTTTCTTCTTTAGGCATGAGGATGGGAGCCCTCTGACTAAATATCTGTTTTGGGCAGTTACTTAGAGAACTGGGACTGACCCAAGGTCACCTGGCTTCATGTGGAGGAGTGCAGAATCAAACCTGGCCCTCCAGATTTGATCCCACCACTCTTAACTTCTACACCATGCTGGCTCTCTCACAGATGACAACAGGGGTGCAGAGAAGGAGGGGCTATGGGAATACAAGCCTGTCTCACTGCATTGTACTGCTGATCATGCTTCTTATTCATCAGCATTAATTTAGCAGTACCAAACCAAAAAAAAAAAAAAGCCATAGGAATATTGCAGGAACAATTTAGGCTGATTTCATTGTTTCCTATTATCAGCACCTTTTTATCTGAATGCTGCTTCAAAGGATATGAGTATCAAGAATAGGATTCCTGCTGCCTTTGTCTCCAGGTTTATTAATCTAACTAGTCACTTTTCAGAGTTGTCACTGAAGCAGAAAGAACAAGACTTCCAGGTACTGTGCTTCACTTGGAGTTGGGAGATAAGGGAAAGAATCCATTTGGATTTGCTATTGTGCAGTTTGTGTGTTTTGAATGTTTTAATAATACTGTTGTAATGTATACGTTGGTAGCCGCCCTGAGCCTGCCGTAAGGTGGGGAGGGTGGGATATAAATCGCATGCATGCATCAATCAATCAATCAATCAATCAATCAATCGGCCACTTTTTCCTGCTGAACAAAAGTCTATTTTGTAGAAGACTATCTTATAGCAAGAAAATTAAAAAAGCTGCAAAACACTGTTCCTGTCTATGGTAATATTGATTGGACCATTAAGTATTTGAAAAGGAGATTTCCCTCTATGATGTTTTTGTTACAGCTTCAGGGGTTTTTATCCCAAGATTACCTAATATTTCACTAATACCCAGTGATTCTGCCCATCTGCTGGCTTTGAAACAGGGAATGGAATTGTATTAATTGAATCATCAACATAGTACAGCCTCGTTTCATCAGACACCTTGGGGGGGCTGTAAATATGATCCCGGTAGAGTCAAGTCTAGAACGCAGATGGGGAGAAGGATACATAAAACATTGACAATTTAAACAGGGAACATAAATCACACTTGGGATATACAGCTATCGAGCTACAGAAAAGTTTGATAGATGAGGATAGCCAGGAGGATCTACAGAACTGTGAACTGCATAACATGGCAAGTCTTTAATATGATAGCATTTTGGTCCACTTCAGTGTTAAAAGGCAACAGAAATGTAAAGTCACTCTTTAGTAGAAGCATTACAGCTAACCATAGCTTGCTTGCTCTGTAATATTAATATTGACACAGTGGACAATGATTTCCATCTGCCGAGCTGGATCCATGTTTGAATAACTCCATTCTGCCAAAACTTCCTTCATCTTTCCCTAGAAAAAGGGACTCACTGGATCTAGCCCTATATTTGATAAAGTCGGATATTGCAATATCAGGTCTTTCTTCCAAGATGGAAATACACAAGTTGCCAGATGGCATCTCCACTCCAAGTGGCAGCGGAGGGGTGGGATAAACCCACTGGAGTCTGCTGTGCTGGTATGTCACTTCTGATGTCACTGATGTCAAACACCCCCCCCCCCAATCCCAATACCCACTGGTTGCCAGGTTTGCCCTAGAATACACATTACCATTTTTTTAAAGTAACATTTGCAGTATTCTATGTACATTTTCTCCCCAAACTGATCTCTTATTGGCATGAATATGAAAGAAAGCTCGACAAGGTCAAAATACTGCATACAGACTTTAGACTGTGTTTCTTGCTTTTCATAGATGGCTCAGACCTAGATAGGAATAATGATGTTAAACAGTACCACTAACAATACCTTTCCCAGTTACTGAGTAATTCCACATTCACTAGGCAGCTTTCGCTTATATAGTAGTGTGGCCACTCAGAGGCATTTAGC
The DNA here is from genome assembly GCA_029233225.1 of Lepidodactylus listeri. NCBI lineage: Eukaryota > Metazoa > Chordata > Lepidosauria > Squamata > Gekkonidae > Lepidodactylus > Lepidodactylus listeri. Next base: position 42,711,174 of record JARCFY010000002.1, on the reverse strand, counting down.
TGATTATGTTTAAGAGAAAAATTATGATACTTTCCTTTACATCCTGATTTGTTAGTTGCTGTTTCTGGGGGAAGGACCCCCAAGGGCCAGTGACCTCTTCTATAGAGAGTAAGGGTAACTTCTATCCTGTGTTAGGCTAGCTGGATACCTCCAGAAATACAAATATTGGTCAGTAGAGAAGACCTGTGCAAGACTCACCAGCTAATTCAGTCTAAATCTTTGCATACTATTTCAATACATTTACTTCATTAGGCTAGTTGTGATTCTCTTAGGCACAAACAACTGATTGACAATCAGATCTCCAAATGTGTTTTTGTCTAAAAAGCAGCTTATTTGGGGGATAGCTCAGCTTGAAACTGAAGCAAGGTTCTCTGACCAAACCAGCCTTCCCTCAAAGTATAATTAGCCCTAGTAAGGAAAAGGCGACATCATACACAATCATGTCCTGAAACATCCATACTGCTTTTGAGGAATGTGCTGATGGAGAAAAATTCAGGTTCGACTGAAGGAATTCAAATGGAGGCAAACAGCTAATTCCTTCTTAGAAACGTAGGTCTTTTTTTAATTGGCCATGACTAAAAGAAAGCATGTATCCCTACATGAGTTCAAGACTCTGACACTTGAACAAAGCAAAACTCACATTTTATATAAGCAAAAATTACATCACTACAGAAAAATAAAATTTATCTATTTATTGATTAACAATTCAGTAATGCAACAAATGAGAACCGATAAGAAAACACCATCCTGGCCCTGACCTGGATAGTCCAGGCAAGCCCTATCTCATCAGATCTCGGAAACTAAGCAGGGTTGACTCTGACAAGTACTTGGATGGGAGACCTCATTCAAATGCCAGAGGTGGAAGGCGGGGACAGGCTTTATTCAGCCATTTCTCTGAATATCTTCCAGGCCCCCAGTTGGGATCAGTCACCAGAGGTCTCCATGACTTCCAGGTGCACACACAGTCAGTCACCATGACTTCCAGGTGTACACACACTCAAATGCACACACACATATGAACAATACAAAAAAGAAGGCAACACTGTCATCTTCCCCTTTCAAGACCCTTATGAAAATGTCTTTAAAAATTTCAAGAATATCATTAAAGTGTTTGTCTCACACTGTTTTTCTTGCATAAATATTTGCAAGCAAAGTGTTAATATTGCTGACAGGCTTATTTTAACCTCTTAGCTAAGTAGGGTATGTGTTAAAAACATTATTTCCCTAACTCGACAACTAACTTGCTACTTATAGATACTTAAACGTGCATGGCTAGTATATTTCTCTTCCTGCTTGCTTCAGCATTCAATTTTTCCCTTGACATTTCTCCTTCAGCGTTCTGAACTCTTGATTTTGAGCCTCTCTCACAGGGTTGCTGTGAGGATAAGATGGAGAAGCAAATAATTCTATAAGCCACTTTGCGTCCCCAGTGAGATGAAAAGTGGGGAATAAATGAGGCAAAATGAAATAAAATATCACGTTCATCTGAACTTTACCATGAAGCAAAACTTCTCAAGCCAACTATTTACATGTAATAGAATGGTTTTTCCCCCTTGATGTTCTGACTGTCAGCTGTAGTCAACAGATAGGATTAATTTATTCTGAATATGATTTTTGAACATAAAAAGCAGCGAGAACCCATCAAATCCCACCTCAGTGAAAGTTTAGAACAGCTGTATACGTGGGATTAAAAGCACAACTGGATCTGAAGTCTTTTCAAAATACAGATATAATAATCTAGTTTAATGTTTGTGTGTGTGTGTGTATATATATATATATATATATATATATATATATATATATATAGGTTTGTGAAAAAAGACTTTTCATAATCAGTAACTGATGAGTGCTTTTTTTCTCTTTACTAAATCAAAAGCTTTGGTAAAATTGAGCAAGATCCACTCTGTAATGCATCCACTTAAAAATTTCACTCATCACATAAACAAGTCTTACAACAGTTGTCTCACAGTTTCTAAGCTGAACTAAAGAAAGTTGGAACATTTCAGAGAGTTAAAATTCTACAATTTATCTTCCCCAATATGTCAAGGTAAACAAATTAAACACTACTAGATTACTGAAACAAAACAAGATTGTTCACACCTTCTGCTTGGAAGAATGGTGTGTCTGGGGCAATCGCTCTTTTTAAAACATGCAAGTACAGTAAAGCTCTATATACCAAAATACATGGGTCAGAAGTACTTAACCATTTGCCTGTCCACTGCATTCCTGCAAATGGCTCTCTGGGCCACTAAAAACAACAACAATTTCCAGATTCAGACTGAAAGAAACTTGGTTGAAAGGGAAATTGATGAAAGGAGGTATTTAAGAGGAAAATCAGCAGGTGCTGGAAATGCAAACCTCCCTGTTCACCATGCAGTCCTGTGAATGCCCTTTCCTGTCCTTTAATTCACAACAACCAGAAAACAAATTTCACAAACAAGTTTTTGACATGTAATTCTACACACCCACACAACCCATTTCTTACACCTGTGACAGCCTGACCATTTTCTTGATGCAGGGGGGCTCATGTACGCCAGACTTAGAAAGCTCTGTACTTTCAGTTCTCATTTTCATCAAATGAGAATAACCAAGTATAACTCTTAAGGGAAGAACAAAAGACAGTGAAAAGTGTGCACATGTTCTGGTAAAGCAATTTATTGCTTAACTGCCTGCAACAACATAATGCAGGTACAAAGCAAAAAGAAATGGAACAAATCTGGGAATCTGGGTCTTCTTGTTGTCCTGATTGCAAGACCACTGGGTGGGCCATGGCTCAGATGTAGAGCATCTGCTTCACATTTAGAAGCTTCCAGGCTCAATCTCCAGCATTTCCACTTAAAAGAAACAGGTAATATATAATGTGAAAGACAAGGTTGCCAGCCCAGCTCTGGCACCCAGTGGGAGACTGATGGAGGTGGGGACCTCCATGATTGACATCACTTCCAGCACAAACCAAAATTGGCATCATCATGTCAGTGCAGTGCCCTAGGATTCACTTTTATAGTACAACCATAAAGTTTTGGGTGAACCCTAGAGTGGCACCACAACATAATAATTCCATTTCCTGTTTGAGTGGGAATGATGTTGTGGTGTCACTAAGACACAAAATCCCTCCCCACTTGGGGAATGGGGCAAGAGACCTGGCTGCCCTACTGAAAGACCTGTGCCTCAGGCTCCAGAGAGTTCCTGCCAGTCAGAGTAGACAATGCTGATTTTGATAAGACTAATGGTCTGATTCAGTATAAAGCAGCTTCCTAAATTAATGGAATATATTCATTTATTTAGATATTTATATACCGCTTACCTTCCAAATGGGGACCAAAAATATCTTACCACATTTTTCCAAAATGCCCTAATTAGCACTCCCTTGCTAGCTGGTATGTATGTATGTATGTATTATTCAAATTTATATTCTACTCTCCCTGCAAGCGGGATCAGGGCAGATCACAGCATAATATCAAAACATACCAAAGTTTCAAACATATAAAGTATAAATATAAATGTAAACAATTAAGACAGTTTAAAACAACAAATTAAAACTGAGAGCACTATTTATCTTCATGCAGAGGTTTCCAGCTGGCACCATTGGTTTCTCGAACTTTTTAACCTGGGCCACATGAGATGGTAGGTTCATGTTCAGCAGGGAAGGCTGAGATTTTGTTGGATGTCCATCGCCTCAGCCAAGATACAATAATCAGCGCCATAAACACATCACTCCTAAACAGTGATTTGCCCAAGGTCACCCAATAAGCTTTCATGGCAAAAAAGGGATTTAAACCTGGTCTCTTGAATCCTAATGCAACATTTGAGCAATTACACCACACAGTTGCATACTGCTTTGGGTCCCTGGACCACATCCTCTTCACTTACAGTAAGCTGAGCTCTGAGCCAACCTGAAGCCAACCTCTGAGCCAAAATCAGCTAGGGAGAGGAATCTTGCCTTCCCCACCTTACTTATTAAAATTATTATTTGGTTTCACTGTACCACTGTTTTAATCCTTACCGTTACTCATTTTGGATTTTTGATGTGGGAGAAAGGGTCAAGCCTTTATTTGTTTGTTTGTTTAATATCTATCTTGAATCGTTGCTGCAGGAGAAAGGCTCAGACCTTTCTTCTGCGCCAGAGATCCAAGACAGATATAAATAAAATACTTACAATAAATAAATTATAGCTCCTATGCTATTGAAGGCAATGTAAAAATGTTCATTAACCTACCTAGATTGCACCCTCAATTAGTAGGGGACATAGCAACCCTAGCAGAAGTCTGAGTATTCACATACACTCTTTCTTTCTTTCTTTCTTTCTTTCTTTCTTTCTTTCTTTCTTTCTTTCTTTCTTTCTTTCTTTCTTTCTTTCTTTCCTTCCTTCCTTCCTTCCTTCCTTCCTTCCTTCCTTCCTTCTTCTTCGTCTTTTTTTTTAATAGCACTTGCAATACAAGCTTTGAAAGCCATAAAGTTTACTGCTCTTATAAATGCTTCATTACATGGTAAAACAGAAATGCAACCTTGAGTTTTCTTTTCTGATGGAATCTTACATTAAAAATCTGCTTTGTGATTGTCAACCAGGTCTTAGTGCAGGGTATTCTGCATTGTACAGTAAAATCTCTGGCATCTTTAAGTTTCAGAATAATTCTGATTTCCACTAGAGTAGTTTAAAACAATCCTTTACAAAATGAGTTTGTGCTGCAGGCTATAGGATTTGACAGTGACTTAGTCTGACTGGCATGTTCTCAGATAATGAGTCTGCTGGGATGTATCCCTTGTCCCTCATTCCATTTGCAACAATAATAGATGATTTCTCCCACTTCCCCTTACACCTGATATATATGACTGCTCATTGTGATAGAACAAAAGAGCAAACACCTGCACGCTACCAATAAATTTAGAATGAGATGCATATATAGTTATGATCACTGAACACATGAACAGACCTTATACTGAATCAGACCATTGATTCACTGAGGCCAGTATTGCCTACTAGTCTCAGACTCATAGGCATTCACATCACCTCCTACCTGGTCCTTTTAACTGAAGATGCTGGGGATTAAACCTGGGGCCTTCTGCATGCCAAGTAGAGGTTCTACCACTGAGCCACAGCACTTCCCACCACTGAATAACAAAGGCTGAGGACAGACTGGCAATGTAAAGCGGGACAGCCCCGCATTGGAAGTGGAAGAAGGGAGTGCGTTCAGACATGCGCATCTGTCCGTCGGCTCTGTTTCGCACTTACCCGTCTCCCACTCGCTTTCCATCCGCTTTAACAGGACACCGGGAGAAACCGGTGTCCAGGGGCCATCTTGCGCTTGCCTCCCGCTTCCAGGCAGTGTGAACCGGAAGAAGGCAGGAGGCAAGCGGAGGCGGCAGTGTGAACACTGAGTTTTGCCAGTTTGCACATGTGCGCACATGCGCAAATTGCCGAAACAGCCCTATCACGAGCTGTGGAGGCCGGCCCACGTGGGGCCACTCCGCAGCAGTCTGAACGCTCCGTATCGGCACCATTGCGCAATACACCAGCCGGTGTGAACGGCCAGCCCCGGGGAGTTTTTCCCCCGCAGCAGTTTCCTCCGCATTCATCTCGCTCCAGATTGCCAGTCTGTCCTCAGCCAAAGGATCAGTTCTTCATTTCAAATCCTTTTAGTTTTCATGAAGATACATGTCTTCCTAATGCACAGCACATAAATTACTTGAACAAATGTTGAACAATCTAACTAAAGGATATGCTCAACCTAGTAAGAATGATGAACAAAGAACATTGCTGAGGTACTTCAGTTAAGTGTGGAAATCTACATTAGTGGTCTCAACATCAGAAACTAGACACAAGGTATTCAATGCATTTATTAACTATTATACCCAAGAAAATTTACAATAATAACTTTTGTCTAAAAGGGTCTTGTATTAGACAGAGGACTGGAACAATCATCAGGGAAAAAAAACAACAACTACACATATAATTAACTGCATGTAACCAGAACCAATGGAGGAAAAAAAAGTGAGAGCCAAAATCATGATAGCCTCTACCATAACATGCCTATGCTTCTATCAAACTCACCAACTACTTGTTAAAATAAAGGAGCAGGTAGCCCTTTTCAAATACCTGGGAGTTACGTTTAGCAACAATCTTAATTTGGAAAGCTCATGCTGACTCAGGCTGTGGTCACACACACTAAATGAGCCCACTCTAGCAGGGAGGGTTGGGTAAAAATCAAATAAATAAATAAATACATAATCAACTTTCAAACCACTTTCAGTGCACTTTCCAGCTGGATTTTACTGTGCGAACTGGCAAAATCCAGTTGGAAAGTGCATTGAAAGTGGGATTATTTAGTGTGTATGACCACAGCCCAAGTTCCGTATTAGATCCCTTCCAGTCCAGCTTTCGCCTGGGACACAGGATGGAGACAGTGCTGGTCACCCTTACTGACGACCTCCAGATGCATCTGGATCTTCCGGTCTGGAGCACGACTGGCCACCCAACACCAGATATAGCTGAATGTACTGATGACACCCCAGCCCATACCTCTGGGCAATCTGGGCAAGGGGGTGCATATAAATATTAAAGAGCATCGGGGAAAGCACAGCCCCCTGAGGCACACCACACTCAAGCAGGTACCTCCGGGACTGCTGTTCCCCTAGCACCATCCTTTGTCCCTGACCTTGGAGAAAGGAAGCAAGCCATTGTAAGGCAGGCCCCTGTATCCCCACATCGGCGAGGCAGTGGGTCAGTAGCTGGTGGTCAACCGTGTCAAACGCAGCCAACAGATCTAACAACAGCAGCACTGCTGAACCGCCCTGATCTGATGATGTGACACAGTCCCGTAAGTTGAGCACCCCGCACCCAGAGGGAGACATCCATGGTCAGAGACATGGATGGGGTGGGTGGAGGGAAAGGGGCTCCCATCAGTAAATTCTGTGGGTTCATCCACCAGCTGAGGGAGTCCAACACCAGTGTTGTAAGGCGAAATGTCCTGGACTGGGAATGAAACTGAGGGCGAAAACAACAAAGAAACCAGAGCTGGAGAGGTCTCATGTGCAGTCTGGCAAAGACTATGATGGCTGTAGTTGCTGCCATCAGCCCCAGAAGGCATTGGAGTTGCCTTGCTGTAGCCTCCTTCTGCTGATGTAAGAGGCTTACCAGGGTGATGATGTCATCTGCCCTCTTGGGAGGAAGGAAGGCTTTGCATGTCAGGGAATCCAGGATGGCCCCTATGAATTGGACCCATCTTGCAGGGATAAACACAGACTTTGCCAGGTTGACGGTGAGTCCCAACGCTTGTAGAGTGTGCAAGGTCATTTGCGGGGAGGGCGGGATATAAATGTGAAAAAATAAATAAATAAATAAATAAATAAATAAATAAGGTCAGTGCAGTGAGGTCTCGCAGGGTGATCGCTGATTCCGCCACAAGCAACCAGTCATCAATGTACGGAAAGATCCGTACATCTTGCAGGCCAAGGTAGGCTGCAATGACAACCACGATCTTCATGAAAATGTGTGTGGGGGTGGAAGGGCCTTGTACTGATAATGTGTGTGGGGGTGGAAGGGCCTTGTACTGATAATGACCTTCTCCCACAGCGAAGCGGAGAAAACGCCTGCGATCCGGGTGTATCGTGACATGAAAGTAAGCATCTTTCAAGTCCAGGGTCACCATCCAAATCCTGTGCTCGAGGATCGTAATCTGGAACTTTTTGTAAATGATGAAGGTATTGAGGTTTCTGAGGTCCATAATAGGGCAGAGGCCTCTGTTCTTCTTGGGAACCATGAAAAAACAGGAATAGAAGCTCTGATGGAACTGCGACTGAGGGACAGGTTCTATTGCATTCTTTTGTAGGAGGTTCCGGATTTCATCTAACAGTGTGATGGAGCTGGGTGTAGGGATGAAATACGACTCCATAGGCACCTGAAGAAACTCTAGACAATAGCCCTCTGCGATGACAGAGAGAGCCCATCTGTCTGATGTTATTCTTCTCCAGGTAGACAAGAATGGGGACAGATGGGTGGGAGTTTTGACTTGTTGGCCTAAGGCAAAGGCTCTGTTTGGGGGGCTTGGTAGCCTTGGTCCTCAACTGGGAGGCAATACTGAACTTCTGTTTGTTCCCATAGGGCTGAGACTGGAAACTGGAGGATCTCTGCCATTGAGGTTCCAGAGAGGACTTTTGGGACTTGTTCCAAGACTTTGACTTGGATTGTTTGGGGTGTTGGGAGACTCCCAGATTATGTGAAGTCTTGATGCTTTTGTCTAGTTCTTGCAAGACTGCATCCATAGTGGAACTGAATAAACCCTCACCTTCGAAAGATAGATCCTCAACAAAGGCTTTAGTGTCACTAGGAAGGGATGTGGAGCGCAGCTAGGCATGACGTCTGAGCATGACCACCGATGTGAGCATTTTGGCTGCCACATCCAGATTGTGTTTAGCAGCATTAAGCTAATGTTTTGCCAGTATCATACCCTCTTTCTGCAGCCTCCTGGCTTGACGGTTCATGTCTTCAGGGAGGGAAGCAGTAAACTCAGTCATTTGCTCCCAGAGGGCATACTGGTATCTACCCATGCAGGCCATATAATTGGAAGTTTTAATTCCTAGCACCCCTGCTGAATAGAATCTGCGCCCATAGGTATCAAGTTTCTTTCCTTCTTTGTCAGGAGGAGAGGATTGGCCACGTCTGCCCTTAGGCAAGGGTGTGACAACAATGGAGTTGGGTTTAGGGTGATTGAATAAAAATTCAGCTCCCAATTCCTGCACCCTGTACATGTGGTCAATCCTTTTGCTAGAAATAGGAGTAGAAGCCAGATGAGACCATGGTGCTTTGGCCGCTTGCAGTAAGACCACAGTTAACGGTAACGCAACGGCTGTGGAAGTGTCCATCTGTACTATGTCAAACACTGAGTCTGTCACAGTGGGTGGAGGCTGAACGGTGGAGAGTGTCAGCATATTGGCCATCCTCTTGATGAAATCCCCATATGATTTAAGATCCTCAGATGGGGAGATGGGGAGGTTATCCGCCACTTGTTGTGGTGGGGAGGGCTCCTGGGTAGGGGCCTCATCACTGGAGGAGGAGGATGAAGATGATCCTGAAGGTTCAGAATGCTCCAAAGGCTCGGAGAAAGCAATGGGTTGCATCAACATTGATGGCATTGGTATCGATTGCTTGGCATAGTGCCCCAAAGGTGAAACAGCAGGTTTGTGCTTCCTGCCCATCAGGACTGACTGTTGCGGCCGTACGAATTCCGGTGTTGGAGGGTGCTCTTGGTATTGATACAGGCGGGAGGAGGTCGACTGGCGATCCCAAACTGCCGGGGCACACGGAGGGAACCAGGGTGCAGCAGGCATGGGATAAGCTCCACAGAGGTACTGCCACTGACGGACATCCCATGGAGCCGAAGGGTAGTGCCCAGATGATCTATCCTGATCCTCCAATCAATGCGGAGAGATGGCTGAGGCGCCAGTGTCCCTGTCTAGGTGCAGACTTTCGACACTAGGTGGCTGGGACACTTGGGTTATGTCCATATCAAGGTCAGAGTCCATGAAGTGGATAGGACGCAGTAAAGGCGAGGTGGAATCACCATGTAGCTGCCCAAGGCCCGCAGAGTCAAGCACTGCAGCCCCCGCCGGGGCTGTGTCCGACACAATGTGCGTGGATGAAGCACTGTTCGAGAAGGTACCCTTCTTGTGCTTGCTCTGCCTGTCGTCCTTGCCCTCCGTGCACTTCTTGGCAGGAGTAGGAGCTTCGGACTGGAGAGTCGACATGGGTCGTTTTGGCACTGATCTGTCAACATAGATGATGCTCAGCATCGGAGACAGAGCAGTTGTCGATCCCAAAGCTGGGGTTAACAGCGAGGCATGTCCAGACATCTCTTGTGAAGACATCACCAGAGAAAGAGCCTGTTCCAATAAAGCGGCACGGAGTCTTGTGGCTCGGTTCTTCCTTGTCTGCTTCAAGAACCTGGCACAGTGAGCACAGGATCCACCCAGTGTGCTTCCCCAAGGCACAAAGGCAAAGCAAGTGTCTATCAGGGGTGGGGTGGGGCAATCTTGCTGCCGCATTTTAGGCACCATTTAAGAAGCCCCACCATTTGGCCATAAGCCAGGGTTGAGAGTGGGAGTAGCCTGTCAAGGCAGAGTACTCGAAATCAGTTCAGTTCATATTAAATAAGTCTCTCACTAGGAAATCCAGAAGAAAAAAGGAGAGAAGAATAGAAGAAAATACTGACTGAAGCGAGGAGGGTCCTACCAGCGCAGCGGTCAGAAGAGAACTGGCGGGATTGTCGTGCCCCTCCCTTGGTCATGCATACTGGAACTCTGCACGTGACTGGGGAGAGGGTGTGAAAATCCCTTTTGCTTTTGAAGATACTGATCGAGGTCGGCGCAGGTGCACTCTATCCCAGAGGTGTGATGCACAGAGACCACAAAGAAGATCAGATACTGTACAATGTTAGAAGTAAATGTAATGAAATACACATTTGTTAGAACAGCAGGAAAGAGTATCATGAGAAACATTTTACAATCAGGAAAAAAAAATAACAACTACACATATAATTAACTGCATGTAACCAGAACCAATGGAGGAAAAAAAAGTGAGAGCCAAAATCATGATAGCCTCTACCATAACATGCCTATGCTTCTATCAAACTTACGAACTACTTGTTAAAATAAAGGTAGCTTACCTGCACATTTTGTTCTTGTTGTAAGTGGAGGCCCAGGAGGTCCTGTTCCTCCATCTCCAGGACGGGTAAGAAGAACTCTGATCTCATATTCCACATCTGGGTCTAGATGCCATAACTTGTAATTTGGTGAGTCAACAATATGAGTTTCAGCCCAGTTCCCATTGGTTGTACGGTATTCCACTTCTTTCAGAATGATTGGACCATCCCCAATTATAGAGTTGGCATTTGGTTTGATCCACAAATAGGTAGCTCCAACTGCTAGAAGCTCTGGAGGCGCGATAGGAGTGGGAGGTTCTGCAAACAAAAAAGGAGATACCCATGAATGCTGCTAACATCTAATGAGGGATGTTGTTGCAGGAACACTGGACCAAATTGAGATGTTACAGAGATGCAAACCTCAGAAAGTTCATCTAAACATTCCACAGTTATCAAATGAATATACTGTTTTATTTTTAAAGAGGCCCTTTCATGTGGGGGAGCACAATTGTTTCTTATCATGAAATAGTGAATTCATGTTGTGACACTTGCAAGAGCTATGTATTCAGTTGTATTATAATGCTGAAAGGCTATAAACTCAATTTGGAAGCTTTTTTTTTTTTGATAAACCATCTCTTTTGTGCTGAAAAGAAAGGTCTTGACTAAGAAAGGACTTATTCAAGGCTAGTTTGTTTTTTGTTCTCCACAGAAGTGCCTGAACTTCTACAAGCCTGAAAACACATCTAGAAAACCAACTGATCTGAAAGCAGAGATGTATGCCCTTTTAATTTCTGTTGTTTTTCATTGGTTGTCATTGTTAGACTTTTCTTTAATTCACTAATCATTCATGATTCAACATTTGTTTCTTTTATGCCTTTTTTATTTTATACATCTTTTATAGGCCATTTATAACCATGCACTGATTTTAAATAGGGAGAATTTGGCACACAAAAACAGAAAATGGCACTGAAATAAAGACACATGGGTTCAATTTGCAAAAGGGATAAACAAAACTGTAATGGGCTTTCTGAAGTCAAACTCATAAAGTTGGGAACTTCAGTAGCATCCCTTGATAAAAACATAGTTTCACAAGGGCTGAAGAGGGGAAAAGAAGAAGAGGAGGAGGAGGAGATTGGATTTATACCCCACCCTTCACTACCCAAGGGAGTCTCAGAATGGCTTACAAACTCCTGTCCCTTCCCCTCCCCACAACAGACACCCTTGTGAGGTAGGTGGGACTGAGAGACTGCTCTTTTTCAAGCTGTGCCAGAACTATGGCTTGCCCAAGGTCATCCAGCAGGTGCAAGTGGAGGAGTGGGGAATCAAACCCGGGAACCCAGATTAGAGTCTGTGCACTTAACCACTACACCAAACTGGCAAACTAGCGCTTGAAAGATTTAAATGTTTTTTGTCAGACCACATTCAGAAGACTTTGGGCAGTGATTCTGAATCAGTAGCACATGTTGATCTGCAAGGTTCCTCAGTGCTTTGAAACTGGATGTCACTGATATGTCTTTGCATAATTTTCTTCTCTAGGTCAGTGTCTGTTTGCCATGTTCAAGTGGCTGTGAAAGAACAAGTTGAAACTGAACCCAGATACAATGGAGCTGATGCTTATCAGTAAACTTGATGTTCTAGAGATTATATCACTGACAAATCCGGTTAACAAGTTCCAGAATTTTGTTGGATCTCAAGCGCCTCTAAAAAAAAAAAAAAGGTTGCTATGGTAACTAAAAATGCTTTTTAAAATTGTACAATAATAAGGTCCTGTTATAGGCTCATTTGATCTAGCCACACTGATTCATACTGAGATAACCTCAACACAAAACGCTCTGTAGGACTGCCCAAGAAATTTCATTTGTTTTGACATTAACATGCTTTAGTGCTGTTTGAAGTTTACCAGTTTGCATGCATGTCTATCAGTGCCTACCTATTAACATCTCTCCCAGACTTCATATTTATTCATGACATTTTCATCATCTGGAGGACATGTAAGAAAGGAGCTCTTCAGAGATTCCTCCCAGACTTCAACAATTTTTACTTGACCGTAAAGCAGTCCATGCAATACAAGACAATTCTAGACACTACTGTGTAATTATTCGTCCACAAATGAGTCATCAAAACCCCATCCATGAGATGTTCCAGGCAGGAACTGAGCAGAGCTGATTTGCCATTGCCTTCCTCTGTGTCTCCCACCCAAGTATGGCCAGACCTGGTTAGCTCTGAATCTCTGATGAGGTTAGGATAAACAGAACTCTTTAGGCTGCTACAGCTGCATAAGAACAACCTTATATCAAAAACTCACATACCAGCACACAAAACTTCATGCTTCCAACTACCACCTGAAACATATAAAACAACCCATAGTTTGCAGTCAAACTCAATCAAGACCACATTTTAGATTAATCCATTCTAGCCAGGCCTGTAGGTACAGTGGGGCATTTCGGGGCCTAGTCCCCGACTTCCTGCCAAGGCCCCACAACTTCCACCCAGCCCCCTGGCCTCAGGTCTCTGGGCCACCCAGAGGACTCCCCACTGCTGCCCCTTCCCCAAGTGTGGCTTGCTTCTCCAGGCAGAGTGCAAACACTGCAAAAGTGAGGGGTTTGGTTTGTTTGTTTGTTTGTTTTAAAAAAATATTTTGTGACGTCAGTGCCCCCAACTTATTTAAAGCCACCCCCAAATTACAAAAGCTTGGTTACGGGCCTGATTTTAGTTCATTTTAAATGAAACCATTCCTAGTGGGAACTGGAAAAGTTCTCCCAAACTACACAGGCGCACAATGTTGATTCACTTCCCTCCATATCTCCCGTGAATGCAAGTGCAATCTGACCACTAACATTCATATAGCACTCACTAAAGTAATGAAAATGATGTTTAATTTATGTTAACAACATGATAATGATGCAAAAATGAGACCTGGCTCTCCAAATCATTAAATAATTTTAATTCATCCATCAGATGTTAGACCAACTGCTCACCGCTTATTTAGAAAACCTTGTTTAATAATCAAGTATATTTTGGTAATCAAGGTTGTTTTTAAGACTGAATATATTTTTAGATCTACTGATTTGAAGCAGTGTTGAACTTAAAAAAGAGAGAATCAGTAAGACCAGAAATATATATGCCTATTTAATAGCCTTCAGTGTATAACAGAACCGTAATAGTTAAGAATAACACCACTCTTAAACCATAAGCCAATTAGTTAACTCCATGTGGATTAAGAACAAAAAACACAAGCACTTAGATAAGTGTACATCGTTCTTGTAGAGACCCTACTACTGCATATTAGTGTACTCAGGAAGCATGAATCGGATGCTGTATATTACTTCTGTGAAAAGTGAAGAACAAGGTAATTAAAACACATTTCACACACCTATACAACATACCAATGTTGCCCCCATTGATAGGGATGAGCAGATATATCAATTTCATTTATTTTTGATTCTGTATGCAATTGTCATGAACTTATGTGATGCCAAACCACTGGTCCATAAAGGTCTACTATGGCAGAATCTCTCCAGGGTCACAGATAGAGGTCTTTCACATACCCTACTACCTGTTGTTGTTGCATGCAACTGGAGATGCATGCAAAGCAAATGCTCTGCCATCTACATCCCTGGACTGTCACTGGGTTTAGTTTACCTCCATTTTGTTGCTATTTTTTATTTATTTTATGCCATTCATACATGTTCACACTTTGCATTCAGTTGACACAATGTGATGATTTTAATGTGAAAAATCAGCACAAGGGGCTGTATTCCATTGATGAATTGCACTAGCAGATGTACTTTCCTTATGTAAGATGCTCTTCCATCCTAGAGCTGTTCTGATTAATTGCAGAGCTCTTTAGTTTAATTATCTGAAAGCCACTAGCACCAGATGGGTCTGGATCTCTCTGAAGGTACTGTTTTCCAGTGAACAAATTAAAATAAGGGCAGGGTGGTATCCAGTCCTGCCACTTCTTTGTGTTTCTGGTCCCCCTGTGACTGGCAGAGAAATGCTGATCCTGGAATTGAGATGGAGGAGGAAAGAGAAAGTTCAACACTTCTCTTCTTATCCCAGTATGAATCCTTCCCTATGTCCATTTACTGCCTCTATTCTATGTTTCTTGAGTTTGGGATCCAGGATCCTCTCACACAAATAACTCACCATGCAAATGAAGGATATAAGCATCAAGATTAATCAAAAATGAGAAAGTTGTAAGAGGGTATCATTTTTTTTCTTTTAAAAAAGATGCCCATTGAAGAACATACTTCAAGAAGAATCAGTCAGATGAAATATAGTCAAGTGTGGGCTACGTGTTCTTAATAGAAGGAAATGGTTCAACTGTCAAGCTGTACAGTTGTGAAGACGGCTGATGCCCTCTCTTTTACATCTGGTAGAAGCTACCATATTCTGAACAAAGGGGATTTTAAGGGAATTCATTGTAAGAAAAAAGACATATTTCACTGATGAGGCAGAAGTGAAAGGGTCCAGCCAATAATAGTGGAAATCTATGGTTTGAATCCAAACAGTTTTTCTGCTGGAATCCAAATGTTTTGGAAGTAAGGGTAGAATTAAAGTGAACCTGCACAGACAAAAGTCTGATGGGATGGAAGCTGTAATAAAGGAAGGGGGGGATTAAGTGAGGGGGGGGGGAAAGTCTGGTTCCAGCCTTATGTGTGCCTTGCTCTGTCTATTGGTTCACTTTAATTCTACCCTTCCTTCCAAAATTAAAGAGATAAAAAAATGGATGACAGAACATGCTGACCAGTCAAACAGAAATATCTTCATATAAAACATTTGGATTCCTGTCATAAAAATGGAATGTCTTGGCGGCTAGCAGGAATGTGCCAATTATAAATAGCTACGGCAAAACTGCAGCTAGACATAACTTTTAAACAAATGTGGAGTAATACTAGGAATTATCAATTCAAACAAAAGTGCACACACACAAAAAGAAAGATCACCCCTAAATGCTTCTGAAAACCAGTACAGATGGACATGTTACATTTGATACAAAGCCAAACAATGGGTGCCACACTGAAAAAGCCAGTTGCAGCTTTAAACATGGAAGCATTCTAATAAGCAGGTGCCAGTCCTGTACACAAACAACTGCAAATCTTCATTGCTTAAAACCCAGACTATCTCCACATGGTCATAAATCCTGCCAATACAAACAACTTGTAAAGTATTATCATTAGAACAACAGAGAAGAGGATACAATCTAAAGAAAGGCTGATTAGCATTGAAAAGACATTCAGAAGGCAGTCGGGCAGTCATCCTGAATAAGACCATGGTTTTCTGTAGTGCCAGATTTACACTGTAAATTTTAGGGCTGGGGGGGGGGGAGGTGTAATTCAGCTTACCAAATAAAAATAATCAAAACAAAACATTAAAATCTAGCACTATGGGTCGAAAAAACAGCCCAGCATAAAAAAAGATAAGACCATAAAAACAGAACACTCACAGCTTAAAATAACAATATCCACTGCCAGTCTGGGTGAATAGAAATGTTTTGGTCTTATGCCTTAAAATAAGCAATGAGGCTACCAGGCGAGCCTTAAGGAGTAAGGCATTCCACAAGTGTGGAGCCACTACTGAAAAAGTTCTGTCTCTAGTTTCCACCCACCGTCCTCTGAAGACTGGGACAAAGATAGCAGGACATCTGAGGCAAATCTTAACTTGTAGTCTGGTCAATATGGGAGATGGTGGTTCTTTGAATACCCTGGTCCCAAGCCATTTAGAACTTTAAAATCACTTTGAATTGTGCCCTGGAACAAATGAGCATAGGAGTCTAGAGGAGGAGCATCCATTGACCAAAAAAAACCCTTAGTTTTTTTTTTTAAGGTAAAAACATAATTTTTTTGCAATTCCTTGAAGGTACAGATGTCACGTCTGGGGGGGGGAAGCTACAAATGATGTCACACTGTAATTTACAACCCCTCCCCCCATGTCTCCACTCCCTGGTCTCCTATGTCCATTGTTTGTGGGCACAGGGTTGTTGTTGTTTTTCTCAATGTGGCAGCAAGGAAGAGGAGCTGAGCATAAGTTATCCCCTGCCCCCACTGGGGAGCTGACAACCCTAAGTGGCCTTCCAGTGCAGATATTTCAATAAGAGGGCAATATGATCCCTGTATCATACTCCTGACAATAGTGCGGCTGCCACATTTTGGACAAGCTGAAGTTTCTGGACTATTTTTAAAGGCAGTTCCATGTACATTACAGTAACAATCTTTAATTACTTTTGGGGGCTTCTAAGCTGTGCTCATTGATAAAAAAATATATATATCTCTAGACCTTTCACCAGTCTTTGCTGTTGGCATCAGTCTCTTGTTGTAAAAGCAATGAATGAGTGTCTTAAGAAGGAAATTCTGTATCTGTGCGATGTAGGCAGAGCCTCAACTTGTGCTATCATGTTGGGGTTGCTGGGATTTCCTCTCTCTGCAAAGTAATTAAAGGATGATGTAATTGTATATATTTATTATATAATAAAGGTTTCCACACTTTACTGATAGAATATCCTCTCTCCTGATTGATGTTTTCAGAGTGCCATTCTATCTCAATAGATTCTCTTCTAGATAAATTATAATAGTCATTAGCCTTCACAATTACCATTAACATTACAGTAATCTAACCTGGATACAATCAAAGCATGGATCACTGTCCACATCACACTATAGTTTCTGCAGAAGTTAATAAAAGGCACTTTCCACCACAGAAGAGATCTGGGCCTCCAGCTATAGGCCAGGATCCAGCAGTACCCACCAGCTACAAACCTGTTCCTTCAGGGGGAATGCAATTCCCTCCAGTACAGACTGACTCCTTAGTCCTTGGACACATTTATAATAGACTAGCAGCACCTCAGTCTTATTTGGATTGAGTTTCAGGTTATTGTCCACCCATCCCATTACTGTCTTCAGGACTTCCACAGACCCACCTGATTAAGGTGTTAAGCAGAAGTAGAGCATATTGGTGGCACCTTATTCCAAATCCCCTGATGATCCTTCCCTGCAGTTTCAATCAGATGTTAAACAGCATGGGGGAGAAGATGAAACCCTGTGGGATCACATAGCTCAAATGCCATGTGGCCTAGCAGCAGTCAAACATTCAAAATGAAAATTTAACATACCTTTCAAACATTAAACTGCCCCAGATTTTATTTTTGAAAGACAATTTCTCAACCTTATGGTTCTAACAAAAAAACTGGAAAAGCAGAAACAATCATAGGTTTCAGCTTCCAAAATGAATTTCTTCATGTACAAACTAATAAGAGTGCCCTCCTCTCTCAGTCACTTGCACAATGAATTATCCAAAGTAAACATCAAGGAATAATTAAAGAAACACAATATAGGTGTTTGTATGCAAATACTAGAATCTTCAAAACCAAGGAGTGTGCCATACTAAAAGTTTCCTTACGAAGGGCTATAATCAAAGCCAGGTCGAATAGCTAGATAAAGACAGGGGTCCGTTGGAGCAGGAGCGCAGCTCCGGGAGTGAGGTGCCCAGGGGGCGGGCACATGACTAAGCCCCGCCCCTTCCTCGGCTTCCCCGAGCAGTGCAGAGGCGCAGCGCCCCGGGGAAAGCCCTGCTAGAGTCTTTATTGTTTTTAATGTTTTGTTTTAATATTGATAATTTTATCATTGTTCCTTTTATGACTGTGTGCTGCTTTTCCAGAGACTTGCTCAAGGTGGCATATAAATTTTCTAAGTATACCATTTTTTATCTGGGCACATGGCACATAAGTACTGGAGAAATTTCACCAACCCTTCAGCAGCTTCCACCCCATCAGTTTGGTGTAGTGGTCAGGAGTTGTACTCTAATCTGGGAGAACTGGGTTTGATTCCCCACTCCTCCACATGCAGCTGCTGGTGTGACCTTGGGCCAGTCACAAGTTCTCTCAGAGCTGTTCTCTCATGAGCAGTTCTCAAAAGACCTCTCTCAGCCCCACCTACCTCACAGGGTGTCTTCTTGTGGGGAGGGGAAGGGAAGGGAAAGGGATGGGTGGTGCACATGTCCTGGGTATCTCAAGTCTACTTGAAACCTGGTGGTTTCAAGGGAGCAGGAAGAGAATGAGGGTGTGTTCTTTACGCTTATTTTTATTGCACAAAGTATTGGATGGGGAAGGGAATGGAGGAAGAGCAGGTCAGTTTCACTCACCTGTGGAGTGGAGCCTGAGGGGTGGGTGTTGCCTTCTGACACACTATCGGCATGTTAGGGGGTGTGGCATATGCAAATGAGTTATGCTAATGAGCTCCTGCACCTCTTTTTCTACGAAATGACCCCTGGATAAAGATATCTCTAAACATACAAAATCTATACAAAATTAGTGGTAGTGGAGATGTACTGTATCTCAAAGTTGTTTTAGAGTAAAGTAAATTTAAATAAATGTATCTTGCAGATTCCTATTAGTATAGACCCACTCCAGAGATATATCTCTCAGAGACTGTCTTTTCCCCACATCTCTAATACTCCAACATTACACCAATCTGTTAGTGTTACTTGTTCTATAATGACTATGTGGAAAATTTCAAACAGATGAAACTTGACAATGCTACAGCAGCTTCCTCATCTCCATCATGACAACATGGATCCCTTCAAAGGGATTCTTTCCCATCTTTTAAAGTATATCTTATTGTTGTTAGACAGCCTTTTCAGTCGGGTAGACAGAATGGGGTCTGAAGCACATTCTATACAATGTCCGTGGCAGTATTTATGAAACTTGTCTATGTTAACTGATCTCATCCACCCTTGCTTATTATCGTCAAGATATTGTTTTATTGAGAACAACTGGAAAATAAATTTGGCAAACCATTCTATTTTCACAACAAATTTAGCAGTGTGTAATTAATTAACATTAGCTCTGAATTATATTCTCACATTATCTCCTATATAAACTAATGCAAACTGATTATTCTGAATCAGGATTAGCAGTCGCTTGCTGAATTAAGATAGATAGCATGCATCTTTTATCTCTGGAAGAACTAAGACTGTAGTTTAAAAGCTTCAGACAATTTCATTACCATTAATCCTCTCTGTTATCCATCTCTGTGGGCACAATTAAGATCCTCATATGTTTCACAGTTTCTTAGTGGGACCATATAGGACATCTTTAAAACAACAAAAAAACTGTTTAAACTGGTAGCATTTTTTAAATTGTTAAGGTAAGCAGAATGGTTTGTTTGTATGGAGGCACTATGCACATGGAAAAGCCACATGTTGCCGAGGTCAAACAATACATCAATCATGAACATGGGAGACATCACAGAGACCGTATGAACTTGATATGCACAGCTGTTGAGTTCCCAGTTCATGTGAATGCAATGTCTGTATAGGCTTAAACAAACAAATTCTTGCACATAAGTAAGGGAACAGAATATAGCATTTTGGC
Organism: Lepidodactylus listeri; assembly: GCA_029233225.1. NCBI lineage: Eukaryota > Metazoa > Chordata > Lepidosauria > Squamata > Gekkonidae > Lepidodactylus > Lepidodactylus listeri. Next base: position 42,691,170 of record JARCFY010000002.1, on the reverse strand, counting down.
TTTCTTAACAAATGCCAACATTTCCCCATTTTCCCAAAATATTAGAATTTAGGGGCTCTAAATATTAGAACTGAGAAATATTAGAGGCACTAAATAAAGTTGATGAGCACTTGATTAATGGCAGATTAAAGGAAATATTTCTTTACTCATGAAGTGATTAAAATGTGGAATTCACTTTCAGAGGATGTAGTGATGGGATTAGGCAGTGAAAAAGGAGATTAGGCAGATTCATGGAGATAGGTTCATCAGTGGCTACTAGCCATGGCCACTAAAGGGAACCTCCACATTTGGAAATAGAAAACCTCTAAATATCAGTGCCATGAGGCAATGTTAGGACAAGACCTTGGCCTCTATGCTCTACTGTTAGTCCTCCAGAGGAACTAGTTGGCCACTGTGTGTCCAATGGTGCTGGACTAGATGGCTACTTATCTGATCCAGCAGGACTGTTATTATGTTCTTATCTCCAAGAGCAAGTGGACAGAGATGTCCCTTGTGGGAGCTGCCCCAGAATTGTTTATCTACATTGGCTGCGTTGCTTTTAAGGGACAAAATTAGAACAGTGTCCTCATATTCCAGTTATATTACTATACATGCAACGGACCTTGGGACTAGACTTAATATCACAGTTATCTTCAATTTAAGGTCTCTGTACAGAATGTTTCAAGTAGTTTCTTATTGTTCCGTTTGTAGCAGGCCACAAGATCTATTTTATTAAATGCATTCAGATATTTGTAACCCTTATAAGATGCTGAAGACAGCTATGAGAATGACTAATTTGCTTACATGGAAGGATGTATAAAACCTGCCTCTGTGTTTCTGTTGAGTAGGGATGGGCACACACCTGAACCCAAGCCAAAATCTGCACCAGACTTTGCCTGGTTTGGGGTTCACAAGCTGAGGTTCGGGGAAGGGGCCTTCCCCCGGACACTCACTGAACTTTTCAGCTCAGTATGGCTTGCAGGTTCAGCCCGATGTGGACACGCCACTTCCAAGTGGTGTCAGGCCCCGCTTCTGGTACGCCCACATCATCTGTAATGCAAGCACGTTGATATGTGCTCATATCACTTCTGGGTAATGCAGTAATTCTGGGGGTGGACACCACCCGGAAATGACATGAGCACATCAGGGGGCTGACATGCTTGCATCACTTACTCTTCTCATGCATGGGGAAAAATGTGTTTCTTGAAGGCTACCGCTGTTGCTGCATATTCCATAGCTAATGGGAATAATTTTCAGAGCAAAGGGAATTCCCTTCCAGTACTTTGCTGCTATTTGCCCCAATCATGTAAAAGTAATGAGAGCCAGTTTGATATAGTGGTTAAGTATAGCGCAGACTCTAATCTGGGAGAACCGGGTTTGATTCCCCACTCCTCCACTTGCAACTGCTGGATGACCTTGGGCAAGCCATAGCTCTGTACCAGCTGTTCTCTAAAGGACAGTTGTCTCAGAGCTCTCTCAGCCCCACCTACTGTCTCACAGGGTGTCTGATGTAGGGAGGGGAAGGGAAAGGAGTCTGTAAGCTGCTCTGAGACTACAAGTGAAGGGCGGGGTATAAATCAAATCTCTTCTTCTCTTCTTCTAATGTGATAACTGTGGAATCATAATGGGGCGATGTGGAATTACTGTACCCTGGAATACCAGAGTGGGGAGAAAAAATGGTAAATGCATAGAAAAATGGAAGGTAGGCGTAGAGCTAGGGTTAATAAGTCTCTCTCTCTCTCTCTCTCTAAGCAGATGATAATTTATAGGAATAAATATCAGCTGGAAGAGTAAAAAAAAAAAAGTTGAGAATCAAAAATTGGATAGCCACGCTATAGTACATTGGTGGAAAAAAATCCTATGAAATGAACATAATTAATACCCTTAAGAGGTAGTCATGTTAAAAAAACTGCGTTTTGCAGATAGTTGGCAACCGTGGGGAGGGGCTATGGCTCAGTGATAGAGCCTCTGCTTTGCATACAGAAGGTTCTAGGTTAAATCCCCGGCATCTCCACTTAAAAGATCAGGCAGTAGGTGATGTGGAAGACCTCTGCTCAAGACCTTGGAGAGTTGCTGCTGATCTGAGTAGACAATACTAACTATGGTGAACAAGTATGATTCAGACTGCTTGATATGTTCATTCTATTCTGTCTGGTGTAGAGTTATATTTCTCTATGGATTTATTAAATTATGCTATATAGTTATTACTAAAGACAGGAGTATTTGTTTTTCTTTTTAATGATTCTGGACTATGGGCTTGACAAAGATACAGAGTGTTAACTGATGTAAACTAGCTCCTGATGAATGACTGTTCCTTGTAGTAGTACTGTATTAGGCACATTTACTTGATAGTCTGCTTAAATCACTGATTCTTTGTGAATGTATTTGTTTGTGCATAGGTTGTTGGTTTCACTGAATATATAATTTTGATTAATAACAATAAAAAGGCATAAATAACTGAAATGACACAGCATACACATGTGTATGATTAAATAGATTTAGCAGTTACCTCCACCAAACAAAGAATGTAAACAAACTAAATTACGTTGGCACTGTGAAGGAGAAGGCACATTGTATTAGGTGATAGTTCAGATATGACTCCTACAATAAACACATATATTTCTGTATCATGGGTGCGTACATCAGGAGGAAAGGTTCGGATTTTAGTAAGCACCTGCTGAGGCATTAAAAAGTTTTCAAAATGTGTATATTGCACACAGGAGGACAACAGTTCCTCCATTTCTCTGAAATGTATTGTTTGCACAAGCCCCAAAGCAGCCAGATAGCTCTTCTTTACTAAGAGCATTACAGACATGACCAGATCAAGTTTGAATAGGTACCTCCTTGATTGCTGCAGGGAGCATAACAAGCTAAAAGCTGCTGTAGCAACATGATGGACCTATTCCATTAGGATGTGAAATGTCAAGGAGCTTTTTCCTCAAAAGAATGGGACTATTTGGAGCCTTTTGGTTATTTGTTCCAAAAGTGTGTGTATGTGTATGAATGGTACAACTGTTTCACTTAATGCTTTATTAACTTGGTTTTATGACTTTTACCTGCTGCTAATGTTCCATATTCTCCTCTGAACATTCACTTTATATTATTGTCCTGGGTTTTGTTGGACTTTTTTAACACTTTAATAATCAGCAGCCAGGATTCTCTGAAATCACAGTATTTATACTGGCAGTTCATACAAGGATTTTCTACGGCACACACTGTAAAGATGATGGGTTTGTTACTGGCTACCTCCTTGAACATTTTTTTCCATTTTAGAGACAAAAGACTAACAGATTTTTATTACAGCATTCAGTGGCGGACTGAGTTACTATAAAAATCAGCAAAGGGCTACAAGACATCTTATTTCAAGCTCAGCATTGGTGACAGTGTTTGCTCATAATAACAAATTGTATTAGCTGAAAGCAAGGCAGCTGAGTAAAATTTAAGCTAGTTATAATGACTCATTGGATATGAGGGTGTGACAAGTTTGGGCGTTAATGAAAGAGGTGTAGAAGAAAAAGAAGTCCATAGAAGCAGATAGTTTAGTCTTCCTCTGTGTCTCAACAAACAAACTGCTTGATCTTTGATCAGTGGGTGTTCAGAGTTTTCAACCACCAACTCCAGCCTGTAAACATTTGAATCCTTATGTTGGAATTTCAAGGCTTCCAGGCGACTCTCTGGCTGCTACTGATTTCTGTAGCTTCTTTTTCAGCCCTCTGTCTTGAACCATATCAAATCCATTTTTCATCCCCACTCTGGAATTTTGGTTGAAACATATCCCCCCCCCTCCCCATCAAGTCACAGCCAACTTATGGAGATCCCATAGAGATTTCAAGGCAAGAGATGTTCAGAGGTAGTTTGACCATGGTACTTCTTGGTAGTCTCCCATCCAAATCCTAACCAGGTCCAACCCTGCTTAGCTCCCACCTTCTGACAATATCAGGCTAGCCTGGGCTATCGAGATCAGGATGCAACTAAGGATGTGCAAATACAATTTTCCACATTTGTTTTTGGAGGTTATCCTTGGGAGTCTTTCCATCCACATATTTTCATTGCTGTCATTTCTGATTGGTTTGTTTTATACCGTTTTTATATACCATGTATGCACAACTGATACAAAATAACTCAGCAAAATGTGTTATTTCACAAAACAAAAGGGTTTAATTCATGAACGGGTAAAGTGAAAACAAAACTAGGCTTATTATTTTTTTTGTAGAAGCCACCTGGGATAAGACGTTTGAAAGTATCCTTACTTGTTCCCAGATTATCAATTCCTGTGGGCAAAGATGGATATTCCCCTAAGAAACTGTGCCGTTCTTACCATCTTTTGATATTTCTTGAGACTTGTCCCAGAAAGCTTTGTCTCAGATTTTTTCTATCTGCAAAACTTGGTACTAAGTCAGGTATGTGAAAAAGCTTTACTATCTCAGTGAAATTCCTATGTAAGACTTCACCTGAACAATCTCCTATTTGTCTCAAATTTCTCTTCAGGTGAAATTTGACAGCTGTATTCTGAACATTTCTCCAATTATTACTAGTTTTCAGCCCACATGTCAACTCTAGCTGCAGGCCTCCTTCCTCCGAGCTTTGTCATGAGCTGGATGCCAATAGGACAGGAGTCAAGCAGAAGTCCGGGACAGTCCGAGGTTAAGCCGAATCAGGAATGTGTTGCCAAGTCCAAAACACTAAGCCAAAAGCAGAGTCAGTCCAAACCAGGGTCAAAGAAGGAAACTCACAAGTAGACCAGTCCAGGGAGTCAACAGAGCCAAAGTCAAACAAAGCCAGAATCACAAGCCAGAGGGTCCAGAATCAAGTTAGCTATCACGAGCCGAACGGGTGCAGAGCTTAGCCAAGAAGACTTGTTGCTAGCACAAGTTGATAGTCCCTGTGCTGTGCCTAAATACCCAGCCACTTCCTGTGCTTGTTAGCAGCTGGCAGAGAGGTCCGGGCTCCTTCTAGAACTCAGGACTTAGTGATTTGTGACCACGCATGCGTGCCTTTCCTCTTGCAGCTAAGTTTTGCCTGCATTGGGACCTTAGACATTCCACCCAAGGAGGTGAATCAGGAGGGCTTGAGCTTCGCTGTGGCTCAGCTGCTGCTGGGATGAAACCCTGGGAGGTGCTTGCTTGAGCCTCATCTGGCTCAGGTGGAGGCTCCTCTGGAGCTGGGAGCTGATCTTCCACCACACTTACGTCTGCAGGAGGCAGATCCTCAGATGTACTCATGACACTATCCCCCCCCCAGAGCCCTCCCCCTCCAAAAGCTGAGTTTGGTCAGGTAGTCTGCATGAAATTGGCAGATGAGGTCCGGAGAATGGAGATGGTCCACTGGCTCCCAGGATCGATTATCGGGCCCGTAGCCCTCCCAATCCACCAAGTACTGAAGTGTGTCATGATGGATTTGCAAGTCCAGTATCTGCCAAACCTCGTACTCTTCCTGGTTATCAAAGAGTACTGGTGGTGGTGGTGTAGGAGGCATAGGATGCAGGGGGTCCGGAGGTCAGCCGGAACCAGCAGGGAGTGATGGAAAACGGGGTGAATCCGAAGGTGTGCCGGTAATCGGAGCCGGAAAGCGACGGGGTTAATCTGCACTTTGATGGGGTAGGGTCCGATGAACCTGGCATCCAGCTTGGGGGACCGGCCCGGTCACCGAAGATACCGGGTTGATAGCCAGACGTGGTCTCCTACCCGCAACAGAGGCCCTTCTTGCCGTTTCTGATCGGCACTACACTTGTATGCATCCTTGGCCTGCTGGAGTTGGTCTTTTAGCAGGGCCTGGAGCTCTTGCAGGTGAGCATTGGCAGCAGGGACCTGGGCCGGTGGCCGAACTGCCGGGAAGTAGCGCGGGTGGTACCTGTAGACAGCGGCGAAGGGGGTGGTTTGGGTTGAGAAAGGGACAGCATTGTTATATGCAAACTCCGCCACTTCCAGCAGGCTAGACCAATTGTCCTGCTGGTAGCAGGTGTAGCACCATAAATATTGTTCCAAGGTGGCATTGGTGCACTCTGTCTGCTCGTCGGTTTGTGGGTGGTTGGCAGTGGACAGATGTATCGGAGTCCCCAAACCAGAGTGCAGGGCTTGCCAGAACCGGGATGAAAACTGGGGTCCACGGTCTGAAATTACATGGGCCGGGAGACCGTGTAGCCGAAAGATGTTCTGGATGTGCAGGTGGGCGGTCTCTTGAGCTGACGGGAGCTTAGGTCAGGGGACGAAATGTGCCATCTTGGAAAACAGATCCACCACCACTAGAATGCAGGTATAGCCATGAGACCAGGGAAGCTCAAAGATAAAATCCATCGAGAAGGTGTCCCACGGCCCTGCAGGCAGGGGTAATGGTTGCAATAGCTCAGACAGTTTGCCGGGGATGTCCTTGGCGCGCCTGCAAACTTCACATGAGGTGACGTATCAGCTAACATCCGAGTGAACTCGTGGCCACCAAAATTCCCTCATGAGCAGGTGCAGGGTATTGTGGAGTCCAAATGAGGTGGGACATCATGGGACAAGTGGAGAACCTGCGACCGCAGAGGTCCCGGTGGCACGTACAAGTGGTCACGGTGCAACAGAAGTCCGTTACGTGTAGTGAATTCTGATACCAGTTCCTGTTGCAGTTCTTGCAAACATTACTGTGCCCAAGGGTCCAACGCCTGACTGTCCCGAATGTCCTCGGTGAGCGGGGCAGGAGTGGTGGTGGTTGCAGCAAAGACTGAGGGTGGCAAGATTGGCATAGCAGGGATTTTTTTGGTTAAGGCCAGTGCATATTCTGGCTCGCATGGTAGAGTGTCCACTTTTTGGTTTTGAGCGTGGGGGATGTATATTATTTTAAAGTTGAACCTGGAGAAGAACAACGACCAGCAAATTTGCCTCTGGTTCAGATTCCAAGTTGTCTGGAGGTGCTTCAGGTTGTGGTGGTCAGTGTGGACTTGGACTGGGTGGCGCGCTCCCTCCAGGTGATGTCTACATACCTCAAAGGCCATTTTGATGGCAAGTAATTCTCTCTCCCAGATGGTATAATTCCTCTTGGCTGCTGATAGTTGGCGGGAGTAATAGGTGCAGGGCTGGAGGGGCTGTGATGGGTCATCGCGCTGAGATAAAATGGCCCCGAGGGCCATGCCGGAGGCATCGGCTTCCACGATGAAGGGCAGCTCAGGGTCTGGGTACCGTAGAAGTGGGCCGGTGGCAAAACAGGTTTTCAGCGTGGCAAAAGCATAAGTGACCTCCGGGGTCCAGCAAAATGGTTCCTTGGGTTGGAGGAACTTGGTGAGAGGCGTGGTTAACTCCACATATCCGGAGATGAATTTGTGGTAGTAGTTAGTGAAACCGAGGAGGCGTTGAATGTCCTTGCAGTTCTGCAGGTCTCCCATGTTAGAATGGCCTCCAACTTCTTGGGGTCCATGAGGATCCCCTTTGGGAACACTATGTGCCCAAGGAACTCCACAGAGGACAAGTGGAATGCACATTTTTTCTAATTTGGCATGGAGGCCATGGGAGCGAAGTCGTTGCAAAACTTGGTGCACATGCTCAATGTGCTGAGCTTCGTAGTCCAAATAAATCAGCAAATCATCCACAGAGATTATTAAAACATGGTCTAGCAGGTCCTGGAACACGTTGTTCATGAAGTGTTGGAAGATGGCTGGCACGTTGGTAAGGCCAAAAGACATCACTAGGTACTCGTATTGCCCATAGCGGGTACCAAACATAGTTTTCCACTCATGGCCTGCCCAAATTCGTACCAGGTTATAGGCTCCTCGGAGGTCGAGTTTGGTATACACCCGAGCCCCCTTGAGCCGGTTAAAGAGTTCCGGAATCAGTGGCAAGGGATACCGGTCACAGATAGTAATTTTGTTCAGTACCCAGAAATCGTTGCACAGCCTCAGCTCTCCACTCTTTTTCTTTACGAAGAGCACTGGAGCAGGCAGTGGAGAGGTAGAGGGACGAATGAACCCCTGGGTGAGGTTCTTATCCAAGAAATCCAGGAGGGCCACCAGCTCCGGTTCTGACATGGGGTACAGACGACCAGCAGGCAGCGTGGCTTCAGGTTCCAAGTTAATCGCACAATCATAGGGCCAATGCAGAGGAAGGTTGTCAGCTCCTTTCTCCTCAAAGACATCCGCAAAATTGGTGTACGGTTCTGGGACACTCAGTGTGGTTGCGGAAGTGGCGGCTGCCAAGGTAGTGACTGGGTGCAGATGTGGGCATGGAGCGGGAAGTTCTTGTTTTACCCAATCCACCCTGGGGTTGTGAGTCTGTAGCCAAGCAAGACCCAAGATGGTTGGGAACTGAGGCATCCGGAATACATCAAATTTCACCTGCTCCTTATGCTGGTGGATGTGGAGAATCAGGTCACAGGTTTCCTTGGTTACAGGACCGGAGTGTAGGAGGCGTCCGTCAATGGCCTCCACTAGCGTCGGCGTTTCCTTTGGCTGCACTGGGATCTGGTGCTGTTTTACAAATGCAGCATCAATGAAGCATTTGGCTGCCCCAGAATCCAGCATGGCAAATATGAAGAGCCACCTGGAAGGCAAAGTTTGATGGGCACCAGGAATGGGCTGGGGTCCAGGGAAGCTAAGTCAGAAGACCCAGCTAAGTGCCCAAGCTGGTGGACCCATTTAAGCATGGGGCTGATCTTTTACTGGCGCCAGTAGCTGTGCCAGCGGTGCGGGCAAAGTCCGCTTGGCATGGCATCCGGAGGAAAAATGCCCCGCCCCACCGCAGTAGAGTCAGAGACTGAGGGCTTGAAGACGTGCTTTCTCCTCACGAGTCAGGCGGGGTTGGGCTCCTCCTAACTGCATCGGCTCACCTTCATCTGGGCTTGCCCGAGGGTTGCTGGGCATCTGCCAGGACGTAGGACAACAAGCAGTTTGCTCAGTACGGGAAGTGGCATGAGCCTGCTGTTGCCCTGCCAAGCACCCATCAATCTGGAGACAAAGTGTTATGAGTGCTTGCAAGGAGCTGGGCCACTCGACCCGGGCCAACTTGTCTAAGACTTCGTCCGCAAGCCCCTCTACGTATTGGTCCATGATGGCAGCCTCATTCCATTTTAAGTCCTGGGCTATGAGCCGGAACTCAGTGGTATAGGTAGCAACCGTGCCTTTTCCCTGTCTCAGTGCTCTGATTTTACGATTAGCCATCTCCGCTTGTAGTGGGGTAGCAAAGGTGGTGGCCAAATTGGGTGTGGAACCCCTGAAAGTCCGACAGGAGCAGAGAAGCCTCCATTAACGGGGGAGTAGCCCATTTTGCTGCCTAGCCTTTTAAGAAGCTAATAACAAAACAAACATTTTCTCATTGGGTAAGTCCCGAGCACACAGTTCCATATACAGTTCACATTGTGCCGGGAATGCAGGGAACTCCTCCACATTTCCACCAAACTTTTCTGGAGGGCTTACCAGACATTTTGGTGGAAAGATGATGGTTGCAGCAAACGGCTGCTGCTGCTGCTGGAGCTGCACGATCAGCTGCGTCAGCTGCTGGACTTGGTGAGCGATGTCCATAAGCTGCAGTGGAGCTTCAGCTCCATCGGCAGCCATCGAGGTGGAGTGAGTTGAGAGGGGTGATAGCAATCTGTCACGAGCTGGATGCCAATAGGACAGGAGTCAAGCAGAAGTCTGGGACAGTCCGAGGTTAAGCCGAATCAGGAACGAGTTGCGAAGTCCAAAACACTAAGCCAAAAGCAGAGTCAGTCCAAACCAGGGTCAAAGAAGGAAACTCACAAGTAGACCAGTCCAGGGAGTCAACAGATCCAAAGTCAAACAAAGCCGGAATCACAAGCCAGAGGGTCCAGAATCAAGTTAGCTATCACGAGCCGAACGGGTGCTGAGCTTAGCCAAGAAGACTTGTTGCTAGCACAAGTTGGTAGTCCCTGTGCTGTGCCTAAATACCCAGCCACCTCCTGTGCTTGTTAGCAGCTGGTAGAGACGTCCGGGCTCCTTCTAGAACTCAGGACTTAGTGATCTGCGACCACGCAGGTGTGCCTCTTTCCTTCTTGCAGCTAAATCTTGCCTGCATTGGGACCTTAGACGTTCCACACGAGGAGGTGAATCAGGTGGGCTTGAGCTTAGCTGTGGCTCAGCTGCTGCTGGGACGAAACCCTGGGAGGTGCTTGCTTGAGCCTCATCTGGCTCAGGTGGAGGCTCCTCTGGAGCTGGGAGCTAATCCTCCACCACACTTAGGTCCGCAGGAGGCAGATCCTCAGAGGTACTCATGACAAGCTTGTTCATTTGGCTGCCATTTGGACAGGCTATGGTAGAAATATATATAGGGAAGGAGAGAGAAAATGAGAGTTATTTTCGCAGGTCCTGATCATGGGGAAACTTCTGTGGGATTTTTTTAGACAAGATATTGCAGCACTAGCAAAAATTGCTAAGCAGGCTACAAGGTTTGCCTCATTATAGAATATTTTTAAAAAACCACCCAAATCTTTCACTATAGAAAGATATTTGTCACTGGATTAAACTGGGATGAAAAAGAGTGAAAGAGTTAGCCATATGCTATCCCATAGCACTGATAGGGAGTGTGCCCCCTCCATTAGGCCCTCCCTCTCTCTTGGCCCACTTCAATTTTGGCTGAAATCTCTGTGAGAACCGGGATTTTACATTATTGTAGTAAGGTAAAAAATTAAAGTACAAGGACAGAGGCAAAGAACGAGATTATGAAGCCATAATGTGTCATGAGTTTGTTTTTGCTAGCTCCCTCTCAAATGATTAATTCTAAATTCCAACAGAGCTTTGGAGGAGGCTTTCATTCTTTGATAAAGAAGAAAATAGTGTCGGATTAATGGAATTGTATCTCATTTTGCAGTGTAAATTAAGCAAATTAGATGGAAGACATGTGGATCTAATTTGAAGTTTATTACTGATCTTGCCTAGACTGAAATGGAATGCTCCTCCTGGAGTTTCATTTTTTAAGGGGAAAACAAATAGAGAACCCTGACCTGAGGAGTCTTCAGCCTGAAAAATTCAAACCACCATCAGTGATTGTGGGATAAAATATGCAAAAAATAGAAACAAATGAACAGTTTCAGGTGGTGTGACAGATTGCACAGAAAAGCAGGCTTTTTAAAATGCTGCTTGTGTCAGAGCCAGAGAGTTCATGAGTTAATCTCCCCTGGAGAGAAGAGCTTATATGATTGGTTGTTCTACTTGCTCTGTGATTGACTAGCATCAGCTGAGAGAGGAAATAAAACAATTGATCTGGAAGGAAAAGTCTTGTTTCGCCTTTTGGTCCTTATCTGAAATATAAGGTCTGGATCAGTAGCCAAAGGGTTTGGCTTCTGAGGGAAGAGACATTTGGGATTCAGAGCTTTCTGACAGACAGATAGTAGTCTGAAAAGTCCTTCTACAGAGAGAAGAGAAACACCATTATCTTAAATATATTAAAACTGCTCTGAGGGAGAACTTTGATTCTCAGTCAGGAAAACTACAGAACAACCTTAAACAGACAAAGGATACTGCAGAAGGATTTGGCAGAAGGTCTGAGTACTCAGAGTGAACTACCATACAAGCCAAATAGTAAAAAGAGTCATTGCTGCTTAGGGACAAGGAGAATAACTTCTTGCCAGTGAAAGGGGTTGGGAAGAGAACCCTGGCCTGTGATAAAGGGGAGAAGCTTAGACACCTCAAGGGTTAGTGAAAAGCTGTAATTAGTGAAAAGCTGTAATATCTACAGGAAAACCTGGAACTCAGAAGAGATAAATCTAGAAACTTTAAGTAAATGCTGTCCACCAGAAGAAACTGTATTATTGCTGAAATATACTAAACAAAGTACCTCTCAAAGAAAGATCTATAAAATGTTGAAACAAAACTACAAATATTCTCTCTTGAATGTTTTAAGAATTCAACTCTGTATATATATATCTATATATCTATCTATCTATCTATCTATCTATCTATCTATCTATCTATCTATCTATATCAGAAAGGTATTTTTTAACCTCAGCAATCTCAAAACCTTGACTATTCCTTTTATACATATATTCCCTTCCTGTTTAATAAAAACTTTATTCTGTTTTTGAAAGTTAATTTGTCTCAAGCACCATTTCACAAGAGTTTATAAAACAGAACAGCTCCTGTCTTTCCCTCAAGTTCCTGTACTGGGTTCCTGTACTGTACTGGCCTAAACCAATATCTAAACAAAGGGTGGGACAGTTTCAAATTTATATCAATAGAGAAGATATGCACGCTACTTTATGGCAACTCAGTCACTGAGAGGAAATAAATATTTGGCAGGAAAAATCTGCCAGACAGTTGGGAAGATACAGGGGTTCATCATAGGTGGGTAGCTGTGTTGGGCCGCGGTCACACGGCCCCTTTAAATCCGGGAGGGCTCCCGGATTTAAAGGGGCCGCTTTTTTCAACAGCGGGTTGGGATGTCTAAACATCCCAACCCCTGCTGCCTCCAGATCGGCGGCCGCGGCGGGAATAGCGGCCGCGGCGGAGGTGGCGGCAGTGGGGGCAGCTGAGGAGGCCGTGGCGGCGGGAAGGGTGGCGGCGGTCGCGGCTGCCACCGCCGCTGAAGAGACTTCAGCGGAGGCGGCGGAGGCGCTGGAAGCCGCGGTGGCGGCCTCCGACCCGCCATCCGCCAGGGTAAGTCGGGGTGTGTTTTTTTCACTCTTTTACACTTGGGCGCATGGATAGCCATGCGCCCAAGTGTAAAAGAGTGAAAAAAAATGGCCGGCGGGGCTATCTGGACAGCCCTGCTCTCGCAATGCATGCGAGAGAGGGCTGTCCAGATACCTCCAATGCGGGTTCCTCCCGCAACACCCGGGAAAATACTTGATTTTCCCGGGGTCTGAAAATGCGGGAGGAACCCGCATTGGATCCCGCTTCGACACGGGATTAGGGGGCCAGCCGTCTGGTCGGCCCCTTTAAATGCAGGAGGAAATTGCCCTTCCTCCCGCATTTAAGGCCCGTGTGGCCGCAGCCTTACTCTGAAGCAGCAGAACGAAGTCTAAGTCCAGTGGCACCTTCCAGACCAACAAAGTTTTATTCAAGGTATAAGCTTTTATGAAGAAGTGTGCTTGCACACAAAAGCTTATACCTTGAATAAAACTTTGTTGGTCTGGAAGGTGCCACTGGACTGAGACAAACAAACTAACTTTCAGCAAAGGTTTGACTGCTGCACTTTGAAAGAATGAGCTGAAAGAGGAATTGGGACAAAACTAACAGTATCAGTTTTGCTCCCCCCCCCAGCCAGAATAACAAGACAGACAACAGCTTGGAAGTAAACAAGGACCACTTTATTAGCTATTTAACATAACATTGCAGCAAGGGACAACTAAACAAGCATGGAGCAGGCAAGACAGGCGTCACTCCCTAACCAACCCCCTTGCCCTTGAAGGGCGGGTCACCCAGCTCTGGTCTTGAGCCAATGGTCTGGCTCGTGACCAGCAGCCTAGTAAGCTGGTTGCCACCTAGAAGTGCCTACCTCTGAAGCCTTACAACTAAGCCCTAAGGGGTTCCCAGAGGTGATCACCATTCCACACCCTGGACCCTAAAATCCAAAGGCAGTTCCTGATAACTCCCTGTTTCCTAACGGGAGATGCCATAAGGTGCTCACCGGTTCCATTTTCTTGCTTGTACAAAACCTGCCAAGTGACCAACCTATTTATATGTCGTCCACCGCAGTCATCCCTTCAATCCACTGCCCTCTGTGCAAGGTAGGTGAAAACACCCCTACCCATTCAGCCAATCTGGGTAGAAACGAAAAATTCCTACCTGGCCCCACTGGTGACCAGCAACAGCCTACCCTAAGAACAGGGAGGGAGGGTGGGCAAGTACACAGAGCAACTGCCCTGGGCGGGAGCAGAGCCCTCCCCTTTTCAAGGCTGGCTCCGCCCCCCACCGACATCAGGATGCCTAGCGTCCCAACTCTGTTGCTGCCCTGTCTTCCTTATGGTGGCAAAACAGCCCCCGGCCACCAGCAGCTTCACCCAGAGGTTAGGAGCTCCATTCTCTCCTAAGAAAACACAATTTTTTTTAATGTTACAAACCTAAATCCTTAAAAAAAAAAAAAGCAGGCTGTCAAGGATGGGGAATGCAGTTTTCCTACGGACATTAAAATCCCATACACAGTTTCTATGTACTCAATAGGGCTTTGTAGTCTCTCTCTTCCTCAGTCTCCCTCTTTTAACAGAAGACTACTTCCTGCATTCAAAATTCAGGGGAGTTGTAAAGCATCATTTGACACAATGTTATAGGTATATGTGTGTTCTTTGTAAAAGAGAATGTATATCAGTGCTGCACATCCTGATCCTCCCAGACACATCTTTGAGTTAGAACCTCAGTAGGTTCTTACAATCATCAACTTTCAAGGGAAAAAAGCCCACTATTGTACAGACAATTGGGGGAGGGAGGTCAAAGTATACTTGGGCCCTGATCACATGCAGAATTAGCCACATGATAGGCACGACTCCCAGCAGGATTTTAAGGGTACAATCACAAGAGCACATCTGTGAAGCGTCCTGCACCTGTCGGCAAGCCATTTTGCTCCGCCGGAGAAGCGGAGTAAAAAAACACTTGGGAAATTCCAGTATAAAATGGGTTGCTGTGGGCCACAGATGGAGTTTCCCTGAGTGATTGCTTCACTGTGGACTTGTGGCATCGGGGATAGTCTGGTCAGGCTATCCCAATGCCATGCCGTTATTTTTTTCCCCTTCTCAGTATGTGCATCATTGCATACTGCCATTGGAAGCCCTCAGGGTGGAGATACGATTCATTGATCCCGTTTAAGTGAATCAGTAACCAACAAAAAAATCCATCCAACTCGCCCATAGTTGTGTCTGATCATGCAGTGGCGAGATGCGCCCGCAGCTTCGCAGAACTGTGTGATCATGCAACTGCAGGTCAAATTGTTCCGGCACAAATAGCCTCGCTCCCCCCCCCCCCCCCCGCTTTATCTTGCGTGTGTGGCCGGGGCTATGGTTGGTTAAGCATAGTGTAATGACTAAAAAGGAAAAAAAAAAAAGAACTACCCAGATTATCACAGGACATTTGTTGTTATGCAAATATGGCCAGTATGTTGAAAGCAAAGGCTCAGCACTGTAAACATAGTGGTATTCACCAGGTCTTTTGACAAATGGGTTCTGACGCATGCAAGAGTCCCTGAGAAGCAACTGAATCTGATATACTCAAACTGTGCATTAATTAATATAACTAGGAAGTATTAGGTAACCCCACATGCGGTGTTTACAAAGGAGTATTAAAGAGTATTGTTTACTGGCTTTTTCTGCAAATATATGGAAAATTCAGGACATTCCTGTATAATGAAACACAATAGTTCGGGGCATGATGGTAAACAAGAAGCGTTTCCTGTACCCCATAGACAACAGAAGCTATGGTAGCCAGTTTTTGTTTTGTCTAGCAGGGGTGGGGTAAATAAGCATACAGATAATACCAGGACTCACCATGTGACTATGAAAATGGAGAAATATCATTCAATAGACACTCAAAGACTCCATACAAACATTATCAGCAATGAAGCTAGAATTTCAACTTTGGTCAAATACTGACCAAGATGCATCATTGCTCATTGGCATAGCACATGGTTTTCATACAAAAGCTCCCAGGCTGGATCCTTGGCATCTTGAATTTAACGATCTCAGGATTCAATGCTGAGAAAGATTTGTCTTTACTTGAATCCATGGAGAGCTGCTGGCAGTCACAGCAGAAGGACAATTAGTCTATCTAGTTCAGTACTGTCTATCGTGACTGCCAGAGGTCTCATCTAATTGTATTCTTAGTTGGTTAATCAATGCGACCCAACCTTAATTGATTCAGCTTTTAGTTAAAGGTACACTCTATTTCTTGAATGTATTCTAGTTTGCTACTACTGTAAATCCTGAAAGAAAATGTTAGACAAAACCAAATAATAAATGTATATTAAATTGCAAATTATCTTCCATTTCCTTCAACAGCATACCTGTAATGAAGCTTTGGTGAAATGTAAATTTGCTTACATAAAATAATCATCATCGTTACATTTTTAATTAATCAATTAATATATAAATCAACAAGCCAAGACATTAATCATTTTTTTTCTTTTCTATTCAGTTCACAGCCCTACATGTAAAGAAGTTCTGAAACATCAATCCTTTCCATTCATCTTTTTTTTTCTGAACTGAATCTGTTGTTCTTATATAATAAACTATATTGATTGACATAAGGGATTGCCTGGTATTAAATCAAATGAGTTAATTTCTAAAACATAATAAGGATGGAAGTGAAACAAGAGGATTAATTAGCAAAATGCACTAAGCTAAACAAATTAATTGATAGGGTAGAAGAAGAATATAATTATGGTAAAAGTTGATTAATTTGTTTGGAAGTAATTATGGTAAAGGCTGATTAACTTATTTTGAATTGAAGGAATTAAATCAGAATTCATGTGTAAGAAATTAACTCCTATCAGGTAATTGGTTTTGAAATTAAAACATATAGAATTAATAGGCAAAAAAGAAGAAGGTATTCATTTTGACCAAAGGAAGAAGGAAAGACATGTGCCAGGAACACATGCATCAGACCAGTTAGAAAAAAAAAAGACATGCCATTAAAACAGATGGTGGGACTTCTGTGTAAGCACTTTTGTTCTTTGGAGAGAGTAAAACAAAATTAAGAAGTAAAGTTTCTGAAGAAAAAATAACTTTAGAAAATTAAATAACTTGAAAATATGAAGAGATAAAATAAAGACAGCAAAGATCTCAAATATGGTACTAGAGCATTAACAGAAAGTAATAACAAAAGGAAAAACTATCACTAAACTGCTGAAAAATTTCAATTTTTTTTTTCAAAAAAGTATACTGATTAATTAACAGGAAGAAAGAAGAGTTACATTAAGGATAAAGGTTGTTGGCATGTATTGAACAATACTTTGTTAAGGAACCTTTGAAAATATGGCCTTGAGTTAGGAAACCAAGTACATGACATGATTATAGTAACAACAGTTTGGTTATAAATATCATACTCAGATAATGGGACCAAGTGAAAAATCAGCTACCATCTGAAATTTCCCTTTTAGCCTCTGTAATTATAGCCATGATATATACACATGGTTTATTTTTTATTTCCCCTGCCCTCACAGGGGCCACCAAGGTGGTTAACCGATTAAAACATACATCATAAAAATCACATTTTAAAACTATTAAAAACCAACTGCCCCAAACATACATCATTAAAACAATTCAAAACAACTACAGTTCAAAGACATAAGAACAACAGTTAAAACATTGGCCAGGAAGAACAGATCACTGAAGAAATGCCAAACAAAGCAGAAAAGTCTTCACCCACTGGCTGAAGTTGGTACCAGAAGCAGATGAATCCTCCTGTGGAGAGAATTCCAGAGTTTTGGTGCCACAACTGAGAAGGTTCTCTCCTGGGTTGCCACCTGCCTAACCTCGGGGCGGGGGGGGGGGGGGGACCTGAAGCAGGGCCTCTGAAGATGACCAGAATGGTTGGGTGGGTTCATATGGAAGTAGGGGATCCTTCAGGTGTGGTATGTTAATTACACACCATACAAGTTTTTATAGGTCAACACCAGCACCCTGGATTGTGCCTTGAAATAAATTGGGAGCCAGCATAAGGGAATCACAACTGTAGTGATATGATCTCTATGACCAACTCCAGTCAACATCCTAGCAGTAGTATTCTCTGCCAATGGAAGTTTCCAAACACTTCTCAAGGGCAACACTATGTAGAATGCATTGCAGTATCCTAATCTAACCAGGGTATGGACCACAATGTCCAGATCTTTTCTGCTCAGCAAAGGCTGCAGCTGGCTAACCAGCTGAAGCTGTTGAAAGGCACTCAAGACCACAGATACCACCTGCTTATTCAGCAGTAAGCTTGGGTTCAAGAGCATCCCAAGATTACAGCCCTGTTCCTTCAAGGGGAGCCAACCCCATCAAGAACAAGTGACACCTTAAATCCCAGTTTAATGTCTCCTACTTCTGAAAGTGGGAGCTGACTTCAACTAATACCTGTACAGATCTGATAATAAATAAATATATATATAATGATGTTAAATATAGTAGTAGCACTAGTGTTATGGCTTTTGAATATCTACAAATCCAAGATTATCTATGTGATATTACAGAAAGGTTTGTGCTGCGACCTATGCCAAAATTTGAGAACGTGTTACCTACATGTGAAGAACCCCCCCCCCCAAAAAAAATCTGTATACCATTTCACTGGATGCATTACTTAAACTTGACACTAGTTTTCCCATAAGATGGCAAAAAGATATTGGTAGTGTGGATTTAGATGAGAAAAAGGGGAATACATGTTTATCCATGGAATCACCTTTACAATTTTCCTTTCTTTTAGGGAAAATCTGATGAAAATTATATATCAGTGGCATCTAATCCCTCTCAGACATGCAAAAATCTATGGGATTGGGAATAGAAAACGCTGGATTTATGAGGTAGAACAGACAGGATCCCCCCCCCCCCCCGCCCCAATGAAGTGAACAGGCAAACAGATTACTGAAAATAGGTGGTAGAAATTATATCAGTCTGGTTGGAGAGAGAAATTCGCTATCAACCAGAGATCTTACTGTTAAACTGTAATTATAATTTTATAATTTTGTATTATGTATCTTAATTTTATGTAAACCGCCCTGAGCCTGCTTTGGTGGGGAGAGTGGGGTATAAATTGAACAAATAAATTAATTAATAAGTTGGTATATTGTGCAATAGCTTGATTACCACAACTACATTGGTCTTTGCCAGAAATATGAAAGTAAAAGAAATCTACATGTTCATAAAACTAATGGCCTACCAGCAAAAGAGACATATTTCAGATTAGATTCTCTGTGATTGAGGGTCATGCAGATTGGATCCCGCAGAAAAGTGTGAGAATTTCACATGGCTTTTATTATTAGGGTGGACATGTTGGCCATGTATCTATTATGTGTGTTCTTTTTATTATGCACATCTTTTATTGTATGGATAAAAAGTTTTGTTTTGTTTTTAAATGAGGAGTTACAAATTACAGTATTTATTGTAGATGCTTTCTGCTTCTAGGATACAGGATCCCCATTTATGCAACCACCAAAAATATTGTTCTTAAAACTCTGTTCATGAGCTCTCCTGCAGAGCGGGATCTCCTTAGGTTTTTTTCCAAGATTATATGCAGGGTTTCTACTGAAGAGGCAATCCATATATGGACTGGGGATGAGGCCTGCCATCACTATCCTGCTTTTCTTTCCCACACATTCAGTAAACCCCCTATCAGTTGTATGAACAGGGCTACAGCTATTGTTGTCCCTGGTGTCCCAGTTGAAAAGCTTCAACACTCAATTTCTGCAGCTCAATAACAAGATTTATTTTCTCCTTATAGAAAACCACAGTTCTAATAAACTGTTCTAATTCATTTAATGGTAAACTGACTGATGTAATAGGAGATTCTCATGACTCTTGCCATCATAGCCTCCATGTTACTGGTCCTTCTCTCTCCATCTCCAACTTGGTGCCTGAGTCTAGCTCCTCTCTAACACAAATATGAAGCTCAGAAAATTTGTTTTGGGCCACAAAGTCTGAGAGAGAACAGGATTTGGTGTCTCATTATGCTCAGTGGTGAAAACAGAAACTCTGAGAAACAGCCTTTCTCTTTAAGGTCCAGTTTCCAAACAGTCTGTATAATGTAGTGGTTAAGAGTGTCCACTAGGATCTGGCAAACTGAGGTTCAAATCCCCACTTGTGTCATAGAAGCCTGCAGGGTGACTTTCGGTCACTCACACCCTCTCAGCCTAACCTACCTCACAGGGTTGTTGTGATGATAAAATGGAAGAGAGGAGAACAAGGTAAGGTGAGAAACAGAAAAGAACAAGAGTCCAGTAACACCTTAAAGACTAACAACATATGTGGCAGGGTATGAGCTTTCGTGAGCCACTGCTCACTTCTTCAGTATCTGAGGAGAAAGGCAGTGTATAAATGAATTAAATAAATAAACAATAAATTTAATAGCTCAGAGACCACTATCACTGCCATGTATGAGAGCAGAAGGAGAACTATTTCAGGGTTTTTTGGAGTCAGCAGAGCTGTAGATCTCATGTTTTCAAATGGGCTGCTTACAAAAAAAAGAAGAAAAAAGCCAGGAATGAAAACACTAGATCTCTTTGATCTACCAGCACCTGTCTGTCAAACTACTAGCTTCTAGCAGGCTGCTGAAGCCAGAACCCAGACTGCCTAAGAGCTTTTTGTAAACATGAGAGGGAGAATTGAAAAGGAGCTGTTCTTCTTTTGTGTGTATGTGTGTGTATGTGATTGTGATTGTGTAAAGGAAAATATCTTATTTACACATACACTTCCTTGCATCTTCCAGTGGAAAGGGAAGATCAGATTTTTAGGCATTTTAAGTTCCAAGTTAGGTTAGAAATCTTTCTGTTTCATTTATTTTATTAGTCTCTGCACCATAGTTCTGTAGTCTGTATACTCTCTAAAGGTGTGTCAGTAGAATAAAGCTCGCATTTAATGAAGACGTTAAAAGACTGACTGGATTCCTACCTGCGTGCCTTGGCTCTGGTCAACATGTCCAAAGAGCCCTGTCTGATGGTCCTCCTGCTATCAAATTAGAAAGGAGGGAGGTAATCAGGAGGTGATGGCAGCTGTTGAAGGAAAGGCCCCCAAAACCTATCAAGAGAGGGTGGGAGCCACAAGTAGAAGAGTGGGTTTCCTTTGGACAAAATGACCCCCCACACACCCACCCAAAAAGTGGCCTATCAGGCACTGGGGTGGAAGTATTACAATCACAACTTGCAGTCCCGGGGCAAGGGAGGAAGCAGGGGTGAGGAGGGAGAAACCACAACACAGACCAGATTGGGGGAAATAGGCCACACCTTTTATTGAATACAACCAAGGTGCCCTGGCCGATCATGAAGTGGATCCTGCATCAGACACATATCTCTTTGACTCTGATCTCTATCCCTAAAATAATTGTCCTCATTCAGTCAAACTCTTCAAAGGCAAAGCACATAAAATACCAAGATGGCACATGAAATCACCATCACCCAGTATGACCTCAAAATGTTTATATAGGAAGTGCACTTTTTAAGTACAATTGTTCTGTTGTATCCTATTTTAAAAATGCAGGTGATCAGTTGCAGTCTGTGGCAGTATGCATATTATGCTACACCTACCAAGGATTTGTTGAATCATGATAGCTGGCTAACCATTTCTCAAGGATACATAAGTGACACTCCACAAAGCTACCAAGCTTAGTATGAAGTGGATTAATATAATCCCAGATGGCACCCATTTCTTTTCAAAAGGAAGGTTCTTTGCACTAGTAAGTAGTTTGGCCTAAGCTTTCGTTGTGGCTCATATTCTTAACTTTACATCCTGCTATGGCTCGTCTATCATATGCTATTAAATCCATTCCAGCTTTCTGCATGAGAAAGCTGCTAATCTCCCACAGGTACTGGCAATTTATACTCAACGAGCACTATACAGCAAAAGGAAAAGGGAGAAGGTAGCTGCGGTGAGGGAAGAAAACTACCCACACAAACTCTGGAACATGTAATTTCAAGTCAACTCGAGTTCAAGCAGCTTCATCAGTTGCTACACTACCTGTTTACAAGGCGAGAAGTGATTAAGGCAGTGAGGTTCGCCTATAGAACCATTTTTGAAACTTTTTGCTGTGTGGCACATCCCCGAGTGCAAAAGAAAGGATGTTCATATAAGCAGCTGAAGTGGCAAGAGAGTGGAGGCATTCATACCAAGAACTCCACAGATAAGTTTGATAAGGCAGCTTGATCCATGGCAACCTGTTAGGCTGGCAGCTAAGAGCCTTAGCAGAATTGTTCATGTAATTTCAGGAGCAGAGAGATTTATTATTTATAAGTCTGCCTTTCTCCCCAACACAGGGACCCAAGGCTTGTAACAACAGATAAAACAACAAAATACAACAAACTATGAGAAAAATAGAGCCAGCCATACATTGTGTCCCAATTAAATTATCCCCAAAGCCTTTGCAAATAGTTCAGCTTAAAAAAAATAAATCTGAAAAACAAGGAGGATTTTCCTCATTCTCAAGAAGAATGTTACACACAGTGGAGGCATCCACAAGAGAAAGAGTGCACACGTCCTGTCACCACCTGCACCTTCCTGGGTGAAGAGGGGGAGAACAGAGATTACAGGTGGAAAATTACTTGCTGGATATCATGATCATTATTTATTTTTACAGTAAGAGTAGTTCAGCAGTGGAATTGGTTGCCTAGGGGAGTGGTGAGTTCCCCATCACAGGCAGTCTTCAAGCAGTGGCTGGACGAAGACTTGTCAGGGATGTTTTAGGCTTATCTGGTATTGAGCAGGGAGTTGGACTAGATGGCTTGTATGATCAGAGTTGCCATAAATATCTGGGGGCGGGGGAGATGGTTCTTTAAAGTGTTCCTCTGCCTAGCAGTATGTAGTAAATGTGTGTAGTAATTAGGCAACTGCAGAGAACTTTTCTTTGGATTATGCATAAATCATGCTCATTCCTGGTTCAGTCAGATCTAGTCACAGTGATTCATGCCTTATATACATCTAGACTGAACTATTACAATGCACATTATTTGGGACTACCCCTAAAGAGTGTTCAGAAGCTGAAGCTGGTACAGAATACTGTGGCTAGACTGCTGGTTGGGGCCAGCTACCAAGAGCATGTGACTCTGATACTACAGCAATTACATTGGCTACCAATCTGTTCCCAAGCACAATTAAAGGTATGGGTTTTGTCTTTTACAGCCCTGTATGGCTTGGGACCAGAGTATATGATGGGCTATCAGGAAGGAAGAACTGTCTTCTCCTGTTTGTTTCTGTCTGGGAATCAAGACTTTTCCCACCAATCAAAGAAGCTCATCTGGTGAGCACATGAGAGAGGGCCATTTCAATGGCAGCCCCACAATCATGGAACAATCTCCCCAGGGAGGTGCTCCTGTCCCCCTCACTATCAGTTGGAGATAGTTTTATTTAAAACTGCATTTGACTGTTTTAGTTTTTTAAAAAAAAAAATATATTGGAAGCACTAACTGAAGTTTTTAAATTGTGACCTTTTGTGTGTTTTTATAAATTATTTTATTCATTTTGTTTTCATTGCATTGTTATAATTGTTTTATTTATATTGTAAGCCTCCTTGAGTTTTAAATAAATGAATGAATGAATCTGTAACCTGGAGATCATTTACAATTAGGGGTGTGTACTAGGGATGTGCATTCAGTTCAGACAAACCAACCCCTCCCCCCACACCGAATAATGGCTATGCGGTATTATTCGGCCGGCCAGACATCGATTCCCTGAATGGATGCCGTATATTCAGCATTCATTTGGGGAATCTCTTTGCTGGGTGAGGGGAAGGCAGGGGGAGGCATTTAAATGCCCCCCTGCTCCTTCCAGGGCCTTCCCCAGCTTGCCCGCCTTGGCAGGTGAACCAGGAAAGGTCGGGGTGGGGGGGCTCTGCAGGCTTTCCCCTGCCCACCCGCTTTGATGGGAGAGCAGGGGAAATCACAGGGAGGCATTTAAATGCCTCCCTGCACCCTCCTGGCTCGCTTGCCTCAGTGGGCGAGCCAGGAAAGGTGGGGGACTCTGCAAGCTTTCCTCCACCTGCCGCTTTGGCAGGTGAGCCAGGGAGGGCTAGCTGGTGGGCAGTGGGCTCCCTTCAGAAAAAATATCAGTATTTTCCAATTTGGAAAATATTGGTATTTGCCAATATTGGTATTATACTGGGGTTCGGGAAATGATCAGTATTGTTGAATTTATTTGGCTCAGTTATACCCTATGGTATGGTGATACACCCATCCCCGGAATTGCACCCGGATGGCAGCACACTCCCATCAATGAAGGGGAAGCAAATTGCCTTCCCTTCAATGAAGGGAGTGTGCTGCCTCAGTGACACAACTCCAGAGACTGAGGGGGTTTAAAGTTTAAATTCTTTCTCTCCAGAGTCTTCAGCTGACCTATGGCCGTGGACCACCTGGAGAATGGAGAAAAGGTTGGGAAGGGATGTTTAGATGCCTCCCAGCAAGCCAGCTGGGAAAGGAAGCAAAGTGGGGGAGGATTTAAAGATGTCTCCCGTACCTTTCCCAGCCCACCCACAACAGCATGCTGGCTGGGGAAGGGAGGAAAGATCGCCCCCCCCACACACACACCAACCATTTAAACTTTACAGCTGACTGGTGGACCGCCTGTCAGCTGTTAGGGTTAAATGGCCAGAAACTCCAGTATGGTGAATGCACCTGAATAAAAGCCAAATAAGATTCACTTTCATTCAGGATCACTTTATCGGTTTGTCAAACCAGATTAGAGAATCTGATTAGCTGAATAAATACCCCCCAAATACCGATAAGGTATTTGTCATGTATTTATTCAGTTCGTCTTAGCACAATACACATCAGCATTCTACATCTATATACTAATAGCCAAGTTGCCCCCTCTGTGCGGATATCTAAATCCACGCGGAGGGGGCACTTGGGGGGCAGAGAGATTTTTCTGCACACTTGGGGGACTCCCCATGTGTGCAGAAAAATCTTAAAAGTAAAAAAAACTTTTGGGGGGATATTTAAATCCCCCCAAAGTTAAAAAGAATTAAAGCTCTGGGAACTGCGGCACAGCGGCTCAGAGCCTCATGGGCCTTGCCATTGGAACCGGGGGCAGGAGGGAGACTGGTGGGCCCCACGGCTCAGAGCCACATGGGCCTCACCATTGGAACCGGCGGCGGCGGGGAAGATCAGCGGGTCTGAGGCTCACCATCATTGCCCGGGGAAGGAGAGGAAGGCTTACCTGTGGCTGCTTCTCCACGTGGAGCTCCTTCTCTCCCCCCCACGAGTACCGCAGGTCCTGCCTCTTGTCTTATATAAAACAGCATATAAATGTCATATGAACTAAGTCTAAAAACTGAGAATAGTAAAAACATTTTTTTTAAAAAAAAATGTATAAAATGGCAGCTACGTCTGCATCACAATACACTGGTTGGCTATTTATGACTACCAACTGAGTAACATTTTCTACCTAAAGAAACATTAGTGAGCAGTTGGTGCTACAAAATACGAAGCAATATGCACTCTTTTCTGATGAATGGACCACTTAGTTCTGTGCACCTAATGGAAGAAAATATGTAACAGGGCACCTGTACCTGACTGAACTTCTGCTTTTAAACCACTATTTGAAAATGGCCTCCAGTTAAGATGAGTTCTTTTTTTAAAAAGCCTCCCATTATTTCTGCTACTCAGTGTGATTTAGAAAACACCTGAGAGCGAGCCCTTTTTGCCCTGACCACGTGCCAGCTCAAAGAAGCATTTTTCAGAGTGCTTTCTCCGACAATTCCAATTTCCCTGAACATACTTTGAACAGGCCTGCAGCCTCTGAAGCACAACAGTTTAAAAACATCTGACAAGGTTGCAGTGGCTACAAAAAAGCCAGCAAACTCTTTCAGAAATAATTTGGCTAAGGAAAGAACAAGCCGCTTGCTTCAGTGCTCCATTTCCCTCAGTCCCATTTGTATGAGAAGGCATTAAAATATAAATTGTATGTATATATGAGAATTAAAAAAAAATAACTTCTTGTCAGTGTTACTGAGCACACCAGGATGGAAACTGATTTTGAATTCAAAAACAGCTTCAGTCAGTTGTGAAGCCTGGCATTTTAAATGGAATACTCTGCCAGACCTCCTAGCAAAAATCTCCAAAGTGTATTTCAGGTTCCATTGTTTACATTGAAATTAGTATTTAATTTCATCCTGAAACATTTGCATGCAAGATGTGTTACATGTACTGGGGGGGCCATCGTTTCTGCTGCAAACAGAGGCTTTTAATTTATTCATAGTTTATCAGATTTTGCTGGTTAAAATTTAGATGTTTAAATCCCCATTCTAATTTTCAATTAATGAACAGATCATTTACTCGTAACAGGGTCCAATGTGCTGCAGCAGACAAAATGCTGAGTTGACACTGCACTTCATACTAATGCTCAGATTCCTTGTAGGGCAGTTGTTCAGATTTTTTTGATTTTATATTTTTACAAGGGGGGCCGCTATACTCGCGGGGGGGAGGAGCTGTGGCCAGCGATCTCTCCCTCCTGCCGCGCCACCTCCCCCAACCCCATGCTCTGGATGGCGGCACGGCAAGCCTCGGGCCTTGCCGTGCCACCTCTCACCCCCCTGACCCCCAGCAAGCCTCGGGCCTTGCCCTGCCACCTCTCACCCCCCTGACCCCCTTGCCCCGTGCTCTGGACAGCATGGCAGGCCTCGGATCTCGCCGCACCACTTCCCACCCCCAAGCTCTGGACGGCGCAGCAGGCCTCGGACCTCACCGCGCCGCCTCCCACCCCCCCAACCCACTCCCCCGTGCTTCAGATGGCGTGGCAGGCCTCGGGCCTTACCGCGCCACCTCCCCCCCCGACCCCCTCTCCCTGTGCTCCCTCCTGCCCCCCAGGCCATTTCTTCCCCCCACCCTCTCCCCTCCCCATTCACTGGACAGTGGTGTGGCGAGGCCCGAGGCCCGCCGTGCCGCCTCCCACCCTCTCCTGCCCCCTCCTCCGCTCTCAGACCTGGTGGTGCAGCTAGGCCTGAAGCCCGCCGTGCCACCTCCCCCCACTCTCAAACCTGGCGGCACGGCTAGGCCCGAGGCCCGCTGCGCTGCCTCCCCCTCCCCTGTTCCTGTGCTGGTGGCTCGGCCGCATCCCACTGCCGCTGCCTGGCCACCTGCTGCTCATCCACCGCCGCCAGTCAGGTAAGTTTAAAATTTAAGTATCCCCCCCCAAAATGTTTTAAACTTTTTGGATTTTTCTGAAGACATGGGGACTGCCCCATGTCTACAGAACAACCTCCCTGCCCCCAAGTGCCCCCCATGCGGATTTAGGTATCCACACATGGGGGGCCACTTGGGAAATAGATATATAGATAAAAATGTTCAGGTCTCCTGCCCTCCTTTATGAGCTCAGGAATCAAATGTATAAGGGTACTTCCCAATGAGCTACAAGCTCTGAAATCTGGAGCACCCACAGGGTTTGATCCAACCAGCTTTTCCTAATCTTGTCCATTTCCCCTCCTTTCTTTAGTTCCTGTACCACATACACATGAACATGAAGCTGCCTTATACTGAATCAGACCATTAGGCCATCAAGGTCATTATTGTCTGCTCTGACTAGCAGTGGTTCTCTAGGGTCTCAGGGAGTTGAATTTCACATCACCTACTGCCTGATCCTTCAACTGGAGATGCTGGGGATTGAACCTATGACCTTCTGCATGCCAAACAGTTGTTCTAACACTGAGCCACAGTGCCTCCCTACCTGATCACTATGATCATCTTCAGAGGTCCTATGAACCTAGGGTTGCCAGCCCTCTGCCAGCAAATATCAGGAGATTTGGGGGATTGTGCCTGAGGAGAGCAGAATTTCAGGGGAATGAGACATCACTTTCAGTTGCTGCTCTATGAATGTTCCCAATGTCCATGAAGCTGGGAAAAGTTCTAAAGTGGCATGAAGGGTGTGGCATTACTTCCAGGTGAAGGGTAGATGGATGTGATTTCACATCCAAGTGACACTAGGAATTCTCCCTAATCTTTACAGCCATTACCCACAGAGATTCCTAAAGTGCCACCACTGACATCATCCATCATTTTTCTCCCACTACTCAAACTATCAAGGGCAGGGCACTGAGAGTCGGGACAGGAGATTGTGCACTGCCACTGGGAAAATGGTAAACCTGCCTGATTTCTCGCATAGACTTTTTGGTGATCTCCTTGCTTGCCCACCAGCAGAAAAAAACCCAAAACTAATTGGATGCAACCTAATGGCTAAGACACCACAATAGAAAGAAATATCTGAACACAGAATATCATCTGTACTATTTTCATTCAAAAGTAGGCTTCACAATGGTTAAGGTATCTCTGATCCATCCAGGTGTGTGTGTGTTTGTGTGTGTGTGTGTGTGTAGAACTTAAAATATTTTTAAACCACTTTTCCATGCAACTTAGGGTCCCCAAGGCAGTGAACAATAAAACATATTAAAACAAGATCTAAAATGTATGTGTACCCTGTATGTGTAAATGTGCTGTCAAGTCACAGCCTGGTTATTACAACCCCATAGGGCTTTTAAGGCAAGAGACATTGAGAAGTTTGCCATTGCCTTCCTCTGCATAGTGACCCGGAATTGGTGTTCGTAGTTGTCAGCCCATTATCAACTGAGCTGGACTATATCCAGTTACATTGACAGGAATAGTACAATGAGTCAATAAAGCCCCAAAAGAATAATCTTGTTTTAAAATCTGTTTTGCTATTTGTACAGGTCTTTCTGCCTCTCCATTGAACTATGGTAAGCTGTAACATGTTTGAAATGGTATGATTTGTAAATTGAGCAAACTCTTCCCCTGCAAATTGAGGAGCATTTTCAGTCACAAGAACATATGGACAACTCCATCTGGCAAATATGTTTTTTAAGCAGTTAACAGCTGTAGAGCTTGTAAGGTCAGTCACGTGGGCCATTTCCAAGTATTCTGAGAACTAATCAGTGGCAACTAGAGACCTGTGTCCTTGCAGTTCACAAATATTGCAGTCCACAAATAGACCTTTCTCAAGGTCTATCTGGCAGTGGAATAACTATCAAGGTTTATTCTTTTGAAAGAATTAACAGGTTTGTATCAAAGTTTTAAGATCCTGACCCATTTGTGGCCACCAAAAGGAAAGTTGTGCACATTTCTTGCATTTGGTAATTTCTTGATGACCAGTGTGAAGTTTGTGTAGTATTTCTTGTCTCTTCCCTGTTGGAATAACATTGTGATCTACATGGCGAACTAACCCCTGTAACTCTGTAAGGCATCCCCATTCTGCAAAAGAGAATTTGACTTCACTTGGTATACTATGCAGATGTGGAGGCCATCCTGTTTCTCATGAATTCCAATACCCTCTGTAGCTCTGTGGTAAGAGCCTGTAGCTGTTGGAATAAAGAATCTGATTTTGGTTGCAAGCTTTGCAATATGGTTCCATAACATTCAACTTTTTCTACAAGTATTACTGAATCAGGATCAACAGTGTTCAGTGGATGTTGTGACAGTGTATTTGCTACTACTAGAATTTTGCCGGGGTGTTATTTTGCCTGAGGGTTAAATCTCATCAGGCAGAGAAGTCTTTGACATCTTATTGATATCTTGTCCAAATCTTTACAACTTATCAATGGTACTAAAAATTTATGATCTGCGACAAGCTAGAAGGAAGTTAGATCATAAAGATATTTAGAAAATCTTTCTCATGTCCAAACAGCTGCTAGACACTCCTTTTCAATTTGAGCATAACATGTCTCAGAATCTGTCAGTGCTTTGGAGCATAAGCAATAGGTTTCAACTCCTTTTCATATACCTGAAGGAGCACCCCTCCTAGGTCATGGCAGCTAGCATCTGAACACACAACAGTATGGCAGTAAACATTTAAAAATACCACACCAGGTTTATTACAGCCAATTGACCAGCAATACAAGCATAAAATAGTATGATCACAAGCCACAGACCCCATTAATATCGTAATCATATCCCCCAGATTCTAAATCCTATCTAAAATTATCCTCTCTAAAACCATCCTCAGTCTGTGCTTTTTGTTAAAAACTTCCGCTTATTTATTACTAAAAAACCCCAATATTTTGCTACTACCAGAGTTATTGACTTCTTGGTATCTTCCAACAAATATTTCAACACCACAGTATGCAAATTTCAAATAAATGCCCAAGGGTTTAAATTGGGAGAGTAATGGGGAAATTAACTGATGTCTCTCTCCAGCATAAAGTTTACAGTGTAAAAGAATGTGAGTGAATGTTTCAACTTCTTTATCTGAGCATAGACAAGATCTTTGGCTAAGTTCAGACTGGCAATTTGGCCCAATATAACACCTTTCTCTAGCGGATTAAGTTCACACAGCCACAGCTGCCTCCCGTTCCCCTCCTGCATTCACCCACTGTGCCACTTTGATTCTGTGTTTAAAAAGTACCTGGTGAAAGCCGGGGCAAGCCATTGAGGGTGCATTGATCCCGCTCCCCAGAAGTGTGGATGTGTGCAAAGCCGCAATAAAGCGGCAGTGGTAATGTGAACCTGCTGATCCGGCAGGGATGTGCACAACCACCCGTGCGGACTGTGCGCTTGAGCACACAAGTGCTTGCAGGGGTGCTTCCAGCTCATGGAGTTAAAGCTCCCAGCCCACAGCCTCCTGGGAGACACTTCAGCAAAATTGCTGCTGCTCCCATGCGCCTACACGCAGGTCGGCGAAATGGACCAAAATTGCGTGCAACTGCACTGCCGCCAGGGGCCGCCCCACAGTGCAAATGCTCTGCCTCCTTCCTGGTATGGTCTCACATCAGTCCATGCAGTGTGACCGGAAAGCCCCACAACAACTTGGCCCGGGTCTTTTTGCCTCGCTTCCCTTGCGCTTAATTCTGCCAGTCTGTCCTCAGCCTCTGATGTATAGACCAACAGAGATACCTTCCTTGCAGTAAGTTAGAAGGGAAGGCATCAAAATGCGCTCTAGAAAATGCTCATCTATACTTTCCATACATGATGTTAGAGAGATATGGTGCTGCTGCAAATCCAGGCCAAGATTTTAGGTTATTATACGTCTTGGGTAAAAGTGCTCCATCAGTTTCAAACTTAATGTCAACCAAGCACTGATGAACCAAATATTTCACTTTACTCAGACCCATTTCCAGAAGATTTTCTGAACATAACCCAATAGTACTTAGCTTATCTATTATTCTGGCCCACCAGTCTGGATATGGGGTAGAGTCTAGAAGCGGGGGGGTCAGTCCTATAAGCTTCAGGTGGATTCTCAACCAATAATAAATTGAAATTGTCCAGATTTTCAGTTCCACTCTTGGTACATCAGCCTCCTATCTTAAGACTACATTAGCTGTACATTTTGGTGCATTAAACAGTGCTCTGAGAAATTTAGATTGTACTCTCTGTAGTGTCTTATAATTACTCTTGTTATTTAAAATTATTTGCATGCCACAAGTAAGTTGAGACAACACTTTGGCAGAAAAGAGCTTTAGAGCTGCCGGAACTAAACCTAGGCCCTCATTTCTAAAAAAAAATATCTAAGAACAGCATTGGCACTTCGCTCTGCTGTATTAATTGTGGCAGTAATGTGAGCTGATGGACTGCCATTGTGTGAAATAGTTATCCTCAGGTATTTAAAAGATTTTACTTGCTCAATGTTTTGACCATTAATTTTCCAGTTACATTTATTGTATGCTCTATTAAAATGTATTATTTTGGTTTTTGAGTAAATTAAGAGTAATTAATAACTAACAATTCATTATCACACTGTCTACTAAATGTCTTCAGAGCACGTTTTAAACCCATTTTTGTTTGAGAAATAAGAATGGCATCATCAGTGTATGTAAGTATTGGTACGCTTTCCCCTCCCGTCAAAATGTACGTCTATCCCTTGTAAGCACTGGATTAAAGAATTCACAAATATATTAAATAGAAAAGGGGCAAGCAGGCAGCCTTCTCTGACTCCTTTTTTTGAGAGAATGCATCTGGATAGCTTACTCTCGCAGTTATACTTGATTTGTAATTGAGTGTTGTCATGTAATTTAATCATCAAGAGTAACAACCTTTTGTCTATGGATGAATCCTCTAATTTTGCCCAGTCTCCCTCGTGAAACAGCCACCTTAAGATCTACAAATGTGACAAACAATGAGCCCTTAGTTGATCTTACATACTTTTGGATGAAATAATTTAAAACGAGGCAATGGTCCAGAGTTGAGTGATCTTGGGTGAACCCTGCTTGCTCAATTTCCAAATAATTCTCTTGATCTAGCCAGCTACACAATTTCATACATAGATGTATGATACACAATTTGCAAATAATATTTAGGAGACTAATTGGTCTATAATTATTTGGATTGGCTGTATTGTTTTTCTTATATATGGGTTCAATGATTGCCAAACACCAGTCTTTTAGTATTTGGGCAGTTTGATCTATATAGGTAAAAAGGTTAGCCAAAATCAGTGCCCACCAATCTGTATTTGCTTTTAATAATTCAGCTGGGATGAAATCACTTACTGGGGCCTTCCCCCTTTTTAACTGATTTATCAGGAGAGTGACTTCTTCAACTGTGACTGGGGGCCATGAGGGAGTACCCTCTAAAGGAATCTCTTTGGGGAACATGGGACAAAAGTTCTTGTATAATGCTGCAAAATGTTTCTCCCAGGTCTCTGCAGGAATAGTGTTTGCCACAACTTTACCTCTATTTCCAATCCTACCAGAGACTAATTTCCAAAACCCTGCATTGTCATTATTCTTAGTAACCTCAATGAGACTCTGCCACTTAGAAAACATATGGGTTCTCTATTTTAACTTTAACAATGCTTTATAAACCTTTTTATCAGCCTGAGTTTCAGATTTTGTATTACAATTTGGATTTTTTTGGAATACTTTAAAACTCTCAATAAGTTTTTGCTTTGCCTTAACACACTCATTAAACCACCCTTGATTGAGCACCATTCCACTAGGTTGGGAATTGCCAGATCTTGTTAGCAGTGGTTTGAGCTGAGAGGTAAGTTCTATATAAAAATTTAAGGGGGATTGCTCTTCCTTTGGGGGATTTGTTATGTAATATATCTATATTACCCTCTTTTGAGTGTCTCCAGGAGATTAATTTCTTATTGAGTGGGCTACCCCATTTAATTTTCAATCTACCTTCTTCTATCTCTTCCTTATAGTTCAAATTTTTATTATGATTTAGTTGTTTGACTTCAATTCCCCAAGTGAAATTCAGGGGCAGATGATCACTTTCCAGTCTTGTACCTACCATAAAATTGAGATTGCTGATTAGCATGTCTCAAGAAACCAAAATATAATCTATTGTGGATTGTTTTGTTCCTAACTGAAAGGTAAATTGACCCGGATGGTCCTCCTTGACTGATCCATTTAATATAATTAAATTTAGTTTGGAGACCATTTGGATCATGCATGAGACGGCAAAATTTGCCACTGGATCTAGAGATATACGGCTTGAAAAAGGCTGATCAATCTAGCATTGAAATCTCCCCCAATAATCAGCATTGCAGAAGGAAATTTTTGTATACAGTCAAGAATATATTGTTCTACCTCCTTCCATATTCTCTTGGTTTGTTCCTGTGAAGACTGGCGCCATAGATATAAATTTATACATATTACTGAATATTTATGGAAAGACAATACTACAAGCGTGAGCCATTCCTTATCACTTATCAACTCTTTGGTAGAGGCTTCCAGGGAGGTGGATATAAATATTCCTAGGCCACCTGACGGTCTCCCCCCTTTTAAATCTGGGGAAGCAGGGGTTAATACACCCATGTTATTGGAAATATTAAATTCCTTTGTCATCCATATCTCCTGTAAAAAAAACCTAAAACATATAAAAATGGAAGTACAGGTGCCTTAGTCAGAAGCCGTTCTATCTTTAAGAATGCTTCATCTTGATGTGGACCCCAGTGCCAGGCAACATCTCCTTTTAGCAGTTCATTCAGTGGCCGTGAGATATCTGCCAAACTTGGCAAGAATCTGCCCAAATAATGCATCATGCCTAAAAACCTTTTTTTAATTCTGTACTTGATTTGGGAGGACCAATCTGTGAGGCTTCTGCTCAAAGTAGTCAAGGATCAGATCTTTGTTGATGAAACACAGTTCTTTATTTCCAATTTCTACATTGGTACAGGTCCTCGGATTATTGTCAGAGATAACGCAAACAATAGAAGCAGGTCTAATATACCCTCCAGCACAATTTGAATTGCCCATAGGTAACCAATCAACAAGGGGGGGGAAACCGCAGGCAAAAGGTTCTCTGGCCGTTTGCTTCCCACAGGAAAGAAAGTGAGGTGTGAAGCAGTAAATTTCCCTTCCCAAACCAGACCCCTCAGATGTAACCATCTTCACATAACAAATGCTTTCCCCAAGGCTTTCGCACGTTGATAAGAAATGGTCCCTGTCCTCCCCTGTCTTCCCAGCCGGGATGAATGGAATGCGGAGGCCCTTTGTTCTCATGCTTTGAAGTTGTCATTCTCCCGGGCAAACAGATACATAGACCAGGCATGATCAGAGCCATAATCCTGGGGTCACAGAAGATACATTCACAATTGTCAAGCTAATAGCAATAGGCATGATTACATAGTTGGTACAGGAACAGGTTTGCACAGCATAGCCAAGTCAGGTTACAATATATAGCATGAGATCCCAGAAATCCTTGTTAGAATCTGCAGATTCTGACACACTGCCACCCGAAAAATCAATCTACCCTGGCTTATCTGGAAATTTATTATGAAAAGCTTTAACTAACTTAGGAGCATGCACATTTTCAGAACGAACCCATTCATTCAGTTCCGGGCCAAAATCTACCCACTTGACTAGATATAGCAAGCGGCCCCTGCGCACTTTTGAATCAAGGATTTCAGAAATTTCAAAATGGGATGCCCCCCCCTTCATCCGTGGAGGAGGAGTCGGAGGAACTGGATGCCATGCATTTGGCCCAGGATTCTTCTTCAGCAAGCTGAAATGAAAAACAGGATGCACAGAACTCAGTGACTTGGGCAATTCTAGTTCAAAAGACACATCAGAAATCTTGCGCAACACTTTGTAGGGGCCGACATATTTCCACCCCAGTTTCCTGCTGGGTTGCAATCCATGTATATTTTTGGTGGACAAGTAGACTGAATCCCCTGGCTGTAAGTCCCAGCCCTCTGCTCTGCTACGGTCTGCATACTTCTTGTAATCCTCTTTAGCTTTGTCCAGTGTCTTAGCAATCAGTGGCCATGAGTCTTGTAAGGTTGCCCACCAATGTTTAAAGTCCGTGGGGGGGGGTGTTTGGCGTTTCCTCTATGGTGGGTAGGGGTTTCCCTTCGAAGCCTCCCACCGCCATGAACGGGGATACACCCATAGACGAATGAATAGCATTGTTATAACTATACTCCGCAAACGGCAGTAGTTCCACCCAATTGTCCTGATGGTAGTTAGTGTAACACCTCAGGAATTGTTCCAGGATTTGATTAGTTCGTTCGGATTGGCCATCGGTCTCTGGGTGGGAACCCGAGCTTAAGGCTGGTTCAATGTCCATCAGATTCAGAAGCTCCCGCCAGAAGTTGGCAACGAACTGACTTCCCCGATCGGATACCACACGTCTGGGAAAAGCATGTAACTTTATCATGTGGTTGAAAAAAGCTTTAGCCAGCCCCTTAGCGGTGGGTAGCTGTTTAAACGGCAATGGATGCAACAGTCCTGGGACTTTCCCTCCCCTCTTTTTGCACATCAAACAGGTTTGGCAGGCAGTAACAAAGTCCGAGACATCCTTGCCCATGCGCGGCCACCAGAATTGCCATTGAACTAAATTAAGCATTTTTAAGAACCCAAAGTGCCCTGCCAGTTTTGATGAATGACAAGTTAGCAGTATGTCTTTTCGTCTGGCTTGAGGTACCACGAGTTTGTCCCCATGATACCAGCACTTGTTTTCCCGGAGGGAACAGTCCTCTATGTTTCCCAATTCTTCGGCCTCTTCCGGGGATTAGTCGCCCCCCATTTATCCCCCCACGACTCTACTGCTGCCTGCTTGCTCTGGCTTCGGGTAGTGACAGCTCCTCCCAACTGTTGGGGGGAGAACATGGAGTCGAACATTTCTTCCTTTTGACTCTCGTGCTGGGGTAATCTGGATAGCGCGTCTGCTAACAAATTGGCTCTCCCAGGAAAGTGCTTAAGCACGAAATTGAATTTCGAGAAAAAATCGGCCCATCGGAGCTGCTTCGCATTCAGGGACCTCTGGGTGTGCAAGGCTTCCAGATTTTTGTGATCAGTCCAAATTTCAAAAGGGGTCTGCGCTCCTTCTAGCCAATGCCGCCAGGTGGTGAGGGCCAGTCGTATGGCTGCTGCCTCCTTGTCCCACACTGACCAATTCCTCTCTGTCTCATTAAACTTTTTTGATATATAAGCCAGAGGGTGCAACTTATCACCTGGTCCCTTCTGTAGGATGGCTCCCCCCATGGCCACATCAGAAGCGTCTACATGCACCACAAACTCCTTGGTTTCATCGGGGTGGGCCAGGATAGGTTCCGAGGTAAATAGGGTCTTGAGGGTTTCAAACGCCTTTTGGCAATCCTCAGACCAGGCTATTCTCTCCCCGGGCTTCCCTGCTTCCGGGCCCCTCCCCTTGGTTTTAAGGAGTTCCGTTAGCGGGAGAGTGACCGTGGCGAAGTCTTTTAGGAAGGTGCGGTAGAAATTACAAAATCCTTGATTCAAAAGTGCGCAGGGGCCGCTTGCTATATCTAGTCAAGTGGGTAGATTTTGGCCCGGAACTGAATGAATGGGTTCGTTCTGAAAATGTGCATGCTCCTAAGTTAGTTAAAGCTTTTCATAATAAATTTCCAGATAAGCCAGGGTAGATTGATTTTTCGGGTGGCAGTGTGTCAGAATCTGCAGATTCTAACAAGGATTTCTGGGATCTCATGCTATATATTGTAACCTGACTTGGCTATGCTGTGCAAACCTGTTCCTGTACCAACTATGTAATCATGCCTATTGCTATTAGCTTGACAATTGTGAATGTATCTTCTGTGACCCCAGGATTATGGTTCTGATCATGCCTGGTCTATGTATCTGTTTGCCCGGGAGAATGACAACTTCAAAGCATGAGAACAAAGGGCCTCTCACACTCCTGCCTCCGCATTCCATTCATCCCGGCTGGGAAGACAGGGGAGGACAGGAGTGTGAGAGGCCCTTTGTTCTCATGCTTTGAAGTTGTCAGGCTTCTGTGAGGCTTCTGCTCAAAGTAGTCAAGGATCAGATCTTTGTTGATGAAACACAGTTCTTTATTTCCAATTTCTACATTGGTACAGGTCCTCGGATTATTGTCAGAGATAATGCATACAATAGAAGCAGGTCTAATATACCCTCCAGCACAATTTGAATTGCCCATAGGTAACCAATCAACAAGGGGGGGAAAAACCGTGGGCAAAAGGTTCTCTGGTCGTTTGCTTCCCACAGGAAAGAAAGTGAGGTGTGAAGCAGTAAATTTCCCTTCCCAAACCAGACCCCTCAGATGTAACCATCTTCACATAACAAATGCTTTCCCCAAGGCTTTCGCACGTTGATAAGAAATGGTCCCTGTCCTCCCCTGTCTTCCCAGCTGGGATGAATGGAATGCAGAGGCCCTTTGTTCTCATGCTTTGAAGTTGTCATTCTCCCGGGCAAACAGATACATAGACCAGGCATGATCAGAGCCATAATCCTGGGGTCACAGAAGATACATTCACAATTGTCAAGCTAATAGCAATAGGCATGATTACATAGTTGGTACAGGAACAGGTTTGCACAGCATAGCCAAGTCAGGTTACGATATATAGCATGAGATCCCAGAAATCCTTGTTAGAATCTGCAGATTCTGACACAATCCTCAGAATAACTTCTACCTTCCTTAAGTCTGGCCTCATGCCATGCTCATCTATGCTGTGTCCAAGATAAGTGAGAGTCTTCTGGCACAGGAGGCATACATCTTCAAGCCTGTCCACTGTAGAGTGTCTAGGACTTTGTCCAGTAGATTATTATGCTCTTCATCTGTGTGGCCATACACCACCATACATAGGGGTGGCCTGTTAAATTAGCATGCAAAATATATACAACTATGATTTGTAATTCCATTTTATCGTCTGATGAAGTGTGTATGCACACGAAAGCTCAATTCTTGAATAAAACTTTGTTGGTCTTAAAGGTGCCATTGGACTCTAACTTTGTTCTATTGCTTCAGACCAACATGGCTGCCCATCTTGATCATACAGCAAGATGTCATCCACATACACAGACACTCCCTTCAGATGCTGCAGCAGTTGAGTAATTTCTCTTTGGGATAACTCAGGGGAACTAGAGATTCCAAATGGCAATCTATGGAAGAAATATCACCTAAATGGTATAATGAAAGTAGTTAATTTTGCATTATCAAGCTCAAATCATATCTGCCAGAATCCACTTGCTGCATCCATCAGTGAAAATATGCAACTGCTGGCTAACCAGGGAATGATGTCATCTATGGTAGGAAGGATACACTTTTCTCTTTTTACTGCTGTATTCGGCTGCTTCAGATCCACACAAATTCACACTGTACCATCCTTTTTTGGTACAGGCACCACTGGAGCACACCAGTCAGCAGGTTCTGTAATCAGCTCTATAACCCCACATTGGACCATCATATTCAATTCAACTTTCACTTTACGGAGAAACGGGACTCATACAGTCCTGACTGTGCTGATAGCATAAGGTACAGTGTTTTCTTTAAACTTTATTTTTATTGGAGCAATCTGCAAAGTTCCCAGCTCACGTCGAGGTCCTATAGGGAATTCATCTAGATGGCATATTAAACCTATTGCAAGAGAAGGGTCTTGGCTCAGAAGACTGTTAGATTGAGCTCAAAGCACATAGACTCTAAAACTGTAGTCCTCCCCTTTGGATTGAGTTTGAGTCTGGAAGTATTCTACACAGCTCAGACTGTCTCTTCCCGGGCTGGAAAATATTGAGGATGTTTGATGGAGATAAGGAGGGCTTTTAAAGTGCCTACAGATTGATTCTGGAATTACATTCACAACAACCAGAGTGTCTATTTTGAATTCTAGAGGAAGGCATACTGGGTCAGTAGTGGTTTTGGAACAGGCGACTGGTCCCCCCAAAAAACAACCTGATTCGGGGCACTGTCTTTCTCACCTCTCAAGTGTGACATACAATGGCAAAATATCCAGTTCTGTTACATTTGTGGCACTCAACAGTCTTTGCCAGACACTCAGCTCTCTGAGCATGTACTTTTCCATAGGATGTGAACATAGGGGCATGTTTTTGTGGACGAAGAGACTGCTTGAGTGGTTTGATGGGACATTTCTGGAAAAGCTATAATCCCGTCTCCATCCAGTTAGAGTGCTTGGGAAACCATGCTCTCTGCAATATTTTCTGAAGCCCCTTGAAAGCTCCTCAATCATGGACTTGTTCCTTGATCAATTCTGCATTCCAGATCATTTGGATTGCCCCTTCCAAGGTAAGGTCACTTTTCAACTGTAGTTGCTGGGATAGTTCTTTGGCTGAAATTTATTTATTTATTTTTATTTATTTATTACTTTAATGTATATCCTGCTCTTCCTGAAAGCAGGCTCAGGGCAGCTTACACAATTAGTATAAATACCCTTAAAACACATAAAACAGAAAAACTGTCAATGCAATTCAGTACGCTAAAATCATAAGGTGCTAATGCTGTTAATGTCCCTTGAGATGCAAAACACTGGATAGCCCCCAATCCCCTACTGGCATTCTGGCTTCATAATTGCTTTAAAAATAATTTAATATAATCCCCCCTTTACACCCTTTGTATTCTCCTTGTAGAAGTCTACTTACCTTACTGGGAACCCAAGGAGCCTAGGGCCCTGGTGTTCTGGCGCTTTCTTGGCTTCTCACAAGCCCCTAGTCTAAGAGTCCCTAGGCCTTGTGTCAGAGGCTCATGCCTCTGGTGGAGCCTTAAATAGAAGCCTCCCCCAGCAGAGTGTGTGGCTAGCAGCTATTCAAATGCACCCAGGGACTCAATTAGTAGTTAAACAATGACCCTTTTACACCCTTATCTCAAGCAGCCAGCACTCTGCAACAACTCAAAACTCACTCACACATTTCCACACACAGTACCCTCAGCTAAATCTCCTCAGCTGAAAGCAACTAAGAAAAAGAAAAACTCACCCCTCCTGCAGCTCTCTCCTGCTGCCTTCCAGAACTCAGCTGGAAGATTCAGACAGTCTCTACTCCTAAGGATTTGAACCAAATGTTCACATACTTTGAGGAGACAACATTTGGGAGCAGAAGGGAGGAGAAGACACTTTAAATATGCCCTCCCCTTCAGACTCCACTTGCCTCTAGCTTCCTTTCATGGGCCCCACTGTTCGGCTTCCCTCCACCACATGCAAGACTTGGGCTTTTTTTTCCCTGTGAAAAGAACACAGGTAAAGTTCAATCCACCTGCATGGACTGTGTATGGAAGCCAGCTCTATTCTGTTTCACCAACTCTGATTTATGACAACATCCTGGTTCACAGATTATGCCACCACGGAGTGACATTTCTGTGTATTTAGTATGGTAAACCTTGTTTCTCAATGTGCTTGATGAAATACAGTAATTACTTACTGTATGCTAAATCATCTTCAGAACATTTAGTGTATTCCAGATCTCATCATGTGTGATAGGACCCCAAAGACAGGGTCACTTTGAGAAACCAATGGTGAAAATTGCGCCTGAGATCACAGCTATGTTCATGCAGATAAAACTCCTTAGGATGAAAATCAATTAGATTCCATGTATTTTTTTTCTCCCTGGCCTATTAAAATAATTGATTACAATTTGAACACACAAGAGAAAGCAGCAGATTTGTTTCCAAACAAGATATATTCCATAAATTTCCACAAGGTGTTGGCAGCCCTTTAACATGTTTTGTCTATGTCTCTGCAATTCCCCTTGGCAATCTCCTTGACAGCTCTACTTTATTTTTATAAATGTTTTATTGAAAGTTGTTTGAGCAAAGTATAGAGTGCAGTGAATTCACATGGTGATTTAAAACCATTGCATACAGTTATGTGATCAAGTGCCGGTTGGAATGTTATCTGTCATTTGAAAGCAAATCAGGCTTTCAACCAATAAACTACTGGGAGGAATGGTAGAGACTGAGTAATCTTATCCACATGTCCCATAAAGCACTTGCTATCACAGCAAATCAGTGTATTTATTTGTATTTACTTTATTAATATATTATATATTATTAATATATGACTCTACTCATATAGTGACCCTAGAATAACTATTCTTCTTTGGTAGTAGTTGTATGCAGGGCTCCACTAATTTTTAATTACTCCTATTTTCCTTTCATTTTCTACAAATATACACTTTCCCTGACATAAGTCTTTGGTATTCAATACTTTATTATAATTGGTAAGGAAATACAGAGAAGTTTCACTAGACTACACAACTGTTTCTCTTTGGGAAGGGATAAGGGATAAGAGGCAGCGTCCCTTCAACAAACAGAAAGGCACAGAACCACACCAAATTACATCAAGTAAATGTGGATTAAGCAATGAGTTTTGCTTCAGTAGTAGGACACAAGCAGGAATGCAGCTTACATTATTCAAATCTACAGAATAGTAACCATTACAGATTTGATGTATGTTTGAAACTACACTGCCCTGGATGGCTGAAGCTAGCCTGACCATGTCAGATCTCAGTAGCTAAGCAGAGTTGGCCCTCGATAGTATTTGGATGGGAGACCATCAAGAAAGTCCAGAGTCATGATGTCAAGGCAGGCAATGATGAACCACCTCTGAGACACAGTCCATGTTGAAGTCTCACTTTTGAACCCGTGTGTTTAGCATTCAGCAAGGCCAGCAATAGATGTCTGGAGTCACTGCTGGTATATGGTCAGAACTTAATGACTTTCACTTTTTCCTATTTATTCTTAATGACACAGTGGCCTGCCTTCCTAATGGCTGAAACTGACTTGAGGTTTTCCTAAATGGCACTGTAATTTACTGACCAAAGCAAATGGCTCAATTTTCAGTGTCTACATTACAAAAACATTGGACTCAGATGCTGCACTTAGAGCCAATTTAATTTCTTGCTAGTAATGGACAGCTTCCTCACCCATAATGTCTTCAGCCATATAAGAAGGATCATAAATATTCCTTTAAAAAAAAGAAAATGTAAAGAGAGAGGGCTCAGCTAGATGATAAGTATGACACAGGTTGGATTGGGAGACTCTGATCCAACTTGTGTCACATATATCACCACAGAACTACATTCCCAAGCACTATGGGACAAGATTTGTATTGCAAATGTTATATAGGGGAGGAGTTGTTTTCCTGAGCCAAAACAGGAACAAGGGAGGCTTTTTGCCCCATTATGAGGCATCACGTCCTGAAATCAGTACACATGGAACCCCACAGCAGAACAAACAAGGCTTCTTCATGGCTTTGGCTCAGGAAAACAGTCAACAAGGGAAGGCCAAAGCCCTCCCTTCAAGCCATACTTGTGAGCCAAATATGGTCTCACAGCACGTGGAAATACTAGTTACGTGTGACATGTTGGGTCAGGGCACCTCCAACGTGACTAGCATCACATGTGTTATCTAGTTGAGCCTCTCCACCCCAGCCCAAAGGGAAGCAGGGTCAGAAAAGCAACAAATTTGCTTGGTTGTTTGTCCTCAGTACATCACCATTTCAGCAGAAAAAATTCACTTTGCTTTTTTATTGCTAAGCTTTATGTTGCAGGGATCAGTATTTTTTTCCCTGGTATTAAAAAAAAGTTATGAATTGACAATTTTAAGGGCAAAACAATATAGAGAAGGAAGTTTAAAAGCCCCAGTCCCCCAGAAGCTATAGTGGGAGAACTGGCAGCCCTAGCTGCCCTCCTTTGTACTTTCCCCCGCTCTGCACTGTTCTTTTTTGTGATACAGCAACCAGAACTGTACACAATATTCCAACTGACAGTCACTTTTTCAGTCCCTTTCCTGATAATTCCTAGCATGGAGTTTGCCTTTCCTCACTGCTGCCACACACTGGGTTGACATTTTCATTGGGATTTTAACAACCCCAACATCTCTCCAATTCAGTTTCTGCCAGTTCAGACCTCATCTGCACATATTTAAAATCAGGATGTTTTGTTCCAGTGTTCATCACCTTACACATAATACAGGTATTTTTCAGTGGTGGTTGCCAACTAATGGAACACCAAAAAGGGGCCTACATTATTTTCATTTATAAACTAGCTTTAAACTTTATTTGCTATTTTAATGATTAAAAGGTGTCTGTTTTTATCTGCTTTGGGTCTCCTTTACTGATATTTGCCATGGTTTGGCTTTAATTGCTTTTTAAATCCAACTGGTCTTCAATATATGACCTTTTTTGAGTTGTATTTTGCTTATAGATAGCTTTATCCTTAGAGCTTGCCTTTGCATCCATTTTTTTTTAATGTAGCAAAGCTGCACACACATATAGAAGCAGATTTTGGCTAGGGCAGATTAGAGATGTAAAATTTCTGGAAATTTTTAAGCTTGGAAAAAACCCAGCCCCCCCCCCCTTTTTTAAAAACCCGGAAATTTCCAGAAAAAAATGAAAAAATGCTACATTAGCACTTCTTTTTTTCTTTTCCAGCTTGAAAGTCATTCTGTTACTTTAGGAACATAAAATATGACTACGGACATTTTTTCTTGGCATGAAATTATCACAACTAGCATATTAAAAATATAGTGTATCCAAACAATTATTACAAACAGAATTTACTTTTTAAATAATATTTATTTGTAATTGTAACAAATGGAGCAACAATCTCCTGAACTGTTTACTAGTTTATGTGGAACAGATAAAAAAACCCTCCACAAAACAATTTTTTTTAAATCCAGAAGTAACAATTATTCATATTTCCTCTCCACAGTATTTAATTTAAAAAAAAATCTCATACAAAGAATTGAAAAGGGGGGAGTGTATAAAAGGGAGTGTGGGACTAAGTTTCAATGAATGGGCATGAAATTTGATCAGAATCATTTTCTGAGCTGTAATTATCAGTTTCAGTCTCTGCTTTTGCAGCTACTATGTTGTGTCTGTCATTATCACAGTTATTATGGACCGCTAAAAACTATACTTTCAGGTCCTTTTTGTTGCTCTGTATTTTCTTCCAATGCTTTGAGGCCTAGTGAAGACTGTGCCAGTATATCCACCCACATGCAAAAACAAAACTGGAACCTTTTTCTTTTCTTGTGACAATAGCACCTCCTAAAGGAAGAAATGCATCTTGTTCTTGCATTGGAGAGTTCAGTTTG
Source organism: Lepidodactylus listeri (assembly GCA_029233225.1). NCBI lineage: Eukaryota > Metazoa > Chordata > Lepidosauria > Squamata > Gekkonidae > Lepidodactylus > Lepidodactylus listeri. Next base: position 42,647,407 of record JARCFY010000002.1, on the reverse strand, counting down.
TAACCTAGGACTTGCTTGTCCTCAGTGCACAGAAATCAGATTACTCTGATACCATACGTATTTTTTTTAGAAATGATTTGGAAAATATTTGAACACCTTGTCTTAAAATATTTTATTTATCATATTAAAATAAAATATTCCATAATTATTTTTTCTTTTTTTAATTTTTCCAATTTTTCAGAAAAAAAACAAGGCTTCAAGGAAAAATGGAAAAAAACTGTTTTTTCCCCAAATTTTCCAGTTTTTTTCTGGGCCTTCACATCTCTAGGGCAGATGACACAACACTGTACTGTGTAGTAGACTGAAGACAAGACATGGAGCAAGTGATGCTGAGATACTTCAAGCAGGTGAGCAGATTGATGTACGCTGTCTAAAAAACATTCTCAAAAATGCTGAACAATTTATTGCTGCATTCAGTAATTCAGCCATTCATCACTGGTCTCAACTGTAGACCCTGCTATTAACTCTGGAAAGACCAACAAGGATTGTTGCTTTCTTATACCCTCTAACGTTGTACAGGTGAAATTATGGGCACTTTTTCCTTAAAAAAGTCATAAAACTCTGTTCTCACCAGCTACCCTGCAAGTATTTGTTTCCCTGCTCTATTTCAGATTCATTTACTTATCAATAGTTTAACTTATATCAGAGCAATCTAAATATGAATTTCTGAGATCCTTTCAGTGGATCTGTCACATTTTTTTTAACGATGTGAATAGCCACATACATCAAGGGCAGGGTGATCTGGATTAATGGTACAATGTGGGGAAGTGGTTTAGCACTTCCCATACTCCATTTTGTCAACCTTTTATGGAAGGTCCATCTATCAATTTCCATACATTACATTTAGTCTCACCCTCAAAGATCCATTGTGGGTTACATGGTGGCATAGGTGCATGTTCAGATGATGTACCTTTGGCATCTGCTTGTCCAATTTATATGGATATTTTTCAGCTGGTGAAGCTCGAGGATGTAGACAAGGTCTCTGGAAAGGTGAGACCACCCACCTGGGTTCTCAATCCTTGCCCTGCCCAGCTGATAAAAGCTGCCAGAGGAAAGCTAGCTGGGTGGATAATGGGAGTAGTAAATGCTTTCTTGACAGTTGGAGTAATGCCATCCATGCTCAAGGAGGCAGTGATTAGACCTGTTCTGAAAAACCCTCCCTGAGCCTTACTGTGCTGAAGAACTTCTGGCCAGTCTCCAGACTTTCAATCTTGGGCAGGATGCCAGACGGGCTGGTTGCTTCTCAGCTCCAGGGGTCCTTGGAAGAGACTGATTTTCTGGACCCATTTCAATTTGTCTTCAGGCCAGGGTTTGGAACAGTGACTTCTTTGGTTGCCTTGGTTGATTACTTCTGTCAAGAACTAGACAGGGGGAACGTGATCCTGCAAGATCCAGTTGATCTCTCAGCAGCCTTTATTACTATCAAAAGTACCATCCTACTGAGCCACCTCTCAGCACAAGGATTAATGGGCACCAGGTTATGGGGGTCTAAGTCCTACCTGGAGAGTTGGTTTCAGAAAACAGTGTTGCAGGAATCCTGTTCTGCCCCATGGCTGTTGGCCTGTGGGGTTTTGCAGGGCTCCAACTTATCCCCATGCAATTTACTATCTATATGAAGCCACTGGGAAAGGTCATCTGGAGGTGTGGGCTGCAGTATGATCAATATGCAGATGATACTCAGCTCCACCTGTTGTTCCCACATAATTCTGAGGATGCTATAGATGTTCTGAACTGGTGTTTGAAGTCAGTAATAGGTTGAGAGAGGGTGCTGCTTGACATAATGGTCACCTTAGAAAACCAGGTGGCTGTGGTGGCTCAGAGTACTTTTACTCAGTGTTGGCTGGTGCATCAGCTGCATCCATCTAGGGGTCAAGCAGATTTAGCCACAGTGATCCATACCTTAGTTACATCTAGACTGGACTACCGCAATGCACTCTACTTGGGGCCTACTCTTGAAGAGTGTTCAGATGGTGCAGTTACTGCAGAATGCTATGGCTAGACTGCTGGTTGGAGACAACTATCGGGAGCATGTAACAGCAATTGCAATGACTACCAATCTGCTCCCTAAGCCCAATTTAAGGTGTTGATTTTGCCCTATAAAGTCCTATGTATCTTGAGACCAGGGTATTGGAAGGATTGTCTTCCCACCTGGGAATTAGGATTGCAGGGAGAGGACTTCCTGACTGTCCCACCAATCAAAGAAGCTCATCTGGTGGGCACATGAGAGAGAGCCTTTTCAGTGGCAGGCAGATCTTCAGGAGACAGCTAAAGGCAGTTTTATTTAGTGCTGTGTTTGACTTTAGTTTTTACAATTATTGGCAGTTTAAATTGAGATTTTTAACTGTTTTGTGTGTTTCAAAACTATTGGGTTTTTTTTTAAAAAAAAATTGTAAACTGCTTTGAATGTCGGAAGGCTGAGAGATGGCTAATAAATGTTTTAAACAAACTTCTGCAAGCCCAGGAGATGGGCTCCAATGAATGGGTATGCACACAACAATGGTTTAAAAAGGGAAGCATAACATCTCTCCAAAGGCAAAGTAAGTACAGTGTTTTACCCACTGACACAGGTTATAGAAAGCCTTTGAATTAACTCTTTAAAGGGTCAAAACAAACTACCCAACTATCCTGTGGATGATACACATACACACACAAACACCACCTCCCCCCCGCCCCCACAAAAAGTGCCAAAGGCCAATTTCAGCCACATAAAAATAATCTGAGTGCCCAGCTTTCTGCTTAGCCACAGAAGGATTACAGATTTATGAAATGAAAGGATAAGCTTTGAGGAGTTTATCCCTTTTTTGACTTTCTTCTGCTCCCATTTGTGCTTAAAATATACACTTCAGTGCTTTGTGTCCAGTATAATCGTGTGTTGGGAGGGAAGTAAGCATTTGTTATTAGTGGCTGCAGTTTCCTTTTGTGTGAAGAACTAGAATGAGCAAAAGTAAAAAGAGGCTGTATTAGCTGAAAATGTAGGCCAAAGACTTATTTAACAACTCACCTAGTATTTCTTTATGAGGCTCAAGCATTAAGGTACTTGGAAGGAATTTATTGGGCCTGGTACACAGACTCTATTTTTTCCAAAAGCAAAAAAATTGCACAGGATTTCCAAACCTTTCCTTTAAAATGACAAAATAATATGCTGACTGAGTATCTGATGGCAGCCTCTTACTGTGCCACATTTATCCCCGCTGAAATTCTCGTCAGTGCCACTGTTCTTTGGTCAAAGAGCACTCCATAAGCTAACACTCATAATTGAGGGACTTGACCTAAATGACTTCCGAAAGTGACTCGAAAGTGGATTTCGCACAAATTCCATGTAATGAACCCACACACTCCTTTTTTTTATTATTTGTGCATGGCTACCTCTGCACTTAATACAATAGCTGAATGCCAGCTCTTCAAATCAATACCATCTCTGAAGAGACCGATAGTAGACACATGAAAGAGAAATAGTCAGATGGAAGTATTAGCTTTATGAAATGCTCTCTGATAACAGTTAATTACTTCTTCAGATTAATTTATCACATAACCCCACACTGTTCCTTCTTTTCTGCAGTCTGCAATGCTGAATGTCCACACTGACATCTTTCCAAATGAAAAGATTTAGTTTAAAAATCTTCTCTGTGTTGGGCATCAAAGAAGTAAGCCTGGGAAAGGCATGCACCTGATGCCTTGTTAGGAGCAGGTCTCCAACAAGCTAAGGTAAGACAGTAACAGTGCAGTCCCCTTCAGTCCCTCAAATCAAGTTTCAGTTGCTTCTTGGCAGCTTCTGTCATATTAATTTATCAGGCCCGTGAAGAAGTGATTATCAACAAAGCATTAGGCTCAAAGCAAATTAATCAGCTTTCAAGCTCCTCTTTTAGAAACTTGATGTTCAAGAGGGCTATTTTGCTGAGCTCCTACTGTTTCAAAAGACAATCACCCTTTTTTAGTTTTTACTTTTGACTACACGTATGGGACAAATGTGCTAAACGCAATCCTCACAATTAGTGCTATCGCCATTTCTTCTGAAAGGGGCAGTGTGCATATCACAGCTTCTGAACACACTTACCAGACTCCAGATTAATCTAAGGTCTGATACTTATATACTGGGAGGCAGAAACCCATACATTTCCATTTCAGAAAGGGCAATGATTCTTATCAAGAGGATTGTACGAAGCATGTTCTTTCCATACACATGATCACAGCACCAGGAATGTAATGAATGAAAATAGTTGAAGTAGCATGTACATTTAACATGAAACAGGGAATGCATTCTTCATAGCATTGTTAATTTTCAGTATTTATAATCTAGATAGATAGACAGACAGACAGACAGACAGACAGACAGATAGATAGATCAATCTGTAGGTGAAACAAGCTGAAGATATCTACTTGCATCTCTGAGCATTGCCTTGTTACATTACTTTTCAAGAAAAAAAATCAATAATGACTGAGAGTTATTTACACAATGGTTAGTACTGCACATGGCTCTAAAACTGTGCTGGCAGTAAGCCTTCAGCAGATTTCATGCCTTAAAATATTATGGGCAAGCAACTAAAGCAAAACCACCTTGCTGGCTTAAGTAAAGCAGCAGAGGCTAAGGTTTTTGTACAACATGATAGAAACCAAAGTCCTGCTGTTATGGGCTATACACAAACATGTGGAGTATTCCAGAGGTGTTCACAGTGAAGTGCTCTATGCTGATAAGTAACAGTAGAAGGTTATCTGGGTTCGTTCCAGGTCAAAAAAAATGGCAACTCATGACTATACAAAGTTGTGGAATTTATATGCTCTTTCTGTCTGTCTAAAAAATCAGTGTGTTACTGTTGCAGCCCAGAACATTCTGATCCATTTTGACAATTCACTGGAGAAAACCATCCATTATGTAGTTATTGCAATTATAACAATCTGGAATTATATCAATTTCCACTTGGCAAGTGACCACAGATTACGTATCACCACGCAGAGTGGTTTCTACACAGGGACAGACTTGTGCGGTTTCCCTGTTGGTGCTGCAGCTGCCAGCAGAGCACGGTAGCAACTGAACTTCCACATGGCACGTTCCCACCCACCACCCCGTTTCCCTGTCCCAGTTGTTCAGCAGCAGCCAAGCAGCCATCCCCCACTTCAGCCACCACTTTTTTAAAAACCAGCAACTGAGTATTGTTACATCAGTATAATGCTATAGCAATGTGTGTATCATGGTCTATGAATTCCTCTTGTCCTTGTTGTCATAGAGATATGCCTTTCCCCTTACTCTCTGCAACAAAAGGGGCTAGCAACTTTTTTTTAAAAAAAAATGAAAGCTTGGAATTCAGAGAACTTGCCACACACTTTGTTATAATGTTGTACCAACATAACAATATTCAATCGCTGATTGAAACAAATGCACAAAGTTCCTTAGTGGTGGAGGGAGGAAATGGCCACTATGGAGACAAGGTCAGGGAAAATGGCTGCCATTTGGGCAGGAGAGAGGAGCCCCTTCTTTGCTTGCACTGTAGTCCCAAGCAGGATGGGGGCCTCACAGCATGTTTAAAGCAACAGAAATCCTGAGGTAAAATGGCTGCAGCATCCCCAGGTTGTCCCTGAGTATGTCGTATCATACATGGAATTCTCCTGATGAGTTTCAAAGATGAGTGTAAAGGTATATTTTGCTCATCCTTACCAGTGGTCTATCAGCCCTAGTACTGTTTACTTTGACTGGGAATATGATATTTAAAAAGTGGAGATGCTAGTTCAGTCTAAGAGATGTACATACAAAGTTCAGACTCTACCACTGAGCTATGACTGTAGGGAAAATCCAAGCCAACTAATCGTCATCTTACAGAGAACAGAAGGAAGCCTTCCCACAATACATTCACGCGTTTATTTTTGCCCAGAGTCGGCAGCACTCACATCACTTAAAGAAAACATGTATTTTGATAACGTATCAAAATGGGCATGAACATGTTTCTCAGTCAATTGGCTTTAATACTTCATCGCTTTTTTGAACCACTCCAATAAGCTGAACAAAAAACATCCACACAAATTGTTCCAGCAATAGTTATATCACTTATAAATGATTTTAGGAATGCAGGCTGCAATTGTGAACCCACTTACATGGAAGCAGATTCACCGACGTCAGACACATCAACCTGCCATAACAATACCTAGAACTGTACCTGTATGCGCTATTCATAAATAGTCCTTGAACACGGCTCTTTTCTATAGATACATTTATTTCAAGTATTTGCTTAAGTTGAATAGCGCCAAAATGATCTTGAAAGAAATAGGTCTTTCAGGTCTTCATTGAACAATCTGGTATGATTAAAGGTATTTATTGTTGTTTTTTTATAAACTTGAGAATACACAGGGTGACCTGATAAGCACATTCTGTCGTTCTATAAAACTTTGAACACTTGAAATCAGTTCTCAAAGTGAAGAGAAGAAAGAAGGCAGGTGAAGGACTTCTCCACAGCAGAGATTTAAAGGATAAGTAGAGCTTACAAAGAAAGTAATGAACATGCCGATGCTCACAATGATTGTTAAGAGTGAAGCTGGAAGCTACATTAAGGGGATATGAATGAACTAATACATCAAGACTCTTGTGATAGATGCCATTTCCAACTGTCCCATTCGATCTGTGCACTGAAGAGTTTCTGCTGATCTTACACTGTGCACAATACAATCAGGAAGCAAAATGTGAGCAAAAGCCCTTATTCATCAATGAAAAGAGCTGCATTTTAGCCCCCCCCCATCTTAAAATAATAAGCCAGTGAGCTACAGCAGACCCTTTATGTGACATCCCACTCCATACACTGATTTTCCCCCCTCCACATAAAAGGAGAAAAATCTACCGTTAAGCATACTGCCAGCTTTTGCATTGCAGTAATCCTGTGGCTCTAGCAAGCAATATGTGGAATCACTTAAAAAAACCAAAACACTTTATAGACATTCCAGGTTTCCCAAAACATTCTAGTCTGTTAGAAATCATAATACTCTTGATTCTCCTAAACTTTTCAGCAACCTTTGATAAAATTAGCCACAACTGTTCTTCTCAACCAGGTATGTTGGACAGACACTGCAGTTATTTTTATCCATATTGTTACCACCCAAAATTCCATCACCACCTGGAACAACCACCTCTGTTGGCTTCATTATAGCGTTGGCCCTGCCTACGGTTTTATATAATAAGATACATATTTTCCATGGATTTTTTTCCTGTTCTACTGATTTGTATGGCATTCACTGTACCTAATTCTAAATTGTAAACTTCCTTGATTACTATTTGATTACAAATGAATGTTACTATGGTGATCTCACCCTTTTCCCTCCCTCACACACAGGATTTTAACTTTGTTTCTTCTTTATTTCTTGCTGAGCAGCCCCGATATCTATTTTCTTATCTGTTTGTCTATGGCTGTACCATCCTGTCAATTTCTTATATATTTTGATAACTGGCCCAGCCCAGTGACTTGAGGGAAGAGACAAAATCACTTTCTTATCTTCTGCTTCTGAAATGGCACATGAGGCTTTTGAAAATTCAAAATAAAATTTATTTGACTTGGAGGGGGGAAAGTCAGGTGGAATCAGGGGTAGGATGTATGAGGTGAATGGATAGTAAAAACTGAGGTAACTTTGTAATCACTCTAAATCCAGTTAATATGTTGCCAGCAAGTAAGTGTTTTTGCTTTCCAATAAGGTCTTTGAAACTTTGAGGACAGAGGCTTTCTTTTCATTTTCTGCTTTAACTCTCAAACATAGGTTTCTAAGTTTCACTGACATTTCATGTTTAGAAAGCAGGAAATGTACAACGACCAAGTTTCCAAAATCCTTCTACATATACAGACCAAGGGGTCACTACTCTCTTTAGAGCTATCTCCCTTTTCACTGGGTAGAGATTACTCCTCTTCACTAGAAGTTCTGTACCTTTTTGGGTTGAATGGGGAACTTCTGTGATCCTCTCACTCCTCTTTGCCTCCTTCCCAGTCCTCAGTCAGTGCTAAACTGTCTCTTCTTCAGCTGTTAGTTCCCAAATGTCATTTCTGAACTGATGCTCTCCTATGATTTCCATTTGAACAGCCTGTAACTCAAAGGTTCTCAGACTTTGATAGGCATTAACCCTTGACAGTCCATCACAGTTATGTGGAACTTTTCTTTGACAATAGATTCAGGTGGGTAGCTATGTTGGTCTGAAGCAATGCATACAAAAGCTTATACCCAGAATTAAACTTTTTTGGTCTTGAAGGTGCCACTGGACTCAAACTTTGTTCTATTTTCTTTGACAAGTAGACGTAGTAAGCTTGTGTGTTTGTTTTATTTCCTCCATAAATTCCATGTTCTTATGTTTTCATGTCTAGCCTGAATAATTAACCCACAATTCTTCTTCTGGGCTTTTGTGAGAGATCTGTCTGGCTGAGATAACTTTCTGTCCCCCCCCCCCAAATGCCATTTTTGAAAAATGCCAGTGGAGATGGCAGAAAATTGAGGGAAAACAATGCTTTAACAAAAGCAAGAGCAGGATTAAGTTGAAAACTTTCAACATGCATTTTTGTCCTCCCATCCCCCCCCCCAAAAAAAGTCAGAGGACTGAACTAGTTATCTTCAGGAGGTCTCTCTCTTTACCTACGCAGGGCTTTGAGACAAACTTCACAAAGGACACTTGGCTTCCTTAGGATATGTGCCAGCAAGTCTCAAATAGAATGGTAGCTCATTTGCTTAAAGCCTCAATAGAAACTTTCACTTAAGAGGGAGAAGGGCAATGCTCCCTCTAAGCTGTGGAGTCTTGTGAGCAAAAATCCTACTTTGTGAGCCACTGGCATTAAAATTGTGAGCGAGCAATTTGGCTGCTGCATAAATTAGTTTGCTCTGGAACCATCCTCCCTGAGCTAAGACAAAAATGAGCTGGAGGCTAAAAACTTGTGAGCCAACTCACACTAACTCAGCTTAGAGGGAACACTGGAGAAGGGTACCCAGAGCAAAAACAATTGCACTCCGAGAGCAATAATTAGGGAAATCCATATTTCTTTTCCTCATTAGTGTCAGTTCACCATTCTTCAAAACCCACCTAACATTCCTTAGGCAGAACTAGCTTTTGGAACAAGGTAGAAAAATTAAACTGAAAATATGGTCATATGCAGTATAAGTTTATGTTATTTTAAGAAACGTTAATACACTGTATATTTGAAGTAGGGTGGTCATCCTCCAGGTGGTGGCTGCATATCTCCTGGGATTACAACTGATCTTCCGGCAGTAGAGATCAGTTCACCTGGTTGCTTTGGAAGGTGGACTCTACGGCATTATACCCCATTGAAGTCCCTCCCCTCCCGAAACCCTGCCCTCCTCAGCCTCTGCCCCAAAAATTTGGTGTAGTGGTTAAGTGCCAGTTTAAGAGCCAGTTTGGTGTAGTGGTTAAGTGGTTCACAATCTCCTTTCCCTCTAATCTGGGAAAACAGGGTTTGATTCCCCACTCCTCCACTTGCACCTGCTGGATGACCTTGGGCAAGCCATAGCTCTGGCACAGTTGTTCTTGTAAAAGAGCAGTTTCTGTCAGAGCTCTCTCAGCCCCACCTACCTCACAGGGTGTCTATTGTGGGGAGGGGAAGGGAAAGGAGATTGTAAACCACTCTGAGACTGGAGGGGTATAAATCCAATCTCTTCTTCTTCTTCAAAATCTCCAGGTATTTACCAAACCCAGAGCTGGCAACCCTAATTTGAAATATGAATCCCACACAGCAATCTCTCTTTCTGACATGCTGAAACAGGCAAACACCTTATTAACACTCAGAAAAATGCAGTTAATAGATGACCTGTGCACTAAACAGGAACTGTGCCACTGAGAGAAACTTCAGTTTAAGAATATTCCATTAGGAATATCCCATTGTATGAGGATGGAAAAGTAATGCATGGTTATGTATCTGAAAACAGAACTGTAGACTGATATAAAAGACTGACAATCTATCTGTTTATTTATGGCACTTAGTATGCCTAAGGTTGCCAACCTCCAGGAGGAGCCTGGTGATATCCTGGAATTACAAATGATCTCCAGAAAACAGAGATCAGTTCCCCTGAAGAAAATGGCAGTTTCAGAGGGCAAACTCAATGGTATACCATGGATTATAGGTCTCCCCAAATTCCCCCTTCCACAGGCATTTCCAGGAGTTTCCTAACCCAGATTTGGCAACCCTAATAGCACACCACTTTTCTCCATTAAAACAATTAAAACAGACCTAATGAACAGGACCCGGGATAGTACTGATCGAAGAGGCTGCCCAGATAGGCCCCAGGCCGTGAGCCTCAAGCTAAAAGCCAAAAGCCAACAACTCATACCTCTGGCTCCACCAATGGTTTAAGTAACTGCAAGGCGAGGAAGAGAAAACCTAACCCAAACAGAACTCAGTTGTGGCTCATTTGCTGTCAGTAGGACCTTCCTCCCTTTTCCTCCTGTTAGGTCAATCCACTATCCTCACATTAACATCATCCACCTGAACAACTCCAATTGTACAAAACATCCAAAGCACAGCATGCTAAGAATCAACTCACAAAAAAATAGCATCTTTTGAAAATATTGGGCTATCATACCTACTTAAATGTTCTTTATGTTGTCGAAGGCTTTCATGGCCAGAGTTCATTAGTTGTTGTAGATTTTCCAGGCTGTATGGCCATGGTCTTGGCATTATAGTACCTGACATTTCGCCAGCAGCTGTGACTGGCATCCTCAGAGGTATAACACAGAAAGATAGAGTACTCTCTGTCTACCATTTTTCTTCTCACATTGACACAGAGAGTATTCCATCTTTCTGTGTTATACTTCTGAGGATGCCAGTCACAGCTGCTGGCAAAATGTCAGGTACTACAATACCAAGACCACAGCCAGGAAAATCTACAACTAAATGTTCTTTCTTTATATGTATCTTATATTGGCAGCAACTATTCTCCTATAGAGAAGATATGAGCCAAAAACCAGATTGAAATGTTGATCCATCCCCCTCACTTTTCTTAATCTCCTTTTACAATCTTCCACTATCAAAAGGGACCTAAAGTGACTATGCATTCACATAGGCTGTGGTCAGACGTGCATTTTAATCCACTGTTGCCCCGCCTCTAATTGATCCAGAGTATTTTATAACAGAGAATACTGATCAGACTCACCCCTTTTAGCACTCTTCAAAATGCTTTTATGCCGTTTTTGAGCGATCAGACGCATATCAGACCCTGCAGCCAAGGAGTGTTGCTGCCGGCCATTTTTAAAATAGTTTTTCCCTTGAACATGCCCACAAACACTGCTATGCCTCCTGGGATATGTAGTTCATGAGGCTGTCGGCCATTTTAAAAAAGTTTACTCTCTAGGCATGCACTCAAGCGCTGATTAGCCAGCTGGGATATGTAGTCTCCCTCTTTAAACTTTTCAATGTACCCCTTCCCCAATGCACAGGAAAAAGCTGAAGAACAGGGGTGTTTTTATTTGAAAGTTTCTGTGCAGAAAACAATGTTTAGAACAGCCCTTGTGGGAGAGGGGGAGAGGGACAGTGGTGTGAATAAGCAGTGGAACTCACTTCGCTAACTACTAAAAAAATGGCAGCTGAAAAACAAAAGACCTGTCAGAACTCCCTTACGGATTGAAACCAGCTCAGCCCAAAAAGACTGGACTTTAATAGGAATCAAATAAACACGCAGTAAGGGGGGGGGGGGAACGGGACACAAACAACTGGGCATGACAGACAGATGTTGCTGTTTGATCATGTACTTTAAATTTGTAAGGGAATGGCAGTGGATCAAACTGGATGTCTGATCACAGCCATAGAGCTCTAGAGTTGGCAGGGATCTTAGAGGCCATGTAGTCCAACCACCTACTTAATGCAGGAAATCTAAAACTAAAACATTCCTGACAGACTGCAGTCCAACCTCCTTCTGAAGTTTTCTGGTGAAAGAGAGCCAGTGTGGTTATAGTGCCAGACTACGGTCAGGGAGACTCCAGTTTGAATCCCCAGTCTACCTTGAAAGCTTGCTGGGTGACCTTGAGCCAGTTGCACATTTTCAGCCTGCACATTTTCAACTTTACAGGGTAGTTGCTGTGAGGATAAAGTTGGAGGGTAGAAGAATGATGTAAGCCACTTTGGCTTCCCAGTGGGGAGAAGTAAACAAAAGAGAACTTGCCAGTCCTTGAGTAATTGGTTTCATTGCCAAAGGGCTCTTAACATTAGGAAGTTTCTCCATATATTCACAATTTACCATTTGTCTTGTCAAGTTTATTACAATCCAAGATCAGAGAACAGAATCAAAATCATCAACAAACATTACATTACATTGGTTGAATGACATAAATATACCGGGCTTAAAATACAATGCTTGGCTAAAATTTGTTAAAGCAAGCTGTATTCTTCTGACTAATTAGACATACCTGGGCACAGAGTCTGGCTACTTTAAAAGTAATTTCATTACAGTTATCTCCAAGAAGGAGAGAAATATAAAACTGGCTAAATATACTTGGATATAATTGGATACTTGGATATAATTGGGATAATGTATACAGTTCTGGTAGAATCGACAGTATAAGATGACATGCTCAGTTGTATCCACCATACCAGAGTGGCATGGACAGAGATGCTTTTCATATGGAATATAGGCAAATCTCTCTTCAAGAAGGGCAGATGGAAGGACATTTAGTTGGGCAAGAGTAAAAGCTCTGCTCTGCAATGTTTGGGGAATTCCAACATATAGAGGTATGTAGATGGAACAAAGTTCCAATTCCCCACTGCCAGGACAAGATGGGTTTGAGTTCTATCCATTTGAAGGGAGGTCCCACATTCTCTGCTTAACTATCACTTTAGCTCTATGATGACCAAGATACAAGAGAGCCGTACTAGAGAAACCCAGGCATTGGAGTTTGTCCTCTATTTTTTCCTATCCAACTTGAATGAAAACTGTCTACCAACATTGAAGAAGTTAAACTAGAGGAGAGAAAGTTTAACTTCAACCAGAAACATAAAAGAGAAGAGAAGAAGAGATTGGATTTATATCCCACCCTTCACTACCCAAAGGAGTCTCAGAGCAGCTTACAATCTCCTTTCCCTTCCCCTCCCCACAACAGACACCCTGTGAGGTAGGTAGGGCTGAGAGAGATCTGACAGAAACGGACCAGTGGATACTTACCGTGAGGGGTCCTTCTCCTCTGAGATAAGGAGGACATCTTGCTGGGTGTTTCCATCCTACTTGCAGGGAGGCAGGAACTGAAATCTTTTTACTTCCTGTCTCCTGGATGGGACACGCCCCTTGAGCCCAGTTCGGGAACTCCCAGGAGCGGTAGTAGCTAAAAAACGAATAAACTTAACAGAACTGTAACATGTATAACTACTAAGCTCAAGTGAGCAACAGTACAGAATTGACAGGAAGTAACAGTAAAGAACTATTAGTAAAAGGTATATAGGAGACGATGGTTATTGGGAGGGCGAAGATGTCCTCCTTATCTCAGAGGAGAAGGACCCCTCACGGTAAGTATCCACTGGTCCGTTCTCCCTCTGAGAGGAGGACATCTTGCTGGGACCTCCCATAGCAGTGTCCCTAGAAGTGGGTGGGACATCGTCTGCGTCGTCAAGAACCTTTTGCAGGACCCTTCGTCCGAAGGCAGCGTCAGCTGAATGGAACAGATCAAGCTTGTAGTGTTTAACGAACGTGGAGATCGACGTCCAGGTTGCTGCACGACAGATCTCTTCAATTGAGGCTCTATTGGAGAATGCTGCGGAGGTAGCCGCACTTCTTATGGAGTGCGCCGTAATGCCTGTGGGTACCTGTATGTTCTTCGCCCGGTAAGCTTCCATTATGCATTGCTTAAGGGAGGCGCTGATTGCCGCTTTTGACATCTTTAGTCCCTTGTTAGGAGGTGAGACCGATATGAACATTGACTCCGTTTTGCGAAAGGAGCTGGTACGGTGCAGGAAGGCCTTGAGGGATCTTCTAACATCTAGGCAATGAAACGACCTCTCCTTCTGGTGCGTCGGGTTGGGGCAGAAGGATGGTAAACAGACTTCCTGCGCTCTGTGAAACCTGGAATTTACCTTGGGTAAAAAGGATGGGTCGGTGATGAGTACCACTTTGTCCTTGTGAAAGGTGCAGAACCTTGGGTTGACAGAGAATGCTCCAAGTTCCGAAACCCTTCTGGCTGATGTAATAGCGACCAGAAAGAGGACCTTCATGCGAAGATATTTGAGGGAAATCTCAGTGATAGGTTCAAAAGGTGGGGCCGACAGGGCGGAAAGCACTACATTTAGTCTCCATGTGGGGAAGCGGTGGACCACTGGTGGATCTTTTACGGCCGCACCCTTCAAGAACCTTCGGACGTGTGGATGTCTGGACAGAACCCAGCCGTCTAGACGAGGGATTATAGTAGTTAGGGCAGCTATTTGCCGTCGAAGAGTAGAGGCCTTCAGACCCGCGTCATGTCCATCTTGAAGGAATGCCAGGATGTTGCTCATGTCGGGATCCCCTGGATCAATTTTCTTACGACTGGCCCACCTAACGAATGCCTTCCAGGTGGTATCGTATATCCTGTTGGTGGAGGGTCTCCTGGAGCACAACATGGTGTTCGTAACTGATTCTGAGTACCCTAGCGTCAGAAGGTTTTGCCGCTCAACCGCCATGCGGTTAATCGAAGCCAGGCTGGATCTGGGTGCCAGATCGGTCCTTGGCGTAACAGGTCCGGAGAGAGAGGTAGTGGAAGTGGAGGAAGTATGGCTAGACGTTGTAGGTCTGAGAACCATGGTCTCCGTGGCCATAGAGGGGCCACTACAATGATTTCTGCCTGTAGCTGTTTGACCCTTCTGAGAAGTTTCGGCAGCAAGGGTGTCGGTGGATATGCGTACAGGAGTTCCTCTGGCCACTGGCAGGTCAGGGCGTCCGTGTTCTCCGCCGAGTGATGGAAGAATCTCGTGACAAACCTTTGGGTTTGGTAGTTGACTGGAGACGCGAACAGGTCTATGTCTGGTTTTCCTAGCTTGTTTGATATTAGGAGAAAGACGTCCTTTTTGAGAGACCATTCCCCTTCGCTCAGGGTTTGGCGACTCAGCCAGTCTGCCCTTACATTCAGGACTCCTTTGATATGCTCTGCCCTGATTGATTGAAGATGGTGTTCTGCCCATGATAGAATCTTCGAGGCTTCCCTGTGGAGCATGGAGGACCTGGATCCCCCTTGGTGGTTCAGATATGTCTTTGCCGCTACGTTGTCCGTTCTGACGAGGACGTGTTGGCCTAGGATCTGAGGCTGGAAGTGAAGAAGAGCTAGACGTATGGCGCGCAGTTCCAGCAGGTTTATGGGTAGCGACTGTTCCCTTGTGGACCATAATCCCTGTACTGGAGAGTTGAGGAGGATCGCCCCCCATCCGTGAAGACTCGCATCTGTCACGACCTGTTTCCATTCCGTGACATAGTATCCGTTCCCTTGGGTCAGGTTCGAAAGCTTCGACCACCATAGCAGGCTGAGCTTGGTCAAATGGGGAACTGTGACTGGAACATCGACTTTGGCTAAAATTTGAGGTTGCAGTGGTCTGAGAAGCTGTTGCAGAGGCCTGGCATGGAACCGGGCCCACGGGACAGAGTCTATGCAGGATATGAATAGCCCCAGCAGTCGGGTGAGGGACGTGAGCGCGGATTGTCTGGCCCTGATGGTCTTGATGGTAAGACTGCGAATCTTCTCCGCCTTTGGTCTGGGGAGGAACAGACAATTGCGAGTAGTGTTGATGACTACTCCGAGGTGCTCTAGGGATTGGGATGGTGTGAGGCAGCTTTTTTGAAGGTTGATCACGAATCCGTGAGACTGTAGGCAGAGAATGGTCTCGGTGGTGTCTCGGATCGCCTTCTCCCTGGAGCTGGAATGGATCAGCAGGTCGTCCAGGTAGGGATGGACGTGAATTCCCTGTTGCCTGAGGATGGTGATGGGGTGGATCAGGACTTTGGAGAAGACTCGCGGGGCGGTTGCGAGCCCGAAGGGGAGGGCTCTGAACTGCCAATGACTGCCTTGAACCATGAAGCGCAGGAAACGTCTGTGAGCTGGAAACATGGGGACATGTAGATAAGCCTCCTTCAGATCTATGGAGGTTAGGAACTCTCCTGGATGTAGAGCTTCTGTGATGGATCTTAAGGTTTCCATTCTGAAGTGTCGTAGTTTGACGAAGCGATTTACATATTTTAAGTCCAGAATCGCTCGCCAGTCCCCGTTTCGTTTGGGTACCGTAAAAAAGATTGAGTATATGCCTTGTCCCTCCTGGTCTACAGGGACAGGTTCTATGGCCAGGATGGACCGTAGGTGGGATATGGCTTCCATAGTTCTTTGTAGCTTCAAGGGGTTCTTTAGGTTCGGAGATGTTAGAAAACGATCCCTGGGCTTTTCTCGGAATTCGATGACATACCCCTTGGAAGTGATCTCCAGGGACCACGCGTCTGCCTTGGAATCGAGCCAGCGCCGGTGGTAGAGTAGCAGACGGCCCCCCACCGGGGACTCTGAGGAGTCATGCCGAGGGCTTGTTGAAGTTGCCCCTGGAGGGCTTATCGTCCCTATTAGAATAGGGTCTGCCAGGTCGGCCGTGGAAGGGATTCCTCCGGAAGCTTTGCCTGGACGAGCTCCATGAGGGTCGGTAGGCGTCCCTGCCAAATCGAGGAAGTGCTCTCTGGGTACGAAAGGAGTGCCGGCTGGAAGAATAGTAGCTGAATTGCCTGTGGTCCGTCTTGCCCAGGGTCCTGGGCATCGCCTTCTTCTTATCCTTAGTCTCAATAAGGATCTTGTCCAGAGCTTCACCAAAGAGGCGATCCCCTTGGAAGGGGTAGGCGGTGACAATCGATTTGGCGTGCAGGTCGGCGGGCCATGCCCTGAGCCAAAGTGTCCGGCGCGCGGCGACGGCAGACGCAAGCGCCCTTGACGAGAAAACCATTGCGTCCAGAGTGGCGTCAGTGGAGAAATAGGCTGCCTTGAGTAGGCGGTTGGCACCCTCAGCAAGCCGTTTGTTAGACTGAGGGATTAACTGGACCAATTTCCTGGACCAGGCTATGGCAGCCCTTCCTACAATTGTAGCTGTCGCTGAGGCCTTAATGGCCAGGACGTTTGCTTCATGAGATTTCTTGAGAGCGAACTCGGCCTTCCTATCCAGGCTGTCTCTGACCGATCCCTCGCCGTCTGCAGAAAGCAGGCCAGAGCTTTGAAGTGCTGTCACAGGAGCATCCACTAGGGGAACCTGTAGGAGTTTATTGGTGAATGAAGGCAATGCATACAACTTTTTTAAGTTAGGGGGACACTGTTTGTTAGCCATAGGCTTCTGCCATTCCTTTGTCAACTGAGCCTCTAGGAACTCAGGGAAGGGGAAGACCCGTTCTGCGCTTGAGGCTCTAGGGAAATAATCCTTGTTTCCCCTAGGTCTGGATCCCTCTGGATTAGAGGGGCCTGCTTGCTCTTCCCCTTGCAGCTTGGGCTGAAGTTCTAAAGCTGATAGTGCTTTAGAGAGGAGGTATTGGTACTCCTCTGGTTTAAAAAAGCGAAGGGAAGGGTCAGAGATGTCTAACTCCTCCTCCTCTTCTTCGTCTGAGAAGAATTCACCTTCCTCCCTATCATCTACTTCGCTGCCCTCAGGAGTGGATGGACCCCAGTTGTGGCAACATTGGTCCCTTCTAGGGGCACTGTAGGACCAGTGGCTTTCTGCTCCCTCCTCCTCCTGGTCTTGCTGAGGGGAAGAATTTCCCTTGCGGTCTCTCTGAGGAACAGTAAACCGGGGAGGGGGGGGGGCCGGCTGGGAGCGTGCTTGAAATTCGTCCCTTACAGCCTGCTGGATGGCCCGGATGAGCGCGGGAGATATGGCCGTTTCCCGTTCCGCGGGGTTACTCACGGTTGCCAGTCCCTGTGGCACGGTCTCCGCTCTCCGCGCTGGAGCCTGGGGCATAGAAAGGTTCCGCCCGGCATCCGAAGGTATGATTGGGCTTATGGGAACGGCGATAGCCGACCCGCAGCCATCCGCCGCCATTCCCTGCGCCCTTGCCTTCGCGGGCGGGTTTAAAATGGCGCCCGTTTCGTCCGCGGCGTTATGCTGCCGCTTCTTCGCGCGCTTTTCTCCCTGCGCGGCTTTTTTCTTAGGGGCCTTAGCTGGTGCGGCTGCCGGTGGTGCGGCTTTCGCCGGTACGGCTGGCGCTGGCGGGTTCTCCGCATTTTCCCCAGTCTGGGAATGGGAATCCGTTATGTCGGGGTTCTCTCTCTCTCCTTCTGAGAGAAACCCGTCGCCCCCGTCCATTCGGGAAGCCGAGGGAGGGAAAGGCAGTAGAAGGAAAAAAGAAGAGGACTGAAGCCGGAGCGGGGGAGGTTAGATAGTAGAAAAAAGGTCGAAGGAAGATTGAAATCAGCAGATGAGGAGAAAAAAGGCTTGAAAATCCTATGTCTAGCAGAAATATTCACTAAAGGCACGAGAGGCCACGATGTGCTGCTCTCCCTACTGAGGCAGGAACAGAACTGGGCTCAAGGGGCGTGTCCCATCCAGGAGACAGGAAGTAAAAAGATTTCAGTTCCTGCCTCCCTGCAAGTAGGATGGAAACACCCAGCAAGATGTCCTCCTCTCAGAGGGAGAACTGCTCTTTTCAAGAACAGCTGTGCCAGAACTATGGCTTGTCCAAGGTCATCCAGCAGATGCAAGTGGAGGAGTGGGGAATCAAACCCGGTTCTCCCAGATTAGAGTCTGTGCACTTAACCACTACACCAAACTGGCTCTTGCAGCCAAACCTGTGATTCTAAAGCCTCTAGTCTAAGCACAGCATTAGATACACACCTAGGTGCCCCGAGTAAGGAATGTAGAAATTTACTATTTTGTAACTTAAGACTATTAGATGTAGTCTTACCATCTGGAACAACAGAGAACAAGTCCCCTTCCATGTGACGGTGGTTCAGGTAATGAAAGAAGGTATGTATGTATCTCCTTAGTCGTTTCTTCCCATGTTAAACAAACATTATTTCCTTCCATTGCAACCCTCACTTACCAGACCCCTACCTCCAAAAAAACTTTACGTCTTTCCACTGAACTGGTTTAATTTTTTTCTACATTACACTAGACCCACATGAAACCCAGAACCAGATAAAGTACTTCAGATGAAGCACTGACTAGCACAGAGTGGGACTTTTATTTTTTCCTGCAAGGGCAACATGGCCTTGGCACAGTTTTCTGACCCCAAAAATGGATGACCTATTGAGGGCAAGAGGATAGATTGGCAACTCCTCCTTGTTCTGTACAGAACTATTATTTCCTTCACTCAAATTAAACAGAACAGATCACTAGACATACATAACAGAGAGGCGCATGTGCATAAGTGCCAAGCTAGGGCTTATTTATTGGAGTTTATCAAAAAATCTTAGACCACAAATACACATTACGTATCGCTGTGATATTCTTGTGTCTAAAGGCAGTTGTCTATCAGATAAAAAAGCAGCACGTAGAGATATAGTGAACTTTGTGGCAAATATGTATAGGAGGCAAGCATACTGTTTTCCACAGCCACATTCACTAGTGAGCTGAGCCTCAGCTCTCCTTATTGCAAAGCCATCTGACTCTAAGACTGTGATCACACATGCCAGAAGATCTGACATAGGCGTGAATGCCCAACTGATCAAAAGGGTACAATCAAACAGCAACATCTGGGAAGCATCCTGTAGCCATTGGCAACCTGTGCTGCTCCGCTGCAGAAGCGGAGTTAAAAGACATCGGGGAAAAATCTGGTAGTAAATGGGTTGTGATGGGCTGTGGACAGACTTTCCCATCTGATCATGCAAGCACGCTTCCGAACCATTGGGATGGTCTGATCAGGCCATCCCGGCTTGGTGCCATCCCCCCCTTCCAGTATGCACATCATCGCATACCCATAGGGGGCCCTTGGTGCGGAGGTGCAATTCCTCGTTTATGCACATGGGAAACAAATGACAAAAAAAATCCCAACTCACCTGCAGTTGTGTCTGATCACACAGTGACTGGTTGGGCCCGCAGCAACAAAGGGCTGTGTGATCTCGCAAACGCGGATCTAATTCCTCCGGAGGGAATAGCCTCGCTTCCCCTCCACTTCAACTGACTCGTGTAACCACAACCTAACACTCTCTTGAGCAACTCAGTGGCTACACAGGAGCTGCAGTGATGGAGCTTCATTTCCATCAGCTCTGCAGCCACTTTTACACCTGAGCAAAAGGTGAAATTACTCCCCCCCTCCCGACTGTGGATGGTTGTGTGAGGTAATAAGGCTGTGTGAAACCACACATGCAAAATAGCAATAACATAAATTTTGATCAACAACAAACTTTTTTTTTAAAAAAAGCAGCATTTATATATCATTGACAGAATAGTTTGCTCACTTTTTAAAATTACTGGCTGCACTGCAGTGCACAGAAACGATGGGCCTACGGACAGAAATTAGGAAACTAGGACTCCTATCAGGCTGAATGAGGAGAAGGCACGTGCACAAACTGTTGTCAGTTGCACTGTACTGTTCTATTTGAATAGGTGAAAAAGCAACCTGGTAAACAGGGTCGAGCTATTTGAAAGCAGCCAAATGCTTCACAAAACATCAGCTCCATGCTCACAACTGGTGAGCAGAAAAGGAGTCAAAATGGTGGCTATTTATAGCTGCTGGTGGCTTCATATTGAATGGTAGAGCAGTGATGTAGAGAAGGAAAAACAGAACAAAAAAACTTTTGTTTCTTTCTATTTTTTTCTGCTTAAAATTCTCCCTAGGCCCTTGTCCTAAAAGATAACACTTTTTGTATTTTTTTATCTATCAGGAAAAGGCAGCCGGGGGGGGGGGTGTATTTGAAGAGGCAAATGGCTGGAAATGAAAGGGTTAAAGAGACCCTTTCCCCTCCCTCAGCCTCATTCAGTCTTCCACAGCTTTTAAACTGATAAAGGAAAGGCCCTGAGGAACATAATTTTATTTATTTAGAAGACCTGTATGATGCTACTCCAGACCTGCTGAAAGTGGCAGAATCATGGAAACAGATGTAATACAGAGCTCCATCCATACAGAGGTAGAAAAGGGATTGACATTCTTCATAAAGCTGAAAAATGTTGTGCTGTCTTTTTTTAAGGAAAGAGAAATATATGGCTGTTGTGTTGTGTCTGTTAAGCTTCTGTTACGCACTTCAGGCACAAAGATTGAGAATCCCCCCACACACACACTTTAAAATAGCACACTCAAAAAGGTTTCTCATGTAGTAAAATTCAACTTTATGCGTATAGCAATGATTGTCAATTATCAGACATTAATTTGGGCACTTTACAGGTATATTAAGGACAATTAAGACTGCATGCTGGCAGTGACTAGCCAAAACCAATCCAGATTTGGCTCCTTTTCCAGTGCACACATATGGGATACCTGCTGTTGAAGGAGACTAAAGTCGTTGCAACTACAAGTTCTGGAGTACTAACAGGTGCAAATTGCAATCAGTATAATGTGGGAATGTATCATAACGTCAAAGCTTCAGAGGAGAACACCACAACACAATGAAGCACATATAGCCTTTTTGAAATGTCCTTGTTCTTTGTTTTAATATATTGATATATTCCAGAAAGGGTGGAAATATTTCTGGAGAAGGCTTCGAAACTTTTAAAACAGGAAATTTCATTGACAACCAGTGTTTCCTCTAAGCTGAGTTAGTGTGAGCTAGTTCATAGTTTTTTAGCCTCTGACTCACACATTTTTCTCTTAGCTCCAGAAGGATGGCTCCAGAGCAAACTAATTTATGCAGTAGTCAAATCACTCACTCACAACTTTAATGCCAGTAGCTCACAAAGTAGAATTTTTGCTCACAAGACTCCACAGCTTAGAGGGAGCATTGTTGACAACCATTCCAGATTATGCTGTTTCGTATTGTCGTTACTGAAGCTATAGATTTTTAAATAATAATTATATATATATCCAAACTCTGTATAATTGCTTAGTTAGCCAAAGCTATAAAACGCAAGGTCAAAGGGAAAGATTCCCTAATGTTACATGGGATGTTAACAACATCTAACAGGCAAGCTTCCATTGTTCAACACGTAGCTGTATCATTCTTTAGCCCAGCTAAGAAACCGTAAGAAGCTTAGGCAATTAGCAACATTTAGGTAGAAGACATTCCTAACACTTGAGCAGCTAGATAGGCGGAGTTATATCATATGATTTGCTAACAAATATGATGCTGTATGACACTGTCCCCTTCCTTTCTGTGTGTCCCCACCCCTTAGTATAAAAAATTGAGCCCAACTGAAAACGAGGCTCGGCATTTTAATTCTGAAGACTTTTATTCAGGCTGAGACTGGTACCAATAAAATCAGTTTTTCCTGATCCTGGTGTCTGAGTGCCTTCATCCCTGGGTTTAACCTTTCCTGGGTTTTTTTTTTTTAAGTGCTGCAGTTATTATGGAGTAAGTTAGGCTTTTTATATGAAGTATTAGTACTATGTTTGGTGAAAATACCAGTTCTTCTGAAGAAAAATATGATGCTGAAATTGACAAAACTTTTCTCTAATGTTTCCTTATAGACAGTGGGTGGTGGTAATTATAAGAAATTTGGGAGATGAAGATTGGGGGGGGGGGAGTAAGGGAGCACCATCTGTTAACAGTAATGGAAGAGATGCAATTAAGCTGCTATATATGCAGACTATTAGTATTTGGTTGAATCCAACTTTTCCACTCTGTCTCACCTAATTCCAACCCCCCTTCCACATTCCTTGTATCCAGGCAGATCCTATGACTCCTAGATAACCTTTAGGAGAGGTCAAAGGCAATTTCACCCTCCTTTTTTTTTCACCAGTTGCAAAGCTGGTTGGATCCAATCAGTTCTCTGCTTTAACTGACAGTGGCTGTCCAGGGGTCTTTCATAATATTCAATATTATTTTTAACTAGAAAAAGCAGGGATTGTGCCTCAGACCTTTTGCATACAGAGCAAGTGCCAGGCCAATCACAACCTGTCCGCTTCTTTATAAACACTTATTTTGGTGTAGGAGAGTGCAGGCAAGCCAGTTTGGTGTAGTGGTTAAGAGTGGCAGACTCAAATCTCGAGAGCTGGGTTTGATTCCCCACTCCTCCACATACAGCCAGCTGGGTGACCTTGGGCCAGTCACAGCTCTCTCAGAGCAGGTCTCTCAAGAGCATTTCTCTCACAGCTGTCTCAGTCCCACCTACCTCACAAGGTGTCTGTTGTGGGGAAAGGAAGGGAAGGAGATTGTAAGCTGCTCTGAGACTCCAAGTGATGCATGGACAACACTTTTTTTTAACATTATTTTTTTATTGGAGTCAAAACTTAACTTACACACATTACATTGTCACTCTATTACAAAGACCCCTTTTTCCTTTTCTTCTCCCCCTCCCAGTGACTTCTCACCTCACCTACACCGTTATACGTCCACCAAATATAATATAATTCTATATTATTTTCCTCTTACAGGTAACTCACTTATTTCTAATAGTGTTAGTATATTTGTATCTATATATCAAAAATTATTATTATTTACGGACCATTCATTAATCATTCAATAGTTAGACAGTGTAAAAATATTATCTTTCATTTCCCAGTATTGTTCTAAATAATCTTTCAAATCCTTCCATTCCTCCATAAAATTCTCTGAGTCTTGATTGTTCAATTTTCTTGTCCATTTGTCCATTTCTGCCATAAACAGCAATTTTCTTAACCACTCCCAAAGTTCAGGAATTCTCTCGCTCTTCCAGTTTTGGGCATATACCATTCTTGCGGTTGTTACCATATACCACATCAACGTCCTTTTATTTACATTTACTTCTTCTAATTTAAGACCAAGCAATAGCAGTTTTGGCAATTTTTTAAAAGTACATTTCATAATTTTTTCCATTTTGGCATGTATCATAGACCAGAAGGTTTTAGCTTTATCACAAGTCCACCACATATAGTAAAAAGAACCTTCTTTTTGTTTACATTTCCAGCACTTGTTAGACAAATGCTGTCCAATATTAGCTATTTTTTTCGGTGTCATATACCATCTATACATCACCTTATAGCAGTTTTCTTCAAGGTTAAAACAAGTAGAAATATTCATAGCATTTTTCCATAAAAATTCCCATGATGACATAGAGATTTCTTTGTTCACATTAATTGCCCATTTAACCATTTGTTCCTTAACTAACTCATCTTCATTATACCATTTCAACAGAATTTTATACATCTTAGATATCAATTTCTTCCCCCCTTCCATCCACACCTGCTCAATTTCATTATATTTCCTCCTGAAACTTCCCCTTTTTTTATCTGTATTAAACAGGTCAAGAATCTGTTCATAGCGCAGCCAACCGTAGTCAAAGTCTAACTGATTCTCTTCTTTCATGAAAAACTCTCCCTTTTCCATTTTTAAAATGTCTCTGTATTTCAACCAATCTTGTCCCTTAGAGCTTGAAAGAGGTTTTATTACTTCTGCTGGTACAATCCACAATGGTTTTCCTTCATTAAAAAAGTTTTTATATCTGAACCAAGTATCTATAAGTGTTCTTCTGATATAATGATGTTTAAACATATTACATGGACAACACTTTTAACATTGAAGCTGAGCACCACTTACTTCCTGGGAGATGTCTACTGCCATTCTTGAGCTAGTCTCCACACAGGAGCTATGACTCATTGGTAGAGCATCTGCTTTATTCATACACAGAATGTCCCATGTTCCATCCCCATCAGTTAAAAGAATCTGGCAGTAGGTGATGTGAAAGATCTCTGCCTGAGAACCTGGGGAGCCACTGCCAGTCTGAATAGACAACAGTGACCTTGATGGACCAAGGGGCTGATTCAGTATATAGCAGCTTCATATGTACATATGTCAAGGAGAAAGCTAGGATGAACTTTTTCCCCTGACATCCCAATTATTTATGTGCAGGGAATTTTTTTAGATGAGGCTGTACTTACACATATGCACACTGGCATTGTGAAAGGAATACCGTATCAAACAGTGCTTTCTGGCTAAGGATTGAGCTTGCCTATACACAGGTTCTCTGTTTATAAGTATTACTGGTGAGTGCTTGTAAAAATGTATGTGCTTCTGAGTGCTGATAACTTGCTTTAAAGGTTTGGATTTTCACTACCAGGCCACTTGGCAAGTCATCCAGGCAGTTTTGTAACACTCTTCAGTTTCTTGTGTGACGGTGCTTTGGGTTGTTTTTGGTGCCCAGAAGGAAAGAACAAGCTTCTTCCCTCCCCAGTCTAACTTCCTTCCCTGCCCCTCACCTATTTTATCTCTGAGTGTGTTGTCCAGAACAAGCTGAGAAAAGTATTGTCCAGGGACTCAGACATTAGGGCATCAGATGTCCCAGGAACTGCATCACCCAGTATGCACTGGGTACCTAACTGTGCAATTCTCTGCAGAGTTATACTAGTCAGAATCCATTCTCAGTTTTCTGTTCAGTTATTTAAAGCAGTTATATCCTGCCTCTCCAGAAATATATATCCACAGTGACATACAGCATGGATAACAACATAACAAGAAACCACTTTCTGAAAAGTGACTGGATACTGGAACAGCACTTCCATAGGCTCGGGGTGGGAGAAAAAACAACAACCAGTTGTCTGTCACACATACTGTTCCTCAAGATGGGTTCCCCCATATCTGCCTTGCCTTCCATTTCAATATGGAATTTATCTAAAATTAATCCAAAATTAGCACATGTCCAGTTTGTGACACGTTTCCATCTGCCCTGCTCACCAAAACATGTCATCACATTAATGAAGCACTTCACAGAATGAAATATTGTGGCGGTGAGCCTACCATCACATCACAGTTCCTTTATGTACCATATTTCATTGTTGCACAAAAGAACATATGCATATCTTGGGCAGAAACAAAAATAAGAGAAGGAACAGAAGATACTGAATGCTGCAGCAACCTGTTACAGTGGTCTGTACGAAGTCTGACAGTAGAAGAATTGCAGTTCGCTAATGCACTGGTAGTGCTTTGCAAAGAACAAATAATGCAATGCAACCCTTGAGCAGAAGTCAGTGGGCTTGGACTGGAGTCGCTGCAAAGGCTCTTGGAGCCCAAAATACAGGGGGTGGGACCGGGTAAGGAGAATTTTGCATGGCTTCAGGGAGAACATGAGTACTGGTGGGGAGAAACGGTTCAGCAAGAAACGGAGGCAAGTTGTGAGTCCCAACAGAGCAGTTAGCCTGCAGTAATACAGCATTTTTATGTCACTTAATGTTACAGGGTTTTGGTATTATTTGTGAGTATAGTGATAAATGAGCAGGGATACTACGTTTTAAAAACACAAAATAGCTTGCTTATTTCAACCGTTGTGCTTGTGTTGCCTGTTTTCCGCTCACTCACCTATCTGCTGCCTGGTATGTTGGATCAAAATACTGGCAGTTGCCAGACACTTTCCCGCTACTATACCAATCTATTTGGCATACAACATTTATTTAGATTTTAGGATGTGTGTATGGCAGCATAATATAAGCCTCAATTTTATTAAAGTGCCTGTTCAGAGTCAGATTAGAGGTTTGGACGTACCTAACAAACTGGGGTTCAGCTAATTTCTTTAACATGTACAGATACGTAAAATGAAAGTAAGAGCTGTGTTCTTAGTGATTTTACCTTTAAAAATGGCCAAAAGTTCATGTTCATTAAAGCAAACTATGTTATCGCAGGAAAGAGAAGAGACAGAGTTCCACTGAAACTGCCACTCGTTATTATCTGGTTTATCTTATACCACTAAGGATAATCAGAAGAACTGGAAATTGAGGAATACAGATTTCACCTGTTTTGTTCATTTTATTGTTTGTTGGACAGAAACTTCTTCGGTTGGCAAGTTCCAAGTTGTAGGTTGGGTGCTGATAAAGGCAGATCATTGTATGCTTTGCTTGTATCAGATTGGAAATGGAATAGTAATTATTCTGATTGTGGCCAGGATTTGGAAAATGCTAAAACGCCATCTTCAGAAGCCTTTAAGGAGCTTAAACCATTTACTGCAGAATAATCCCATAACTGGGTATGAAAGCCCTCAAGCTATGGTGAAATCATTTGAACTCACCCAAGGGAAGCCAGGGGTAAGGCTGTTTCACACATCATTCATGCCAAGCAGGTGCTCTTCCTTGTGACAGCCACTTATATTGTGAAATTCCTGTTTCTACAACCCAATTTTTTCCAGAAAAACATTTACCACTAAATTATGTTGAAGGAAGGAAGATCCCTTCAGAAAATGCTGGCTATGGGTGGGGGGATACATCTTAATTTACAAAAGTAAGATCACATGTCAAATAAAAGTTACTGCTGTTAAGCTAGTTTCTAAAGGAAGCCAGCATTTAAGCTAGTTTCTAAAGGAAGAGATGCACTCAGATGTGCCTGGGGCCAACAGTAGCAATTTATCATTATGGATAAGTTAACCACAGCTCCTTGAAATTCCAAATGAGAAGGGCAGGGAGTGGATGGAGATCTCTCAGTGGTGATAGAAAGACATTTAGCATATGTCTCCTGCTTTAGGTTAAGTCCTGGGAGGCATTAATAGACACCCTCGGTTCAGAAAAGACCTATTAATGTGACAGGTCCCGACTTGGATTCTTCAGATTTGATGCCTTCAGGACCCAACCACAGCAATTTATTATAATGGATAAGTTACTTGGATGTTCTGAAGAGCTCTTTCATGCTCTTCTGAAAGCTACTAAGAGACAAAGTGTAAGACACGAATGCTTCCTCTCATGTACAAAAGTGCTCTTGGAACAGAACTTAGTGCAATGGCAATTACAGCATAACTAGAAATGGTACCCATGCCAAGTTTCCATTCTTCTTCCTATAATATAAGGTACGATCAGCTCCTGACCCACTAATATGTCACTTGACTTGCATCTGAACCCTGCTTGTCCTCGTGTTTTCTTTCTCATTTCAGGGCACAGACTGATTGTGAAGAGTTGACTCTCTGGCCTGCCACTCTGAGACTTAGCTTGCTCATCTACACATGTTGTGTACATCATGCACATAACGGCTGTGATGCTCTGCCACCTGTAATCTTCACTACTTCCATTCATCCCCATAGACCTTGGCTAGCATTAACTCCTGAAAAATCTGCCCACTAGTCAACTGCATTCAAGCACTGTTTTCACTGTCTCATTCTTTATATACTTAAGAGTTTAAGCAGTTTACTTCCAGTGTATAATATGGCCACACATATATGGATACAATAAAAATGTGCATGCTCAAAAGAGCAATGCTTGTTCAATATATAGTGGGGAGGAGGTATTGAATGCAGCCCATCACAGACCCTCCTGCTCTTGGCTTCCCCCAACCACTAATTTCTTCCACCACCACCCCCTTTATTGGGCTCTCAGTTCAATGTGGCAATCAAGATGTCTGTTTAAAAAACAAACAAAAACTATTTCCCCTTTTCCTAGGGATACTCTCAGGTAAATGCCACTAGTAGTAGACTTTGGGGAGTCCCAAAGGTCTGTACTTATTCTTAACTGCATTCCTTTATCTTTACGGCTACCCTGATTGGCCAGAGATGTGTCCACTAGCATGAAAACAGAAAGGATTCAGCTTCCCCGTCTCCCTCGCTGTGTCATAATGGTCCTTTCAGCACCAAGTCTCTCTGGCAAGCGAGATTTCCCAAGGGTCCAGTCCAATATACTCTGCAATTAAGATTTGGTGTAGTGGTTAGAGACCGGGGAGAAAGGCAGGGTATAAATGAAGTAAATAAAGAAATTGAATGTTTTATTAGCTACAAATATTTTAGAAAGCACAGGAGTCCACCCGGTGCGCTTCCCCAAGGCGCAAAAGGCAAAGTGAGTGTCTATGGGGGGGCATTTTGCTGCTGCACTTTAGGCACCATCTGAAGAAGCCACACCATTTGGCCATAGGCCGGAGGTGGGGGGGGGGAGTAAACTGCTGAGGCAGAATACTCAAAGTCAGTTCGAAACTAGTAAAAAGTCCTTTCACTTTCAAGAAATCCAAGTGAAAAAGGAAGAAAGAAGAAATTACCAACCGAAGTGAGGAGGATCCTACCCTCATGGAGGTCAGAAGAGAACTGGCAGGATTGTCGTGCCCAGGGCTCATTTCCTTTGGATATCAGGCCACCCCCCCTAATGTAGCCAATCCTCTAAGAGCTTACAGGGCTCTTCTTACAGGGGCTACTGAAAGCTGTTGGGAGGACTGGCTAAATCAGGGGTGTGTGGCCTAATATGGAAAGGAGCTCCTGCTATGAAATGAGTCCTGGTCATGCCCCTCCCTTGGTCATGCGCACTGGAGCCCTGCACATGATAGTGGAGAGGGCACAAAAATCCCTTTCACTTTAGATGATACCAATCGAGGTTGGCGCAGGCGCACTATATCCCAGGGGTGTGATGCACAGAGACCACAAAGAAGATTTTATGGAATTTTCCCCTAGTCCAGTAGCACTTTAGAGACAAACAAGATTTTTGGGGGGCATGAGCTTTTGTGGTAAAGGCAGCTTGGACTCACAAAAGCTCATACCCCCAAAATCTTGTTGGTCTTCAAGGTGCTGTGGGACTCTAATCTAGCTGTTCTTCTGCATTCCAACATGATTACCCTCTGAAAACATCCCCTAGTTGGGGCAGTCACTTCTTGAGCCAATCAGAACTTGGGGCACAGGTTCAAATTTCCCCTTACCTCCAAGATGATTCTTGACCTACCACTTCAAAAAATATAGATTAAAGGTATTTTGCACAGCACACCAAAAAGTGACCCTTGTGGCAGCTCACAGTTTCAGGCAAAGAGGTAAGCGTACTAATAATAGTTTCTCAGGGCAATTGGTAGCCCAAGCGGTAAAATTTAGTTTCAGGATTCTGCCATTTCTCAGCACTTCCACCACCCTAAAAATGTCACTCTGTTCCTGGAATGTGGTTTGGGGATCTTTGGTGTCTTAAAAATCCACTTCTATTACACAATATAGTGTTCCCCCCCCTGTGTCCAGACAACTTCATAAACATGCCAACACTGTCTCATATCCTCCTCGTTTCCCTGCCATTCCTAATAAAACTGGTTTCTCCCATACTTTCCCACTCTCCAAAAGCAAAATATATTTGCAACAAAGCCTCTGCTCGTAATCTGAACTAAGTTTTTTGCATTGGTTACTTCTGGCACAACCCACCCGCCAAATCCCATCCAGAAAGGTGTGGGTGGGTTTGGGTGTTTCTTTTTAATTTGTATCCCAGTGGAGAAACGATGGAAGGTGCCTGTGTTAAAACAAGCAAACATTCACATTGGGGCACCTTCCTCTCTCTCTCTCTGTGGTCCCCTCTCTCTGCCTCTTTTTCTCTTCCTCTGCAGCCTGAGAAAGCCAGGATCATGTTCTTTTTTTGCTTTACACTTTCATGTAAGATTCACCAGATTGTTTCTTGACCCTTCACACCTTTCTCCCGAGTGGGCAAAACTCTTCTCCTTTTTGTTACAATCTTTTAATGTTTCCGTTTAAAACTGCCAGGGGCCAAGAGACTGAGCAAATAAATTATCTTTTCTGCTTCAGAGTTGCTGTTTGAGATACTCCCATGACTGACACAAGAGTAAATTTTACTGAGGCCAATGGGGCTACTCGAGTGTTAATCTGCATGTAAGGATTTTTCACATTCCCTGTGTATTCCAAGAGAGGCAGAGAGTGAACAAGGCTGCTGGAATGCTCAAATGCTTCAGCGCCTGTGTAAAAAAATGGAACAGAGAGAATCCATGAGGGGAAGTCTGAACTGATCCCACCAATTGCGTGATCATCAGAAGTGGCACAACACGTGCAAAAATGTGAAAGGCAGCTGCAGTCTGAAAAAAAACCCTTTATTTTCCCTCTTGGACCAGATAAGTCTGAGGTATTCTAAAAACATATTTATCCTTTCCTAACAGTTCTAGCAGTTGTGCTATAGCAAACTGTCCCCAGTGTTCAAATTTCAGCACAAAATAGGGGACTGGGGGTGATGAAAACTTGCCTGGAGCAAATGCCCCCCGAATCATACTGTGATGTGTGTGTTTGTGTGTGTTGTTGGCAGCCCCAACAGGCTAATGCTTTGGCACCATTTGTTTGTTTGCTGGTTTTAACAGAGACAGTGAGGTTGCCACTTAGCCAAGGCTAGATGATGAATTAACAAAGAAAACTATTAAGAATAACTACATTAGCCCGAAGATTCATTTGTCCTCAGTGACATCGCTACCTAGCCAAACCTCACCATTTCTAGGAGGAAAGAGGTGTTCAAAAAAAAATTGTACCAAAGCTACAAATGGTGAGAAAACAGTATCTAACAAAGGAGGGCATGTGAATATAGAAGAGTGTTAATCCTAACAGTCTTGATCCCTTCTGCACACCCACTTGGAAAAAATAAATAAATCAGCAAATGAGAGAAGAAAAAGAACATTCCCACAGCAAGCCCTCACATTCCAATTTACCAGGACCCAGCATTGTAGTAACCTACTGCCCTTCCCTGGGAACTGCAAATCTACGTGCTAAAAGCTACACATGTCCAGACAGTCTAAATTATCCACATAAAGCTTGTCTGCTGAATAAGCACGTTTATTTTAGTAACCAAAGCAATTCTCCAGCTACAGTCTAGATTCCTTGAATGCAAAGAACTGCTCCTCTGTACTCTCAAGTCTGCTGCTCACATATGCACCAGCTACTTATTAAGATTTTGTCAGTTCAAAGCAATAAAAAGACATTATGGAAAAGAAAAGCATGCAGCAGACCACACCCTGGTCTGCATGCCACCACATAACCCCCAAAGTAAACCTGAAAACCACAATCTTGTTTTAAAACTACTATTCAAGTTTATATATATATATATATATATATACACACACACACACACACACACACACACACACACACAAATTCCCAAGGTGCCCCCTCCGTGCAGATATCTAAATCCGCACATCGGGGGCACTTGGGGAGCAGAGAGATTTTTCTGCACACTTGGGGGACTCCCCAGGTGTGCAGAAAAATCCTAAAAGTTAAACAAACTTTTTGGGGGATATTTAAATCCCCCAAAAAGTTAAAGAGCATTCCCTGTGTATGCCGGGGGGTGGGAATTGGTGGCCTGGTGGCTGAGAGCTGCTTGGGCCTTGCTGCCAGTGCCTGTGGGGAGGGAATTGGCGGGCCTGGTGGCTGAGAGCTGCTTGGGCCTCACCAGTGCCCGTGGGGGGGAAAGAAAAGTGGTGGGCCTGGCAGCTGAGAGCCACTCAGGCCTCGCCAGTGCCTGTGGGGGGGGGGGGAGAAAAGTGGTGGACCTGGCAGCTGAGAGCTGTTCAGGCCTCACTGGTGCCTGTGGGGGGGGATTGGCAGGTCTGGTGGCTGAGAGCTGCTCAGGCCTCACTGGTGCCCGTGGGGGGGAGGTGCAATCAGGCAGGCCTGGTGGCTAGAAGCCTCAGGCCTCGCTGTGGGTGCTGGGGTGGGGTGGGGGAGAAGACTTACCTGTGGCTGTTTCCTCTGCTGTGTGGAACTTCTTCTCCCCCCCACGAGTATCGTGGGTCCCACCTCTTGTGTGTGTGTGTGTGTGTGTGTATAATGTTTTCCCTCTTCACCTCAGCCCCCAAAATGTTGCAAGAAAGTGGTATAATCTTTTAAATCAGGTGTTTGATGATTATATTTCTTTTTAAAAGCATCTTTTATTAAAATAAAGCATAAGGATATTCAAGCTGACCTTATTTAAAATACTGAATCTAATTTTAACCCAAATAAAATAGCTCCCCCTAAGTCTTCCTTAAAAGAACAAGAGAAGCATTTGTTGACTAAATACATTTGCAGTCCTTTTTTTAGAAACGCAAATGGGAAAACAACAGTGGTAATTGGTCAGAAGAAATGAGCAGAGCTGGGAGGCACTTAAACAAAAAAATCCTTGCCTTTCAACACTAGAGATAACAAGAACTGAAAACCTATGATTCACTGAAAAAGATGAGGTAGACTACCTTAAACCCAATTAAATTACCCTGGCTCTCTGACATTTGTCCAGATGACACTCTTTTTAAAAAAGAAATCTTTCTGACAGGCTGTATAATTCTTATTTAAACTCTTATCATGCAATTCACATCCTTGGATATTATAGATTTTTTGATATATAACATCTACCAATCCAATGTACATTTAATTTGCTGTGCAGAGATATACTAAGGAAGCTACAAATGGCATTGTGTTCAGGTTTATCCACCTGCAATGCCCTATCTATTCATGATTTGCAGGTAAGAATCGTGTAAAATGGACCTGGACTTCCTAAGCATGGGACACACACATAATCAACAAACATAACCTAACAAATGTATAGTTATGCCAAAAAGTGAGCAGGCATAGCTGCAGGGTTATCCAATTGTTACTATCTTCTTGAGCAGCTGATCTTCCCTTTTCCCCAGTCACCCAGAGCTTGGGATTGGCCCATTCTTTCTGCTAATTGTGATGTTTATGAGATTCACTCATGCCTGTCAGCTGAAGGTTAAAATACATCTTAATGTTCTGACTGCCCATCCCAAGACAGTAAAAGAAGGTATAATTCTTGCACTGAGCCTCTAGTCCAAGGGACATGCAAGGCTCAATCTACACATTACAAAGGCCCCATGTTTGTTGGGAAACATCATAAGGACTTTATATCACATGTGTAATAGGAGTTTTGGGCCTCCCAGACACACACCAGCTCTTTTCTTCTTGCAAACATAAAATTCA
The DNA here is from genome assembly GCA_029233225.1 of Lepidodactylus listeri. Classification (NCBI taxonomy): domain Eukaryota; kingdom Metazoa; phylum Chordata; class Lepidosauria; order Squamata; family Gekkonidae; genus Lepidodactylus; species Lepidodactylus listeri. The sequence continues at coordinate 42,613,814 of JARCFY010000002.1, read as the reverse complement.
GGGAGAAGTGGCTGTAGCTTCTGCCCCTACTGCTTTTATGTCTTCAGACCACCCATGGGGACCCAACTGGCTTCACTGTAAAAATTATGCAACTGAAATGGATACATGTACATTTCTCAGTGAATCCAATAGCAACTCCATGGAGCGATCTGAGGACACAAAAGCAGCAGGGAGGATAGGCTAAAGCCTCTTCTTCATGTGTGCTGTGACTGCAGACAGAAAAGGGTGGGTTAGTGTCTGGGGGACACAAAACTCCTATTGTACATGTGATACAAAGCCCTTATGTTGTTCCACAACAAACATAAGTATTTTGTAATGTGCGGATGGAGCACAGGACAGGGACTTAGTTTTTAAGGGTCCTCTCTCTGCACACAGTTTTGGGAATCACTGTGCCAGAACACACTATAGTCATAGACTGTTTTGGCTGAGCACAGAATTTCTATACATTTTTCAGAAGTGAATCACAAATGTAGGCTGCACTTAAAAAGCGATTTCATAGCTATTTGGAACTGTGTGCCTAGCTTGCATTATTTGAAATAGAGTTCTGCAGGAGTATTCTAGGGGGAAAATACTCCATATAAGCAGTCACAGGTATTTGAAATGAGTTGGTTTAACTTACAAGTCACTTCCCTATTTTTCATTTTTTTTACAAACCTGTGCACTTTGCAGCCAGGATCACAATTAGAATTGAAAAGATGGTTCAATTTATCTGTTTAAGGAAAGGTTTCCAATATAATTGAGTAGATTTTAGGATCCCTATTCTAGTTTCTTTATAATACACAAAAAAAGTGCATATCCTATAACGTTTGCCAGTGAACTAGTGGAAGGACAGGTGATCTGTCTTCTTACAGGTAACTTCACTTGCTCACCCATATAACCCCCCAAACAATAGGCATCAGCTGGGGATGACACAAGGCCGAGGAACTAGAAACAACTCACATTTTATTTGAGAGGCACAGCAGCATCTCTCATATTTTCACCTGCCAATTACTGACTTCCCAATTCAGCACTGGGAAAAAACAAACACCCTCTTTTTTTGCTTGCATGTGTAAAATCTGAAACAGGATAAAGTATATCTGACAAATACAAAAAGGGCTATTTGTCTGACAATGACCTTCAAGCTGTAAGAAAGGTTATCACCCTCCCCACAACTAAATTTGACAATGACCAGTTAATGTTGTAGCCTGTCAACAGACATGCAACTCTAGAGAACAGTTAAAAGTGGATTTTTAAAAGTATACAGGATTGGAAGACCTACTAACATAAAGTTAACACCTGTCCTCCTATGTAAACCCTAAATATTAGAAAGCACAAACGATAAAAGTGCATGAAAATTATATATATGAGTGAGTCGCAAGAGCATATTTCATAGTCTAGCAACTGAGGCAACAAGGAATTAAATTATATGTACTTTGTCAATTATGCGCTGTTATACCTCTGAAAACTATTTGGGCGTGAGAACACTGCTTCTTGAATTTCAGACTTACAGTTTAAAGATGCCACCTACTTTGTTTTTAATTTACTACTTCTTGTGGTGCCATTTTAGAGAATCTGTGGTAGAAAATATCAGACACAGACAACAGCAACAGCTTGTTGGGTGACTGTGGGAGACATTTCTCATCCTAACTTCTCTGGAACAAAAGACGCTGCTTTATATTGATTCAGACCATTGGTCTGAGCCAGTTTGGTGTAGTGGTTACGTGCACAGACTCTAATCTGGGAGAACCAGGTTTGATTCTCCACTCCTCCACTTGCACCTGCTGGATGACCTTGGGCAAGCTGTAGTTCTGGCACGGATGTTCTTGAAAAAGAGCAGTTTTTGTAAGAGCTCTCTCAGCCCCACCTACCTCACAGGGTGTCTGTTGTGGAGAGGGGAAGGGAAAGGAGTTTGTAAGCTGCTCTGAGACTCCAAGTGAAGGGCGGGATATAAACCCAATCTTCTTCTTCTACTACTACTACTATGTAGTCAGTATTCTCTACTCTGGGGTCTCAAGAAGAAGTCTTTCACATCACTCTGTGTGATCCTTTCAACTGGAGATTGAACCTGGGACATTCCAAATGCAAATCAGATGTTTAAATACTGAGCTCCAGCCATTCCCCAGGTTTAATGGGAGAAAATTGGGATTAACTCTACTTGACTTCTCTGGAAGAAAATGGGGATAGAATTATAATAAACTAGGAAGACACACAAAGTCGACAGAATTTCTGAAACCACATGCTGAGATGTTACTTCCCTTATTTTTCACGCTGACACCTCGAACACATCTATATTATTGCAGACATTACTTGCGAAACCCAGATCCAGAGCTGGAGATTAACTCCCATTTTTGTCAAGTGATCTGACTTGACTGTTCAAAAGCACTGCTGCATTTCTGACATGTCACCCATGAAGAGGTGTATGACAGTAAACATCCAGGATGGAAGCTTGCATTTGGTTCACTTACCACTTTCAGAAAGCTGTGTCCTACATAAAAAAAAAAAAAAACTGCATGAAATGGAAAAATAACCAGCAAACATTTTCCAGATCCTGCTTGTTGATGCTGCTTACTTGAAGACACATAACCCATACCAGACAGTTCACTGTGGCAAAAGAGGAGAGGTCTCTTTCCCCCCTACCACCCATGGAATCATCACGATGGACTGGACGAATGGTGAACTAGTTTAACTTTATTTTCTGATAGTTGTTCCTAAAAGTTTGTGAACTTCAGTGGGAGATCACCCAAGTGAATCCACAGAACACAGGTGGATCATATCTTGAACAGCAGAAAGCTGGCAAAATCTGATCATCGTTAGAAAGTCTATTGCTTTAAAATCCTGCATGCCACTATTGGTAACAAAACCAAGCATAAATACTCTAAGTACATAATATTTGGGATAGGGGTAACTGATAATCAGCCACCCTGAGCCCGTTCGCGGGGAGAGCGGGGTAAAAGTATGAAATAATAAATAAATAATTGCCAGTTTTGAGCTTTGGTGATTAATGATGGGTTTTAATAAGGGCTTTGCATTTGGATCTACCCAAGCCCCAAATCTACCCCCTAAAAAAATACTTTATTGGTATTTTTTTGGTAGATTTCAGCATATCAAATGTGTCCAGGTTTTCTCTGGAAAACAAATAAACAAAAAATCCTGAAAAAAAATCTGGATATAGTCTGGAATTAGTGGGTAGATCCAAAAAACAGCGGTGAGGTGAGAGTAGATTGCTTCCAACTCTCTGCTGCAGTCCCTTTAAAGTTTAAAGGGACTATAAAAGACAGCCCGAGGATCAGTTGTGCTGGTGGGGAGCAGAATCATCTTGGGGCTGGCTTCTCGTGCAGCCCAGTTTAAAGCAGGCTGCAGAAGAAGCCAGCCCCAGGATCTGCTGTGCCGCTGGGAGCAGACTGCTCACCATAGACTGGGCTTTGTGCTGGCTTCTCCTGCAGCCTGGTTTAAACCCTATGCGGTTCAGATTTGGAAGCACTGCTTCCCTAACCCAGTATTTTTTTGTCTAGATGGGTTTCTGGCATAGCTGAGCTACCTTGTCCCTCCACAGTTACCTCATGTAGTATTATACTGGACAGCCCCTTGTCCAAGTCTTTGGTAGGCTAGCTGGGCAGGGATGTGATAAACTGTGTCACATAGGACACATATCTAATAGAGTGACAATTGGATGGAGCTTAATATTTAAGCACATCTGATAAGGTGACATGGCTACCATGAAGCTGGCTCTGGACTCCATCTCAGAAGACTCTGAGGAAGAGCCTGAGGAGCCAGATGGATGGCCTGGGGGGCCACAGGGAAATCTAGAAGACCCCTGTAGGGCAGATGTCCCTGGCCAATCTGGTCCAGAACACGGCCCTGAGAAGTTGGCAGTTGGAGCTCCTGCACTAGAACTTTCCTCTGCCTTCCCGATCCTGGGGCAACTAATCACCAGTCCAGTCCAGGGCCTGGTCCAGAAGCCCACCAGAATCCGCCTCCATTCAACAACAATGGTGGAGGCAGTGGGCTGGTGCTGAGATAGCCCATCAAAATTACAATGCCAGGCTAGAAGCCCACGCTCCTCTTCCTAAGCCAGATCGTGGTGGGTGCAATCCTTGCAGGATTCTGGTCCCATTAAGCCTGGCAAGATAAGTCCCAGGTAATGCTTCCAGAGCAGATGGAGCTGCTGTCCACCCTGCCTACTGAAGCCTGGATCCCTGTCCATCTCCTTGCCTCCAGCTCCAGCTCCTGTCAATGCCTCAAGCCTTGCCATCCAGGCCTGAGAGCACTACTCCAGAGGTGATCTGCCTGAAGAGTGCAGGGCACAAGGTGACTGTGTACCACACATTAGAAAATACTCTCCCATTTCTTTTTGAGATGTAATATATAGCAATCTTTCTTTGTGAGGGATGTTCTCCCAACATTCTCTCATGAAAACCAAAACAGAAAGTCACCTTGGTGTGACTTTTTTACCTTGGCAACAGTCAAGTGAATTGACCTGGGATCCAGATTCCATTGCCTTACTGCCTGTACCACCACAGCCACTTGTAAGGCAGATACATAACCCATAGTGGGCCAGTGCCCTTCCCTGCAGAAGAATGTGATTGAGGAAGCCAGTCAAAGCAGAGCTGGGATATTTATGCTTGCCCACTGACTTAGCTCCCCAGTAATTGGTCTCTTGAGAAAGAATCTCTTTTTGCTATGGCTGCTTCTTTGTATGTGTTTCTCTTGTAGATCTGACCCACCTGCTAGCCTATGACTATGTATTCTGCCTCTGGCCTTAACACCTGCTGTGTCAGATCTGACCCAGCCAGCCTGCCTATGATTATATTTCCTTCCTCTGGCCCTGGAGAACTATTGCTTGCTGTGTCAGACATGACCTCTGCCCCGATGACGACTGTGCTGCTTGCCTCTAGCCCTCCTGTTCCAGTTCCCTGCTTTGCGAGCCTGGTTTAGTCCAGCCAGACTCTGATAGGCAAACACCTTAAGCAGTTTGCTTATCCAATTTAGCAAAAAAAACCAAACAAACACCCAGCTCTATAGTATCCATTTTAAGACAAAAAGGTCTATCTTCCTTTAAACGATGTATCTGCTATTCAAAATACAGCACTGGTCATTTCAAAATATAAAGATATTTCCCCACTGCCCCTCCCTGCTTACAATGTGCAAGTGCTTGTTTTCAGTTCAAAACTAGACTCTGGAACTTGCTTCTTAATTTCATTTGTTCCCCACAAGAGACTATGCAGAATATTAGACTGAAAGAGCAATTATTTCTGTCTTCTCACACAATGCATTTCAGAGCAGAAAGAAATGTTAGAAACCCCAGTATCCTTCAACTTGTGTATGTCTGTGAGTGTGCAAGTAATGGTAGTGGTTAGTAACTACAGGCAATGGTATTTTACAAAAAAAATCAAAAGACATGAAAAGAAGGGGAAAGAATCTGAAGCTGCAGTCACACGGGCCCTTTAAATCCGGGAGCCCTCCCGGATTTAAAGGGGCCGCATTTTTCTACCGTGGGTTGGGATGTCTACACATCCCAACCCCTGCGGCGGCAGAAGCAGAGGCCACGGAAGCGGCAGCCACAGCAGAAGCAGCAGCGGCAGCTGCGGAAGAGGCGGCCACTGCGGCAGCAGAAGCGGCGGTAGAAGCGGCGGTGGCGGCTGCAGAAGCGGCAGCAAAGGACCCAACCGCCGCCTGGTAAGTTTGGGGTGTGTTTTTCCCCTTTTACACTTGGGCGCTTGACTGCCCAAGCGCCCAAGTGTAAAAGGGGGGGGGGGGAAATGGCCAACGGGAGCATCTGGACAGCCCCACTCTCGCAATGATTGCGAGAGAGGGCTGTCCAGATACCTCAAATGCGGGTTCCTTCTGCGACTCCAGAGAAAACTGTGAATTTTCCCGGGGTCGGAAAATGCGGGAGGAACCCGCATTTGAGCCTGCTTCGGCGTGGGACTTTCTGCGGCCGTTGTAGAGGGCCCCTTTAAATGCGGGAGGAAATAGCCCTTCCTCCCGCATTTAAGGGCCGTGTGACCACAGCCTGAATCTATCATCCAGATCAGATCAGAAAATTTGGGAGAAAGGACTGTGGAATTACCACTAAGCTAAGAATTCGTTACAATAATTCAAAAGGTGAACAGTGGCTACAATCATATGCACAATTAGTCCCGACATAGGCGTGAATGCTGGGTGGATTTAAAGTGTGTGATCAGACATGAACATCTGGGAAGTGTCCCGCAGCCAGCAGCAATGTGTGTTGCTCTGCCGCAGAAGTGGAGTAAACAGGCATCAGGAAAAGTCTGGTAGCAAATGGGTTGCTACGGGCCACGGGTGAACTTTCCTGTCTGATCGCTCCAGTGTGCACTCATGGCATTGGGATGGTCTGATCAGGCCATCCCGACTCCATGCCATTGTTTCCCCCCCTGTCTCAGTATGCACATCATCACACACTCCATAGGGAGCCCTCAGGGCTGAGGTGTAAATCATCGATACCTCATTTAAGTGCATTGAAAACAAATGGCAAAAAAACAAACAACTCACCCATGGTTGTGTCTGATCATGCAGTGGCAGGCTGTGCCTGCAGCTGCAAAAGACTGTGTGATCATGCAACTGCAGGTCAACTTCTGCTGGAGGAAACAGCCTCTCTTCCCCCACACTTTATCTTGCATGTGTGACTGCAACCAGTATTTCCTTGTTTCTCTTTAAGCACAACTCTTTTTTGTCTGTACTAGTTCTGCTACCAACTATGGCATTTCAATTGTAAGCATTCAAAATCTGCAGTATTATCCTGCAGATAGTCAATACTGTAAATATACAACACTTCATGAGCCATTATATTTTGCTGTTATGCTGGGCATAGATGACTTTCTCCCCAGAGACTTCCCCAGAAGATAATACATCAGCATCATTATTGTTTACCATGGTCTCTGGTCAAATGGGTTTGTGTAACATCTTGAAACCCTACTAAAACTGGTAGCAGTTCAAATACTGCAGACTGACCAAAAAAAAAAAAAAGTACTTGTGAATCACAGACAACAATTGCTCCTTCTTATTTCATATCTCAAAGTTATCTGGTTTAGGGATAAGTTAAGAAGTGACTGGCAGCCTGAACAGGATTGATACCGTCAACTGCACGTATTTGCGCTATCACACAGTAAGTGGCTTTAAAGCTGATGGGAGCCTTATACAGTAAAATGTTTTACCTGTGACCTGCGTTACACAGAAGCTGTGCATAAGACACAGTGAAAGAGAACACACATGAGGCTGTCTAATAGATGTTCAAAAAATGTGCACATGGTGGAGGAAGTGGATAGACAAACTTTTTTCTGCTTCTCCCATAATACTAGAATTCAGGGCTCCATTGGGGCCGGAGTGCGCCGGGGCGCCGCTCCGGGAGAGAGGAGGCTGGGGGGGGTGGGAATATAGCAAAGCCCCGCCCCCTGCTCACCCTTCCCGGCCGCGGCAGGCTGCTGCCAGCCCCAGGAAGAAGCCCCTCCCTCCCCCCACTCGCTGGCAAGAAGCCCCCTCCCTTCCTCGCTGCTCTGGGGCCGCAGCAAGCGCTGCTGGCCCCGGCAAGAAGCCCCTCCTTCCCTCCCTCCCTGCTCCGGGGTCACGGCAAGCGTCACGGGCTCTGGCAAGAAGCCCCCTCCCTCCCTCCCCCATTTGCTGCTCCGTGGCCGCGACAGGCCACCGGCCCCGGCAAGAAGCCCCCTTCTTCCCCCACTCACTGTTCCCGGGGCCGCGGGAAGGGGGCGCAAGGGAAGGAGAAGCCGGCCCGAGTGGCATGAAGCCACTCGGGCCCAAGCAAGGGAGGGAAACGCCGGCCCCAGTGGGGGGAGAAGCGCCCCTCCCTCCCCCCACCTACCTACCTACCTACCTTCCTGTTCCTTCTTTTCCCCCTTCCTTCCTTCCTTCTCTCTCTCTCCCCCCACCTACCTACCTACCTTCCTGTTCCTTCCTTTCCCCCTTCCTTCCTTCCTTTCTTCTCTCTCTCCCCCCACCTACCTACCTTCCTGTTCCTTCCTTTCCCCCTTCCTTCCCCTCTCCCTTCCTTCCTTTCTTCTTTCTCTCTCTCCCCCCACCTACCTACCTACCTTCCTGTTCCTTCCTTTCCCCCTTCCTTCCCCTCTCTCTTCCTTCCTTCCTTTCCTTCCTTCCTTCCTTTCTTCACTCCCCCACCTACCTACGTACCTTACTGTTCCTTTCTTTCTTTCTTCCTTCCCCCCTCCCTCCCTCCTTTCACTTTCTTTCTTTCTTTCTTTCTTTCTTTCTTTCTTTCTTTCTTTCTTTCTTTCTTTCTTTCTTCTCTCTCTCTCCCCCACCTACCTACCTACCTTCCTTCCTATTCCTTTCCTTCCTTCCTTCCTTCCTTCCTTCCTTCCTTCCCCCTCCCTCCCTCCCTGCCTTCTGACACACTGCCCATGATGTCAAAGATGTGTGGCCTTTTGACACTTCTGGTGATGTCAGGGGTTGTGGCATATGCAAATAAGTTATGCTAATGAGCTCCTGCACCTCTTTTTTTATGAAAGGACCCCTGCTAGAATTCAAAGGCATTCGACAAAGCTGATGTGCAACAGATTCGGGATGTACAAGAGGAAGTACTTTACTCAATGAGTATTTGAATTATAGAATTCAGTACCAGAGGACATAATGATAACCATGAGCATGAATGTAGATGGCTTTAAAAGGGGATTACACAGAATCATAGTGGACAGATCCACCAACTGGCTAGCCATGGTTGGTGATTAAAGGGAATCTTAGAATAGAATATACTTTATTGTCATTGTACATAGTACAATGAAATTAAAAAGTGCCATCATTCAGTGAATCTCCAGATTCAAAGGCAACAACTTGCTGAATTGTTGGGAGGAAACGTAAGAGAAGGTCCTGGCCTATGCCACTGTGTGAAACTATTCTTATGCCTTACACTGAATTAGACCATTCGTCTACCAAGGTATTGTCTACTCTGACTGGAAGCAGCTCTCCAGGGTCCCAGATGGAGGTTTTTCACATCATCTACTATGTGATTTAGAGAGTTAGACAGGAACAATGTTTATAGTACCACAACTATGTATCCAACTATGAAGACTGAACTATGACTCCACCCTCCTTCACTGTTCTAACAGCTTTGTGATAAACCTACATAACTAAGAATATCTGAATCATATCCGGAACTTCTCTGTTCTTGCCTCATTTACTGCTTCCTTGTGCTTCCTATAGAGTGACTCAGGATAGGTAGTGATCCATGCCATATTTGCAAAGCCAGTGAGAAGTGACAAAACATAATTATAGAAGTTATAAGCTTGGGGGGGGAAAGAAGGAAGAAAAGTCAGATTCAAGGTTATTAGCTCCATCTTTCATTTATATATACACACCAATTTAAAATAAAACACACACAAAAAACACAGACAGGGGAAAGGGCTTATAAGAGTTAGAGAGGGAATGCCAAACAAAACAAAATAATCTTCACTATTTGGCAGAAGACAATAGAGGGAGACAGACAATTCTCCCTGGGAAGGGAGTTCTAAAATTCAGTGACATGACCAAGAAGGCTCTTTCGAGGGTTGTCACCCATCTAGCCTTAGTGGAAGATGTACGGAATTGAATTTAGGTTGTTCTGTATAGGTCCCACGGGACCTGCACAGGACCCTCAAAGTGGGTCCTACTGACATCTCTAGAGTGCATTTCCAAGTAATGATGCTTTGAAGCAATTAGGGACAGCCTACAAACTGCTTAAACATTTTCAAGTAGTTGATGATGTGAGAGATTCTGCCTGAGATCCCAGAGAGCCACTGCCAGTCAACGCAGACAATAGTGACCATGATAGGCTAGTGGTCTTGCTCAATAGAGGGCAGCATCAAGTATTCCCACAAATCAGTGTCCTCCCCAGGCTCCAACCCAAATCTTCAGGAGTTAGGGTTGTCAACCTCCAGTTGGCACCTGGAGATCTCCTGCTATTACAACATATCTCCAGATGACAGAGAACAGTTCACCTGGAGAAAATGGCTGCTTTGGTGGGTGGACTCTGGTATTTTCTTCCCAAATCCTGCCCTCCTGATTCCATCCCCCAAATCTCCAGGTATTTCCCAACACAGAGCTGGCAGCCCTGCCAGGAGTTTCCTAACCCAGATCTGGCAACCCTACCTCCCATTCCCTGCTGGTGGCCAGGAGAGACCTGGAAACTCTAGAGTGGACTCTATGGCACTGTACCCCATTGAGGTCCTTGTCCCCCCTAGGCTCCACTCCCAAATCTCTAGGAGTTTCCCAACCTGGATCCGGCAACCCTATACCCATCCCCCTCTGGTGGCCAAAAGGGGACCTAGTAACCCTGTTTAGGGTTTTGCTTATTTTATATCCAGTTTTTGTTAATGATTTCTATTCTCCACTTTTCACTGTTAATTTTGTAAATCTGTTTGTATCATGTACCCATTTTGCATGTTTTGACATGCAATTTAGACAGTGTTAACATATAAAATGCAATGTAATTTTAGAAGAACTACTTCTCCTAGCAGCCCTTGCTCTGGAGAGGCTGCCCTTCCTTTTACCAGAGGGAAAGCAGGAGATGATTGCTGGACATAAGTCAGGCAGGTGCAGGCTGGCAGAGAGGAAAAGGCTAAGGTGGAGAAAAAGCTGGAAAGCTGGAAAAAGGAAACCAAGGATTGGAGCAGAAAACTCCTGGGATTCCTACTGCAGAACTGGAGCTCAAGGTAGATACTTTGTTGTTGGACAGTGTCAAGTAAGCCTGGGGAAGAAGGGCCTGGAACCAGTGAACTCTTGCCAGGGACTTGAAGATCCCAGTTACTATTTCCACCCCACTCCACCCTCCCACTTTGGATTTGCTTCTGCACTAAAGTTCCTGATCTGTACAATTAAGAATGAGTGCAGGCATGCTACTAAATTGCACAATTACTGCAATAATATGCATTGTGTATATGTGTACTATGTAAATTGATTTATTGATATATAATTACTATAAAAACACATTCAATTATGGGGAGAAAAATAATTCCAAGGAAAGTAGAAAATGATATGAAAATAAAGGTTCATGGGTTCAATGCACACAATGCAGTAGCAAAATCAAAATATTGATTTTCATGTTGCAACAAAAAGAATAAGAAATGAAAAATCCTCTTTAGTAACAATGCATTCTGTAATTATGCATATTTTCAGAGACCCTGCGTGTTAGCAGAATTCATTGTCACAAATGATCCAACCAGACTCTAGTGCTTAATTTCAAACCCTTATTTTCTTTAAGATTCCATGAAATGTGCAGCAAATTCCCAGAGTGCATCACAAAAATTACACATTAAGCAAACTAAAACATGTCTGAGAGGGTGGAAGGACAATGTGCATTCTGATTCCTGGAACCGCTCTTCAACAAGAGTGAGAAATGCAGCGATTACCCGCTGTCTGAAGGAAAACCCAGGCGCCAAAGCCGTATATTAATCACTGCACATGTTTGATAAAATTGTTTATAAAATATGTTGCTAGTAACTTCAGTCTGTTTTCCCACAAGTGAAAGCGGAGGAGGGAACTATAGAAGAGAGACTTTAAAACTGGTATATTTGCAATTATGAAGGAAGGAAAACAAATTAAAGAGACAAGCAAGATGGGCCTGTTGAGGAACCAGTCTACTCTGTTAGGTTGTGTTATTCAGTATCAGCCTCAGGCTAGCAAACAGGGCAGTAAGGAACATCCTCTTTATTAAGGGATCCATGAACAGATCCTTTCACTCTTTGCATTTAACTCAAATGCACTTAAACACTATGCTGGAACACTGCCTTCTGTGGATTTATTAACCTAATCAACAGGCTGCAAGAGGTGCTGGAGGATGCCTGAAGATGATGAAATGGGACAGACAAGGCAAATAATTTGCAGGTTCAGACAGAGATCTGGTCTACGCAGCAGAATTGGTAGTGAGATGGCGAGTGCCACGGGGTGGTAGAATGACCTATACCACATTCAAAATCCCCTTAATATCTCCCTGTAAGTGGAAAACAGCTCTGACCTTGATAGCCCAGGCTAGCCTGATCTCATCAGGTCTCAGAATCTAAGCAAGGTTAGCCCTGGCTAGCATTTGGATAGGAAGCCTCCAAGGAATATCAAGGTCATGATGTGGAGGCAGGGAATGACAAACCACTTCTGAATGTCTCTGGAAAAAAACATGGGGTCTCCATAAGTCAGGTGTGACTTGACGATACTTTCCACCACTACCAAGTGGAAAACTAACAGAGCATGCACAAAGCTAGGAGGAACTTTTCTCCCTTCTATTGTTTCTTAGTTGCAGGGAGCCGCCCCCCCCCCCCATCATGGAGAAGCAGTACAGGAAAGGTTGCAGCAGCTCAGCTTTAGAGCATTTGCTTTGTTTGCAAAAGATCCTAGGTTCAATCCCTGGCTGCTGCCAGTTAAAATAGGCAATGCTGACCTTTAAAAAGCAAGGCCCTGACTCAGTAGAAGGCAGAGTTAGGGCTGCCAAGTCCAACTCCGGAAATATCTGAGGACTTTGGGGGTGGAGCCAGGAGACTTTGGGGGTGGAGCCAGGAGACTTTTGTGATGTCACTTCCTGTGATGTCACTTCCTGTGGTGTCATTTCCAGGTCAAATGGCAAGTGATGTCACTTCCCCTTCAGATGATGTCACTTCCAGTACACTGCGCCAAAACCCCACCTCTTCCTGTGATGTCACTTTCCAGGTACTCCCCCAAACCCGCCTCTCCCTTTCAAAAATTAAAATTTTTGTGAGCAAGATAATTCCCAGGGCTTTTTTTCTTAGACAAATTTATTTTAAAAATGTTATAAAGTTCATGATTTTTCAGTATACATATTGAAAACTTCATTTCCGTCTTGAAAGTTCTGGAACCCCCCCCCCCCCCACCAAGCCCTGAAAATTCCAAATAGCTATATTGGCTTATGCAGGGAGTACTGCAGCTTATGAAGTATAAGGATCCTTCCCAAGCCAATAAGCCAGCAATATGATTACAGAACGTAAGAACATCAGAGAAACCAATGTTGGATCCGGCCAGTGGCCCGTCCAGTCCAACACTCTGTCACACAGTGGCCAAAAAACAGGTGCCATCAGGAGGTCCACCAGTGGGGCCAGGACACTAGAAGCCCTCCCACTGTCTGCCCCTCCCCCAAGACAGAGCGAAAGACAGAAAGAGATAAAGGAAGGAAGGGAGAGGTAGAAAAAATTGGGGAGAGGAGTAAAAGACAGAAAAACCAAAGGAAAGAAAGAAGAAAAGCAGACTGTCACAGACAGAAAGGACAATAGGAAGGAAGGCAGACAGAAAGACAGGCAGCCAGAAGTCTCCCCTTTGTTCCCTCCTGCCTCTTTTTTCTGGGGGTGGGGGAGCAAAGGAGCCCCCTGAAATAACTGCACACCCTTTAAATTGCTCAGCCACTGCAAGGTTCTCCTTCTTCCCTCTCTCACTTCTTTTTTGGTGGGGGGGGGAGAAGTTAAGAGGCATCATTTGAAGTAAGCAGCAGGTGGACGGACCTGCCGAGGTGCTTGCTTTAAAGGGCACGCGCACAGGTTGGAAGAAACAAGTGGCCGACTCGGGAAGCAGAGGGGTTCCTCTTCCCAGCCGGTTAAAGAGAGGTGCTGAGGCGGGAACACAACACACACATAAAAACAAAAAAAACAACATTGTTGGAAGGAGGCTCTCTGCGCAGCCAGACATTGGGCCAGAAAACTCTTAGGACAAGAACTGAGAAACCGCTTTCCAGTAGGGTTGCCAGCGTCAAGGTGGGGCCTGGGGATCTCCTGCTTTTACAACTGATCTCCAGCTGGCAGAGAACAGCTACCCTGGAGAAAATGGCTGCTTTGAAAGGTGGACTCAATAGCATTGTACCATGCTGAGGCCCCTCCCTTCCCTAAACCCCACCCTCTCCTGGATCCACCCCCAAAATCTCCAGGTATTTTCCAACCCAGATTTGGCAACCATACTCTGGAGCAAACTAATCTCTGCAGCAGCCAAATCCTTCACTCCCAACTTTAATGCCAGCAGCTCACAAGACTCCACAGCTTAGAGGGAGCACTCCGGCTGGGAAAAGTGAGCGGGGGGGGGGGGGGAGGCTTTCCTCAGGGTTTGGGGAGGGGAGGGGCTTCAGGATGGTACAATGCCATAGAGTCCACCCTTCAAAGCAGCCATTTTCTCCAAGGGAGCTGATTTCTGTCAGCTGGAGATCTGTTATAAAAGCAGGAGATCCCCAGGCCCCGCCTGGAGGCTGGCAACCCTAGAAGAAAGCTAGGGCCAAACCACAGGGGACAGTGGAATTGGGGACTGAAATATCTGTCCTGTATTTTGTCCATATAAAATAAGACGAAGACGAAGAAGAAAAGGAGATTGGATTTATACCTTGCCTTTCACTCAGAGTCTCAGAACAGTTTACAAACTCCTTTCCTTTCCCCTCCCCACAACAAACACCCTGCGAGGTAGGTGGAGCTGAGAGAGCTCTGAGAGAACTTATCTGACAGAATTATGGCTTGCTCAAGGTCATCCAGCAGCTGCAAAATAACTGGGGGGGGGGGCCTATACAGATCCTAGTTACAGTCCTGGGCAGATGTGTGTGTGAACTTTCCCCCATGTGATGTTTCTCTAACCAGAAATGGTCTTCCTGAGCTGCTTTAAGTCCCAAGAAAGGAAAAAAGACCCAATAGCAATGCCCCTCTTTCCCTCTTTCTGTGGCTTAAGCAGTGGGTGCAGGGGAGCTTCTTCTTTTTGTCAAAGAAACAGTAGTAGGAATAACGTGCCCACCCCTGGCACTGTTACCTCAGTCCCTCCCTTTCATGGTTGCTTTTAAGGACAATAGACTTCTGATTACACAGCTCTAGGTTCATGTTTAGCCCCTATATAATACCAGCTCCTGGTCTAAATATTTCACTGACCACAGGTTTGAAAAGGCATATTGTTTTAGTCATTTTTATCAAGGCTTTACATGCTCCATGGGCTGTCTTACACCGGTGTCACCCTACACTCCTCTATCTTGTGAATTCCTGGAACACATTGTGGGGGGGCTTTCCTCAGGCAGGAGGGCTCCAGAGCAAACTAATTTCTGCAGCAGCCCGATCCTTCGATCCCAACTTTAATGCCCAGCGACTCACATGTCTCCACAGCTTAGAGGGAGCACGTCGGCTGGGGGGGGGGCTTTTTTCAGGCAGGAGGGCTCCAGAGCAAACTAATTTCTGCAACAGCCCGATCCTTCGATCCCAACTTTAATGCCCAGCGACTCACATGTCTCCACAGCTTAGAGGGAGCACGCTGGCTGGGGGGGGGGCTTTTTTCAGGCAGGAGGGCTCCAGACCAAACTAATTTCTGCAGCAGCCCGATCCTTCGATCCCAACTTTAATGCCCAGCGACTCACATGTCTCCACAGCTTAGAGGGAGCACGCCGGCTGGGGGGGGGGGCTTTTTTCAGGCAGGAGGGCTCCAGAGCAAACTAATTTCTGCAGCAGCCCGATCCTTCGATCCCAACTTTAATGTCCAGCGACTCACATGTCTCCACAGCTTAGAGGGAGCACGCCGGCTTGGGGGGGGGGCTTTTTTCAGGCAGGAGGGCTCCAGAGCAAACTAATTTCTGCAGCAGCCCGATCCTTCGATCCCAACTTTAATGCCCAGCGACTCACATTTCTCCACAGCTTAGAGGGAGCACGCTGGCTGGGGGGGGGGGGGGGGCTTTTTTCAGGCAGGAGGGCTCCAGACCAAACTAATTTCTGCAGCAGCCCGATCCTTCGATCCCAACTTTAATGCCCAGCGACTCACATGTCTCCACAGCTTAGAGGGAGCACGCCGGCTGGGGGGGGGCTTTTTTCAGGCAGGAGGGCTCCAGAGCAAACTAATTTCTGCAGCAGCCCGATCCTTCGATCCCAACTTTAATGTCCAGCGACTCACATGTCTCCACAGCTTAGAGGGAGCACGCCGGCTTGGGGGGGGGGCTTTTTTCAGGCAGGAGGGCTCCAGAGCAAACTAATTTCTGCAGCAGCCCGATCCTTCGATCCCAACTTTAATGCCCAGCGACTCACATGTCTCCACAGCTTAGAGGGAGCACGCCGGCTGGGAAGATTGGGGGGGGGGGCGTTTTCCAGACGCTCTGAGGCCCAGCGCTGGGTCCCAGAGTCTGACGGCAGAAACTTACCTTCTGCCTCCTCCTCCTGGATGGATTGTTGAGGACTGCTGGTAGCAGGGGGCGGGGCTTGGCCCTGGCCCCCGGCCCCAACAAAGCTCTCCACCAGGAACAGCAGGGACTCAGGGAGTCTCTATGGCTTTCATAGCCATAAAGAGTTGGTTGGAGGACTAGGTAGAGCGGCACTTTTTTCTCGGCCGCCATTTTGTCCCCCGGGGCCGAATTTTTTTAAAGCGGGGAATGGAGACTTAAAACCGGGGGTCCCCCGGCCCCAGCGGGGGCTTGGGAGGCCTAGGCAGAGTCAAGTTTTCAGCTAGACTACTGAGTCTGGGTTCTTTACTGGTTCAGCATGGCTGACCAGGGGTAAATTACTGATCCAGACTGACATGCTGTACACATGGAGAGTTTGCTCTGGGGTTGGCCTGGTTCCAGAAAACTCACAGCACACATTTCTGGCATGATCAGGAGTCTAGCACCAAATCAGTGTTCTGAGTGGAGAGAGAAAGGGGTTAAATCCAAGATCAGAAAAGACAAGAAAGAACTCAGAGAAAACCAAGGGAGGACAAGTCTCAAAGCAGATGCTGAGAAATAAACAGGCAGAAGGTCCAAGCCCTGGCAGGCAGACACAAAGACAGATTTCAGTGCAAGACAGTGAAGCTGCTAAGATAAAATTTGTGACCAGCTTTCAAGCAGCCACTTCCAGCTTCTTTTGGCAGTCTTCTTGAAGTCTTCCGCCAGCTAAGCCTAGAAAAAAAATATGATCATCCCTTGAGGTTTTTATGGGAAGCACTCCATTTTGTATCTCATTCATTTAGATGTGGGGCATGTGCGAGCAAAGATCCTGAAATGGTTCATTGCATTTATGTGAAAACTGGATGCCTGTTCCATTACAATTTTAAGTTATTCCTACAAGTGGCTCTCTTGTCTAAAATCATAACATGCAACTACTCTTTACATATACAACAGATTTATGAGGGCACACCTGTGCCTCATGCATAGATATCCTTATAAAACTTCTCCTGAGTTATGAGTTTAGACATACAGGAGTGTAGCTGAAAAAGCTTCAGTGATTTAGCACAATGTGGGAGGTTGCTTTAAGAAGTGGCAAGCCTCAAAGACAAGTATTAAAAATCTCTTTAGAGCCAGTAGGCTGCAGATATGGCAATATGCATATGAGGTCCATAAACATAACTTTGCACATTGTTTTCCTGAAGAAGGTGGACTAAATATGACAGTTGAGGGTATGTTACATCTAGCCTCCAGTGAATCTTTCTTTCAAACTGTCACGCTCAAGTTCCAAGTCAAGATGCAAACAGGCATTTTCCAGCCGTACATTCAGAGGATAGTCATTCAAAACCCTGAATCACCTGCTCACAAATCCAAGTCAATTTATGCTAATTCCCACATTAATCATCTCCACATACTCATTTCAGGTTTTGCATTTAGACAAGTTTGACAAGCAATAGAATAATTAAGTAAAGCTGGGCTTAGACCAAAAAATGTTAGCCAACTGCATATGAAAAGTTTCCTGGTATAGTACTGCAACCTGGCTGCTTTTCAGTATTGTGTGTGTATGTGTGTATGAGAGAGAGAGAGAGCGCATGTATTTCAATGAGCAGCACCTTTGAACAATGCTTTATTTCTTCTTTACCCCTGTAAAGAATGTTATGCCTGGAAAGGGATGCAAAAATATTTGCATGAAGTATTAATCACCACCACTATACGGCACACAACTCATACTTCTTTTTCTTTTCTTTTTTGAGAGAGTGTTGTTTGACATGGTATGAAGCCTCCAGGGACCATATCCCCCCTGAGGAGTGACCATCTTTTCTCCACATTGACAGGAATGAGGCAACACACTAGAACTGTGAAGTTTGTACTTGAGTAAATCCGTTCCTTTACGTTGCCAACTCCAGAGGTCAACCATCACCTTTTGGCCCGGCCAGTTCACAACTCCCCACATTCCCCTGTTTATACCACACTGTTAAGGGCACTTTCTACCACCTGCAACCTTCTCCAGGGACCTTACACTCCAGTTCTGGCTGCTGCATCCTTCTTGCAGGGTTAAGCCAGGGGTAGCCCATCTGCCTGCTGGGTCAGGCATGCCAGGTTCCTCCTGGCTGCCCTGGGGGCCAAGACGGATAACTTTGGAGGCTTCAGAAGGCATGGTTACTTCCTGCCTGCAAAATCATTGTCTGCCTACAGCCTTCAATCAACTGCCCCTTACCTTCTTTAATTGGGTCCTATTATCCCTCTTTACAGGGCCATTCCTATTTCCTGGCTCCTACTCCTGAGCAAGCACTTCCTCTCAAGGAGGTTTTTACCTGAGAGGAGTCCTGTTTTCCTGCTCCTACTCCCAAACAAGCCCTTCATCTAAAAAACATAACATGAAAGAAGCCATATTGGATCAGGCCAATGGTCCATCCAGTCCATCACTCTATGTCACACAGTGACCAAAATCCAGGTGTACCAGTGGGGCCAGAACTCCTCCCACTGTTGCCCCCCCAAGCACCAAGAATACAGAGCATCACTGCCCCAGACATAGTGTTCCATCTATACCGGGTGGCTAACAGCTCCTAGTGGACCTCTGCTCCATATGTTTATCCAATACCCTCTTGAAGCTAAATCTCTAGGAGGCCTTTACACCAGAGGAGTCCTTTGCTCCACAAGGAGCTAGTACCAGTTGGCCTTCCTTCTGATTGTTCCTCCCTTGCTGTTGCTGCCCCACCTGGCTCTCCTCCTAGCTCTCTTCAGGACTGCTGCCCTCTTTAGGGTCATACCCTATCTCCACTTCTTCTTCCCCAGAGGTAGGGAGCCCTAAGCTGTGATACATGGGAAGGACTAATGAGAGCATGGCTGTACATTTTAAAAGTAATGCGAAAAACAATGGCATGATCCATGAGCATATTTCTAACTCTTTTAAAAATTAACAGTCTCAATGAAATTACAATCAGAACACAATGTGACTGTTGTGTAAGAGACTGCCTAAATAATTTCTCACTGTCTAAAGAACAAGCACTTTGCTGGTAAGACAACTTGATGATATCTTTGGTAGAATTAAGTTGAAGAAGAAGGAAATTTGGCTGTGGTCACACTGGTGGCTTGACATGATATGGTGCTGCCTCTAATTGAATCAGTTTTGTGGGGCATATCAACCACACAGCACACCCTGCTGTGGGTTACCCATGGAGACATCCCGTAGTACAGCATTCACATTATTGCAGCGCCTCAGCCATGAAGCATGCTACCAAAAATTTCTCAAAATTCATGTGCACGCATAATTGTGCATATAGGCATTTTTTTTTTAAAAAAAAACCCTCCCTAGCGGCAGAACAGATCTGCAGGTTCAGACTGCCAAATCCGTTCTGTGTGCACTTCCCCATGTTCAGACTAGAGATGTGCATTCAGTTCGTTCGAATCGAATGCACCCTCAAAAATAGCCCATTCGGCCCCCTTTTGGGCAGCCACGAGCCGAATCAAATTCTCTAATTGATTCGGCTGACCAAACAGGGATTTCCCAAATGGCTGCGGTATATTCGGCATCCATTTGAGGAATCCCTTTGCTGGGGGAGGCGAAGCTACAGAGAGGCATTTAAATGCCTCCCCCCACCCCCAGGTCCTTCCTAGCATGCCTATCTCAGTGGGCAAGCTAGGAAAGGCGGAGGGGGTTCTGCCGGGCTTCTCCAGCAGACCAGGGAAGGCAGGGGAGGGCTAGCTTGAAGAGGCAGCAGGCTCCCTTCACTGAATCAAAAGCAAACTGCCTTTCTTTCAATGAAGAGAGGCGGCACAACTCCAGGAGAGGGATTTAAACTTTAAAACTCAAGTTGCACCGCAGAGGCGGCACACTCCTTTCATTGAAGAGAAGGCAAATCCCCTTCAAGGAGGGATTATTATTCTCTATGGGGACAGTTCCCATAAGGTATAATTGAGCCGAATGTTTTTTGGCTGGCTGAATGCCATCCCAATCGGCTTGCATTGCTGAAAGTAGTATTTGGGCGTCATTTGGCTGGCCAAATCATATTCCGCCAAATTCGAATGGGCCGATTTTTGATTTTTTTTTTTGCACATCCCTAGTTCAGACATCCGGCCATGTGTAGTGACTGTGCGGGGACCCAAAAACACCACTAGTGATGTAGTGCCTTTTTAACCCAGCTCCAAGTCATCCTATGACGAGATAAGTATGGCTGGGGAACGCCTGACTGATATGGCTGTCTGACTGCGCCCATTTGATCCGGAGGGGAGGAGTGGCTGTGTCAGGCCAAACTGCTTGTGTGATCACAGCCTTTTATAGGCAGAGGGAGCAAACACCCTGTTTTGTCTGTAAGTTAAGCATAATCAGATTCCATTGTCCTTGCACTCCTGTGAACTACCAGCAAAGATGGAAATACCAGAAGTTAACAGCAATGTAGGAAATACCTAGGGAATAAATTAGCATCCACCTTCTGAGTACTATGTGAACTTTCTTTCTTTCTTTGGTATGGAATCTACACCATTGGATAGGATCCATAAGTAACAGTGTCTGAAATGCCAAAGAACGATCAGAAATTCTCTCTTTAGTGCTGCTTACTTGTCCTTCAAAGTTCTTAAAATGCTTTCATTTATATTGGCTCGTGTTATTGATAGTTATTTTTTTAAAAGCATTAACTTTGGATTGTTTTTCATGTACAGATGGGTTCTTCATGGCTCACTGCACAGCAAATATACTTTCAATTTAACTACTTTATTTTAATGTAAACTCCTCTTAAAGCATTGTGTCTCCACCGCACAGAAGATTTAAATGAAACTAGGTTCTTACCCACTTGCAATTCAAAATTAAGCTATAGTGATATGTAAATAGAAGATATGCTACCAAGGAGAGCTGGCTAATGCTTTAAGATATCAGATATGACTAAAGTAAACACAGCATAAAATTAAGGATTACAGAAAAAACCCCACTGTGTTCTGAACAGCTGTAGAAAAGTTAATATTTACTTTTTTCAAGATTTTGACTCCTCTCTGGTCAGGAAATAGCCCAGATGCTAAAACAAATAAGTGAAATGATACCTGCTGTCCTTAGTAGAAATGCAAGAAGTTAAAAATTCTAAGATAAGCAATGGACCCACAAGGACTTGCAGGGGGCATCTCTATTCCACTGTTTCCTCTTTCCCTTCCTGAAAGCTCCCACAGCCTCTCCCCCTTTCCTGTATCCTTCTCTCCTTCCCACCAACCAGACAACCAACCTTAACCTCCCCCTATACACATCTTCAGTTTTCCTTCCTTCCCTACCTCTGGCAGCCACTCCTTGGGAAAAGTCTGGTAGAGTTGTATAGTGCTGAATGCTGGGCCAGGTCCAGCTGCATGACATGGACCTCATTTCCCTCCACCTTCTGACAACCCCCATATACTCACCTTTCCCTGTTTCCTTCTCTCCTTCCCAACCACCAATCACCTTTCATTCACCCCCTTATCTTCAGCTGTTTTTATTATTTACTTCCTTTCTACTCTATCTTTCTCCATAATGGGGACCCAAAGCAGCTTACATAATTCTGTTCTCCTCCATTTTATCCTCACAACAAAACCTCCCTCAAAGCCTAAAACAGCCCTCTGTCTGCCTTTGCTGACAGAAACCAAGGTTTCAACTGGTAATAGTGTTGTTGTTGCCTAACAACTGCCACTAAGAGTATTTGTTACTTAAAGTTGCAGGTGCTACTTCTCTTATTCGGGGGGGTCAATCCCCCACGGTATCCCATTAAGGGGAGGGCGGGATATAAATCCAAATAAATAAAATAAAATACTTTTTTTAAAAAAATGAGGGTTTTTTTTTTAGAAAAATTGGATTTTTCTCGGGTTTCTAGAAAGATGTCTAGTCTGTTCACAGCTCCAGCCTCTGAATTTAAGTATTCCCAGATATGGCCCCATTGAGAAATAGATATACTGATTAACATACCCAACATTTTAGGGAAATTGGAAAGGAGCCAACTCACCTTCCTCAAAGACATCAGTGAAATGCATTTCCAAAATATTTGAAAAAATAATGTTGGTTCTTTATGCAACACTGTTTACTACAAGCAACTTAAAAATTATATACAGATAGGATCATGAGTCAAAAAGTCACTGTATCCGTCTCTCATCATTTGTGCCAGTTCATTAGCTAAGATACTGCAAAAACCGAATTGTGCATCTCTGAATGCAACAGATGGACAGGAGAAATGTACATATCTGAAATGACTCCCCATCTTTGCCCCATCTTTGCCTTATGGAGACAGGCAAATAGGTATTTGGAGGTCAGGGACAAGGCGGCTGTTCCTATTATCACCATTTATTCTTTTACACTGTCCTTTTAAAAAATGCTGTTACTCCTTGATCTTCACTTTATGGGGTTGGATCCAGTACCTATTTTAACAGAAGAAGGTTTTGCCAGTAAAAATAGGTACTTTTTTGCCAATCCCCCCACCCACTGAAGACCCCCTTTTGCCCCCAACACCATTGATGAGGCTCCCTTGTTCTCTCAGAAGACAGTGAAAGACAGAATTCAGAAAGTTCCATTCCATCAACAGAGCCCTGCCTAAGATACTTTGGATTTAATTCATTTTTATTTTTATTTATTTATTTGTTGAGATTTATATCCCGCCTAGCTAGTGTGAGCGTGGTATAGTGGCATTCATGGTATAGTGCAGATGGAAATGAGGAGAAGGATAAGAAGACACTGACAACTTGGTTTTATACCCCATCCTTCACTACCTGTAGGAGTCTTAGAGATGCTCACAATCACCTTCCCTTCCTCTCCGCACAACAGACACCCTGTGAGGTAGGTGGGGCTGAGAGAGCTCTTTTGAGGACTGCTCTCGAAAGAACTGCGACTGACCCAAGGTCACCTAGCTAGCTTCATGTGTAAGAGTGGGGAATCAAACCTGGTTCTCCAGATTAGAGTCCCGATGCTCGTAACCACTACACCAAACTGTAGTGGTTCTCAACCACATTCCACCCCTTTCCCCATATTCCACCCGGCCAAACAAAGCAAAGTTAATCCCAGTATTTGACCTCAGCAGTTCCCTACAATGACAGAAAAAGAGCTGGAGAAAGGTAGATTCCCTGGCTCCTGAGTTATGAAAGAACATCAACAGCCTTCTTGGTGGGATGAATAATTTCAGGAGCAGGGCAGCCTTTATAGACAGTTTACAAACAACATAAAAAATTACACTCATGTGTGAACAAAGAGGTGAAATGGAATAGCCTTATTACACAGCACATCAAATCCACAGTTAATGTCTCATAGTGAACCAATCAGATGCTACAGACTGGGTCTACTTTCTTGAAGCAGAAAATATAATGCAATTCTTGTCGGGGGGGGCATTAATTGTTATAGCTTAACTAGTATGGAAGGAAGTGCTGGCAAAAAGAGATTCAATTTCTTGTTTTCTAATTGATTATATAGAGAATGTGGATTAATGTACTTTTATATATAAAGCCCTATCTATTCTGACCCGCCCCCATTTGAGGACATCACATAGGTGAATGAAAACTTTTAATGGGCTCTGTGGCTTCTGTAAGAAAGAAGTTGGGGAACTAATTGTACCTGATATCAATATCCCTCCACTACTCTGTGCCCTCGTGCTCTTTCTCCTTGTGTGCCTTACCTCTGTTGTTTGTAAGACTGAGGACATCTAGGAAAGATTCAGAGCCTGGAGTGCAGGAGGGAAATCAGAACAAGATCTCTGATCCTGGAGCACAACCCGATATAATAATGTTACCAGCAAAGAAACAATTTAGGAGTATATAGTGAACCTGGCTGGCCAACCCTTCCAACTGTCCTGCATGGAGCCCAAATACTGGCAAAATGTAGGACTTAACTTCCACCTCCTGATTAAGAATTGGGAGGCCCCAAACTGTTGTGCACGCACTTCATCATCTGGATCAAACTTCTGCATAAACTCACCATTGTATTGCTGTCCATATCACAGGGTAAACATGGTGTTTCCAGAGGCAGCCAGATCAATTAGAACTTCTTCCTGGCAGGTGGGCTTGGGGTTTCCTTCTAAAGATCCTGACTTACCCCAGTTCCTCAGCCATCTGTGGGGGAAACGTTCATCTCTAGGGATGGGCACAAATTAAACCATGAAGCAAAATTTGTCACAAATTTTGCCCTGTTCATGGTTTTGGAACAGAAGTTTGTGATGGGTCTATGGTTACGAACTTCCACAAACTTTTGAAGCAGTTTATGTGGTTTGCAGCTGGAGCTCAGTTGCTTTGTGCTATCTTGTGCAGTCCCTTTAAACTTTAAAAGGACTGCAGAAGATAGCCAGGGGAAGTTGCTTTCAGCAGTCCCTTTAAACTTTAAAGGGACTGCACAAGACAGCACAAAAACAGTTGTATGGTGAGGAGGCTTCATATGACTCCACTGTTGGCTTATTTGCATAGGTTCTCGCATTTTGTTTCTGGGACCAATTTAAGGTGCTGGTGTTCACCTTCAAAACCGTATACAGTCTGACGCCAACATCCCTTATGGACTGCCTACTCCCATAAAAATCTACTCAACCACTGCAGTCATCTTCTGAGGTCCTGTATCAGCTGCCTCTGCCTTCTGAGGTTAGACAGGTGACAACCCAATGGAGGGACTTTTGGGCTGTGGCACCAAAACTGTGGAAATCCCTCCCTCTGGATATTCATCTGTTCCCTTCTATCACTGTTTTTCACTGGTGGATAAAAATTTATTTGTTTAATCTGGAGCACCCTCAGTGTTCCCTCCCTTCTGCCTTATATAAATATGTCTACTTTGGTTTTGACTTTAACTAATATTATTATGTGTTTGTATATTGCTGTGATTTTATCCTGACTGGGCTGAAAGGGAGGATATAAATTTTGTAAATAAATAAATAATGCCAGAATGCATTTTAACAATGTGCATATTCCACTGGAGAAACTGTCATTCCCCCCGCCCCAATTCAATTCAAGGTGTTGGTTGTAACCTCTAAAGTTCTTCAGTGCCTCAGATCCCCATACCTGAAATACCTTTTCTCCCTGTGCACTGATTATGTTCTGCTGGTGATCACCTTCTTGACAACCCCCTTCACACATGCACTTCGATGGTTGCTTGTCTGGCACTGATGCCTCTTCCTGTGGTTCCACCTCAAAGAGGTGTGGGCATGTGTCCTCTCTGGATTCCCTTTTAGAGAGGCTGCGCTGTTTGAGATGGCATTTATCAGGATTTGAGAAAGGTGGGCATGAGGTCTTATGTGGTGTTTTTCTAAGAGTTGTTGTATTTTGTGGTTTTAATTTTTAAAAAGCTGTAAACTGCTTTATTATTTATTTATTGGATTTATAGCCCATCCTCCTTGCACAGCAGGGCTCAGGGCAGGTAACAGCAATGTTAAAACAATAACTATAAATTATTGTGATCTGAGCCATTAAAATTGTGATCTGAGCCATTAAAAACAATTTCTGTTACACTAGTTGACATCAAACAGATGGTATAAAAAGCACAAGGTGGAGGCTCTTATTCAAGGCAACTATCCCTTGTGTGTGTCTGTGGACAGTAAGCTGATGCTAACACTGGTGTTGAAGACAGGGTGGATGGCAAACGGAAGAGAATGATGAGGCCAGTCCAGGTGCACCCGTCATTGCCTCAGTCATAGACCTGGTGAAACATTTCAGTTTTACAGGCCCTGTGGAACTACATCAGATCCCACAGGGCTGGGATCTCATATGTAAAAGCGTTCTACGCACGGGTTGAGGCAAGACAGATGCTTTTCAGGTCGGGGATCACTAGTAGTTTGCTATCCATGGAGCATAAAGCTCTTTTGAAAACGTACCAGGAGAGACGGTTCCACAGGTACGTTGGTACCAGATTGTGTAGAGCTTTAAAGGTCAAAAACAATGCCTTGAACCTGATATGGTATTCCACTTGGAGCCAGTGCAGCTTGTGGAGCATCGGTTGTATGTGGGCTCTAGATGGTGTTCCTGTAAGAACATGTGCCACTGCATTCTGGACCAGTTGCAGTTTCAGGGTCATTCTTAAAGGTAGCCTTGCTTAGAGTGATTTACAGAAGTCTAATCCGGAGGTAACTATTTCATGGATCACTGTGGCTAGGTTGGGGTGAGACAGAAAGGGAACCAGTTGCCTGACCTGCTGTAAATGGAAAAATGCCAGTCTGGCAACATTTGTGATCTCAGCTTCCATTGAAAGGGAGGCATCTAAGATCACACCCAGAGTCTTCACAGCTGGTGTCAGTGTTAGGAGTGCATGGTCAAGAGCTGGGAGTTGGTATCCCAAACTGGGATTCCACCCCCCAACCAGACTTAGGCACAGGACCTCCATCTTTGATGGATTTCACTTCAGCCAACTCTGCTTCAAGCAGCCAACCAGAGCCTCCAAGCCCTTGGCTAAGACATCTGAGGTGGCATCTGGTCGGCTGTCCAACAGATATAGCTGGGTGTCATCAGCATACTGGTGACACCCTAACCCAAATCTCTGCACCAGTTGGGCGAGAGGGCAAATATAGATGTTAAATAGCATTAGGGAGAGGATTGCCCCTCGGGGGACGCCGCATACCAAAGGGTTTAAACAGTGTTTAACAATTTCCCTCAGTTATCAGAGACAGTATAACATAGAAGAGAAGAAGAAGAGAAGAGATTGGATTTACACCCCGCCTTTCACTCAGAGTCTCACTCAGAGCAGCTTACAAACTCCTCTCCCTTCCCCTCCCCACAACAGACACCCTGTGAAGTAGGTGGGGCTGAGAGAGCTCTTTCCAGGCCTGTCCATGAGAGAACTATGGCTTGCCCAAGGTCATCCAGCAGCTACATGAGGAGTAGTGGGGAATCAAACCCGGTTCTCCTAGATTAGAGTCCGCATACTTAACCACTACACCAAACTGGATCCAAACTGTAATGGTTAGATTGTCTTACTAGGCTCAAGGAGATCCAGGGTCAAATCCCCAATCTGCTGCTGAAAGTTGCTGGCTGACCTTGGGCCAGTCACCACAGCTTTAGCCAGACTTACTTCACAGGGTTGTTGTGAACATAAAATGGAGGTGGTAACAGTGTAAGGCAGGGGTGGGCAAATTGCGGCCCGGGGGCCACATGCGGCCCGCCACAGGGTTTTTTGCAGCCCGCCAAAACAGTCGGCCATGTGGTTTCTCAACAAGCAATCTCCTGATTTCAAAAAAATTGTAGAAAAGTGTGACAGGGTACATTTCTCTCATTAAACTGATTCTAAAATTAAACGTGCTTGCAGCTATAGATGATATGAAATTAGCACAATAAATAAATTGAATAAAACGACCACTATTTTATTTAATTTATATTTATTGATTTTTATGATACAATTTATACTTTTTCTGAAATGCAAAGTTAACTAATGAATGCAATCATTTTAAAAGGTGCAGCCCTCCGCTAACCTCCTCTCCCACAAAGTGGCCCCTGAGCCAAAACAATTGCCCACCCCTGGTGTAAGGTAATTTGGGCTCCCATTGTGGGGAAAGTCAAGGTATGACATGTGTTATAAATCTAATTTTGAGTACAGATTACCAAAAAAGGATGAGCTCTCTTGCTGTTGCTTCATCCAGTATTATTGCTGCTTTTTGGAAAGAGGCAGAACTGATGGTTCAGTATTCATGCTACCTACCATTAAATATTGCAAGCACCGCAAGCTATGAAGTTGGTGAGCAGAGCTAAAGCTAAAGAATAATGCTGAAGACTAAAGCTAAAGACTAATGAGTTTGAGCCACAAAGGGAGAAGGTATATCAAGACAGAAATAGCCAAACCAAGCCTGCAAGCTAGCAAAAATTAACAGCATTACTACTTGATGATCCAATACATTTGCTGAGAAGAATAAAAAAAGGATTCTCAGCAGTTCTTTCTAGCTTTGCAACTGAATTAATAGATAACCATACCGGCAATGTGTGCATTATCAGTGTAGCTGCACCCAAGAGTAAGCCTTCCCACTGATGGTGGGTGCCATTTCTAAGCAAGTGTGCTTAGGATCACAGTCTTGGAAAGCTGACCATGGTGGCAAACAACAAGCAAATTTCACAAAATGAAGGCCGTACATAATACTGCTTTTTTTTAAACTTCAAGATGCACCTAGTACATAAAGAACTGGAGATAAGACTTGAACAGAGAAATATCTGTACTGCATATCAAAATAGCAATGTTTGTTCAGCTGAAATTAAACCAGAAATTAGCAGTTTGGAGCTTGGAGATAGTGAAGATGACCCAAATACTCCTGAAATTCCAGGTGTAATAGCAATTTATCTCCTGGGGTTTTAGCAGTGCTTAAGTTTTGGGAAGATGCAGGAATGGGAGAGGAAGTGCCCCCCCCCCCCCCAGTAAACAACTGTTTGGCAGCATGTGAGCCCTTTACATTTTAAAGGGACATTATTTTCTATGGGAAGACTTGGACTTTGAACAGAAACTAAGGGCCCTTCAAAATGTAAAGGTCACTTAGGTCATCAAACAGTTGGGGTGAGCTCTGCATAATGGCAGGAGAACTGTTGTCCAGACTCAAGAAACCAGCCATAGTAAATAAAGTCCCTTTCAAAGAGTGGTGCACCTGGCCTCTGGGCATCTGGACTTTGGATGCTAGGTCTAATGCCCATTATTTAGCATGTTTGGCAGTGTATGTGCCCTTTAAATTTTAAAGTGCTGTTATTTTCTGAATTCAGAGGACAAACCTTCCCAGAGGAAATAATGGTCTTTTAAAATTTAAAGAGCACCTGTGCTGCCAACCAAACAGCTGTTTGTTGGGTTGTGCTTCCTCTTTGTTTGTTGTTTGTTGGGTTGTGCTTCCTCTTTCTCTCCCCACTTTCCACTCCTGCTGCCTGGGGGGTGGGGGTGGAGGGGCAGAAAAATAATGGTCCTGAAGTTCCATAATTGGGGGCGAAAGGCCTGAAACAGAATCCAACACTCCAGAAAAATTAGGATAATCAAAAGCACACCCTCACTGAAATCCTGACACAAAATTAATATGATTTTTTAAAGTATGTACTCCTAGAACAAAACCAAAATTTCACTGATGAAAGAGAAATTGCATACCAGCGTTCACCAACTGAAACTGCAACAACATGCAACAAAAGAAAACTGATAAAGAAGCAAAACAAACACCAAATTAGGGTAAAAAGCATCTTATAGCAAAATCAATGTTATGTCAAGGAGGTAACTCAGAATTCCAAATCATGTACTTTATATGGCCAATGAATCACATTAGAAAAAGCTTGTTTTGTTTGTTTGTTTGTTTTTAAACAAAACAAAACCTGGACAAACCTATATATTTGAGAACTTGTAGGCTTTTAAGCATCTTTCTCAAGAACAGTTTGGCTATAATGGAAAGACACAGCTGAGAGACATGAGCGCAGGGAAAGGGAGCTCTCAGGTAGGGCAGTTGCTCCTGGACACAGAACCTTGAACCAGCTCTCTCATCTCTTCCTCCACCTTTGTTCTTGACTCATCAGAAGAAAATCTGTGATTTTCACTATAAACTTGCCACTTGAAAATGAAAGTTAAGGTTTTCTTTAAAATATGTTCTTAATTAAAAGCCTGGGCATGGAAGAAAAGTTTGATAAAACAATATAATATTGTAGCAAAGAAAACAGAAGAATTGTATATCTAATTTTGAACATGGCAAAAAAAAATGCAGGTAGGGTTTTCTGCACATCTGGGAGAACATCCAGGTTTGCAGAAACGTTCTAAACATTAAAAAGGGAAGGGGGGGGGGAAGAGCAGTGTTGTCTGCACAAGCACAGAGGTAATATAAAAGAAAAGGACAAATATTTGGCTACCATGTGCTATGCAACTCCAATAACCATTGCTAGGGCAGGCAGTGGTGAAGGCAACTGCCAGTAGTAAACAACCTGTGCAGGCCGGGAGAGCAGATGGGTGGGCAAGCAGGGCCAGTCACCCACCAGGGTGGGAAGAATAAGCTTCTGTTGCCAATCAAACAAGAAGCCAGGTGGGCAACAATGCAGCCAGGAGCAGCACTACTACATTCTCCTTCTTTCCCTAGCCATTGCTGCTCCACCCACTTGCACGAGAGACAGAAGGCAAGCAAGTGGCAGTTTCCACGAAGAGGAGGCACACTGCCCCAATCTGTGCCAGATAGAGAGGCTGAGCAAGCAGCAGCGGACAAGAGGAGGTGCTGTCTCTCCATCTCCCTATAAGCTTCTAATGGTCCCCCTCTTGTAAAAATGCTACAACAAAACCAACACACTTAGCAGCGAAAACACTGCAACCCAGAGTCACTCATCAAGTCAGCCTACAAACACTATTGCAGAGTGAACAGGTCATCTCCTGCTGTACAGACCTGGTATATGCGATGCCCACACTTCGACTGAGGACAGACTGGTAAAATGAAGCACAAGGGAAGCAGGGCAAAAAGACCCGGCTGAGTTGTCATGGGGCTTTCCGTTCACACTGCCTAGACTGATGCGGGACCATATCGGGGAGGAGCTGCAATGGAGCGTCCACACTGTAGGGCGGCCCCTGGGGGCAGCGCCACAGTGGTGCACGGCTTTTGTCCATTTTGCCGATCTGCGCAGGGGCACATAGGCACATGGGTGCAGCAACCGGATCAGCGGGTTCACATTACTGGTGCTGCTTGATGTGCGGCTTATTTGCCTCCACACTGCCAGGAAGCAGGATCAACACGCACCCAGATGGCTTGACACCAGTTTCACCAGGTACTTGTTTAAAGCGCAATGAAAGTGCTTCAGGACCAGGTGAGTGCAGCATGACAACGCCAGGCAACTGCGGCTGTCTGAATGGGCTCTCTTAATCCGCTTGCAAAGAGGACTTATATTGGGCCAAACTGCCAGTCTGTCCTCAGCGTTCATACATGGTGAGACAGAAATAATTGAAATCTTTGTCATTCCAGTGCAAACAAAGAAACTGGTCTGGAAGTTCAAGTTTATCAAGAAAATGTCTATGGTGTATAGTGTGAAGATCACCAGGAGGTTTAATAGGTTCAAAAGGGAGTCATGCCTTCATCCTTCAGACACAGGAAATGTATGAGCCACCACTGAGAGCCATAATCAGGTTTGAACCTATAGAATGTGTCAGCCAGAAATTAACTTAAGTTGTTCTTCTACCAGATGTGTGTGAGTAAAGGGCCATCAAGTCACAGCCGACTTATGGTGACTCCACAGGATTTTCAAGGCAAGTGATGAAGCAGAGGTGGTTTGCCACTGCCCTCCTCTGCAAAGTCTTCCTTGGTGGACTCCCATCCAAATACCAACCTTGCTTAGCTTCAGGGATCTGACAAGATTGGGTTCTGCTATACCATTCCACACCCCCTCCTACCGTATACTAAATAATCTTCTGGTAGAAAGGCAAATATACATATCTTAATTTGACTCAGTCATCACTGCATATATGATGAGGGTTTTGAAGGAATGAGTGGATAGCCACCCTCATTAATATAGAACAACATATAAGCCCAGTAGCTCTTTAAAGACCAACAAAATGTTCCAAACTTGTGTATCAAAGCTTGTTTTGTCAGATAATTTGTCTGGATCATTTTTCATATGCACAAAAGCTTGTACCCTGGAAAATTTTGCTGGACTTTAACGTGCTACTGAACTCAAATTTTGCTCTACCCAACTAAAACCTTTTTAATATAGTTCATATAGTGTCCTCATACAAAGCAGGGTTAATCATAGCTGGTGGCCCACACAAAAATCACTTTGGCTGGTCTTAACCAGTCATGTTGTACCAAGGGCAAATGTAGAAGACCACTATCATCTCTAGGAGGTATTGATTAGTGAATTGTTCACAGGCTCCATGCTTGCTCTTTGTATGAACTCACAATTCTACACAGGCTTAGGCCTGGTCTGCATGAAGCAAAACATATTAGTAGCTAGTAAGAGATAGGCACAAATATTCTGTCAACAGTCCTGGGGCAATAAAAAGCCATCTTGTACTGTATGTATTCAGAAGCCACACAGTGCTTTGAATAAAATCCTACAGATGGCTCCAAGTTGTGAATATACTCCTTGAGAGTGTATCCTATTCAGTGAGCACTATTCAGTAAGTATTCATACAACTTATACCAGAAGTAGAATTTCCATTATTTACTGAAGCAAACACATGGCAGAACTGAAATGATGTACCAACTGCATCAAGACTGGTTGATTCTAAAAGGAACAGTTGTTAAAACATATCAGCATTTCTTTATTTAACTTCTAATTTTCAGCAGTGGGCAACCTGACAACGTCCATTTTCTATAAATACTTATCACACGGGCCTGTGAAATCAATTAAAAGGGACTCCTGGAAATCATGTTCATTCTGGGTTTCCAATTTTTTACTTTTTCTTTACTATTCTTTGCTTATGCATCCATATCTCCTGGTATGCACAGACAGATTATTTAGGCACCTACAAAAGATGATGCAGTTTGTCATCATTCTGCTTATTGCAAATTATGTTGTACTTAACTTCTCCAGAGCATATCATGTATAATGTTCTACTGATACAGTGCCTACTGTTTCATGCAGGATTTTGGTCTTTGTCCAGCATATTTATTAAACAAACACTTTCTACTTCTGTTCTTTTGAAAACATACCTGCATCCAGCAATTTGGTTTGTCTTGATATAGTATGCTTATGGACAAGATTGTCAATTGAGGTAGACTTCAATTACTGTCTAATTCAATGTATATCCAAGTGCATTACTGCAATTCAATAAACAGCTCTTTAGAATTAAGCAATTCCAATTTGCTTTCAAGTTCTGTGCATGTACATCATTGCAAATTTAATATTATCCTCAACAAATTAGTTAGACCTTTTCAGTAGCACTGATCCATACAATTCCAAAGGGACATCAGTACTTCATTAGACTAACCTCACATCAAGCACTCATAAATTTACCTGATCAATGGGGAGAAAACAATGAAAAGCAAGTCTTAGCAAAATAATACTTAATCTACACTTAATTACCTTGACCTCTTTATCAGCACTGTCTGCCACAAATGACTTCTCCACCTTCCCAACTGTTTAGTCCCCACATCAAATCTATCAATGTCTTGTCTACCAGGTGGCCATTCATCACGATTTACAACTTACTATTCCATTACATCATGACAGCTACAGTTAACATTTTCAGCTCTGACAGTTTCCTTCTCAATCTATGTCTTGATCTCACTGATGTTCTTCTCATAGACACTAGTATTCCTTCTTTTTTATATATATGTTTGGCACTCCTGGACATGATGTCCACTGATACCATATGTGCAGTGACCACATTAAAGCTTGTATGATAGCATTACCCACCTGAAGACATGGTCACTTGTAGCTTCCATTTACTACACATGCTTAGCCAGTTGGAACTTTGGGGAAACACATGTGTTCTAGTACTGGTTTACCATGTGGCAGGAGACTAAAGGAAAATAGTTCTCCATGGAAAAAGAGCCCATATAGTATGTTTGTAAATGCCATTTGCATGGTTATCTTAATCCTATGACAAAGTTTTCAGACAGCGTTATTCAAGGGGATGCCAGTAGCCTTTGTAGAAGTGAAGTATGGTGCAAGGTTTTTATGTAGCGTGGAACTGTCAGGACCATCATTAAAGTCTCTTTAGAAGACAAACAACATCAACAAGACCAAAATGCCAGTGTTTAAGGACACAGGGCATTCTGCCTCGCCCCAACTGGCAATAGAGAGATCTAAAGCAGTTGGGTCTGAAATGTTGGGAGTGAAATGTTGGAGTGCCTTCCTCAGGTCAAGGACAAAACTCCCGCGTCATCTGCATCAAGAAGGCAGGCTCAGAATTAAAAACAAGGAATTATTTGAATACATTTCTAAAAGGAATTATTAAGTTTTATGACAGTATTGTTGAATGAGCAACATTCTACTAAAAATAAACTAAGAGATCAAAATGAAACAGGGGTATGACCAAAAGAAGAGAACAGAAGCTTCACTAAAAACAATAGATCAACAGAAATCAACAAAAATCTTGGGGAAATAGAACTGTTTCTGCTTGGGGACTAAACACTGACAGGCTAGGCATCAGGAAAATTTCTGTGGTTAGGAGGTCCCATAACTTTGGGGTCCACAACAGAAAAAAAATCCTCTGTCTCTAGTGTTCATCTATCATAAGAATATTCATTGTATTAACTGAGCACTTCTGCAGCAAAGATAAGACTTCTGGAATGACCTTATCTCAGAGTTTGGAATCACTGGCTCATTGTCATAGCTCAGTGTAGAAACTCCTGAAGATATTTTTTGTTTGTACAGATACAAGAAATAATAGCAAAACATTTTATTTGACATTGCTTACCTTTCACTATTAATTCTGCATAGTTTGAAACCCCTGATCCACCGTCAGAACGGATGACACATCGATATTTACTGATGCTGCGCTGTGACGTGTCCGCAACACTGACCGTGGCAGAAAAACGCCTGTGGTTTACCACTCTGGTGACCATTAAAGCTGTGTCTCTGCCATTCCACTGCTGCCAAAAGGAACACAGGGAGAAGCAATGTGAGATAATTATAACATGATTTTTTTTTCTATTGGGGCTTTTTAACAGCAGTAGTCAATAAACACTGTACTAATTCAAGATTAATATTCATCTCAATGTCTATTAGATAAAAATAAATATATTTATATATTTTGGGTTCCAAATGAATATCCTATTTTATTCAACATTTTAGACACTTGTGCCCCAAAGTTCTTAATCTTAGGGCAATATAAGAAAAATATGTGTATAATTGGGTTTGTTCAATTTTTTTCTATAAAGACATTTTCATTGAATTAACCCACCCAAACTCAGTTTGCTTTCATCAAAATTCCGTGAATATTTCTACTGAGTGGTGGTTTCCAAAGTCACCTTCAAGTTTCAGCTTAACTCACCACTCCTCCTTTCCCTTTTGCATGCACAGCCCTACTGAGGAAAATTTGATTTCATCTCCTTCACAGTCCATCCCACCAATCTAACGCCTGCACACATCTTATGACCCTAGGAATTACCTTTCTGATTAGAAGGAATTGCAGGAATGGAGAGGAATACATGAAAATTTCTGTGCATGGATGGTTCATTACTGGCCTATAGTAAGATGACCACTACATGACTGTAATTAACTTGTTCCACTACTGTTGTGATCCTAATAGCCCTTTCCAGAATCTTCAAGTTGCTAACTTTCAGAGTCATCCTAGTGATTTAACTGAAGTCATACTCCACCATAAATTGTATTTCATTAATTTATTAGTTTTTGCCATCAAATTCCAGCCAGCTTCTGGTGACTCCAGAGGGTTTTCAAGACAAGAGACTTTCAGAAGTGGTTTGCCATTGCCTGCCTTTGTGTAGCAACCCTGGCATTCCTTAGTGGTCTCCCATCCAAATACTAACTGGGCCTGACCCTGCTTAGCCTCCAAGATCTCATAAGATCAAGCTAGTATGGCCTATCCAGGTCAGGGATACACTGTATTAGTGAATCGCCATTATATGCCTTTAGTACTGAAGCATAAAGTTATAGCATAAATGAAAAATTGCAATTAATAAGAAAAGTTTGGATTTGCAAACCGCCCCTCCAAGAATTTCACTATATATAATTAATGAAGGATCAAAGGGTATCCAGTGGCCAAGATGCATGATTTTAATATCTTTCTGGCACTGTAGCATTGCCTCAAGACACATGGGGCCAGACTTGAAACTCATCATTTTGCATGATTTTTAAAAAGGATGCCTGAGTTCAGGCTACACAATCAGGCCATAGCTTTGATTGAACTTTGTGCCATTATTTAGTATAACAGAAATGTCTCGCTAGAGTAGAACAACCCTCTGTTGTTGTTTTTTAAAGAACTGAAAGATCCTTAAATTTACAGAGCTCTGCAAATGCTTTAGAGCTTTTCCAAAAAAATAAAAATAAAAATGAGGCAGTGTGTCCACCTTACCTGTAGCCACAATTTGTCATGTTGTGACCACTTTCCTCCGGCCACACACTGGAATGTTGCATTCTGTCCGACGTTAACCTCCACATTTTGAAGCCGCAGGAAATGAGGAGCTTTTCCTGACAAAAATTTTAAACAAAATATTACCTGAGTAGAGCAGCACAGTACATAACTGTAGCAGAGAGGTACATTATGAAAGTCAGTCATTTTAAACAAATTGACTCATTTTCCCATGAACCACACAACTGAGCAAAGCATTTAAGTAATCTAGAGAGTTTGTTTTCCTACAATATGGTTCCACGATCTAGCACAGGCCAAAAAACTAAAGTGCTGACAATCTTGGACCAGATATTACACTTCTAAAAAATATTAACATTTCCCAAGAACAGGTTTCAATTAATGTGTGCTGCAAGCAAAAATGCAAATTTCTTTTGTGGAAGAGAAAATCATTAACAGTACAATGAGAAGTTTCATAGCAATCCTAAGAAAAGACGTTTTGTCACCAAGACACCAGAAATCTTCTCATTGCTACATGCTATTAAATGGCTACTCAGTTTTTACTCATTTTTTTTACTTATACACTTACATGTATCCTGCATGTTTACACTGAATTCAATAGTGCTTACTTCTAAGAAAGCAATACATAGGACTGAGGCATTGAATACTCTAGACAAGATGATGGTATCTCTCACGGTCAGGAGTTAATTTCAGAGGAGTGTAAAATTAAAAATCAGTGTACAGCATTTGTAATAAACAAAAGAACTGACAAAACAAAGGTTATTTTTTTTTTCAGTTCACATGCCAAGCAGCAAGACTGTGCTACAGAAATTTCCCAACTGTATGGCTTCTTTGAGAAATGCAAATGAACAGACATGAAGCTGCCTCAAAATAAATCAGACCATCAGTCCATCAAGGCCTCTACTGTCTACTCAGACTGCCAGCAGCTCTCCAGGATCTCAAGAACTTTCATGTCACCTATGGCCTGGCCTTTTTATCTTGTGGTGCTGGAAACTGTACCTAGGACCTTCTGCATGAAAAGCAAGGGCTGTTCCACTGAGCCACAGTCCCTCCTCTCTTCCCTGCTGCTTTTCTTCCTTCCAAAATATTTTTCTGCTAATAAAATTAAAGAGAAATCAATATATAGACTAAGCTTTGTTATACTAATGCTGTATATATGTAGGCCTTTATATGTAGGCCCATTGTGTGGGATTATTTTACCAAGAATAGATTCTGTGCAGCTAGGGAGATTGCATCTGAATGTTCAATGGGTAGAGCTGATTCCATGAAAAACCAACACTTATTACCCTTCCCCAGGGGCTACTTCAGATATTATACCTCTCCCCCACTATGTGATATGTGTTCACAGAAAAGCTGTTCCCATATATTAAGGATGTCTAAGCAGCATCTGATCCAATTGTACTTAATAGGAAAGCTAACTGGAATATTAACAACATTCTCTAAAAGGACAGCACTAGCTAAGTCCAACCTGAAGAGGCTGGGATCAAGTAAAATGGCATACAAAAGGTGCCCCCATTAACACTGCAAAAATCAAGAGCTCTGCTCACTCTTGGAGAGGAGGGTGAACAAATTGATTCCCCGGTATTGATGTGTCTGCCTCAGGTGAGCTGGTAATGACAGCAAATTCCTTTCTCTGTGAACAGATTCATTTCCCAGAACATCTTCACAATGCTTGTTTTGTTTTAATTTGAAACAGCACCCACTGAGTAGTTCAATTGTCATCATCTTAAACTAGTGTCAAGCAGTGCAAAGTCTGTAGGCTGTATGTAATCTCTCAAAGTTTTCTCTAAGAAAAGAAGATATGTCCCCCTTTTAGCCAAGAATAACTAGTCTAACATTAAGTTCCTACACAGCAACCTTAAGGTCCACATCTATATGCATGGTTGTTGTTGTTTTTAAAAAAGCTGGTATTTAGCGGGCACCATTCACCACCATGGTTTTGAAACACCAAGTCCAGTCAACTGAGAGAAATAGTGTTAGGTCATCCCTGTTGGCTGTTCAGTACTTTATCTATGTCACAATTTACTGATGTACTAGCTATTGCCCAAGACAGGGTCATAGATCTGTCACTTGAAATCGAATGGCCTTGGTACAAAACTACACTGCTTCACAGCATATATACAGCAAACTATGTTGACAGTTGGTATCTTCCACACCCTTCACATTTAATAAATCAAACAGAGTCTGTTTAATTGATAATAATGCTATTGAATTGAAGCTTCTGAAGGGGAAAAAAAGGAAGCCATTACAAAAGAAAGCAAAAAATGAAAACAAAATATGGGATGGTGACTTCAGATTCAAGCAAACTCTTCTCAGCTGTGTCCCTAATATTTGAATACTACAATAAGTGAAAGGGGAAATATATTTTTTTTTCTTTTCAATGCTTTAACAAATTATAACTGGTGAGACTGCTCTGACTGGCAATGTTTTAAAAAATAATGCTTGCCAGAAACCAGAAAAACAACTATATGTTAAAAGACAAATGCCCCAGACTAAAAAAAAAATGAGCAAAAATGTTTTTAAAAAGATCTGGGAAATTCCAAACTTTTCTCCTCACCTTCATAAATCAAATCAATTCATAATGCTACTAAAACCATGTAAAGAGGCCCCACATACAAGCCATATGATTTATCTCTCCCATGAACAACTCCAACCTTCCCTTTTCAGATCACCAAGCACACTAGAGAGGAATAATGCTATGGTTCAGTCTTTCCATCAGATTTATAAGGCAAAATATTCCACAGAGGGTTCCCCCCAAGGGGGCGGAGTCTGAAAAGGGTACCCCATTGAACTAGAAAATGCTCGGCATATCTGGAGGCCTTATCAGGTCCATGCTACAGACTGTACCACAGTGAATTGGGGCTACCTATCCAGCTCCATCGTAGGTGATGTCACTATGGCGGGGGATCCACGTGCTACAGTCTGCAGCAGAAACACAGAGTTATTCAGCCTGTTGCATGATGTCATTTACCTTTGAGTAGGCCTAGCTAAGTCCAGTTCAAAGGTGAACCAATTGAGATCTAAGCAGACATCTTACATTCTCCCCAAATTCCAAAGCAGGTTCACTTTGCCAGGCCACAAAAATGACATAACCTAGAGTTCGTGGCAAACCTGAAAGTGCATGCCTATCTCCTGTTGAAATCAGAGAGCTTTGTGTATACTTTTTTGGGCTGCATTACATTCACAGGAACTCCGAGGCCAGACAGCTCTTCCAAGTGTGAAAATAGCCTAATGTAACATCTGAACAACCCTGGATCCAGAGAAGTTTTTTTATCTGAATGTTACAATTTGGACATCTCTAATGACAGCTGAATAAGAAACTCTTAATTGGATTTTGGCTTTGTTTGTTTGTTTTATAATGGATAAAAGAGCTAAAGAAAATACATCAGCCAGGGGTTTGAAGTGAGACAATCTTTAACATAGTCTTCTACTTCACAGTAAGAGCCAAATGCTTTGAAATTGATACATATTTGTTAAACCCTTTCATGGAAGCACTGAAAGAATCTGCATTCCTTTAAAGAAAAGGCACCCCAGGGCATTTCTTCCAAAGAGTGAATGTTGCCTAATTTTCTTAGTTTCGAGCATGAAGGCTGTCCTACCCCCTTCTCCCTTCCCTAAGTTAGTTCTATAAGGGTACCATTAGAGCCCTGTAATTCTCCCCCTTCAATGGTTTGAATCAGAGCTAACAATCAAGAGCTTTATATCCCCCTTAATAATGGACTAGGATTTTGGCACTAGCTGCACATTCATAGCAGTTCTGCCTGTTGCACAACTTGAGAAATTATGTATTTATTCAGGGCTGATTGCCTTCACTCTGTAAGCATTTGCAAAGGATAAAAGAAGATATTTGTGAACTGATTGAATTGGATGAATTACTTCTCTTGATGCAGGGCCTAGTGTAATACATTATTGTGGTGAGAAGGGGGTGGGGGGCTGTACTTACTGCATGGATGGGCAAGGACTCTGACTTCATCCACAGCTATGTATCCGGGATGACCCTTCAGTGAAACTGATTCAAATATCACCTAGAACAGACAGGGCAAAATAAACTCCTTAGACAAATGGTCTAGAATTAACTACTCGCAGTCTCTTGTATCCTTATGCTCAAACCAGTTAAATTTTTCACGTGCATTCATTTCAAATCTGGTAAGAAATTTCCAAGTCAGCACATTGATTTTTTTAAAAAAATATTACTGTCTAAAGAATGACAAAAATAACTTCCATCTTAAAATATACCCAAGAGAAGGTGTCCCCAACCTTGAGGAACTCATGGAATTTTGATAATAGGTAGTAGGTTATCACAACAAAATGTCTGCCTTGAAGTACCACCTCTCCCAACATGTACCTGAGCAGCGGCTCTGCTTTTCTCACCTAGGTCTACTACCAGTTCTTCTAAGGCACCTTCTGACAGAATGTGGGCTCAGGCTTTTTTGGTGGCTGAATGATGACTTTAGAACAGGGCTGGCCAAGCTGCAGCTCGGGAACCACATGTGGCTCTTTCACACAGTTTAATTTAATGGTAATAAAAAGCAAATTTGCATATTTTTCAATAAAAATGTGTCTGTAATATTTGTTCATGTCTTGCGGCTCTTAAACATCTGATGTTTAAATAGACAATAAGATCATTCACATGTGTATATGTGTTTCAACAAAATCCTACCATTTGGCATTCAACTAAGTTGTCCTTAATGATGCTAATGGCCGCCAATTAGTTTGAACTGGCCACATCCTTGCACATAAGTAGTTGTGCAAAAATGCAATGCAAAGCAGTTCACCAGATATTTGTGGCAGTTCAGCATGAACTGAACAGAACAGAAATCACATCACATCTGATCAGCACCTTCAAACACAGCAAGTTCAACTGTTGAATCTGTTAACGGCAAAATCTCCAGCATCCCTAATAAATTCACTCAACCAAAGGTACCCATATAAGGTTGGCATCCCTCAAAGGGAAAAAAAAACCCTCATGTGACAAAAGGGAAACCTGATTTAACATTCTTTCACACACACAGAATAACACACTTCCAATCCACTTCCAATGCACTTTGCAAATGGATTTTATTCTGTGAAACAGCAAGATTCACTTGAAAATGATTGCTAAAATGTAATGGATGTTGATTGAAAGTGCATTATTCAGAGTATGTGAAAGCAGCTCACTTAAACTTATAAAAGTTAATACAACATCGTTGTTTTGATTTTTTTCCTGCATTTGCCACTCTTGCAGCAACAATTTCAAGTCACAGAATTTCTTGGCAACATGATATTCATTAAACAAATGAGTTTTAGGACACAAAATACATCTGAACATTCATATGTTGTGGACCATTTAAAAACAAAGCAGGCTGCCCATGTTGTTGTTGTTGTTTTAAATGCTTTATTATCAGGACTGTGTGTTGCAGTGACTGGATTAGACTGGATTAGACTCTAGGAGACATTTTCCTATGGGGTCAAGCAGGAGGGAAGCCATCATGGTGTAGCCCAACCTCATCAGATCTCAGAAGCTAAGCACTTGGATGGGAAACCATCAAGGAAAACTCTGCTGAGGAAGGTTATGGCAAACCACCTCTACTTCTTAGTTGCCTTGAAAGCCGCCTCCTGGAGTTGCCATGAATCTGTTGCGACTTGATAGCACTTATATATCTATAGAGTCAAGTACTACTATATAGCTATTTCAACAACAAAAAATCTCTAATGTTCAAGCTGAGTAAAAATATTTATCCTCATCTTGGTTGCTAATTTTGGTTGCTAATTCACACTGCTAATTCTTTTTATCATACATCATATGATATGATTACATTAAAATTATTAATGATTTACTGATTAAAATATTTATACCCCACGCTCTCTGTTGAATAGCATATGGTTGTGTGTGTGTGTGTTGTGTGTGTGTGTCCCTCTTTTTGATAACATTTGTTGTGTGTGTGTCTCCGTCTTTTTGATAACATTTTTCCTCAGTACTTACAGCTGACCACAGCCCTGAACCAGCTTGCCCCGCCCCCGGACTCTCAGCCCTCTATCAGTCCTGGACTAATGGGCGGGGGGGGAGTGGCATTTTTTATTTGGGAGTCTTTCTCTTTCACGGTGTTCCATGCCCCCAAAATTGCCAGCACTGAATTTGTTGGCCAAGTGTGGGAAGTCAGAGAGTGTTTGGCTATCTGGCTGGTGCACCAATTGCCAAACACACCAGCAGATACCCTGCCAGGATTGTTAGAAGCTGTATCGAGCTGGGCACTGGGATACCCCAAGCTATTACTTCTGGGGGACATGTTGATGATGTGACTTCCTCTCAGGCCAGGGACCTAGTGTTGTCCAAGGTGGCACTGGGACTCTCCCTGTTTATATTTGTCCCCACACACCAAGTGACCACACACTGGATATTATTTTTGGTACGGGGACAAATGGGGATATACAGGTTGCTTACCTGTAATTGGAGATCTTCGAGTGGTCATCTGTGCATTCACACCTCTGGGATAAAGTACGCCTGCGCCGATCCCGATCGGTAATCTTCAAAGCCTAACGGATTTTCGCGCCAGCTTTCCGGTCACGTGCACGCCCCACTGCGCATGACCCGGGGAGAGGCACGAGGATCCCGCCAGTTCCTTCTGACCGCTGCTAACAGCCCCCAAGGAAAAAGGTGAGGGAGACCGAAAGCAGAGGGGAAGGAGGGCGGGTGGTGTGAATGCACAGATGACCACTCGAAGATCTCCAATTACAGGTAAGCAACCTGTATATCTTCTTCGTGGTCTCTGTGCATCACACCTCTGGGAGAATAGCGAGCAATAAACACCACATACCTGGAGGTGGGTGCTGGAGGTCTCACATCTGAGCTGCTTGCAGGACTGCACGGCCCACCACAGTACGCTGATGGACACGGACATCTAGGGCGTAGTGCTTCACAAACGTGTGAGGGGACGCCCACGTTGCAGCATTGCAGATGTCTCCCAGGGGAATGCCCTTGAGGAATGCTGTGGAAGTAGCCACGGCTCGAGTGGAGTGTGCCCGGAGGGACGCCGGCAGTGGCCTTTTGGCCAGAAGATAGG
Source organism: Lepidodactylus listeri (assembly GCA_029233225.1). Lineage (NCBI taxonomy): Eukaryota > Metazoa > Chordata > Lepidosauria > Squamata > Gekkonidae > Lepidodactylus > Lepidodactylus listeri. The sequence continues at coordinate 42,570,826 of JARCFY010000002.1, read as the reverse complement.
CGAGTTTTATCGTCTCAACTATCCACTTCGAGAGTCTTTGAGACGACAGTTTCTGTCCCTGCCTGGGCAAGGCATAAGAAATGAAGAGAGCTGGAGACTTGCGAAAGGATTTTGTCCGGTGCAAGTAGAAAGACAGGGCTCTCTTGACATCTAAAGTGTGTAGACTACGTTGCGTTGGGTCCTGGGGATCAGGAAAAAATACCGGCAAGGTGATATTTGCCCCTATATGGAAGTCCGAAACTATCTTAGGCAGGAAAGCGACATCTGGAGCCAAAGTGACGGCATTATGATGAAACTTGAGGTATGGTGGGTCGCAACGGAACGCCAAGAGCTCACTCACGCGTCGAGTAGACATGATGGCCACTAAAAATGCAACCTTCCATGACAAAAGCTGAAGACTGCATGAGGCCATGGGTTCGAAGGGTTTTCCCATCAGCTTAGTGAGAACCAGGGGCAAGTCCCATGCCGGGACTGGTGTCCGCACTGGGGGATAGAGGCGATTCATTCCCTTGAGGAATTGTTTCGTTGTTGGGTGGGAAAACACCGAATAACCATCAATCTTAGGATGATTGACTGAGATGGCTGACAAGTAGACTCGGATAGATGAGTGACACAGTCCCCTGTCCTTACATGACAGGAGGAAACCAAAAACATCTTTAAGTCCAGCGGGGACTGAGGGTCGTCCTACAGACGCCAGGAAAGTTAAAAATTTAGTCCATTTCGACTCATATGAACGTCGAGTGGAGAGTTTGCGTGAGTTCAGTAGAACTTGAGCAATGCGTGATTCTAACCCTAAGTTTGGATCAGCCACGCTGTCAATTTTAGCCTGGGCACATCGTGGTGCAGTACTCGGCCCCCGCGCATCCCGAGGAGGTCCGGGTCCGTCGGGAGATGGAGATACATCCCCCGTGAGAGGCTGAGGAGCGTGGGGAACCAGGGTTGTCTCGGCCACCATGGGGTAACTAGAATTGCCCACGGTCGCTCTGTCAATAGTTTGTGGACTACTCTCGGAATGAGAGGGATTGGGGGAAAAAGGTACAACCGTTTCCCTGTCCACCGGAAGAGGAGACCGTCTCCGAGAGAGGTCGGGTCCGTTCCTGCTCTGGAACAGAATAGATGGCACTTCTTGTTCTCCCGAGAGGCGAATACATCCACGGATGGATGTCCCCAATGGTCGAAGATCGGAGTCAGGTAGAGGGGGTTCAGCTCCCACTCGTGTAGGGATGCTCCTCCTCTGCTTAGGAAGTCCGCTTGGACGTTGAGTAGTCCTGGGAGATGAGTCGCCACCAGGTGAACATCTAGCGCCTGGCACTCATTCCACAGCTCTATCGCTAACCGGCAAAGTCCACGGGAGACCGTCCCGCCCTGGCGGTTGATGTAAAACATAGTGGTGGTGTTGTCTGTAAGGACAGTCACCGTTTTCCCCATTAGGGATTGGCGGAAAGATCTCACTGCGTAGAGAACTGCCAGCAGCTCTAAGAAATTGATATGGTTGTGTGCCACAGAGGGGTGCCACCTGTCTCCCACACCTACACCTTCCAGGTGAGCTCCCCAGCCCCATAGGGATGCGTCCGTGGTGACGGTCGCTGAGGGGGGTGGAAGCCGGAAAGGTGCACCTGAATGTAAATTCTGGGGCACGAGCCACCAATTCAGGGTCTCCAGGACCTGGGTAGATATCTGGAAACGTTTGGAGAGGGAGTGGAATTTGGGGCGGAAACGCCTCAAGAACCAAAGCTGCAGTGGTCTCATTCGCAATTTGGCGAAGGGAATTACTGCCGTTGTCGCGGCCATCAGGCCTAGCAGGCGAAGGATTTGTTTGGCTGTAGCCTCCTTGGTCTCTAGGATAGCCTGGAGAAGGGAGACTATATCCGCCGCTCTGTTGGGGGGTAGGAACGCCCTGCATTGTAAGGAGTCCAGGATAGCTCCGATAAACTGAACCCGTCTGGAAGGGATAAGCATGGACTTTTTGAGGTTTATGGTCAACCCTAGTAATTCTAGGGTGTGAAGGGTAGTAGAGATGTGGTTCTGTAGTTCCGTCATAGAGGGGGCGACTAGAAGCCAGTCGTCCAGGTAGGGGTAAAGGTGGACACCTTGGAGTCTCAGATGTGCCGCTACTACTGCCATAAGCTTCGTGAAGACACGAGGAGCTGTAGAGAGGCCGAAGGGTAGGGCCTTGTACTGAAAGTGACGCGGACTGATCGCAAAGCGTAGGTACTGCCTGTGTGACGGGTGGATCGTCACATGAAAGTATGCGTCCTTTAAGTCCAGCGTCACCATCCACGCGTTGGCTTCTAGTAGCGGTAGGATGGTCTGTAGAGTGGTCATACGGAATTTCTTGTAGGTGATGAACGCATTGAGGTTCCGCAGATCTAATATGGGACGAAGTCCGCCATCCTTTTTTGGGACCGTGAAGTAGCGGGAGTAGAACCCCCGCTGAAGGTGTTTTGTTGGTACCTGTTCTATGGCGTCTTTTGAGAGGAGGGCTTCGACTTCCGACGATAGGGTGTCGGAGGGAGGGGTGGTTACGAAGTACGATTCTTGTGGAATCTGGAAAAATTCTATTCTGTAGCCTTCTGCTACAACCGACAGTGCCCATTTGTCTGTCGTGATACGTTGCCATGCTAGTAGGAAGGGGGATAGACGGGTGGGAATATCGGAGCGAATGGGAGAGTCAAAGACTCTGCTTGTTCGGCTTGGGTGGTTTAGTCTTGGAAGCGGAAGCGGACGGGAATCGTGGCTTATGGCCATAAGGTTTCTGTTGATAGACAGTAGGCGGTGGTCTCTGCCATTGGGGTTCAGTGGGAGATCTTCGCGGTTGCTGTTTGGACCAAGATCTCTGCCATGTTTTCTGCTTCTGTTGTCTCGGTTGTGAGACACCCAAGTTACGAGATGTTTTGATGCTCTTATCTAAATCATGAAGAACTGTGTCCGTCGTGGAGCTAAACAGTCCTTCACCCTCGAAAGGGAGATCTTCCACTAAGGACTTAGTGTCTTGTGGAAGCGAAGTCGACCTCAGCCAGGCGTGGCGACGAAGGGCGACTGCTGAAGTGAGTGTCATGGACGTGACGTCCGCAGCATGCTTGGATGCGTTAAGCTGATGCTTTGCTAGCACCATGCCTTCCCTCTGGATCTTCCTAGCAAGACGTTGCTTATCCTCAGGGAGCTGAGCCAGAAGTGGTGTCATCTGTTCCCATAGGGAGTATTGGTACCTGCTCATGCAGGCTGTGTAGTTTGCCGTTTTTATGCCCAATGCACCGGCTGAATAAAATCGTCTTCCGAAAGAATCTAGCTTCCGTCCCTCCTTGTCCAAGGGGGAGGAATGTCCGCTACGTCCCCTAGCGGAGGGGGTCACGACGACTGAGTTGGGCTTGGGGTGGATGAATAGGAATTCTGCCCCTGGCTCTTGGAGCCTGTACATGTGGTCCAACCTTTTGTTGGAAATTGGGGTTGAGGAAGGGTGGCCCCAGGATTCTTTGGCAGTGCTCAAGAGCACCGAAATTAGTGGTAACGCTACCGCAGTGGATGTGTCCATCTGTACGATATCGAAGATGGCATCGGTAGCGGTAGGCGTTGGTTGGACCGTGGCAAGCGCCAAGGAATGTGCCATTCGTTTGATAAGTTCTCCATAGGATTTCACGTCCTCGGAGGGGGAGATTGGTAGATTTTCAGCCACATCAGGGGATGGTGACGGCTGGATGGGAGATTCGTCATCGGATGATTCGGGAGATTCGGGCATCGAATGGTCGGAATGTTCGGAGGGAGACATAGGGGTCGACGGATCTGGCTGATAAGGAGGGAGGTCGATATCGGGTGAGGTGGGTATCGGCATCATTAGTTTCGGTATCGGTTTCGGTTTCGGTAACGGTATCGGAGTCGGAGGCGGGGCCGGGGGATCTCGGCATCGGGAGACTCTTGACGACGTCGATTGGCGATCCCACTCCGCTGGGTACCATTGTGGAGGTGGCGGGTAGGAGGAACCATACAGGTATCGCCATTGACGGACGTCCCACGGCACCGAAGATGGGGGAAGGCGCCAGTCTCGCTCGCCTCTCGGTGCCGGCATCGGGTCAGGCCCTGTCTCGGGACTGCTGTGAGGGATCTGCGTCAGCTCGATGTCGGGTTCCGAATCTGTGAGCTGGATGGGTCGCGGCATCGGGGAGATGGGGCTGCCCCGGGGTCGCTCGCGCCCAGGAGGGTCAAGCTGTGGAGACCCGTGCTGGGTCATGTCGGACGCGGGATGCGTCGACGAAGCACTCGAGGTTTTGTGCTTCAGCTTGCCCTTACCCTCTTTGCCCTCCTTACGCTTCTTAGCGGGAGTTCGTGGCAGTGAGAGGGGTCTTTTCGATGCCGACTTCTCGGTGCCAGAAGGGCTTCGCATCGGTGGCGACGTCGGGCCCGTCGGTATCGATGGGGATGTTGCCGAAGCGTCGGCTGCGGACATCTTCGGTGACAACGCTGCCTCCAAGAGAGCCACTCGGAGTCGGGCCGCACGGTTCTTCCGAGTTTGTTTGGAGAACGCGGCGCAACTCGAACAGGAGTCGACGCGATGCGACTCGCCTAGGCACAGCAAGCAGAGGGAGTGCTTGTCTGGGGGGGGGGATTTTACTCCCACACTTAAGGCAGCGTTTAAAGAAACCCCACCGCTGGGCCATAGGCCGGGCGGGGAGTGGAAGGAGGAGAATCCAAAGAGAGTCCAGAAAAAACAGTCCGTAGGTCAAGTAAGTCCAAGAAATCAGTCCGAAAGGCCTTTCCAAAGTTGGAAAAAAAAAGAAGCGAAAGTTAACTACCGACCGGAGCGGAGAGGGGGTCCTCACGACGCGGCGGTCAGAAGAGAACTGGCGGGATCCTCGTGCCTCTCCCCGGGTCATGCGCAGTGGGGCATGCACGTGACCGGGAAGCTGGCGCGAAAATCCGTTAGGCTTTGAAGATTACCGATCGGGATCGGCGCAGACGCACTTTATCCCAGAGGTGTGATGCACAGAGACCACGAAGAAGATCTGGTAACTGCAGAAGCAGTACCATGGTCAGGCCATTTTGCCCTGAAGGCCTGGCTGAGGACTCCTAACCCTCCCTGCTTAGGCTGTGAGCCCACGGAGACTAATGAACCCGCACGGGTTCCAAAATGCTCTGAGAGATCTAATGCCTCCTGGTGAGTTGTTGGATAAGCTAGTGGAGGACTGGCATCGCTGACTCTCCAAGGCCATCAATTATCATCCAGTATTAAATCTACCATTCCTGGGCAAGGTGGTTGAGAGAGCAGTGGCTGAGCAGCTTCAGGCCTTCTTAGATAACACCTCTATCCTAGATCCATTCCAGTCCGGCTTCCACCCTGGCCACGGGACAGAGACCGCATTGGCAGCCCTCACAGATGACCCCCAGAGACACCTGGATTGAGGCAGGTTGGTACTGCTGTTGCTTCTTGATCTAATGGCAGCATTTGACATGGTAGATTATGACCTTCTGACCTACCACCTCGCTGACACTGGGATACAGGGGACTGGTTTACATTGGCTTTCCTCCTTCATCCATGGTCAGGGACAAAGGGTGATGCTTGGAGAGAGGTTGTCTCTGCAACATTTGCTGGAATGTAGTGTGCTACAGGGAACGATCTTCTCTCTGATGCTGTTTAATATCTATACGTGCCCCTTTGCACAGTTGGTCCAGGAGTTTGGGCTGGGCTGTCACCAGTATGCTGATGACACCCAGCTATATCTGTTGATGGACAGATGGACAGACTCTGCCCTAGATGTTTTGGGCAGGGCATTAGGGGCCATGGCTGGATGGTTACAACAGAGTCAGCTGAAACTAAATCCAACAAAGATGGAGGTCCTGTACCTAAGTCACAGGGGCCTGGAATCAGGAATCTGACTCCCAACCCTTGCTGGGGCACTGTTGGTGCCAACAGTGAGGATGAGGAGCCTGGGGGAGATCTTCAATGCCTTACTTTCTATGGAGGCCCACATCACTACCATTGCCAGGTCAGCCTTTTATCATCTTCAGCTGGTCAGGCAACTGGTTCCCTATCTCACCTCTCAGGACTTAGCTACTGTGATCCATGCAATGGTCACTTCCAGGCTGGATTACTGTAATTTGTTTTATACAAGGCCCTTGAATCTGACCCAGAAAATGCAGCAAGTGCAGAATGCCGTGGCGTGCATGCTGACAGCAGCATCTGTATGGGCACACATTCAGTCGGGTGCTGCACTAGTTGCAATGGCTACCAACTGAATACTGGATCCAGTTCAAGGTTATGGTATTAACTTTCAAAGCCCTATGTGTCCAGGGACCAGCATATCTATGGGACCATCTCTCCCCATATGTGCCCCATAGAGCTTTGCACTCTGCAGACCAACATCTCCTGGTAGTACCAGGCCCGAAAGACTTCTGCTTAGCCTCAACCAGGGCCAGGACATTTTCTGCTTTGGCCCCAGCCTGGTGGTACATGCTCCCACCTGAGATCAGGGCACTGCAGGATCTATTACAGTTCCACAGGGCCTGCAAAATGGAGCTGTTCCATCAGGCCTTCAGTTGAGGCAGTGGACATCCAATCCATTCCAGCCTCCCCTATTTCCCAACCTGGACTTGGCAACCCTATCTCCTTCCCATCCAAGCAACAACCTGCCATTAGCTGCACCTCTGATTTCAGCTTTCCATCTCCTCCCCCTTCCCTCCTAGAGATCAGTTGTAATTCTGAGTGATCTCCACTCCTCACCTGGAGATTGGCAACAGTGGTTCCCCAGTGGTCTATCAGGGACAGTGGTCTATCAGTCCACTCTGACTGGCAGTATCTGTCAAGAATCTCAGGCTGAGATCTTTCCCAGCAGCCACTCCTTGATTCTTTTAAACTGGAGATGTCATAATTTGAACCTGGGGCCTTTTGCATGCAAAGCTGATGCTCTACGACTGAGCCGCAGCCTCTCCTTTAATATTATGGAGAAACATCTGCTTTTCTTCTGAAAAGATCATCCAGGAAGAGATCACAGAAAACAATTTTGCTGGGGCTGAGACACTAATCAATTCAATACAGCAACTCTCAACAATCCATAGTGCTGTATTTTGTTCCCCCCCCCCCCATTTTTACAGTACAGGATAAGTCATATTTGTCAACTAACGTAGTGAAAAGGGTTATTTTTAATTTGGCAATTCAGAGTTGATGTATTTATAAATATTCATATTGATGAATGTTGGGATTCTTTTTTTTAAAGTAAATTAAGCCTGTTCATGTTCTGAAAAACATTATTTAAGCAACCTTCAATGTAACCGTAAAATGTAATTATACATAAAGGATTAATAAACAGAAATAAAATGAATGCATTTCTCATTTCCATCTCATATGCATATGCTTAATTTAAAAAATTGATCTAATGCATATTTCTTTCAATTTAGGCAAGATTTAAAATATATTACTGTTGTATTAAGTTGTTGCAAGTGATTTATATAATCTGCAGCATTAGTTATACTTTGGGAGGTCTCAGCATGCCTGAGTCATGACTCTGACATTCAATTTGGCACAATGCAAAAGCTGATAGGAAAAACTGCAGAAAGAATGAAAAAGGTGAACTCGGGTGGCTATACTAAGGAAGCCTGCTGTCTGTAGAGGAGAAACATTTGAACCCTTTTTAAAATTTCTGCTTATTAATCTTGTGTGATTAATGACATTTTATTGATACGTTTTACTAGCAAGGCTTACAGGGACATGGTCATGTTAGCCAGTCCAGATAACATGTACTACTTTTAGACAGAGGGAAGACACCAAAAACTATTTGCTATCAGTGCAATCCCAAGCAGAGTTATAACTACCCAAGTCTATTAAAATCAATGAGCTTGGAAAGGTATAACTTTGTTTAGGATTGCACTGTCAATCAATTCTGATAGGGAAATAGGTTGCACAAATTAATCATCATGCAATGCCAGTATTTGCTGTACCTAATTTTTAATGGTTAACTCTGGCATGCTAAACAGCACCTCTCATGATATTAAGGCATGTTAATAAAATGCACTTCATAAATAATTGACGAGGTAAAATTAATTTCACCATGTCAGTTATTAGGGATGTAACCTGTCCTTTTATTTCCATTAACATTTCAACCTTCTCTTGAGAGTTCCAAAAGTACCTGAGGATAGCCAAGCCACAGTTCAAATCGCCAAACATAAAGGAGAAGGATTTATGCTGGAAGCAGTTCAAGCACAAACCAGGCCGGTTTGTACTTCGTTTTGAATTGGTTTGTTTGGTCATATCATTCTCGAATCCAAAAACAAACCGCCTTTTTTCTGTGGAGGTTCATTTGGCTCATTAGCGTACTTCATTCTCCTGGCACCGATTCAATCAATTCCTAGGAATTATGGAGGTGGACTTGTGGAGAACCCTAGAAATACCCATAGCAGTTGTTCATAGCTTGAATGGCAGCTCTAAGAGCCAACCACGGAGCTCTGTGGGAGCAGACTGTGTGTGTGTGTGCACGCGTGCATACACACACACACACACACACAACACCCTGACACAGCTGCTTTCACTTTGCAGCAGAAAGAGAGAGGAGTTAGCTGTCATGAGAGTGAGTTAGGAATAACTGCTTGCTGCATGGCTAGAGGCTAGAGCTATACTTTCCTGGAGGTACCTGCCTTGGGAGGCTATAACTCAGACATCCCAAATCCAGTCTTTGCCGATCTTGGAGGGTAGGTGGAGGAGAGCCTGCTAAAGACTCTCTGTGAGGCATATAAATTGTTCTATAGATGGCACTGGTCGCTGGGCAGGATAGCTAAATGCTATGTGAATGTACCAAATCTTTGTTGGAAATGCGGAAAAAATATAGGAACTTATTTTCATATGTGGTGGAGATGTAAGAAAGCTCAAACCCATTGGACGAAAATTCAAAAAATGATTCGAGAAATTCTCAATATAGATCTGCCATTAGTATCTAAAATATATTTATTAAACATGCTCCCAAACCAGTTAAGTAAATCAGATACAATATTTATAGTTTATATTATTACGGCTGTGAGAATCATATGGGCTAAAAACTGGAAAGCACCAAACAACCCAGTAATAGGCGAGGTATTACATAAACTAATGGATTTGGCAGAAGTAGAAAAGTTAAGCCAGGCTGTATATGGAGAGAATAAAAAAAATTTGCAGGCTAGATGGTTGAAATTTTACGATTGGTGTAAAAATAAATGAATGTCTCAAAATATGAATATGAATTTATTAAAGATAAAGATTTCTAATTGAGATATTAATAACACAATTTAAAAAACTAATGATGTTTGATTTCTCTATTAAGAGATGTAGTAGTTGTTGTAGATGTTAAGTTGTTGGTTATGTATAGTGTCTGATATATTTGTAAAAAAAAATAATAAAAATTTTCTCAAAAAAAAAAAAGTCTCTCTGTGAGCTTGGTATCTCTAACTCTGTGCAAGAACATCTGCAGCTAAGTATGTGCCACCATCAAAGTGCCTCTAGACTGTTCAACTTTTATTTTCCCTTACAAGCAAATATACTCCAACCCACTTCAGAGGAATCTGAGAAACTCTTTTTGTACATATACTGTGGATATTCTTATCTCTGGGTTTTCGGGTGAAGCTTTGGAATACTGGCCACATTTAAGTACTCTGTGGGCACTTAAATGTGGCCAGTATTCCAAAGCATCACCTCAAATGTGTCCAAATACCACTTGTGCCAACAATACACAATTGAAAGAAGTTCAATATTGCTCGGATAAATGCTACAAATGTAATCTAAGGGGTTTTCATTTATTGGGTACAGAACAAGCTCTCTGCCAGCAGGAAAGATGGGGGGATTTTGCTAGAACCCCCCTCCTCACTACTGCCCTTCAAGCTGGGGTATATTTTGTTTATGCATGCAACATGCAACAGCCCCCCCCCCCCAAACAGAATGAAGGAGGCTCCTGGGAGAAGTGCTTGGAAAGGAAGATCTGGTATGGCAGCTCCCTCCGTAAGTCCCCCCCCCCCCGACAGGATCCAACATCCCTGACTCATATGCAATCTGAGGTACAAGTTCATTGCTAATATTAACTGAACCCATCTTTTGCAGCAGAAACAATAGATGCAACTGATTACTTCTATTTGGTTTTTATTTCGAACCAATAGTGTTGGCATTCATAGGCCGTTTTCACAAAATTTCAAATAGTGCACTCAATGCACTTCAGCAATTGTTTGCCACTGGAAAATCCAGTTGCAAAGAATTACTAAAGTCAAGTCAAGTCAGCCTTTATCGGCATATATCAGTAGATCAAAGTCATTATAAAATATACAAGCAGGACACTGCACTGCAAATACTTTTTCTTGGTGCACCAGCATGGTGGATTGAAGGAACTTAGCCACTTTCTCAGTTACTTCAACATAGGAATCATTCAAAAGTTTGTAAACTTTGTGGGAATCTGAAAAACTCATCATGTTGGCCAATCTAGAGTTTAGATATCTAAAGCGTATATTTACATAAAAGTGACAGTGCAACAAAACATGTAAGATCATCTCAACACATCTAGATTTACAAGGGCAATGTCTAGCCACATATACTGTCTTATTGAAACTGTAATATAGAATGGCAGATGGCATGGCACTGCATCTGGCTAAAGAGAAAGCTCTGTACTAAAGTGCATTCAAAGTGCATAACTCAACATGTGTGAAAGTAGCCCTCATGGATAGTTTTCTGTAACACCAAGCAAAAACAGATTCTTTCAGAACTCACTCTGGATCCAAAACATAACAACAGAACTTTGTTTTCCCTTTTATATGAAAGAAGAGAACACACCTGATAAAAGTGTGGCCAGAATGTGCTGATAGCAAGTTCTGCCTTTACCCAACCTTCTGTAACAATCCCCGAGACATTCCAGATAGGGTTGCCCTGAGGTCCACCATTCACCTTCACATAAACGTTCAATGATCCAGGGCTGGAGCGGTCTCGGCTAGAGAGATAGTAGTGGAAGTCTATGCAGTGGGTATCGTTTTCCTTCAGGGTTGGTAAAAGCAAGTGAGCTTTTTGCCCAGATGCCCTCCCAGAGCTGTTCACCATCATGAAGGAGCCTGGAGAAAAGAGGGGGAACAAGAGGGGAGGACAAGAGTGAAAAGAAGTCAGTGGTTACTCTCTCTTCCCAAGCCTCTCCCAAAAAAAGCTGGACTATAATGAAGAGTCAATAATTCTCAACAACCTGCATGCAAGTCAGAAATCAAAACAGGTATTCATCACAAAGAACTCAAGCCTGTTATTTTCTTCTGGCACTTGTTTGAATGAGACAAGACATCAAAATTATAGGAGTTACAAATAAATTTTCACCCACCGCCTCCACCATAGTTATTTATTACTATTTTCAGTTTTTCTTCTCTAAATTTCACGTAAAGAGTGACAGTAAAATATTCACACCAAGCATGAAAAGCATACATATTTCTTGTTTGTTGTACTAACCTCTCATCCTATGGTCAGGGTCTCATTGCATGCATATTTACATCTCATGATGCTGGCTACCTTTATAGCATTTCCAGATCAATGGGCTACACTGTTGAGTTAGTGCTGGGCAAGTCTATTTGCCCACACAGGAGTGAACTTCCTTCAGTGGATTGCAGCCATGGCAGCAAAACCAAACAACCAGTACTACTAGGCAAAGGAGATGTGAGGAGAATTTCAAGTCTTATCCACAGGTGCCGGGAGCTGAGATAGTGGAACAGGATGCTGCCATCAACACTGTGCAAGGGCACAGCTGCTGATTCATTAGCAGCCCCTGCTGATATTGGCAGTTCCATCACCATCTTCCTAGTGCCTACAACTAAAGCCAGGAATCTCATCCCAAGATCACATCGTAATGAGGCCATCTGGTAGACTTATGTACCAACCACCACTGCAGCAGCTCTCTCTTAGTACTGCAGGGACAGCACATCTGCTGTGCATGCCCTAGCTGAAACTGGGAAAGCAGACAGAACATTCCTTGAAGATACCAGAAGTTCCATCCAAAACTAGCAAACCTAAGACTACCAAGGATAATGCACATGCACTAGCATCTCTCCACCATTAGTACAGAATTCATTAATCTAGCTTCACAGGCATTGACAGTATAACTGTAGCATACCATATAACCTTGGTTTTGGACAGTACTTCAGAGCAAGAGAGTTAACTATGCAATATCTGAGGCTCTGGCTAATGAAAACATTTTTCCAACATAACACAGGTGTGGAGTTTGTAACACTGGCATATCATACACAAGTTATCTGTGCTGTAGAACATAGCCAACTTCCCTATTGACTACAGCTACTTCACATTCCTGAGGAGCACTAGGGTGAATTCTATGTTCATTTATCATTTTCTTGGAGAAACAGAATTTAGTGAAATGTTCAAAGGAGGGGGAAGAAGAAATGGTCTAGTGGCCCCACAAATTTATATCTTAAAGCCCTAAGGCTAGTAAAGACTAACACAACAGGTTTTACCTATGTTTGGCTGAGATGATACACACAATTAGACCCAACAAAAGCACAAGTGCCGGGTGGATTTAAAGGGAGTGATCAGAACAACAACATCTGGGAAGCGCCCTCTAGCCATTGGCAACCCATTTTGCTCCACTGCAGAAGCGGAGTTAAAAGAAACCAGGAAAAATCCGGTAGTGAACAGGTTGCGACGGGCCACAGGCGGACTCCCCCCTGTCTGATAGCTCCAGCGTGCTCTCATGGTGTCGAGATGGTCTGATCAGGACATCCTGACTCCATGCCATTCTTGTTTTTTCCCCTTCGCAGTATGTGCATCATCGCAAACTCCATAGGGAGCTCTCAGTGTGGAGGTGCAATTCATCGATCCCTCATTTAAGCACATGGGGGGGAACAGGACAAAAAAACCCGACTCACCCACAGTTGCGTCTGATCACACACTGACGGACTGCGCCCGCAGCTTCAAAGGGAGGTGTGATCGTGCAACTGTGGGAAAAATTCCTCTGGAGGAAATAGCTTTGTCCCCCTCCCCATTTTTTCTGGCACATGTGACCGCAACCTTTGAAATATTCACATGCACCCTTTTTTTAAAAAATCCCTCTCTCCCTCCAAGGATCAAGGTGTGGATTATATTTTCCTCTCCTCTTCCATTTTATCCTCACAACAACTCTGTGAAGGAAGTTAGTGTGTGTGTGAGTGTGTGTGTGTGTGTGTGAGAGAGAGAGAGAGAGAGAGAGAATATGATTGGCACAAGGTCACCTACTAAGCTTCACAGCTGAGAGATTTTTTAGACAGGCTTTCTCCAGTCATATTCAGACCCTTTAATCCTTACACTCCAGTCGGAAATCTCATCATGAGGAAGTGATCCATGCCACTGTATGCATCAATGAGTCATAAAAAAGAAACACAAGCTATTGTGGAGGAAGCCAAAACAGTGAACTTTGAGGAAAACATTTATAGTTGTCCTCTTATGGCTGCAGTAACATGACAAAACAATCCTTCTAGTAATAAAAAAGAGAATTATTAATTTAATTCTCTTTAAAGGAAATGCTGTGTGTGTATACACACATGCCTTCAGGAAATCCAGATAAAGTAATGAGAGAGTGGGAGGTGGGGTTTAGAAGGAAGAATATCCATTTTAGTAGTCAGGCATAGTAATTTTTAATCAAATGCCGCCCTCTTGACATTCTCAGTTCCGATGCTGCTGCCAAGTCATGCTACAAATGTATTTCTCTGCTGGCTCTCTCTTGCTGTTCACAGAAGACTGACTTTGGAAAGGCATGCCTCACTTCTAACCTATTGAAGTTTGTTCTTCTTTTGTAAGCCATGTTGCAGCAGTGTGACAGACACTCAGAGGAGCCAGATTAATGTTTTGATCAATTCTGCTCAGTGAGCAGCCATATGTACTATGGTAAGAGAGACAGAAACAGCATTTGGCCACATAAAATTTTCTTCCAGAGCACAATAAAAAAAACACAAAAAATATCTGTTTGTATATGTTTGTGTGTTTGTATACACACACACACGCCTTTCCCATTATTTTCAAATGGGACGTGGGATGTGCAGAGATATTTGGTAACTGAACAAATGAAGGATGAGAATTGAACAGAATTCTGCATGCCCTGAGAGTCTTCCAAGGTAAGCAAGAAATTTACAGGGCCCCTTAAGTAAACTGCTGGCCTCTGCTTGAAACCACAGCTGGCTGGTTATAGACAAGGACTACTCTTATGCCAGCAGACAGCAGCAGGCAGGAAGTAATACAGATTCTATCAGTACAACATTGCATTCAATGGAATGCACGCTCAAAGCATTCCATTAAAAGCATATCATTCCATTAAAAGCAGCAGAAATCAGATGCATGTTTGGATATGCATCCAATTTGCCTCAGTAAAAACTGTAATTTTAAAAACTTTTTTGTGACTGTGTCAGATGTCAACCCACTGAACAATTTTAGCCTCTACTAAACAAACAGTGTCAATTATATTTAATCACCCATGCACATAATCTCAATTTTTTTTTTGTTAATACACTGCAGAATTCATGCTGGGTCCTGAACTTTGCCATTCATTTTTCTCCCCACCTCAGCCTATTTCTTTTTTTTCTTTTTTAAAGTTTGCTTTCAATAAATAAGTTATTAGCAGTGTAATTTTATGTATAACTACCTCCAGTCTAACCCACTGAAATCAACAGGGTTAGACGGAAGTAATTCAGTACAGGACTACACTGTAAAACCATTTGTTTCACTTATCCATTTGTTGTGTTGTTATTGTTGCTTCTATTGGTTTCAGATGGGACACACATTTTACTCTTGTAACCTGTTCTTGCCCACCGAATGTAGATAATATTGTCAGAGACTGTGCCCCCACCCAATGGGTGCGTTCAGACGGCGTGCTGGAGCCGGCTCAAAACGCCCTGCTCCGGACCATCACGATCATACTCACCCCACTTCGAAGCGCATTCAAGCGGCTCCCCGGCGTCTACACTACTGACGCATGGGAGCATGTGTCAGTTTGTTTGTTTTGCCACTTGCGCATGCGCATAAGCAGTCATAAGGAGCTACAATCTTGTGCATGTGCAAAGGAGGCAAGCAAAGCCTGTCAAGTTATATAAGCACCGTGACTTCCCTGCCATGAAACAACACGTCCCTTTAAACTTTCTCCCTGAAACCAGCCTCCTTGGGATCCCAAACGCAGAAGCAGTGGCCATTTAAAAAATATTTTTTCAACGAGGGGGTGGATGAGTGCCCATGTGCATACCACCAAGGCAAAAATAAAAATGGCGGGCAAAAAGTGGAAGCCAGAGGCTTCCGTGGTTTTTTTTAAAAAAACTCAGAAGTGGCTCCACGACGGCTCCGCGATCACACAGCAGACAATGAGGCTTGAACCGGGAGAGCACAGGAAACACCACCTCGGGACCTGGTATCAGAAATTTTACACTTCGCTCTAGAATCTGCTCCGGTAAGTGACGGCTGGGGACGGGAGGCAGCTGTGGCTGTCTGATCACGCACATTTGATCTGGTTCAAAGCGTTTTGGAAGCCGGATCAAGCCAGATCAAATGGCATGTCTGAATGCACTCAATGGATCCTCCCTGCCAAATCACAAACACAAACTTGGAAAACTTTCCACTTAGGAGTCAAACTAGATGAGATGGACATCCTTGGGGACACCCCACCATTTTAAAGCAGTGAGTTCCCACTTGGGAACTCCTTTTAACTGTGTTGAAGGGCCTGATTCTGGTCAGGACCACCACAGCATGGGGGTAGGAGGGCTCCTGCCTTCCCCCCCCATGCTATTTTCCAAAGTGAATTGATGCCAGGGGTGTCTGAACAAATAATTATCTTCCCCCAGTGCCATTTAAAGTCAGAAAAATTGTGTTCGAGGAAGGCAGGCACCCCTCCTTCCCCCCGCGCTGCAGTGGTCCTAAGAGGGGCCCAAGTATACAGTTAAAAGGAGCTCCCCAGTGAAAGCTCAGTTTCAAAATGGCTGTGCATCCTTGGTGAGGACCATATTGTCTAATCTGGCCCTTAATGTGTGTATTGATTATCAACAGATTAAATATTTGGTGCTTATAATAAACAAAGTATGCCATTACATTTAAATCTATATGCATATTATAAAATCTCATCAAAGTTAACATTTTGAGGGGGGAAAGGACATTATTTCCCTTAAATAAGAGATCACTTACAAATGACAAACTATACCTTATCTTTCACACATCAGTTTGGCAATCAAAAACCTAGAAAATACCCCAGCAGAGAAACACAACAGAATTTGTGTGTGTGTGTGTGTGTGTGTGTGTGTGTGTGTGATTAACTCTCACTGGTACTATAGAAAGTAAAAAAAAAATTAAAAAAATTACCAACTGTCAGTTTCAGCTGCCTGCCATTTTTACTACTAGAATGAAAAGCCTCTATTGTTTCACATTGAAATATAAAGTATTTGTGAACTGCATACACATGAGAAGGAATAGAATATACATGTTATTATTTTCATAAAACTTGGCACACTTGGTGGATTTGTGTTACTCAATGAGGTGCCTTCAATTATAACTCAACTCATTAAGGCTATGGATTTACAATGCACTTAGTAGAAAATGTCATTTGCTCATCGCCAAAGGTTACACACAAAATTTTAGTTGGCTTTGATCCAAGACAGGGCTCTTTACATATTACAGAATATACAGATTGGGTCTGGGGTCCCGAGTTGGTGTCCTGAGTAACAGCCAGATGAAACTTGCAGGTTTTCTTCAATTTCCATGTGCATTTGGTACCCAATTCAGATTGTGACTGTGGCACATGCAGAGAAGGAGCTTCAGCATCCTCCCCTGCACCATTCCCCAACCTGAAATCACCCTACGGGTGCTATTTGGGGAAACCATTAGCCTTATCCAGGTTTACTACCAATATCCAGTCATTTAATGTCTGCTGCCATTGATCCACTTTTTTTCTTCTTTTTGTATTTCCCATCCACATGCGTTGCCTGTTCCAAAGAAAGAGTAAACAAAATAGCTAGTGGGGAGAAAAAAAGACTAATTTTGAGTTGGTGAACATGATGACACATGGAGAGCTTCCCCCCCCCCCCGAACTTTGAGGTGGAGCAAGGACATACTAGGGGATGAAACTATAGTTAAATATGAAGAAGAGAAGTAGTGGGCAAAGGATGACACTGTCCTACTCCATTCTGAAAAGATCCAGAACTATTCTACTTAAAAAGTTTGGGAGACATCTCTAGTCTAAATTCAGACTTCACAGTATGTGCAAAAAATGCAGTCATTGGGCCATAGAGAATAGCTGGAAGCAAACTTGAAAGAATATGTCTCCAATATTGTTAAAGTAAGTGGTTCTTTTCTATGGCCCACCCATGAACTGACATCACAAAACTTATTATTAGTTCTTTATGCCACCAACTGTGCAGCTGCAAAACAAACAAACAAACAAACAAAAAACCAAACCACCAGACAACGTATCCACTGTAGACCATTCAAATGATCCTTCCTACTGTGAAGGGACAAAGCCGGAGAAAAATGCTCTATTTATAAGTGCTCTATGCTTGGAAAGTAGGTCATTTGAATGACCGGACCATGACCCTGGGATGATAAAGAAGATCTAGTGGCATTCACTGACTGCCAGACAAAGTGACCTGCAAGTCGCACCTACAGAAATTAATGAATTTCATCTACCAAATCAAAATCAAGCCATGACAGACACTATAGCAGAAGGGGCTACTAGGCAGCCACAAGGCTATTGAGAATGGTGTTAGTCTTAAACTGAATGTTAACAATGAGGCAATGCAACAAAAAGAAAATACTCATGCATAAACAAGGCTTTTCATTAAGGTCAGTTCAGCTGGCAATAGCATTAGCGTTAAAGTTTGTATGTATATCTTTGTATGTATTTATGGCTGAGGACAGACTGGTGTTTGGGCCCGCATTACCTCCGCTTTGCAAGCAGAGGAGGCGGGCCCGTACACACAGCCGTAGCTGCCCGGCGGAGGCAGCCCGGACTTATCCCATTCCGCGGCGCGTTCCTCCCACAGCAGCCGGGCACCACTTAAAACTGGTGTCCCGGCAGCTGGGCGCACGTTCCTCCCGCTTCTGGCGGGTGTGAACGCGCATTGAAGTGCAGAGCCGCGCGTTGTCCCCCTGCCGCCGCCAGAAGCCGTCCGCAGTGTGGACACTGCAGGCGGCCTCCTTGTGCCATAGTGCGAACAGCGCACTCTGGGGAAGTTCACACGGCTTGCTCTGCCTCCGCATCTGTGGCACGGCGGAGCTCCAATCCGTCCTCAGCCTATATCTTTGTATGTGCACAGAGCAAGTGTCATAGCTCAGTGGTAGAGCATATTCTAAGAATGCAAAAGGTCACAGGTTCAATCCCCAGCATCTCTGGTTAAAGATTCTGGCAGAAAGTGATGTGAAAGACCTCAGTCTGAGACTCTGAAGAGCTGTTGCCAGTCTGAGTAGACAATGCTGACTTTGGTGGACCAAGGGTCTGATTCAGTATAAGGCTGCTTCATGTGTTCATAGCATCTCATTTAAATTGGGCTGCCATCCATGCAAAGCAGCTTTCAGGCTCTGGACATGTGGAAATGACCACCCTTCTTTCAACTGAATGAGGAAAGGAAAGGAACAAGAGAATAGCCCTTAAATATACTCCCCTCTCATCTTTCCAACACTGCTACTTTTCTGGAACACTGGCCCTCTTATAGCACAGAAGTCCCTAATGTTTTTAAGCTTCTGGACACCTTTGGAATTCTGACACAGGATGGTGGACACAACCACAAAATAGCTGCCACAGGAGATTTTGTGTACTGCATTCACGGCATAGATGAGACAGATAACAACATAGCTATCACTCGTTTATTGGTACACAAAGAGTAATGGCATACTGGCCGCGAGGGGTCAACTATATACAGTAGCCTCGACTTCTCCTGGCCCAATCCCCGGGCCAGAATTTCCTGCCAGAGATCTTATTGGCGGGCTATATGCTGCTGCCGCCTTGCGGCTGTCAGCGGACATAACACCCCTTCCCCCATAGTTTAGGTTTTTTCCCCTAGGTCACATAGTCTTGCAAATACCCTGGGGGCCTGTGCTCTCTCAGTGATTGCCGCAGTGTGGGCGCGGCTGTCCCCCCCATGTTCTTGTCTGGCACCCCTGTCGGATTTCTCTCCGGCAGGGATGGGTGTTCCTCCGCGTGTGCGGGGCTGGTTGCCAGCATCCCTGCAGGCTGATCTCCAGCTGGTAACTGAAAGGGCTCTGGCTCCTTGTCTGGCACTCCTGCCCCTGGGTTAACGGCCCTGGGTTCTTGAGCTGGGCTGCCCTCGGTGAGGGGAAGTACTCGCCTCCTCAGTTGGTCAATGTGTCTGCGCAGGATCTGTCCATCTTCCGTCGTGACCTCGTAGGAGACCAGCCCCGTGGGCCAAATGATTCTCCCGGCAAGCCAGGTGGCACCCCTGCCAAAATTACGGGCGTACATGGGGTCTTCCAGAAAGAACCCCCGGGGAGCTTCCCTCCGCTTTACGTGGGTGCGTGCCTCAGGGGCACTGTCTGGGTGCAACCTGTCTAATACGGTGGCTGGCCTCCTGCCCATCAGCAGCTCTGCTGGGCAGCGGCCACTGGTCTGGTTCGGTGTGGTGTGCTGAGCCAGAAGAAACTGAGCTATGTGGGCTTCCCAGTCGCCCTCCGCGAGCCTCATCAGAGCATCCTTCGTGGTCCTCACCATTTGCTCGGCCTGTCCGTTTGTCACAGGGTGGAACGGGGCGGACCGGGTGTGCCTGATCAAGTTCCCTCGCAGAAACTCCTGGAATTCCTCCGACGTGCAGGCCGCCCCATTGTTTGAGATGATGGCATCCAGCAGGCCGTGCATCGCAAAGATCCGGCAGAGTGCCCGGATCGCAGCCTTGGACGATGTCATGGATACGGGGCTGACCTCCAGCCATTTAGAGTAGGAGTCCACTGTCGCAAGAAAAATCAGATTGTGAAAGGGGCCAGCAAAGTCAATGTGGTGTCTCGACCATGGCTTGTGGGTGGACTCCCATGCTTGGGTGGGTGCTGCCGGGGCAAGGGGTCTGGACTCCTGGCACTGGCAGCAGCGCTTGACTCATGCTTCAATCTCTCCGTCTATGCCCAGCCACCACACGTAACTGCGTGCGAGAGCCTTCATTCGCACGACCCCTGGATGTGCCTCGTGCAAGGCTTTTAGGATGCCCTGCTGCAGAGGGCTGGGGACTACCACCCTGTCTCCCCACAACAGGCACCCCTTGTGGGCAGAGAGTTCCTCTTGGTGAGCCGAGTAGAGGGTAAACTCTGGGCCCGCCGCCTCCACGGGCCACCCCCTCTGTACCCAGCCCAGAACTCAGGAAAGAACAAGATCCCGGGCCGTGCAATGTGCAACGTCAGCCACCTGGAGGGGCCCGTCAGGGAGGTCCTCCACCCAGAGGACATGGTGCACCGGGGCCGGGTCCTCGTCCACTATGGGCAGAGGAAGACGGCTCAATGCGTCTGCATGGCCCATGGCCTTGCCCGAGCGGTGCTGCAGGGTGTAGTCATATCCTGACAGGAAGATGGACCAGCGGAGGACCCGCAGGGAGAGCACCTGAGGCGTTTGGCGATCTGCCACAAAGATCCCCAGGAGCGGCCTATGGTCCGTTGCTATTGTGAAGTGGCGACCATAGAGGATGTCGTGGAAATTCTTCATGCCGGCCACAATCGCCAAACCCTCCCTGTCGATTTGCGCATAGTTGCGTTCCGTGGAAGACAGGGTTTGTGAGTAGTAATCCACTGGAACCTCGCGGCCATCTGGGAGCAGATGTGCGAGGACGGCGCCCACCCTGTATGGGAAAGCGTCATAGGCAAGCACCACGGGCAAAGTCTTGTCGAAGTGCACAAGCACCTTGTTAGAAATCAGGAGCGCCTTCACCCCCTTGAAGGCCGCGACCTGTTGCAGGCCTCACGTCCAGGGGGCCTGCTTGTTGAGCAGCTGATGCAGGGTTCAGCTACTGCCGCCTAGTGGGGGAGGAAGGCATGGTAAAAGTTCAAGATGCCTCAGAACGCCTGAAGCGCTGCCTTGGATGTCAGCGGCAGCGCCTCAACGATGGCCTTAATTTTGTCCCTTGCCGGGTGCAACCCATCCGCATCAGCCGTGAAGCCCAAGAACTTGACAGACGGGACCCCGAGGAGGCACTTTTCCCGCTTCACCTTGAGGCCCGCCTCAGCAAACCGGTGCAACACTGCGTGCAGACGGGAAGCGAAGTCATCTGCCATGGCTGCGGCGATCAGCACATCATCAAAGAACAGGGTGACCCTGGGGATCCCTTTAAGGAGAGAGTCCATTAGGTTCTGAAACAGGCCCGGTGCAACCTTCACCCCAAACTGTAGTTGCTTCACCTTAAAGGCCCCCCTGTGCGTGACAATGGTTTGAGTAGCAGCAATCGCCTCGTCTATGGGGAGCTGCTGGTAGGCTTGTGCGAGATCTAGTTTTCTGAAGATCCATGCCCCCGCCAGAGTGGCCAGGACGTGGCTCACCACCGGGACCGGATATGCGTATTCTTGCAGTGCCTTGTTCAATGTGTATTTGTAGTCCACGCAGATGCGGATCTCCCCATTCGGTTTCATTGGCGTCACAATGGGAATCTCCCAGTGGGTGTGGTACACGGGCTCCAGAATCCCTTGGGCCACCAGGCGGTACAGTTCCGCTTCGGTTTTAGGGCGCAGGGCTACTGGAACCTTCCTGGCTCGCATGCGAATGGGTGCAATCAGTGGGTCGAGTTACAATGAGACTGGGGGGCCCATGTAACATCCCAAAGTCCCCTCAAAAATGGATGAGAATTGGCTGCACACATCGCCAAAGTCCCGCACGCAGCTCTTAATCCCCGCAACCGGGAACTCCAACGGCTCAAACCACGAGCAGTCCAGCAAACTGCTCAAGTTGCCAGTGACTACTATGAGGTCCAGGCGGCCGTTAAAGTCTTTGTGTTGGACTTGGAAGCTGCCAATGCCCTTGACAGGCACCCGATTGCGCTGGAAATCCGTGAGGGTGACCGGGGACTTTCACAGGCGCCCCCCCCTGGACACAGCCTTTCCAGGGTCTCTTCCGAAATTGACCCTTGGACACTTACCGTGAGGGGTCCTTCTCCATCTGAGGAAAGGAGGACATCTGTGGGTACTTCCCACTGTCCAATCAGGGAGGCAGGAACTAAACTTTCTTCTCCTTCCTGTCTGGCATGTGGGACGTCCCTCAGTTCGGGAACTCCGCACAGCAGTAGAGCATTAATTCCTTATTTAACTAGAACTTGAAAAAATGACGGCCAAGTGGCCTAACAGAGTGAACATGAGTAAAAACTGTGTAAACATACAGAGAAGAAGAGAGAAAGGGCTGCAGCATTAGTAGGATCATAGAAAAAACTAAGGTAAGAGCAAAGATGATGATGATGGGAGGGCGAGATGTCCTCCTTTCCTCAGATGGAGAAGGACCCCTCACGGTAAGTGTCCAAGGGTCATTCTCCCACTGAGGCGGAGGACATCTGTGGGTGCTCCCATAGCAGTACCTATATTCTGGGTGGGACATCATCTTCGTCTTGCAGAACGTGCTGCAGCACTCTGCGACCGAATGCAGCATCGGCTGAGGAATACTGGTTCAACTTGTAGTGTCTCACGAAGGTAGACAGTGATGACCAGGTGGCTGCCCTACAGACCTCGTCCGCTGAGGCATTGTTGAGAAAAGCTGCATTAGTCGCTGAACTGCGAACAGAGTGCGCCGTAATACCCTGTGGGACAGTCAAGCCCCGAGTTTTGTAGGATTCTGCGATGCATCGCTTGATGTTTGAACTAATGGTTGCGACTGACATCTTATAGCCCATATTGGGGTTAGAAATATTAATGAAGAGAGATTCCGAGTGTCTGATGGATTCAGTGCGTATGAGGTATGCTTTAAGTGCCCTGCGTACGTCAAGAGTATGCCAAGTTTTCTCTTTAGGATGTTTAGGAGATGGGCAAAACGAAGGGAGGTAAATCTCCTGCGTTCTATGAAATCTGGAGCATACCTTCGGTAAGAACGACGGATCTGTTCGTAGAACCACCTTATCCTTGTGGAAGATACAAAGGTCTGAACGGATTGAAAGTGCGCCTAACTCCGATACTCTCCTTGCTGAGGTGACGGCCACGAGGAATATGATTTTCATGCTCACCCAGCGTAGGTGAGCGTCCCTAATCGGTTCGAATGGTGGACCGGTCAGGGCAGAAAGGACAGTGTGTAGCTTCCATGTTGGGAATCTATGAATGACAGGCGGACACTTGAGAGTTGCGCCCTTCAGGAAGCGACGAATGTCAGGATGTTCTGATAGCTGCGTTCCGTCCATGGAAGGAATTACAGTGGATAGGGCTGATACCTGCTTCCTTAGTGTGGCTGCCTTGAGCCCCAGGCGTAGACCTTCTTGTAAGAAGGCGAGAATCACCTCCAGATTAGGATTCAGGACGTCGACTTCCTTTCTCCTTCCCCATCTTACGAAGGCTTTCCAGGCTGTGTTGTAAAGTCTGACCGTGGATTGTTTTCTGGATGCGAGGATGGTATCTACGACTTCTGGAGAGTATCCCCTTGTTAGGAAGGAGCTCCGCTCAATTTCCACACGGTTAAGCAAAGCCACTCTGGGTGTGGGTGATGGATCGGCCCCTGTTGCAACATGTCCAGGGGAGATGGTAGCGTGAGGGGAGTCGATGTGGACATCTGGATGATCGTCGAAAACCATGGCCGCCTCGGCCACCGTGGTGCCACCAATATGACTTCCGCACTCTGGTCTCTGATCCTTCGTAGCAGTTTGGGGATGACCGGAATCAGGGGAAAGGCATAAAGCAGGCCCTCCGGCCAGATGTGAGTCAGTACATCCTTCCCTTCTGCTCGAGGATGGAAGAAATGAGTCAGGAATCTCTGCACTTGGTGATTGATTGAACTGGCAAACAGATCTAGGACTGGAGTGCCGAAGTGGTGAACTATCTTTTTGAATATGTCCTTGTTCAGCGACCATTCCCCTGGATGTATGATCTCTCTGCTCAACCAATCCGCTTGGGTGTTGGCTGAGCCCTTGATATGTTCGGCCCGGATGGAAGCCAGATTAAGTTCCGCCCAGGTTAAGAGTAGAACCGCTTCCCTGTGAAGTTTCGGGGACTTGGAACCGCCTTGTTTGTTTATATAGGCTTTGGCGGAGATGTTGTCTGTCCGAACTAAGAGATGGCACTGTCGTAGTCTGACTTGGAAGTGTAATATAGCCAGCCGAATGGCCCTCAGCTCCAAGATGTTGATGGGAAGACGAGATTCCTGTTCCGTCCATACCCCTTGAACGGGATGGTTGTTCAGAGACGCTCCCCATCCTTTGAGGCTGGCGTCCGTGAATAATTGGATCTGGTGTTGAATTAGAAAGCACTTGCCTTGGCTTAAGCTGGAAGTGTTGGTCCACCATATCAAGCTGCGTTTGACGTCCCTGGGTACCATGACATTGATGTTCACCTTGTTCATGATGCGTGCCTGGTATGGACGTAAGAAGTTTTGCAGGGTCCTGAGGTGGAGCTGCCCCCATGTGAGTGCCTCTGAATTGGCTACCAGGAAACCTTGCAGCTTGGCGAGCGTCTGGAGTGGAGTGGAGCCGCTTCTGATAACCGAATGTGCCAGATTCCTGGTCTTGTCCTTCTTCTCCTTGGTAAGGAAAAGTGAGCATTTCCGAGTATCTATCACCATGCCAAGGTGTTCTAGTTGTTGCGACGGTATCAGAGAGCATTTGTCTCTGTTGACTAGGAAGCCATGGGTCTGTAGAAAAAGGATAGTGGTCTGAACGTCCTGTAGTGACTTCTCCCACAAGCTGGAGCGAATTAGGAGGTCGTCGAGGTATGGGTGGATATGTACTCCGCGTTCCCGGAGTCTCACGACCAAGTTGACTAGAATCTTGGAGAAAACTCTGGGAGCCGAGGAGAGGCCAAATGGTAGGGCTCTGAACTGGAGGTGACAGTCTTCCACACAGAACCTCAGATAGTGACGATGTGCCGGCAATATCGGTACATGGAGGTACGCTTCTGTCAAGTTGATAGACGTCAGGAACTCTCGTGGTTGGATGGAATCTGAGATTGAGCGGAGGGTCTCCATCCTGAAGTGGCGCAACTTGACAAAGCGATTGAGAAATTTCAGGTCCAGGATGGCTCGCCAGTCCTTGTTCTTCTTTGGGACAGTAAAGAATATGGAATAGACCCTGTGACCCTGTTGTTGTTTGGGTACGGGTTCTACGGCTCGAATGTCTTTGAGGTGTTGAAGCGCTCTTCAGGTGATTTGTCTTCTCTGAGTGTTTTTGCGAAGAGGTGATGTGAGAAAACGCTCTGGTGGGGTAGTCTTGAATTCGATGGAGTAACCTAATGAAACGACTTCTAAGGACCAGGCGTCTGCTTGTAGATCTCTCCAAGCCTCTGAGAAAAGAAGACGCCCCCCCACTGGAGCGGACATCAAGTCACGCCTTTGAAGACTTGTCATCCGTGTCATTGCGGTTGGATCGAAAGGGGGCAGACCTGTTGTTCCTGGGAACGAAGTAGCCCTTCTTGGCGGATTGTCTAGGCTGACCCCATGACCTCTTCGGTTCCTGACAGGCCCTGGACAGAATATGTTGGGCACGAAAGGGCTGAGGGTTAGAATAGCGTCTATCCGATCGTCTAAGAGTCTCTGGCATTGCTTTCTTTTTGTCTCTGGTCTCTACCAGAATTCTGTCCAGAGCACCCCCAAACAGCTTCTCGCCTTGGAAGGGGTAGGACAGGACAATGTTTTTAGAATGAAGATCTGCCGGCCAGGCCCTCAGCCAGAAGAGGCGTCTGGCAACCGTCGCCGATGCCATTGCTCTGGAGGTGAACGTGAGCACGTCCAAGGAAGAGTCAGCCGTGAAGGTGTTAGCTTTTAGGACTCCTGTTTGCCCCTTCAAGAAGACGTTTATTATCTTCTGGGAGGAGTTGTATGACTTTGCGTATCCAGACTATGGATGCTCTGGAAATGATTGATGAAATGGCAGATGCCCACATAGCCAATGCTAGTGCCTCGTGGGTCTTGCGCAAGGCCGCCTCTCCCTTCTTATCAAAGTTGTCCCTAACTGCACTTTGGCCATCCTCCGATAATAGGCCTGAGGATTGTAAGGCCACCACTGGAGAGTCAACGGCTGGAACTTGTAGCATATCATGTACAAAATGAGGCATGGTAGACAGTCTTTTGACCATCTGTGGAAATTGCCTGTTGGCTGTGGGTTTAGCCCATTCAGCTCTAATTTGCCTTTCAAAATACTCTGGTAGGGGGTATACCCTCTGAGATTCTGCATGTTTGGGGAAAAGTTCCTCCATCCCCTGGGTCTTGGACTTTGTTGTTTTGGGTCTGGGGTCCTCCTCCCCAACCGCAGTATCATGGAGTTGAAGTGCAGTCACTGTTTTGGACAACAAGTATTGGTAGTCCTCTATCTTAAAGAGTCTAGTGGCCTGCTCTGGCACACAGACTTCCTCCTCTTCCTCATCTGAGAGGAACTTTTTGTCTTTATCGCCCTCCCTGCCCCCAGCATCCTCATCATGGGGTAACATTTCGTCCCAATGGGCGTCCCTGTTTCTGGCTCTCTGCAAGGGGCGCTTTTGAACTGTCTTGGCTGTCCCGGCTTTCCCCTGGTGACCTGACTTGGGAGCCCTCGAGGGGATGGGGGATGAGGAGGGTTCCGAATCAGAATCGGAGGAGATTTGTCTGGCGAAGTGACAAAGGCTACCCATTTCCTCCCTCACAGCCTGCTTAACCACACTTATGAAATCAAAGGGGACTTGGGGAAGTCCCTGTACGTTACCAGGCTGGAACTGTTGTTGAAGAGGGATTTGCAGGGCTGCAGACTGGAGAGAATGAGCCATGCCAGGGTCTCCCGCCTGGAGATTGGGAACCTCTCGTTGCAGGGTCGCGCCTGGGCTGAGTAGGTCGGCGGCCTGTTTTCCCGCCAAAGCCTCCTGGTGGGAAGCTGCGGTGCTGGGGTATGGCCCGCAGGAGGCCGCCGGTGCTTCTTCCAGCCGGGGTTTCTTCAGCGGCGCTAGGGCCGACGCGTCGCCGCGAGCGCGCGCAAGCTGATTTGGCATGCCGGCTCTGGGTGTCGAAGCTTCCTCCTGCGTCGATACGAGGAGCTGAGTGGCGGCTTCAAGGTCTTCCTCCTCAAAAAAATCGTCCGCTAGCAGCCGACTCATGGCTGTAAACGACGCTCCCCCTCTTTCACTTTTGATGCCGCGGCTCGTCGGTGCGGCGAATGCCGCTTGAGCGGGGAAAGGAGGGGGGGAGGAGTGAAGCGGAGGAGAAAGAAAAAAGGGGGGGTGAGAACAGAAAGAACAGGAAAAGTATTTAGGAAGGAAAAGGATTAAAGAGCTCACTAGACTGAGTTTAGATGGCTAAGCCTGCTAAAGGACTGCTCTCCCTGTAAAGGCAGGAACAGAACTGAGGGACGTCCCACATGCCAGACAGGAAGGAGAAGAAAGTTTAGTTCCTGCCTCCCTGATTGGACGGTGGGAAGTACCCACAGATGTCCTCCGCCTCAGTGGGAGAATATGGAGAATGCCGCCTCCGAGTCTACCTCCATGGTGCAGGGGGACCCCTCTATTTGCACAGTCACTTGGAATTTAGGGGCGGAAGGGAGGCCAGAGAGTTTCAGTACCTGTTCTGCCGCCAGAAGATAGAGGTCCTCTGTGTCTGCCTCCTCCTGCTCCTGGTGAGCCCGGACGGTCCGACGGCGAGCGGCCCGGCTCTGTGGAGCAGGCCCATGCAAGCCTTTCGCCCGGCAGACCCTCACGATGTGGATCGAGCGCCCACAGCTCCTGCAGATCACCTGTTGTGGGGGGGGGCTGCAACCACCCTGTAGCTGGATGAGGAGCCAGCCCCTGCAGGATGCGACCTCTCCCAGGCCATCGCCTTTGCTAGAGCGGAGGTGAGAGTGCATACCTCGTCCTCCATTATGTGATGCCGCAGCTTCTCGTCTCGCAGGCCATACACGAGCTGGTTCCTCAGAGCTTTATCCAGGAACGCTCCGAATTCACACTCCGCCGCACACCGCCAGAGCTCAGCCAACTATGTAGCCGCAGACTCTCGGGGCTGTTGCATCCTTTGTTGAAAGGCTATGTGCCTGGCGATCTCTGAGGGCCGCGGGTTGAAGTGATCTTGCAGCGCTTTGATGACCTGATCGTAAGTCGCATCCTGGAGCCTCGTAGGTGCCAAGAGGTGTTTCGCAAGCTCAACTGTCTTGGTGCCGCATGATCCGATGAGCAGCCCCTTCTTACGCTCATCCTCAGTCACTTGTTGGTAGACCAGGATCGATTGTAGCCCTTCGACCCAGGCCTCCCAGTGGTGGGGCTTTGCGGGATCGAAGGGCGGAACGACTCCTGAGGCGGTCGCCATTGGCGCGCTGCACGGCAGGGAAGCATCTCCTCTAGTGTCTTGGTTGCCCTCAGTGGGGGCAGCGACAGCGGACATCTGCTTCCTCCGCAGCTGCCACAGGCTCGCTCAACGGAATCCCACCTTCATCGCCACTTTTGTGTACTGCGTTCACGGCATAGATGAGACAGACAATGACATAGCTATCACTAGTTTATTGGTACACAAAGAGTAATGGCGTACTGGCCGCGAGAAGCCAACTATATACAGTAGCCTCGACTTCTCCCAGCCCTACCCCCGGGCCAGAATTTCCCGCCAGAGATCTTATTGGTGGGCTATATGCCGCTGCCGCCTTGTGGCTGTCAGCGGACATAACAGGAGGCAAAGCCAACCACAAAATGTCAGGAAACAAAGTTATAAATAAATCTAATAGTGACTACTCAGCATTTCAGGGAAAGGCTCTGTTTAACACATTATTTTAAAATGTTTTCTTCTATATGCACAGCTTACCTCCTGTCACACAGTGAGGATCCTTGGGCTGTGGTGGCAGCTGCTACCAAAGCAATGTTGTTGCTCTCCATCTGCACAGCCAATCAGAAGCCCTGATGGGCAAAAACCCCATCTGGCCTCACCCACTTTTTAAACACTTGATAGGCCTGGGAAAGGTATTTATGATGTGGCACCCATGTTATAGTAAAACACGTTTTCTTTTAGCATTCCGCCGTTCATGTATTTAATGTGATATTTAGTTAATACAGCAGAGCTTGGCCAGTCATAGAAGCATGATACTGAGTGCAGTAAATACATCTCCCAAGAGGTACATTGCAAAAAAGGTAAACTTACATTTATTCAAGTAGATCCATTCCACATTCAGGGTGTAGTCTAAAGAAGAGAAAGAACCCTAATCTAAAGAGTACTTTCCGTATCACAAATGGCCAGCTTGTCCAGCATCATGTGTGTAGGAGTATGAGGGCACTGTCTCTGCAGGAGAGACCTGCAGAGACAAATGTCTCCATGGAAGGCCATGTGCAGTGAGTCAGAGGACAAAGTGAGAGGAGGGATCAGAGAGCAGCTCCCAGGTCAAGATAAAGAGAGGCATCCCATTCAAGGAGATAACATCTATACGTAGCACCCCTCAATATCTGGGCATGTTGTGTCACCCCCAATAGTATTTGCTATTCATATCAGCAGATTTGGAAACTACAGAAAATATAATCCAAAACTGAGAAAGAAGACAGTTGGCATGCTGGGAAAAGCTGAGGTTTCTGTGCTTATTAAAGCAGACACAGGACATGTGGTCTTTAAAGCAGGTTGAATATCAGGTCAGCTTAATTTAATGTGCTTTGATCAACAGGTTAGCATCATTAATAACTTGCTGTTGCTGCCAGTTTCCTGATGGTAAAAAATATGAATGTTATATGCTCAGATCAGTCAGGATTAAGAAAGGAGATAGATACATTTAAAAATTCTACTGAAATGACAGGGAGTATGAAATGGTACTTGCAGAGCTACAGTTATTGAGCATACCACTGAAATCGGGGAATTAAACCATGAAGTGCTCTCTAGATGCCCATAAATTCATTTTCCCCCTCTCCTTGGTGTATAATGATGCCTTGATAAGCCTCCTATTATTGATGCATCTGCAACATATATCCTCTTTTCAGAGCTGAAATGCTACTCAGTAGCAGATGGTGTCTATTGTGTTTACACATCAGCACTTTATGATTGCATTTTCTCACGTCTACAGTAAAAAAGAAAGCCATAATTGAGTTTTTAATGGCTTTGCACATTGTTCATTAAGATTACATGACTATGTTCCTGCAGATGACAGCTGAAGAAATGAGCTATCTAGAAGAACCCCTCGTGACCACCTCAGACAGACTTCAGTCTCGGGCTTTCAGCTCAACCTTTCAGCTGCCACATTTACTTTTTAAGCTAATTTATTGGAGACACCAGCGGGGGGGAGATACACATTTAAGAGCACTGATGCTGAATTATTCAGGCACAAATTTGATTTCCAGCACCTTATTAAGATCAAATGGGTAGAAACCTTCTTAAGGACCCAATTTCAAACTTTTGTACACTTCAGTTCACCTCCCATTCCAGTTGAACATGCATGGGTTCAAAATAAAAAGCTAACTGGCAACATACACCAGAAAAAAATTATGATCAAATAATATTTAAAAAAAACTTATGAAAGGGCTACAGAAACGATATTGTCTTGCATTGAATTGAAATGGGGGGAGGGACAACATGAAGAAAAAAAGATCCGTTCATTTCATTTTTTATTAACAACATAACGGAGAAATGAAAGGTTTGCTCAACTGGAAACAGGAATAAATTACATTAGGAAATATGTCATTTTAGGTGCAGTTGATTTGGAATGATGGCAATATTGAAAGGTGATTCATAAAGGGTTGTAATAGAACCAACTAGTGGTGGATGTAGAATCTGCAAAAGTACTGGGGAACAGGGGAGTTATTTTCAGAAAGTCTTAGGCTGAGTTCAGACTGGCAGTTTGGCCCAATATAGCCATTTTTCTCTAGTGGATTAAGTGGGGCCCTTCACACAGCCACAGCTGCCTCCCGTTCCCCTCCTGCACTCACCCCGTCCTATGCCACTTTGATTTCATGTTTTAAAAGTATCTGGTGAAAGCCAGGGCAAGCCGTGGAGGGTGCATTGATCCCACTCCCCGAAAGTGTGGTTGTGTGCAAAGCCACAATAAAGCAGCGGTGGTAATGTGAACCCAGTGATCCGGCAGGGATGCGCATAACCGCCCAGGCGGACTGTGTGCTTGAGTGCAAAACTACCCGTGGGGAGGCTTCCGGCTTGCGGAGTTAAAGCTCCCAGCCATGGGATCCTGGCCCAATTGCTGCTGTGCCTACGTGCCCATGGGCCTACACGCAGGTCGGCAAAACGGACCAAAGCCATGCGCAACCACAGTAGCGCCGCCAGGGGCTGCCCCACAGTGCAAACGCTCCATTCCGCCTCCTCCCCTTTATGGTTTTGCATCAGCCCACGCAGTGCGACCGGAAAGCCCCGGGACAACTTGGCCTGGGTCTTTTTGCCCCACTTCCCTTGCACTTTATTCTGCCAGTCTGTCCTCAGCCTTAGGATGTGTCCTATAGTGAGTGTCATCTCGATACAGCTTTGTTGCTGGTGGCTCTCATTTACTCAGAAGCTAAATATTACTTTCCCAGTATGGAAATAAAGGAACGCAACACAATTTTTTGACAAGGGGCTTGAAGCAGGCAGTGGCCATTTGATGCCAGATAGTCTCTAGTAATGCCTGGTTCCATTCACAAATTGACAGGAGGGGATGCGGTGCCTATCCCTCTTTGGGGCCCTGTCTCTGTATCATCATGGACTTCCCTTTACTGGTCTTTGAACTAAACAACATATTTCCCTGAGTAGTTAGACAAATATCATATTTGTTGTCTTTTGGCAGGAAAAATGATAGGATGGGTTATTCTTCCCCTAAGATGTTGAGGAATACTTTATTTACTGTACAAAAATAGAAATGTAGGTTCCTACAAATTCTACCCTGTTTTAATGTCTCAAATGTTTTGATGTTCACCACCTTGAGGATCCTATTCAGTTGGAAAGGTGGCTTATAAAGGTTTTAATTAAATAATAAATAATACCCAACGTAGAAGAAGATGAGATTGGATTCATACCCCGCCCTTCAATACTGAAGGGAGTCTCAGAGCGGCTTACAAACTCCTTTTCCTTCTCCTTCCCACAACAGACACCCTGTGAGGTAGGTGGGGCTGAGAGAGCTCTGATAGAAACTGCTATTTTTCAAGAACAGCTGCACCAGAACTATGGCTTGCCCAAGGTCATCCAGCAGGTGCTAGTGGAGGAATGGGGAATCAAACCCAGTTCTCCCAGATTAGAGTCCACGCACTTAACCATTACACCAAACTGGCACCAAAAGTAGTATGCAAGCAGCTGGCAATGTCTTTTTCTTTCCTGCTGCCTAAGAGGTGGTGTGTTGGGTCAAGATAGGTCTTGTCAATGAAAACTAACAACACTGACTATTCATATGTCTGATTTAATGAAGTTAGGGGTGCCGTCCTCCAGGTGGAGCCTGGAGTTCTCCTGGACATCTGTTCTCCAGATGACAGAGATATGTTTCCCTGGAAAAAAATGGCTGCTTTGGAGGGTAGACTCTATGGCACCATAGCCCACTGAGGTCCATACCCTCACCGAACCCTGCCTTTCCCAGGTTTCACCAACTCTCCAAGAATTTCCTAACTTAAAACTGGCAACCCAAACTACAACAGTTCTCCAGACTACAGAATTCAGTTCCCCACTGAGCTCCCTCCCCTCCCCAAGAGCAATCCTTCCTGGGCATCATCCGGAAATCTCCAGCTATTTCCAGAGATGAAATGGGCAGCCCAGATTCTGGTGCATTCTGTCGTTTAATAGGTGGACATTTTTATTATCCACAATCAAGCAGGATGGAACTTGTTCACATATTTGTTTTCTGAGTGAATAATGTATTCCTTAATGAATCCAGAATATTCATATAAAAGCCTACTGTTTCTAGACCTGAACAGATACAATCATTAACAACCCGTAGGGCAGCGAGTGTTTTTAATTACAACTGCTATGGATATGAACAGGTGAATGCTGCTTTGAGATAATCGAATTTCTCTTACAAATCCATGGATGTTTATTTATTTTTAGCATTACATTAAAAAAAATTAAGGCAGTAAATTAACAAGACAATTCCATCAATAAATGATTTTTTTATTTATTAAATTATTTATACTATAATGTGCCTTTCCCTTGCAGCTCAAGGAAGCTTACAATTCTAAGTTAAAACCATGAATGATACAAAGACACCCCATTAACAACCAATTCCCAAAAAAAGGCCTGCAACTTAAACCCCACTAAACACTCCAGCAAATAAACTTCTCTTATAGCACCTCCTATAAACTTATATGGGAGGTATCTCACTCACTTCAGCAGGTGTGTTCCATATGATGGGAGCCATTACTGAAATGTGGGATGAGAGAACAGAAGCAACTAGAGGGCTGGCACAGGGATAGATGAAGAGAGACAGTCATCCTATAGCATATTGGCACTTTCCGGTTCTCCCATTGGCTGTGCTGCATGCTCCATCAGCCACTGGCCCGTCAACCATTACTCAAGAGTACCCACATGCCATTGGCTGGGTGCTGGGTCCACTCCTCTCCCCTGCCCACTGCCAGCTTGGCCATTCTTCCCTGTCTGAATAAACTACCAAAATAGCTGTCTCTCCTGATGAAGAAGCTTCTACTGCTGCTGTTTGGCTCCTCCATGTCTGGCTGGTCACTGAAATGGGTGTTCCCTGCTCAGGAAGAGGCTTCTCCTGCTTCTACTTCCCCTGCTTGACTCCTCCATGGCTGGCTGGCTACTGAGGTTGTTAGCCAAATTGCCTTGATTTCTTAATCAATATTGGGGAATTATGAATATTAATACCTGGCAATAGGCATAAACGGATCACAACTGTGTAAACAGAGGTTGGGCCCCTTCTAGACAAACCAGAGAACAGACAAGGAGACTGATGTAATGATAAAACAGTGTTTCTTTACTAAGAAATTATATCTCATTCAAACAATACAGATGCACACACACACATACAGATTCTAGGAAATTAGAGAGATTAAGAGACATTTGCATGAACAGGAGATTGTTAGTTTCCTGTAGAAGGCATATTTACCTCTCCAGTAGCTTGTGTAGTCCTTCTGGAAAAATTAATGATAGGCTGGGAGAAAGATGGGGGGGGGGGTAGCACATGTGCTGAACCAGCAGCAACATGTGTAGGCCCTTGGCTGTGCAGACCAAGAGTCTTGAAGGTAAGGGAGGGCAGGAGATTATCGAAGCGAGAGAGAGAGCTGGCTGCTGGGAACTTTCTTTTACTGGGGGTGGTCTCTGAGGGCAGGCTTGGCCAGATGCCTGTCCTGAGACCAGCCCTTGCTGGTCCACCCTCTAGCTCTTGTCCAGTAGGAGAAGGGGGTTGGGCAATGTTAGATTCTACCTAGCATGGTCAGAGGAATACCTGGGGCCGGAAGCTGACATAATCCGCTAAGAGCATTGTCTTGTAGATGAGATTAACCTCTCTGGGCAGCCAAACCAGTTTTTAGCTGGTCAAGTCCATTGTTTCACTGGTCAAGGAATGTTGGAGAGGGGGGTTGCAGCCTGCGATGTGTAGAGAACATGTAATGGAGTTTGTGAGCACATGTCTTTAGCCAGAGACAAGATGGCTATTTTCTGTGTAAGTGTCTTTGTCTGTTAAGAGAAGCCTCCTGGAGTTGGCAACCTTGGAAAACGCTGTCTCAAGCATTTGCTGGAGTCATTTGCAGCTGGTTTTTCTCCTAGGTTCTTCTTCCTAATTCCTCTCACACAATTAGCAGTCCATTTATCACTTATGAATTTATAATTCATAAGAGTGCAAAAGCACCTTGCTGGTTTACAAGGTGAGCCACCAGCCGTCAAACCATTCTCTTCTCCTGCTGTGCTCACTTTCCCCTCAGTGGCTGTTGCTAGGCAACCAAACTTGATTCTGTCAGTAAAAAGGCAGAGGCAGGAGGCCCTTTCCAGGCCTACTTTGGCCTCTGTGGAGAACTCATTGGGGGCCACTCCTGACTAGGGTTGCCAGCTCCAGGTCTGAAAATTCCTGAAGATTTTGTGGTGAGGTCTCAGCTGAATAGAATGCCATAGAGTCCATCTTCCAAAGCAGTTATTTTTTCTAGGGGAAGAGAGAGCTGTTGTGTAGAGTTCAGTTGCAATACCAGACAATCTTCAGGCTCCACTTGAAGGTTGGCTACCCTAGGCCTGGCAGTGCCCTCTGGGTGACTTGATGACACCTGACTGGCATGACTTAATTAGATCTGGCTGCTTGCTCCTGTTCACCAGCAGCAGCCCCCCTAGGACAGCCAGTGTGGCATAGCAGTTAGCGCTTCAGAGCAGTCTGCCAGACCCTGGTTCTTCCTGTGGAAGCTGTCTAGGTGGTTCCTGACCACTCAGACTTTCAGCCTAACCTACCTCACAGAGTTGTTGTGCAGATCAAAAGGGGGAGAGGAGAATGATGTAAGCTGCTTTGGTCCCCACTGTGGAGAAAAACTGTACTTTTCCTTCTGGAGAGCCACTGTTGCCAATCTCCAGGTGAGGGCTGGAGATCACTCAGAATTACAACTGCTCTCCAGATGGCAGAGATCAGTTTCCCTGGAGAAAATGATGGATTCTGTGTCATTATACCCTGCTGAGGTGCCCCCCCCATGACAGCCAGTGTGATGTAGCAGTTAGTGCTTCAGAGCAGGTTCTGCTAGACCCAGGTTCTTGCTGTGGAAGCTGGCTGGGTGATTTTGGATCACTCACAGACTTTCAGCCTAACCTACCTCACAGGGTTGTTGTGCAGACTGAAAGGGGGAGAGGAGAATTATGTAGGCCGCTTTGGTCTCCACAGCAGAGAAAGACTGTACTTTTCCTAGGCAGGGGCTGCAGGGAGGGGGAAGGAGATGGAAAGCTGAAGTCAGAGGAACAGATAAAGGTAGGTTGATGGTTGGCTGGGAAGGAAATAGGGTTGCCAACTCCAGGTTGGGAAATTTTTGGAGATTTGAGGGGTGGATCTTGGAGATCGTGGGGTTTGAGGAGGGGTGGGACCTCAGACAGGTACAATGTCATAGACTCTACCCTCCAAACCAGCCAGTTCCTCCTGGGAAACCATTGTTGCCACTCTCCAGGTGAGATCACTCAGAATTACAATTGTTCTTCAGGTGGCAGAGATCAGTTCCCCTGGAGAAAATGGTGAATTCTGTGTCATTATACCCTGCTGAAATTACCACAGCAAATTGATGCTGAGTGCCCAAGGCCGGGGCACCTGCTAGTGCCTCTTTCTAGAGCTCACTGTATTTATTTCTACAATGGGCCTTACTCCTAATTAGGATACAAGGCTACTAGGAAATAAAGGAGTTCAAAGGGCATAACCAGCACCTTGAATTGAACGCAGATAATCACAGAGTTGGAAGGGGCCATGCCCCCTGCTCAATGCAGGATCAGACTAGTGTTCGTCTAGCTGCTGCTTAAAGACTGTCAGTGAGGAGGAGCTCAGCACCTACCTAGGTAGCTGATTCCACTGTTGAACAACTCTTACTGTAAACAGTTTTTTTCCCCTAAGATCCAGCTGTTACCTTCCTGCTCTTAATTTAAACCCATTATTGTGAGTCTGCTGCCAACAGGAACATCTTCCGGCATACTTTAAAATAGGCATGTTCCCATTGCCTAACCCCTGACAAAAATCAGGCTGCCCGACAGAGAGTTGCCAACTCCGGCTTGGGAAATTTCTGAAGACTAGGGGGCAGAGCCTAGGAAAGATGGAGTTTAGGGAGTGGAGGGACCCCAGCAGGGTATAATGTCATAGAATGATTCTGCATCTCATTTATAATCCACTCTCTCTCTGCTGTGGAAGTGGTTTCATTTTGGCTTTGGATATATGATTGCATTCTGCACCTAATCCACAGTTGTTGTTTAAAAAAGATAAAATGAGACAACAAAAGAACAGAGGACTGCCACCTGGTGGATATCTAAGCAAATTCATGAATGGTGAGGAAAAAAAACAGAGGTGGGGCGAAGGAGGGAATATCAAAGGAATTCACATCAAGTAGTCAGCAACTGTTCACAGCGAATTGGTGGGGGAAAGGAGCAAATTGTTCAGCGCAAAACCAAACCAAATAACCCAGGGAGATGCCATGGTGAATGTGGAGTCGCCACTGGATGACAATGAAACAATGTGGAAGCTCAAAAGTGAACTGATGCACAAGGAGACCAGGAGCGGCATGCAATGCAGAGTGAAATTTGTGTTCCGGTGTGGGTTTGGAGATACAACAGTGAGAAAGACAAGTGCAGAATCTCCCATAGAGTCCATCCTCCAAACCAGACATTTCATTCAGGGGAACTGATCTCTATAGTCTGGAGATTAGCTGTAATTCTAGGAGATCTCCAGGCCTCACCTGGAAGCTAGCAAGTATAATTCTAGACTAACAGCAGTTTCCAGGTTGAATTTAAGAACAGCACCAGTTAAAACATACTACAATAGGACAACTGTGAGGTTAAAACTCATGGATTAGCATTAGGGTTGCCAGATCTTACCTGGCTGCCTGCGAGGGTGCTCCTGTCTGGTTCCGGTATCTTCTGGTTTGTGCACTTCATGTGCGTACCACAATGACATCACCCAGAAGTGACATCATCATCATACGGGGCACATAGTGTAGAGGATGCTCTAGCATTTGGGCAAAAGCTCTATGGTCATCATAGAGTTTTAATCCAAATGCTAGAGCACCCCCAGCATGATGATCTCACCTTTGGGTGACGTCACTATACTGGGTGTGATGGGGCTCTTTGGGGGCAGGGCTTTCCCTGCTGGCCAGATTGGGGCCCCTGAAAATGGTAGAACACAAACAACTGAGGAAAAACAGTCTCCCACAGGAAAAGTGTTTTTGCCCTACATCAAAGGAATCACTGATCAGATGGGAAAATATGTGAAAAAAACACAACCTAGTGTTCCCTCTAAGATGAGTTAGTGTGACCTAGCTCACAGTTTTTTAGCCTCCAGCTCACACATTTTTGTCATAGCTCAGGAAGGATGGCTCCAGAGCAAAACAATTATGCAGTAGCCAAATCACTCACTCAAAACTTTAATGCCAGTAGCTCACAAAGTAGAATTTTTGCTCCCAAGAGTCCACAGCTGAGAGGAAGCAGTGGCTGAACATAGCTTAACTCAAACAGGACACAGTATCTTATTCCAAGATACTGAAATGCTGGACAACACATCCAATCATTATGTCAGATTACACAGGGAAGTCATTGAAATTCATAAACATAAACACAATTTCAAGAGGAAAGAAGAGAGTTTAAAAATAAATAGGGCATGGTTTCCAGTCCTGAAAAAAACAAAATGCTCTACATTTTACAACAGCACTACAGATAAGATTAGAATTTCAACAGCCAATCCATATGCAAAAGAACCTCCTCAGGAAAGCTCCTCCATTAGCATGTCACAGCCTGGGAAACTCCAACAAGATAATGACTCAGCCCTACCTTCTTCCTGAGTAGATATAAATTACCTGCCTATCATTTTTCTTCTCACACTGACACAGAGAATACTCCATCTTTTTGTGTTATACCTCTGAGGATACCAGTCACAGCTGCTAGCAAAATGTCAGGTACTACAATACCAAGACCACGGCCATGCAGCCCGGAAAATCTACAACTAATGAACTCCAGCTGTGAAAGCCTTTGACAATGTATAACAGAATGCTCAATAATTTGCCTTGAGCCAGCCTTTTACCAGTATTCTTGATTCTCATTTTCTATTCCCCAACTATTTTATGATCCCTGTGCTTGCTGCTTACTTCAAAGTGCCAGTTTGGTGTAGTGATTAGGAATGTGGACTCTAATCTGGGAGAACCGGGTTTGATTCCCCACTCCTCCACATGCAGCTGCTGCTGTGATCTTGGGTCAGTGGCAAGTTATTTCAGAGCTGTTCTCTCAGTTATTTCAGAGCTCTCTCAGCCCCTCCTACCTCACAGGGTATTTGTTGTGGGGAAGGGAAGGGAAAGAAGATCGTAAGCCGCTCTGAGACTCCTTCAGGTAATGAAGGGCAGGGTATAAATACAGTCTCTTCTACTTCTGAGATAGGAGACATGGTCCTTGAACAATGCTTTTTATTATTTCAGGGGCAGGAAAAAACTGATATAGACTGCTCTATATGCTCTAATGACAGAACACAGGATGAAAATAGGTATCAAGACTAGTATCAATAGGCGCCTGCAATGGTTCTCTTGAGAAGCAGCAAAGATAACAGGATATTATAACGCTGCCTACTTAACTATCCAGTAAGAGTGACATGGATTTGCAGCTAGCGTGTCCCCCAGCAAATGCAATTCACCAAGCCAATCAAGTATTAATTTCCCTGTTTGGTGAAGTAAGTGAGGCTGTGGCCACATGGCCCTTTAACTCAGGGAGTCCTCCCAGACTTAAAGGGGCCGCGGTTTTTTAGTTCAGGTTGGGATGTTTATACATCCCAACCCCTGGCGGCGTAGGAGTCCTGGAGGAGGCGGTGGAGGAGGAGGCGGCAGAAGCGTGCGACGGCGGTGTGCAGCGATATGCGGCGGTGGCGGCTGGCAGTGGCTTTTTACGGCAGAGGCGGAGGTGGCTGGTGGCAGCAGCGGCCGCATGGTAAATTTGGGAGGTCCCCCCCCCCCCTTTGCACTTGGGTGCTTGAGTGCCCAAGCGCAAAAGGGGGGGAAATGGAGGTGGGACAATCTGGACAGCCCTCTCTTTCAATGATTGCGAGAGAGGGATGTCCAGATCGGCCCAGCGTGGGTTCAAAGCGTGACTCCCAGGAAAATAGTTGATTTTCCCGGGGTCAGAAAAAGCACTTTGAACCCGTGCTGGAACCCGCTTCGGCGCAGGACTAGCCACAGCTGGTGTGATCCATCCCTTTAAATGCAGGAGGAAACAGCACTTCCTCTCACATTAAAGGGCCGTGTGACCATGGCCTAAGTGAGGGATGGAACCTGCAACCCTTATGGTTGTGCCAAGACATTCAGTATTCAAACTAGAAGTCCCATTCATGAGCTACTTGATCCTTCCAAGTGCTCTGCTGAGAATACCCTCCCAAGAACATCACAAATCCCCTCGTTCTTAACATTTACCTACCTCTATACTGGTCTTTCTGTCAAGCCTTCTGGCAATGATAGATTAATATATCGTTGTTTTGGATGGTTGATTTATATTGTATTTTTCCATGTTTGGGGTCGGTTTGGGTACCCTTGGGGAGAAATGCAAATCTAAATATTCAAATCAAAGTTGATCGAACCCATGAACTTATGCAAATAATGTGACACTGGAAAATTAATTCTACAAGAAAAATAGCATCTCATGCCACAAAAAAGTAAATTGGGATAACATGAAAAATTCCTTCCCGATTCATATAAAGAGAAGGGGCAGTGTGGTGTAAGGAAGTATCAGACTAGAACTGTGGAGACTACTGCTCAATCTCCAATCAGCCTTGAAGTTAACCTGTGATGATAATCCTGAGGTAGGGAGAACCCTATATTCTGCCTTGAGCTCCTTGGAAGAAGAAGAGAATTTAATGTGATAGATTGATAAGGAAAGATCAGCCAGTGCTAAGGATGAAATATGAAGTAAATACTTCATAAACTTCATACTACCTACGAAATAAACAAAGTAAATAAATAAAAATAAAATAAAAGATGAGACCCAAGAAGTCTTTCAATGCTTCCAAGGATATTGGCATGTTCTGATGGCCTCAGACCAGCTTATCTACTGTAGTTATGTATTTTATTCTTTTTTAAAACTTCTGATTTGTCTTGGCTTTTGCAAAGAGTAGATAACGAGAAGCTTTTTAGTTCACTCTGCCAGGTTTTAAGTTTTAACTTTTTTTTTTAACTGTATTTTTAACTGTTTTTTTTTACTTCCAAATCATCTTATCTTTGCTCCTGATAGTAACATGAGTGAGTGGGAGTGGAAAATATTACTTTGTTTTATATACTGCCTTCCCAATAATGCCAAAGATGTTCTAGCACAGAAAATATTTAAGTGCAATCTAAGTGGAACTGTTAACAGTGGGGAGGGAAAAGAAGCATGCAAGCAATTTTTCCAAACATCAGTCCCCTTAAACCTTGCAAAGCAGCCTTGCACAGATGACCTCCTTCTTTTGAAAGACCCAGTAAGCGTATCTTATGTTTCTACCCTTCCATCCATGAACAATATTTCTGAA
This sequence comes from Lepidodactylus listeri, assembly GCA_029233225.1. Taxonomy (NCBI): domain Eukaryota; kingdom Metazoa; phylum Chordata; class Lepidosauria; order Squamata; family Gekkonidae; genus Lepidodactylus; species Lepidodactylus listeri. The sequence goes on along the minus strand of JARCFY010000002.1, from coordinate 42,529,717 downwards.
GTTTCTGATGCTTTGGTAGCTGAGCCTGAAACTCTGAGGTGTATTACTGACTGCTTACTGGGCAATCCCAATTCCTTTAAGAGCACTGATTCCTCAAATTGCCAGCAAGTCCCTTTAACCACAACTGAAGACTTAGAAGGGTGTTTCTCTGAGAGCTGGAGGTCAAATGTTGACTTGCAAAAGAACTCTTATTTGGAGTTCACTGGGGACCATTGCTTCCTTATAGGAGAAACTGTGGTCGCTATTTTCCAACAACTAAATTGTATCTCCAGCAAATTGGACTCCTTAAAGTTAGACTTTACAGCTTTTCTCCAGAAGCTTTCTTCTTGCTCCTTCTTTTTACTGGAATGTGCTCTCTGCTTTAAACGTGAAAGAAGCCTTGCCTGAGAAAGAATCACTTCGAGTCTCATAGGAATGGGGACAGGAAACAGAACAGCTGAATTGGCTTGCCGTTTACTCTGAAATAGTGCTTCATGTTGCATCTAATAATTGGAAAAGAGGTCGTTCGTCTAATAAGAGCAAAATTTGCCTCCCACTGAGTCAACTACCCAGAACTGAATTTTGTTTTATTGATCTTATCAGTTCTGAATACCTTTCATGTTATTGACCTATTCTGCAAAAGCAAGGCTCATCCCAGTTCCTCTTCTCCCAGTGACTCCCAGAAATTCCCTTCTCCACAAAGGCAGATGCTGCAGGGGGGCAGGGGTAGGGTTACCAACTCCAGGCTGGGAAATTCCCAGAAATTTGGGGGGGACCTGGGGGGGGGTTGGGGAGGGGAGGGACTTCGAGGTGGCATATTGCCATAGAGTCCACCTTCCAAACCAGACATTTTATCCAAGGGACCTGTTTCTGTAGCCTAGAGATCAGTTGTAATCTTGGGAGATCTCAAGGCCCTGTCAGGGGGTTCGCAATCATAACCCTGGTCAGGAGCAAAACTGTTCAGTCATTATCTAAAACTAATCTGTTGCGGATGTAATTGCAACATGAGATCCATGCATCATTATGTTTTATCAGTTAGAATCATGATCCACAATGCAACTGTGTTAATCATACAAACATGTTCAAGAAAATAGATTTAGGCGGGTAGCTGTGTCAGTATGAAGCAGTAGAACAAAGTTTTAGTCAAGTGGCACCTTTAATACCAATAAAGTTTTATTCAAGAAAAGTCAGTTTTAGCATTTTAAAATTGATTACAAATCTGAAAATATGTTCTATAAAGAAAAGTATTCATTATGCTTAAATACATTTCAGTACCCTAAAGGAGGACATTAGTTGGGCGAGTAGCAGAGACAAGGAACAATGTAATCCTAAAGAGAGATACACCCTTCTGACTCCATTATAGTCAATGGGCTCCATTCAACTCCACTGCAGTGTTTAACCCTGTTTAGGATTGCACTGGAAACACTTTCAATGTGTTTTTAAGAAAATCAGGATCAACTCATAATCCAGTCAAACATTTGTCTTCCTCTGTAGATTTCTGCACATTTAAGAGCTTCCTTTTAAAGTGTGTCTCTCTATAGCTTCACAGACTAGTATCCACTGGATTTATAGAGTACCTGCACTAAAGAATCCAAGCTTTGCCCCAGCTTCATAATTGCAACCCACAGATGTTCTTTGGAAATGCCCCCTGATTGAGGAACTGCTGATTGCAGACATTTTCAAAGGCATCCCAGGACAGGCCACTGGTCAATCACAGGTATTATCGAGCTAGATGCTGGTTTTAAAAGGTCTCCAACAGCTAAATAATGGCATTGTTAAATCATCAGCATCTTTCACTGGCTTCCGACCAACTGATAATCTGAGATAGAATGAAAGAATAAATGTCTTCTATTAGGGAGGAGGTTTGACTGCACAGTAGGAAAAAGCAAACTAGACAAACAGAGCATTAGAGCAAGCATGGCCACCATTAAATAGGATTAAAACACAGACTTGCCAAAAGAATTTAGGTGACCTATGGGAAAGCAGAACATAACGCAAATGTCTATCAAATATTAGGTGGTAAGGGAGGTTCAAACTGCATGACAACGGAGTGAGTGCTTATGGAATTACATGTGTTTGTAAGAAGGATTTGATTAAGAAGTTGTCAAGAAGAGGGAGCCAGTGAACTAGATCAGATGGCCTTTGAGTTCCTTTTCAACTTTATTATTCATATTGCTTCTGATTTGCAACAGATTATCTCAGTTCAGCTATCTATGGAAACAGGGACAGCCAGGGAAGCAAAACCAGCCCAGAAAAGGCTCACCCACAGTAGAGGTTGAGAAGGGAGCAAAAGCCAGCTACTGTACAGCGGGAACTACTCACTTGCCTGTCCCACACAAGGCTGAGGCAGTTGGCTCATTCACTCTGGTGTCAGTGGTTTCTGCTCACCCCACATGGGCCGGGACGGCCAGCTTTGTCATGGCAGTGATTGCTCACTTGTCCCTCATGGGGTTGAGACAACTGGCTCCCTTGTGGTGGTGGCAGTTCACCGTTTCCACATGGGCCAGGGCAGCCGGCTCCCTCACACCAGCAGCTATGAACTGCCTGGGATGGAATGAGGGCCTGGGCCATTCTTTGACTGGGGCTGGGGTAGCCCCAGCAGAGGAAGCCAGGCCATCAGCCCATCAGGATTTTTTCCTTGTGGACTTAATGGTCAATGCACCTCTGTATGAATATGAACAAGTGTGCCAGCACAAAGCCCTTAAGGATTTTACCTAATTACCTGCTATGAGAAACTTTGTAAAAAAATGATTACTAGTGAAGGCAGTAAAGAAAGCAAACCAAAAAAAAAAAAAGATTGGAGTGATATGGTCCCTATGTAATGTTATGGAACACTCACCCTGCAACCCTCCGGCCAATTCCAAATGTCAGAACTCATTTTGGTTTTTAAAATGTTATAGCCTTTCAAGCTACAAATATTGGCAAAAGACAGAAAGATGGATTCCAAAAAAACCCCAAACTAAATAAATAACTTTTGGTGGCTAGGTTAAAATCATCTTCTTTGCCAAAGCATTTGTAAAGGTATGTGTTGACATGCTGTTTCTGCTGTATTCGATTGGTTATGCTGTTACATGTGCCATGCTCTATCTTATTGTTATTATCACTAATGAAAAGGATTATGGCAAAACATCCTCAAAGAACTTGAAAGAGGGCAAGTTTATAAGTAAATGGAGCAAATATTTAGTCTTCACAAGATAAGTTGGATGTAGCTAGAAGCAACATCAGAACTCAGAAACACAGTAATATAATGTAATGCATGGACGTAGTGCAGTTCCACTTGCATAAACATTCTATACAATACCCAGCAATTTCCTCCCTTTAACAGTATCCAGAAACTGGTCACACCTTCAGGACCACCTCCTCCAATATGTCCCCAGAAGAATGCTGAGATCAGCCAATAACAACTTGCTGGTGATCCCTTGCTCTAGGGAGGTCTGGCTGTCCTCAACTAGGGCCAGGACCTTCTCTGTCATGGCTCCAAGCCTGCGGGATCTAATGCAATTCTGCAGGGCCTGTAAGGCAGATATGTTCCTCCAGATTTTTAAATGAGGCAGCAACGGTTAAGACTGGCACCCTCTCTCTCTTCTTATGACCCCCATGTGCCCTTCCCTGCCCTGCTGTGCAGATAGCAGTGTAGCAGATAGCAGTGTAGCAGTGCAACCAGCAAAAGGGATCATACTGCCATCTTGGATTGGTTAATTTATTGGTTTACCGTGATAATTTTACACTGATTGCATTTTTAATTGCTTACAAAGACTGGGAAACAATACAGTAAGAACTAGATAGTACACTCAATATATAAAGTGGAGGGACTACCTAAAGATTTTCCATGAGAACTTAAATCTACAGCCCAATTCCATATTCCGTCTACAGCCCTATTCCATATTTAAAAAGTGTCCTCCTGCACAGTTCTATTTACTACAGCCCAATTCCACATATAAAAATGCCCTCGGTGTAACCATACAGGTGTGGGAGTTTTTACCATGAATCAAATGCATTTTTTCAATATTTTCCCAGCGGTAAATCAGCATTAAACATTATCTAAATATGGAGAGAGAGAGAGAGAAAGAGAGAGTATACACCATATATGTAAATACCACAGAAATTACATTTAACAACTCTCCACAATATATATACAAAATCAGTCTACAAAACCAGAAGTGAGAAGTGGAAAAACAGAACTACTGATAAAGACATAAATTGGGCTCATTTCATAGCAGGAGCTCCTTTGCATATTAGGCCACATACCTCTAATGTAGACAATCCTCCAAGAGCTTACAAAGCTCTTCTTTCAGGGGCTACTGTAAGCTCTTGGAGGATTGGCTACATCAGGGGTGTGTGGCCTAATATGCAAAGGAGCTCCTGCTACAAAATGAGTCCTGGATATAAACAAGAAAAATAAATGAAGAATACTTGTTCATAGCTAAGAAGAAGAACATCTTTAGGCAGTTGTACAGTTCAACATTAGGGACCTCTGTATTCCACATAGTAAGTCACAAGCCCTCTACACACGATGGGCTATGATATTAGTGTGCATGGGGGGAAGCCACATGACTGTTGGCTCTGTCCCGTCAATGCATGATGACCACATGGAGTTTATACACGAAGGTACCATTTGCATGACTAAGAATGCTGTTTTTTCTAATGTTCCTAATAGCACAGAATTTGCACATGTACACTCCTTGATCATGAGCTAGTGATTGTGCCCACACCTATTCCCCTTCTACACATGCCAATTTCATGTACTGCTGGGAGCATAACAGAAGATGCCTGTCCTCCAAACTTGCTCTGATGTACAAATGTGGAAAATTTCCTTGTACAGTTGTAAGTTTCACCTGCTTTCTCAGAGTGGAATCCGTTATTAGGAGCCACACTCTTCAAGAGTACTATGACTGATACAATGTATATATAAATCAAAAATAATTCGGAAACTCAAGAGATTTCTGCAATGTACATCATGAAAAAAGTTAAATATTTAGGTATGTGGATATCGAATAGGATGACTTCGCTGTATGAAGATAATTATCAGTGTTTAGTTGAAGAATTCAGAAAAGATCTGGCAAAATGGAATGCATTACCTTTATCATTTCTGGGTAGAATAGCTACTATTAAAATGAATCTTCTCCCGAGATTTTTGTTTCTAGTACAAAATTTACCTATCATTAAGAAATCCTCTTTTTTCAAGAAACTAGATCTAATTACAAGACAATTTATCTGGAATCATAAAAAATCTAGGATCAACTGGAAAATACTGCATGAAAAAAGGGAACGTGGTGGTTTAGCAGTCCCAAATTGGAGATTATACCATAACGCGGTGGCCTTAAGTTGGATAAGAGACTGGTTAACATTAGAAAACCCGAGGTTATTAAAACTAGAAGGTTCAGGATTAAGTATGGGCTGGTATGTGTATGCGTGGTATGATAGAGAAAAAATTCACTCAAATTTTGGGAATAATATGATCAGAAGTGCATTAATAAAGATTTGGATAAAGGTTAAGGAACGTATGAATTCAGAAATACCAAAGTGGGTATCACCACTAGAAGCTTTTATAAAACCATTGATGTTACATGTAGATAAAATAATATTTTATGATAAATTATTGGATAAAAATGAGTTGAAACCAGATGTACTATTATGTAAACAAGGTTTAAAGTTAACGTGGCTAGAAAAGATTCAATTAAGGCAGAGATTTAAGGAAGATCAAAAAAGAGGGTTTCAAGCAGAAATGAATGGAATAGATAAAATTTTGATACAAGACAATAAGAAATTTATACAGAAAATGTATAACTTTTTGTTAAAAGACTATATCTGTGATGAAGCAGTGAAACCCACAATGGTAAGATGGATGCGTGATATGGGACAAACCATTGATATGGGCAGCTGGTCTAAGATTTGGAAATCCCAGAAGTTAATGAGAGCAATTCTCTATAAGGAAAATATATTAAAAATGTTCCACAGATGGCATTTATCGCCGGATAGATTGGCAAAATGTTCCCCCAAAATTGCAAATATTTGCTGGAAATGTAATAATAATGTTGGTTCATATTTTCATGTTTGGTGGCGATGTCCAAAATTACAACGTTACTGGGAAATGGTACAAAAGCTTATACAGGAAATAGTGAAGATTAATTTACCTTTGCTACCAGAGATATCTTTACTGAACATGATTCCAGATGCTTTGAAATCAGAATCTTGTATAATTATATATCATTATTTCAGCGAGGATTTTAGTGGCCAAAAATTGGAAATTGGATAGACTCCCTTCCAGAGAGGAGATAATCCACAAATTGCTGGATTTAGTGGTTATGGATCATTTAAGTCTGTCAGAAGTGTTTAATAATGAAAAGATATTTAAAAAAAGATGGGATTGTGTTTATGAATGGTTAAATAATATGAAGGGAATAATACGAAGCATTCTGTTGTTGATGATGTTTGTATAGAAAAGACTCAATTTGTTTTACTAGATTTTAAATAAGGAAAATGGACTTGCAACTATATCTTTATTTTGAAATTGATAATATTTGAAAGACTAGAGACAGCAGCTTGTAGGGGCTCTGTCTCGGTCACTGAAATGGATCGATTTTAATAAGAGAGAGAGTAATAATAATAGAGTCAATTTCCTTAAATGTACCGGTAATACAGATGTCTTTCTAAGTTGAAGCTGTAAACTTTGAAAATTCCAATAAAATATATTCAAACGAAAAAATAATTCGGAAACTAATTATTAGACACACAATTTATTTCACTTGCATTTATCTCACAGATTTGGAATGCCCCCCTTCCCATGCTCACACAGAGAATTACCTCTTTGCTAAATATACACTTAATCAGTAATTAATTTCTACTTTCCTCATTATATGAAGAAATCTCTGTTATTTACTAGGTAATTACCTTTTTAAGTAATGTTTTTGTCAAGCTACATTTAGAGAAAAATCAGAATTCAATTAAAATGCAAGAAGAGGAATACTTTAATATTGTTTTCATAATGAAATAAAATTAACTTATATCAGTCGGATAAGCAAATAAGACAGCAAACTGAAAATGGATCTGCATCTAAAAGTCTTTCTGCTAATCTAAAAACACCATGTAATAATGAAGTAATAATCTCTGCTGCTGAAATGACAGCACTGATGAGGGAAAACATCTCTGGAAAATATTAATCCTCGACAGGTTGTAAGGATTTTAGTCACTTCAGTGAGATACTGAAATTTGTCTCACTGCTTTGCTACATACTGGAGACTGAAGACTAATAGCTACTTTACATCTGACCTGGGGACCTTGTATTCTCCCTTTCCCAGTTTTCTAGCTTCATAAACAAGGTCCCACAGATAAGACACCCAGCTAGGTCTGCCAAGCTCCCCAGGGGGTGGGGATTCCCCCGCTCAAAGGGCCCAGACTCTGCCAGTCTGGATCTGGCCAGCAGGGGAACCCCACCCCCTAATGGCCAGATTGGGCCAACGTGCCCAGCGTGATGACGTCGCCCAGAAGTGATGCCATCATGCTGGGCACATCACTGAGTGATGCTCTACCAACTGACCTGAAAACTCTATGGTACCATAGATTTTTCAGGGTGATTGCTGGAGCATTGCCCAGCGACATGCCCAGCGTGATGATGTCACTTCCGGGCAATGTCACCACAGTGCACACTTTGCGTACATGTGGATGTTCCGGACTGCGACCAGCTCTCCCCCACTTTTTAAGGTAAGTTACTTGGCAACCCTACACCCAGCCCACAACAACTGACATCCATAAGTCACTGGCATGCTTCATGCCAAACACCATCACCTGGACATGAAAGAAAGTCTCATCGCTCCAACAATTGCTACTGAATCCCTTGGTCAAGCAGGGATTCTTTGCAGTCAGTCTCCTTCCTGTACTCTTATACCATTAGACTTCCCATCTTCCACACACAGGATTACCACATCCCATATTTTATATCAACTAGTGTCAATTCAAACAGTACCAGCTGCCATAAGAAACTTCTGAACAAAAGCCCAACAGAATTTCACTTTTACCGCTGTTTCTGCTAAAATTAGTCATCAAGGTTCATTCCTCATCAGGGGGAGTACTTATTTGAGTACTTCCCCCCCCCCCCACACACACACAGAGGTGTTTACAATATGGGAAAACAACAGTGAGCTATTAAATCTACCCATCATCAACAGACTAACCCACAGGGGAGGGGACGAGGAGGGCAGGGGGTAGCAGCACCACCCTTGATGGAAACAATTTCTTCCCAAGCATTGTCACCAGTTCAACAGACAAATATATATTCAATGGCATATCAATGCACAATCAAGATTAAACATAAGGTCACAGGGGTGACACAGTCCCAGGAAATATTAAAAGCAGATATAAATTTTCCCAAGGTAGAATTTTCTGGATAGTTGTTTTGGATCCTAGCATAATTATACATAACTCATCCAAAAGTACAGAGAGATGGTTTAATTGTGCATCAGCTCACTAAATGAATGGGTAACCATGTACTATTTGTATTTTAAGTAGATGTTTATCTTTCATCCTGGAGGGTGGGGCTATTTGGGGGATGGGAGGAATATAATTGTGAATTGCTCTGGACTACTGTTCTTCCATATTCTGTGCTAGTTGTACAGAAGTCATCACTCCTCCTCTTCTATTCCTGTATTTAAAAAACTGTTCAGAAACACATTACTCTATTTGGAGCAGTTATCTGCAACAAGTATGTTTTCCCCCCCGCCTTTAAGAGATAAAACCACCAATATCTGCAGCACCCCTACTCTATAGCTCATATAATAGTATATTGGATTGTACTGGTTACAGATTGTGCTTTCAAAAAAGAAAGAAAATAAGTATGTTCTCAACAATTCCCCACTGCCGCTACTAAATTCCAGCAAACAAACAGTAGTTTTACCAATCAATCATGTTCTCAATCTGTATTTTTAAAACAATCTTTATTTTTAAAACAACATCTCTTGATTTTTTAAAGGAGAATCACCCAGAGTTTTCCTGTAAGTAAATATATCTTTGCAAGAGCTATGGCTTTAGTGCAAGGAAGTGCAGTACAATACTTTGGCTATGGCCACACACACTAAATAATCCACTTTCAATGCACTTTCCAACTGCATTTTTACTGTGTGAACTAGCAAAATCCAATTTGAAATTGCATTGAAAGTGGATTATTTAGTGTGTGTGACTGCACCCTTTAAAAACATAGGTACCACTAAACCAAACCAGATAGATTGGGAACCAATATATGGAATAGTGAAAAGAGTACTGAATTTGGATGTGGGTTCAAATCTTAGGTAAATCATCATATCTGGCCTCAGTTCCCTTCCTGCACAAGAGTAGTAATAACAATTTTAGAAAGCTAAAACAAAAATGCTGAGGGAGACATGGAATTATAGACACCAGCAAACTCTGGAGACTTTCAAGGTTTTCAACAGGCAGTGCTGGCCCAAGGGTGGCCTAGGTGAACTTTAGAGATAACAATACAATATGTATTTCAAATGGGGGAGGGGGGAATTTACTTTCATTTAAATTGGCACCCATTAAATCCTGGTGCCTTAGAGGAGACAGGGAATTATAGACGCCAGCAAACTGGAGACTTCCAAGGTTTTCATTAAGCAGGGCTGGCCCAGGGGTTTTTTTTGGTGGCCTAGGTGAACGGTTGGTGCCCCCTTTAAAGATAAATAGGGTTTTTTTTCTGGGGGAATGCACCAGAACAGAGTTCTGAAACCTCTTTGACAAAATTATTTTAAAAATGTTTAAACGTTCATGAGTTTCATTTCTCTCTTGAAAGTTCCAGCACCTCTTTTTAAAAAAGGTCCTGAAGATAACAGTACAATATATATTTCAAACTGGGGGGGAATTTGCTTTCACTTAAACTGGCACCCCTTAAATCCTGGTGCTTTAGACTACTATCTAGTTCAGACCTGTGGCCAAGGGGGGTGGAACACATATAGATCCTATACCAATCCAGCGCCTCTCCATGCTTTGGCAACTTGCAGTCCATAGAGGTTTACTCAACACCCTTCAGGAAGGAAACAATGTATCCCAACTGACATATATTGTTAAGAAGAACAATCTATGCAATACCATCTAGCTGTTTGCTTCCAGTATCTATCAGTCAGGGCCCATAGTAAAGGCCTGTAATCAGAAACAGAGAGAGAGAGAGAGCTTGTGGCTTTTATCACTGTCATGAGTTTCAATATTTTACCACATTATTGCCTGTCTCAAGCCTTAATAGTAGAGTGGCTGCTAATCAAATAAATCAAACAAACAAATGTCAGGATGAGACAGTGGCCAGAAGCCACTTTTGCCAATTTAAACTGGTGATAATGCTGTAATCTTTCATCCAGGGTTCAAATCCAGCAATAGTAACTCATGCTTTTGCAGCCTCAAGGTTCGATTTCTCTGGTATTCCTTATGCAAGACATGAATTATAGTTGGCTGCATAGAAAAAGAATCCCCAATTAATTAATCGGGGGGGGGCATAGAAAAATACTTGACAGTTGTTGCAACACAGAAAACAGACGACCTCCAAGACAGCAAGCAGTGAAAACAACCACATCATACAGAGTTGAACATAAATTACAAAAGGGTAATATATACAAACTATGTTAACAAAGTTTATATGTATAGTTCTATTATACTCTAATGCTGTACATTAGAACATATTTTCCATTAATTTTTGTCACTGTTATTAGGATGTATCAAATCAAGTAGAAACAGAATGAGTTTGTCGAAGTTTGTTGCCCTTGCCTTCTCGCTGCATTCTCTTTCACTCCCACAAAAGCTGCTCCTGAAGGTCAAAAGACCCTCATAGGATGCAGCAGTTGGAGGCACTGAAAGAACAGGGGTGTCAGGAAAAAACCCAGCCTTCCTCATTTGTGAGTGAGCACACCCACAAACAGAGCAAGAGCTCATGCAAGAGAGGACATTGTTTGTTTTGCTGATTCTTGCTTCCTACTGCAGTCCCTTGTGTCACATCCCACACCATTCCCTAGGATCCTGCTGACCTGTGGAGATGACTCTGGGAGGCCCAGGAAAAGGCAAAATGGGAAAGATCTCATCATGAACTCATTCCATTTGTAGGTGATTGTGCCCAACCCACCCACTGACATTCGGCATTGGTTATGTATGTGGGTCCCTATTTGTATTTTTGGCTCCCATCAATCATTCAGCATAAACATTAGAAACACACTATCTCAGAGAGGAAAGGGAAATATTTTTGCACATTTACTGGCCATGCTTAGCTATTACACCGAAACAAGCAAGTGGCTATTCCACTGGCTAAGTGAGCAAATGAAAGAAGCCTGACAATTATCAATTTAATTGTAGTATAGAAATTGGGGTATGTGTGTGGAGAAATGAGAAACAGGAAAGAAAATTAGCTAACAAGCACTGAAATGCAACAGGTAAATGTCAAAAATACAAAACTAAAATAAGGCAGGGTAATGACAGCAGTTGCCAGTACATTTCCCCAAAACAGTATGGAATTGGGAAGCAAATGATGGTATACACTAGCCAAATGTATGGAACTTGGTCAGGCAGAGGAAATATCCAAATGTTGCCATCAGTCTTTCCTCACATAGGTCCTATTCTCAGATAGTAAAGTGGTTCAATATACGAATTTTAGACAGTACAAAAAAACTCATGTACAACTTCAGTGTTTATTTAACCATTCCAGAAAAGGTAGAGTACATTAACAGGAGCTAAGTGGTACTGAGAGCTGCTAAAAAAAAACCCACACTTAAAACATGGGATAACTCTCTTTGTACGTATACAGGAGACAGAGAGAGAGCAACAATACTGTTCTTAATAAGGAAGTGTGACTCCTTTTTGCTGTCTATGACAGCTTTTCCTAATAAGCCAAAATGATTACATACATTAACTGAATGCTCATCAAAATATGTGTGGCCTAACATGGGGGAAGGAAACGTGAGTGTATCTTGCCTGTAAACATGTTCTCCTGGCACACCTGCCTCATTTTTGGCATCGTTGGCATCCATCCAGCCAGAATGACTGGTGCCTGCCCATGGAGCAGGTGCTGGCATTTGCCCACTCACCCCCATCTCCTCAGAGGAAGCATGAGGGTGGGGGCAGCCAACTGGGGCTCAGCATGGGAGTTCCCATAGAGAAAATGGATCCTTTGGAGGGTGAATTCTATGGCACTGTACCCCGCTGAGGTTTCTGTCCTCTCCAGAATCCATCCTCAAATCTCCAGGAGTTTCCCAACCTGGATCTGGCAACTCTACCCCCCCCCCCCCCATCCCCTGCTGGTGGCCAGGGAGACATGGCAACCCTAAGCAACATACAAAATAAGGTTACATGGTTCCATTATTGTGCTATAAGAAACCTTAAGGATTTTGTCCTTGACTTTGAATAACATACCTGATACTTCACAGTCCATCTGTCTTTTGACCTTAATTAAAATTTTCCTAACAGGATAAATTAAGAAGCCTTCATCTCAATTTTTTTTAAAATGTACTGCACTCTCAGTACAACCAGGGGGGAAATCATATCCTTAAATCCATGTAGCATCAAGCCTTTATCTACTATTTTATTCCTGTAAATTTCTTTATTAAAATACATGATACTTTAAGCGATTACAGAGCATTTATGCAAGATTATGCATTTGAATCATGATCAGACAATGATTACTTAATGAGGCCTGCTCTAGTGTAATCAGAAATAAAAATAATAATCCTAAATAAGATGTATAGAAACAATTTAAAATACTAAAAGCTTGATTACAGAATTAGGCAATTAGCGAAGGGAAATTAAAGATGGCCAAAGGGTACATTTAAAAACTTCAATCACCTTTTCACATGAAAAATTATTAGACATTCCTAAAAAAAGCATAACAATGTTTTGGCGAGGGGGAGAGTCCCTGCAAGGGAATAAATATTCAGACATCTTTTGTTTTATAAATGCTGGTTTTCAGGCAACTTTCAAAAGGCTTTCCCATCATGCTCATAGAAAGACATCCTGTGCCACAATGACTTGAATCCAAACAACTTCAGTAAGAAGTTCTGCTCACAAAGTAGGACCTTTTTTACCCCTTTCCAGTGCAGCCCTTTTTTACATCTTGAAAATATTAAATGTGGCTAACAAGGTACTGAAAACAGCATTTGTGATGCAGCACAAGGAGCTGCACCATGGAGGAGGCATTAGTGGAAATCAGCAAGACTAATAGCAGACATGTTTTCATGCACAAGGGGTTATTTTGACCCACATCATTATGGTTGGATGTTTCAACTCCAACAGAAGAGTGCCAGTACCTTAATAGTCACCTTCCACAGTGGGATCTTTGTGCCAAACTGCCCTTATCATGCCAAATACCTTATCAGTATTTTGGGGATATTTATTCAGACGAATCAGATTGTCTAATCTGATTTGGCTACTGATCCAGCTGAGTCCAAATAAAAGCTGGTATTATTCAGCTTTTATTTGGGCTCAGCTGAAATGGTGCGAATTTACCCACTTTCTAGTATACCCGAACTCGAAAAATACTGATTTTTTTGTGCACACCCCGAGTTACAAGTAGGATTTCCAGCCCTCTGCTGGCATTTTCCGGAAGCAGTTCTGGGTGCTCACACAGAAGTGACATCATAGTAGGGATGTCAGCCTCCAGGTATACAGCCTCCAGGTATACATAATTCCCCTGGAATTACAGCCCAACTCCAGAATACAGAGATCAGTTCCCCTGGAGAAAACTACAGAGATCAGTTCCCTTGGAGAAAATTGATACTCTGGAGGGTGGACTCTATGGCGTTTTATCCCACTGAGGTTTCTGTCCTCCCCAGGCTCCACCCCCAATCTCCAGGAGTTTCCCAAAATGAATCTGGCAACCCTACTCCCCCATCCCCCACTGGTGGCCAGGGGGGACCTGGCAACACTATGTCAAGATTACCCACTGTCACCCCTCCCCTTCTTCCTGGTATTCCATAATTCCAGTGTGGGAAAGAGTGTGAGAGCAGGAGGTTGCCCATCTCAGCAGGCAACCTGGAAACCTAGTCACAACATAACACACCTTAAAATGGCAATTAAAACACTTTAGAAACTAAAATAATAATAATTGTGGGATTTTTCTTCTTCTCCCAGATACTTTCCTGCTTACAGAATGAAAACTATAAAAGTAGAAACATTGGTTATTAATGTGTAAGTGACAAACTCCTAATGTGTAAATGACAAACTCCTAAAGGTCAAAGCCTCTTCTACATTCCCCCAGATGCAATTGTGGTGGACATCTCCCCTCCCATTGTTTCATAAAGGAAATAATTCTGAAACGTGCTAAAATCACACACATAACTAAAGGCTTCACTTTGGCCACTGAAATACAGCATGAATAGAAAAGTTCTTAACAACCCTTACGGGCTTAAGGAAGGCCAGGTTATATTTGCCAGAGAATGAGGAGGTAGAGTGTTGAGTTGGAAGAACAGACTGCACCATTTCAGACTGTAGGACAGGAGAGTTGCCATTTATGCTTATGCTTGTTTAAAAACAACAAGAACCCTCCATGCTTATAGAAACCTAGTACAGCACAGGAAAAAGTTATATATCCCTTTCTTGCTATGCTAGTTTTCTTTTTGCTACTTTGCTTTCAGGCCTGCCAATCTCTGTGTGGTGATGGGAAAAAATATATTAAAAATGTCCTTTGGACAGATGGTATGATGACATCTCTGGGTTTTCCCTGGAAGAAATGTCATGATTCTTTAAGAATTGCTGAAACCTCTAAGGTATTATCATATCAATCTGGTGATTCCTAGAGAGCCATGACAACCCAGAAGTGCCAATAAACCATTGGAAATGGATACCAAACATGTTCCCTCCCTTTCCAGTCTCCCACTGGTTGCCAGGCTGAGGCTGGCAATCCTACTTGCATATGTGAAACCAGCTTAAGTCTGTGTGGGAAATGAATTCCACAGCTGTGGGCCAGTTGCGACGAACCCTCCTGTTTATGCCCTTGTTTTGTAAACATAGATCTCCAACGGAATAACTACAGAAGCCAATTCAAGACCACATTTTATGTTCTAGAACATAATGAAAATATTAACAGCTACCAAACAACAATACACACAGTTGATGCATCAATTGTGAATGATTGCATATACATTTAAATGTCTATTAGCCTCCACATCATATTTGAGGGGGCGGGGTCTGTTGTGCAGATTCATTCCCACGTACATTAGAAAGAAAGGCACTTATTAGAATCAACATGTCCTATTCCCAACTGAAAGTTCCAAATACTCTTCAAGGGTAGCTTCAAATACAGAGTGCCTCATTTCAGCTAATGCTAGATTAGGTTTGAGAAACCACAGTGAAGAAATAATACTATTGGTATAATTCTAGCATGGCCAACTGTGGGTGATACTGTAGAAATTATCCTCTCATGTGGCTTGAACACTTCTCCCTTCCCCTAGACACTGGGAGGTTTCAAATGACAAGATGGCTACCAGATGAACTTGCCTTAAAATTGATTGAGCCCATTCGCGGGGAGGGTGGAGTAAAAATTTGAAATAATTAATTAATTTGAACACAGGTGGCTGTACTTGAGTGTTTGAACACAGGTGGCTGTACTGGTAGCTACAGTTCACTGTAAGATGATGCATACTGACTTCAAATGTATAACGATAGTGTCTGAATGGGCCAAGACTGAGAGGGAAAGAGACAAAGTAGAATTCATTGCCAGAGGATATACAGATGTTCATGGGCATAGCTGCCCTGGACAGCCAGCAAACAGGGCACTCTCTCCTGATGTTGCTTCCTAGCACTGGTATTCAGAGGTCTCCTACCTCTGATTATAGAGGCTCCATTTAGTCACCATGGCTAATAGCCAGTGAGGGACCTATTCTCCATGAAACTGGCCCCTTTCAGACAGCCTTTGTAATTCATTTTGGTGGCCAGTTGCTAATGGGTTTTTTTGTGTCACTTCAGATACAACCATTTTACCAACCGGCTGTTAACACATTTTATTTGCTTTTTCATACAAAGCTGTTTGTGTCTGGTTAGCAAAGCATGGTTGAGCAGTTCTTGAAGTAAACTGCTTTCTTCCATTTTCACCTCTTCTTTGCACTTAATCGATGTAGTGTGCTGTTTAAAATGCCTACAGCGCTTCCCATAGTATTGCACTTTTTTCCAGCCCTTTTTTGCTGCCCGATCTTCCTTGAACTTTTTTTTTAAAAATGTTCTAAATTGAGCGCTATAGCATTAAATCGATATAGCACTTCAGTGCTACAGTGGTAACATCGAGAAGTCCTATGCTGGTCTAGCACTATAGCATTCAACTTAAAAAATGTTTTTTAAAAAAAAATTGAGGAAGATTGGGCAGCAAAAAGAAATGTGACACTGTTTGAAATGGCCAGATCGCTTCAGAGATGGCTCATTAACAGAATGAAATCCGCTGTATGAAACCTCCGCCCTTGTATCACTTTACTTGGAACTGAACAAACAGTGGATAACATCTGGTTTAGAATAGTAATGTGATAGGGGCCACTGTCTAATCTCCTTTTAAATCCATCTATGCTCACAGCAATCATATTGGCAGTGAATTCCACAATTTAATTACTCTTTGAGTAAAGAAGCATTCCTTTTTGCCTATCCTGAATTTATTCAATATTTTACTTTAAAGACAAGTATTTCAGGATTCTGAAAACATCCACCCAACCCATAGTAATACACACTTCATTAGTATCTCTAGAAATAATATAAAAATCTGATTTTCCCCCTAGATATGCTCGTATAAGAACACTTGCATTATAAAAACTCTCAATTTCATCTGTCCATGACCAAAGTTTGCCACTGTTCCAGTGGCAGTTAAAACATAATAAACCCAGCCCCCTGCAATGTATAAAGGCAAATGATCTGGTGCTTTGTACTCTGACCCATAAGGTGATCAATTGCTGTGTGCATACCAACTTGAAAGCAACACAGTAGTTTAATTATATGCCACTGTAACGGATGTGCTTTAGCTAGCAGGATACAAGAAATATTAATGCACTGAAAGATAACCCTCAGTGATACTTTTGTTCTGAATAGCTTATAAACATAACTGCATCATGCCTTCAATTGAACAGAGGATTTTCTCTGTCAAGATGGCCTACTGCTGCTATGTAAAATACCATTCAGAAGCCAAACACACTAATCTGACTCTTCTGCTTCCTCCCCTTTATTACTGCTGGCATATGGGGCATCATGATACGCATAGCCGGAGGGAAGAAATCTGAGAAGGCTCCTTTTTGACAATTTACTTTGTAAATTTACCTCCTTCGACCACAAGGAAGAATCCAATTTCCCAACCTACAGGCAGTCTGCTTTAAAAAAAAATAATAATGGAATGCCTATTTCCATTTTTAACACTCACAGCTTACAACTCCTGCTTTAAACACATCCAGTCATACTTCTTTTCAGTAAGGCAAAGACTCATCATACCCCCACTATGATTGCTGGGATCTCATACCAAGTTTCATTTTCTAAGTGAACATGCAAGACATTGCAGTGCCACTAGAACTGGATGGTGAAGAAGGGTTTCAACAAAGCCATACAGATTATCAAGAATGACCTTCGAAATATTTGGCAGGGCCAGAACTGTCAGGAGTTTTTCCTCAGCACTAGCATAGAATACAAGCTCTTTTTGGCTTGGATCCAGACTACCATTTTTGCAGAGACAGGAAATTCTACTTGGATCCAGGCTACTGGATCCAGACCTCTCCCTTCCCATGGCAGCCTGACATGCCCCTAAAATCCTGTTCCTGGGGGACAAGGGAATACAGGTTGCTTACCTGTAATTGGAGATCTTCGAGTGGTCATCTGTGCATTCACACCTCTGGGATAAAGTGCGCCTGCGCCGATCCCGATCGGTAATCTTCAAAGCCTAATGGATTTTCGCGCCAGCTCCCCGGTCACGTGCACGTCCCACTGCGCATGACCCGGGGAGAGGCACGAGGATCCCGCCAGTTCCTTCTGACCGCTGCCAACAGCCCCCAAGGAAAAAATGAGGGAGACCGAAAGCAGAGGGGAAGGAGGGCGGGTGGTGTGAATGCACAGATGACCACTCGAAGATCTCCAATTACAGGTAAGCAACCTGTATATCTTCTTCGTGGTCTCTGTGCATCACACCTCTGGGAGAATAGCGAGCAATAAACACCACATACCTGGAGGTGGGTGCTGGAGGTCTCACATCTGAGCTGCTTGCAGGACTGCACGGCCCACCACAGTACGCTGATGGACACGGACATCTAGGGCGTAGTGCTTCACAAACGTGTGAGGGGACGCCCACGTTGCAGCATTGCAGATGTCTCCCAGGGGAATGCCCTTGAGGAATGCTGTGGAAGTAGCCACGGCTCGAGTGGAGTGTGCCCGGAGGGATGCCGGCAGTGGCCTTTTGGCCAGAAGATAGGCGAGTTTTATCGTCTCAACTATCCACTTCGAGAGTCTTTGAGACGACAGTTTCTGTCCCTGCCTGGGCAAGGCATAAGAAATGAAGAGAGCTGGAGACTTGCGAAAGGATTTCGTCCGGTGCAAGTAGAAAGACAGGGCTCTCTTGACATCCAAAGTGTGTAGACTACGTTGCGTTGGGTCCTGGGGATCAGGAAAAAATACCGGCAAGGTGATATCCGCCCCTATATGGAAGTCCGAAACTATCTTAGGCAGGAAAGCGACATCTGGAGCCAAAGTGACGGCATTATGATGAAACGTGAGGTATGGTGGGTCGCAACGGAACGCCGAGAGCTCACTCACACGTCGAGTAGACGTGATGGCCACTAAAAATGCAACCTTCCATGACAAAAGCTGAAGACTGCATGAGGCCATGGGTTCGAAGGGTTTTCCCATCAGCTTAGTGAGAACCAGGGGCAAGTCCCATGCCGGGACTGGTGTCCGCACTGGGGGATAGAGGCGATTCATTCCCTTGAGGAATTGTTTCGTTGTTGGGTGGGAAAACACCGAATAGCCATCAATCTTAGGATGATTGACTGAGATGGCTGACAAGTAGACTCGGATAGATGAGTGACACAGTCCCCTGTCCTTACATGACAGGAGGAAACCAAAAACATCTTTAAGTCCAGCGGGGACTGAGGGTCGTCCCACAGACGCCAGGAAAGTTAAAAATTTAGTCCATTTTGACTCATATGAACGTCGAGTGGAGAGTTTGCGTGAGTTCAGTAGAACTTGAGCAATGCGTGATTCTAACCCTAAGTTTGGATCAGCCACGCTGTCAATTTTAGCCTGGGCACATCGTGGTGCAGTACTCGGCCCCCGCGCATCCCGAGGAGGTCCGGGTCCGTCGGGAGATGGAGATACGTCCCTCGTGAGAGGCTGAGGAGCGTGGGGAACCAGGGTTGTCTCGGCCACCATGGGGTAACTAGAATTGCCCACGGTCGCTCTGTCAATAATTTGTGGACTACTCTCGGGATGAGAGGGATTGGGGGAAATAGGTACAACCGTTTCCCTGTCCACCGGAAGAGGAGACCGTCTCCGAGAGAGGTCGGGTCCGTTCCTGCTCTGGAACAGAATAGATGGCACTTCTTGTTCTCCCGAGAGGCGAATACATCCACGGATGGATGTCCCCAATGGTCGAAGATCAGAGTCAGGTAGAGGGGGTTCAGCTCCCACTCGTGTAGGGATGCTCCTCCTCTGCTTAGGAAGTCCGCTTGGACGTTGAGTAGTCCTGGGAGATGAGTCGCCACCAGATGAATATCTAGCGCCTGGCACTCGTTCCACAGCTCTATCGCTAACCGGCAAAGTCCACGGGAGACCGTCCCGCCCTGGCGGTTGATGTAAAACATAGTGGTGGTGTTGTCTGTGAGGACAGTCACCGTTTTTCCCGTTAGGGATTGGCGGAAAGATCTCACTGCCTAGAGAACTGCCAGCAGCTCTAAGAAATTGATATGGTTGTGTGCCACAGAGGGGTGCCACCTGTCTCCCACACCTACACCTTCCAGGTGAGCTCCCCAGCCCCATAGGGATGCATCCGTGGTGACGGTCGCTGAGGGGGGTGGAAGCCGGAAAGGTGCACCTGAGTGTAAATTCTGGGGCACAAGCCACCAATTCAGGGTCTCCAGGACCTGGGTAGATATCTGGAAACGTTTGGAGAGGGAGTGGAAGTTGGGGCGGAAACGCCTCAAGAACCAAAGCTGCAGTGGTCTCATTCGCAATTTGGCGAAGGGAATTACTGCCGTTGTCGCGGCCATCAGGCCTAGCAGGCGAAGGATTTGTTTGGCTGTAGCCTCCTTGGTCTCTTGGATAGCCTGGAGAAGGGAGACTATATCCTCTGCTCTGTTGGGGGGTAGGAATGCCCTGCATTGCAAGGAGTCCAGGATAGCTCCGATAAACTGAACCCGTCTGGAAGGGATAAGCATGGACTTTTTGAGGTTTATAGTCAACCCTAGTGATTCTAGAGTATGAAGGGTAGTAGAGATGTGGTTCTGTAGTTCCGTCGTAGAGGGGGCGACTAGAAGCCAGTCGTCCAGGTAGGGGTAAAGGTGGACACCTT
Source organism: Lepidodactylus listeri (assembly GCA_029233225.1). Classification (NCBI taxonomy): domain Eukaryota; kingdom Metazoa; phylum Chordata; class Lepidosauria; order Squamata; family Gekkonidae; genus Lepidodactylus; species Lepidodactylus listeri. Next base: position 42,509,265 of record JARCFY010000002.1, on the reverse strand, counting down.
GGAGTCTCAGATGTGCCGCTACTACTGCCATAAGCTTCGTGAAGACACGAGGAGCTGTAGAGAGGCCGAAGGGTAGGGCCTTGTACTGGAAGTGACGCGGACCGATCGCAAAGCGTAGGTACTGTCTGTGTGACGGGTGGATCGTCACATGAAAGTATGCGTCCTTTAAGTCCAGCGTCACCATCCACGCGTTGGCTTCTAGTAGCGGTAGGATGGTCTGTAGAGTGGTCATACGGAATTTCTTGTAGGTGATGAACGCATTGAGGTTCAGCAGATCTAATATGGGACGAAGTCCGTCATCCTTTTTTGGGACCGTGAAGTAGCGGGAGTAGAACCCCCGCTGAAGGTGGTTTGTTGGTACCTGTTCTATGGCATCTTTTGAGAGGAGGGCTTCGACTTCCGACGATAGGGTGTCGGAGGGAGGGGTGGTTACGAAGTATGATTCTTGTGGAATCTGGAAAAATTCTATTCTGTAGCCTTCTGCTACAACCGACAGTGCCCATTTGTCTGTCGTGATACGTTGCCATGCTAGTAGGAAGGGGGATAGACGGGTGGGAATATCGGAGCGAATGGGAGAGTCAAAGACTCTGCTTGTTCGGCTTGGGTGGTTTAGTCTTGGAAGCGGAAGCGGACGGGAATCGTGGCTTATGGCCATAAGGTTTCTGTTGATAGACAGTAGACGGCGGTCTCTGCCATTGGGGTTCAGTGGGAGATCTTCGCGGTTGCTGTTTGGACCAAGATCTCTGCCATGTTTTCTGCTTCTGTTGTCTCGGTTGTGAGACACCCAAGTTACGAGATGTTTTGATGCTCTTATCTAAATCATGAAGAACTGTGTCCGTCGTGGAGCTGAACAGTCCTTCACCCTCGAAAGGGAGATCTTCCACTAAAGACTTAGTGTCTTGTGGAAGCGAAGTCGACCTCAGCCAGGCGTGGCGACGAAGGGCGACTGCTGAAGTGAGTGTCTTGGACGTGACGTCCGCAGCATGCTTGGATGCATTAAGCTGATGCTTTGCTAGCACCATGCCTTCCCTCTGGATCTTCCTAGCAAGGCGTTGCTTATCCTCAGGAAGCTGAGCCAGAAGTGGTGTCATCTGTTCCCATAGGGAGTACTGGTACCTGCTCATGCAGGCTGTGTAGTTTGCCGTTTTTATGCCCAATGCACCGGCTGAATAAAATCGTCTTCCGAAAGAATCTAGTTTCCGTCCCTCCTTGTCCAAGGGGGAGGAATGTCCGCTACGTCCCCTAGCCGAGGGGGTCACGACGACTGAGTTGGGCTTGGGGTGGATGAATAGGAATTCTGCCCCTGGCTCTTGGAGCCTATACATGTGGTCTAACCTCTTGTTGGAAATTGGGGTTGAGGAGGGGTGGCCCCAGGATTCTTTGGCAGTGCTCAAGAGCACCGAAATTAGTGGCAACGCTACCGCGGTGGATGTGTCCATCTGTACGATGTCGAAGATGGCATCGGTAGCGGTAGGAGTTGGTTGGACCGTGGCAAGCGCCAAGGAATGTGCCATTCGTTTGATAAGTTCTCCATAGGATTTCACGTCCTCGGAGGGGGAGATTGGTAAATTTTCAGCCACATCAGGGGATGGTGACGGCTGGATGGGAGATTCGTCATCGGATGATTCGGGAGATTCGGGCATCGAATGGTCGGAATGTTCGGAGGGAGACATAGGGGTCGACGGATCTGGCTGATAAGGAGGGAGGTCGATATCGGGTGAGGTGGGTATCGGCATCGTTAGTTTCGGTATCGGTTTCAGTTTCGGTATCGGTATCGGAGTCGGGGGATCTCGGCATCGGGAGACTCTTGACGTCGATTGGCGATCCCACTCCGCTGGGTACCATTGTGGAGGTGGCGGATAGGAGGAACCATACAGGTATCGCCATTGACGGACGTCCCACGGCACCGAAGATGGGGGGAGGCGCCAGTCTCGCTCGCCTCTCGGTGCCGGCATCGGGTCAGGCCCTGTCTCGGGACTGCTGTGAGGGATCTGCGTCAGCTCGATGTCGGGTTCCGAATCTGTGAGCTGGATGGGTCGCGGCATCGGGGAGACGGGGCTGCCCCGGGGTCGCTCGCGCCCAGGAAGGTCAAGCTGTGGAGACCCGTGCTGGGTCATGTCGGACGTGGGATGCGTCGACGAAGCACTCGAGGTTTTGTGCTTCAGCTTGCCCTTACCCTCTTTGCCCTCCTTACGCTTCTTAGCGGGAGTTCGTGGCAGTGAGAGGGGTCTTTTCGATGCCGACTTCTCGGTGCCGGAAGGGCTTCGCATCGGTGGCGACGTCGGGCCCGTCGGTACCGATGGGGACGTTGCCGAGGCGTCGGCTGCGGACATCTTCGGTGACAACGCTGCCTCCAAGAGAGCCACTCGGAGTCGGGCCGCCCGGTTCTTACGAGTTTGTTTGGAGAACGCGGCGCAACTCGAACAGGAGTCGACGCGATGCGACTCGCCTAGGCACAGCAAGCAGAGGGAGTGCTTGTCTGGGGGGGGGATTTTACTCCCACACTTAAGGCAGCGTTTAAAGAAACCCCACCGCTGGGCCATAGGCCGGGCGGGGAGTAGAAGGAGGAGAATCCAAAAGAGAGTCCAGGAAAAACAGTCCGTAGGTCAAGTAAAGCCAAGAAATCAGTCCGAAAGGCCTTTCCAAAGTTGGAAAAAGAAGAAACGAAAGTTAACTACCGACCGGAGCGGAGAGGGGGTCCTCACGACGCGGCGGTCAGAAGAGAACTGGCGGGATCCTCGTGCCTCTCCCCGGGTCATGCGCAGTGGGACGTGCACGTGACCGGGGAGCTGGTGCGAAAATCCGTTAGGCTTTGAAGATTACCGATCGGGATCGGCGCAGGCGCACTTTATCCCAGAGGTGTGATGCACAGAGACCACGAAGAAGATCCCCCATAAACAGGAGTTGGAGGGAAGTCTGGGCTTCCAGGGAAGGAGGGAAATTGTTGACTATACGCAGAAACACTTGCATTCACAAAAATGCTAGTCTGGAGCCAACCCTTTTGGTCAAGCCTGATGAGATGCCAGAATAGGTGTCACTGAATCTCCGAGGATTCTTTACTTTTAAGTAGTTCTATACCAGAGGTGGCCAAACTTGCTTAACATAACAGCCACATAGAATAAACATCAGATGTTTGAGAGGCACAAGACATTAACACACACCTTTTTTATTGAAAAACATGCAAATCTGCATATTAAATTAAAGAGACAAATGCCTTCTTCAAGCCGGCCAGTGGGGGGCGGGAAGCTTTGAGAACACATTTAAAGTTAATGTTGCTTTCTTTCTTTGCTTTCTCCCACCTCAACCCAACCAGGGAGGGGAACACTGGCTGGGGAAGGGAAGACCGATTGTCCATCTTGCCGCCCTCTGTGTTTGCTGCTGCCACCACTGTTTCTGCCCCGCTCACCAAGGACCTTCGGGACAGTCAGGCATTGGACCCTTGGGCACAACAGCATCTGCAAGAACTGCAACAGGGACTAACCTTGGACTTTACCACACGCAACGGACTGTTGCACCGCAACCGTGTGTACATGCTACCAGGGCCTCTGCAGTCACAGGTTCTCCGTCTGTCCCATGATGTCCTGCCTGCCCGGCACTTTGGACTCCACAAGACCCTGCACTTACTCACGAGGGAATTTTGGTGGCCATGGATCTGCTTGGATGTAAGCCAGTACGTCGCCTCATGTGAAGTGTGCAGATGCGCCAAGAACATTCCCACCAAGCCATCTGGGCTGCTACACCTGCTACCCATGCCTGCAGGGCCGTGGGATACCATCTCGATGGACTTTATCTCCGAACTTCCCCAGTCTCATGGCCATACCTGCATCCTGGTGGTGGTAGACCTGTTTACCAAAATGGCACATTTCGTTCCCTGTCCCAAGCTCCTGTCCGCCCAAGAGACCACCCACCTGTACATACAGAACATCTTCCGGCTACACGGTCTCCCAGCCCATGTGATTTCAGACCACGGACCCCAGTTCTCCTCCCGGTTCTGGCAAGCCCTGCGCTCTGGTCTAGGGACCCAGGTACATCTGTTCACTGCCAATCACCCACAAACTGATGGCCAGACCGAGTGCATGAATGCTACCTTGGAGGAGTCATTCTGGCTAAGCTGTGCACCCACTCGGCTCCCATCAGCTAAACCTTTAATTTGGACTTTCTGTGTCGTGACTCCGGCTCTGTCTAACTTCAGCTTGATTCTGGACCCACTGGCTCGTGACTTTGGCTCTGTTTGACTTCAGCTTTTGGTTGACTCCTTGGACTGGTTTGCTCGTGAGTTTCCCTCTCTGACCTCGGCTTGGACTGACTCTGCTTTCGGCTTGTGTTTTGGATTTGGTAATTCATTCCTGATTTGGCTTGACCTTGGACTGTCTTGGATTTTGACTTGTCTCCTGACCTACTGGCACCCAGCCCGTGACACAGAGTGAGGTTGTGCCGACTTTGTGTCAGTAAAGACTGGTACAATGACAAGAGTGGCTGGCGGAGAGGTGACTGGTGACTGGGGGAGGCCAGTTTAGATGGAAATTTCATTGCCTCAGCCATATGCTTGGCAAAACATATCTGTTTTACAGGCTCTGCAGAACTGATTCAGATTCCACAGGGCCTGGATCTCATCTGGAAGGGCTTTCCACCAGGCCAGGGCCAGAGCCGAAAAGGCCCGGGCCCAAGTTGAGGCTAGATGGATACTTTTGGGGCTGGGGACCACCAGAAGATTATTATTCAAAGAGTGCAATACTCTCGGGGGGGCACACCAGAAGAAACGGTCCCGAAGATATGTTGGTCCTAGACCACATAGAGCTTCGAAGGTTAAAACCAAGACCTTGAATCTGATCTGATATTTAGCTTGGAGCCAATGTAGCTGGCAGAGCACTGGTTGTATGTAAGCTCTCAATGGAGTGCTTGTAAGCACACGCACCACCACATTCTGGATCAGTTGAAGTTTCTGGGTCAGTCTCAAGGGTAGCCCTGAGTAGAGAGAGTTAGTCTAATCTGGAGGTGACTGTTGCGTGGATCACTGTGGCTAAGTTGGGGCAAGACAGGAAGAAGAAGAAGAGATTGGATTTATAACCCACCCTTCACTACTTGAAGGTGTCTCAGAGGGGCTTACAATCCTTTTCCCTTCTCCCCCACAACAGAAACCCTGTGTGAGGTAGGTGGGGCTGAGAGAGCTCTCTGGAGAACTGCTCTTAAGAGAACAGCTTTGAAAGAACGTGTAACTGACCCAAGGTCACACCAGCAGCTGCAAGTGGAGGAGTGGAGAATCAAACACGGTTCTCCCAGTTTAGATTCTGTGCTCTTACCCACTACATGAAAGTGGCTCTGGAAGGGAACCAGTTGCCACACCAGGTGCAGATGGAGAAATGCCAGTCTGGCAACATGTGTAATCTGAGAGGGAGGCATCCAGAAACACTCCAAAGCTCTTCACAAGTGCCTTTGGTGTTAACAGCTCACCATCAAGGGCTGGAAGTTGGCATCCCAACCTGGGGTCTTCCCTGGCTCAGCCACAGGACCTCTGTCTTCAATGGACTTAGTTTCAGCTGGCTCTGCTTCAACCAACCAACCACAGCCTCTAGACCCCTAGCCAAATTGTCTGGGGCAGCATTCAGCCACCTGTCCATCAAGAGATACTGCTTGGTGTCTTCAGAGTACTGGTGACATCCCAGGCCAAAGCGCCAAATGAGCTGGGCAAGGGGGTGCATATAGATGTTAAATAACATTGGGGAGACAACTGCCCCCTGGGAGACTCCACACACCAAAGGGTATTGTATTGAGGCCCTCTCCCAAATTGCCACCCTCTGTCCCTGACCACAGAGAAATGAGACAAACCATTTCAAGGCTGTTCCATGAATCACTTGTCGGTGAGGCAGTGGATCACTGGCAAATGGTGCTGTGAGATTGAGAAAAAACAGCAACAGTACCCTGCCTCAGTCCAGGTGTATTTTTAATTCAGTGCCAGGACACAGTTATGGTATCTTACTAGAGGTAATAAAGATTGGTTGTCGTATGACAGCTGGTTCTTGGACCGAAATTATTTGGTTACCACATTACCACCATTTGATGTATTCATTTCTGAATTCTTTGGGCCATTAAATGCAATTTCAATGCCCATCGGGGCTTAGGGTGAAACGTATCATTAGCTACCCCTGGCGCACAAGGACACACTGAGATGGCAGGAATATTATACAGATACAATTATTTAATGTGACCAATTTCATTTTTCCTAAAAGGCACTCAATACATAACACAAATCCAAATGTATTTAGAAGAGGACCACACTAACTATTCACCATATATTTTGCTTTAGCGTGAAAAGTGACTCTTTTGTTGGGACAAAAATATGATTTGAAAAATACTTTGCACTTGTGAAGCCCACTTGTTTCTTGATCCTATTCAACAAGGTTGTATACCGGATTTTATTTATTTTTTATTTTCCAATAAGTTTTGATCCAGGTTTCGGGTAGGGTGCTGTTTTCATTACACTGATTTTTTTTTTTGAAATGTTGACAGCAGTATATATGCTGAATGTGGAGCTCTTTACCAATGCCTTAATTTGCTTACTTTTTACTTTACTTTTCTTTGTTGTTATGTATACAAAGCCAGTCTGGTGTAGTGGTTAAGTGCACGGACTCTAATCTGGGAGAACCGGGTTTGATTCCCCACTCCTCCACTTGCACCTGGCTGGATGACCTTGGGCAAGCCATAGCTCTGTACCAGCTGTTCTCTCAAGGACAGCTTGGGAAAAAGCTCTCTCAGCCCCACCTACCTCACAGGGTGTCTGTTGTGGGGAGGGGAGGGGAGGGGAAAGGAGTTTGTAAGCCGCTCTGAGACTCTTAAGTGAGTGAAGGGCGGGATATAAATCCAATCTCTTCTCTTCTTCTTCTTCTATACACTGTAGGTTGTTCTTCTGTATGGTAGGGTGTGTACTTAAATGTTTATGTCTGGGGGTTTTATATATTTAAATAAAAAATATTTAAAAAGAAATGTTGCCAGCAGTTCAGGATTTTTTTTTCTGGTTATCTTTTTGGGGTCCTGAAAATGTGGTCCTCCCCCCCCCCCAAGGCAGCAGGAATGGAGAGGGAGAGAAGGAAAGAGAGGATGCAACCCCCAGACTCAACATGCCAGCATTATTCCCATCGGAGGCTTCTCCCTTGCAGGCAGCACTGATGGCAGAAGAGGCTGGAAAAGGGCAGGTGGGCTGATGAGCTCCTGGACTACAGCAAGTTTTTACTATCACCACCAGAGGCTGCTTTCTCCCAATCACCAGGGGCTTTAAAAAAATCATTAACTGAATAGTATTCTATCCCTATAACAGTATAGCAATATGTGTACTAGGTTCTCTAAATTCTCAGCTTTCTTTGGGTTTTTTAAAGGTTGTCTCAAGCTCCTTCCATTGTGGACCTATAAAGATGCTTACTTTTTAACAAAAATGAAAACTGCTAATTCAGAGAACCTAGTACACATGTTGCTATACGGTTATATCAATATGATATCATTCCATTTCTAGTTAGAAAACATCATCCCACCATAGCAGAGGGAGGAAACAGCCACTGCTGCAGCGAAACCTCACAGGAGGCCAAGAGTATATCAGCCTGCCCACGGTTGCCTCCAACAGGAGGAAAGGGAGAAGGTTCCAGTAGGGACAATATTAACATGGTAAATCCAGGGCCAGTTTGGTCCTTTTCCTTTTAAAATGTAAAGGGCCACTGGTGGAGGCCAGGTCTTCCTGACCATCAGCTGTTAGTCCTGACCTATAATCTCAAAGAAAAAGATAACGGTCGCAGATAATTTTGTGGCATCTGCTAACACTGCTCACCCCCAGTTCCAGATAATTTATGAACAAATTAAATAGCACAAACCCTAATACTGATTCTTGTGGGACCCCACTGCTTACCTCCTTCCATCGAGAGAACTGTCACATTCATTCCTACTTTCTGCTTCCTGTTGTTTAACTAATTTTTAATCCACAAGAGGATCCTGTCCTCTTATTCTATGACTGCTAAGCTTATTCAGTAGCCATTGGTGAAGTATGGTCCGCACAACTGTCATTAGAACATGAAGCCATTTCTCTTTTGGAGAAGTTTGGTGGGTGAGTTTTGCTAGTTTAATTACTAATCTTTAATGGCTTCATACCCGACGCTTTGCAGCATCAAGTAATGTACTACTTAATTTAAATTAATGAATCCACCCCCTTATACTTTATTTCCATATTATCCAATATGGTAGGGAAATCAGCACACAGGGAAGAAAAAGAACAGGGCTGTGTCAAGGTATTTTTCATGCCCAATCAACTCCTAGGATACCCTGAGTTTTCACATAGGTTGTCCAGTACATATTTCAGATGATATGTTGCTTCAGGCATTGGCTTGATGTGTTTAACCCCAGAGGTACATCCTGTATAGCTATTTGACTCTGCTTACTAGACACCAACAAAAAAGTTTCACAAATGGGCAAGGCTGTGGAAAAATGCTGGCTGGATCTAATCCAAGATGTCTAGTGGGAAAACACTAAGTACCACCAGCATTTTTAGTGGTAGCGCTATACATCACCTGCTCTGCAATCAACAGAGATACACAAAATAAAATTAGACTGCTGTTAAAAAGGAGATATCAGAGTCTGAAGTAGGAAGGATCATTTTTTAAAAGGGCATGGGATTAAAATAATTTAAGGCCCTAAACGTAACTTAAATTTTATCTGCACAAATTTGAGGCAGCAATTAGCCATGCCTTAACAGAGCCAGTTTATTGAGGGCAGTTGCAAGATGACAGCTTTTAACACTGTTCCAAATTCATAGATGTAATCAGGTTGTAAGACTGTAAAATCCCGTTAATAGACTTTCACAATTTGACCCAAAGCCAACATTAAACCCTCTTCAATTAAAAAAAAAACATTATGGAAAGGAGCCAAACCAAAAACTGAACATTAGAAGAGCTTTAACCTAAGTCACTTATTACATTTCACAGTAACGGTCTATCAGGGTTTTTTTTTCCTACCCAGAGAGCAACTTGGCTCAAATTAGCCATCTTTATGGCAAATGTGAAATAGGTCAGACTTGATTGTGTCATTTGAAATTGTCCCTTGATGAAATATGAGTGGCTACTTTATTATTAATTTCACTTCTTCTGAGCTCTTCATCTGAGGCGCTCAGACCAGCTTACTTAAGGGCAGTCAGCAGCCTCTCATTGAAACAGCTTAGAGTCAGCCCAACTTAGTTTCAGTAGCATAACTAAATGGTCTACTTTCAAGACAATTCTCTGGGATCACACTTGAACAGATCTCATTATCTGTTCCCCTAAAAAGGCAGGGTTGTGACTCAGGCTCCAAAAGAATATTTTCTACATTTTATCAAATGTCAAAATTGTAGTAGAAATGTAGCAGAGATCAGATCCATCTTTTCTTTCCATAGCAGGTAACGTACCCATTTGTGACACCCAGAGTTCTCCTAAAACTTTGGATCCCAGTTTTTTTTAAGTCTACTTTGAAATTCAACCCTAATTATAGCAATGAGTCTCACAACACCTTAAAGGCTTTAAAAAACCTGTAGCACATTTTTTTTTAGTTGAACCCATGCAATTGCCTTATACTGAGTAAGAGTATTTGTCTATTAAGGGCAGTATTGTCTACTCTGGCTGGCAGCAGCTCACCAGGATCTCTTCCAGAGCTCTTCTACTTGATCTGTTACCAGACCCTTTTAACTGGAGCTGCTAGGGATTGAATTTTCTTCATGTGAAGCAGGCATTCTACCATTGAGCAAGAACCCCTCCCCCCTTTTCACATCTGACAAAGCACACTTAGGCCAACAAAAATGTATGTTAACCAGGCATGTTGTTTTTTACTGCATGAAGTTAAGACAGCTACCCCTCTGGAATTAGCCTAATTATGATGTTCACTCTTACAGTACTGAAAAGTGTCAAAGAAGCTTGCTAATGTAAATTTACAGAAACAGGTTACTGAAGCACAAATATGTATGTGTTGCCACTCCACCCGCCTGTCTGCTCTGAAAACTGCCAAACTGAAACAGAGTTTGTGCTGCCACAGCCATGGACTGTCCTTTATGAAAAAGGTAACAGGGCAACTCGAGTCATTGTTGTTTTGTTCCTACATTGGATTGGTGGCACTTTTGAATGTCCTAGTCACAGATGGTAATTTCTTATGTTTTAAAAGCCTCACAGAACTCAGTGCAAGTCTGCTGAACCATTTGACACCCTCTCTGCCCCCCCTCCCCCAACATAATTGGAATATTTAAAGAAACAGAAAAAGGAAGCAAAAGTCCAAGGAAAACTATGTGAACTGAGAGAGGTGGAAAATAGGTTTTCTTGGTGAGTATACAATCCAGCACCAGATTATAGAGCCATAGCTGAAAATACAAGTGGCTCAAGAACAGATTTCTGTTGAAAATTCATGACCACCAAGACAACATCTCCATTTGTCCAGCACCTTCTTATTATGATATGTCTTCAGGTGGTATTGACCATGGTGGGAACTGCTTTTAATCACTGTATATCTAATTATGTATTTTGCCTCAGAGTACAGATCAAGAACTCCACGCAAGGGGGGCAGGGACAGAAATGAGAGATGTTTCTGTAACCTGAAGGAACCCAAAGGTTTGCAAAAAAAAAAACCCACCAAAAAGAAACACTATCCTAACCTGGAAGTGAAAATGTTTCGCAGAGATAATGATACACAAACATGTAATTATTAGTTCTTTTATGATTTGTCTATGTTCAGGTTGTGCAAACTGTTTTTACTGTGTGTATTTTCCCTTTACTCAATTACCAATCCAAGCACAAATGTTAATGGCACCTAGAATGGTTTTCAGATATTTTTAATCACATATGCTAGAAATCAGAGCTGCTGATCAGAAGCAAGGGATTGGTTTTACAGCAGATAATCAGTTTGTTCTGCATCAGAGGCTGCAGCCACACGGGACTGAAATGCGGGAGGAAGGGCTATTTCCTCCCGCATTTAAAGGGGCCGACCACACGGCCCGGCCCAAGTCCCGCGCTGAAGCGGGCTCAAATGCGGATTCCTCCCGCATTTTCCGAGCCCGGGAAAATCAAGTGTTTTCCTGGGTGTTGCGGGAGGAACCCGCATTTGAGGTTATCTGGACAGCCCTCTCTCGCAAGCATTGCGAGAGCAGGGCTGTCCAGATGGCCCCCCCTTCGCCATTTTTTGTTTCCCCTTTTTACACTTGGGTGCATGGCCACTCATGCGCCCAAGTGTAAAAGGGGAAATTTAAAAAAAAAAACCCAACTCACCAGGCGATGGCGGGTCCCTGGCTGCCACCGCCGCTGTTCCTGCTGATCCGGGAGCCCTCCCGGATTTAAAGGGGCCGTGTGACCGCGGCCTGAATGCCAAGGGACAATCCAACAGTTAACACCCATTGTATATATATCAACTGATATTCTGAGTCACCAACATAGAAAAGAATGATCCACAGGCAGCTGCCATTTGGGGGGACGGGACTCCTGCCGTTTAATTTACAAACTTGTAGTCTGTTTAAACAATTCTGAACAAATAATGCCAAAATCCCTTTAATCAAACACACTTAAGAAAACTTAGCAGTTATGGAATAAGAATCATGTGATATAAAAGTTTGCACATGTCAACAAATTAGTCAGAAGATAGGCAATTTTAGCCCATCAGTGATCTTCTTTAGCCCAAACAATTCCAAACTGTTGAGCCATTCCCTCAAATTATTCTCTTTGATTAAAAAATTAGCCAATCGCTAAGAGAAATCAGCATAACAAAAGACTAATCTGCCAGCAGCTGGTGCATAGAGACCACCTAGGGCCAAACCAGATGTGTGCACTGGAAGTTTCATGTTTGGAGCACATAGTTATTTTAAAGAGTTAATTCAATTTAGTGGTTCAAATAGTGGCTCCTTGAGGTTGGAAAGCCTCCATCTCTGACATTATGGTCCTGATCCAAAGTAGGCCTCCCGCATAATTGAGAGTAAACTTTCAAAAACTGTTGGAAGCATCAAACTCAGACCGATTTCCCACAAGCGCTGCCCTGGCGTTGTTCCTCTGTTTGCCCTGATTGCCTGCTTGAATTTCCCACTATTTGCCATGGGGCGCATTTTGACCCGGGGCTTCACACGATTTCCCCCGCGGCTTTAGTGATCCTGTTTTTTGAGGATCACTGAAGCCACAGAGGAAATTGTGAAAAGCCCCAGGTCAAAATCTGCCCTGCGGCAAATAGTGGGAAGTTCAAGCATGCAATCAGGGCAAATGGAGGAACAACGCCAGGGCAGCGCTTGTGGAAAATCGGTCTCAGAGTTCTTGCCCATCGTTTGGTTTAGCCCTCAGTCTTAAAACTCTGAAAAACAAGTGACTACTGACACCCCTTTTCAATCAGTTAATGTTCATCTGCAAATTGAACATCATGGTCAATTGCAGTTTTGTCTCTCAGCTTAAAAGAGCTCGCTTGAACCATCAAAGCTTGAGTCAATGAAAGTGCAATGAAATACAACCGCTCACAGTTGTTCAAACTCAGAATCCACATAAGTTAGAGGACCTACTCATCAGTAAACTTTTGATTAGGGGAACTTTCACCTTCAGCTATAGCAGGAGTACAGCTCTCCTTAAAGTACTCTGGTCTACTGACAAGAACTGTATCTCTGTTGGTTTTCCTAGATGCCCTGGCAGCATCTGACTTGGTATACTTCTGTATCACCATATTTATTTGTTTGTTTGTTTTCTAGCCCTCCCTCCCCCATACAGCAGGCTCTTGGAGGGTTACAACAATGCATATAAAAACAATAATTTAAACATAATTAAACATAATATCACCATTTAAAACCCACATAAAAACAACAATACTAACCATTCAATGGTTTTTGCAGCACAGTTAGCACTAATCTCAGGAGGTTCTGCATATGTGTGACCGCAGATGGTAAAGTACTGAGGCATGTGGGTGGACAAGGAGAGCACACCAATAGAGCAGAGCAGGAGAGGTCAATTCAAATGGACTACCGCCGCCTCAATCATATATATTCAGAATAGGGTAGCCAGGACACAGACAACATGCTGGCATTGCACTAGTGCACTTATCTCAATCTGGTTTTTACCATATAATTTTTGCAAAATGCTAAAAGTGTCGACCATGTCACTCCTTTTTCCAACCATGACATAAGTGCAGTGGAGTGTATTTCCTCCCACCGGCACCCAAAACACCAAGGGGCAACAAAACAGGATACCAGAATATAGCGGGATGCCTGGTATCCCTAATTCAGAATCATAGGTTTGTTCAGTGGGGACTCTATTACCCTCAGGAAAGTGCTTTTGGGGATTATACTGCCAATTTATAGTGGTTCGATTGCTTGCAAAAGCAGGCAGGAGTTTCTTGTCTAACGATCAACTACATTGAGTTTGGGGAGGGGGACTCTTGTGCAAGTGTCAACCAATGGAGGGAATGAGTCTAGGTGACTTTTGTTTTATTGGAAGACAGATTCAGGAAACTGTTAATGGACTTATGCACCCCATCCATTTAGTTGATAAAACTTCCACAACAAAGCCTCTCCCCCCCCCCCCCCCAAATGTAAGTTTGGGCCCTGGAATTCTGGAAAATCTGGAAATCTGGAATCTGGAAAAAGCTGGAAAAAGCTGGAAAAATCTGGAAAAAGCTGAAAAAATCTGGAAAAAGCTGGAAAATCCAGCTTTTATGGCACAGTTGTTACCTGGTCTTCTCAAGATCCTTTCCTTCCTTGTAATGTCCCTTCTAGATCTTGAAATGGCAATAATTCTCTATTCTTTTTCAAGGTTAGATGTCTTGTGCTTACTGAAGCTACAATAACAAACCAAAAGCAGAGGAGCCCTCAGCTGACATTTTCATGCTTTATACATGCTCCAATTTCCTGCCTTTAAACTAGTGTGAAATTGCTCATTTTATATATTGTGTAGTCCAGATAAAGTACAGCAGAGATCTTGATATCACTAACCCTAGCTTATTGTCCCGATGGCAGGACTATCGGGGGCCCAGGAGACCCTGACAACCGGCCGCCTGGCACCACGACACACCCCGCCCCAACCCCCGAACTTACCAGCTCCATCAAAGAAGAGGAGGGGGAAGGAGGACGTGGCTTACATTCCACCCTCAGCAGGGGCAGCGAGGGGTAGGTGGCCGGGGCGACGTCGTCAACTCCGGTCCCCATTCAGGGAGTTGGCAGGGAGATCCCCGGGAACGCTGCGGCAGTCGGGGCGAGGCGCCCCACGGCTGTGGCAGCTAAGAAAAGTAGGGAGGGGGAGGAGTCGCCAAGCTGCAGGCCCGGCGCGAGGGCCAGGACACAGACCTGAGCAGCACGCCCAGCCATGGGGGAGGAAGGGCAGGGCGGACCCGGAAATAGCCTTCAGAAGTCAGCGTCTACAGCTATGAAGGGGGGCGGGGAACAGGGGGGTGGAGGAAGCCAGGGGGAGGTGATGGGAGGTGACGGGAGGGGGAAGCATAAAAGAACGGCAGCCACAAAGGGCCGGGGAGGAGAGGCCTGAGTGTGGATGAAACGTGACCCAGAGAGAGAGAGAAACAAATCCCACCAGGAGGCACTAGGGAGTGGGAGTGGTGACTTAACTCTCCCCTCCTGTGCCAAATCTGAGGCCCTGGCTGCCTGGGGCAGGCGCGGACGAGGTGGCGACACAAGGCGCAGCCAGTGAGTCAGACGACAGCGAGGCCAGTTCCAGCGGCTCGTGCGACACTTATATTTTACCTATACCTACAAATAATTTTTGCTTTCTTTTTTCTTGGCCAGAGCAGTAAGCATTAATTCTTTGGGTAGAAATAAACAATTTTGTAGGGAACCCTATTAAATATCGTCATTGTATGTGTGCAAGTCTTCTGTCCTCTACCAGTGCTGGCTCTGTGTAGAAGTGATGCAAGAGGCTGCTGGGGTATCATAAAAACTGGAAGAACTGGCTTTCCAATTGTTCCTGTCACCTCCTTCTCCTGTGCAAAGTGCAGTCAAGTCACAGCTGACTTATGGTGACCCCAGTGAGGGGTTTTCAAGACAAGTGAGAAGTAGAAGTGGCTTGCCATTGCCCTCCTCTGCAGAGTCTTCCTTGGAGGTCTCCCTTCCAAGTATTGTCCCTGCTTAGCTTCTGAGATCTGACGAGATTGGGCTATATCATGCCACCTCTCCTCCTCCCTCCCACTAGAAACCGCTTATCTGGACAGCTGTAGATGACTATTCTCTAGCTGTGCCTGAATCTGAGGCAAAGAACTTCACAAATAACTCTAGTTCCCGAGTGATATATACACCTCCCTAATTTGAAGACAGTATTCCACAGACATAATTGCTGGTCACATAACTTATGAAGCAGGCCCATAGTTGCAATTTACAAAAGGGGGCAGTGCTCCATCAATCATTTGTCATACACCATCCAATCAGCATTAGGGCTTGGTGTGAAATCTTACAGGTGTAAATTTTCTATGTAAAAAAGGAAGGAGTCGAAGTAAAAAGTGTGAATCTTGTCATAAATCTTCCAAGGGTGAATTCTCCATGTAATTGGCTAGAACAGAATTAGCAGTTAGCAGTGCTGAAGAGTCCTGATTTTAAAAGCCTGCAGGGGTGGGGGGAGTGCAGTCATGCTGGAGTAAAGCAGAGAGAGAGAGATTAAGGAATGAAAGAATAAAAAGGTGTTGCAACAAAGAAGAAAGTAAAGAAGAAACACAGAGGTTGCAATCACATGCACCAACTTAGGCACAAATGTCCAACAGATCTAAAGGGTGTAATCAGACAGCAACATCTGGGAAGTGTCCCGCAGTCATTGGCAACCCGTGCAGCTCTGCCACAGAAGTGGAGTAAAAAGACACCGGAGAAAATCGAATAGTAAACGGGTTGCAATGGGCCACGGATGGGCTTTCCCCTGTCTGATCATGCAAGCACGCACTCATGCCATCGAGATGGTCTGATCAGGTCATCCCAGCTCGGTGCCATCCCCCCCCCTTTGCAGTATGCGCACCCTCACATACTCCATAGGAGGCCCTCAGTGCGGAGGTGTGATTCCTTGTTTATGCACATTGGAAACAAATGGCAAAAAAAAAAAAATGACTCACCCACGGTTGCATCTGATCTCACAGTGACGGGCTGCACCTGCTGCTACAAAGAGCTGTGTAATCTTGCAACTGTGGGTCAAATTCATCCAGAGGAAACAGCCTCACTTCCCCTCCGCTTCAACTGGCATGCGTGAATGCAGCCAGAGTGAACAGGACAGTATTTCACAACAGTCCTGTAGAACTCTTATTGCTTGCGAAATTATTTTTGAGAGAATAGGAGACAAATAATAAGGAATTTAGGTCCAGAGGTAAATGAGCACAAATCTTCTTTTCCTAATATATACTAATCCACAGGAATCTCATTCACTGCGGAGGATTGTGGTGTTTATTCTGAAGAAGGAAAGTTGCTTGGAAAGGACCCCATCTCAGGGATCATGCCACTGTTGCTTGACCCTATGTTTCGTTCACTTAGAAAACAATCCTACTCACAGCCTGATCCTGTACACTTTTTTATTTACTTTATATGTAGTCTACCTTTCTCGCTGAGACTCAAAATGGATTACATAGTGTAAGTCAATGCAATAATTCACATGGGACATCTAATAAACAATGCAATAAGACTAGGATTATAGCAATTTGAAATAGAACAAAAATAATTACACAAACAATGCAGAAAATGATATTACAAAGGTAGAAAGCACTGCAGTAAGAGCAGGATAATACATACAGAAAACATATAGTACATAATATACCATGATACAGTTCACAGTCCTGTTCATTTTATAAAAGCTCCTTCCTGGACCAGTCCATTACCCTATAGCCCTATTACCTTTATTAAAATGCCCACTTGAACCATTCTGTTTTACATAGTTGGCAGAATGATACAAGTGTGGAAGCTTTCCTGACTTCCTCAGAAAGACCATTCCACAAATGGGAGCCACAACAGAAAATCTGTGTGTATGGGCACTTGCTGATCTTTCCCATTTATTGGGTGGCACCATTAGAAGCCTTGAGTTAGTGATTTACAGAGAAAAGAAGGTTGAATTTACAGTTTCTGGAAGAAGTACTCTCACACTTCTTTAATTCTCCAAACTATGTGAAACAGTTGTTTGAGAGGGCATTTTTATAAAGTTTATACAGAACACGACTGTAGTCTATGCCAGTGTTTTTCAACCTTTTTCGAGCTAAAGCACATTTCTTTCATTGAAAAAATCCCGCGGCACTCCACCAGTTGAAAATGTGAAAAAAGCTTATATTAACAATATAAGTGTTATATTGTTAATATAAGCGTTTTTTTAACATTGAAGAATGACGTTATAACGTCTTGAATAGGAATCTGGGCTTTGACCTGGTTGTCAGGTGGGAGTGGCTTCCCCAGATGCTGGCCAATGGTCAGCCCGTATTTCTGGTCTTGCAGCTGTTCTTCCACCTCTTTCTTCAGGAGGAAGCCTCCAGGGAAGCTCAGATCAAAGCTGCTGCTGGGAGCAAACGTGAGGGGCTTTTCGTCCCAGATGGTCGCCAGGCTCTTCTTCCTGCCCTCTAGGATCTGGGAGCGGATCTCTGGCGGGGTGTGTGCAATGCTGAAGGCTATCTGGGGCACCAAGATTTGGAAGCCACAGAAGTGCAGGGTCCTGCTCTGCAGAGAGAGAGAGGACTCAGAGCACAAGGCAAACAGGGGAGGAGCTCCACCTTACGCCTGCAGGCTGGAGCTGCTTTTGGCCACCTGCACCTGAAACCCTTCTCCAGCTGCCTGTAGCAGTTTGGCTCTGGCTTTCAGGAGGGACTTGGGGAGAACAGTTGCTGCCAGAAGGCACTTCCTTTGGCCAGCTGGAGGAGCAAGGGGGGGCAGGCAGCCCCTCTGTGGGCCCAGGAGACTCCCTGAGGCTCTGGCAACCAGGCGGGGCTTTGTGTTCTCACCTGAAAGGGCCAGAGGAGAATGTTGACATCTCCGTTGATGCCTTCAGGGGTGTACATGGAGCCCATCCCGCCGGTGGTGAAGGACAGCACTGCCTTCTTTTTCTGGGAGGACCAAGCATGCTGCAGGTCAGCGACTCCAGGGGTGGCTCTCCAGGTGGAGCCCCCGTCCCCCTGCTGTGCTGGCCTGCCTGGCCTCGCTTGCCCCTCCCGGGGAGGGTGAGCCTAGGCCTGGAGCAGCAGCAGCAGCCGCGGCCAGCTGGGGCCAAGCGGCAGAGAGAGGGTGGTTGGCCGAAGGGGCCGGGCGGGGCTGGCTTACAGGTACCTGGAAAGGTCCTTGTTCATACATGGCGGCATAGGAGTAGGTGAAGCCTTGTGTGAGAACGCAGTCATACCAGCCTTTCAAGATTGCTGGCACGCCAAACCACTGGAGAGGGAACTGGAGGGAAAGCACAAGGGCGGCACCGCGTGGGGGGGTGTTGGTCGGTCTTCAGGCTCCAGCGCCCCCCCGCCCCGCCCCACCTCCCTGCCTGGCCACAGGAGCGCGGCTCCTCCCCGCCTGCCAGGAGGCCGCCGCTGAGTTGTTTGTGCGCCAGTTCGGACTCGCTTGCGGCGCCCCCAGCCGGGGGTTTTCAAGGCCGGGGAGGAGGAGGAGGCGCAGCAGCAGCAGCGGTGCTTGAGCCGCCAGAGAGTCTGCCCTGCTCGTCTCCCTTCCGCGCCCTGATTCCGCTTCGCGATAGCCGCCCGAGGCCCCGCCCTGCCCAGGACCTGTTCGCCGGGCGTCCCGGCTTCTGACGGCCTGCGGGGGCCCCGGGTGGCACCTTTCTTGCAGGGGCCCCGCTCCCCGCCCCAGGCCACCGGACCGGACCAAGGGCCCTCTCCTGGCAGCGGCCCGGCATGCCTGGCAGAGCGGATGCCCACCTGGAAGATGACCAGGTCGGCCACCTCCAGCTTCTTCTGCTCGGCCACGATGTCGCCGCTCAGGCGCCCCTCCTTCCAGGCCCGGCCCACCTCAGCCGCATAGCTGAAGGCCTCGGCCGCATCCCAGGGGCCGCCTGCGGGGGGGGGGGAGTTAGGGGAGGGGGTTGAGCAGAAAGAATGCACTGAGCCCGGGGGGCGGAGGAGGAGGGATTCCCCCCGGGGGGTGGGGGGCGCCCTACCGGTGACGTCGCGGGAGAGGACCAGGTTGAAGCGCATGGCGTAGACTCTAATTTCCCATGGCACACCTGACAATATCTCGCGGCACACCAGTGTGCCACGGCACAGTGGTTGAAAAACAGTGGTCTATGCCACAGTGTACCCTATATATTATTGATTTGTTGTATGTTCTATCATGCTCTTACAGCATTGTTTTCATTTTTATAATTCCATTTTCTGCATCGCTTGATGTGGCACCTTTGATATTTGTTTTTAGGTTGTTTGCATTTTTATAATTTTGGTAAGCCTAGTCCTATAGCATTGTTTATTAGGTCTCCCATTCTGTTTGATTACCATGTTCTATACCATGTAATCCACCTTGAGTCTCAAGTAGAAAACTGGTAAATAACTAATAACTAATAAAGTATAAATAAACAAATAATAAAGCAAATAAATAACGATGGGCTGACCAACACTGTACTCATCCCCCACCAATATTTTTTTTCTGCCTAAAGGCATGTAGCATGCAAATTAGAGATATCTACTATTGCCTAAATCCAACTTCAGTCAATTCCAAATGAAGAAGCAAGTCAAGGGTTGCAACAAAAGCTTCTGGGGATGGAAGGGTTCCCCCCCCCCCCCAAAAAAAATTCACACTTATTTTACATTACTGAAAAAAAACATAAACATTATCTATCTAATTCCCAAGTGGCCCCCTCTGTGCAGATATCTAAATCCGCACGGGGGGCACTTGGGGGGCAGGGAGGTTTTTCTACACACGGGGTGACTCCCCCTGTGCACAGAAAAATTCTAAAAGTTAAAAAAAGTTAAAGAGAACTGCCGGGGCAAGCCGGGGCGGGGGGGGGGGGGGAGAAGGGATGGCGAGGCCCACAGCTCTGTGCCGCACGGGCCTCACCGGGGCAAGCCGAGGCGGGGGGAAGAAGGGATGGTGAGGCCCGTGGCTCTGCACCACACGGGCCTCACCGGAGCAAGTCGGGGCAAGGAAAGAAGGGATGGCAAGGCCTGCGGCTCTGTGCCACATGGGCCTCACTGGGGAAAGCTGGGGCAGGGGGGGAGAAGGGATGGCAAGGCCTGCGGCTCTGTGCCGCATGGGCCTCGCCAGGGCAAGTTGGGGCGGGGGAGAGAAGGGATGGTGAGGCCTGTGCAGCGCCGGGGCAAGCTGGAGCGAGGGGGAAGAAGAGATGGCGAGGCCCACGGTTCTGTGCTGCACGGGCCTCACCGGGGCAAGCTGGGGCGGGGGGGAGAAGGGATGGCGAGGCCCGTGCAACGCAGAGCTATGGGCCTCGCTGGGGCAAGGGGGAGGGTTGGCTCCTTTCTTCCCCCCCCCCCAGCAGATCCTGCGGGTCCTGCCTCTTGTATAAAACTAAAGCTGCCCTTTTTCACAGATGTGGTAAATCATTTTTAAAAGATATATTTTAATGCCTGGAATTTGGCAAAAATAGAGCAATTGAGGGAAAAAATCAAAAATGGAGGTTTCTTTATTAAAATAAAGTGGTTATGAATTCAGCCTTTACATGTGAAAGTCCTACCTCTCAGTGTAGAAGCAACCTGCTACTGAATTACTGAGTTTATAGTGAAGTAGGAGACTGCAGTTGTTCATTGTAGCAAGAAAGGCATTCTGTACATGCTCAAAGGTTTCTTTTGTTCTAGCACTTGGTAACAGTGTTGAAAACAAAATGCTGGACTGAATGCTGGTAAGGTCCTAGTTCAGATTGTCATTAATCTGAGACAGCTAGCCACATTAGTCTATTCCAGGAAAACACAAAAGAAATCTTGTGCCTATTAAAGTTTAATGGATTTATTATAGGGTACACTTTCATGGCTATAGATTATTTCACCACATGTATAAAATGAATTCTCAACCAGCAGATACAGGGAGAAAATGGTAAACAATGGGATTAAAACATCATGAAATGTATGAGGTACAGACTGACAGTTCTTTGCAAAATCCAGAAATACAAGGTAAGCATGGTGATGGCTCACAAAAGGTGTGGAGGTGTCTGTTTAAGTCAATACAGTTAAATCTATCACTAAATTCTTACTCAGCAACTACTTAATGCTACAAGCAATCTGTTAATCTTTGAGGTACCAACAAAACTCCTTTTTGTTTAGAAGGAAGGAGAGCAATTGTAACACTCATTCTGCTACAGAGGCAGGATCCCTTACAATGAATTAATAACTTGACTTGAATGAATAGGTGCTATATATTTAAGAAATTAAATATTAAAAGAAAATGATATCTCAGGAACATGTAGGTTGTTTATTTCATGAACCCATACTGTGCTGTTTAGGGAGTAACAGCAGAGGTGGCAGACAGCAAAAATGCTCCTTGCTGGAGTGACAAAATACTTGGAGCCAGCCCCATCTTCTACGCTTCTGTGGTACGGAAACAGAACCCAAGATGTGGTCTTCTATGTGCTCTTTGTCATTAATCTATATGTAAATGATTTGCACGGTTTTTTTTCCCCTCCATCTGCCTCTAAGGGAGAAGGATCTGCATTTGGCCAGGACTGATGACTGCAGTGACTCCAGTCATCATACCCTCTCCTACCCTTTTATTTCACCACCTGTTGAACACCACCATCGGTTGAACAGAAAAGCATTGCAGGGTAGGTGGCTGGGTTTGGACTGAAGCTGACAGTAGGACACGAGTCTCAGCCAAATTCTTTCCATCACTGAGAAAAGAGAAGCAGGCGAAGCAGCATACAGCTGGTGCAGAGTGTGACTCAGTGTTGTGGCTACAGCACAGCAAGATGTTCATATCAAGTAATTTGCCCAACACAAAGTCTTTCTACCCCTGTTGGGGAATCATCTCAACATCAACAGCTTGTCATCTGTGAATTTACAGTAATTTTATTGATTCTATTATGCGAATGCACCTTGGCTTGGATTTCTGGGAAGCCCTTTCAATAGAACTGCTAGGAGCATTTATCAGTAAGCAGCTTCATTGATTGTGTGTGAACTTAGTACAGAATTGGTGCTATGTAGGGACAGGCAGATGAACACACACCACATGATTCGTAATGGACCAATTTAAAAAGGTATTTAAACAACATCTATCCTACATTAATCCATTTCTTTTTGTAAATAAGCTGGATGTCACTGAGACATCTCCCAGCTGATCGTTCCAATTTACTTTATTTACTGGAGATGAAGGGGGTCCCATTTAGTCTAGAAATTTAGTGGTTGCTTCAGCATGGCTTCATATACTGTTTTGCACACGTGGTAAAACCAAGGATCATCTCGGGATCTTGAAAGCTATAGTCTACATGATCACCAGACACACCACATAAGTGTATTTGGATAATCAAGCAGCAGCTGTGGCCAAGAACACCTTTTACCAGTTTCCACTGATTAGTCAGCTGCAGCCTTTCTGAGGCAGAAAAGATCTGGCCACTGTGGTGCATGCTCTGCAATACGCTCTGTGTGGAGCTGCCTCTGAAAAGTGATTGGAAACTTCAGTTGGTACAGAACGTTGCAGCCAGAATGCTGACTGGA
Source organism: Lepidodactylus listeri (assembly GCA_029233225.1). NCBI lineage: Eukaryota > Metazoa > Chordata > Lepidosauria > Squamata > Gekkonidae > Lepidodactylus > Lepidodactylus listeri. The sequence continues at coordinate 42,486,708 of JARCFY010000002.1, read as the reverse complement.
GTGGGTTGTAGGTGCCATATCACTCCAGTCTTGGCTCACCTACACTGGCTTCCAATTCGTTTCTGGGCATAATTCAAGGCACTAGTCTTGACCTTCCAAGCTCCATATGGTCTGGGACCAACTTACCTGAAGGGCTACCTAATCCCTTATGAACCAACACAACCACTGTGGTCATCTTCAGAGGCCCTGCTTCAGGTGCTCCTGCCTTCTGAGATTAGGCTGGTGGCAACCCAGCAGATGGCCTTCTCAGTCATGGCATTGAAGTTCTGGAACTCTTTCCCCAGGGAGAATAATCTGTCCCCTTCAGTTGCTGTCTTCTGCCAGCAGGTGAAGACTTTTTTTGTTTCATTTGCATTATCTCAATGATAACTCCTTCCGAATGTTTTTTTTGTTTTATATGTATGTTTAACTTTTTAAAACTTGTTTTAATGATGTGTGTTTTGGACAGGAGGTTATTTTAATGGTATTATAATGTAATTTTATTGTGTATGTTTCTGTTAGCCGCCTTCACAGCCCTTGTTAAGGGCAGAAAGGCAGGACATAAATTTTGTAAATAAATAAACTCCCAATTGCTTGAACTGTAGTCTGTGCCTATATTGATTTACCTTAGAATTTTTTTATCCCTGATTTCACCTGACCTTTCCCCTCTGCACTGAATAGAACTTTTAAAAAGCCTTGAGTGCAATCTCAGTGATTTGAGTTAAAGGGGGATTCTGATCCTTCCTCAGGTCCCTGGGCTGATCCAGCAGCAAAATTTCATATAGACACAAAGGGCTGCTCAGTCAGAAAGGGAGAGAAAAATGGAGGGAAAATCTTGCCTCTGAGGGAGGGAAGTAGGCGAGGTCATCATGTTTGGGGGGGCTTGAAAAGGGACCCCCCTCCACAAAGGAAGAAAGGAGATGGAGCCAACCAGACTCACAGGTCTCCCAGGCCCTGCATCTGGCTCAGACTGGCCAGGAGCTGTCTTCCCTGGGCCAGGTGAGACTTGCACAGGCTGGAAGCCATTTTGTCTTTGCCCAGTAAATCTGTTAAAGGGCAAAAACAGACCTGGGACCCTTAAAAGCCAGCTCCAGGTGTTCCCAAATACTTCCAGAAATATACAGGAACTGGACACTAGTATTCCCAAGCAGTGTTTCCTCTAAACTGACTTAGTGTGAGCTAGCTCTCAGTGTTTTAACCTCCAGCTCACACATTTTTGCGTTAGCTCAGGAAGGATGGCTCCAGAGCAAACTAATTTATGCAGCAGCCAAATCGCCCACTCACAGCTTTCATGCCAGTAGCTCACAAAGTACAACTTTTGCTCACAAGACTCCACAGCTTATGGGGAGCATTGTTACCAAGAATCCCAAATACTGTTCTGGATACCCGAATATATCCAAATAGATAGATAAAGTATTTTTCATGTATATATTCAGACTGGATATATCTGAGCACCCATCCCTAGTAAGCACCCACCCAAAAGCCTAATTTGACTCACACCTACCAACACACAAATTATTCTATTAAGTGGGATTTCCAAAAGTTTCCTGAACATCTTAATTTGAACAAATGCCTTCTAAGAGACAGAAACAGGGTGTCTGGATTTGTCATTACTAGACAAGAACACTTCCAAGTCATAAGCTGGTAGTAGCAGTGAAAAGCAATCCTGTATGTGTTAACAGAGAAGTGAATTTCTTGTTGAGGTTCAGCAATTTGAGACCTGGGCCATGTGAGTAAATTGCACATTTCCCCAAGATAGAACAGGGTGGCGGTGAGAACCATTTAGTGACAGTATCCACTGACTTATGAAAGGCAGTGTTCTCCCATGCTAAGGTTCCACACCTTTGTTGCTTAAGAAAATGTAGGAGAATGTAATTGCATTCTCACTTGGAATGTGAAAAGGTATAGAAATACTATACATTTTGGGCCCAATTCTAAGTTTTTATCCCTCCTATAGAGAAGCAGTAAAAAGCTATGTCCACCCCATTCTGCTGTTCTGATCAGGATCTGATCCAAACATCTGCACAGATTGCAACATGCTTATCAGTAGACAGCTTGTGCCACATACAAATTGCTTGTTCCTGCCTCTGGGCAGGGAAACTTGTCAGAAAGTTGCCTCTTTGTTTCTCCTTCAAAACAAATATTACTATAAATAAGTATGAAGAGAGAAATAAAGTTAGCAGCATTCTGGCGGAGGGGGGTCTGGGCGCCTTTGCAAGATGTGCTACAGGATGAATCAATTTATCTAATTCTGAACAGATTCAGGTGAGTAGCCATGTTGGTCAGAAGCAACAGAACACAGTTTGAGTCAAGTGGCACCTTTGAGACCAACAAAGTTTTATTCAAAGTGTAAGCTTTCATGTGCAAAACACTCTCCTTCAAACAAAACTGGAATAAAATCTCAAAAGCTAGTTACAGGAAAAAAAGAGGGCAGGGAAAAGCTGTTAGGCCACTCAGTGCCCAGATGCATATACAGAGCTGAAATTGGAATGGGTGGCAGGTAGGATCAATAAATGGCAGCAAATTAGCATATAAATGCAAGAGTTAACAAAGAGAGGTGAGAATGAAATTGGAGTCCAGAACCCGCAAGAAAAACCAAGCTCAACCCTGTGTGCATGTGAGAACAGAGACTCAGCATGTGCATACTTCTTCATATACATTGAAACAGATTTGCTCTGTTTCATGTGGGGGGGAACGGGGTAATGTACAACAGTTCTACAGAGTGTATCAAAAAATCCACACAATGGGGTCATGTTCAAACAGGGAGGATTTTCTATTAACCTGGGCACAAAAATCCCCAAAAGCAAAAGAAATTTGTGAGGGGAGCTCAAAATCCCTTGCAATATCATGGATGACATTGAGGGGTTGCCTAGCAACCCCAGAAAAACTATGGGATTTTGGCCTGTAAATGCACTGAAAGCTGCAATTTGACATGTAAAAGGATGTTGGGGGTGGTGGCATAAAGGTGCATGAAAAATGGCAACAGTGGGGGCAAGAGGGGGCAAGAAACAGCAGAGGGGGCAAGAAAAGGAACAGAAAGGCCACTTCAACTATGTGGATGGTCAGAACCACATGTTCTGTTTTGTTTTTGCAAAACTAAGGTAGAAAATCTAGACAGCTTTCAATCGGTGCCTACTTCATCTTGTTACAGAGTCTGAATACCAACTGAAATGCAGATCAGCACTTCATGCTAGACTGAAAGCAAATCATCAATGTGAATGTTTCTTTTAGGGTAAATTTGCTTTTCTGCTCAAAGCTGTATTTTGTTTTGGTGTGGGTTTTTGTCCCCATTTCTCAATAAATATGCGATGCCAAACAGCACAGGAAAGCCCCAGTGGCAACATAGTTAAATTAGATCTATCTGAGTCTGGCCTAAGCAAAACAAAATTTATTGTACTCATGTGCAATAAAAACAGAATCCCCTAAAGAACCTTAATTCCCATGATTGGAACTGGAAGTCAGTTCCTGACAATTTTGTTTCAAGAGATGGAATGAATGCTGTGGGCTAATTCAGAACTACTATCATTTAGGTTTTATTTTTTATTAGAAAATTGATAACTTGCAAAATATATACTTAAATTTAAAAAATGTAGTAAAACAAAACTGAATTAATTAACAATCAGCACTCCTTTTATTCCTTAAATTAGCAGTTCATCTATTTACATACAAGATGGCTACACAGACAGGTGGATCATAACGTCTCTCTTGACACCACTGAAGTCTCACCAGTCAGGCTGAAAACTGGTTCTCCACAATCTAGGGGCCACTACAGAAATCATATGTAGGCAACAGTTTAATACAAACTGGTACCACCAGCAAAATCTGGTGCTGATCTCTGTGAGTACGGGAAAAATAGTCTCTCAAATACCCATGGCCAAGACTGCAAAGGGCTGTAAGGGCAAATGCCAGCATCCTAACAAAGAAGCATATTGGAAGCTAGTGGAATTCCTATAAAGATTGATGTTCTCTGATAGCAGAAGTCAATCTGGCTGCCACATTCTTGAGCCATGGCCATTTCAGACTTACCTTAAAGACAGGCTTCTGTAGATTGCACTAAAGTAATTTAACTGAGAGGTTAATAGGAACTATGGCACCCAAACCAAACCTGATAAAAGATGTTCTTGGCACTGACACAACCTGGATATCCAGGAGAAGACCTGAATCCAAGAGCACAACTTCAAACCTGATCTTTCAAAGGAAACGTGACTATAGGTTCTACCTGTCATGAGCACACCTTTCGTGACTAGACTAGATTTCAATTGTGCTGCACTGACATATTTTTGAAACCAAAGCTCACACTATGTAAACTGCTCTTACTGAAGCCACTGAAGCCTTGAATAACTAAAGCTCCAGACACTGATATGTGATCTTCTAGAATCAGACCACATAAGATTTATTTTGGTCTTTTAAAAGGAAAATATTCTAAACAGTTTTCAAAACTTCCCTGCAGCACACCTCTGGGTGTCTCAAACCATAACACACTTTCTAGAGAGTAAATAAGTTTCCATATATGGACACTGCTATCAGCCTAAACCAAAATCTTTGAAAGAACTTCCTACAATGGTATCCATTAGATCTAGACACATGTAAATTCTTTCCTTAGATGAAAGATGGTCACAATTTTGATAGCATAATTTAATAAACAGCTTGGAAAGCTTCTCTGCAAATTGAACCTGATCATCGATCAAGTCTACCTCCAACTTGCTTAAAAAGGTAAAGGCGAAGTTTTTCCTTACTCGAAAGCCAGTCAAATACAACTCTAGGGGGAGGGGGGTGCTCATCTCTGTTTCCAAGCTGAAGAGGCAGCATTGTCCAAAGACTTCTCCGTGGTCATGTGGCCAGCATGACTAGATGCTGAGGCACATGGAACACTGTTACCTTCCCGCCAAAGTGGTACCTATTTATCTACTTGCAATTTCTTGCTTTTGAACTGCTCGGTTGGCAGGAGCTGGGGCCAGAGACAGGAGCTCACTCTGTCATGCGGCACTTGGGTCTCAAACTGCTGAACTATAGACCTTCCAGTCTGCAGTTCAGCATCTTAACCTCTGACAAAACACAACAGATGTACTAAGCACTGTGTTCAAGACCTCATAGTGCAGGTCAAACCCTTTCTGCAGCTTAGACCGCTGAACTGTCCATTACACTGAGAACTGCCTTGCTCTTATGCAAGTTACCAACAACTGTCATCACCATTTGCTTTTCAGTTTGAATGCAACCTGCTACTAAAAAGCTTTAAGAATGCTGCCAACTTTTCTAAGCCTCTGGTGTAGTTGCTCATCTAGGCAGCAGCACCCCCTCCCCTGGCTTTCCATGTTGCCTGCTGGCAAGCTTCATTGCCCATCACCGCTTGTAGTGGCAGTGGGAGTGTTTTGGGTTTTTTCCCAAGTAGCAACATCACTGAGGTTGCTATGTCACTTTTGTAGAGCTTTCCAAGAGCTACCCTCGTCACTTCCAGGTTGTGCCCAGAACTGATGTTGCAATGTCAGCAATGCCCTCCTCTCCCCATGTCCTTGGTCCCAGCCCTACAACCATACACACCCTGACTATAGGAGATGTCGCCAAAGGAATTTCAAGGAAAAGGGGTGACTTGAACCATTCTTCAGTTATAAGAAAATCCCAAAGCCAGTTTGGTGGCAGCAGATTATAGTACTTGCCCTGCTACAAGAGCTAAGTATTTTTTTTCCATTTTTGATCTGTTTGAAATGTAGGTAACCCACAAGAGTCTAAACAACATGACAGATGATGAATTTAAATGTTTCAACAAGACAGTTGCTCAATAAAACACTTATAAGTCCCTTGGTGTGTGGTAACAGTAAAATTATTTTCCATAAAGGTTTTCTGAAATGTATCTTCTGCAGTTCAGGTTTTTGGTTTCTTATTACTGGAACCTTCCACTTTATTTATCTTGTCAAAAAAAGCTACAGCTCCACAACCCATCGAATATATTACAGTTTAAAATAAGATTAAGTAATCTCATTGCTAGGCAAAAAAAAAAAAAAAAAGGATGAAATTATAGATGAAATATACCCAAAGGTCATAGAAGTTATAAATGTGCAAAACAAAGCAACTAACCTGAAGTGCCAGCCTTTGAAGATTTAAGTTGACAAACCTGCAAATTAAATTGGTGCCATACACCCACTCACCATAACACACAATGTTTTACAAAATTAAATTTAAATATTACTCAGTCTTGGCATCAGATACCACCTCTTCATACACTTCTCAAGGGAGTTTAATTTTACTCTGGACTTCATGATTCAAATACTTGTTATTGGCTGTGTTCCGAACTCTTTGACTTTTTTTTTTCCCCCTTTTTTTTTTCCCCCTAGGAACTCATCAGCACATTTTGCTTTCTTTGGAAGTGGTAACAGTGGCTGCTTTGATAACATTACCACTGAAGTAGACCAAAGGGTGCAGGGATACATATCTTGCATTTCTCACCCTGAGTCATATCATGCTGTAGAGGATGTTGTTACCACAAAACAGATGCAAGTATGCAGTGGAATGTCTCATAAAATGATTATCTTTATCCACCTTGTGTGATGACTCTTCAAACATGAGGAATGTGCGAGGAGAAAACCCACTATAGGAAGACCTGTTACAGGATCTACTATAGAAAGCCTGCTATAGAAGAAGAGTAGGTTTTTTATACCCTGTTTTTCTCTAATTAAGGAGCCTCAAAGCAGCTTACAATACCTGTGGTCCCACACACTAAACAATCCACTTTCAGTGCACTTTCCAATTGGATTTTACTGTGTGAACTGGCAAAAACCAGTTGGAAAGTGCACTGAAAGTGGATTGAAAGTAGATTATTTAGTGTGTGTGACCACAGCCAGTCTCTTCCCTTCCTCTCCCCACAACAGGCACGTGAGGAAGGTGTGGCTGAGAAAGCTCTGAGAGAATTGTGACTGGCCCAAGGTCACCCAGCAGGCTTCATGTGGAAGAGTGAGCAATCAAACCCGGTTCTCCAGATTACAGCCTGCTGCTTTTAACCACTACAGCACACTAGCTGTATTAGAATAGCTTGCTGCTACAGAAATGAGTGTTCATCTTCTTTTAAAAAAAAAAAAGTGTGAACTGAGTACTTTGTGTCAGGGGCCCTTTATAACCCAGTTACCTTTGTTTATTAGATAAATACTTTAAGTTAGGGGATGCCTGTAGGAGGTACTAGATCAGGGGTACCCAGCCTTTTCAAGCCTGGAATGGGTGCAGGATTGATCCAGGTGGAGACTAATACTCCACTTGCTGCCCCCGCCACTCCTTAGCAGAGCAGCAGGGGAAAATGGGGGGGGGGGGAGGGTGTCTTCAGGAAGCGATACCACTGCATTGGTGTGATACACTAGGAATCCTAGGATCTAGGAGTTCTGAAATCAGCTCTCAGAATCCTAGAGCATTATGGTAATACAGCAACATCACTTCTGGTTTTGTGCCTGAAGTGATGTTGCACCACTGGTTTTGCTCTTTTGACTCTAAAAAGAGATATTTATGGAAGTGTAAGACAGATTTTTGTCTGTATTACTGAGCTACAGACTTCTTCCAAATATCCTTCCTCTGAATATAGAATGGGCCCAGCAATTTGTAGTAAAGTTAACTCCTTAGCAGATATTAATATATATTGTCCTCCCCCCTCCCCCGAGGATACATGTTGAACTTACTTTCCAAATCGAAGCATTTTAACCAAAGGAAAGCACCTTCAGCAAAGTAACCTTTTCAAAATATTGTAAACAACTTGAATGGCACTTGTATTTCTGCTTGCTTTAACAGAAACTGAAATGCTTTGGGGGCTGGCTTCCTTACCTTGATCCATTTAAAGGAACAGCTATTCTGAACAAAGATGATGTTGCTTATTTAATCCAAAGTATAGAGCTGCAAATGTTCCCTGCAGGAGAGTATGCATGGCAAACCCATATTTACGTGCATTAGACAAGACTGCTATCAAGGTATCACACACTTTCATAAGCAACGTGGAAAGCTCTGCCATTTAAACTTTCCGGAGAAGCTGAAATAACAGTTCTATATGGGTGAAGAGGAAAGGAAATGGCTGAAGTGAGCAAAAGAACATTTGGCTATTACAAAATGCTACCCAGTAGTGATATCCATTAGACTGTGAAATGATTGTCCAGGGACAGTTTATGGAATTCACCATGACTTGAGTTCTTCCCTTCCAGACTGTGCAGAAACTTGGAGCATATAATAGAGGCAAAAATAATGTATTATGAAAACTAGGGAAAAACCAATGCCAGGTATATTCCAGCCTTTTCAAAATTTCCTACCCTGTTGTGTCCAAAAATATAATATACATTTCTTACCTTTGTTCTGTACTTAAATTCATTAACACAACTTTACACGGAATGGCTTGCAATAGCAGAGTATACACACACCCGTATACAACTATTTCGTAATCCTGACAACATATTGGTTTGGATCCTATGGAGCATGTAAGAAAGTACATGGATTTCCCCACCACCACCTACCACTTTCCTCAGGATTCTTCCCTCCCCCCACAGACATCCAAAATGAAGACTATAGTCTGGATCCTATGGAGCATGTAAGTAGGGAAGTGCATGGATTTCCCACCCACCCACCACTTTCCACGGGATTCCTCCCCCTTCACACACAGATGATCTCTGCAGACAGCTGGAACAAAGTGGGTTGGTGCTGCTGTTGTTGCTAGACCTGATAGAGGTGTTTGGCATGGTCAACCATGATCTATTGGCCCACAACCTCACGGATGCAGGAATTCGTGGAATAGCATTGAAGTGGCTCACTTCATTCTTCCAAGGGTCAAGGACAGAGAGTGGTGTTGGGAGAGAGGGTGTCATCCCGCCACTCTTTGGTGTGCAGGGTTCCCCAAGGGGCAATCCTCTCTCCTACATTGTTTAACATCTATATGCACCCTCTCGCCCAGCTGGTGTGGAGCACCAGGCTGGGTTTTCACCAGTATGCTGATGACAACTAGCTGTACCTGTTGATGGGCAGCTGGCCGGCTGTCTGCCACCCCATCAAATTTGGGTGAGGGATTGGAGGCCATGGCTGGATGGTTAAGACAGAGCTGACTGAGTCTAAATCCATCAAAGATGGAGATTGGGGTGTCAACTCCCAATGCTCAACAGCGTGCCACTAACATCGGTGCCAACCATCAAGAGCATGGGTGTGCTCCTGGACTCCTCTTTATCAATGGAGGCTCAGCGTCCTGGAATACAGGCAGATTAAGGCAACAGAGCTAGGCTACAGAGCAAGGCAATGGAGCTAGATCACAGTCAAGAGTCCAGTCTAGAGATCAAACACTGGTTTAGCAGCAGTTCATGGGTTGTTCAGGAAAGCAGAATCAAGGTAGTCCGAGGTTGTTGATCAGCAAGGTTCAGGCAAGTCCAAAAAGCAGAGTTGAGGGTCAGTCCAAAGGTCGCAGGAGGCAGGCAGAGTCTGAAGTTGTGGTTGAGAAGTTCAAAGGGTTGTGACAAGTTGTTTCTACAATCTGCAGTTCTCCGGGTCTGATTTATATAGACATTCCTTAACAAGCCTGATTTACACCCATCTGCTCAGAGGTGCTCCTGCACTTACTCAGAACTGCTATCATTAAATAGCTGGCTCTGAGCCAAGAGGCGAGCACTCTATCTGCATGTTCTTATGTTTTGCTGGAGCCTTTCCCTTCACTGTTCCCTTCACAGTCACCTCAGGACTGGATTACTGTAACTCGCTCTACATAGGGATACCCTTGAGGCTGATCTGGAAATTATAGCTTGTCCAGAATGCAGTGGCACAGGTCCTTATGGGTACTCCATTGACTGCACATATTTGACCTGTGCTTTCCAGCTGCACTGGATTCAAGTTGAGTATTGGATCCACTTTAAGGTTTTGGTTTTGACCTTCAAAGCCCTTAATGGTCTGGGACCAACATCCCTGCAGGACTACCTCTCCTGGTATGCCCCCTGAAGAGCTTTACACTTGGGAGGGTCAGGGCTTTTTTGGCCTTGGCCCCGGCCTGGTGAAACTCTCTACCTAGTAACATCTGTGCCCTGAGGGACCCTGCTCAGTTTCACAGCGTGTGTAAAATGGAGATGTTCCACCAGGCCTACGGTTGAGGACAGCTACAGTTCCTGCCATGGCCTCCACCTTGGCCTTTACCAATACCAGTCTGTGATCCAGCCTATGGTGGGAGTAAAGTTATATGTACACCATTGATTATTCAGAAGATGTATATGGTTTGTTTGTTTATTTATTAAATTCGACTTTTAGGCCACCCTCCCCTGAAAAACAGGGCTCAGGGTGGCATGCAACAATGATAAAATTAGAAGAGTTTTATAAAAACGTTTGTGATATGGGCTTCCATTGACAAGGAGGCATCCAGAACCATATCCAGGCTCTTGATGTTCGGTGCCAGTAATAAGGGCCGGGCACTCCATCAAGAGCCGGGCACTCCATAGTTGTTATACTTGTTATGATCATTTATCATTTTATATTTATTCGTTTTTAGCTTGTTTATGTCTGATTATGATGTACATCGCCCTGATCCCTGTGGGGGAGGGTGATTTATAAATTTAATTGATGATGATGATGATGAGATAAAAAATATAGGACTCATGGACAAAATGTCATGTAGCCCAGGGGCTGCAGTGAGGAGGGACAGCCAGGCTAGCATCACTTCAATAGCAACTGATCAAATAAATCATCCAAACTAAAAGAATCTTTCATTTTTTCCCCCTAACAAGATCTATTAGGAAAAGTGGTCACTCTGTATGCCAGCCCTGCTGGGACAAGCATTAAAGCATGCAGTATGTTACTGCTGGCAGCAGTTTTGGGATTTTAACTTCTCAGGCCCACACATGGCTGCTAAGAGCTCAAAGTCACACTCAGACATCATTTTGGGACACAAATTTACAACACTGAGCTCTGCGTTCTTCATACTCAGCTGTTTAAATTAGATACTGGTACTTAAGGCCTTGTTAAATGCCAGGCAGAAAGGGAGGGGGAGGGGAGAGAAATGTTACAAAGAGAGACCAAGTAAAACAAGATCCAACCAAAAGAGAAACCAGTTCAGTCAGACTAGATGCAAGACGCTTTCATCCAACAACAGCAGAGTATAACAAATTCCAAATCAAATGCAAGATGTTCAGAAGGTGTCAACACATTAATATAAACCCTACTGGCCATGTATATGGTCCATGCAAACAAGTTCCAGTTCATAAAATAATGTCTCCAAGCGAGTTCTATCTGGCTAAAAATATTTTCTGGGAATAGGTCCTACTTAATAGACTGGAGTAGGATGAGTGGGCCTGTTTGTAATTGCCCTCTTGGAACAGGTGACCATCCTAAAATATGTAGGGAATGTACTATTTAGGAATATATCTCATAATTACTTTTAATGGTTCTTAGAAGGATTGATTCAAACTTTTGTTTTGCAAAATCAGATTGTAGTCTATTCAAAATCTTATTTATCCCAACAACTTTGCCTTCTACAACACAGCTTTGATAGCAGCGAAAGTAGAAACTGAGAAACATAACCTCCAATAACCCTTTTCAAGTGAAAGTAGAATGGTTATTCTCCAATTATTGATAGTTTTTTCTTAATTCCAGAAGTGTTTACTTTTTATACCAGGATTTTAGTGTTTTTATCACTGTTCCTGAAGGCAACAGTTTCACCCACCGCCACCCTTTCATTAATCTTCCCTACTGTACAACTGACAAGAATGGAGGTTCTTGTTTGCTTTGAGGCTTTGTTTGATGCTATCAACTTATTCCATTACATGCCTTCACCCAGAATGACCTAGTCTTTGCTGTTTCCTTTTCCAGTCCAACCTAAGTCACTGAGGTTGAATTTCGAATTTACCAGCTGTCACTTGAAACTTGGATTATCACCTCACCTCAGACTTTTTTTTAAAAAAAAAAAATCTGTTGCTGCTTTATAAAATTAAAGAGGCCTGACCTCATTAATTTTCCTGTGGAACATCAGTGATTGTGTTTTCTAGATACAGGTGGGTAGCCTTGTTGGTCTGAAGAAACAAAACAAAGTTTGAGTCCAGTGGCACCTTTAGAACCAACAATGTTTTATTCTGGGTATTGTGTGTTTTCTAGAGTTGGAACTGCTACCACTATCAATCTCATTGTGTCTGATGTCCAGGTCCATCCTGGTAACTATCATACTCGACTTTCACAAACTGAAATCATACTGATCGCAAGAACTGCAGCAGCACCCTACAGAAAACAGAGCCATTCAGTGAATGCGCTTAAGAACACTTATATGCAATTCAAGACATCCTTCATATAATTTCTCATGCAACAATATTACATTAACCCATGGAGCCAATGCTTAAAAACTCGATACAATTTTTAAACTAACCCACATGCCCGTATGAATCTGTTCATTATAAGCAGCATACCACTGGTCTGAAGGGGAGGGGGGAGGAAGCTCTATGATAAGTTTTGGGGATCACCGAACCAACATCTGTTGAAAGTGCCCCTTTCTGGAGTGACATGGTTATTAATTTCATCCTGTGGTTTCATGGTTGCTGCTCCACAGTTTTAGAGTAAATTCCCTTGGGAACTGGGAAGCTCTCCTCACTCATTTTTTTTAAAGAAAAAAACTTATTTCAGTGGTGGAGGGAGCATCACTGATGTTTGGGCTGTTTTGTATAGCATTCTGCCAGTTTTTTAAATGATGTTTTTAAGATGACTCTGTCAGCCACTTCTGACTGCTGAGGTATGTCCATTTAAGATTCTTCTGACTGGGAATAGGGCTGTGGACTGCCCCTGGTACATCAGCACCTAGAGACAAACATACCTAGCTATGGCAACAGGAAGGATATTAGTGCTAAGGAAACAGAGTTCACTTACCTGTTGTTCATCAAGCCCCTTCTGTGCAGGCACACACACTGGGACCGTGCATGAGCAGGTCTGCCTCAGAATGGTAGTTCAGCTTAAAAACCACCAGGGGGTGCAATGCATAGGAGCCGATTGGGAGTGTTCCCACCTAAATAGTTATGTGCTCCATCACAATCACACCCCCTTCCCTCAGTTCCTCTTGTGTCACCATTGCTTAGCAGAAAAACAGAGTTTGAGATAGCTCACAGTAAAGCAGGAGGGAGGGAATGTGTGCCTGCAAAGAAAAGGCTTGATGAACAACAGTTACAGGTAAGTGCAACTCTGTTTTCATCTTTCCTATTCTGTGCAGTCCCACATTGGGATTCTAAGAAGCTACTCATCAGGCAGAGAAGTGAAGTTCTCATCAGAGGCTCACTGGAAGAGGGAATTAAGAACTGCCTTGCCGACCTGTGCCTCTCTTATGGCTTGCAGGTGACGTCCGTAGTGATGGACAAAGTTGTCTGCCAGGAACCATATTGGCACTCTGCACATGTCCCTCAGTGAAACTCCAACAAGGAAAGCTGCTGAGGTGTCTTGAGGTTCAGTGGGCATTGGAATTCTGTCTCGACATAAGATATCCTGATCTCAGGGACAATACGATGAAACAGTGTTTGGGGTGAGGCCCTCTTGCATAACAAGTGGTGACCTCCTTATAAAACTCCTGAGACTTTTTAAGGTAAAACAATAGAGTCCTTCACAAATCTAGGGTGTGCAGTTTTCTTCCACTCTCTGATATGGGAAAGGAGGGAAATGCCTTCTGGGAAAAGTGAAACTTCAAAACTACTTCAAGTAGAAACTGGACACTAGTACATAAGATCACCCTCTCATAGAAGAACTTTAAAAATAGGGGGTCCACTACTCAAAAGCAGCCTGCTCACTGAGTCATCTGGCACAGGTGATGGCCAGTAAAAACACAGACCTTCATAGACAAAAAAGAAAGGGGGCAAGTGGCTAAGAGCTCAAAAGGTTTGTACATCAATGCTGTGAGGACCACAGAGAGAGACCACTAGGGGGAATTTTTAAATGGGTGAGTATTAAAAAGGCCCTTCAAGGAGTGCTTGGAAAGTTTGTAGGAAAACACCATGTGACCCTCAATCTCTGGGTGGTAACAGGAGATAAGATGCAAGGTGGACATTAATAGGGTGTGACAGACCTTCCACCACTTTAGACAGTAAGTCCATCATATGGATGGCCTCCAGGAAAGTGAGAGGAGCTCATTAACCTCCAAAGAAAAAGTCAGGTCCTCCCTTGCAGTCTCCATGCTGTTAAATGGAGGTGATAGACATTGTGGTGAAAAACAAGATTGACACTCACAAAGTATGGGCTGTGGGAATGTAGTGTACTGGCCAGTCACTAGCTCCATCAGTGTGAAGAACCAAAATTGGAGAGGCCAAAAAAGGTGCTATGAGGATACAGTCTGTACACTCTATCCCAATCTTCCCTAACACCTGGTCAACAAGAGAAATGGGGAGAATGCATAAAAGAGGGCACCCTGCCAGACAATCTGGAATATGCCCCCAATAGAGTCCAGATCATTCCCAGGCAAGGAACAAAAACATGGGGCCAACCTTGAAAAATATAAGGATGTTATCGGCAGGAAGGCCTGAATCACAAACACCTGTGAGCTCTACTAGGCCCACTAATAATCATGTTAACCCTTAAGGGAAATTTGGGTGCTTTGCCTCACATCCTGAGATATGGATTGCTTGAATTGTGGCATAGTGTTCTGTCACCCAAGCCCACACCACCATAACTTCTCAGCATAGGTAGCTGGAACCCATTCCTCATTGCTTGTTCAAATACAACATAGTTGTGGTATTAGTCATCTGTAGTAGGATAGAACAGCCCTGAATAATATCTGAAAAACAGCTAAAGGCATTTTGCACTGCTTGCAGCTCCAGCACATTAATATGCAAGGACCTCAACCATAGTGACCACAAGCCCTGGAATGACAGGCACTCACAATGAGTGCCCCAACCTGTAAGCAAGGTATCTGTGTTAAGAGTGACAGCACTCCAAAAGAGATACCCTGACTCAGGTTTTCTATTGGCAACCACCACTTAAGGGATCTAATGATAGGTCTGGGGATGAAAACCCTCCATGATCACCGGAGGAGACCTAGTCTGAACTGGGACAAAACCCACAAATAAAGGGGGCACATGGAGAGCCTAGCTAGCAACAGAACTGCTATGGTGGTGGCCATTAAACCTAGCAACTTCTGTATCACACCAGCCATCTGAAAGTAGTTACAACTAAAGGCCCTAATCATAGTCCTTATGCTCCTAATCCATTCCAGGGGAAAGAAACCCTTGGTGGAGACAGAATCCAAGATAGGCCCAATGAACTGACCATTCTAGAAAGGGGTACGCCTAGATTTATCCCAATTGATAACCAGGCCCAGCCTCTCTCAGGTTCGAAGGGCAAGGGACAGGAGATAACAGCTCCTCCCGAGATGGGACTGTCATGAGCCAATCATCTAAGTACAAGAACACATTACAACCCAGGAGTTGAAGATAGGCCATGACTGGGCCCATGTACTTTGTAAAGACCCTGGGGGTTATGTTCAGTTCAAAGGGTAAGACTGTATACTGGTATACCTCACTCCTAAAGCAAAAACTCATGATGCTGAGGAGAAATGGAAATATGAAAACAGGCACCTTTTCAACTGAGTACCATGAGCCATAAATCGTGCTTTAATAACTGTATAATCATGACAAAGGAAACCATTTGAAATCTGAAACAAATAACAGAGGAAACACCTAGTCAAAAAGAAGTTTTCTGCTGAGGCTGTTGAGAATCCCTCACAGACAGAGGATGATGCCCAGATTTGGCCACTGAAGCACTACTTCTTTTGGGGTACAAAGACTGGGAAGGGAAAGGTTTTGCAGCGAGATACCAGTATCTAGCTGGGTTGAAGTAATGCTGTTCATAATAGTAAGGTTGCCATTGATACCTAGGAAGAAGCTGGAGTCTGAATTGTGATGGGACTGGAGGAATAAATGCTCAGGTGCTTAGTTGCTCGAGTCAGAAACTGGTGTTGTTTGGACTCAAACCTGCTCTCCTCCTTATGTTTAGTCTTAGCCTTAGCTTTCATTGCAAGCAGTTTCGAGGATCACCTCAGAACCGACAAAGCTGGAGAATGTGATCACCACCACTGGGGCTCAGATCGCTGAGCAGATGGTATCTATGACAAACTGACCTCCAAAAACAAGATGCTTAGTGGATCAGATTCAGAGATCTGGGAGTTTAAGGGTTAATGCCTCACTGGGAAACACAGTTTGATTGACAAGCTGCTGCCTACATGCACCCACACACACACACACACCCTGATTGCCCAGAGCCATCTGAGGAGAACATTTAGAGCAGCTGAATTCTGAGGAATTCTTGGCTGTTTGTCATGTGAATAAGTAGTTGAAGTTGGTGTGTCTGTCAGAGGGAACCAGACAAAGTCACTTTTTAAAAATAATATCATTTTATTAGAAACATAAAAATACAATCATAACCAACAAGTACAACAGTAATGATAGGAGAATACAAAAGCTCAAAAATTGCAAAATTACATGTAAAAGTAAAGAACAGTTATACCAACAGCTAGCAATATGTACAATCAGGCATTTCAGAAGTCACTTTTAAAATGAAGGGACACAACTCCTGGCCCTTATTGAATGCTTCCAAAAACTGAGGAAAAGTTCAAAATAGGAACTTTAGTCTAAGTGTCAGTCAGGCTGAAAACCATTTATTCACAGTGTTAAGAACTGAGGATCACGTTTGGCAGAAAAGATTGCTCAGTAGATTGAAACTGCCAGTCTAGCCAAATAAAAAAAGAATATTGCTTCAGGAAATGGAGAAGTTTTCCAACTCAGAAGGGACCCCTGATCAATGTGAAAAAGAAACAGTTTTATACTCCTCAGGTTATAGAAATACACTGTGGCTTTCAGAAGGGAGAGAGTAAGACACACAATTAAAGAATTTTTTTTCTGGGAAATCTGAAGAGCAATAGGAAACATTGTAAAGAATCTTTGTAACTGTAACTAAAATACTTAGTCAATCATTTCTTACTGCTAAGACCCAAGAATATTGAGAAACTAGCTTCAACAATACTCTGTTGTGAGTTCAAACTATTATATCCTGTAAAGACCTCAAAATTTATCTCAGTTTTCTCATCGCCTGCCTATTCCTATCCAACTGTGCCTGTTTAATAAATAAAATTCCTGTATGATTTTTACTTCGTGTCAAGTGCCATTTACAAAGGGAATATCAAGGGGCTCCTGCTTTTCTACAATAAACTTCTGCCCTGGGTGAAAGCCAAATAACTCCACCATCATGAGGTGGGACACATAAAAGGTTATAATTTGAGTATTAATACACGCTACAAGGGGGCTGCACAGACAGTGTGGGGAACAATGGTTTTGGCAGGGGGAAATCTGCCTCACAGTAAAACAAGCAGCAGGGTTCCATCATAAGATTGAACAAGCAAAGGCAGAGAATGACAGTTTTGATGGTCTCCCCAGAACTGATGCAGACCTTGGAGTGTTGGAAGTGAGCAGGGCCTTCTCCCAAAGGTTGGCTTTGACTTTGGATTTAGGGGTAAACTGCTGGCAGGTCCTACATGAGGCCACATTGTGGCCCTCAGCTAAGCAGAGAAGGAAGATCATGCTTGTCAGCATGGACCATTTTAGCACCAGAATGGGTGCACTTTTAAAGAGGGCCTTTTGACTCATGGGAGGCTCCGATCAACCTGACCAACCACTGTACAAACAGGGGGTGGAATGAGAGTAAGCAGTGGGTGAAAGGACAAAGGTTCAGAGTCACAAAAATTGTCAGGAAGAAGAGAACTTGTTGTACATGACCAGCTCCTTTGGCAGCAAAAAATGTAACTTAGAGAAGGGGATGTGATTGTGCTGGAGCATGTGACTGTTTAGGCAGGAACAGCTCCAATTGGCGCCAACATGCTGCACCCCCTAGTGGTTTTAAGCTGAACTATGTGTTATGTTTTGTCAATGTGAAGGATTACTACAGATAACTACAGCACCATAGATGGATCAAGGAAAATCTTATGGATAAGCACCCTGTATGTTCACACAAGCCAGAATCAGCAACATCT
This sequence comes from Lepidodactylus listeri, assembly GCA_029233225.1. Classification (NCBI taxonomy): domain Eukaryota; kingdom Metazoa; phylum Chordata; class Lepidosauria; order Squamata; family Gekkonidae; genus Lepidodactylus; species Lepidodactylus listeri. Next base: position 42,468,767 of record JARCFY010000002.1, on the reverse strand, counting down.
ATTCCAATTTATGGAAAGCTTCCCTGTGTAGTTGCTTGAAGTTTATCTTTACAGTTGACTAGGTAAGGGGCTGTTTATAAGCCTGCATATAACCTGCCTCTTACTGCCACACCTAAATTTATAGTTTAGGGTGCGTAGTATCAGTACATCAGAATGGACTAGTTTGCACAGCAGTGGTCAGAGACTAAAGATGCATGTGATCCACAAATGCATCAGTTTCAGTAAAAACAGCCCTTCCATCCCATACTAAGCACTTTAGAGACTTGGAAGGGGATGGTAGTAATCAAAACGGTTTTTGAATACAGCACTGGAGGCTATATACAAATGCAATATTGTTCAGTTTAAGGAAAACTATTTGTGAAAATCAAGATCTTCCCTACAATTGCAATAGTAACACATTGCCAGCCTTGCAATACAAATGTGGAGGCCCTCTGTCACATTAGTGATCATTGTACAGGTTTCTATGCATGAGAGGCAAAACCTAGTATAGGGACCCCGCCACCTCCTCCAGCCTGGGTTATTTTGGACTTAGTCATTTTAATAGATACTCCTTATTAGAACCTAAGTGCCAAGGGGATCTGGAACTTGGGGGGTGTCATAAAGGCACCTGGGTACAGCTATAACATTGAAAATTCTGAGGAAAGCCCATGGATGAGGAAGAGCATGTTGGCATTGTGCTCCCCCAGCTCAAGTGCCAAATCTTCTCTCAAAAACAACAACAACAACAACCCCTTTCAATGCTAAGCTCCAAGATATATCTAATACGATCATATCCCTTGCTCCAAAGGATACTTCATCAAAGCAATGAGAACCATTTCCAGCTATAGAACGCTGGGCAACCCTTAAGTATCACTAATCCAATACAATCATTGATAAAGGTGCCCTAACATCCAAATCATTCAGGACGGACTATCAAGAAGACACTTAAAACCCATCATTCCCTTTGTCAGTATGCTAAAACTGTTCAATGATCACTCCACTTTGGAATATCAAGTATTTTCCTACTAATCTTCCTGCCAGATTTTGACAGCAGTTACCCTCAAACTGCCCAATCAAATTCAAATTTCACTTCTTGGACCAATCAGGTTCCTGAGACTCTGGGCTCCCATGTCTAGCTATGGGACCCTTCCTTATAAAAAGGCCAACCCAGGTAAGTGAAAAGTGTGCCAGGTTTTCCCATTACCTAAACACCTCTGCAACTATGTTGCAGGCTCCTTTCCAGACTTCAAGACCAGGATTTCAAGTTGTATGTCCCTCCCCTAAAACTTTCCAACTCCCTCCTTCCTACTTTTTTATAAGTCTGCCCTCTTGTTGGTGTGTGATGCCCCCAGGCTGAACCTGGCCTCATCTTACTAATTCCACACTAAAAAAATTTCTGCTTTAATAGAGCACCACCCCAATACAAAATCCTACAGTGCATATGACAACAATACCTGTATAGAGGGCCTTTTAAAAATATTTTGAGGGAGATAAAGGGTTTTTTTTGAAAATCTAAACATACAGAGAGGTATGATGTCTAAATGACAGCATGCATGTTGTGGGCTTTGTGAAAATATTCTTTATGACACACATTTTCCAGTTAGCTGCATCTTAATGTCACTGGTTTGTGTGTGTGTGTGTTGAACCAGATGACTGGTCCATCTTGCTCACTATTGTTTGCTCTGACTGTCCTCAGGCAAAGATCTTCCCCAGTATTCACTTCCTGGGAATCTTAAACTGGAGACACCAGAACCTACATACTTTAATTTGTACTCTGTCATGGTTCTTTCCTTCCTTGTTCACTTAGTATAATGCATCTGTTTTCCTCTATCAGTTGTTGGAAATGCATGATTTTAGTAAAAGCAAGTAAAAGTACAAACAGTTCACCCCAAATGAATCCTGTATCCAAAAAGTCACCAAAGAAGACTGTTCAGGTGTGCTGGCTGGGACACCTGCATTTTCCACACACTGCCTAGTAAAAAAAAAAGAAGCAATAACTTGTCTCTTACTAGGTATTCATATTCCCTGACAGCTGGTTTATGGCATTTAAATTGCCATAAAGAGTAACCCATTTCCCCCTTCCAGTTGCTCAAAATGACATTAGTTTAAACTCTGGTAACTCTAAAAGTGAAAAAATGCTCAGTATCTCTAGATGTACTGGGAGAAAATTCTCTGCTGTCGGAAGGGGAGATCAAAGCCTCCGAGGGTGAGAAATCTTCAGAACTTGCAGGCTTCATATGTAGCTTATTTCCAAGCCGAGATAATATACAATTAAAAGATCTAAGAGAGAATTTTGCTCACTCCAACATTAAAGATTTGTATATGTTAAATTGATAGAGACTTCTGTGTGTGAATCGTTTGCTGGAAGTCAAAATGTACATGCAAATGGCTACTTCATACACTGCTCCCACCACAAAAAAGGTTCTGTCCACTTTTTATCTATGCAGAACTGTCACACTTGAAATACGGTTATAGTAATTTAGTTATCATCTATTTGCAGGCTTGTGGTGGTGGAGATCCAAACTAAACACAAGGCAACTAACAACTCCACAAGAACATTAGGAAAAACAGTATGAGGGGGGTAGCATTCCTCTCCCAGTCTCAGTATTTTTTCTCACCCTCCCAACATCTGTTTTTAAAAATGTGTAGCCTTAGATCAAGGATTTTGATCTTTTCAAGACTCTGCATGAAATAAATAAGACATTCTAGGATGTGGGCTAAAATGTTACAGATGTCAAGTCACTGAAGATATAAAAAGCATGACTTGGACTGTGCTGATTTAAAGAAGATTTTTCATATACTTTAGGTTTGCATTCGGCCCTTTGTCTCTTCTGGGTGAATCTGGAGCTTTAATTGGCTTTGTAGTATAAAAATGACAAGGTGAGACATATGGTGCTTAAGCCCTGTAAGTTGGCCACAGCTAATGAGATACAGGAAAAACTATGGCCTATTATTGTGAGATACTGATAGATCCAATAAGCCAGGCCTCAGTGTTAAACAAAGTCCTTTATTTCTTAATGGTCTTGCAGTCTGCAGCTTCAGTGTTAGAGATACTTTTGCATAGGGTTACAGGTAATTTATACACGTTTCAAAACTGAAAGAGAGAAATTAGCACCAATCAGAGCACCTACAAGAAAGGGGGAAAAGTACCCCGGGAAAAAGCCGTTGCGTTCCCAGCAGAAAAAGTGCATAGACCATCCTGATTAGGCCCCTCTCCCTCCCACACCTCCAACTTCGAGATTCCCACACAGTCAGCCATCTGAAGTTCGCCCGAACACATCAACATTCCATGGTTATGCTTCACTGAGTTAGATTAAGAGAAGCACAGGAGAGGGAGGGGGTGAGAGAAAGCACTATGACGTAGAGGGCACTGGATCGCCATTCCCCAGCCGGGAGAAAGGCAAACATAACAGAAAGCACATAAATGACAGGGAACCCACAATTATGCACAGGTGTTTCCCCTTGCTTTCACTGTGCATGTCCATCAGATTTTCTTTGTCATTCTGCATTGATTTTCATCCTTTCAGCACTCAGTTCGCTTTCTAGCCACTGTTTCCCTGGGTTTTCTGAGAATGCTTTTATGCTGATTTTACCCTTGTTTCATTCCCAAGCTGAAGGTTTAGTTCCCTGCGGGTATTGACATGAAAGGAGGATTGGAGAGAATGTAAACGGCAGCATCCCCAGTCCAAAAAATAAAAAAAATAAATTCAGTGCTGCATGTAAACAAAAGAAAGGGGGGATCATCAGCGTGGGATGAAATTGACATGAGATATAAAAGGAGAAAGAGAGAGACAGAGAGAGAGAGGCTGGGATGGGAAGCCTAAAGCTTTAAAAACATCCCCCTTTTAATTTTCCAAGCTTTATTAAACTCAAAATGATATTACAAACAGAAGTTATAAGAGTGAATTATGTATGGACCTCATTTGAAAAGGGTGTTTTAGGGTGTAATACCAACAAAATGTAATTTTAAAAGCTTGCATGTGAATTAAAAACTTTGGAAGTATGTGCAGGAGAGTTCCGGATAGTTAGCCCAGTGGTCATATTAGAAATCCATGTGAACATTAGATCGCTAAGATTTCTGATATTTTAAGTAACATTACTATACCTTATATATCAGAACTGCTTTTACTGAATAACCTACCAGAAAATTGTAAAAAGCAAGATTCTTATCTTATTATACATGTAGTGAAAACTGCAAGAGTACTGTATGCCAAATATTGGAGAAAAGAAGGAATTATTAATAAAATACAAAATAATAAAATACAAAAGAAGAAATTATTAATAAAATACTTGAAACTCCAGAGATGGACAAACTAACTTTAATTCTGAGAGGACAAAATGAAGGAAGCTTCAAGAATACATGGTTAAGGTTTTACAAATGGATGGAAGAATATACTAAACAAACATACAAACAAATCAGAAGAAAATAGGAACTATATTTTTAACTATAAGCAGGGGTCCGTTGGAGCGGGAGCGCACAGGAGCGCAGCTCCGGGAGTGAGGAGCCCAAGGGGCGGGCACATGACTAAGCCCCGCCCCCTTGTCGGCTTCCCCAAGCAGTGCAGAGGCGCAGCGCCTGGGGAAAGCCCTGCTAGAGTCTTTATTGTTTTTAATGTTTTGTTTTAATATTGATAATTTTATCATTGTTCCTTTTATGACTGTGTGCTGCTTTTCCAGAGACTTGCCCAAGGTGGCATATAATTTTTCTAAGTATACCATTTTTTATCTGGGCACATGGCACATAAGTACTGGAGAAATTTCACCAACCCTTCAGCAGCTTCCACCCCATCAGTTTGGTGTAGTGGTCAGGTGTTGGACTCTAATCTGGGAGAACCGGGTTTGATTCCCCACTCCTCCACATGCAGCTGCTGGTGTGACCTTGGGCCAGTCATAAGTTCTCTCAGAGCTGTTCTCTCATGAGCAGTTCTCAAAAGACCTCTCTCAGCCCCACTTACCTCACAGGGTGTCTTGTTGTGGGGAGGGGAAGGGAAGGGAAAGGGATGGATGGTGCATGTGTCCTGGGTATCTCAAGTCTACTAGAAACATGGCGGTTTCAAGGGAGTAGGAAGAGAATGAGGGTGTGTTCTTTACGCTTATTTTTATTGCACAAAATATTGGGGAAGGGAATGGAGGAAGAGCAGGTCAGTTTCACTCACCTGTGGAGTGGAGCCTGAGGGGTGGGTGTTGCCTTCTGACACACTTCCGGTATGTTAGGGGCTGTGGCATATGCAAATGAGTTATGCAAATGAGTTATGCTAATGAGCTCCTGCACCTCTTTTTCTACGAAATGACCCCTGACTATAAGCAAAGATTTATTCCAAAATACATGGTGGAAAAAATGAAAATATAATTAGACAAGAGGGGGGACTCGTGGGACCCGCAGGGGGGAGTGAAGGAGCTCCATGTGGAGGAGGAAGCAGCCACAGGTAAGCCTCCCTCCCTCCCGGGCAGCGATGGCAAGGCCCAAGGTGCCAATCCTTCCCTTCCCCCACCCCCGTCTCCTGCAGCAAGGCCCCGCTCGGCCGCTGATTTCCCCCCCCCCCCGGCTCCTGCGGCAAGGCCCCACTCAGGCCTCCGATTTCCCCACACCACCCCCAGCTCCTGCAGCGAGGCCCCACTTGGGCCGCCGATTCCGCCCCCAACCTTGAACTCCAACTCCTGCGGTGAGGCCCAAGTGGCTCTCAGCCGCCGCTGCTCAACTTTTGGAGAGATTTAAATATCCCCCAAAAGTTTTTAAAAGTTTTTTAGATTTTTCTGCACACATGGGCAGTCTCCCACATGTGCAGAAAAATCTCCCTGCCCCCCAAGTGCCCCCTCGTGCAGATTTAGATATCCGCACGGAGGGGGCCACTTGGCTACTAGTATATAGATAATGTATGAGGTAACTTAATAGATAACATAATGATGTAAATGGAATCCCCAATTTTCTAAATATATGTTTGTGTGTTTGTTTGTCTTTGTCTGTCTTTTATAAAATAAAACTGATTTTTTTGGGGGGGAGAACTTCCTTGATCCCCCACAGCAAAAAGAATTCTAGCAGGACATGGTCACTTCCCGCTAAGGTCCCCACCACCTTCACCCCATCTACCATCTCTTGCCTGTTGGTCAACATTAAGTTGAGTATGGCTGAGCCCCTCATAGCTTCCTCTACCATTTGATGAAGGAAGTTGTCAGCAAGACAGATCAGGAATGTGTGTGACTGTGGATGCTTTGCAGAGTTTGTCTCCCAGCACACATCAGGGAAGCTGAAGTCACCAATAAGTACCACAATTTTTTCTTCTTCTTGTTTCTTTCTTTGTTTAATTCTTCTGCTGGCACTTGAAGCAGCGGTGAGTAACTGGAGCTGCCAGCAGGAGGTCCCCTACCATTGAGGGAGCCCTGGCAGCCCTAGGCAGTGGTCACTTAACCAGCATATTATAGTGGATAAGGTACTAGATGAGAACCTGGAGTCAGGTTCAGGGCTGTAGTGCTCACCTTCACATTCAAGGTGAGCATTATGGACCCTTGGAAACAAGAATTCAGGAAGAATCACTAATTCTAGATTCACTAGAATTCTAAAATGAGCCATAATTCAGGCAGAATCACTAGAATTCTAAAATGAGCCATAATTGCCATCTCCAATCTATGACCCTCCCAATCTTCAGACAAAGTTTGAATCCAGTGATACTTTTAAGATCAACAAAGTTTTATTCAAGTCTCAAAGGTGCCACTGAATTCAAACTTTGTTCTGCTGCTTCAGACCAACAGGGCTACCCATCTGAATCTACCTCCCAATCTTCAAATACGATGAGTGGTACCGTTCTTCGATCTTGCTGTTTTGGTAGTGGTGATAAACTGACCTCCAAAACCAGGATGCTTCATGCATTAAAAGCTGAGATCTGGGAGATTAGGGGTTAATGACTCACTGTAAAGCCCAGTTTGACTGACAGGATGCTGCCTGCATGCACCCTCTGCTTTCTGCTTGGTCAGCACCAGATGAAGAGAGCTTTCAAAAGTCTTGTCAGTCTGGTTAGAGGGAGTCAGTCGTCATTTGGATTTTGGCTGGGCAGTTGCCAGTCAGGAGGAGTGTATGTGTCAGTCTGAGAGAAACACACAAATCACTTGAGAAGTGAAGGGACACAACTCCTTGCCCTTACTGTGTACCAACACAATTGAGGAAAAGCTCAAAAATCAAAACTTAAAAGTCCAAGTGTCAGCCCAAGCTGAATTCTGTGTATTCACAGTTTAGGTTTAACAGGAGGGACTGCCAGTCTAGCCAAACAGAACAGGAGTATTGCTCCTAGAAAGAAAAGGATATTTCTTAACCAGTTGTTCAGAGGGTTCAACTCAGAAGGGACCCCCTGGTTTGTGTGAAAAGGGGAACAGACTCCTCAAGCGTGAAAAAAGAAAAGCTATGATCCCTCAAGGAAAGGATTCAAATACAGAAAGTACTAACTTCCAGGAAACTAAAATAGTTTTATGAAACTTTATGAAGACACATTGTTGCTGAAAGAAATCTCCAGGACAAACAAAGCTCTCACAGGTAAGAAGTGAGTCTCTAAGAATATACACTTCAATTATACTATGCTGCCTCTACAAAATATTCTAATTTGTATTATCAATAACAGTTACCTCAACTTTTTTCCCCCTGCCCTATTCCTGATTCAATTGGCCTGTTCAATAAAAATAATCTTTTTGTTTTAACTTTACTTCGTGTCAAGTGCCATTTTCAAATGGTTTTATAAAAGGGCTCCTGCTGAGTTGCAATAAATCTCTGGCCTGGGAAAAAACCAAATAACTTCTATTTTACAGGACAGGACACGCAGAAAGTCATAATTTTTATAACAAAACAACGCTATTAAGAGGCTGCTCAACCAGAGTGTGGAACAGTGTTTTGGTGGGAAAATCTGTCTCAAAGAAAAGAAGCAGCAAGGGGTCCATCATGGTAGGTTTCCTCTTCCTCCTCCTTCTCCTACTCTGTGGCAGCAAAGAGGAAAGGAGAGCAAAAGGATGTCTTGCTTACACTGTCTACCAGCTGAAATATTGCCAGTGATCCCGTGAACATAAGGAATCCTAGGCAAAATGCACAGCCCATGTCTGCTGGTCAACATTAAATAAGCATAACAGTGATGTTTCAAGTTCCAGAGAGAGCAGGAAGCAGAGAAATCAACTAAACTGCTGGGAAGGAGGAAGCAGATCTTCTCCAGCTCAGATTAAAATTCAAAATAGAGAAGAGTTTAGTGGACTGTAATTGTTCACCTCATACTGAAGATGAGCATTACAAGGCACCAGGGTTTTTATTCTGAATCATTTTTTTAAAAAACCCAAAAAATATAAAAAAGGAAAATTTTAAGTAGTCATAAGGCAGCAACTGATGAAATGCAATCTAAATTATATGGGTGAGGGCTCAAAATCTAAAGACTGCTGAAAGAAAATGCAGCAATAATAGAGGCTCCACAGGATAGAAGTCTTACAGTTTCCCAGTAATTAAATTTCTTTTAAAACTTTTTGGTGGGTTTCTATGGATTCTTACAATCGGCATTATGCTTTAGAAAACTTATATACATGTGAATCTGCAGAGTGTGTCCCTTGAGGAAGTTTTCTATTATGCCTCTTGGAGGGTTTTTTTTTAAAACAACTTTTAATCACAGGTTATAGTATATACCTATAACAACATATATAGCACAGTAAGCTTGTCTTTATCTTGTAGAGTGGTATCACATTCTCTTTTACAATACTGCAGAATATGTCTTTGAACCTCTGAAAAGTGGTTTAGCTTAACCAGCACTGGGAACCTGCAGGACTTTTATTGTCCTTGTATGATTTCCTGCTGGGGTTGATGGGAATTATAGTTTTCTCAGCCATCCAACTGACTGTAGGAGGTTTAGAAAAACTGCAGCCCTGGCAGGAAGTCATGCTGTGGACATTTGGGAAGAGAAATCTGCAGGAAAAAGAGACCCAAAGCACAACCAATCCTGTTTCCCAACCCACTACCTTGTGGCTGATATTCTCCCACACAAACTTTTTGAAAAAGGTGAAATTTGTGATTCAAAAAGCAGGAAGGGAAGCAAGCAGCACCTGTGTGTATGCACAAATGTGCATTTTGCAAACATTTTCCAAACATTTACATTTGGCAAGGGTTATCAAAGAAATGCAAGCACCTTTGAAACAAGCATCATCCATCCATCACTATGTTTTCCTGTCATCATCTAGGATTATGATCATGTTTCTGACTACTAAAATTAACAACCATCTGATGTTGCAAGAAAGATTCAGCAGCTGACAAGGCGGAGCTACTAGTTTTTTTAATTTTGGCTAACTGGGCTTCCTCTGACCCAATGCCTTTAATGACTTAAGCTTAGGGCTTAAAGGATATGATTGGTGTAGATCAACATACAATCTGTTTTCAATTAGATCCACTATGTATCTCAAAACCCTACTACCCCGTACCTGGCAAGGCACAAAAATAAGCACTGCAGACCACATAGAGACAGGACAGTGCAGTTGTGATGGACAGTAAATGGTTAATGCTGTAACCTGGTCTGAGAACCTTGAGTGACAGGAGATTCAAATGGAATTCTTCAGTTCAGAGAGTCAATTAAGGAGTGACAGTTAAGACCTGACAGTTGACTGGGAAGAAAGGCTAAAAGACTGGAGGAAGATCAAGAAGGATCCTGATTTGGAAAGTGGGAAGCTTAGTCAATCCCTAACAAGTCTGAGGGAAATAGCTCCTAAAAGACAGGGTGATCCCTAGCCTGTGGATAAGGAAGGAAATTGGAACTCGTTTGAATGTTCCTACCTTCACCAACTTTAGAAACTTATACTATTTTATGTGAGAAAAACTGTCAAGAAATCTCTCCTCAAATTTTAAAGACCTGTCTAAATAACAGAAACAGTTACTTGTTTGTGACAATTTATCTGACATTTATTTCTATATGAAGTTACCTCATTCCTGTTGTCTATTCACCTCCTAAATTCGACACCTGATTCCAACCTGACCATTTCCCCCTTAAGTGAAATAAAACAGCATGTTATTTGTGAACTATCATCAGCCTCTCTTGTGCTATTTTCAAAACAGGACATAAGAAGGACTTTAGTTTTTCCCCTCAGTTCTCTAGGCTGGGTCAGCATATATCTAAATACTTTCAAGGGACTGGGTGGGACAGCCTGAGAGAAAAACAAAAGAAGAAAAAGGGAAAGGGGGCCACTCAGCCAAAAAAAAAAGATAAAGGAAAATCCTGTGGGGGTGGGGTGGGGGTGAAATTGCCATAGCAGTATACTGAAAACTATGTAAGGGGGGGGGGGGACTCACATTAACATTTCTGATATTAAGGACACTGCTTGAAAGTCATCTTTCTGTAGATCAGGGGTGGCCAAACTGGCTCAGGAGCCACATGAGGCTCTTTTACACATATTGTGAGGCTCCTGGCAGGGTGGCTGGGGAAGTGAAGGGGAGACATGCCTCCCTGATTGGTCTTCCCTTCCCTAGCCAGTGTTCCCCTCCCTGGGTAGGCTAGAGGTGGGGGGGGGAGCAGAGAAAGAAAGCAACTTTAAGTTTAAATGTGTTCTCAAAGCGCACACACACACACACACACACACACACACACCCTGGCCAGCTTGGAGAAAGCAATTATCTCTTTAAATATCATTATCAATATCTGTTTTTATCCCTTTTGTTTATATTTCTGGCAGTCTTATTTAATGTTAATGTTAATACAAGCAAAATTACATATTTTCCAATAAAAAACGCATGTGTAATATTTATTCATGTCTTGTGGCTGTCAGACATCTGACGTTTCTTCTGTGTGGCTCTTATGTTAAGCAAGTTTGGCCACTCCTGATGTTGTAGATGTAGATGATGATGAATGTTGTGCAGTTGAGTTATAATTTCTGTGTACGTGTTTTAAAATCATACTTTAAGACTAGAACTAGTTCAGGGGCTCACCTGGAAACAGTGGGTTGCATCCTGCCAGCTTTTTTTTGTCTCAATCTTGCCCGAAGCCCTTCCTTACTACAGCCTGCATCCCACTTGACTTTTATTCATGCTGGTCCCATGGTCCCCAGCACAGCCTTTTCGGCAGTCAAGGAGGACCACCTCCTCCACCAACATAAAACCTGGTTGGACGCAACACAGTGTTTCCCCCCTTCTTTTCTCCTGAACATCTTTAATAATTTTAGCATTCTAGAAGTTAGCATCTTTGAATCATCTGACATTCTCATTGGCATACATAGCAGAAAGAACCCCCTGGAGGAGAGTAGTTTACATATCCTTGGAGCTTGTTCAGTGTTAATTAAATGAATTTGATTAATACATTTAAATGAATTAAAGACTACTGATAATAATTTAGCACCTTACTGCATTGTTTGACAAAAAATTAATCACTGAACTCAGAAAAAGTATATTATAAAATATAAACTATGTTTGACAATGATCTCCCATCACAGTGGAAGATCCTGGGATGCATCCAGAGATCCATCAATGGAATGTGCTGATGGTCATCGATCTCCTCCTCCTCCAGCAGCCATTTCCAACCCCAGGAAAATATACTTCCCTTTCTGCCTCTCCTGTCAGTGGAGTTCCACTCCTCACTGCAAGTGACCAACTATGAGAGTCTGGTAACCCTTGGAATCAACTTTTCTGAGATGGAAATGGCTGCTGGAGGCAGGAGAAAGCAGGAGCAACCTGTGAGTATTGTGCAACCTCAAATGTATGGACTGTTACAGTGCAACAGTTTACATTAGAACATTTGCTGAATTTCAAAAGAGAGAGAGAGAGAGAGTGGACAGCAGAAATGTGCAACATATTACTACTAGGAGCCTATAGTGGGAAGAAATACAACGGGCTCTAAAGGAAGCTCCAGGTGGGTGTCCCGGCTGTGGCTGGTGGGGTGGCAGAGGGAAGGGGGAAATAGAGGGAGACAAGTCATGTTTATTTCCTTCTGCTTAGCTAGAAGGCAGGGCTGTCTCAAGTCATTTTGCTTCCCCAAGTGGGTAGTATGGCAGGACAGCCTCATGGTAACGAGTATGGTTCCCTCCACTCCTGACTTATGTTGATTAGGGCTATGCAGTGGCAGCTAAGGTAGAAAAGCACCTCCTCCTATGCCATGTCTTCTGGGTTCCAAGGGTCTAGAAAGCGGTTCCATAGCCAGTTACAGGATTGCCAACTCTGGGTTGGGAAATACCTGTAGATTTGAGGGGGTAGAGCCTGGAGAGGGGAGGGTTTGGGGTACGGAGGGACTTCAGCATGGTATAATGCCATAGAGGCCACGGCCCGAAGCAGCCACTATCTCCAGGATAACTGATCTTGGTCATCTGGAGATCAGTTGTAATAGCTGGGAAACTTTCTGTAGGGGAAATTATGTGCTGTAGCTGCGGAACACAGTGATTGGCAACTCCAGTGACCGTTGAAGGGAAGATTGGGAGATGTATTTTACCTCAGAACACATTCAACGACTGGCAGCAGCAAACTGTTTAGAATGTTAGAGGCAAAGGCCAATCAGGCCCCATATGCAAACGACCTCTGTGTTCTGACTGGCTATGGGGGAGAGAAGAACAGCAAACTGTTTAAAATGTTAAAGGCAAAGGCCAATCAGGCCACATATGCAAACGATCTCTGTGATCTGACTGGCTACGGGGGGGGTGGGGGTGGGGGGGAGAGGAACAGCAAACTGTTTAGAATGTTGGAGGTGGAACTCAGGCAACGCAGCCAGTGGACAGGGATAGCTTGTGTAACACATCATGGAGCCAATTAATTTAGGAGTGTATGGAATGTTCAGGAGAGTCCACAAGCAAAACACAATTATGTGAGAGATGTTATATCTATTGCAGATATTATAGTTTTGATGTCATGGAAGGAGATGTCATGTTCAGAACAAAATTCTGCATCTGATATTCAAAAGCAACGTCAATTCTAGCACCAGCAGCAAGCAAATCCTCTAAACTTAGTTATTATTATATACTCAGCAAAGCACAAAAATAGGTTTGACCCTGTGGCATTCTATTTGTCAGTTGTTTTTAATTTGTTCATAATGAGATGAACTCTGTTGCACATTGAGAATAGGGGTGCTATTGGGTTTATAACTCCTGCTGGTTCAACTAGAAAAACTGCACTTCAGTTTTGCTTCTCTCTTGTACAAAATGAACCCATGAATTTTTATTTCTCTCCATTTTATCTATCCTCACTTTCCTATTAAAATGTATGCATTGTCAATGTTATTTTTGTGTCAATAGTGCATAAACAGCATACAAATTGTATATAATGAAAAATGCCATAAAAGAAACAAACAAATTGGGAACACCAGCAACAAAAATGAGTGAAATGAAAGACTGACAATGAGAACATAAAACACAAAAATGAAAAGAAGTATAAAGGAGCATATTTATACAAGCCTACTTTAAATATTGGAATGACATTCTTGGCACTATTTTATGTTTCAATTGATAAAACCCCATATTTTCAAAATGGAAGGAAAAAGCCAAAGCAAAATTTAACACTATATATCCCTTGAACGTTGAAGCAACAGAATTAAGGTTTGCATGCTCATTCAAGACAATATTCCAGCTCAATTCCCAAACCTGTATTGAAGGGAAGTAAGAGAGGGTCAACACATGAGTTTACAGGGAACCTGCCTTGGAATTTGACAGCACAGTAAATGTTAGCATTAATGTTCTTTGCATGAAGTACAACATCTATAATATCCCAACCCATTTTCAGTGAAGCTGGCTGCAAGCAAGGCCTCCCTAGCATATAATGTCACAAAGGGGTAGCCATATTAGTTTGATGTCACACAACAAACTGACCAAAGTTATTCCAACGTGAGCTTGTTTCTTCAGGTGCTTCCTTCCCTTCAGTGATTTTTGTGATTAAAATATTCAAAATGATTTCTTATTCCTTTCCATAAGCATCTGAAGAAGTTGCTAGTCCTCCAGTCAGCGAAGGACATCCCCTCACCCCATTGTCTGGTGGGAGAATTAAAAAAAATCCATCTGCATTGCTTGCACTGCTATGTCACTTCCCATGAAAACCTGGAAGTCCCTGCCACCATCAGGCAAGCACAGATCATGGGGAACAACTGCTGTGTTTTGTGTCTTGAGATGAATTTCGGAACAAACAGCAACTTGTGAAGAAATTAGTGGGAGAACCTGGGAGGATGAGCTAAACAAACTGGAGGAGTTAAAAAAGTAATCAAACCACATTGGAATAGAGGACAAAGTTGCTGTTCACCCATAGTATCCTTTACATGATATACAATAATGTAATCCAGTTTGGACAATTAAGTGCCCTTTGACAGCCTGGAAATTCCAGTTCAAATTGTCTCATTGTCCAAAAGTTACAGCTGAATGTATGACTCAGTCAATTCTCCAGTTTTGCAATTTCTAATTATAACTCAACCAACAATACCCCTTCCTGCTGCCCTTCTCCACTAATACAATAAGAACACTTGTCATTTTATAGTTTTCTCCCAATAAATTGCCCACATCCCAAGTTATTCCTTTATCCTCTGAAACGATCTTTTCACTTTCTGAAAAGATCCCATGCTATCCTATAGCCCCAAAATATTACAACCTGAGCTTGCTCCAGAGCCTGTTCGGGCATAAATCTTGCAGTACTTGGACTGCAACACAAGCTCCCAACACATCAGACCCCACCTTCTTTCATACTGATTTATACCCAGACTAGCAAAGGTCATTCCCCATTTTAATGTCTCCCCTTATTTTTCAACCCACACTGCACTACAGAGAGAGCTGGCATTTTGCTCCTCTCTGCTAGTTAGGGCCTCATACCTGGAAAACTGGACACCTCTGTTCCAACGGATTCCACATCTCTGCTGATCTGTTTCCCATTTTCTTCACATTTACACCTCTAGCATAAAAGTATTTATTGATTTATTAAACTTATATCCCGCCCTTCCCAAACGGACTCAGGGAGGATAACATCAAGGCATATAACAATAAAAATCAGTTAACACAATTAATCTAAAAACAACTAAAACCAGAAACAGTTACTCAGTTAAACGATGGTGAGCAATAATTCAAACCCCCCCCCCCCCAAAAAAAATTGGATCGATTATACTGGAGTCACCATTACATAATCCCAAGACTCCATGGGTAGATGATCCGGACTGCCTGTATACAGGGCAGTCTCTATATGGGCTCTGTAAAGGGAGTCCAGCTATTTGGGTGTCCTCACCTCAACTAACAGCCTGGCAGAACAACTCAATTTTGCAGGCCCTACATAACTGTAATAAGTTCATCAAGGCCCTGATCTCAAGTGGGAGCATGTTCCATCAGGTAGGGGCCAGGACAGAGAAGGTCCTGGCTCTAGTTGAGGCTAAGTGGACATCCTTAGTGCCAGGGACAACCAGTAGATGTTGGTTAGTGGAGTGCAAAGCTCTCCGGGGAGTATATGGAGAGAGGCAGTTTCTTAGATATGCAGGTCCCAGGCTGCTCAGGGCTTTAAAGGTTAATACCAAAACCCTGAAACAGATCCAGGACTCAATAAGTAGCCAGTGCAATTGGTGGAGTACTGGCTGAATACGTGCCCACAAAGGCATCATAGTCAGCAGGTGAGCCGCTGCGTTTTGCACCAGCTGAAGTTTCTGGGTCAGGATCAAGGGTAAGCCTGCATAGAAAAAATTACAGTAACTCTTGCTCTAAACTGAAGGTACTGTTTGTGAGTTATTTTAGAATATTTGCTTAGGATAAGTTTCTCACTCCCCAAAATATTGTACCAAGTCTCTCAATTAACTCCATATTCCTTTTTAAACCTTTCAAAAAAGTTTCTGTTGTCTTTTTCCTACTGAACTTACTACTCACTGTCTCCTCTTTAGGTAAAAGATCCTGTTTTTCTGCTCCCTGTACAAACATGCAAGCTAACCCCCCAGTCCCAATGTATGTTCTTGTGGCGGCGGGTGGTGGTGGTGGTGGTAACAGAATTAATTAATTAGTTATCATATGGCAGTGTGTGTAGTATAGCCAGGAGATCCTAAGATCATCTGGCAGCCTGAAGTTCTAGCTTTTTTAATGTTATGTTCCACTAGGTGGCAAGCTAGACTTCTTTTTAAGGTAAGAGATGTTTCAGAGGTGGATTGCCAATGCCTGCCTCTGCGTCATGCCCCTGGTATTCCTTGGAGGTCACCCATCCAAATACTAGCCAGGGCCGACCCTGCTTGGCATCCGAGATCTGACAGGATTGGGTTAGCCTGGGTTATCCAGGTCAGGGCTATGGTAACAGAGCCACCCTCTGTCCTTTCCATGTTTTTACTGGAAGGGATGCAGCAGTGTATGCACTTTTACAGTCCCCCATGTTCCAGCCCTAAAACCTCCCACTGGTTGCCAGGCATGGAGTAGGCTAGCAATACTCTGCATTCCAAGGACAAAGCCCTGCATAAACCCCACCATGTTTCCAAGAATGCCAGGAAACATAATGCAATGCAAAATCTCTGTTGAAGACTGCATGACTCAACCCTTAAGAATGTGTGAGACACTTAAAGCATCTGGCAGTTGTAGGTCTCCCTGACTATTTAATCATAGCCCTTTACAGTTACTTTCCCAGTAAGCCCTGCATTTCACTTTTAGAGCAGGAAAAAAATATTCTGGGGGGGGGGGGAACCCCATCAAAGTACTTTTTTTTTTTTTGCTTCTTCAAAGAATCCTGGGATGTTGTATGATCTAAGGGATCAGTGGTAGCAGTATTTTTTCCTTGCCTGGCTGTTATTGCCTTGAGACAGATTGTGCTCAGTGATAAGCGACACAAACTGTCAGGAAATGACAAAAAGGCAATTAGTAAACTGCTATCTTTTTGCAATTGTTGATGAAATTTAAGCCTCTGTCTTTCCCCCTCTCTTGCTGCTTATTCTTGCCAATGAGCAAGACAGCACCTGGGAGAAGAATCCAATTAACTGAAGCTTTTACAAGCTGGGGGGGGGGGGGGGGGGAGGTGTTTCTCTTTCTATGGGGGGGGACACTTCAGCCAACAATTCTGACTGGTTGCAGCCACAACAGAACTTGTGCATCAAAAATGGCTTTACAAAACTTGCGCGCCACCAGGCTGAACACAATCCCACCAGGCGTGCACTGCACACTGCAGAGTGCTCAACAGCCTCTGGTGTTTCTTTAACACCCTCTGGAAGCCTGATGGTACCTCTGATGGTCTGTGTGAAATTTGAAAAATCACAAGTTATACAAGACCAATTAAGGGGAAATTACATAGCAGAAACAGCAGTAAATACTTGGATATTTGAAAGTAGAATCATAGAATGTTAGAGTTGGAAGGGATCTTGCAGGTCATCTAGTCCAACCCCCTGCACTCTGCAGAAGCATTGCCAAAAGATAGCCCTACGACATACCCAAAAGATGGTCATCCAGCCTCCACTTGAAAACGTCCAACAAAAGAGCATCCACCACCTCCCGAGGCAGTCTGTTCCACTGCTCAACCACTCTTACAGTTAGGAAGTTCCTCCTGATATTTAGCTGGTATCAACTTCCTTGTAATTTCCACCCACAACTGGACTGGAGGAGGCACTATCCTACAAACCTGGCAGATCCAGAGCCTCAAGCTACCCCATGAATGAGTTCTCCCCTGGAAACAAGA
The DNA here is from genome assembly GCA_029233225.1 of Lepidodactylus listeri. Lineage (NCBI taxonomy): Eukaryota > Metazoa > Chordata > Lepidosauria > Squamata > Gekkonidae > Lepidodactylus > Lepidodactylus listeri. Next base: position 42,451,216 of record JARCFY010000002.1, on the reverse strand, counting down.
GATAAGGTGATGAACCTCTGACAAAAGACTCCTTAATAAGGAAAAGTATCAACCTAGTAGCCCAATGCTTCCCTTCACCAACACCTGTTCCTGTAGACAGAAAAGCTCCTGACAACTGAGACTTTACAGATGTGTGTGTGAGTGCGTATATACATTTGTTTCCCTAGAATAATAGTCACTCAGTCAACAGGGTTAACACAAACAAAGGGAGCTAACTTTCATTGAAGGTTTAAGACAATGGGGGAGTGATTTCTAAAAATACATACAATGTTTCTAAATTGTTAAAATTTTGAACTCCGGTTCATGCTTCTAAGACTATGTTACAAGACAACTTTTCCCCAGCTAGTGACACTCTACTCTTCTGGCTCTCTGTAGCTCAGAACAGTCAGCTCTTAGTTGCTCTCCAACTCCCACTGACTAACTCTCCCTCAGCAGTTCTAAATGTCTCACTGCTCTCACCATTTTGTTAGCTCTCATTGGCTGCTCTTAGGGTGAGGTGGAACTGGAGGTATTCAAGAATAGCATCTAAATTAACAAAATCTCAGATTATAAGGCTGGTAATGGTGAATTATGCCAGACACAAATTGCAAGGTTAAATTTATCTGAGATTTAAAGGAAACTAAAACATCTACTGTCACGCTCCTCGGGCCCCTCCCGGGGGTCTCGCCCCGTGGCCATAGTCCCCGGTGTGGGAGGAAGGCGTTGCCGCCGCAAGGGAAAAGGATTTGAGGGTTGACAGAGGCCTCAGAATGGCGGGGGACAAGGCTTTGTCACCCTCCTGCCTCCAGGGGACAAGGCTTTGGCTACAGGCCCCGGTTTCTCTCTCTCTGTAGGGCTGCCTGTCTTTCACCTCGCTCTCTCTCTGCCTTTTCCTTGCCTCCGTTGTCCCCCAACACTTCCTCCCCGGCCTGCCAATTTCCCCTCTCTTTTATTCCCCGCTGCCATGTAACGCCTCCCCTCCACCAAGCCCCACCCCCCCGTTAAATGCTGAGACGCCCAGCCACCCTGCCCCGCCCGGAGGCTCCTGCCGTCGTCTTCCGCTTCCTGGTGTCTCCCATGCCCGGCGCCTCCCCTGGGTGACTCCTCGCTGCTCCGCGGGTGCTCCCGACGGCTCGGGGCCGCTCGCTTCCCGGCTCCTCCGGGCATCTCGGGGCTGCTTCGGTGAGTGGGGGTTGCTCCGTGGTGGCTGTGAGCCGCGGCACCCGCTCCCGGGACCGGGCGCGTCCTCCTCTTCTGGGCTGGGGCCGCGGACGGTGGGGCGACGTGGCGTGTCGGCTGGAGGAGGGGTGGTGCTTTCCCCGGCTTCTCCTCTGCTGGTCGACCGACCGGGTCGGCTGCGGTGCCGCCGCGGCGACCCGGACGGGGGGTGTTGCCGGCTCCCGGCCGGAGTCAACGGGAGGTAAGGCCCGGGACGGGACATCTACATATTTATTTTAGGGATGACCTGTGTGTGCTTTACCAAGAAAATTATTTTCCAACAACAGAAAATATTGAGACACACAGAGCAATGGACGAAATTAAAATAGGAACAGAATCTGTCTGAGACCCTAGAGAAAGCCTGCCAGACAGAATAGACAGTAAGGAGCTATACGAAGTACTGGTTTGACCCATTTCCCGCATTTGGGGAAATTGCCAGGGTCAGCACACCCAGAGTGCAATGGATGAGCCTCACCCTGGGAAAACCACCTTCGTGATTATGGTGTCTCCCCTGCCAGGTAAGTGTCCGTGTCCTAAAAAATTTAAAGAACTAAGGTTTAGGTTTGCACAGTTGTCTATTCATAAATCCTTACACTGAAAACAGGTATAGGGCTGAGATCTGCTACACCTGGGAATGTATTAAACCCTGAGCAGCCCCCCTTGCCTGGGAGAAATGTCTTAAAAGTCCACTTAAGCTGTAACACAGCAGCAGGACAAACAGAAGCACTTTTTGTGTTTGTACTTATTAGCTTGGAGTTACAGCTCAATCAGAAATTCTCTGCCAGTTCAGAAGCTGCACACTAATTAATAAGATTGGAGGCAAGAAGTTTCAGAAGTCTCCCAACAGCACTCATTAACATATACCACAGAGAGATTTGATAAAGTTCAAAGCTTATCTTGTAGCCTTCATGCTCCACATGTGCTCAAAACAGCAGCTGGCCAAGTGATCTCCCTGTTTCTTTATTTCTTTGCAAAGATCAAAATTAAATTAGTTCAGATCATCATTTTTTCCAATACAGAATTAAAATTGTGCTATAAAAATGAGCCAGTTCACTTCTGGAATGTATATCCTATAATATACTTAATATACAATATTTAAAGGAATACCTGCAGCCCTACCCCACCTTTAAGACAAGAATTCTATGACACCATCAAGTCTTCATGTTCAAGAAAGGATCTTTGAAGAGTAATCCAGAAATTCCCAGCATCCTGTGAAGAGTTTTGAAACCTAAGAATATGGAAAAATACTGAGAGAAAGAGGCCCACCAGTTTAAAAGAGCGTTCTGGGGAGAAAATATGAAAATATTCAAAGGAAGGGAAGCAAAGTTTTTTGAGCAGGAGTTACAGAGGTTCTCCAGAATAAGATGAGATTCTGAAACAGATGGAACCGGAACACTCAAAGCTAAGCTACTGTAAAAACAGGAAACTGAGTGCCAGGAGTAAAAGTTAAGTACCATTCACATGTCAAGCTCAAGAGGTTTAAGACATTCAATGGAAATTCCGGATGGTGTTCAATGGGCACCTTAGCTCAAATTATGCCCACAATAGGATGCCACACATGATTGATGGGAGCACATTGCGGTGAATCCTACTCCTATCATACCACTCCACTGAGAAAACCCGGAAGCTTTCTGTAACCTAAGGAGCCATCCTTCAACATAAATGGCTCTTCCTCCAGCAGGAAGACTCATTGGAGGAAGGCTGGATCCACACAATTGCTAATCCACAAATATGATACCCTTTTTTGAAACTGAATTGTTCAGATCAGACATTATTGAGTTTTAGATAATGCTGACTCTGAGTTGCTGCATGTCAGTTTAGTTCCTCTATTGTGTTCAAGTTACCATTAGTGTCTACTAAAATGGATCCTTTTTTACATGCAGGTGCTGACATCAAATTAGAGAAATCACCTGTGGGGTCTACTTAGTGAAGTCCTGCTCTACAAATTGCATGGTCCTCTAAGTAACAGTTGAAAACCCCTTCCACAGAGGACCATAAGTTATAAAGCATTATTTATATGGAACAGATAGGTTGTAATTGAGAGTAGCATCTAGTAGTTTAGAAAGTCCTGATGATGTTTGAGAGATGTAAGATCAAGAGTGTAATCCAGTAATCTAGTTCTCAGTTGTTGCAGCCTACTAATAACAGATCTTTACTCTACTGCTGGAGGAGTTTTGAAGAATTAATTAAATGTGTCTCAATAGAGCCAGTGGATCAGGAGTCCCCTATCTTAGGCTCTAAGTTGATGGGAGATTTGTTTTAACTAATAAGATCATACTCTGAGACATTGGCTGAACTACCAGACCCACTCTTAATAATAACATCAGTTTTGGCACTTGAAGGCCCTGAACTAAAGAGAGGGGAACATAGATTGCTGGAGGAGATAATGCCTCTGGAAATCCGAGAGTTTTTATGTCACATAATCACCACTGGAATAAATGGACCATCAAAGGGCAGAAGTAATCTGCCCTAAAGGATTTGTTTAAAGGTTCAACTGAACTCAGTGTGATAGATCAACCTCTAACATTTAAGTGGATGTTTAAAAACTGTACCATGCCAAATTTAGAACTCCAAAGGGTGATCCTGCAATCCAATAAAACATTAAGACAAAAGTAATGAAGCTGAAGCACCAATTGACTAATATCTGACACGCCAGGAACTTCTTGAAATGGGTTTATGTGTGTCAGTTACATATTACATGCAATGTATAGAGAAAATAAGAACTATCTTGATGCTTCAACCCAATATTAATTGTTCCCACATGGTCAGAAAAGGAGGGATATAGAAGAGGATGGAATGATCTGGAAAATAAGAGGAAAAACAAAATAATTCTCAACAAATGCACTTATAACAAGATAAAGTTATTTTGTTGACTGATATACTAGAAAGCCTACAATAAGTGGCAGGTGTTAAGTTCTAGCATGCAGGCTATGATCATTAATTAGGAGAGTATTATCTTCAAGATCTAATCAGGGAAGATTCATACAGGTTGCTCACCTGTAACTGGGGATCTTTGAGTGGTCATCTGTGAATTCACACATCTGGGATATAGTGTGCCTGCAATGACCCCGATTGGTATCTTTTAAAGTAGAAAGGATTTTCGTGCCCTCTCCCCAGTCACGCTTCTTGGCAGGAGTAGGGGCTTCGGATTGGACAGTCAACATTGGTCGTTTCGGCATCGACTTCTCGACATTGATGACGCTTGGCGTCGGGGATGCTGCAGTCGCTGATCCCAAAGCTGGGGTTGACAGCAAAGCATTTCTGGATGTCTCTTGTGAAGACACTGTCGGAGAAAGAGCCTGCTCCAATAACACAACATGGAGTCTCGTGGCTCGGTTCTTCCTCGTCTGCTTCGAGAACCTGGCACAGTGAGCATAGGAGACCACCCAGTGCGCTTCCCCAAGGCACAAAAGGCAAAGCGAGTGTCTATCAGAGGGGGTGATTTTGCTGCCACACTTTAGACACCATTTAAAGAAGCCCCACCATTTGGCCATAAGCCGGGGGTGGAGGTGGAGGGGAGTAAACTGCAGATACTAGATCAGTACTCTAGATCAGTAGATCAGTAGAAGCAGAGTACTCTAAATCAGTTCTGTCCCAATAAGAAAGTCTTTTTAAGCAATCCATAGGAAGAGGAGATAAGAGAAGAAGAAGAAGAAAATACCGACCGAAGTGAGAAGGGTCCTACCAGTGCAGCAGTCAGAAAAGAACTGGTGGGATTGTCATGCCCCTCCCTTGGTCATGTGCACCTGCACGTGACCAGGGAGAGGGCACGAAAATCTTTTCCGCTTTAAAAGATACCGATCAGGGTTGGCACAGGCACACTATATCCCAGAGGTGTGATGCACAGAAACCGCGAAGAAGATACAGTCATTCCATAAAGTGTTCACTGATAAAACACCTCAACAAGCAACTGTATTTCTTTACAACATTTCTAATCCACTGTTTTTTACAGGATTCAACAAACAGTCTTGTTGTCTTTTTATGCATGGTTATAGAAAGATTTTTGCATGGTGGCATTTTATCCATGTGCAGGAACATACAGGCACATTACTAAAACACCACACCAGGAAAATCCTGATGCCAACGGTGGGCTTGGATCCTAAGAACACATTCTGCATGAACATTGTTCTGCCCTCAGCAGAGTTTGCTTCTTCTTCTACTAGCACTTCTGTTTGTGCAAGGGTGCACTGGAAGTCACTGATCTAGCATAAATGGAAGTAACAGCAGAAGAGAGCACAAGCTGTGCTACAGCTGGAGTAAAGCACATGTGGAACACATTCACAAGACCCAAACCATAATTATGAAGATTGATTTTGCAGTGCTCTATCAATGTACACATACACATACATTGATAATACAAAGGAAGGAAAAATGCTACAAAAGTACTGAAAACATGCATGCCAGCACTCTGTACAAAATTTGGAAATGAGATACTAAAGAATGGAGGATTCCTAATGAAGTGGAAATTCCACTCTGAAAACCAGAGCTGACCATTTAAAACCCCAGTTTTAAGTTTTGTATTTGTACCAGCAAAGCACTTGGTAGTGTCCAAGTTTGGAAATCAGTAACTGCAACTAGAATGACTGATCCATTGCAGCACAACCAGTATCAGCAGCTGTTATCAAGGATTCTATTCCTGAACATCAGAACACACTCCAGAAGGATGGTGCCAGGCACATCTAGAAGCCCTACACATGAAAAGGTCCAGGGAAACATTTTCACTGCTTTTAAATTCTATCCCTCACTTCAGTGGTTTCATTTGCTACATCTGTTCACATAATTGGTGGAAAATTGTATAACGAAGCATATGGAAGAGCAAAAGACCATTAGAAATCACCAAACAATGCTTTTTATTTGAAAACCCTTCAAAATACACAAAATTACTTTACTCTACTTCATTTTCAAACATTCATAAACATAATTGCATTTATTTTTTCTAGTCAGAACTGCAAAACAAGTGATAATTTACAATATTACAGCTTGCATCTCCTAGGATTACAGACACTATATTTGCTACCCATAGTGATGGGGGGTTACACAGACAATTCAGATGATTTCTATAGTCCCCCTCCCTCAAAAAAAGAAGTTCTCAGCTCTTTTATCATCAGCCGCCCTTTCTTCAAAGAAAAATAATTCTCTGGGAAACAGAAAATTTGCTAAGTGAATCCATTCTCCATTCATCAAATGGAATCTATATAAAGTAATGTTGACTTATTCAATAAAGTATCCAGCATGAGATATATTTCAGCTTGGTAATGATGCAGCCAAGTTGATTTGAACTTTGAGATGAGCTAAGCAATGGTGGTAGTTCGTAGAAGAAAGCTTTAGAATTGGTTTTTACACAGTCATTTCTAACAGAGTAGACAATATGACTTAAACATCAAAGGTGGTCAGGAAAAAAATCACCACATTGTAACTTTTCCTTGTCATCTATTACTGTGCCAGTTTGCCTTCATTCAAAATTGTGAATGTGTACATGCCCACTTATTTCTGAAACCTTTATCAACATGGCACTCTCCAGAACATCATTTCAATACACCTAAATTGACCTCCTGATGACTTTCTAAGACAGCTGGAAGAAACACTGTTTTGATTATGTTTTCTCTATGGACCCTACAAATAAACTGGGTGAGTTTATAATGTGTCAGATCTCTCTAACAGTATTTAGGGGAGGGGGGACTCTTTGGAAGCTTATAAGGGGTTTCTCAATAGCAGACCAGCTTCCCTGAAACACAGGTTACCTGCTGCGAAATGCAATCACAAGAAAGGGTATCCAGGGTTCATTCTCACAGTGCATTCCTACGCAGAATTGCTCCAGTCTAAGTCCACTGAAATTAAGAAGCGTGTACTAGAGTAATTCTACATAGGATTATACTGTTGTAGTGGTGGACATAGCACAAGAAATGAGGTCCAAATTACATGGCCACTGCAAAATATTTTACTTTCCTCAGTAGGTAAGTCAATGTGGAAACAGTGAGAGACAGAGTGGCCATTCAGGCCACCATGAAAAATCCCAGAGGACCATTGTCCTGGGTAGATCACCCCCTTGCTGAGGCCACATCAGCCCCAAAAGAGGGGTGACCCTATCCCCTTGCAGGGAGGATGAAAACATCCATGTCAGTGAGCCAGTAGCCCTCACCCTGTGCAGAGCAGGTGAGCAATCACCATCACAGGAAACCAGTGGCCCTTGCAACATGGGCAAGCTAGCCAGTTATCACCATGCAGGTGAGCAGCAGCAGCCACCACTGTGAGTGAGGCAGCATCCGAAGTGGCCCAAGAGTAGACGTCACAGCAAGCCAGCTCTTCCTCCTTTCCCCTTCCAGTGAGGGAACGAGGTCAGTGGCAGCTGCCTTTCCACGACCATTTTTGCCACCCAGTCTGCTTCTGTAAAAGGTTAATACAGGTTGCTCACCTGTAACTGGGGATCTTTGAGTGGTCATCTGTGCAGTCACACCTCTGGAATATAGTGTGCCTGTGCCAACCCCAATCAGTATCTTCTAAAGTGAAAGGGATTTTCGCACCCTCTCCCCGGTCACATGCAGGGCTCCAGTGCGCATGACCAAGGGAGGGGCATGACAATGCCAACAGTTCCTTCTGACCACTGCCATCAGTCTCTGAGCAAGACAGGAAAGACCGACAGCAGAAAGGAAGGAGGGCGGATGGTGTGACTGCACAGATGACCACTCGAAGATCCTCAGTTATAGGTAAGCAACCTGTATATCTTCTTCGTGGTCTCTGTGCATCACACCTCTGGGTGATTAACTCACAAGAAAAAACCCACACACATACCTGGAGGAGGGAACTGGAGGTCTTAAACTAGCCCCACCTGCAACACAGCTTGCCCCACCACAGAATGTTGGTGACGATGAACATCAAGGACATAGTGCCTCACAAACGTGTGCAGGCAGAGTACTCAAAGTCAGTTCTATCCGAAACTAGTAAGAAGTCCTTTCAAGAAAATCCAGGAGAAAAAGGAAGAAAGAATAAGAGAAAATACCAACCAAGCTAGGTTGTCTTCTTACCAGTGTGGCGGTAAGAAGAGAACTGGCAGGATTGTCGTACCCCTCCCTTGGTCATGTGCACCGGAGCTCTGTGCATGACCGGGGAGAGGACGCGAAAATCCCTTTCCCTTTCACTTTAGAAGATACAGATCAGGGTCCGCGCAGGCACACTATATCCCAGAGGTGTGATGCACAGAGACCACGAAGAAGATTTTGGAGGCACACAGTTTGGATAGCACCAATCTTAACCAACTGGCTGCAAGTCCCAGAGAGCTGCATCCCATACCACATTAATTTACCATGCCAAACAAGCCTTCTGGGGAAATGATAGTATAACCCTGAGTCCATTGGGAGGGGAGTAAAGAGTTAAGCTATTCAATGGGGGGGGGGGGGAGAGACACTCTTCCCAAAGTGACTTGAGGGCCTGAAGAAGCAGATAGCTTATCTCAAAAGGACTCCAGATTTTCTATAAAATGACTATAAACAATTAAAAACTATTTTAAAAACTATAAAATAAAGCAGTTACAATAGTAAAGTGGAGAACACCAGTATGCTACATCTGAACACATCAAATATAGGATACATCACAAGACGACACCTGGCACTCACAAAGCACACCGAGATGTATACATCCTTGCCAGGTCTCATCCCTGAGTCCTTGATGCCATCTTGATAATGGTAATGGTGGGTAGATGCCAGTGTTCACAGCCAGAAGCAATCACTTCTTGATTGCTTTTCATCAAGGAGGAAGGGGGAGAAGCAGACTGAAAATAGCTCAAGGGTACCATTTAATATAGGCAGGCCATAGTGATTTTAGGGACTCCCCAAGGAAAGCAATTCATTCTGGACCATTAAAAGCCTGCCTGGGAGTCTCCTCTTTCCTAACACACTTGTTTCTCCCCTGCACATTTTTAGGGAGATGATATCTGTGGGCAAGCTGATGAAGTGTCTCTCAGCTGGGTGGGTGATGTATGATATCAGTATAAAAGTGCCTCTACAATTTACACTGGATATGAGCTGACCTTGCTACTTTTTTCCCCTTGGATGGTGAAATATGTGAAAAGAAATATTGTTGTCCCTACAGAAAAGACAGGCAATAAAGGTGTCATTTAGCCAAAGGGGATGGATTATGCTAAAGCTACACTAGTTACGCCTTTTAAAGTAACTCATTCTAGAATAAAGTGTGAGTCCAGTGGCACCTTTAAGACCAACTAAATTTAATTCTGAATCTTAAAGGTGCCACTGGACTCAAACTTTGTTCTGTTGCTTCAGACCAACACGGCTACCCACCTGAATCATTCTATAATGTTTAAGTAGGGATTAAAGCTATTTGAGTATAATCAATTTCTCCTCATGATTCCCTGCTCCCATTTTCACTACGTTTGTATGTATAGAGAGATCACCACTTGTTTCAGCAAAGACTCAAACTGGAAGCTGCGTTATCTGTGCCCAATAAATACTGTGAGTTAGATATAAATGAATGTTCCCATTAAAAAAAAAAAAACCCATTAATATTATTTTTTCTCCACTTCTAGTTCTTCTCTTTTTGATGTTGTCTTTGTAGCTGCAGTTGTACTGTGTACCCATGCTATAGTTTTCTTTAATGCCCAAATTATATTTATATATACACTGTACCCCATTTATATGCATATGATGCTGAGCGACTGACACACAACATTGAAAAAATGCATTCTACAGTTCAATTCAATGAAGCTGCCCTAAATTTAGGAAATTCCAGAGATAAGGTTAAAAATATTGATGAAATGAGTTTTTATGATTTAAAATATATATTATTTAAATGCTAAATCATGCAGTGGTCTGTTCATTTGAGCATGCTGAGTAATTTATCTAAACAAAAGAAAACTCTCTCATCTTTTACACCCCCAGCTTTAGATAAGAACATAGATAATGACTCATGATGTATACAGTTGGATTCTAATTTATTCATGTTAAAAGTCTGTGGACTTCCTTGTAAGCAAGAATTAATGCACCAAGCATGAGTCAAAATACAGAAATAAATTTATTCATATTTTTGAATAAAATATATAAGAAGCTGTTTCTAACAGCTGTTGTCAACCTACGCAGCCTGAGCAAAAAGACAAAGATAAATGCAGTGTCTGTGCTCAGAAATATACAAGTTGTTTTATTTAAAACATACAGTCTTTCATATTGCTTACTAATAGTTCACTGGGCACACAAAGAACTCCATCCCACTCTGACTTTCTATGGGCTCTGCTACAAAGTGAAAAACTGCCAAGAACATCAATAAACAAAATACCTGATGTTACCACCCCCCGACTTGTACCTGTCTGCCAATCAAAGAATTCTGTAATTCACCTTGTGTGTCAGTATGAAAGGCAGATAAGAACATAAGAAGAGCCCTGCTGGATCAGACCAGGGGCCCATATAGTCCAGCATCTAGTCTCACACAGCAGCCAATCAGTTCGTCTGGAGAAGAAGAAGAGATTGGATTTATACCCCACCCTTCATTACCCTGGCTGGTTTCCTAATTCTAACATATTTGAAGAAAGTTTTATTGTTAGTCTTTATATTTTTTTTGTTATATAAAGTAAATGAAGTAAATAAATAAACAAATGCAAATATATGAAACTGCATTCTACTGAGTCAGACTACTGGGCTGTCTAACTCAACTAGGGTTACCCAAATAACTGCCAGTTCAACTCATCATCTGTTTGCCAGCTGCAAGTAGGGAGCCAGTAGTCTGCCAATCTGTTTATTTTTGCAAGCTGTTTGAGCCTGTTTGTCAGGTGACTTTTCAACTATTCCAAAAGTACAGTACGGTTAAGTAGGCAGTGGTCACTGCATGCCATTTCACAACCAATGATCTAAACAAAAAATGAGCAAAGCAGTTAGCCAGACAGCAGTTATAAGTAAACATTTTTAAAAGAAAAGTCTTACATTGTTTGATGTTTGTGTAGGCCCAAGTTTTCATCATTATTTCACTCACACACATTTTTGCAGCCTTAAATAAGATGTGGTTCCTTCTTCAAAGAAGATGTAGGGAGGGGAGGGATCTCAGCAGGATATAATGTCATAGAATCCATCCCACAAAGCAGCCATTTTTTCCAGGGGAACTTATCTTGTTTGTCTGGAGACCACAGCAGAACTCCTGATGCTACCTGGAGACTGGCAACCCAACTTCAGGGTCTAAGGAACAGAAAGGTCCTCAAACGGAAGATGTCAAAGACTGAACAGAGGGCATTCTGCTTGCAAAGAATGCACTCCACCACTAAGCCATGGCTCTTCCATTATCAACACATATTGGGTCTGCCCCACAAGGGGCTTTTCATGCCTTTCAAAATTATTTAATGTAGATGGTTAAACAGTATTATTGATGCAATAAAGATAAAATTGAGTAAACTCCGGAGGACAGCAGAAGGCAGGAGGGCCTGGTGTGATGGAGTCACGAAGAGTCGGACTCAACTATGCAACTGAACAACAACAAAAATAAATCACTGGGGCAGGGAACATGTTAGTTCTATGGTGCATTCTGTTCCAGTTAGGTTATAAGCACTTAATCAATGTTGAGTAGCAGCAGCACTAGAAAGTTAATAACCAATGTTACTAGATGCCATCTTTGTAAAAAAAAAAAAAAGCTGTTGAAAAGCAAATGGAACATTTATTTTGTATTCATGGGATGCTCTTACCTAATTATACCAAAGTAATTACTCTAATCAAGTTAGCTCTGGTTAGGTCTCCGCTGTGGTTAATTAGTTAATACCTAAGACACACTTTGAACATGTAAAATGGGAAGGATTTTCTGGTGCTATGAAGGATTTCTTGGGCAGATTACCCTGCTGTACTTGGCATGCTAAAAGCATCACTTCCTGTCTTCTGCAGAGTCTATTTCTGCCTGGTTGCCCACTAGACAGGATTATTTATTCCATTATAGAGGCTTGCCTTTAAAAAGAGAGGCCTTTGAGCACATGTGGACCAGTAAGAGTCAATCCAGGCAGGAGCCAGTAAAAATCCATTAGCATCCAAGACCATGCACTGCTCAAAAAAATCAGCACATCAACAGTCCTGAAGAGAAATGAGTAGGAAGAGATGTGCTCATGGAGTTCAATACTTGCAGCGGCAAATCAAAACTTTTATTTTCTTCATCCATCTGTTTACATTTTTATCCTGCTCTTTTCTCCAGAACCTCAGGGTAGCATAGGCAATTCTCCCTTCCCCCATTTTATACTCACAATAATGCTGAGAAATTTACTGTGCTGAGAGAGAGCCACAGATCTTTTATGTCCTAATCAAATGCACTCTACTCTACTGGCTCACATGCTAACTCAGTAAAACTGAGCTGAGCAGCCAAGCCTTTAGAGGTAAGCAAGGATGCCAACTATGAGATTAAACTGAAAGGACCTGAGTAATGGATGAACAGGTGAAGCGTGGGGGAAGTAGGTAGCTGAGGCACAGGGGTGCACAATGCACAGAAATACAGGTTGCAGAGAGCTATCGTATAGAGTTTCTTCAGGTACCTATGGAGTCATATTTCATCCCTACACTCAGCTCCATCACACTGCTAGACGAAATCCGGAACCTCCTACAAAAGGACGCAATAGAACCCGTCCCTCCGTCACAGTTCCATCAGGACTTCTATTCCCGTTATTTCACAGTTCCCAAGAAGGATGGAGACCTCCGCCCTATTATGGACCTCGGAAATCTCAATACCTTCATCGTTTACAAAAAGTTCTGGATGACGACCCTTCAGAACATCCTCCCACTCCTTGAGCACGGACTGGGAATGAAACTGAGGGTGAAAATGACGAAGAAACCAGAGCGGATGTCTCTTGCGAAGACATTGTCGGAGAAAGAGCCTGCTCTAATAACACAATGCAGAGTCTCATGGCTCATTTCTTCCTCGTTTGCTTCGAGAACCTGGCACAGTGAGTACAGGAGTCCACCCAGTGCGCTTCCCCAAGGCACAAAAGTAAAGTGAGTGTCTATTGGGGGCGGAGGGCGATCTTGCTGCCGCACTTTAGGCACCATTTAAAGAAGCCCCACCACTTGGCCATAGGCCGGGGGTGGGGGAGTAGCCTGCTGAGGCAGAGTAGCCTGCTTAGTCCGTTCAGTCTGAATCAACTAAGTCTTTTGCTATAGGAATCCAGTAGAAAAAAGGAGAGAAGAAGAGAAAAAATACCGACCGAAGCAAGAAGGGTCCTACCAGTGTGGCAGTCAGAAGAGAACTGGCGGGATTGTCATGCCCTTCCCTTGGTCACGCGCACTGGAGCCCTGTGCGTGACCAGGGAGAGGGCACAAAAATCCCTTTCGCTTTAGAAGATACCAATCAAGGTCAGTGCAGGCGCACTATATCCCAGAGGTGTGATGGACAGAGACCACGAAGAAGATACAGGGATCTCTTCAGTGTTCCTCAACAAATAATAAATATCTTCTCTCAGCGACAAACAATGAAGAGACGTATTGAAGTTACCAGACTCTGCCTGCAGAACAGGACTGAGGAATGCATTGAAAAAAGGATAGGTCAACTCACATCCTACCCACCACTGTTCAAGGGATATCACAAAGCCCTATCATGCTAGAAATTATTTTAAACCTATATATACCACACACGAGTCCTACAAACGCCATATTTCACAGCTCTAAAAATTATGCTTAAGGCCTCTGTGTAGAGCATCTTACGATCTCCCTCGCCAAATCCAGCCCATCAGGTATGCATTCATCCCATTCTTGACAGTCCTCACCAGTCAGTCAGAAAAGGAATCAATATGAAAATACTACAGTCTTAAAGCCAACCAGATTCTTCAAGTGCCTGGGCCCACGGAGCCCAACCTGAACGATGAACTAGAGCAGGGGTGGCCAACCTGTGGCTCGGGAGCCACATGCGGCTCTTTCACATATATTGTGCGGCTCCTGGCAGGGCGGCTGGGGAAGCAAAGGGGAGGCATGCTTTTTCTCTCTTTCTCCCTTCCTTCCTTCCTTCCTTCCTTCCTTCCTTCCTTCCTTCCTTCCTTCCTTCCTTCCTTCCCTCCTCCCTCCCATCTATTTGCTTTGCTAGTTTCTCTCTCTCTCTTTCTTTCCACTTCTTTAATTCTTTCTTTCCATCTCTCTCAATATCATTAGCAAACAAGTAATATCATTATCAATAACTGGTTTTCCTCGTTTGTTTTTATTTTTGGCAGTCCCATTTAACATTAATAAAAAGCAAATTTGCATATTTAAAAAAATAAAAACGTGTGTGTGATATTTGTTCCTGTCTTGCGGCTCTCAGACATCTGACATTTATTCTATGTGGCTCTTACGTTAAGCAAGGTTGGCCACCCCTGAACTAGAGGATATATAAAGCTGCATTTTAAACCCATACCATTAGTGCCTCACATTGTATAAAGAGGCAACAGTAGAATATTTTCAGGAGTTTGACAACCAGGATGAAGCAGGGGGAAATGAGCTTGAGTTCCATTAGACTCTCAGTACAAGTATTACAAAAACATTAATGGAGAATTTACTGAAAAGGAAGGTAAGAGGGAAAGAAATCAATATTTGCTCCTTAATCCTCTAATTAAGTCAGTCCTTTGTTTCTAGCCCTGAGGAACCTATTATAAAAACTATTTGCTTGTAATGATCTGAAACAAATTGTCCCAAACATTCTTTTTTGTGGTTGGCAATGGAGCAGTTTAATCTAGTCTTGGTTTTTGGCGATTCAACAAAAAAACCCCAAGGAATTGTACAAGTTACTCAGCTATATTGTTAGATCATCAGTCCTAGCTAAGAATTGTCTACTCTGATTGGCAGTGTTGTCTGGGCTTTCAGGTAGAGAAAAATGCTTCCCAGCATTTTCAATGAGCAAATCATGAGCTACAGACCTTCTCTACAAGCCTTTCAGGCAGTCTGTGACAAGAGAAGCCCATCATAAATCTTTGACATGAGCTCAATAAACCTGAGAATACAGGCTTGAAAACAAGCTGGGTGCTCAAAAGAAGGAGAAGTCAGACCAAGCTAAACAGGATTGCAGTATACAACACCTGTAGCTCAATCACTTAAGGATGCTTAAAAAGAAAATAAATGTTTGTGCTCATTCAGTAGTTATTGGGCCTCATATTTTCCCACTCAAAATGGGGAAAAAACTTCAGTACCAGAGTAGGGAAAGTCCTAAATCAAAGAAACACACAACAAAGTTTAATTGTGTCCAAACACACATAACACATCAATTTTAATTGTTTTTGTCTTTCCTCACAATAGCTGCTGACTGTTGGCAGAGTTCAAGAATTAATTCAATCCAATTCAATTAATTAAATCCAAAAACAATAACTGACTGCAGGCCATTAATGCAACAGAAAGGCCTTCAGAGCACAAGCACTAACACATACCAACAGCAGAGAGAAAAAAAACAAGAGGTACCCAAATAGATTCACAATAGGACTATGCAATACTGACATAAAAACATGCACTTACCACCATGTCTGCTGCTGACTGTAAGAACTAGGCTATTCACAGAGTAATAAATTGTTGCAGAAGGGGTGGGGAATTAGGTGATATGTGTTCTGTAAAATGTGCAATCATTTAGATTCTGGTTTGTGGCATTTAGCTTTAGGAATTTGTCTACCTGGACATAAAACATCCTCCCCCCCTCCCCCAGTATTTGAATGAGGGATAATTAATATCTGGATAAAAAACACATGTAGAAACATTTTTTAAATGGTGATTATTCAGTGAGGTGAGGACCCCATGGAGTGGGACATTCCTGCTTCTCCCTCCTGGTATAGCCCACTGAGACTTCAGAAATTTTGCTCTGGGGAAGGGGGTATCAGTGGATCCTCAGGAACAGCACAGGGGGCAAAGGGGGGTATGCAGTCAGAAGGGGGGATCAGCAGAAGTCACCACCCCCCTTCCAAAGACTTAAGCGTCCTTTGTAATTGGACGCATGTCATGATTCCTAAAGTAACTGAGTTATTAGTGTGTGCTCCTAGTTAAATTGCCCTGACTTTTCCAAATGCCTGAGTACCTTACATGCCTTAAAGTCTGCAAACCAATGATTTACAAATGGTAGCCAGTGACAAAATAAATGAAGGACTTGTAAGGAACATGCTGTGGCCCATACGCTTTGCATGAAGGTCTCCAGTTCAGTCCTTGCAATCTGTAGTTAAAGGATCTCAGCAGGTGCTGAGAAATACCTCTCTCTGCTTGATACCCTGGATATCTGTCCAATCAGAAAAGACAATACTGAACTAGGATAAGGCAGCTTTATTAGGTTAGGACAGCTCTATTTCCAAATCGACAGCTAGAGGACCAAGAGGATATACAAGCAAGTGACAATACCTGGCACACATGGATTTTCTATACATATTTACACAAAAAGGCTAAAGAAAGCTGAAATAAGGACAACTTGTGAGATTAAAGAGTGGTTCATACTGGAGGAACCATTCATGTGAGTTTTAAAGCAGATCAATATGAGCTTTATAGTGCTGAATGGCATAGAACAATTCCCTACATCAAGTGTGGTCAGTTCCTCAACCAAAGGAACACAGGAGAGTTAATGTGGTATGTAGTTAAGCGTGTCAGACTAGGATCTGAGTGGCCAGGTTTGGGTCCCCTCTCTGTCATTAAGCTCACTGGGTGACCTTGAGCCAGTCACTCTCTTTTGGCCTAACCTAAGGATGCCAGTCCCCAGGCGGGGGACCCCCCCAGTTTTTCCTGCTCCCCCAGACACCGGCCAGCTCGCATCGCCCTCTGTGTGATGTCATTGTGTTGGGGACAGTTCCTCCCCCTCCTGGCAGGCCCCCCCAAATCCCCCCACCAGGGAGAAAATGGGACCTGGCAAGGTTGTTATGAGGATAAAATGAGCAATGATGAACCATGCACACTGCTCTGAGTTTCTAGGAGAGAAGGTAGAATAAAACTGTACTACACAGGAGGTAATATATTTTTGTGTCAATGAAACTGGTTGAGATATTCAAGTGTCAAAAAGAGCAAGAGTCCAGTAGCACCTTAAAGGCTAACAACTCTTGTGGCAGGGTATGAGCTTTTGTGAGTCATTGCTCACTTCTTCAGACACCTGCGAGCAGTGACTCACGAAAGCTCCTACCCTGCCACAAATTTTGTTAGTCTTTAAGGTACTACTGGACTCTTGCTCTTTTCTACTGCTACAGGAAGAAAAACACAGCTAACCATATTGATCTATCTCAAGAATTAAAGTTACCAATCAACTAAAGTGTAGTAAATGAGCCCTGAATTGGGGATAATCGTGACCATTATTGCCTTATGCTGACACATAGCTGGCTCCAAGCTACTGGCTATAATCCTGCAATGTTTTGGCTGGACAAATGAAATCACTAGTAAAGGTGCTTCAAAAGGAAGGGGGGGAAAGGAATGTTGGCCAAAAGTCTAAAAGGCATAACATTTAACAACTTGCTGTACAAACTGAAACCCAGTGCCAACTTCAACATTTAACCAAGGTGCTTCACCTCCTAAAAGCAATCTGGGTTGGCAGAACAGAATTTTTAAGACAAATGAAAACATAAATCTATGACTGATATACTGCATGTCAAAGTTCTTTAAGTACAAGCTGCCAAGAGAATATTATTACTTTTTTAAAAATACAGAGTTCCATATGAGTGTAAACTCTGACAGCTAACCTGGGCCCAAGGCATTCTTTTACTATTTATTTATTTATTATTTTTTCTTTTATTGAATGTAATGTCAACAAACAGTGTTGAATTATGGAAGTAACAAATAAAGTGGTGATTGCACAATAACAAGATCTACATCTTGGCATTCCTAACCTAATCAAGCATGCAATGTTTACAAGTGACCTTTTGCTTGTGTTTTCTAACAAAACACTGTCCTAGGGATGTACCAGAGTCTGTACGCATGTGTAAAAACTGCAATTTCAAATGACTGTGTACGAGTTTTTACCCAATAAGTAACTAAATCGACACAGGGATACTTCTACTGAACCAGCAAAATTTCAAAATTGTTCTCAGCCTTAATCACATTATGCCCTTTTCTTACGAAAAAAATAAGACTTTCTTTCATAATTACACAGGAGTTGAGGAGCACCTTAAGGAATAACAAAATTTATTTTAGCATAACCATTCATGAATCAGATCTCACTTCTTTAGATGCATGAATTGTACAACAACTGAACGTGATTTAATATATATGAACAGGGGGGTTACAGAGAGAGGACAGTGTAAAATAAGAATGTACCATTGCATCATTTGGATGGAAAGAGGATATCCATTTATATCTATGTGTGTTTTCACAAGGCTGATGCATTTCTACTCCATACAGCTAAAAGCACTAACCTCCACAAGAGTAAGTCCAAATGGGTTGCCACATTATTCTGTTGCAGCAAAATTACACAGAACATATCCTACTAGATTTACTAGAACTCATTCCCAGTGAAAAAACCCACCAGTTTTATTTTACACATTTCCTCTTATTTATGGGATAGTGTGAGCCATCCTCCACCTTAACAAGGCTGAACATGAATGCAGCATCCTCTGCTGTGTCCTCATGCAAACCGGCCTTCAGATAAAGTGCAGAAAGCAGGGTGACATGAAATGAAGTGATGCAAGAACATTGATCCTGGGTAAATAAAACCACACTTGCCTAATCAATGAATCAGATAGTGCACAGCAATCGGACTGCTACAAGCTTGTCTAATGGGGCGTGCAATCCAAAGGTTCGTCAGAAATAAACCATAAACAAATCATCATTTCAGCAAAGCAGGGCAAAGCAGGGAGAAGATTAGAGTGGAGAAAACCTCACAGACACATGTGTGACATTGATTCAGCATGGCTTGCCCAAACAACAAAACATAATCTGGTGTGTGTATATGGGGGTCTTTGCAGAATTACTTGAGAGGAGAATGTAATATTATCAGCTAGAACACAAAAATTTAGCCATGAAATTTTCCCCATGAACTGATAAATAAGGAGTTGCTGGTCGACACTGAATCATTGCTTTCATTCTGTTCTGACAGAAGTTTCGCAACCAGCAGCCCATAAATATTTGGGCTGTGGCATGCCATTTACATGAAAGAATGACATCACCAAGTGTGACATTAGAGCAGCAGTGTCTCCAGAGACATTATATCGGTGTCAAAGACAGGTAAACCAGCACAAATAACTTTAAAAGGAAGGTCATTCTAAAGGCACAGCTTTTTTGTTTTATTACAATTTTTTATAGCCAGGGAAAGGCTGAAATGATAAAATTAGTCCCAACCTTTTCAGCCAAAAACCAGAATTAAAACAAAATCTGCATTTTAAGCCACACACCAATGAAATATTTATCACTCTGGCCTCCTAAACCAAATGTAGAATGGTCAAACAGAAGCCCTGCAGAATGCTCCTCACACACATCAAGATCCAAACAGTCCAAAAGTCAAAAACTGACTTGCTGGTTCTAGAATTGCCCAGACTTAGTTCTCACTAAGAAGATAACTGCATTCTGACTATTGCTACCACACTGTACTTCAGGTGAGTAACCATCTGATGAAATGCTGCTTGGGGATGAGGGAGACCTTTCACATAAAATCAAGATATCCAGGAAGGGGAGTGCTTTGGCTTAGCCATCTACGTGCAGGCAGATTTCCTTGTACAAAATAGCATTCTGTCCTGTGAAACCTTAACTGCACCCAGCAGTATGCTCAGCTGAAAACTTAGTTCTCTGATGTTCCAGGTTGAAGAAAGGTACTCAAGAAAGGTACTGCTGTAAATTTAAGTGATTATCACGGCACATGTGAAACGTATTGGATTGTTGGTGGTAATTAATCTTTGTTTGCATAGTGCCATCCTTGCAAATAGTGCTTTGCAGAGCAATGTAACCAAAAAAGACAGGTGCCAAATAACTTTCAATCAAAATTTTCACAGCAGGTGAGATAGCAAAGCATGCACATGTGGAAGAAAACCTGTTGCATACCACATTTCACAATTTTCAAGCTGACAGAACTCTCTGTATCTCAAGACTTCTCAAATGTGAACGACAAATCTAAGAGCTGATACAGTCACCGCTCGCTCGCTCTCTCCCCCGCTCTCTTTTTAGATACATATAAGGAAACTGTGATTTAGTAAAGCATGGGTCTCATTTGTTAGCAGATGGAACTGTGAAAAAATGGATTAAGCATTACATGAGGAAGACCAGTACACTTTCAAATTAATTCACATAATACTTCCCCCCCTCACAGATGTAGGTGCAAAAATAACTCTTGCATCAGCAGACACATGATTAACCTTTGAATCTTCAAAAAGTGGTATGTTAATTGCTGCCTCATATAGCAGCACTTTTCTTCAACTGAAAAGCAGTATAATTGGACAAAAACAAATGACTGAATAACAACCAGAACAAATTAAACAACAGCCCACTGTAGGCTGCAAATCCCATGGGTCCATACTTCTTGTCCAGTCACCTCACTGGCACATATGCAGACCATCTTGCCAGAAATGGGGGGCTCCAACTGCCTTTAGGGGGCTATCTACCATGACAGATAATGGAGGTGGTCTGGTGGGTCTGGGATAGCAAATGAAGCAGCAGCTGGGTCTTCCAGCCTCTTAAGAGAATCCCAAATCTTTAAGAGGACAGACATCTCTACATAGGGCATGAACAGCTATCTTTTGAAAGGGGATGTGAGGCAGACAGAAGAAAAGAGCAGGAGAGAAGAACAGGTATAATTGAGGCAAAGAGGCTGTCCACCATGAGGCAGGCACTATGAAGGGAGCAGGTGACAATTTGTCCATGACAAATTTTGAAATAAAATGGGGCCCTCAGGCTGCTGAAGTCTGAAAACGGCTGCTCTATATTACGCACAATGCATTTTCTTTCTAACAATGGTTTCCATGTATAAAATCTGTAAAACAGTATGATGTCAAGCTGTCATTTATGTCTTTCCAAACCTCAAACAGTCCAAAGATGAAAACTGTCCTAGGGCTCCTCAAGATAAAGCCTCCATTGGAACACCTTTACTAGACAGCATGCTTCTCACTTACCAGTAGGGACAGCCGGATCCATCGTTGGTTTCTCCCAAGTGTTAATCTGCTCCCAAGTAAATCCATTGGTCCCCAGTGCCACGCTATAACCACAGTTACTGTAGTGTTCATCAAACGAACAACTGCCTAAGGAGAAGAGAGAGAAATAAATACTTCTGTCTTAATTACTTCTGTCTCATTATGTTACTCTATTTAAATCAGTGCCTTTTATAAAAAGTCTCATAAGGCGAAAAAGTATTTTAAAAAATGAATTTCTGGCACATTAGGTTTTTGCTGCTTCCTCAGGACATGCAACATAGATTTCTGGACCTTAAATGTATATTTTGTAACATATGGCAAGTCTCTCTCTTAATGCCACTGTTTCTTAGCCCACTTTTCTTAGACACAGCTTTAAATCACCACAATCTAGGCAGTAGTGTCATAGGAAGCATCCATCTGAAGATTTGTTCCTGTATCACAGTTAACTGTCCCCCAGGCATTGAGCAGTAAAACCTAATGTTCATAAAAGAACAAGCAGAGGAAGGAGACAACTTCATTTCTAACCAAGCGGCACATGAAAGTTTGAAGCTCTTTTGTGACTTTGGTTTGCCTTGGAAATTGCAAAAAAGAAAAGAAATGAAAAGTTAACAATTGCAAAATTGTCCCCATTTCCTGCAACCTGGGAGTAGCATCAGGAAAAATGGATGATGTACTGAAAACAAAAACAAAAATAATAATCTTCTTGTACGGGCAGGGTGATGCCCGTATTTTCATAAATGACTTGCAAAAGTTTTTTTTAAAAAACTACACATTATATATTTCTATAGTGTGTTACTATTGTTCAAAGCAATTCACAAGCAATAAATCCTGTAAGGAAGGAAAATATTATTATCCCCATCTCGCAGACAAGAGAGGGGAGCTAAAAGAATGGTTTGACTACAGCAGTCCAATGAGATTGCAGCTGATGTGCAAGTGCAACCAGTCTCTTCCCAGCTTACCCATTCAGCCACGGTTCTAAAACGGGCTCTGATTATTACCAAGGCTGGTACTACAGATGCAAGACTAAGTGAAGCTGTTCTTAAATATCAAGTGCAGTAGCACCTTAGAGACTACCAAGATTTTCAGGGTATAAGCTTTTGAAAGTTAAAGTTCATCAAATACAAGTAGGAAGGGAGATCCTTGATGAAGGAGTTTTGACTCTCGAAAGCTGAGACACTGGAAATCTTGTTGGTCTCTAAGGTGCTAATGGACTTGAATCTAGCTCTTCTTCTGCAGACCAACATGGCTACTCTCCTGAACGGGTTTGCCAGCTCCAGGTTGAGAAATAGCTGGAGATTTGGGGGTGGAGCCTGAGGATGGTGGGGTTTGGGGAGTGGGGGAACTTCAGTGCAGTATAATGCCATAGAATCCACCTACCAAAGCAGCCATTTTCTCCAGGTGAGTTGATCGCTGTCACCTGGAGATCACGTATAAACCCAGGAAATTTGGAAAGAGCTCTCTCAGCCTCACCTACCTCACAGGGTGTCTGTTGGGAGGGGAAGGGAAAGGAGTTTGTAAGCCGCTCTGAGACTCCATGTGAAGGGCGGGATATAAATCCAATCTCCTCCTCCTCCTCCTTCTCTTCATCATACCCAATCACTGCTTTGCATCAACACCATGTTACTTTTCCTACAGAATCTGGATTTACACAGTCAGGCAATGCAGCCATGCTTCCATTTGCTCCTTTCCAAGCATTCAAGATGCAGTGCTTTCCACCACAGATTCAGGAAATGCATACAAAAACAAAATAGCACCACTGAGAACACAACCATTGGCTTGCCACACAAGCCAGACTGCAAGTAGCACAATGCCAAGAAACAGGGCTGTGCAGTGATGATATTTGACCTCTCATTCCTTCCTCTGAGCCAGGTTTTTTCCATCTTCATACACTGATGATATGCACTCTAAGTAGCCTGGAGTGCCTCTGCATTGTTATTGGACAACAACAGAGTGTCAGCAGAATAGCCCTTCAAGGTCTTGCTGTTCAGCATTCACCATCTGCTTTATTTAAGGAATGCCAGCAAACAAAAGCATAAATGCATCCCTCGGCCTTACTAAAATTGTAACACCACCACCCCTCCCCCCATGCAATACTCTTCCTCTAATTACCAGGGTTAAAAAAAACCCAACTGTTTCATTGTTTCATGTTTTAACTTTACCGTTATGAAGACTGCCTGAAGTTAACGCTGCCTTTTAATATTGCCCAGATCTAGGTGGTATCTATTTATCTATTCATATGATTGGTTGGGGGGGGCTTATTTTTAGAGATGACATCACGTGACCTAAACCAGCATTTCAAGAGCATTTGTTTAGGATGTTGCTCAAGCCTCCTAAAGAATTCTTCAAATATCTGAAGAATTTCAAGGGCAGTAATTGTAAGACATTGCTGCAAACAGGCAACAATATGAAACAAATATAGAGGTTCTTGCTTTGGCAAAACATATGAAGCATTTCAAGTAGGGTTGTCAGGTCCCTCCTGGCCACCAGTGGGGGATGGGGGAGTTAGGACTGCCAGATCCAGGTTAGGAAACAATTGGAGATTTGGGGATGGAGCCTGCAGTGGACAGGGACCTCAGCAGGGTACAATACCATAAAGTCCACCTTCCAAAGCATCCATTTTCTCCAGGGGAAATTATATCTGTAGTCTGGAGATAAGCTGTAATTCTGGAGGATCCCCAGGTCCCACCTAGAGGCTGGCATCCCTAATTTCAAAAGAAGCAAAAAAAATGTTTTTAAAAGGTTAATTAAGTTTTTTGGGGGGAAATTTAATGGTGAACTAGACATCTGAATGGTCTCCATTGATCCTTGCTCCAGTTCAGCATGGACCTCCAAAGCAGATCAGATACATATTCTGATCATCTCTAGGCCTCTGCCCTTGTCTTAAATCCGGAAGTTCCAAATCTGAAATGCCGCAGCCAGGCTTTTGATGGGGCTCCCTAGATGGGAGCTAAAGGCATTGCACTGGCTGCTGATAGCATAGTGAATCCGTTTCAAGGTGCTGGTTCTTACCTTTAAAGCCCTTTATGGCCAGGGACCTGCATGCCTGAGGGACCGCCTTTCCCCATATGTTCCCCAGAGAGCACTGCAATCAGGGGCCCCAAACTGACCGGCCTTCCCAAGTCTCAAGGAGGCCAGGTTGGCAACAACCAGGGCCAGGGTTTCTCGGTGACGGCTTCACTCTGGTGGAATGAGCTCCCAGAGGAGATCAGGGCCCTGCGGGACCTTGTGCAGTTCCGCAGGGCCTGTAAAATGGAGCTCTTCTGCCAGTCTTTTGTAGCCGCCACCACCGCTAACCACCACCATTAACAACTAATAACTGATAGCCAAAGGTGAGTTCCTTTGTGTCCCGGAACACTTAATGACAGTACATGTCACTCACCAATAGGATAACTACAAGAAGATCGAGGAACTAACTATAAGAAGAGTGGATTGTGCAATCACAGCCATTGGGAATTAATGTTACTAGCACTTTATTGAATTATATAGTTTAAATCAGGGGTGTCAAACATGCAGCCTGGGGGCCACATCAAGCACCCAGAGGGCTTCTATCAGGCCCGCACTGGAACTGGGCATCTCCTGCTTCCAGTTCTGTTGCTGCTGCAGCATCACAGCTTGCTTCAGCAGACTCTCTAAATCGCTCAGGCATTTCATGTTTTCCCCTGGGTCTTAGACTCAGGACGCTGAGCATGAGATTTCTGTGGTGAATGTCAATAAATCAAAAGTAGGTTTGCAGTTTACAGATGCACACTTGAACAGCACACACAAGATTGCAACAGCACAGACATTTAGATGCAATAATTCAGAGCAAGAGGTGTCAGTTATCAGACTGTTAAATAAACAAAATATTGCAAGAGTGCTAACGTTTTAAGCATGTTTTTATTTTAAGTAAAAAAAAAAACCTGTGTTTGTGTCCTTTGTAAAGTATATATCTTTGCTACCTGGCATTACCTTTTATGATACACATGGCCTGGCCTGACAAGGTCTCATTTATGTCAGATTTGGCCCTCATAACAAATGAGTTTGACACCCCTGGTTTAAATGATTTTAGAATTGTTTTAATTTAAATTATTCATGTTTTATTGTAAATTATGTATTGATTTTATGTAAGTTGCCCTGAGCCAGCCTAGGCAGGGAGTAAAAATCAAATGAATGAATGAATGAATGAATAAGAATTCACACAACTGTGTCTCCACAGAGGGAAAATAAGCTCTGAAATGATCATGTAAATGTCTCTTACTAGACTGGTTCTTGATGCTACTCTGTCTACTCATGTGACTGTTTATGACTGTTTATGACTGTTTATGAACCAGGGAGGATTGTGAGGCACTCCAAAGGGATCTGTTGAGGATGGGCGAGTGGGCGTCAACGTGGCAAATGGGGTTCAATGTGGCCAAGTACAAAGCGATTTCAGGCTGAGGGGTGACATGATTGAGGTTTATAAGATTAGGCATGGGATAGAGCAGGTAGAGAAAGAAGTCCTTTTCTCCCTTTCTCACAATACAAGAACTCGTGGGCACTCTATGAAATTGCTGAGCATTTGGGTTAGAACAGATAAAAGGAAGTACTTCTTCACCCGAAGAGTGATTAACACGTGGAATTCA
This sequence comes from Lepidodactylus listeri, assembly GCA_029233225.1. Classification (NCBI taxonomy): domain Eukaryota; kingdom Metazoa; phylum Chordata; class Lepidosauria; order Squamata; family Gekkonidae; genus Lepidodactylus; species Lepidodactylus listeri. The sequence continues at coordinate 42,425,437 of JARCFY010000002.1, read as the reverse complement.
CTGCCACAGGAGGTGGTGGCAGCTACAAGCATGGATGGCTTCAAGAGGGAATTTCATATGGAGCAGAGGTCCATCAGTGGCTATTAGCCACAAAGTATAAATAGGAACTCTCAGTCTGTATTCTTGGTGCTTGACAGGGGGGGGGAACAGTGGGAGGGCTTCCTGCCCCCACTGCTGGACCTCCTGAGGGCACCTGGTGTTTTTGGCTACTGTGTGACAGAGCGTTGGACTGAATGGGCCACTGGCCTGATCCAACATTGGCTTCTCTTATGTTTTTATGGCAGCTAATTATACATACACACAAATGGGGAACTTGTAAGGATGTGTGGAAGGCAGCTCATTTTCTCCTGTATCTCCACACACACACACAATTTTCTCTTTCTCTTCCCTGGTAGCCCCTCTTCCTGCTTCCTTCTCCCTTTCCCAGTCAACCTATATTTATTTGCCCTCACCCCCATCTTTAGTTCTCCCTCATTTCCTCTCCCTAGTACATATTTGATCATGTTGTGCTCTGGCTGCCACTGGGATGAGCTAAGTTGTGTGGTGGCCTGCCCCTGGGCTGAGCTTGGCTGAACTGTGTGGGCAGTGAGTCCTTAGTGAGCAGTACCACTGAGCCATGCCCAGCTGAATTATGTCTGTAGTGAGGCCTCCCTAGTGATCACTGTAAAGCCTATCTCTAGCAAGTCCTTCTCCATCAGGTGACATAATAGGGGAGGGGACCTTTTCCAGTGTGGTTTTGACCTCGAATTCCACTCCTGCTCCTCCTCCCATAGCTTTGGGTTTTTTAACAGAAAATAAGGCTTAGAAGGCTAGGCAATAGTGTTGTGGTTGCCTAGCAACTCCGAAGATGGCCCTGAGGTCTCAGAATACAGTCTCACTGAGCATTATTTTCTTAAAGAAAGAATAAATAAATAAATAAATAAATAAATAAATAAATAAAGCTACAAATATTATTTCTATCACTTTGGAAGTTTTAATCCACCAATGTACTTTTAATTAATTTATTTAGATTTCAGGTTTTTCTTCAAACCTGGCACTTCCTTCAAGTTTGAAGACTCTTCCCTTTCTGTCCATGACTTTATTTTGCAGAATTTTTGATCCACACACTATGGCCTAATTCAGAATTGGGTACAACTGAGAACTGAGTCAGGAGAATCCAACAGAAGTAAGAATTCAAAGAATATTTTATCAACAATATTAGACAAAAGCAAGGCAAAAATAAGTATTATAATTAAATAATGAGATTGTCAGGCTCCAGGAAGAGGATAAGATTTCATGATAGCATAAGATAAGAAGGCAGCCAGAATGGCTCATGTACAAAATACTTTGAAACTTCTATGTTAAACACACACACTACTAATATATCCTTGTTTGCCAATTGCATTCTAAATTCCCACTGAATACAAAGCCCCACCAAGGCTGAGCTCCTCTGCTGAGTTCCCCTGAAGTGCAAATTGTTTTAACTATGTAATTAAACACTTCAATAACAGGCCAAAATTTAATTGCTTGTCAATGTCACAACGTAAACCAAGGAAAAAGCAATAATATGAAGGACATAATTATCTTACAAAGCAGACAGCTGTACAGAACATAGAAGACAGTTCACTTTTAATTGTGGCTAACAAGGAATGATATTGGTATCTTGATTTTGGATAGATTCAAGAGATTAACAGATTGTTAAGAGAACAAAGAAGCCTAGCATATCGTATGCTTACACATAAACAATGGTAGAGGGAGACCTTTTTCAGGAATGGCTGTACCTGGATCATGAGCTGAGGCTGCTGAAAGGCACCCCTGGTCACTGCTACCACCATCTAGTAGGCTTAGGTCCAGTGGCACCCCCAAGCTACAAACCCACTTCTTTAGGGGGAGTGCAACTTCATCCATAACACAAAATATCCTGTTTACTGGACCAAACTTCCCCCCACCAGTAGCACCTTCATTTTGTTGGGATGAAGTTTCAGGTTATTAGTCCTTATTCATCCCAAAACTGCAGATTCTTTATTACAAATTACTAATATTTATTATTAATTAGTATTAATAGCAATCTGTTTTATTACCAGGCCATCTCAAAGTCATCCTATGCAGAGGTGACCAAGAGCTGGTGCTTTAATTACTAGCTGCTGCTAAAATTGATAGATATTGATAGACATTAGCATTATGCTTTAAATAATGAACAAAAACCAGCAGTAATGAGAAAAATCAATGAAATAAAATAAAAATAAACCTGTTTACATCTAGATGGTGTTCCTTTATTAATTTATGGAGAAAATATGTTATGATTTATGAGTTTAACACAACAAAGCTTGTATTCAAACTGTGAATAGATCACGGAATGGAATTTTCCACCCTTCCCTTCCCAAGGCAGTATGCCGTGACCCTAAAACAGGCTTCAAGGGGCACCTTGAAAAAATTCCGGGTGTACTGTGTAGAGGGTCTGCTGTGCTCTTCTGCTAGCTCTTCTGATAACCAGATCTGGTCTTCAGCACCTGCTGGAATATGTATAGAGAGTCTGGGACAACCACATTACAGGGTCAGATTTCAAAAATCTTGCAAGAAAATGTCTTGTATGTAGTTGACCCTTTGTTCCCTCCTCTCCCAAAAAGCAGCACTAACCCCATGATAAAAGATTTCCAAAAAAAAAAAAATGAAAGAAATTGTGTAACTGCCTGTCACTCAATGGAAAGAGATGACTTTTTAAAAAAGATTTCTGCCAGCAACACAGTGAAGCACTTACATAATATCCCTGTGGACTGAAAAAGCTTGGTATGTAGCCTTAAAAACCAAGTCAACAGTAACTCATGGTCAGTTAAGAAATGCATTTAGAACCTGCAAATATTCCTAGAAGGTCATTCCTTATCTAAGTGGGTTGGGGTGTGTGGAAGAACCTGGGTTGTTGAAACTATTTAGAGAAATGCATGTTTTATAGGGTTATTTAATCAATGGATCTTCCCTCTTCTATTCCTCCCTTCTATGTTTTGTAATTTAAAAAAATGTTAATTAGAACTTTATGTTTTCATCCCTTAGGTTCCACTGAAATTTGAAATAAAGCCGTGGTATTCAGTCCTCAGCCATGGTACTCAGTCAACCATTCTTCTAGTGATAGCTGTTTCAAGGTGGGAACCACCAGCCAGCCACAAGACCTTCCAGACAAGGGGCAGGTGTCCACTTCCCTGTAACATGGGGCAGGTGCCACGTTGGGGAACAGTACTCAGAAGAACCACAGGTGGCTCCCAATGATTGCTGAAATAAAGCCTAATTATATATAGCTATACTTGCTGTTCTCATCCTGACTCCCTTTTTCTCCAGTTACTATCTCCCTACTGTTGAAATCTACAATGACTCATATCCCCTTCTTCAAGCAAAAGGCCTTTTTTGCTTACATTACTCTGCAAAGCACCTCATGTATTGATGGTGCTAAACATATAAGAGTTCCTTATTATTGCTTTACATACTAAAAATACATAGATGGCTTTTCTTTTATGCCCTGAAATATCTGTCTATACCCCTGACTATCCCCACCACCCTTCCTGGACTGAACATCTAGCCTCATTACTGTGTAACATTTTGGTAATGTGTGCTTAATAAAAGAATTGGGGGGGGGGGCAGTGGGAAAGGAGTGATTGGACTAAGAGTTCTAAAACTACCAGTAGGGAAGAGAACAGGGAGGGAAGAGAAAACAAAAACTGTCGCTGGTGAAGAAAAGACAAAGAACAAGTAATCTCACCGCTATGAAGAAGAAACACAAACAAACCAAAGCTCCCTGACCCAAAGCAAGCTTGCCATAGTGCCTCACCCCCGGAAAGGCTGAAATAACCCCATTTTACATTGCAGGCTAGTAACAATGCTGTGGCTCCTCTGAATGATCCTAATTAATTTTGAACAGACCTATCATCAGCTACTGAGTCTTGCCCCCGGATTAAATGTAAACCAGCCTTGCATAAATTGAGGGCTTTCTTTGAATATATAATTGAATTTGCAGAAGTGTGCACCAGGGGGGTGTTTAAATAAGTGCACAAATATGATAAAAAGGACTTCACGCCATTATATCTAATTCAGTAAGCAAAAATAATGGCAGGGCACATCCCAATTAGCTTTTGATTTATTTATTTTAACAAATCCAATTAGTAAAATGTTCTATAAAGTCATCCAATGTCAAAAACCCAAGGACACTCTAAAGCAGAAGAAAGAAAATGCAGAAGAAATTAAGCCAGGCTTCTTGGATAAGCTGTGCCAACTTAGAGAGTATACTGGATAAGCAAAGACATTAAGAATCATTTGAACGAAGACTTTCTGCATTTTCAGGATAAACAAGATCAGAAAGATGTTAAAATTCCCATTCTTCCTACTCTGACCTTATTCAGTGCACCTGACGTCTCCCTTTAGTTCAAATGTCCCACACTCCTTTGCTGTGCAGCAGCCAGTGAATGGACACTCAGTCCTACGTTGCCTCACATCATATGATATGCTAACTTTCAGGAAGTGGGAGATTTCTCTCAGATTCCCATTTTAGGACTGAGCCCTATGCACGTGAGACCTTTAGCGCCCAAGAAAACATTTTTCCATTCCAGCTATTTCAGTGGGGAAAGTGGCGAATCCAGGAGACAATACGGAAGGCAGATCCTCCCCACAATAGCAACATCAGTAGCCACAAAATGGAGAATCTGGATCCTTCATGTGCAGGTAAGTTTTGTAAGGGTGTTTTAACGGTATGCCAAGCCAGCAAGGTGGTTCCCAGAAAACACACTTGCTTCAAACCTTATACTACCAACGTCTAATCCAACCCCTCTCTTTCATCCTTCCTCTCACCTCCCAAGTCTTATCAGGCAAAATAATTAGCAGGAGAGAAATAGCAGAAGACATCTCACTTAGGTAACAGATGATGGATGGACAATGTTAGGAAAGTGACAGCACCATCTCAGGAGTTCATATTTGCTAACTGTTGACTTTTAGCACAGGATATTAACTTGAAACAATAATTTATTTATATTTTATTTATTGTTGCACTTATATCCTGCCCTCCCCGCGAAGCAGGCTCAGGGTGGCTCAAATTCATAAAACATATTGCAGAGCACATAAGTACACTTAAATAATGATTTAAAACCCAATAAAAGCATCCTAAAATTCAATACATACAAATAATAATTATGGTGCTCTTGATGTTTCACAAATTTCAGAGATGGCATGCAGAGTTATAAATTCTTCGACCTCCCAACATTCTGCGCTCGGGCCGACTATCTAAGCCAGGGTTCGATGGTGGTAATAGCGGGGCAGCTCCTAGTTGAAGGCCTGGTGGAAGAGCTCCACCTTGCAGGACCTGTGGAACTGTGATAGATCCCACAGGGCTCTGATCTCTTCCGGGAGGTCATTCCACCAGTATGGAACTGCCACCGAAAAGGCCCTAGCCCTGGTGACAGCGAGCCTGGAAGCCTTAGGGCCAGGGAGGGTCAACCGATGTTGAGACCCCGACCGTAGTGCTCTCTGGAGTATATATGGGGAAAGACAGTCCTTTAGATGCCGGACCCTGGCCATATAGGGCTTTAAAGGTAAGTACCAGCACCTTGAAGCGAATTCAGTATGCTACTGGCAGCTAGTGCAGTGTCCTCAGCATAGGCTGGATGTGCTCCCATCTAGGTAGACCCAACAGCAGCCTCGCTACCACATTCTGTACTAGTTGCAGCTTCCGAATTTACAACAAGGGCAGCCCCACGTAGAGAGCGTTATAGTAGTCTAGTCTCAAGGTGACCATCACATGGATCACTGTGGCCAAGTCATTACGGTCCAGGAAGACAGCCAACTGCCTGACCAGCTGCAATAATGGAATGGATGCTGTCCTAGATATGCATTTTCCATTCTGCCATTCAGTCATTCCTGGTTCACTCTACAGCACCCAGACAGATGGCTTTGATTTTTCCATTGCACATTTCAGGTGTTCATGTTTCTGTTATTGTGGACAAATGAAACAGGAAAACAAATCAGGATACCTGCTCTTAACATAATTTAAGCATGTGCCTACTATTGGAGAAAAGATCTTCATGCAGGGACCTGTGCCCTCTTTCTTCTAGGACTTCAGCAAGCAATCTACAAAATAATCCTGGTCAAAGGTCTGAGTCAAACCAACAGAGCAAATATCTTGGAAAAGATAATGAGTATCTTTGCAAGCCATTGCAAAAGCAATTATTAGGAGTAACTAAGATTTCCTGAAACCCTAAAATTTTATACAGGGAATTCAGATCAAGAGTAATTGAATAGAAGAATGATAAAGGTTCTGTTAGGTTAACGCTAAGCCCATTAATTATAATAGCTTTGCCTTAAATTATAGTATTAATTGGCACTAGAAAAATGCTGTTAAGAATGAACACTTTATATAACTGCAGTGTCCAAGCACCTTCGGGAAACCACACATTTTATCGTATTTCTGGGGAGGGAAAGGGGGGAATTTGAATACAGACAACTGTAAACTCAAATTAATGTTAAGGACCCTTCCAGATCAGCACACAATTTTTAATGAAATACAACTCCAACCTAACTGCTCAAGATGAGTAACAAGAAACCAATGCAATCCAGAGACTGAAGCCATGAACAGACAAGACAGATCTATCTACAAACCTGAGGAAAGTCCCAAATTTGCAGAAAAATCTGAAATCTTAAAAAAGTAGTGGGGGCTTAACCCCACTCCCCATTAATAGAAACAGTGTCTGTAGCTTTTAGGAACACATGCTCTCTGAGGCCACTGCTAGACAAACACAGCAGTACTGCCATCTGAAACCTTGGTTTCTGTCAGCAAAAGGCAGGGCCATTTCCAGGCCTCCTTTGAGTCCCAGAGCCAAGAGGCAACATCAGGGGAAGGTCCTGGCCTCTATGTCCCGTTGTTGGCCCTGCAGAGGAACTGGCTGAGGCCGCTGTGTGAGACAGGATGCTGGACTAGATGGACAACTGGTCTGATCCAGCAGGGCTCCTCTTATGTTTTTATTTATGTTACATGGAATGGGTAGGGCTGCCAGGTCCTACCTGGCTGCTGGTGGGGGGGGGGGATCCTGCCTCTCCTCCAGGATCTTCTGGTGCATATGCACCATGATGAAATCACCCAGAAGTGACATCATGATGCAGGGATGTCAGGGGTGCCACTCTAGTTTTTGGGCAAAACTCTATGGTTTTTACCTTCAAAACTATAGAGTTTGCCCAAAAACAGCAGCCTGAAGGCTTCCAGGTGACATCATCATGACAGGAACGTCCCAGGGTGATATGCGAGGGGCGAGGCTTCCCCTGCTGACCAGCAGTGGGCTGGAGCCCCAGAAATCAGGGGAACCCCCACCCAGACCAGGGGTCTGGCAGCCCTAGGAATGGATTATGCTCATAGTTATTTTGAATGTTATTCCGCCTTTGTTCAGTGCTTCTGCTGCATCTTTTGTTAAAATGTATTGTAAAGTGTCTTGGGTTCCACAGTAAATCTTTGCTGAAAGAATACATTTCCATCATCAGAAGGACTCCCTCCTGCTGAATCCCAAAATGGTCCCTAAAATATTAATTGGGGGGGGGGGGGGAGAACAGCACAAAGGGGGAAGTCAGGAGTCTACAGAAGAGGAAAGACTTAGCAAAACTGTTCCCCTCCAATTTGTTAGCAGGTTCCAAATGCTTATATGCATCACTCAGCCATTAGTACAATGAAAAATTCAACTTTAAATAATAGTTTGGTTTTTTACAATATTTTTTCTTGTGCATCCTTTTCCATTAAAGGCAAGCACTTGGAAAACTTTTAAATATTATAGCAGGTTTCAATTCTCTACTAAGAAAGAGAAATCTAAGTATAATTTTACATTTATGCACATAGTTTTAAAATCCTATCAGAGGAGATTTTCTAAGGATTTATTGCATTTCCCCCTCACAGACGGTATTAGCCATTTCTTGGAAAAACCCATATTGTGTTGCAATATCCAGCCCATGATAAATGTATACAGCATATTAATATTTAGCTGTACTTTCTGGATTAGCATTTCTGTTGCAAAGAGTTTACCTCCAGGGAGGTACTCTGTTATTTCCACTTAAAAATTGAGGCTTTAAAAAACACAATAATATTTTGATTAAATTATATTTTATCTGCTATACCTTTAGGAATATTTGACAAAATAATGTGCAGCTCATTTTTAATCTCCAGTCTCCAGAATTTAAAAAGACTAACTCTTCTTTGCTTACATTATACACAGTGGGACCTACTGGTTTGCTGACAGGCAAACCAGTTTGAAGTCCTTGATCAAAACCAAAAGTCAGTCAGATCTCCCAGAGTCACTCAGTATATCACCAAAAACCTCACAAGGTTGCTGTGAGATTATCTTCAATCAAACTTCATGCTGCCTTTGCTCCAAGAAGCTCAAGATGGTATACATGGCTTTGTGAGGAAGGTCAGGCTGAGTGAGAGTGACTGAGGAAAAATAACCTAGTGAGCATGATAGATGAACTGATATTTCAGCATTTTATTTATTTATTTATTTTATTTGTTTGATTTATACCCTGCCCTCCTAGCCAAGGCAGGCTCAAGGTGGCTGAGAAAAAGTGTGAGGATCAAGCAGAGTCCCACTATATCTGGAAATCCAGACATGTAATTTGGCTCCCCAAAGCAACTGTGGAGGAGCAGAATGTACTGGACCAAAGCCATGGCACAACTAAGGATGGGTTACATTTTCTCCCAATGCTGTTTCCCAGACCAATGCTGTTTCCCCTTCTGACTGTTTAATCCCTGATTGAGAAAGGTTCCAATATTACATCTACTACGTTGATGCCTACACAGGCCTACGTTTGGAAGGTGCTCCACCAACTGCAATGGTTGCCAGTTGACTTCCAGATTTGCTTAAAGGTATTGGTAATAACCTTTTAGTGCCTTACACAGCCTGGGACCAACATATCTGAGAGACCACCTCTTCCTGTACACCCCCCAAAGAGCATTACGCTTTATGGACCAGCCTCTCCTAGTTGTCCCTTGTCCAAAGGACATCCATCTTGCCTTTTCTGTCCTGGCCCCTGCCTGGTGGAACACATTCCCTGTAGAGATTAGGACCCTGCAGGATCTTCTTCAATTCCACAGGGCCTGCAAGATGGAGCTGTTCTGCCAGGCTTTTGGCTGAGGCAGCAGGCATCTGTGTATGGCCTCCCTGATGTTGTCACCCACCAACCAAGTCAAATAATATGCTAAGCAATCTGTAATCCATCTATCAAGCCAAATAATATGCTAGGCAGCCTCTCACAGCCAGCTTATTCTGTTGGTCTTTGATTATTGTTTTAATGTTTATTGTAGTTTAAATTTTTAATTGTATTTATTGTATTGCTGATAAGATGTAACCTGCCCTGAGCCCACTCATGGGATGGGTGGCCTATGAATACAAATAATTAATAAATAAATAATAAACAAATACTATTCCCGGAGTTGCTAGGCCTTCAGCTGAGGACAAGCATGCCCCACACACTTTTCACTGCTCTGAGCAGGACAAAAAATAAAATTTAAAAATGGCCATTAGGATGATGACATGATGACATTTCAAGAAAAATCTCGGAGTGATGTCACACCTCTCAAGGAAACTTCAGGAACTCTATGGTAAAATTACAGAGGTTTCCAGTAATTTCTGGAGAGGACTGACACCACTTTGGGGAGAAAACTGTAAATGACATCTGTCTTTTCTAGAAATCACTGGAAATGTTATGGCTTTACCATAGAGTTTCTAGTGATTCATACAGAGGTGTGACATCATTTCCAGTTTTCCCAGAAGTGATGTCACACCGTCACTGATGGCTACCCCCCATGACCTCCTCAATCTCCTCTTCTCCAGACTGAACATCCCCAAGTCCCTCGGCCTTTCTTCACAGGGCTTGGCCTCCAGGGCCCTGATCATCCTCTTTGCTCTCCTCTGCATCCACTCCATTCTGTCCACTTCCTTTTTGAAGTGAGGCATCCAGAACTGCACACAATACTCCAGGTGTGGCCTGACCAATGCAATGAACAACCGAAGTATGCCTCTGTTGATACATTCCAAGATCGCATTAGTCTTTTTTGTTGCCACATCACACTGGCTGCTCATACAGTCCACCCATACTCTTGATCACACACACTGCTACCCAGAAGTGTATCCCCCATTCAGTATGTGTGTCCCTCCTTTTTGTTACCCAGATGTAGAACTCAGCATCTATCCTCATTAAATTTCATCTTGTTCACATCTGCCCACTTATCCAGCATGTTCAGATCTCGTTGATTTCTACCTGTATCTTCTGATGTGTTTGTTGCTCCTCCCAATCAGTGTCATCTGCAGATTTAATGACTAGCTGCTCCACATGCTCATTCAGATCATTTATAAAAATATCAAGAAGTACCAAGCCCAGAACCAAGCTCTGTGGCACCCCACCAGACACCTCCTTCCATTCAGATGAAATGCCATTGACAACTACTCTCTGAGTGCGGTTCTCTAACCAGTTTCCTATCCACCTAACTATCTTAGAGATAGTTCCCTATCCACCTAACTATCTTAGAGAGTTCTCTATCCACCTAACTATCCACAGTCCTCTAGTTTACCCATCAGAACATCACTGGGAACCCTGTCAAAACCTTTACTGAAATCCAGGTAAACAACATCAACAGCATTCCCTCGATCAGGTAAACTTGTCACTCAAGCAAAGAAGGAAATGAGGTTGGTCTGGCAGGACCTGCCAGGGACAAATCTGTGCTGACTTCCCTGGATCACTTAGCTGTCCTTTAGATGCCCGCTGTAACTCAGCTGTAATTCATAATTTAGAGAGTTGGCCTAAGTTGTGATTTAGATGTTATATCTCTCTTGATACACCACAAGAGCTGGCCTACTGAACAGGAAACTATAAAGAGTGTAGAACACATTTCAGTTCAGAGGAAAGATACGTAAGGTAAAAATAAAAGGCTTATAAAATTATACAAAGGGTGGAGAAAGGAATTCCCTCCTCCATATTTGAAATCTGAGCTGTCCAATGAAGCTTATGGGCAGTAAATTCAGGGTAAAAATGAAAAGTAATACTACTTTTAGGGTTGCCAGCTCCCCATAAGGGTCGGGGAACTCCTGCACCTGCCATCCACTGCCCGCCCTTGCTCCAGTGAACAGCAGGAGGAAAATGGAGAAGGGCAGGGCTCTTTTTGGGCTGGAATGCACCGGAACAACATTCCGGCTGGCGTCCGAGCCCCTCCCCTGGCCAGGAAAGGCCTCCCGGCTCTCTGCACTCAAAGGGAGCTTTCCCTTTAAGAGCAAAAAGCTGTGGGGAAAGGGGCCAGCGGTCGCAGCTCTCTCCATCAGGCTTGTTGTCACGCCTACACTCTCCCTGCTGCCGGTAAGTGCCTCCTATTCTCTCTCTCTCTCTCTCCCTCCCTCTCCTTTTCTTCTCTTTCTTCCTTTCCTTTCCCTTCCTTTCTCTCTTTCTGTTCCTTTCCCCCCTCCCTCCCTCTTTCCCTCCCTCCTCTTTCTTTCTTTCTTTCTTTCTTTTTCTCTTTTCCCTTCCTCTCTCTCTCTCTCTCTTTTCCCTTCCTCTCCCCCTCTCCTCCCCCCCCAATCATGTAAAGGCTTAATGTGTAGAAATGGAGAGTTGAAGCTTTCTATGGCATGAGGGTAAATAGCATCTCATCAAGCCTCTATTAAAGGGACAGGGCATTTTCCGCAGGCTGTTGGCAACCCTGGATATAAATCCCATGAGAAAACTTGTTTCAGTCTACTTTAGAAGATCAAATCAAATATATGCCACAAATTAGAAATAGTATGAACAAGTCCTGAAGGTCAGGATGACTCTCTGAATAGCAAGGAAGGAGGCTATAAAAACTGACTTCCTTCCAGAAATGAGAACTATGTTTTAAATAGACTTCAGTGTAAAGGTATAACTGACAAGCCATTCCTCCAAGAATTGTATACCAAAGGCAGGGCAAGTGGGCATGTAACTCAGAAAGGTAGGACTGCATACCATCTCCAGCTGGACCATTCACTACTCTGAACCAAGTACTCTGTCAAGTCACACCTGAAGGTTTTATGCTACTGTTGCAAAAGAAGCCCTGAAAATTGCCTCAAACCAGAACTTTTAGAATAAGGGAATGACAACAGCAAAAATACAGGAATGCAGCAGTGGTTGGGAGGAATGTTGTCTGAATTCTCAGGAAAATATGAGTAATGAATGAATGGTGTAAGTATCGGTGAAAAATGTTATTATAGAAGCATCCTAAGATTTATTTTCTTTCTTTCTATCTTTTTCCATTTTGTTCTTTGTAAAAAAAAATTGTTGGAAAAGGGGAGGGATGTAAAAAAGCAGAGAGCCCAGGAAATGCTGGTTTTGACAATGTCTTTAATTTTTGAGAATCTCTTTAGTTTTCTCATGGCATCTTCTGTTTAAGAAAAGTAAGTTTGAAGCCTGAGTGTTAACTAGTTCATTGTTGTGTCTTGTTGGGAATGGCTTGCAAATATATGTGTATCTAAAGTCTGTATTAAAGTGGTTTGGTGCTAACTGCCATGCAAGAGAAAACATCTGAAAAAGTAGCTTCATTGTTGTGTGTGTTGGTAGAACACTTGACTGTTGCATGGGGGACTTTGGGGGACATCTGCAGAGAAACAGAGTTGTAACTAAAAATGAGCATGATCAGCAGCACTGTGGAGATTGCCTGTTTTGTGAAATTTAAAAAGTGGCCCGAGTTTCTGAAGAAGATGATTGTCCCTCGTCTCCTGCCACTGGGCTGACATCTGCCTTTAATAGGCCAGGAAAGTTGATGTTCTTAAACCTCCTAATAAGAGAGATTTCTGCTTCTGAGGAGTTGACTTCCAACAATTGGTGATCTTGTGACGGTAGTGATACTTTGATGTAGTAAAACCCACCTTTTCACAGGATTATTTTACCTGTGGGACAGATTCTGCATGGTAACCACTCCACTGGTACATAATTGCTTGTATAATGTAATAATTCAGGTGGGTAGCCATGTTGGTCTGATGCAGCAGAACAAAGTGGGAGTACAAAATTTCATCCAAGGTATAAGCTTTTTTGTGCATGCACACTTCTTCCATCTGAAGAAGGTGGTTTCATCTGAAGAAGTGTGGGTAGCACATGAAATCTTATACCTTGAATAAAATTTTGAACCTTGAATAAAATAGCCAACAAACTACTCCGGTCCAGTGCATCCACAAACCTAGAAGAGGAGGAGGTTGGATTTATACCCTGCTCTTCACTACCCAAGGGAGTCTCAGAGTGGCTTACAAACTCCTTTCCCTTCCCCTCCCCACAACAGACACCCTGTACAGTAGGTGGGGCTGAGAGAGCTCTAAGACAACTGTCCTTGAGAGAACAGCTGGGACAGAGCTATAGCTTGCCCAAGGCCATCCAGCAGGTGCAAGTGGAGGAGTGCGGAATCAAACCCGGTTCTCCCAGATTAGAGTCCATACACTTAACCACTACACCAAACTGGCTCCTAGGGTTGTTCTGCCAGTGAACTAGGGTTGCCAACTCCAGGTTGAGGAAATCCCTGGAAATTTGGGAGTGGAGCCTGAGGAGGGTGGGGTTTGAGGGACATAGGGGCATAATGCTATGGACTCCACTTTCCAAAGCAGCCATTGACCTGATCTCTGTAGTGTGGAGCTCAGTTGTAATTCCAGGAGATCTCCAGACCCAACCTATAGGTTGGCAACCCTAAAAATTCATATTCAGCATACTAGTTCTGCAGGAAGGCAAGCTGATTTCCATGGGAACCTAACCTTTAGGAATTGATTCCAATCCAGTGTGGGAATAATTGTTGGACATAAGATATTGGTTCAGGCAAGATTTTGTAAAGATGGGACAGAAAATAAAGTTTGTATTGGTTTTGTCAAAACTGTCTTGCCAACAAACAAGGTAAACAGAATAAGAAGCAAAAGGTGGATGTGGCTGGATGACCCCACTTCTGGTAACATTGGGTGTGGCCTAATATGCTAATGAGCTGTGCTATCAGGGGTGTGGCTTAATATGCTAATGCGTTCCTGCTGGGCTTTTTCTACAAAAAAAAAGCCCTGGAGGGGGGATATTTCTGCAGTGTTTTGACATCACTTCCAGGTGAAGATCTCGAAGTGATATTCCCCCTCCCATGATGCTTTACAAACTGACCAGATCTGTATTGTGTTAACCACAGAGTTTTGTGGATTCCTGGAGTGTTGTGAGGGGCAGTAAGGACAGGTTGCTTACCTGTAACTGGGGATCTTCGAGTGGTCATCTGTGCATTCACACCCATGGGTTTCTGCGCCTGCGCGGAACTTCATCGGTATCTGGAAAGCTAAGACTTTTCCCGCCCCGGGCCTCTGAGCACGCACGGGCCGCTTCGCGCATGCCCAGAGGGCCCGGAGCGGTCCTCCCACCAGTTCCTTCTGGCCGCCGCTACCGGTGCGGTGAGGCAGCCTGGCAGCGGCGGTGAAGGTTGGGCGGGCGGTGTGAATGCACAGATGACCACTCGAAGATCCCCAGTTACAGGTAAGCAACCTGTCCATCTTCGACGTGGTCTCTGTGCTTCACACCCATGGAGAATAGCGAGCAGTGACTTACCCGGAGGAGGGTGTTGCCAGACTGCTAACGAGATGCCATGGATAAGATGCCTCTGCCCATTTCAGTGCGGGACGAGGCGCAGACGTCGATCGCGTAGTGTCGAATGAAAGTATTCGGCGTAATCCAGGTCGCTGCTCGGCAAATGTCTGAGAGAGCAGAGCCTCTGAGGAACGCCATCGATGTGGCCACAGCCCTTGTCGAGTGCGCTCTAGGGGTCCCCGGGAGCGGGGTGCGCGCGAGTTTGTAACAGAGACGTATGGTTTGAACAATCCAGCGAGAAAGTCGCTGTGACGTAATAGGTCTCCCTAGGCGACTGGTTGCGTAGGAGACAAAAAGTTGCGGAGTACGTCTAGTTGCCCTAGTGCGTTGTAAGTAGAATAGGAGGGCTCTCTTGACGTCCAGTGTGTGGAGGAGGCGTTCTTCCTCCGTCGAGTAACTCGGAAAGAAGTCCGGGAGGAAGACCTCGGCATGCAGATGGAATTCTGAGACCACCTTAGGGAGGAAGGAGATGTCAGGGAGGAGGCAGACTCCGTCGGGTAGAAAAGAGAGAAAGGGGGGATCGTGCCGGAAGGCTCTGAGTTCTCCTACTCTCCTTGAAGAGGTGACGGCCACCAAAAACGCTGTCTTCCAGGACAGGAGGCTGAGATCACAAGATGAGAGAGATTCGAAGGGCCTTCTAGTAAGCTGTCTGAGGACTAGCGGGAGGTCCCACAGTGGGGTGGGGTGCTTCACGGGTGGGTACAAGTGTAACATTCCCTTGAGGAAGCGCTTTGTGAGGGGGTGGCTGAAAATTGATGAGTTGTCCACGGGGGTATGGAACGCCAATATCGCGGCCAGGTAGACTCGGAGGGAAGAGTGAGAGAGGCCGGAATCTGCGAGAGAGAGGAGAAAGGTGAAGATGGCCGGTAGGCGGGCTGAAGTAGGTGAGGAGCCTTCTGGTAAGGAGGAGACGAAACATTCCCATTTATGGGTGTAAGATCGTCGTGTGGATTGCTTACGGGAGTTTAGCAGCACGTTTGCTACTCTTGGGGAGAAAGATGCTGAGAAAGTCTCCAGGCCGTAAGTTTTAGATGAGGGACATCGTGGTGTCGCAGTGGCGAGCCGGCGATGGTCAATAGGTCCCGGTCGTTCGGGAGGTGCAGGTATCGTCCCTGCGCTAGGGAGAGCAGCACGGGAAACCACGGCTGCCTCGGCCACCAGGGGGCGATCAGGATGCAGTCGGGGTCTTCCTGAAGGATCTTCCTCATGACCCTGGGAAGAAGAGGAAGTGGGGGGAAGATGTAGAGGAAGCCTGTGGTCCAGGGGTAAATGAGGCCGTCGCCCAGGGAGGCTGGGTCGCGGCCACCTTGGAAGCAGAAGAATTGGCATTTCGCATTGAAGCGAGTCGCAAAGATGTCTATCTGGGGAGTTCCCCAGCGGTGGAAGATTAGATTGAGGAACTTGGGGGCGAGCTCCCAGTCGTGTGGGCGAGCGCTGCCCCTGCTGAGTAGATCTGCCTTGGTGTTGAGGTCCCCTAGAATGTGGGTGGCTCTGAGGAAGACATTGCGGGCAATGCAATCGTTCCAGAGCTTCAGGGCCAACCTGCAGAGAGAGCGTGAGACGGTTCCTCCTTGTCTGTTTACGTACGCCACTACTGTTGTGTTGTCCATCAGGAGTGCAACGCACTTGGAGTGCGTGAGGGGTGCAAACGTGCGGAGGGCGAAGACGACTGCCATGAGTTCTAGGATGTTGATGTGTTTGTTGCGGAGGTTTGCGTCCCAGGGGCCTCCGGTGGAATGACCGTGTAGGTGGGCTCCCCATCCCCACAGAGAAGCGTCTGTGGTGAGAGTCACTGTGGGTGCCGGTAGATGAAAGGGAGCTCCTTCTAGTAAGTTGGTGGGGTTTGTCCACCAACGTAGGGAGTTCCGGACTCCTGGAGGGGGATGAAGGCAAGTAGATTGGTCCTGGGATTGAGGATGGAAATGGGTGACAAACCATAGTTGAAGGGGCCTCATGTGTAGTTTTGCGAACAGGAGAACAGAGGTGGTGGCTGCCATCTGTCCTAATAAGCGCTGGATGTCTAAAGCTGAGGTGGCAGGTTGATTCTGAATTTGTGCTGCCAAGGAGGCGATGGGAGCGACTCTGTCTTCTGGCAGATAGGCCCGAAGGGATATGGAGTCGAGAATCGCCCCAATGAATTGGATACGCTGGGCGAGAAGGAGGTGGGATTTCGCTCGGTTCACTCGGAGGCCTAGGTCGTCTAGGAGGTGTAGTATTTGCTCTACATGTTCCTTGAGGAGTGTTTGGGATTCGGCGACCACGAGCCAGTCGTCGATATAGGGGAATACCTTTAGGCCCTGCAGACGGAGATGGGGGACTATGGCGATCATTGTCTTTGTGAAGACCCGAGGGGCTGAAGCGAGTCCGAAGGGGAGAACTTTGTATTGGTATTGATCGTGGCCGACCGTGAACCTCAGGAACCGTCTGTGAGCTGGAGCGATGGTTACGTGGAAGTAGACGTCCTGGAGGTCCAAGGTCACCATCCACGAGTGTCTGCGAATGAGGGGGAGGATGGAATGTAGGGTGACCATCCGGAATCATTTGTAAACAACGTAGTGGTTCAGGCCCCGGAGGTCTAAGATGGGCCTGGTCCCGCCGTCCTTCTTGGGGATAGAGAAATAGCGGGAGAAAAATCCCTTTCCGCGATGTTTGGTGGGTACCCGCTCTATGGCCTTCTTCTGTAGCAGCGTGGCCACCTCTAGGAGGAGTGATGGGGACGGTGGGGTGGAAACAAACGTCGAGGGGGGGGGTCTGTGTGAGGTCTATGAAGTAGCCCTGGTTATGGTGGAGAGGACCCAGGCATCTGTCGTGATCTGTTCCCAGGCCCGAATGAAGGGGGCCAGACGGGTGGATCTGGATCGGGGAGAGTTGGAGTCAAAGACTCTGCTTTTGGGGGCGAGCAAATTTCTGACGGCCCTGCTGAGAAGGAGGAGCAAATTTTTGCTTTGAGGCATACGATGGTCTCTGGTGGGAAGGAGATGGTCTAGGGCGCCACGTTCTGTCGGGCGATGCTCTGGATGGTGGCCTTCGAGACCAGGGCCTTGACCATTGGCGGCCCTTGTAGGGGCGTGTGATAGTAGGAGAGACTCCGAGGGTACGTGAGGCTTTGATGCTCTTATCGAGATCCTGCAATACTGTGTCGGTGGTGGCGTGGAAGAGTCCCTGACCATCGAAGGGAAGGTCTTCTATTAAGGATCTGGAGTCCTGTTGGAGGCTGGTTGTCCTAAGCCACGAGTGACGGCGTAGAGCGATTGCCGATGACATCGTCTTGGAAGCCGCATCGAGTGTGTGTTTTGCAGAGTTGATTTGTTGCTTAGCCAACGTTAAGCCTTCCTTTTGAAGTTGGCGAAATGCTAATCTCTTTTCTTCTGGGAGGTGATGAATGCACTCTGCTAGTTGCTCCCAGAGGGCGTATTGGTACCTTCCCATACACGCCTGGTAATTGGAAGTATTTATGCCAAGGACCCCTGCCGAATAGAACCTTCTGCCGAAGGTATCGAGTTTCCAGCTCTCTCTATCGGGAGGTGTGGAGTGCGACCTCTTCGATCTCGATGACGAAGACACAACCATTGAGGTTGGTTTGGGGTGATTCGTGAGGAATTCCAACCCGGGTTCTTGTAGCCGGTACATGTGGTCTAAGCGGCGTGACGAAATAGGCACGGACGCCGGTTTCTCCCACTGCGATTTGACTGCTTCCATGAGGACCGCGAACATCGGGAGCGCCACCGACGTCGAGGTATCTCTTTGCACCACGTCGAAGACGGGGTCCGATATCGGTGGGGTGGGCTGGATGATGGGAATTCCCAGGGAGTGGGCCATTCTCTTAATCAATTCACCATAGGAGGCGACGTCCTCCGAGGGGGAGATCGGTTGGTTGCCCGTGACGTCTGGGTTAGGCGATGGGAGTCCAGGAGAGGTGTGTGTAGAAGAGGCATCCTCGTCCTCAGATTCTGGTGATGATTCCGATTCCAAGGGACGGGAAGGGGGGTGGTGTTCAGTTGGTGGTTGTGCTATCGATGTCGGTATCGATGGCTGTATCGGCGGCGGTGGAGGCGCTGTCACCATATGGGAAGGGATCCGGCGGGGCTTCCACGGCGGTGAGGGGGATCGGTGTCGATGATAGTCTCGATATCGAGGGTCTTCCAAGGCCGTCAAGGGGGTATCGAGGGTCCGGTGGCGGACGGTGTGGAGATCGCGATCTATGAGCCCCACGTTGATGGTCTTGCCAAGTGGTCGACAGGGGGGGTTGTCCATATGGATAGGTGAGGCAATGGTCCCATCTTCCAGGAGAGTAGGAGAGGGGGTGGTACCGGGTGTAATATTCTCCCTGTCGGTAGTCGGTATGCGGCCGGCGTGGAGACCTCGGCTCCGAAGGTTGTTGTACGTCAGGATCCGACATCGATAGGGACAGAGACCGAGAACCGGGTCTGGATGGAACGTTGGTTTGGTCCGCTGCGTGAGTTGTTTCCGTGAATCTTTGAGTCTCCAGAATCTGTTCCGGTGGCTCAACGTCGACATGTCGGATGGGGGAGTCCAAAAGGTGGACGATCCCTGCCGAAGTTGTGGAGTGGTCTGGGAGCGCTCTCGGAGTTGGGACAGACCCTACAACTGGGGAGTGAACCTGCTCCGGGCCCTTGGAGTGGGGCTTATCGGAAGTAGGTTTCTTAGGGCGTTTGTCGCCCTTGTCCTTCTTCTTCTTTTTAGGAGGGGGAGAAGATGGAGTCGGTGCGGGCGGACGCTTGGTAGTCGCGGTCGCTTCCGAGGAGGACTTAGGCGTGGGTTGTCGAGATGTAGTCGTCGATGCGGGCTTCGGTATCGAGGTTGGTGTGGATTTCGATGCCGAAGTGGAGGGGGCGTCAGCCGGGTCCATCGCGGGACGAGGCTGGAGTGCTGCCTCTAGGAGCGCGACCTTTAAGCGAGCTGCCCTGTTCTTTCGCGTTTTATTAGAAAAACGCAAGCAATATGTGCAAGTTTCTGGGCGGTGGGACTCACCCAGGCACAGAATACACAGTGAATGGCCGTCCGGAGCGGCAAGTTTGCTGCCACAGCACGTGCAGCGTTTGAAACACCCCCACCTCTGAGCCATGCGGGGGGGGGGGTAGGGGGAATGGTCTCCGTGGAGACACTGAGTCCCTCTACGTCCGTACCGTATAGTTGAAGACGCTGTCCGTTAGAATAGTCGAGAAACAGTCCGTTGGTCAAAAAAATTTTTGGGAAAAAACGAGTTGAGAAGTTGCTGTTCCGAACCGACGAAAAGGTGTTAACCATGCGGCGGTCAGAAGAGAACTGGCGGGAGGACCGCTCCGGGCCCTCTGGGCATGCACGAATCGGCCCGCGCATGCTCAGAGGCCCGGGGCGGGAAAAGTCTTAGCTTTCCAGATACCGATGAAGTTCCGCGCAGGCGCAGAAACCCATGGGTGTGAAGCACAGAGACCACGTCGAAGATCATTAATGTTTTCCACTCCCCGGTCCCACACCCAAACATCTCCTAGGGAGCATGGGCATAGACCTGGCATCCCTAACTACTTCTGCCATGAGTAATTAACTTGCAGAATTAACTTGGCTGGCTGGCTGTACTTTTTTCCTCTGGCAGATAGGGAGAGAGAGAGAATGAATACAGGCAACCGCAGCACGTAGCTCAGACCCAATGTTCCCTCTAAGCTGGGGAGTCTTGTGAGCAAAAAATCTATTTTGTGAGCTACTGGCATAAAAGTTGTGAGTGAGCAATTTGGCTGATGCATAAATTAGTTTGCTCTGGAGCCATCCTTCCTGAGCTAAGACAAAAAATCTGTGAACTGGAGGCTAAAAAACTGTGAGCTAGCTCACGCTAACTGAGGGAACACTACTCAGACCCTAACCCTGCCAGCCTCTCTCCATGCATTTTAGCTTTGAAGCTGCTCTTTTTCTCTCTGTGTTACATTCTCACAGCTCCAAAATGAGGCAAAGTGGTCTGGCTGCTCCATGCCCATAAAGACTGCACAAAGTAGGCAGCAACAACGGAACTGGCAAAGATCAGGAATTAAAAGGAAGGATGTGCATGCACCAATATATATTATTTACAAGACAGCAGCCTGAAGGAACACAAAACAAAGGCTTCATAAATGTGAAATGAATGTATTTCTAACATTCATTTTTTTAAAAGCAAATAGTTTCTAAAACTGAAGAATAATTAGGTATAAAAACACAATTACATTTAGAACTAGCCTCACTAATCACCACAAATATTAAAACTTGTGTCCTGGAAGATTATCCTAGGAGAGAAATGTGTTTCATCACTAAATCTCAACAGACGTTGTTTTATTAGCCAACCATTTAATGGCATAAAATCAACACTAAATTTAGCATGTCTCATTATGTTTAATAAAGTGGTCACTGGACATTGAGCCCAATGGGAGACATCATAAAATGCATTTCTTGAGGCTGAACAACTTTTATCCCTAGAGATTGGTTTATTTATATATTACAGAATAGCTTCAGGGTCAATAAATACTATTTTACCAGTGGTATTTTTTCCAACACATACTATTAAATGTACATCAAGTACTGAGCCAAGGGCATGTAAGGACACATTCTTGATGATATCCTCATATTAGTTACTTCCATTTTTTCAGCATGCTAAGAACAATTCAGCCCTGAACTTATTTTATTTCTAGGATCTTTGGTTCCAAAACAGTTAATACTGGAGGAAAGTTGAACGTTGGATTTCATATGGAGCTCAACAAAGCCTTTAAAAATGTGCCCAGATTGCAGGTAGCTAACACATTTATGATGTTCCAGGGATGGCATTGTGCTGTGTTGAGTGACATCACTTCTGGCTTAAACACAGTTCACTAAACAGCTATTTATGGTGAGTTAATTTTCCTAGAGGTAGGAAGGAATGCAGAGCAGGATTTCTTGGCAGAGTGGGAACTGGAAGAGAAAGACTGGGAGGTTGTTTGTTTTTGGAATTAGATGGTAAAGTGCAGACTTGGAGCGCTTCAAGGGAATAGAATTGCCTTTTGGAAACTCATACTGCTTTAGAAGTTACCTGTATAGTGTGAGAAGGTGGCCCCAATAAATGTAGCACAACATAAGGGGGGGGGTCATAAATGGTGCAAATTCCTGACTTATTTCAAGCTTGAAACTGTTCCTCAAGGGAAGAGCTATGTTGATAGAGACTCCTGTCATAGAGAATCTATCTATTGGAATCTATCTATTGGAATGTTCCAGTAAATACTATATTTTAACAGTTTGGACGCCATTTACTTTTTTCTGTCAGGCCTCAAAGTATTAGTGTTGCCAGGGCATTTTTTTCTGGGGAAATGTGCTGGAACAGAATTCCAGCACCTCTTTAACAAAAGTATTTGAGAAATGTTTAAAGGTTCTTGAGTTTTCAGTATACAGATTGAAAATCCCTCTTGAGAGTTCCTGCAGCTCTTTTTAAAAAAAAGAAAAGAAAAGCCCTGAGCATTGCTTATCTGTTCCAACCTGCTCTACTAGGATATTCCATAACAGTGCTCTCTCTTCTCAAGGATATTTTCCTGCCCCCTGAGAAAGTAGGGACCATGAAAAGGGATAGCCTGTGTGCTATAAAACAAGCCTTCTAGAAATCAAGAAAACAATCACATGAGTCACAAAAACACAAATATTGCCCCTTCACTTGCTTTTAGCTTTGCTTAAACAACAGAGAGAAAGAACATTAAACAAGCTCCAAATCTATCCAAATTTGAAAGTTATCAAACCAATAATCATCCTATTGTCCTGCTGCCTTATCTATACAGTACAAAGCGGATTGTCTGAGATGGGGTCCCATTAAAAGCCCATTAAAAGGCAATGAACTGTCAATTATTATATTTACACCATCCCTGGAAATGGTATAGACTTCCCAACTGCCCAGGCCTGGGGGGAATTCTCTGCCCACAGCCCCAAATCCTGCACCCTCAAGGAACTAAGAAGTAAGTAGAAAAGTGAGACTATATGAATCCCCTCTCCTAGTTTCCATGGTCTTTGCCATAGAGATTAGGGGAAAATCCTAGAGCATTACCTGGAAGTAACATCACATTTTCCCCAATATATCTTCCTCATGTACACACACACCTCAAAAAAATCTCCCAGAATTTACGTAAGGGGGGGTTGAGTACACTAGGGACTATCCATTAATAGATCTGCAACTGATACCAAAAAGACTTGGGCCATTTCTGGTTAGAAATCACATTCAGTATATGGTGCAGTCAGAACATGCATATTCCTAGACCACGAAGAATGCTTAAGCCATCACTTTGGCCATGTGATGATATAACCCAAGCTCATGTGATCTTAGACTTGTTTGGACTTTAAGGAGACTGTTACATTACATTTCCTATGCAAAACATATTTAAAAGTACAAACAGACCCATTCTCATTTGATGCATTTTTTTCCAAATCCAGAAACAGACTATCTTGTTTAGTCAACTTTTCTATTTACAAATGCACAGCTGGAGACCTTAGATTTAAAGTGTCCGATCTGAGGCACATGCATTGAGCCCCAGCTGTTCATTCTCCAAAGATGGCTATTAAAAGAAAGGATAGCAGGTGGGAGGAAAGAAAAGAAATATATACATTACCAAGAACAAAAATCCTGCTACGTCCATAGAGACATATTTGTCCTTTTTTAAAAAAAACAACAACTGTGAAGTATGGAGCAGCGATGAGAAAACCCTATTAACATTGTAGGGAGCATCTGTATTGTTGACAGTGAGAGAAAGATGCAGTGATTCAAATCCTTGACTGGTTTGCTGAAACATGCTCAAAAATTCAGCCACTCTTGCTATTCTCCCCACCTTCCAATTCTCCCTGCCACAATTACATCTCTTAACTTTACAAGCAGGAGGCATAAAAATGGTCACTTGGACCCCATCTATCACATAAGAACGTTCTGCTGAGCTTGTTCTTCTAGATCGTCCCTAGCCAACAGCAGCTGCTGACAAATTGCAGGTAATCTAAAGCCATGATCATTGGGCTAATTCTAGCCATGCTTCATTGTTGCAATCCCATTGTTCAGGTCATTAGGGAACATAAAGCTTTTTGTGCCTATCCACTTAGGATGGTTTTAAAAACCCCTCTGCAACTGCTGTGCTTTGCAAGACTCACCACATCTAATTAAAACTCCCATTAAATTATACAGCAGGGGAAATAACTGAAAAGATCATCTAGACCACCCTTGAATCTAAAGCAGAATCTATTAACATTCACCACTAACCCTTTTAAAGGTTTAGGATGAAAACAAAGTTATCCTATATTCATAGTTACCATCCTGTGGTGGTACTGTTGTCATTGCAGGTGAGCTGGTAACAGGCAGATTTCTTTTTTACAGGAAGATGTATTGGGATCATACCCTTCAATATGTTATTATAGGAGGACAATAACAACAACAGAGATTTACCTGCCGCCAACATATTCCCATCCAAAACAATGGACTCCCCTCAGGTACACAAAGAAGACTTTTGTGAAACAGAGGGTTACCGTCAAATGGAAACCAAAGGCTGACTCATACAGCATATTCTCAACACAGATGAATCATAAATTTTGTACATACAAAATGCAAACCCATCTGTATAGGAAACTAGATGAGCAATAACCCCGCATAACAGCAAGCCAGTAAAAAAAATTAAAATAAAATGAGTACAAAGCCACCCACTCACTGGCAAAGCAAAAATTGTACACAATTTAAAAAAAACTAGGTCTTGGTGTCTTTAAAGTGGAAACAATGTGAAATAATGCTAGAATCTAAACTAATGTGCAAAACTATTCAGAAAAATTCACCCTTGCAAAAAATTGCACATCAGCCTTTACAAAGAAGTGTGCTGAACTTGCAATGTCACTTTTCATCAAAGCGGAGGCATCCACAGAAATAATAAGGAGCATTTTGCACATCCCAAGATATTTTCCTTACAGCCCAGACTGCAGTCTTCATTCCTCTGCAAAATTTAATTCAGACCAGAGATTGCACAGTTCCTCACACCATATAGCAAGGCGTTTCTCCCATGTGTAACTTCATATTTCAGCCCATGTTAGGCTAGTGAAAATTGAAACACCTTTCCAAAAGTGTGATCTAATAGCAAGAATGTGTAATGAGAATCCAATTATAAGTATTTTATCCCCAGTGCAACAGCATATGGTGTAATGCTGTCAATTCAGATTCAAGTTCATGGATCATTAGGAGCCACAAAAGATGAAAAGTTCACATACTCCCCTCTTTCCAATTTAGTGATGTTGTGAAATGTCAAACTATAGGATTCTGGCAAACACACACCCCCCAAAGTGCGATCTATTGCCACCAGATTCCAGGATTCTAAAAATAGGACAGCTGTATGGTAGCACACACAAGCATCGTTAATATTGTGTCAAGCTTTTCCCCTTAAGGATATTAGATTAAATATCATTTAATTTGAGAATTAATTGCTGCTTCTGGCCTTGTAGATTTGTATTCACTACAGGTGTCAAATTTGTGCGGTCTTTTAATTACCTTAACAACTCCAGTTAATTTACTGGTACCAAGAAGAGTATCCACATCAGTAAAACATGTGGTGGGGAGAAACAGATATTTTCTGTCAGTGTTCTCTTTTAATTGTGGGGAAATCAGGATGGGCTGAGGTTGATCTTTTTTTGGAGGGGGAACTATGCTGTCTCAGATACAAAACACAAAAAGCTAGGGGAACACTAGCGGCTTACAGCAGATGGAACAGATTGAGATTTGTGGAAAGTTCACATATTCAGCTTACTAGCAACATTAAGCAGGGGTGTGCACCAAGAAAAAAATTGCTATAATTTTGGATCTGGGATTCAGGGAGGACAATTTTACTGTTTATTTCTGATTTTTAGGTAGAACAGTACCAGTTTGGTATTCAAACTTTCCCCTTTTTTGGGTTCTGAAATTTCGACACTCTTATTTTCTATGGGGAAATCAACCCAAAGGGTCTGGTGCAGCTATTTGTAAAGATAAAGGCATCAAATTTGTGCAGAACATAATCCTCCCTTTAATCTAAAGGCTCACTAAGTGTCAAGCTACAGAACAAAGTTTGAGTCCAATGGCACCTTTAAGACCAACTAAGTTTCATTCAAGGTATAAGCTTTCGTGTGCATGCACACTTCTTCAGATACAATGAAATGGAAATTACCAGTACATATATATAGGTAGAGAGTGAGCAGCAAATTAGTATATAGCACAATGAAGATGTTTAACAGATGCAAGGACTAAACAGGAATAACAAGCCTAGTTTACATGGTTACCATTTGTTAGGATTTAATTCTGGACACATTTACACATCAATCTCCAATTTTGATATATTCATATGCTTCACTATGTTTTCCCCAGGAATTAAATCCAAGCAAAATCCAAACAAATGGTGACCATAAAACAAAGCTTCTTATTCCGGGGAGAACGGGGCTTCTCCCCGGGCCGGTGGCAGTCTGCCGTGGCCCAGGAAGGGAGAGCGGGGGGGATGGGGCTTGGGAAGGGATAGCGGGGGGGACGGGGCTTCTCCCTGGGCCGGCGGCAGCCTGCCGTGGCCCGGGAAGGGAGAGCAGGGGGGGATGGGGCTTGGGAAGGGAGAGTGGGGGGGGACGAGGCTTCTTCCCGGGCCAGTGGCAGCCTGCCGTGGCCCGGGAAGGGAGAGCGGGGGAGGGAAGGGAGTTCTCCCTGGGCCAGCAGTGGCCTGCCGCAGCCCGGGAAGGATGGGGGGAGGGATGGGCTTCTCCCTGGGCCAGCGGCGGCCTGCCGTGGCCCAGGAAGGGTGAGTGGGGGGGAGGCTTCCTTCCAGCTCCACGCCGAAGCGCGGGCTGAGGAGAGCGAGCTGCAGGGGGGGAGGGCTTTCCTCCGGCTCTGTGCCGAAGCGCAGGCCGGGAAAGCGAGCTGGGGATGGGGCTTTGTTATGTGCCCGCCCCCCGGCCTCCTCTCTCCCGGAGCGGCGCCCCGGCCCCAACAGAGCCCTGCCTACAGCTACCATAAATCTCAACTGTTGTCACAGGACACATTCAAAATGAATGCTGACATACAAATACGGTACAAATAAAGCCACCATATGAGTCTACCTTATACTGGTCTGTTTGCTGATTCCCCCCTAACCCTCTGTTATCTACTGTGATTGGCAACGGCTCTCTAAGGACTCAGACAAACCTCACCTAGCTCCTGATACCTGAAGCATTTTTAACTGGAGATGCTAGGTCCTGAAGCTGGGAACTTCTACACAAAATGTATGTGCTCTGCTAATATCCCCAACAGTGGTCTTTAAAATGAATACGAGAATCAAACCTTAGCAACAACACTAAACACTCAACATATTACATGGATATGCAATTTCTTCCCTTGACACAGGTAACTGAACCTTGGTAGAGAGCCGTGTCGTACTATGGTGTTCAGGCCTACCTTCTGTTTCAGAAAGTGAAATCCTTTTCTGTCATTACAGAGTATGGGCTGCCACCACAGATCTTCATAAAAGGTACAGTTTCCTTCCTCAAAGCGATATGTCCCAAGAGGCATGGCAGGCAACAGTGTGTGTTAATCACTTGTTTTGTTCGGCACAGTACTAGTCTATTCTCACATCAACCTATCTTTCATAAAATCCTCCAGTCTACACGATCATTTCAGTGGGGAGCAACTGGCTGGCTGCTGTGGGAAACAAATGCTGGACTAGATGGACCACTGGCCCGATCCAGCAGGTCTCATTTGGAACAGGGATTTTAAATTCAGTCGTTGTGAGGGCTGAGTCAACTGAGTGGTACTAACAATTGTGCACTGGTTTAGGGAATGGAAAAAACTTCTCACTATTGACTTGCTCTTGAACTTTTTTTTTTTAAGTCAATATTGCCATGGCAATTAGGATTTGCTGGAAGGCCAAGAAACTACAGGATCTTCCATTTCTGAGAAAGAAGGGGAAACCATTTTCTTGCCTCCCCATCCTCTTCCTTCCTTCCTTCCTTCCTTCCTTCCTTCCTTCCTTTCATTTTGTGCATGTGTGTGTTTTGTGCATAAGCACATACCGGGTCTGGTTTACTGTGGAAAAGAGAAATGTATGCATACAAAATTTGAAATAGTTGCTGCACTATTGGCAACCACCAGGAGCTGTGATCTGGAGGCTGGATGGCTGCCTGGTTAAGTCACACATCAGGATGCATCGAAAGCTCCAGCACAGGCTACCGAGCTGAAAAAGGTCACCCACAGAGATCGTGGAAAGGAAGCTATGAATTGCTTCACATTGCAAGAAATTTAGAAGGTTAAGTTTAGTTCAGCTTAGGCCCAAACTAGACATTAGTCCACAAATCGGGTTGGTGTTCTCCTGACCTCACATGCATTCCACACAGCCAGATGGCAGCTGCAGGGAACTTAATTCCTCAAGTGCCTAAGGGCCTAATTTGTGTCAAGACATGGGGGGAGAAGGGGTCACTGCCTCCCCCCCCCCCCCCCCCGCCATTCTCCTGAGCCAAAGCAGCCTCAGAATGGTTTTATTTATCCCCTTGGGAGGTGCGCTGAATTAGAATATTCTTCTAATTTGAGCTTTGCCTGAAATGCATTATTCATTATTCATTTCTCCACTATTTGTCTTATTTAAGGTTTAATCTCTCCGCTATTTAGGTATCATGATCTTCATGTTGGGTATTTGCTTTGTGTATTTAATAGTGCTAGGCACGTCATTAATTTCTTATCTGCACTGTGCTTCAATAATCTACTTTAATTCACCTCTGTTACACTGTTCAGTCTGTCACATTTTACTGGTTAAGCATTACCTACTCCAGTCATAAAGGGTCTACATTAAGATCCCCAAATAAACTTGCAATGATTTCATGTAAATGCTACTTATCATGGGAGACAACTCTGACTGACCCAAAATATACAAGTGATAGGGTGCAACAGTGGTCCCTCAGCACCATATTTCTGCATCTGACCAAATACAGTGTGTGAACCCTCACTTCCCATTCCCAATAACTGGCCAAGGAAAATATTACTGTTGAAAGTATCAAGAGCTGCTGAGAATTCAAGGTTCACTTCCACAGGGCCTAGAAAACAAAGTTGTACTGCCAAGCATATGGGTGAGGCCAAGAGAATTCTTTTATATAGCTCTGCCTGTCTCTTCTCCCTTTTTTTCTTCCTTTGGGACAGTGGTAGTATTATTATACACCATCTGATTAACTGTAATTATTTGAATTGGTTAAATTTATATTTTTTACTTGTATTTTAACTATTACATGTTGTGATCTACTCTGAGCCCCATGATAGTGGGGGAGAGCGGAATACAAATTGAATAAATAAATAAAGTGATTCTCTTCAGGATACACAAGAATGACACTTCTTATAGTTCCTAATACGGATGAACTTAAACGGTGAAAATGGAGGTTCATCTCAGTTCGTGGGATCACACGAACCATGAACCTTCATGAACCTCCCCATTTACTGAAACAGTTCGTTTCCTGAGGTTTGTGATGGGGGGGGCCTGAAATCTTCCCTCCCTCCCTCCCTCCTTGCTACTGGGGGTGGCTGCCTGAGACCAGCAGAATGGAAGGGGGGAAGATCTTGCAAAATGGAATATTCCCCTAAAATGGCTTTTGCAAGCCACCCTGTTCATGAGTAAAGTCCAAGGGGGGAGTTAACCTGGAAGTCCATCCCCTGTTGTTTTGCCAATTAACTGATCGGCACCAGTGTGTCTGCTGCATGAACCTCGACATGAACCAACCGAACCTCCACAAAAAACATGGAGGGTCAAGGGAGGTTCGTTGCGGGCATGATCACATGACCCTCATCTCACAAACCATGAACTGCGCAATGTTCCTCACAAAATTAAGTTTGTGATGAGGTTCACGCCCATCCCTAGTCTCTAATATTAGGGAAGCTTCCACAGCTGGAATCACCAGTCCTCCATCGCATCCATAGATACAGCTAAGCTCAGGGAGCAGAAGGAAGAGGGCAGCTGCAGCAGAGAGGGCTGCTGGCACTGGGGCAAAAATCTTTATGAACTGGGTCTCAGCTATGCTCACACACTCACTGGTTCACAAGCAGGGAGCTCATTGTTCAACCAAGCTGTTTTGGACATGTCCAGATGACTTTGGATGTGTCTGAATGATTATGACCACCCTGTGACCATCTTTCACTGCCTCTAATTTTTAGAAGGCACACAGTAAACTGGAACCAAAGTCAGCCTGGTATTTTTGAACTGACAATGCTCTGTGTAATTTTAGAATCTTCCCAAGCACCTAGCTAGTCTTGCTATCGGTCCTTATAATTGCTTGCCAAATAGATACCACTAAGTGTGCAGGTGAAAGAAGTAGGCAATGCAATCTCACTGAAGTATGTAATCAAAAGGAGGCTCCTGGGGTATGCGGGTGCAAAAGAGGAGACAAACTGCAAGCACTACCAAACTGCAAGCCCTCCCGCTTTCCACACTTAATGGAAAGCGGGAGGGCTGGGGGGGGGGGGGGGATACCACCTCATCTCATGATATTGGAGGGGATACTTGAGATGATTTAGTTCTTGAAATGGGCAAAAGTTACAAGCACAGGCACAAAGTTACTTAGCATGGCACTGAGTTCATGGTGAACTGTGCCAGGGAACATAAAGTAAACAAACGAAAAGGGAGTTCAAACAAGATATGTATGCCTGATCAGCTTTGTACTGAAGTCATTTGTGCATCTAGTTTCAATTACAATGAACTTTGGGTCCAACCTACAATAGGATCGGGCGGGGGGGGGAGTTCCTTGAGTTTGCGTTTCGGTACTCCTGCATTCTGCATCCCGGAGCCGAGCCACAGCTGACAGCAGGTCCCCTTTACCTATGTAGTTTCTCCCGTTATTGTTTGTTCCTATTAATTAGGCTCTTCCTAGTTTGAACCTTTTCAAAGTTCAGTGTTAATGAGCTGTGTCAGCCAGGTGTGGTGGTCTCCACACTCAAGGGAGGAGAAGCTGCCATTTGATATATCAATCTAAGACTTTTTCTTCTGTTCTGTAAATGAAGCACAGCATGGAACATGTCCAAGCTGTCAGCCCCCTGCAAACAGTATTAATGTGTCTGCCTATTGCCTTCTCTTTCCCTCCTGAAAGAGCTAGGATACGTTTATAATTCTCACACTAGTACCTAATGTCAGGCGCATAGTCAGAACTTTTTTTGTAATGGGGGCAATTTTTGTTATTGTTAAGGGGGCAGTTTATTGAGATGGAGAGCAACCCATTATGAGCCTGCATGGAACTGCCCCTCACCCGTTCTCCCTCCACCTCCCTGTTTCCTCCCAAAAGCAGAGGGAGGACCATGGGGGATTTTGCACAGGCGGCCGAAGAAGGAAGGGAGAATCAGTGGAAATTACCCCCCCCCCCTTTTATGGAAACAGAAGTGTCTTTCCTTTAATACTGTGGTACCCAACTTTTTAAAAGCCTCTTTAGCATTGTGATTTTTAACCTGCTGCTCCAATGTAGGGTTGCCAAATGATCAGGAAAAATAGAGTATAGTCTGCTCTTCTGACTAACAGCAACTTGATCTGAAGAAAGCAGGAGGTGATGTTTCACGTGTTATGGGAATAAGCTGTATTGCCCATAAATGTCTAGACATCAAGTTGCAGTTACACAGAAGCAGGATAAAGATCTATTTGTATGCAACTCTGGGAAAACCCCTGAAGAGAGGGAATGCAATCCCAGCATGAACGCACATGAAGCTGTCTTATATTGAATCAGTTTTTCTGACCATAAGGGTCAGTATTGTTTACTCAGACTGACAGTGGTTCTCCAGGGTCTCCAGCAGTGGGCATATCTAGCCTATTTGGCACCCGGGGTGGATAATTTTTTAACAGTTTGGTGTAGTGGTTACACCAGTAGTGGTTACAGACAGTTTGGTGTAGTGGTTAAGTGATGGACTCTAATCTGGAGAACTGGGTTTGGTTCCCCACTTCTCTACATGAAGCCAGCTGGGTGACCTTGGGTCAGTCACAGTTCTCTCAGAGCTGTTCTCTCAAGAGCAGCTCTCCCAGAGCTCAATCAGCCCCACCTACCTCACAGGGTATCTGTTGTGGGGAGAGGAAGGGAAGGTGATTGCAAACCACTCTGAGACTCCAAGTGAAGAGCGGGGTATAAATCCAACTTTTCTTCTTCCTCTTTTTTTCTGCTGTCAAGTCACAGCTGACATCTATGGTGACCCCTCTGCAAGTGCGAGGAAGTGCAGGGTACACATTTCAGCCCAGATACAGTAGCCTTCCTTTCCTTCCCTTTCTGACTACACCACTGGGAAACAGCCACTCTCTTGTAACTCTCCTACCCACATACACAACGATGATAGGGATTTGTGCATGTATGAGCATGTGAGAGCTTGTACAACAGTCCACAATGTCCCTCTGTAGTTGTGGTGCATGTGTATGGCTCTCACAACTCTCTGGGAATGAGCAAGGGAGTGGGGAAGGCTGGGAATTATTTTCACAAAACAAGCCTCCATATCAGGAATTTAGGCTTGGGGGGGGGATCATTTTCCCCCTTCACTGTGTGTTGCCAGACATGAAAGTCCTAGTACCCTGTAGGAAAACTAAAGGCCTCCTTAGAAAGGATGTGACTCACTGCAATCTCGCAAAGCAATACAAGAGAATTCAGAGCTTGACTAACTTTGGTTTGAACTATTAGGGCTGTTGGATGTCCTTGTACAACCAGACACTTCCACAACAGCACAGGAGGATATGCTGAATGGCCCTGGAGGGGGGATAGTTTTCTCTGTATTATAACTGAAGATGGTTTGCTGTGCAAATGCAGGGGAATTTCTAAGATGGGGGGAGGTAGAAGGGAGCAGAAGACAGCCATTCAACCCCCCATTGATCCAGGAACGAGGCTGCCGTGTCCCTTCAAGGTACTTAATAGAAGTTGAGTGGATTAAGAGTGCACCTGTGCCAGAGAGGGAAAGGGCAGTTTAACCTGCCTGCATAGAAACTTGAAGTTCTAGGACAAGGACTCCAAACTGCTAACCTGGCCTTGCCACCTAGATCTCCTTTCCTTCCCTTTTCCTCAGAGAGTCAGTACTGAAGGAGCTTGCTTTCACCCAATTTCCCTGCACTGGGAAATGCAGAGAGAAAGAGAGGTGCTGGGGAATGTGGCTGTGCCTGGCAGGCATGGGGCACTGCTACTGAATGAACTCGCCCTCTCTGCAGAAGGGGAGAGGGTCTTCTGCCTACTTATTCTCTTGGCTTGTTTTTCCTCCACCACCAGCTGACACATCAAGGCAGGCTGGTTGAAAGTTGGAGAACTAAGAGCTTGGTTTGGTGTCAGGCAGCACACAGGGCAGGATGATCCTGAGGTGCTCAAAAATGCCCTAATCAGCGTGCATGTGGGCGGGCTTGTTGGCTCCCACATGCACGCTGGCTGCATTCTTTGTGCTCCGCTGTGGCTGGCTGGCACCTGCCTGTTATTTTGCTGCGGTTTCCTTTGCCAGTGCCGGGTTCTCCTGGAGCCCAACTCTTCTAATGATCTGCACCCAGGGCGGACTGCCCCGCCCTTAGTATGACCTGTGAGGGGACCTCTTTCAAAGTAGTTTGGTGGGGCAGGGCGCATTTGGAGTGGGGCATCACCCTTGTCAGCCCCCCTGTAGCTACAGGCCTCTCCATTCACAATCAACCTCTGCAGGCAAAAGGAAAAGACTGAATGCCCAGGATGACTTCTCAGCTTCTTGTTTGCATGGTATTTCCCCATCCCACATTACAGATTTCTCTTAGATTTGGGTATCAGAAACCTTGCAAAATCTGTTCAGGAAGTGCAACAGGAAGAATTTTTTTAAGCCCAGGCTAGCCCAATGTCATCGGATCTTGGATCTGAACATCTCTTGCCTTGAAAATCCTACGGGGTCGCCATAAGTTGGCTGCAACTTTACCACACAAAAAAATCTATTGTTGCCCCCTCCCACTCTTTTCCAGGGACAACTGAAGTTGCCAGTGGGCTATACAATCCATACAATCCATGCGTCTTCTTACCCTTGCTGTTTTTGTGAATATTCTCTTACATTTTATACAAACTGGTTTTCTGTATTTCTTTTAAGCTAACTGGTTAAAGGAAGAGAGGATAATGAAAATTAAAAATTAACTGTTCCTGGTACTCGAAATTCTAAGAACAACTTTTTCTCTCCCCCAGTACAGAAAACTGCTCAGGGCACTGCCTATCCAAATGGGAGGGGAAAAACAAAAAACAAAACCCCTTCCTTTCTAAAAAAAAAAACAAAGTAGGGCAAAAAATGTCTAGTAGGTCACCCTTTTTCATGCTGCAATTCAAACCGCGCCATGTTTCCTAGGTGTTTGAATTTATACTCAAAGGGCCTCGGCAGCATGAGGAGCAATCAGTTTCTTTGCCAGAACAATGAAAAAAGCAGAAGTACACCATGGGGTGTGTGAGCACAGGAAGTCTGCCACAGGGAATGTGCCAAAGCACGAGTGCCTCGATTCCCGCAATTACCTCCCCAGTAGTGGCCCCCTGGAGTTGTGTTATTACTGTAATAAAGCTGTGTAATAATTATGTTGATGAAATCCATTTAAAAGGAAGCCTAATGTTGAATGCAATTTTAACTGCACAGCCCGTGACTGGTACATTAAGTCCGCCATTCTCAAACTGCTGAAGAACCAAAATGAGAGATTCAACTCCAATCCATGGCAGCCTCACAAACACACACAGTGTGCTAGGAGAGAATGGACTGGGGAAAGTAAAGGACACTGCTTGGCTTTCAATATCTGCTGAACTTTTTGACCATTTATTTATTTATTGTTTATTTATTTATTTTTCAAATTTATATCCCGCCCTCCCAGCAGATGGGCTCAGGGCAGCTAACAAAGGCACACCATGCATCACCTATGCCAAAATCACTGCTTAATGCCCTGATATAGAAGCTTCCTACCTTTTCATTTACTCTGTTAAAGTATTTATATCCCACTTTTCTCCCTAGGGAAGCCAATACAGCTGATAGCAGTAACACCACAACAATTCAGCTTGGCATTCAGTAGCTGTTTCCTCTATGGGCACAGTTTGTGAGCCTTTGGCCTTCAGCTCATGTCTCTGGCCACGCCCAAGCTTTATAACACCAGCAGGAAGAGGAAGACAAACTGGGACAGAACTCAGCTGCTGCTCACTTGTTACCAGCAAGCCAACAAGATCTTCCTCGCTTTCATTTTACATTCAGCAGAACCGAACTGGAGAAAATGTGTAACTGTTGTTCATTGAGTGGACTTCTGTGCAGGCACTCATGGGATTGCATGATTGCAGGCCAGCCACAGAGAAAAGCTTCCAAGCTTTTCTGCAGAAGCTTCTAGGCCAGGGGTGGCCAAACTGAAGTTCGGGAGTTGCAGATTTGCATATTTTCAATAAAAATGTGTAATATTTGTTCATGTCTTGCAGCTTTTAAACATCTGACATTTATTCTGTGTGGCTGTTACATTAAGCAAGTTTGGCCACCCCTGGAGTGGCAGGAGGGCCATTTCACCCCTTCTCTCTGCAGCACCCCAGCCTGCATGGCTATCAGCCCACATGGGTCCCACAACCCTTGGAAACAACCTTCTCAGGGTCAGAAGAGACCTGCTGGGGAAGGGGAATGCAGAAAATATATGCAGCCATTAGCACATTCTGCTGATGGAACTCTGGATCCAATCCCTTTAATCTGAGCACTGTTATGTCTCTCTCTACCATTGGCTGTAACTATTTAACAGAATTAACACAATCTACGTTATGACTCCTAAACATAACCACTTTTTTATATTAAAGAAAAAGTCAGGAGGTCCAGTATTGGATCTCTCATGTAATGTGTGGTTTGTTAACAGCAGTAGGAATGAGCCAGCATTCTCAGTTTCCATTGCTTTTAATATCCACTCATACTTTTGTCAACAATTTTAATTTTCCAGTCTTCACAGCTGGCTTTATAGGTTTGTTCATCTTGTGCATGCACAGTGTACAGGTTTTGTAAGATTATATATGTCATTTACACATACATGTATAAATGTTTATTTTTTTAAGAGAACAATGCACCATTTTTTTCACAAAAATGCAGAAACAGAAAATGGTGCAAAAATAAAAGCCATCAGTTTGATTTGCACAAAGGCTAAACATAGTCGTGCAGCAATTTGAAGGAGATGTGCTTCAGCTCTTGCCAGTTCTCATGCAGTGATCACTGGAGCCAGTGCTTGCCAGGCAGTTCATCTAACACCCCAAATCTGCTCAATGCAATAAATGCCTTGTCCGCATGTACAGAGAAAAACATTAACAGCATGAACTGCACTCACCACCATGCATTGCCAAATGTTTGATATAGGTATCATCTAAGCAAAGTTTTGAGCCTTCTTCCAACTTAAATCCATTTGTGGTTTGGTGGAAAAGCCACTTAAATTGGAGGAAGACTTCAATTTTCTGCTGTGCAGTAATAGTAGTAGCCAACATTACTAAGATAACACACAAATAAAGAATTCTATGGGGAAATTGCCTTACTAGTCACTAGTCACTAGTTCTGAGTCTGTATAGAAAGTAGTTTGTGATGTTTATTCTCGCACAGACTCGTGGGAGCTATACTTTTCCTCTTGCATCCTTGAAATAAATCAGTACTGCTGTTGCTGTTTTCTAGTAAAGGTAACAGTGATGGTGGATATTCTTAAGAAGAAACATGACTTCTGCTTCAGCAGCCTGTGGGACATCAAGCTGATTTGCCAGGAGCATGAGAATGAGAACAGCCCCATCATATCAGGCATCATAAGCATACTGTATGCCACAGAGGAAGGCTTTGCCCCCCCCCCCAAAATGTTGTGTGTTTTCAACCAAAAGGAGGGGGAAAGGGACCAGCCCGCAAGTAGAGGGCCCTGTACTGCCTGAAAGAACACGGCTGGACTATTATCTAATATGGAGGCTGTGAAGCCAGAAAGATGTCCAACTAAACGCTCAAGACAGGCAAGACAAACCAATCCAAGGTTCATCACGCAAGCAGGATGTAGAGGTTTAAGCATATGTTTAAGATATGTTTAAGCTATGTTTAAGTATATTTACCATGAAGTTCTCAGCACACCGAATTTGGGGGTCAAAACAGACATTTGAACTCATTCCTACACCTTGGGTCCAATTGAAATGTGGTGCAGGTCATAGGTAAAGTGCTCACAAATGTTTAAGCAACTCATGGGACCCCTTGCTTAAATGCTCTTTCCATACATGTATGCCAGCAGGTCATCTGCTGCTCTCTGCTAGCCTGCTAACTCTGCATGCATATTTGCCCAGAACAGGTGGAAAGAATACTTTAAGTGAGACAAGAGCCTCATGGAACACTTATGCGCCATAAGTGTTTTACTCACAACTTGCATCACATCTAAATCAAGCCTCAGGCATTACAGTTCTTCTGAGTAGCCTCGACCATCCTGCTGATGTGCTTCTGGTTAGAAAGAATCATAATGAAATATTCAGATTACAGTCGACACCAAAATTTTGCCTGAAGACAAATTCCAAGTGAATTTGAGGGTTCCTTTACAAAGGAAACATCTGAAGAATGTTAAGGAAAGCCAAAAGACTTTCAATAAGGCTGGTGAAATTTCTCAGGGAGGTTTTTTACATCTGTATTCGAGATGCTGCTGCTGAGATACCAAACATTCCAACTTTACCTTTAAAATCAGGAGCACTTGTTCACGTACAGCAATGACAAAACCAATAGTTTCAAATATATTTCATTTTTTAATGTTCATCTATGAAATTGATTCATTTTAGCTTCCTGAAATCTAAATTAAATTTGTGGTTATGAACTTGCAAGCCTAGAAGGCTATATTAGGAAAGAGGAAGCATACATATTTATCAATTTAACACATTTATATCCCACCCTTCTAACCAAAATGTGGATCCCCAGGGCAGGTTACAAGTAAAAAATAAATAAATTAAATAAAGCACAGTATTACAATAAAAACAGCCTCAAATGCCTCCCTTCTACTAGCATTCATTAACTAGCACCATTTTAAAAGGGAAAAAACATGTAATTATTGCACCGCAACAGAATCAGCAAAGGCTTCAACGTATTTTCAAAGAACAAAGATGGAAGTGAGTTTTGGTTCCCATATGAGTGAATTCCAACTTTACAAGGGATTCATGAAAGTTAGCTGGGCTCTCTAAGAGAGGAGCATATTATTTCACATGCACAAGGTAATACTGATTCTCCCCCTGCCCCCATTTTAAATACACTTTCTCTAAGAATGGTGCAGGGAAATCTCAAAAAGGCAGAAGCATTGTCAAAGAGAATGGCCTGGAGATTCAGAAGTCAGGTAAACAGGTAAGCCAGTAAGAATCAGACAAGGAGTCAGCCTACAGATTTCCTTAAGTCTGAGCTATGAGTCATTTGAACTGAAGAACCAGGCAAGAATCAGCAGCTGGGACCTTCACACAGTGCAGTTTCTAGTTGGCTAAGAACTGCAGGACATTCTTCAAAACAGTGATGGTACTAAAGTGCAGCAGAAATCAGACCTCTACTTGCAAACTGTCAGTGTGACATGAAAAATAAGGGAACTAGTCCCTATTGCCAAAGTCCCAAGTTAAAGGAATCAGGTAACCATGGGAGAAAGAAACTCCCCCCCCCCTCCATTTTATCATCTCAACAACAATCCTGTGTGGTAGATTAGGCTGGGAGAGAGTGACTAGCCTAGGGTCACCCAGCGTCTTCTGTACCTACAGATAATTAAAGCAACAAGACTTTTGAAATGACAATGAAATGATTTCTTTTAAAATACAACCTTACATACCCCCAACTGGCTTGGGGACCTTTCAATTTAAACATTTCCATTCAACTTACAACTCATTTGTTTCGTTATAGAAATGTCATCAACAACATGTGGATATCTTTGGAAGAGAAAAATCTCAGTAATATGAAAGAATTAGCAGAACTCCAAAGAACTGCTCTTAAAATAATGAGGAAAACCTACTTTTCATGGTCACCATCATTCATTTTGTTTATTGAAGCAGAGCCCAAGGCACTCTTAACTGTACCAAATTGCATTAACTGAATAGATATGGCCACAGTGTATCATTCTGTGTAGATTTGGCCATACTTAACAGGGCTACTTTCTGTTGAAATGGGCTGTTTTAGCATTTTTTATTGATTCATAAGGCAATAAGGTCTAATATCATACTGGAATGTTTTGTTCCAGAACACTACAAAAAAAGGTCAACGTTTTGCAATGCATTTTCCACTTAATTGCAAGCATCTGCATGTTATAACTTGTTCTCCATAAATGCTTGCTTACTGTAGCATATAAGCAGAAGCAGACTATACTA
Organism: Lepidodactylus listeri; assembly: GCA_029233225.1. Classification (NCBI taxonomy): domain Eukaryota; kingdom Metazoa; phylum Chordata; class Lepidosauria; order Squamata; family Gekkonidae; genus Lepidodactylus; species Lepidodactylus listeri. The sequence goes on along the minus strand of JARCFY010000002.1, from coordinate 42,386,629 downwards.
CTCATGTAACTTTTTAGAATGTGCCACATTTCCTGCATTGCTGAATAAAGCAGAAAACTGTCTTTCAATGATCTGAAAAGTACTTAGCATCAGAGGAATGTGCTCCAAAGCAGGTTACCATCACCTCTGCAACTAATAAGAGGGGCTGAAACTGAAACAAGGCTTAGGATCCAAGACTAAGCTATCACCAGCCCCACATGGTGAAGTCTCATGCACAATTGTGTTCGTATCTCCTTCTCACAACTCCACATTATCACAGTGTATTGCAGGATATACTTGGTGTGGCTCTTTAGGATAAATTACCCTTACAAACTAGTTATCTGTGATGATCAGTTACAAACCACATCACATTGCTTCTCCAACTGTAGTCACAGCTGAGGAAGCTTTCCCTTTTTGAAGAAAATTATGTAAGCTCTTATAACCAGTCTTAATCAAATCTAGGGTCACTTGCACACTGGTTGTTTTCCCTGGCTTGGATGCAACTGGGATGCATGTTTTGTTTTTTTTGTTGTCGTTTTGTTGTTCTTTTACTCCTTGCGTCCATGAACCTCCTAGATTTTCCTGATCTTTTCCAAACTTGCTTTGCTCTGATGCTTTGGGAGGGTTTGCTGCAAAACTGGGGTGGTTCCCATGCGGAAGGGAAAGTGCAGATCCTCACAAGGCTGTCTGAACTGAGAAGCAGTTTGCTGTAGTGGTTAAGTGCATGGACTCTTATCTGGGAGAACCGGGTTTGATTCCCCATTCCTCCACATGCAGCTGCTGGATGACCTTAGGCAAGCCATGGTTCTGTCAGAGCTGTTCTCTCAAGGACAGTTCTTGAAAGAGCTCTCTCAGCCCTACCTACCTCATAGGGTGTCTGTTGTGAGGAGGGGAAGGGAAAGGAGTTTGTAAGCTGTTCTGAGACTCAGAGTGAAGGGTGGGGTATAAATCCAATCTCCTCCTCCTCCTCTTCTTCCTCTTCTTCTTCTTTCCCAGCTTTCATTTTAAAGAACAGCCCTTTCTATTGTATAGGTATGCCTTTCCCCTGTCATTTCTGTAATGAAAGGGGCTAGAGGAAAAATGAAAGATGGGATATTGGAATACATGATAGACAGATTGTTATAATGCTACAATAATATGTTACGATCTACAATGATATGTTAATTGCAGACTTAACAAAACACCAAAAGCTCAGCAGTGCTGCATGGGAGAGTAGCCACTGTGGGGGCTGGGGTGGGGAAAATTGCTATGTGGAATCCATGGTACTGTTGTGCTATACCGGCAGCCACATCTGCAACAGGAAAACCACACAAGCCCATCCCCATGTGGAAAATATCTAGGCTACAACAGAACTGCTATACTGGGTAATATGAGCAATTTCCTAGAAGAAGGATGGCTAGCTTGTAGCTTACTACCCCCAGCTGACTTTCCAAAGCCCATACTTTTTATGAACAGACTATAAAGCTTAGGGTTAAAATGGAGAAAAACTGGGGAACATATCAATACACCTGTACCCCCTTCTGCTTTAACCTTACCACTTAGGATCTCCTTGATGTCTCCATTCAGGGCCCAGATAGACTAGGCAGTCACTGGTTTGCCACTCATCTTGTCTCTGTTTTTTTATGAGAACCCTGACCCTTTAAACACCAGGTCTCCACTCTTTTTCTCTGAGACATTACCAGACAGGGCAGCCCTGTTTCCTCATCAACCATCCTTCACCCAGCTATTGGGGTTTAGAAATTAAATTCTTCTTCCCCTTTCATGCTGTCACCATATAGCTAGATATATAAGCCAAGGCCTGCCTTTGTGTGTGTGTGTAGGTTTCTTCACTGACACACGTTGCTCTTGGTCCACATGGATGAACATACAAGGGAGTTAACTTTTATCCAAAACTTTAAACTACATTGGAGTGACCTATGTACATTTCTCAATCCTTGAACTCTTGATCCCTAACTCCCCTCATCCTTCCCTTCCTCTCAGTTACAAACTATCTCCCCCCTCACCTTCCAACTCAGTCTCCTCCACTCCCAGACTCAACTCCTTTTATCTTCACCCCCCCCCCAACTGCTAGCTGTCAGCCTCTCATCAACATCCCATCAGCTCTCATTGGCAGTGCTCTGAGGAAGGCAGAATGAGACTTGTCCATTTATTTATTTGTTTAATTTGTATCCCACCCTCCCTGCCAAGGCAGGCTCAGGGCAGCTTACACAATATATGTTAAAACAGTAAACTATATTAAAATACAGAATTTAAATAAAACCAAGATACAAAATAAAACACAACATAAAGTGCTAGTACATTCATAAACGATGGCAGTATTCTCTCAGCGTCCAAGTGATCATCTACCGCCGTAGTCTGGGTGTTTGTCTATCACAGCATCTGATAGTGTTTTGTTTTGTTTTGCTAAAGAGGAAGTACTCTCTGTAACCTCTTGAAGCCATTGGTATGGGGTGGGCAAAATGCATCTGGTTAAATGTATTTTATCCCTGCTTTCTTTTTACATCTGGAGAATCTATAGATGTGCAGAACCCTCTAATTATTTGGGTATCCTTAAAAATCCCATCACATGTTCCACCTGGCAAGCAACCTCCAAATGTACTTTAATTTAGATCCATATATCCTTGAGCTTTAATTACCAAAGGCCTGATTAAAATTTTAAACTAGCAGCTGTTTAGTACTCTAGACATACAAAAGGGATTTTGTAGAGAGGTTCTTGTCACTAAACTAGGTAGATTACAGCTGAACAGGAGACACTCACTAATGAAGAGGGTAGTCTGACAGTTGCCTGAGAGGAGGGCTCTCCCTTGCAGCAGATCTTCACACAGAGGTTCATCTGTTGAGTTTTAGATTGTTGTACTAAATGACCTATAACATATTATATGTTGATCACTCACCTGTTGTGAGCACCTACATGTTAATTTCACTGCACAAGCATGTGGCTTTTCCAAACAGTGATTATCTGTTTAGAAAAATTGATACATATGAAGCAAGAGCATACGGCACATAAGAAGCTACACATATTATAGCTAAGAGAACAACATTCCTACAAGGGCAAAGGTAGACCTGAAAATATTTTTCATTGAACGATGCCAATCATAACTTGTTAGACCAATTTTCAAAACTTGGAATAATGACTCTCCTTATAGGATAACTGAGAAGATCCAATAAATTTAGGCAATACAGCTACCCATACACACAATAAATAAATCCTAATATAGATATTACCAAATTTGATCTAAAATGCTACATAGATTATTATCATAGTTTACCTACCCCTATGCATGCTTTACATGTAGGTCTGTGTATATGTGTGATGCTGATTTTAAAGGTTATTCCATAAGTTCACTACAGTGAACTTCACAGTGAAGGACTTGAATGACAACTAGAATTTGGAAAGCAATAAGCGACTCCTTGGAAACTGCAGTGTTATTAGCAACCAACATAACTGATCCACCATTAACAAATTATAAGTCCTAATGAGCAAGTGCTTACTGGCCAAAACAGCTTTGCTGAAGCATCAGTTATATAATGCAATAGTATCAGTCAAGTTAAAACTATAATAATCTGATTGGGAAGCAAAGTGATCCACCATTTTAACAGTCTGGAACAAATGCAAGTCTGTGAGTATCAATACTACACCAAAGTGAAAATATACTTCATCTTAAAGCTGGACATAACTATTCCCTGAACATTACAGATATGGTGAGTTCCAATGGCAAAGTAATCCAACTGTCAGTTATATCTGCACAGCCAAAGATGAGGTGGCATGCTGGATGGAAACTCTCTGAAACACAGAGCTGGAAGGGATCCTAAGGGACATCTAGTCCCACCCCCTAAACAATGCAGGAAATTTACAGCTACCTCACCCACCACTCCCCCAGTGACCCCTTCTCTATGCCCAGAGGAAGGCAAAAAACCTCCAGGAACACTGGTCCAATCAGGTTTGGAGAAAAATTCCTTCCTGACCCCAAAGTGATGATTGGCATTACCCTGGACATATAAGAAAGGGCCACAAGAGATGAGCACTGGCTCATCCCTTCCTGCCCTCCTTCTCATGATCAGCCTAAGTTCATAGTGTGTCATAGAATCAGCATTGCTCTCAGATGGCCACCTAGCCTCTCCTTAAAAACTTCCAAAGAAGGAGAGCTCACCATCTCCTGCTGTGAAAGCCTTTTCCACTGTGGAACCACTCTAGCTGTCAGGAAGTTCTTCCTAATGTTTAGCCAAAATCTCTGTTGATTTAGTTTCAACCAATTGGTTCTGGTTCAACCTTCTGGGGCAACAGAAAACAACTCTGGTCCATCCTCTATATTCCCTTCAAATACCTGAAGATGACTACCTGAAGATGACTATCGTCATCTCTCAATTGTCTCCTCTCCAGGCTAAACATACTAGCAGCAGCCATGGAGTGGCTGGGTCTTGACCCAGCTGGCAGAAATGGACCACAGTTTCTGTGGCAAGCTGAAGTTTTATAATATATCTGTATTGGGATACTCATTAGAGAGCCAGGATTCATTCTGGGAGCTCCATGGGGACAAACTGGTGGTTTAGTGTGTGAAATGGCTAATGATGTGCAGCCTGAACAGAATATACCGATAACTAATCCACACTATAAACTTCATTCAGATGTAATAATTAAGGGAAGATTAATCTGTAGTATCACTTGGGTGATATTTCACCATTTGACAAGAGCAGTAGGAGAGGGAAAATGATGAACTACATGATGCAACGGATATTCCAGGTATGGAGCTTCCAGCATTTTTAAAACACACCAGGTGTGCAGGAGCTTCCTTCAGACTGGGTCCATGGTGTGAGGGGAAGGAGCTTTTATGCATTCCCCCTTGAACTGTTATCCTAATCAGAAATTGTCCCAGAGTGTTATTTACCCCACTGTAAGAATAAGTGCACATCTGGTGAGTTTAAAAGAACACTTTATGCTCCATACAAAGAGCTTACACAAAGAGCTTTTCAGCATCAGCTGAAAATTTATGTGACACACTGGCATGCTGCTGACCAGCCAGAAGAGTAATCAAAGTTGCCAGAAAGTATTGCACCAGTAGATTTCTATGCACAGCATTTCTACTAGTCACTGTACTATTGGGCTCTGTTGTTCTGATCACATTAAGCACACAGCAGAGCCACATCAGTTTATCTGAAAGACTGCAGTTGCAGCTTTGCTGGCATTTGCTTTCAGTTGTTAACCTGTATGTAAGAGAGTGTGTGCCTGCCTACCTTCTTAGGGTGAAAAATGCAATCTCTTTGCTCATTCCACAACTCTGCCTGCCTGTCCTGGGGTGCCAAACAACAGTTTGTGCCCACTGTACATGGTAAAACTTTAACTGACATTTTCTCCTATCTGCATGAGATTTGGCAAGGAAATCTCTTCCGTCCAGAAATATGCTTCCATTTGAAATCAGTGCAAAGCAAAGAAGAATAACATAACAGCAAAGGAACAGAAGTAAACAATATAGCAAAAATGAATAAAATTATTGAAGAACGTGATATAAAAACTAAGATCTCCCCCCCCCCCCGGTTGCACACCCCTTGAAGTGTACATAGATTAAAAATAACAAGATTGTTGCTTTCTCAGTGCAAATCATACAACAAGCCTTTTGAATGTGTAACTTCTTGCCCTTCTACCTTTTCACGTGTGAAAAGATAATGATATCATGGAAGATATGAATATTGGCTACAGAACCCTGTGCTACTAACATTTCCTGAAACAAGACAGGATATTGGACCACATAGGCTAGATAGGCTCACATTATTTTATCTGTTCATCAATCTTGGTTGTAAAAATGCCTCAGTTATCTGATTTCACACCATTATTCCTCCCCATGAAACCCAGTCTTAATGCACTTTTATATAAGCAACAATCTGGTTGTTTTTTATACAAATGTTTTGGTTACAATTCTAGCTAATAGCATAGAAAGGATGAGTGATATTCTAATATTACAGAAGACCAAAGCAGAACTGACATATAAAACAAAAGTGAACAATATCACCAAATACTTAGGGACCCTATGAAGCTGCTTTATACAAGGATCTGGCCATCAGTCTTTCAGTATTGTCTACTGTGTCAATGGTTTTCCAGGGTCTTGAACAGAATGTGTCTTTTGCGACACCAACTTCTTAAGATGCTCTCCACTGGAGATGCCAAGAACTGGACATGGGATGCTCTTCATGAAAAGTTTATGTTCCACCACTGAGCCAGTTGTTTGAGACTGAAGATAAAACCCCTAAAATGTCCTGATGAGGACTGAGGCATTGAATACCAAGGCTAGTTGAGCATCAGTTCGTGGGAGGAAAGAGGGTAATGGGGCAATTAGCCTGCTGAAGCATTTGGATGGACGGAGAGTTTTTTAATTGTATAGCTCCCTTCAACAATTCTTCACAGGCTCCCAAGTGGGCACTAGCTTGGCTTCAGAAGTAGCACTGAAATCATTTAAACAGATTAAATCAATTAATGCTAATGTTCTTTAATGTCTACAGAAGTTTACTAAATGGAAGCTAATTGTTAAGAGATAGGGATCTCATTTCAGAGGTGAAGCCATCAGAGCTTCACGAAGGTGTGAACAATCTATCTGAGGATGGCAGCAGGAATGGGAATGTATGTGAAGAAAACAAAGAGCAGGTGGGGGGAGATCTACAAGATGGCTGAAGATGAAGTTCCTTCTGGCGTGCCAGCTATAGAGAAGTAGTCCTGCTGTGTTAGAGGAGTTTTACATACTTTTTTGTAAATAAAGCAAATATTACAAAACATGTCTGCAGTGCTCTCATAGAAGAGGGGCTGTTACTCAATGGTAGAGCATCTGCTCGGCATGCAAAAGGTCCCAGGTTTAATCCTCAGCATCTCGCTAAAAGGATTAGCCAGTAGGTGATGTCAAAGACCCCATCTTGACACCCTGGAAAGCTGCTGCCAGACTGACTGGGCAATACTAATCTTGATAGACCAATGGTCTGATTCAGTATAAAGCAGCTTTCAGGTATATGCAATCCAGAGAAAACCAGATTTGGATAGTACTGCTGTGGAGCATCTGACTGTCCAGGGATGTGGATTGCTGGAGAAATTAGTTCCCTTTCCTTCTCAGTTTATCTTGCAATTGTCCAATGACTACTTCCTGGATCCCACTTTTTACGCTGAGCTGCTGATGTAGTCAACTTATTTCTACAGCATGTGCATTTTCTTTTCAAAGCAGCCACAGAAGGATTAGTAGGCACAGAATCAACCTTTCACATGTGGTTCAACAGCAGCTATCTTGTGCAGAAGGTTCCAAACACCACTAAAATTTTAAAAAGAAAATCCATAATCCTAATAGAGAACTGTGACAGACAGTAAATAGTTAATGCTATAACCTGGTTTGAGAACCTTTCCTGACAGGGGATTCAAATGGAAATTATTCAGCTGAGTGTCAGTTAGGAGTTGGGAACTGACAGCTAACAGAGAATGAAGCAGACTGAGGATCAAGAAGTATCCTGAGTTAGGGAAGTAGGATGTGTAACCCATTCCTATCAACTCTGAGAGAACTCACTCCTAGAAGACGGGGCTGATCCCTAGCTAGTGGATAAGGAAGGAAACTGGAACTTGTGTGGATGTCCCTGCCTTCACCAACTTTAGTGTCTGTGAGACCAAGAAGCTTATGCTTGTTTATATAAGCAGAGACTGCCAAGAAATCACTCTCATCAAGTTTTAAAGACCTGTCTCAATAACAGAAACAGTTGCTTGTTTGTGACAAACTATCTGGTGTTTATTTGTATACAACATTACCTCATCCCTGTTGCCTGTTCACTTCACAAATCCTAAACCTGATTCTTACCTGACTATTTCCCCTCAAAGTCAAATAAAAGAGTTTTGATTTACCATCAGCCTCTCATGTGCCATTATCAAACCAGGTCAAAAGAAAGATTTAAGTCCCACTAATGGCATCCCATTAGACAAAGAACAGAGAGAAACCAGTGACATTCTGAACTGTGTATGTGCAAAGACAGAGAGCACCCAGGATTCTCCATTCTAACTGCATGTGCCAGGATACAGCCATTGCAGAGATTCATTACAATATTTAATTCAAAACTGTCACGTACTTCAAGATGCAAATCATAGGCTTCTAATTCTATAGGACTGGTATGCTATGACAGAAGAGGCACATCCACCTAGGGATGACTTAAGATCTGCTTTGAAAACTGCCAGCTAAAAAGTACCCCTTCTACATATAATTAGCAGAAGCAGCAAATTCAGGCAATTTAGACAATGCAGTGGCCTCTAGTGGCCAACATGGGAAGAAATTGTCAGATTAGACACGCAAAATTGTCCTTTTAAAAAAAACTAGTTAACAAGAACAATTATGTTTTAAAAGTTTTCCTTTTTATGGTCCATCAGCAACATATTTAAAGCTTCTTAAGTGGCAAATGTGTTTCCTTAGTGATCAACCTGCTAAATATTACCCAAATTATGCCAGAGAACACAAAGAATATCTGACTATCAACCTGTATTTCACACAGGCCTTGCCTGTGTGTAAACTCTCCCTTGGGAGATGCTTATTTAATAAATATGTCATCCAACATGACTTGAAATTTACACACCTTGACCAAACAGTGTGAAAAATGTATGTACTTTTGTACATCACAGTTGCTTAAAACAAAACACTGTTCCGCTTCCTAATGTTTGAGGGCACCTGGTGTTTTGGGGCACTGTATGACAGAGTGCTGGACTGGATGGGCCACTGGCCTGATCCAACCTTGGCTTCTCTTATGTTCTTATGGTCTTATGATGACTGGTGAACCTGTACAATCAATGCTAGGGTTTTTTTTAAAAAAATAGGTATTTCTATCCAACACACACATACACCAGAGAATAAGCAAAGCTAATTAGCACAACTGGATCTGAAATTAAAAGGATTACAAAGTATAATCCAATAAGAAGCAATTTTATAACTAGAGAACAAGCCCCCCCCCCCCCCCAAAAAAAAACCTTGAGGAAAACAATTACTTTGGCTAAGTAAATTCTGCAGTTCCCACTGCAAATGCTGTTTGAAACTGTTCTCTGCAGTGGTTTTAAGTCCAGTGACAAAGTTCCTGGGAAAGCTGCTATGCTTCCCCACTGTTTTCTGCATGTTGTCTCTAGAGATGACCCCTTGAACACAACACAAGTTATGGGTTAAACTGGGAATTTTATTTATACATAAGCTGATCCTCACCCCCTCGACCATGTGAAGCAGGTGAAAAAAGGCCCCCTCACAGCCAATCTGAGTGAAGCCCCAAAAATTCCTGCTCAGCCCCGAAAATGGTGACCAGCTAATCCCACATGGTACAACAGAAGGTGGGTGGGTGGGGAGCTTGTGCTGGGCCAATCTGTGCATGGAGGGTGGCTGCCACCAGACCTGGCTGGCTAGCTCGCCCTTGATTGACCTGTGCTCCCGCGCTGAGCCATAATTGGCTCACACTACCCCTGTGCTTCATCCAAGATTGAGGGGGGGGGGCAGGCAAATGAGGTCTTTTTCTGAGGACTTTTTCCAAGGACTGTTTGACTGAAGGTAAGCTACATGTAAGCAAGAAAATATTGTTAAACAATATGTTCCATACCTCACTTTCTACTGTAGAGACTCTTTGGGAGAATCTGCTGAGCTTGTTGTATGACTGTCTTGCTTTTTTCCCCACCACTGGAAACAATGGAGGATGTGGGCACTCTCTTTGGGTGCCCATGGAATTGGACCCCTGGTCCAATCTTTTTGACACTTGGAGGTTCTTTTGGGGAGAGGTTCCAGAAGCTAGAATGAAAATTTGGTGCCCCCTCCCCCCCCAGCTCATTGAATATACCCTAGGAGGTTTACCATTGACTATAATGACCACATAGGGTATAAAGGAGCCAAAAACATCAAGATTCCCAAATTTTAACCAAATTCCAACATAATTTTGATACTGATAACAGTCAGTGCATGGATAGGAGTCAACCTGGGAACCTGATACATGTCAACTCGAATTCCACAGTGGAAAAAAAGTGGTGGGTGCATGTAGTACATAATTAACACATGGAAATAGAGAAGTGAAAAGATTTTTAAAAACTGTTTTGGGTTTAGCTATAATGCTACACCCTTACCTGGATGGCCCAGGCTAGCTCAATAATGACAGATATCGAAAGTTAAGCAGGGTCAGACCTGGTTAGTATTTATATGGGAGATCACCAAGGAAGCCCAGGATTGCTATACAGAGGCAGCCAATGGCAAACCACCTCTGTTTGTCTCTTGCCTTGAAAACCCCACGGGGTTGCCATAAATTGGCTGCAGCTTGATGGCACTTTCCACCATCACAATGCCACAATGATGGGCAGCTGTCTCACCCACCTCCATCATTACAATGGATACAGAAAACATACCAAATCGGTTTCTTCATTTTCTTTTTAAACCTTTGGAAGATTGCTCTCCTTTATTTTACGGGATGTTTGAACACCTGCCAGTTTAGCTCATGTTCTGGCTCATGTTCTGCTCACCAACTGTGAGCAAAAAGTTGATTTTTCCACGGACTCTCTGGGTGTCTTTCAGAGTATTCAAACAGAATCATACGGGGCTATTGTCAGCATTTTGTGCACTTGTTTTTTTTTTTTCCCAAAGCTCAATGGGTGCTCCCCACCTATAGACCTATTGTTGCTGTTCTGCAAGCAACTGTTTAAATAAAGAGTGAGCAAAAGCTGTCATTCAGGTCATAAACCACCCGCACTGTGGTTTTGAAAAAAAAAACCCTTAGAATTTGGTATAACGCTGAGGTTGTATACAACAACGTTAACGGCTGCCAGTCTGTTTGGATTTGCAGCCTTTTGCACATGCTTTAGCAAAGCCTGATGGGACTTGTACTTACACACACACCGTTTTTAAAAATTCCTAAGTTTCGATCTATTTAAAAATTAAAAATCGATTGTACAGCAAGACCAACACAAGCAAGAAAGAGTACTTTTTCAAAGCAAGTACTCCAGCTGGGGAACAAAATCTTCCACGCAATCCAATCATAAAGAAACTAAAGTTAAAAACCTCAGCTACTGCAGAGCTGTTTGGCAGCTGATCAAATCATCTGGGGCTGAAGCAAGGAGATCAGAGGCTCAGTTCCTGTCTGATTGCAACTGTCCAAAATGGTATGTTCCATTTCCAAACATGTTTGGCATGAAGTTTTCAGCATCGCTATTTATTTCTACTCAAACTTTTTCCTTAAGGCAATATTCGCTGTGACCTGTGTGGTTTATGCCTCATTTATCACTCTCAAGTCTGTCTATTACAGTACAAGCCTATGCCAAGTTACTACAGTCTAAACCCTTTCGTTTTAATGCACTTAGACAGGAGTAACACTGCACTGAATCGCACTGCTACTGTCTGTCACACAGAGAAACTAACTAAAAGTTACATAGCATTATGCCATCTCCAGCGGCAGGGTTAACCAAACAGGAGCTTACCACTTGATCCTTTAATTAAGCATGTGGAAACATCAACCAGCCCAGGCATAACTAAGCAATTGCCTAGGGTACCTAGAGGTGGAGAAGTAACGAGAGGCACCACGCTTAAATAGATGGGCTGGCTATGCATGGGGCCTGGCCCAGAGCATTGGAATTGGCTGGGCAACCAGCAGCAGCACCAGGCAGTGACACTGCCAGCTCCAGTGGGGGAGCCTATGGGCCGGATTTCCCAATCCCCATAACATGACCAATTAAGCAGCCTTAGTACAACTCCCTTTCCCCAGACACTTCCCCTCTGCAGCCATCAAAGAAGCTCCATGAGCCCACCTCTGCTCTACCATGAAACAGTGCATTGTATGAGGAGGAGAGCCAGGAGGAGCCCATGGACACTGCAAATTCTTTTCAAGCATTATAGGAGCCTGGGGGGGCTCAGCAATTGCATCTGTTGGGGTGGAGAAGCACTGCTTCTGCCATGGTACTCAACATTGCCCTCCCAGGGCTCCCAGCTAAGCTCGAACACTACACTTGAACAGAGCCTCTTTTGCAAAGCAAAGAACCAGGCCATCCATCATGACAGGGCAAGGGAGACGGGCAGGGCCAGACCAAATTCACCCCTCCCTGATGCAGGGCGGGTCAGGAACCTGATCCTTGAAAGCACTCCCATGGCTGTGATTTATAGCAGTGTTGAGAAAGGGAGTATATGTGTTTGTGTGTACTTCTAGCTGTGGCTGCTTCTGCTCATTGACCTGGGAGAGGGATCTCACAGTAGGCCAGAATGCCAAGGCTTCAAGAGCCTGGAGGGTAACTCTTGCCAGCTGTGGGCCCGATGTTGAGCTCATAGATGCTCCAAGACAGCTCTTGCTGGCAGGGAATGGGGGGGGGGGGTTGCCACCATACCTGAAGCACCCTCCCTCTGTGTCCTCAGCCCCCCCCCCATGGTCAGTGCCATAGGCTGTAGAATATCAAGAGCAGCATCATTCTCTGCCTGCCACTTCATTCAGCCTCTGGCTAGGCACAGAATGGCAGAGATTAAGTTCCTTCCCTTTCCTTCCTTTCAGACCTCCCGATCTTCTTTGTGCCACTTTCCTTCAGTCCTTACTATCTTTGTTGCCCCTTTTCTCTTTGCTCTCACTCATTTCCTCATCCAGCTCTTCCTCTCTTTGGAAGCTCTTCCCTGAATTTGCCCCACATTGATTACTTTGATTATTCGTTGCCCACCTACCACACTTCTCTATTTCTCTTTTTCCCCTCTCCCCCAACACCCTGCTGATGGGGTTTTCTCTATATTTAATTCTGTGTGGTGAGGGTACAAAAATCAGAGCTTGCTTATGGTGCCAAAAACCCTTGAGCCAGTCCTGTCAGCAATCATGATTTCCCACCTACCTCTTTTTACTCCATAAGGCCATTTGTGTACAAGGGCTTTGCACTATTAAAAACATTTGCACTTTATATTTGGACCTCTTTGGAAACCAAAGATTTAAAGGTGGAATAAGTATCCTAGGGGGATGTGAGGAGAGGTCGAAGTAGGCATACACTCACCACAGTTTACAGGGATTTTGCATTCAACAGTGTAACTATACCAAATACTTCAGTTCTGCATGCCGTGCAGCTGGGTGATCTACTCTGAGTCTTTTAACAGGGACTGCTGCTCAAGAGTCATGATTCCCCTCATGCAGAGACTTCCCCCTTTCATTCTCCTGTTGAAAGGAATTGCCTGGTTGGACAGTCACCCAAGAGCGGGGAAAGGGGAGAGAGAAAGAGATGCCCAAATATATGATATATAAGAGAGGGGAATTTCACTATGCTATCTGCCCTAATCTGCTGCAACAGGTACTATCAGTCTCATGGAAGTTATGGAGAGCATTAACTTCCACACCAAGTCTCTGTCTGCAGTTGATCAATTAACTTCCAGACCCAGATACATTTATATGGCCCTGTGTTCTTGATGAAGCATGGATTCCCAACCACTCTGATTTTCAAGGGCAACCACAGAGCAAAGCAATCAGGTACCAGAAATGCAATGGGATATGAAGCAACACCCCCCTCAATACCATCAACATTTTGCAAATGGAGGGTAGAACAGTCAGCCATTCAACTGTATTTGCTCAGAAAAAATGAAGAACTCTGGGAATCATGACTCTTGAACAGAGTCCCTGTTAAAAGACTCAAAGTAGAAGATCACCCAGCTGTACAGCATGCAGAACTGAAGTATTTGGTATAGTTACACTGTTGAATGCAAGATCCCTGTAAACTGTGGTGAGGCCTACTTCGATCTCTCTTCACATCCCTCTAGAATACTTTTTCCGCCTTTAAATCTTTGGTTTCCATAGAAACAGAAGAACTGTAGTGCAGCAAAGAAAAAAAAAGTATTCCATCAACATAGGGGTTTTTTTCACGGAGACAGGTGGCTTTTTGTACGTGGTACTGTGATGGACTGTACTTTTAAAAGATCAGAAGTGCTACATAAACAGATAAAGGATTGTGAAGGGTTAATTCTTCACAAAGCCAGAGAGCCTTGAGTGACAGGCTGTTCCAAGAGATCTGATTGGTCTTCATCAGCTGAGCAGAGAAAGACTTCTGAACTGGATGGTGAGAATTAAGTTTGATTTCAGCCCTTGCTGAGAAGACTCGAGTACTGACAGTTTCAGAATTCAGCTGACTGACAGCAGTTCAACACACACAGGAGACCTGGGAGAAAGTTGGCAAGGAACTTTGGAAAGTAGGTGAAGACTCCCATTCCAGCCAAAGAAAGAGGATGGATCTTCTAGTGAGAGGAGAATTTCCCTCACCAGTCAAACAGGGAGTTAGCTCTGAGGAGTACAGAGATCTCTGGTCTGGTGTGGTTAGAAACTGCCTTTGGAGACCATAAGAGCTGGTTTAAAAACTCAAGACAAGTACTGGTGTTTCAAGAAAAGGGGTTTGGGTATTGGCAAGAGCGCACCAGCCTTCTGGAAACTAAAAGAGTCTGAGAATACTCAAAGAAAGTATATTGGACTGTTTAGAAAACACTAGAACAAAAGCCTCTCAGCATAAATGTTTTAAGTAACTCTGAACAGTTTAAGAAACCCTCATTAATCTGAAACATAAGAACTAAAGTCTGTGCATGTACTGGTTTTACCTCAGAAATTTCAACCCAATTTCACCTGATCTTTCCCCTCTTCATTGAATAAAATACTGCTAATTTGGAATATAAAAACATTTTGAGTGCCATTAAAGTTAAAGGGGGCTCCCAATCCTTCCCTCAGGTTCCTGGGCTGAACAAACAGCCAAAATATTATACTATGACACGGTGGGGCAGCCAGAGTTCTTCAGCAAAGAAGAAAACACATTACAAGGGTGGCTCAGTCAGTAAAGGGAAAGAAAAATGGAGGAAAAATCTTGCCTCTGAGGGAGGAAAGTGAATGAGGGAAGTCATAGGCACACATACCTAGGGCCTTGTGTTACTTATTCACTCTTCTGTGTAGGACTCATCTACTATTAATGAGCACTGTGATCTGATCACCTTCTTCTCCCGCCTCACCATCAGCTTCTTTTGTGCTATCTATGAAGGAAAACTCAACCTCTACCCTTTGCCTAGCATTCAGGGAAAATTATCAACGTCAGTCAAGGACCACTTTTACTACATAAGTGGATAGTTCTGGAGAGAACCCTGACCTAAAAGGATAAACAACATATAAAGCTCCACAGTTTTTGCCATGTGCTATTCCTGTGGGTTTTAAGGACTCATACTGCCGAACAACACAGAAAAGTTGATGAGATTTTGTAAGCTTATTAAAGGAATAACAAAATACCAATTGTTATGGTAAGTAGAATGTGCATGGGCAGCTTTGTTCAGGTGTAGCTTTTATACTGCAGCCATGCAAGGCAATAGAGAGGTATAGTCAGGAATTGAACTTTATTATTTTATCAAATTCATACCACACCACTCCCTCGACAAGTGAGGCTTGAAGTGGCTTAAAACAAGTTAAAAATAAAATTCAGTAGACAATCTTAAAAGCAGCAATAATAAATATAACACAATTTAAAACCAACTATATACATCTCCTATTAAAACATAGCTGCATCCAGCAACCTAAAAGTAAAATGATCCATTGGAAACAAGAATTACAAGACATATGGGCTGACTAATTAAAAGCCTGTTGGAAGAGCTCTGTCTTGCAAGCCCTGAGGAAGCTTACAAGGTCCTTTGATAAAGTATTCCACCAGGATGGGGCCACCACAGAGAAGGCTTAGTATAAGAGAGGTGAGCCACTTGAGAGCCAGGTACCACCAAAAGATTGCATGAAGAGCACAGGCAATGTGGGGGATCATAGTGGGTGTGGCAGTCCTTCAGGTTTGATGGTCCCAGAACGCTTAGGGCTTCATAGTTAAGACCAGAAACCAATGGGCAACCAGTGCTGTTGTCTCAGTACTGTGTGTGTAGTACTGATACTATTTATTGTCCTCAGTGAACGCATCTATTTAGATGGAGCCACCCTCTCTCTGAATAGGCCCATGCTCCATTATATGTCTTGACCCACAACAATGTTGGGCAGAAGTACAGAACATGGTAAAGAACATAGAAAATTATAAATACAAGAATGGCTTTATATGTTATGAACAATCAGCAAACTGTGATTAGGAAGTTACCTCAGAAACACTTCTTAAGTGACACTGCTTTGATTTCAAATAAGATGGTTTTCCAATAATTGCTCATGGAGAATCATTGCTCCTCAACCAAAGCTATTGGTCCCCTTGAGGTCCATATGCCATGCAACAGATGGGCATGTATGAGTGTTCCCTACCCATCTGTTTCCCTTCTGTTTTGTTCTCATAGCTCACCAAGAATCATGATTGCTAGCATATTGTTTTAGAGCTGGCATGTTATTCTTTGTGATCTGTAAGAAACACTGGCAGTAAGAAGGGCAAATCAATAGTGACAAAATGTGAAAGGAGAAGGGCATGTAACTGAAAGCAAAACCTATAAAGCTCCTGAAAACTGAATGAAAATGTCCAGGAACTAATCAGAATCGGAACAAGCGGTTGCATCCTTGGAGATTTGCCCTTTTAACAAGCACACAGATCCCAACTGAACCTCTAGAAGTTTTACTCATAAGGAAAGCCTCAGGAAACTTCAGTAACATTTTAGTGATGCAGAAAAAGGAGGAATTGCACTTACAAAAACCCAATGCCAACTAAATGTGCCAATTAAATGCCAATTAAATGTATCTATAGTATTTATTTGTATTCCTTAGCAAACAGTAATCACATAGTCCAAGCAAAATCATCAAAGTCTTCCTCAGATTACAACAGTAAGTATTTCTAAACCAAGAAATAAACTAGAAGGTAGTCACGACCATTATTATTACTAATATGGCTAAATTTATTCATGATACTTTTCATGTAGTTGAATCTCAATTATAACTACTTTACATGAATGAAGACAATAGTTGCAGAGAGTGACCGGAATGCCAGCATTGACTTCATTGTTTACATACATTCTGTGACTGATTACAATTATATGCCAAGATCAGAATCTTAATCAGGGATGCATACCAAAGGAGATTCTTTTCATTGTTAAAAGATTGCATTGTTTGTGTTCATGATCCCCAGCACTCCTTTTTTTTCTACCAGGGGAAAACATGGTTGGATCCAACTCATATATTGAGCCTGCCTGCGGGGAGGCGGGGTATAAAATAAATAAATAAATAAATATTTAAAAATTGCTTTAAAGTGTATCAATATATGCAATGTCACTCAATTCCTCCTCCTTCCTGGAGCCATCTGAGCTACATGGCATGTAGTCCACATGATTCTTCCAACACAGGCTTTCCAGAACCAGTTGTAAGGTAGCTCTGAAACTGCATTAACACAATTAATACAGCTGTATCATTCCAATCACTTCTATTACAATGTGGTTTACTAGCAGGTAATACTACTTCTGTAGGTAGCAGTTGAAGTTAAACTACTTTTAATGAAGCTGGTGCCTATCAGTTAAAAATGCGTATGGTCCTTAGGTCATAAGTTTTATCCATCAGTTTGATATGCACTGCAATTAGTTCTTAATGAACCTAGTTTTTTTTTAGTTTTTTTTTGTTTTAATATATTTTATTGCTTTTAAACAAAGTAACACACCATAGTATTTACTACATTTCATTACAGAGATGCACTCTAGAATATATTAGGATGGGCACAAATAAAACTTATCACTAACATATAACAATAATATAGATATATAACACTCAAATAGTTGAATATTACCTGTATATGTTTTAAATTTTGTTTGACACTATACACAATTTACCTTCTAAATTAACCAAATTTATCGTCTAACCAACTATACATTTTTGCCCAGACTATCTTGTATGAGTCGTTATCCTTACCCTTTAACATTTTGGTTAGTTTATCCATTTCCATCACTTGAAAAAAATTTTGTAAAAATTCCTGAGTACCTGGGATATTTGTAGTTTTCCAATGTCTTGCATAAGGAATTCTAGCGGCTGTAATACCATGTAGAACTATTATCTTGTCTACTGTTTTGACATGTTCCGGAAGTATATTGAGAAGGAAGGTTTCTGGTTTCAGGACCATTTTTCCTTTTATAATTTCTTGCAATATTTGTAATATCATTGACCAGAATTTTTTGGCCTTTTCACAGTGCCACCACATATGTATAAACCTAGTTTTAAATGTCTGATACTTGAACCGTCTCTTTTAATTTAATTTTGTTTTATTTATGTGTACACCCTAATAAATGTCCATATTTTCATTATAATTCTTTTGTTAGCTTAAACTTTACTGTGACCTTATTGGAAGTACATACTTGCTTCAGCAAGTATCACTACAGACCTTCACACCAAGAGTCTTTGACACACTATGTGGGTGAAATGATAAATCTAGAGAAATGTAAACTATTCTTTGCAGAGCACAGTGTGTAGTCAGGCTTGAAAGAGGCTTGATCGATGACAATAGCTAATCCTGCAAAGCCTTATGGGAGAGGAACCAAACAGAGAGGCCTTGGCTAATCCAGGCTGTTATACAGAAATGCCCCAGGCTCACTTACTTTTCTGCCACATAAACTCTACAGCTTTATACCCTGCTGAGGTTTCTCCCTTCTCCAAACCCCACCCTCCACATCAACAAATCTCCAGGAATTTCCCAACCTGGAGTTGGCAAGCCTTAAGAGGGTAAAAAGTATCAGAGTGAAATAGCTGCCTACATGAGGATTTGATCTGTGTAAATGGGGAGCACACAACAGCAAATCAACTGTTGCTAAATGTTAAAGACTTCTGCTCCCTGTACTGAAATTTGAAATGTGAATATTAAACTTTTGTTTCTCCACTGAACAACTACTCAAAAAAGAAATGCAAGATGGATACTGGAGAAGGGATAACTGGGCCAAAAGTTTGGTGCGCAAGTGTTGGATATAAATAGACAAGACAGCTAAAAACAGAACATATTAATTGTCAACAGGGAACTCCATTGCTGTCAATAATGTAAAAATTTAGATCAGGGAGTCTTCATAACAACAAATTTCAGAGTTTGAGTTTCATGTATCACAACATTTCATCAGATTTTTTTTCTTTTTCTGGCTGCTATTGCAAAGAGATCTACTTTACATGTATATGAAATGTTCATCTTCAAAGACTACAGTGGCTATGGTTTGGAACTGGAAAACATTAAACTTTGTTTCTCTTTACTAGTCATGCCCCAAGAAAATATCATGACTTGCCCTATCAAGTTATTACCCTATGACAACTAGCATTTGTAGAAATGAAATGAAACTTATAAGAACTTAGACAAATTGCTGCGCAAACAAGCTTTGGCCACATCTGCAGTGTGCCAATGAAATCGTTCCTAAGCAAGTATGCCTCATCTGGCAAGAGTACAAGCGTGGGCTTTAGAAACAGCAGGACCTCAGATCAGCAATTATTGTGTATTTTTTCCCATTGGGAATGCAACTCTAAGAAGTCAAGTTCATTGCCACTGTGTGCCTACTACATTCCTCAGATGGCCATCACTCAGCTGTGCCCCAGAACCTGTGCTTTTCCATCATAGCTCCCACCCCGTGGAATAGGCAACCAAAGAAGGAAATGGGGAACCATCTTGAGCCATGTTTACTGCATGGCCATTTTATTTCTTAGGGATTTTACTGGGGGTGAAGGCTGCAGGTGTTCTGATAGAGGATAACTGGGGATTTGATTGTATTTTTTTGTGTTTTAAATTTAAATTTATAAGGCACCTTGACCTATGGGGAAAGGTGACATAAATATTTTAATAAATGGTGCCTTGAGCGATGGGAAAGGTGAGATATAAATATTTTAATAAAATGAATGAATGAATGAAATAATTAATTAATTGATGGAGTATGTTTTAAGATTAACACACATCCTTTCTAACAAAGTCTATAATCTACCACTAGGCTCTACTCTGACATCACAAGTTGCAGTAAAGCAGTGCTTATCCATGAACAGTACTCGCTATTGCACTCCTCCCCTCTCAGGTCTCCTTTCTCCCTTCATGCAAACTTCATAGTCTGATTGTTTCCAAAATGCCAGATGGCATGGATAAACCAACTTCACCATGATTATGTATTTGGATGTCACAGTGAATTTTAAAAAAGGAAGTTTTGCATAAAGCATCATGCACAAAGGGAGAAGGCAAGAAGCTGTGTTTGTGCACAACTGGAGCTTCATTGAAACTTGTGATGTCTTCAGTCACAGTCTACTGGTGACACTGATTTCAGAAGCACTTCTACTAATACTTGCAAGATTCTGTTCAGATGGGGAAGGAAGAGGACTCATTGTTCATGCCAGTGCTGATTTGATAATGCAAAAAATGAACTAAAGCACCAAATACACTTTTAACCCAAGATAATCTAAGGAAATTTTGCTCAATACATAAATAATTCCCAGATTTCACATTTCATTTACAATGGGTTCCAAACTCCATCTTCTTCTGTACATAGACATAGTCTGAGCAGCAACCCAGGTACTATGTTTAAAGTTCCATTTCTAGAGTTGTGCATCAGTATCCCCCAATTTCTCAGTCATCATGGGAACTTTTTCAAAATGTAACCAAAAGATAGCCACTGATCATATGAAGTTGTTCTGAAATATTTATTCATGCAAGTTAACAGTCATGGCATTAGTAAAGATATTCAAAGAACATCTGGCATCTCCCCTTTTAAATAACTGCAGCACTTTCTGAAGTGGTTTAAACTTTAATGTATTTATTTCCCAAACAATCTAAATTGCTTTCATTTTATAAACAGGGAACTGAGATAACTGGGAGAATAAAAGGTTGTTTTGGAGCCAATGATGTCTCTACAAAAATAATGTGTACTGAATTTAAACAGATCAAAGACATTTTTCAATGCAGACTGTACACAGAAACTGCATGCATGAAGTGACATACAAGTTCCAATAACAGCCATTACAGGAGATTCATGATTTAGCGTCCCAATGATTTTGTTTTTACTTAGTGTAGTCACAGATTATTCAAACTGCATTATGGGAAGATGTACTGTATAACCTCTCTCCCTTAAATACATGCAAATTTTTGTCTAAATCAGGGCCCTGAAGGGCAGAAGTAGATGAGAGTTCAGAATCTACTGCAAATGAATGCAGAAGACATAGAGATCACATCTCAATTTTACAACAAAATGCATAATTTGGGCAATTTAAGTAACTGTTGTGTCAACCACACATGCCACTTTTATTAAGGTACACTTAATATCTCCCAGGAGCAGTTTAACAAATAGGGCTGCCAATTCTGAATTGGCAAATTTCTGGAGATTTTTAAAGGTAATACATGGGAAGGCAGAGTTTGGGAAGGAAGTTCACCCTCTTATGTGAGATCACTAGGTAAAGATAAAGGTTTCCCTTGCTCGAAAGACAGTTGAATATGACTCTAGGGATGCGGTACTCATCTCCGTTTCCAAGCCAAAGAGCCAGTGCTGTCCAAAGACGTTTTCATGGTCACCTAGACGTCGAGGTGCACGAAACGCTGTTACCTTCCCACCGAAGGTACCTATTTATCTACTTGCAATTACTTGCTTTTGAATTGCTAGGTTGGCAGGAGCTGGGAGCAGAGATGGGAGCTCACTCCATCATGCAGCACTCGGGTCTCGAACTACTAACCTTCTGGTCTGCAGTTCAGCATCTTAACCACTTGAGCCACTGCGGCCCTTAAGTGAGAACATTACCTCCCAATAAAATTCAAATTTTAAATTTAAATTCCTTTCCTCATATAAAGTCCTCTCAAAATTGTCTTCAGGTTTTTCTCAGTGTTTTTTTTTGGGGGGGGGGGGCAATTTAATCTGAAGACCTGTATGAGAACACCAGCCAACAGCAATCCCATCCCTCTCTCAATCCCCAACTGGCATCTACTCTTTAGGATCTTCACAGGTGACTATAAATCACTTTCTCATAGGTATACCATAGCAGAAACTGAAGTCCTAGAGCAGGGGTCCTCAAACTTTTTAAACAGGGGGCCAGTTCACTGTCCCTCAGACCGTTGGAGGGCCAGACTATAGTTTAAAAAAAAAACTATGAACAAATTCCTATGCACACTGCACATATCTTATTTTGAAGTAAAAAAACAAAATGGGAACAAATACAATATTTAAAATGAAGAACAAGTAAAGTTAAATCAACAAACTTACCAGTATTTCAATGGGAACTATGGGCCTGCTTTTGGCTAATGAGATGGTCAATGTCTGGTTCCATATTTGTCACTGCTAGTCGTTACAAGTGATGCAAGTGTGCATCAGTTAGTCTAGATCTGGTTGGAGATTTCAGATGTTTCATTCTGGAAAACTTCCCCACCCGGCTCCTGGGCACGCGGGACTGGCGCAGGTCTCCTAGCCGACTCAGAGGCCTCTGAGCTGGCTAGGGGACTTGGGGCTGGCTGGAGTGCCTGCCCTTGCACACTTACCCTCTTCCTTCTGCCTCCTCCTGGCTGACTGGGGGGAGGGGGTGGGGCTTGATCATGTGTCCTCCCCCCAGGCTTGTCACTCCCGGAGCAGCACTCAGGTGAGCTCCCCCTCCAACGGACACCTGGTGGCACACCCGGCGGGCCAAAAAAATGCCCTCGGCGGGCCGCATGTGGCCCGCGGGCCGTAGTTTGAGGACCCCTGTCCTAGAGCATACAGTCTCTGTAGCCACTCTAGGATTTACATTTATCCTAGAATTTATGGTTCTTCCATTGTAACTGATCTTTTGTAGTCTGGAGATCAGCTGTAACTCTGGGAGAACTCCAGGCCCCACCTGGAAGGTGACAATCCTACTGCCAATATAACTTGATGAATGGGAAACAGAGATACACACACCTGTTTGTCAGAATTCCAATCCAATACCTTTTCCAGTGAAATTGTTTTTGTCCTACTAGCCAAACACAGACATGACTGAAAACATTTAATCCTCACATCAGTTTATATTAGTCCACAGGTATTTCCAATATAACAGAGGCTTTAAAGGCAATCATATGCATGTTTTCAGCCACACCAAAAAAGAGTCATTTCAGTGACTGCTTTGAAAGGAGATCAAAGCATTTAACTACTCAGGAAACATTGCTCGCCCTCTGAATTCTGATGACTCTACACAGCATGGTGACTGGGATCAACTGAATGGATGTCCTAGGAATCATTCACCTTTAGTAGTGTGGCATGAACAAATCAAATTGGCTATACAGCTTTGACACACCAGCCTCTTCACTCTTGTGATTCTTGTTTAGCTGGTAAGAACACATTACTCTGAAGATTATTTTCCTATAGATGCATATTAGCATAAAATTCTAGGGAACATCTGAAACATACGTTAGTTTAAAAATGATCTGATGTCTAAGTTTTCCATCTGGGATTTATACAGGCACAGTATATTCCCACAGAAACCTTGCAAGAATAGAAACAGAACGAGAACCATACAAAGCTTTCTAAAAATGACTAATTCAGGATTTTGTGTGTGTGTGCTGATTCTCATAAAAGTGGGTGTAAGGGGACATTGCAGGTAGTTAATGGGAGTCTCTCCATTTATTGTTATTATTATTTTGCCCCAAGCAAGATTTTTAAAGCTAGTAAAAACAGAGAAAGCACTACATCAAAGTGTCTTTTATACACATTTCAGGGTGAAGGAGGCCTGAAAAAAACTGATCAATTCCACAGGGACTGTGGGAACTGTGTGAGAAATGGGAGTTTATTTGCAGCTACTTCTGTTAGCACCAACAAGGGAAACTAGGGCTTTGAATCTGCCACACTTTAAATTGGAAATAAAGTACTTGATTAACCACTCAATTTAAATCAAGTGTTACTCCAGCTACACTGAATGGGATAATGCTGGTGTCCTTTCAGCTGATGGAGAGACAAAATGTAGGTCAACAATGTGAAAGGACATGCACCACAAGATATGCAAATTAAGCTACGTCTTGTAGCAGAATATTTCAGACACTGCATTCATCCTATGGTGCAGGTAGTCTTTTAAGTGTTAGTTGTACATATGATTCAACTGGGTCTATTTAACTGTTTCATACAAACATAGAAATCTAAGGTTTAAGTCCTGTTTCAGTTGTGGACTCACTAAATGATGCTGAGGACATTGTACCCCTTCAGTTTTAGTTGGCTATCTATGAGAATGGAATCAAGTGAGTTCTACTTTGTAGGAAGGCTATAAAAAAACCTTGAATGCTAATGGATTTTTTAGAGTTTGTGTATACCCAAAGTCGTCTCTACTGAATTTTTTTTTAAAAAATAAATAAACATGAATCTGGC
Source organism: Lepidodactylus listeri (assembly GCA_029233225.1). Classification (NCBI taxonomy): domain Eukaryota; kingdom Metazoa; phylum Chordata; class Lepidosauria; order Squamata; family Gekkonidae; genus Lepidodactylus; species Lepidodactylus listeri. The sequence continues at coordinate 42,362,471 of JARCFY010000002.1, read as the reverse complement.
AATTTGGACAAATGTTAGTAATTCTACACCTTTTAAAATGCTGTCAGCTTCTAGCATTTCTCAAACAGATTGTGATGTCTCCCAATGTATACATTTGATCAGCTTTCTTGAGGAAAGATATTCCTAGAGGATTGCCCCCTGAAAACTAACATCTACCTAACAAGGAAACATCACTGGATATTCTGAGTCTTTAAAATAACAAAGGATTGTTCATCCAACAGAGCTGCAGGTTAAAGGGCGGGGAAGATGACCTTTTACCCTCAAACTAACTCTAACTCACATATTCAAATAAAACACATCTATATCAATATCCTGGTAGATGCTTCAAAAACCTGTAAAGGAACAGTGATGCCAAAATTGTCCCTTATCTTTGACATATAAGAAAACTTGACAACTGTGAGACAAGAGGACCTCTTAGAGACTAGAAGTGGGCTTTCAAAAAAAAAGAAAGAAATTGCATAGTTTTCACAATGGACCAAAGTAAATGGGAACACCTCAGGTATTTCTACTAAAAGCAGTGCTATTTATTTGTTTAATAAATGGTCTACAGTCAGGTAAGTCAGCAAGATAACATTGTTTGCAGATGCCAGGAAGTCATGTAGGAGGATGGAAAATGTCATACTGACTGGAAAGTGCTTTCCTTTAAACCCAGTGTTTCCCAGCTGTTCTGTCCATTTTGCTTTCTGAAGCCTCAAACACATTCCAAAGTGACAGTAAAGCATTATTTCAGCAATCAGGGGATTATCTCTCCTTACAATACCTATCAGAAATAGCACTGGACTGCTGTGAGTCATCAACATAATATAGATAGCTAGAAGGTTAAGAAACAAAGCAATATAATGGCATTTGTTTTTCTGTCAAAGTGTGTAAGCTGAGTATATTTGGCAGTTGTATTCTGGCACATTACCAAAACTTGTATAAACCACCATACTTCAATTTGAATCAGCAAGCCTACAAAATCCTTCTGCATCCCTAAAACCCATCCATCATTTTATTTCTATAAATCTGCCCATATTCTACTCTGAACTAGATAAGAGAAATTCTATTGGGAAGCAAAGCTCTGAAGAGAGAGAAGTCTGGTCCCCTGACTTATCCTATTCAAATACACACACCCAACAGGTATGACACATGAGAAAGTAACAAGGCCAGCTGTGTATAAGGATACTGGTGCCTTTATAACAACAGCACCCATTGCACAAGTCTCTGCCTCCCTTCTATTTACATAATTACAGACACAGAATTATTGATGGAGCATGTTACACTTGCATTAGCTTGCTATCAAAAAATATCCTGATTATGATAAGTGATCATTGTATGATCCACAGCTTCCAGAGACACCTATTGCATAGCCTTCATCCATCATGGTGCAATCCTTCACACTGCTACTCCACATTTCCGTCTCAGCAGTATTAGATATTCATCATGGAGGAAGCATTCATTTAGATACCCAGCATACTCCACCATGGAGGCCTGGCACCAGGGAGCCAATTAAAATGAAACATGCATTAAAATCCCATGCACTATCACAGCTACCAAAAAGTGGCCCAGAGAAGTTCCTGAAGTGGTTCCAAAAGGGTGTTCCATCACAACTTGGCCATTTAGTGGATTTTCTCAGCAGGCCTAACTGGAACGGGATGCAGCAGAGTTATGCTGACCTTGTCAGTCACCATCTAAATAAAGAGAACCCAAAGAGGATCGAAGGTGTTGTTCTATCAGAGCAACAGTATTTATGTTAGCACAGTAGTACTACTGCTGATGAAAAAGGAAAAATAATTTTAATGAATTTCTCAGCACCACTGAAGAGGCCCACTTCTCTCACGCACGCTTCTGTCACACATGATGGTCTCATGACTCCCAGGAACTGAATTTGGGGAGATCAAACGATTGCAGCAGAAGTGGGGAAGCAGGAAAGTTTCACCCTGTGAGCATCACTCCATTTCTACTGCTTGGGAGCTCATTCATGACTGGCATTTTGTTAATTATTATTAACCATATCATATTACTAACAACTTGAGTAACAGAAGGAAACAATTCACAAATGACTGTCCATACAGTGTTAGTATTTTACAGTTTTGGTATTGAGAGGTAGGAAAAGAGTATGCACAGAAAAAAAAATCAGCCAGAGAGACCTTACAAGGATGGGACCAATATAAATTGTACTCACAGAGTTTATGAGAAAAAAAATAGCTAACTTCTTCTCTGTTCAGTGGCTGACAAACATGATGGAGACAAAGAATAAATTTGAAGGAGATTAACCTCAGTGAATTCAGGTTCTAGGATTCTATCAATCCACCCTCTGAGCCACCATGCTCTTGTCTGCAACTCCAAATCTTTCAAGGATGACATTTTATTTCATAATGATTCTGCAAACTTAGAGCTCCTTCTTTATACCATTCTTACTCCCCTGCAGTTCTTTTCACTGTAAAATGACTCAGCGCCACATGGAGCATTTGCATTTGTTGTTCACTGCTTCATGAATAGTGTCATTTTTCCGCCACATGCTGACTCCTTCCTAAGGCCTTTTTTTAGATTGCTCCCTAAAAACTAGATGGAAAGATGAAATGGCTTCCCTGTTGTATGGTGTGATTTGAAAATAGTCCACCCAGAACCATAAATATTGTTGGTTATTGTGGATGACATGAACACAAGAAGTTGTCTTATATCACTACTCTATCAAGCTTAGTAGCAGGCAGCATTTCTCCAGGGACTCAGGAAATGGGCTGTCTCATCATCTACTACTTGACTAGAGATGTTAAAGATCAAACTCGGGAGTTTCTTCATGCAAAGCAGATATGCTGCCACTGAGATTGGTGGGAAACTCTTTAAACAGCAGTGCCTTGAAGTTCAGGTGAGGCCTCTACTAGTAGCACAGTGCAAGTGAGGCTCCATATATGAGTTGGGGGGAGGGAGGCTCATCACCTCAGAACTTGACTACTGAGATTCAATACAGATTAGAATGTAGATTGAAAGCCCAGAGGCAGCAGGAATCGTGTGAAAGATTAACAACTGTTGACAGGGATAGTCAGCAGAGTCACTATGGACTTTGGTGCTTTAGCTCCTTGGGATTAAGCCTTAAAAATGTATTCTCTTCGGTGAAACACCACAGGGTGTCAAGTTGCTGCATTAGTAGCATGCCAACATAAGTAATATACTGGCATTGATTTAGGACTGGAGTCCCTATATCTTGACAGCAGCTGCTATTCACCTTCCTCTCTTCTTTTTCTTTACAGCATTAAAGCACTTTCCCCCCTACAGCTCTGATTTTCTTACCTACAGATGATTTAAGAAAGTTACATTTCCCATCTAAAACAACTGTGTATTTGCTCCATACTCCAAAATTCTGTTATTCAATGGCTGCATGAATTGAATTCTGCATAGTTTTGAAGGGGCTGTTGGCATGAAATATGAGAAAAATACAGCATTCTCAAAAAGTAGCTGATGCTGTTCCACCAAGAGAACAGAGGAGCTTCTGGGCCTTAAGCCCCTGTAAGATTTCGTAGTTTGTTATCATCATTATATATAATTCTGTTTGGAGTGGCCCTTTGCAGCTCTCCCATTGGCTGTGGAATGCACTCCCTCAGCCATTGGCCCATCAGCTGCCACTCAAGAGTACTTGCATGCCATTGGCCGGGTGCTGAGTTTGCTCCTCTTCCTCTTCCCCGCCCACTCCCCCCTTCAGCCACTGTGCCCTGTCAGAATTACTGGCAAATGGCTTTCTCTCTTGACGAAGACACTTCTCCTGCTTGATTCCTGTGTGGGACTAACTCTTCCCTCAGTGGCTGTTGGTAATTGTAACGAAATGGCAGTTACCTGGGTTTGTAAGATGGCTGCCGTCTGTGGGTGGTTGTTTAAAATGCTCCTCCATAAGGTTTAATTGAGCTGTGATTCCAGGGGTATCACTCACTGGGTTGAATGGGGCTTCCTTATCTGCTGGCCTACAGTTCCCAGCTGCCCCAAAGCCAAAAAGTGCAGGAAAAGAAAGACTATCCCAAGGAGCAGGGCAGCATCAATACAGACTCCAGCCCATCCAACTGAGTTGTAAATTGGAGCCTGTTTCACCACAGTAGGCAACCAAGCTTGGTTCAGACAAAGGAAGGAAACCCTTTGCAGGGCTTTATGAGGAACTCATTGCAGCCAGTCATGACTAGGGTTGTCAGCTCCAGGTAGGGAGATTCCTGGAGATTTTCTGGTAGAGTCTATGGAAGCCAGGGTTTGGGGAGGGGACAGGCTTCAGCTGAACAGAATGGCATAAAGCCCACCTTTCAAAGCAGTTATTTCCTCCAGGGGGGAGAGGTCTGTTGTCTGGAGTTCAGTTGTGATACCTGGTGATCTTCAGGCTCCACCTGGAGGTTGGTTACCCTAGGCGTAGCAGTCAGTGCTTCAGAGCAGGGTCTGCTAGATCTAGGTTCTTGCTGTAGAAGCTAGGTGGGTGATTTTGGAGCAGTCACAGACTTTCAGCCTAACCTACCTCACAGGGTTGTTGTGCAAGTCAAAAGGGGGAGAGAAGAATGATGTAAGCTGTGTTGGTCTCCATTGCAGAGAAAAATTACTTTTCTTCATGGGTACAGGCTGCAGGTGTGGGGGGGAGATGGAAAGCTGAAGAGTGAGGGGGAAATAAAGGTAGGTTGATGACTGGCTGGGAGGGAGATAGGGCTGCCAACTCCAGGTGGGAAATTCCTAGAGATTTGAGGGATAGAACCTGGAGAGGGTGAGGTTTGAGGAGGGGTGGGACCTCAGACAGGTACAATGCTATAGACTCCACCCTCCCAACCTGCCATTCCCTCCTGGGGAACCACTGTTGCCAATCTCCAGGTGAGGGGTGGAGATCACTCAGAATTACAACTGATCTCCAGGAGAGAGGGGGGAGAAGATGGAAAGCTGAAATCAAAGGAGCAGATAATGGCAGGTTGATGCTTGGCTGGGAAGGAGATAGGGTTGCCAACTCCGGATTGGGAAATTCCAGGGGATTTCAGGGGTGGAGCCTGGAGAGAGTGGGGTTTGAGGAGGTTGCCACAGCAAATTGAATTGGCATTCTCCCAGCACCTCTTTCTAGAGCCTGTTGTATTTATTTCCACAACAGGCCTTAGTCCTAGTAATGTATAAAGTTGTTCTGCTATCAGATTGTGATTAAGATTAAGATATATGTCCTTATAACCCAAGAACAAATCAATACATCTAATTGTCAGCACGGCCAGATCTGTGGATCCTTAAATCCAAAGAAATGAACAGATAGGATAGTTCTTTCTACAAACAAGGAAAGTCTGAAATCTTAAAAAGAAAAAAGAAAAGAAAACACTGATAAATTAAACCCACCCACCCCCAATAAGCAGCACCTGTAACTATAAGAAACAAATGCTCTCAATGGCCATTGTTAGGCAATCACAATAGTACTGCCCATCTTCAAGCCTTGGTTTCTGTCAGTGAACAGCAGGGGGAGCAGGGCCATTTCCAGGTCTGTTTTGTCCTTTGAGACAGGACTTATCAGAGGCAGGCCTGAAAGCAACCACATGACTTGCATGACTCACTCAGGCCCAGCTGTTTTCTTCAGATCAATAGCAGCCATCCCACAAAATCCAGCATGGAATAGGATTAGAGTTTCAGACTAGGATCTGGGAGACCCAGGTTCAAATCCCCAGTCTGCCATTGAAGCTCACCTTGGGCCAGTTACACATTCTAACCCTAAATTAACTTACAGGGTTGTGGTGATGATAAACAAGAGAATGATGACAGGAGAATGATGTAAACTGCTCTGGTTCCCCACTGTGAAGAATAATCCATACAGCTGAAGATGGGCAGATAAAAGGTAAGTTGGTTTGTGGGTGGGAAGGAGAGCAGGAAGTAGGCAAAAGTGAGGATACTAGGAGAAGGAAAAGATGAAATAATGCAGGGAGGGGGATAAAGGGGAAAGTGAGGTGCTGTTTGCAAGTCCTTTCTGGCTTCCTACTGTTCAGCTGGGCCACTGATATCCTGGGTAAAGGTTGCCCAGTGATGGGAAGGAGGGAAAGCTGAAGATAAGTGGGGGACAGATAAAGGTGGTTTGGCTGGTGGGTAATAAGAAGAGAAAGAAGCACAAAAAGGGGAGAAGCTATGCTTTCAGGGATGGGAAGAGGAAATAATGGGGAAGGGGAAAATGAGATACCCCTCACAAGTCCTCGAGGATGCCCCACTTGTATTTCTCTCATATACTGCTAAGTTTAGAATCAGATTTTAAAGAATCTTTCTATACCCTACCAGATGGGTTTTACTGGTAGATCTCCACAATGCCCACTACCCCCACAGCTATTTTTTTTAAAAAAATAATTTGTTATTACTGATGAAAAGAAATCCTTTAAAGCCTGTGCCCCGTCCTGATTGGATCAATTTTGGCCCTCCATTACAGTGTCCAATAAACTGTTCTATTTTGCCTGCCTTTCTTCTAATATTCCAAGGCAGCTGTAAGGGCTCAAGTGAGGTGCTGTACTGGGCCTCCAACAATGTTCTTCAGTAGGGCCCAACCTACCGCTGACAAAATTTGAGTTATGGATTTGGGTGATATTCAGCAAAACCATGTGAGTTCTCTGAATTATTTCTAGGACAAATTGTCGTGGGTGGGTTCATCAATTGCTAATCATCAGAAAAGGAGAATTTTTTTTAAAAAATGCATTTCAGATTGTAACACACTTTTGATTATGATTAAGGCACTCCTGAGTAACACCATTATTCAAGCTTCTATTTCTAAACTGAATAATTTAAATGAATCAATTTTTTGCCTTAAGCAAAATAGCAAAAAATAAAATAAAAATCAATAGGTTTTATAAAAAAAAAATCCCTGCACAGCAGATACAATAATAAATGGGAACAATCCATCCACAGTTAAATTCTATGGATTTCAATAGGTAAGATGCAGTGATGCTTAAATCTCTACTCTTGAATTCACTTTGATTTGATTGTGTCTACAGAGTAGTCATAAAGAAACTAAATCTTTCACATTTAAGTTCATATGCTTTTTTTTTCAGCAATATTAAGTTCGTACAACTCACACAATAATTATATCTTACTGAAGCCACAGAAACTGTACTGTTAATCGTGGATTGTTCTTTCATAACTAAAGGTATGACCTAAGTTACAAGATGGACAAAGAAACAATATTAGTTCACAGGTTTACCATGCAAAAAGCAATAATTTCAGCACTCTGGACAGCTCCTACAATTTCACTAATATTTCAGATTTGCTGAAAACCTATACTTCATTTTGTCATTGTAGTCAAACAGGAGTAGTTATATAGCTTTCATTCCCCAAATATCTGAAGCCATGTCCATGTACTGATTCCCCAGGGAGGACAAGATGCGTGGGAGTCCCCAGTCATTAGCTCTTTGACTTGTATGTCCTTCTGTTACTTTCAAGACAGTAAATCAAGCATACATTTCAACACAATGACCCAAATTTCAGGCAGTGGTATACAGGATTTTCACTTAAACACACAACCAAGCAAATTAACATTTTGTACTCACTGACTACTCACTGATTAACATTTTGTACCTTATACCTCAGCATCTCAGAGGCAGCCAACTATGGCTATTACAATTTGTGAATATTGCCAAATGTTATAAGAGCATTATCTTAAAACTTCACCTTTCTTCCCCCCCCCCCCCCCCATGCCTGGTACAAATAATGCCACTCTTAAAAAATGCATGCCAAATCAGAAAGGTCAGCTTTACAGCCATACACAGATACAGAACCCAAGTGCTAGCCATTAGGAAATGGAAGCTGATAACTTTAAGTTTAAAGTAGTCAGCCATTTTAAAGATAATGCTGGCAAAAGCATTAGGATAAATAGAACCATTTGTCAACATGTTGTAGAATCTGAACACTGGGAAATTCTATTCTCGCACTTCAAATCTGCCTCCCCAAAGAGCTACAATACATTACTGCTAAGTGGCAATGTGCTTTGCCTGGTTGTTGCTTCAAAAGCACTCTTTAATCCATACACTGAGACCCCTAATCTCCACGTCTCTAGCTGCCGCTCTGCACAAAATAGGTCATGTATCTTAAAAAGCTACCTCAGATACCCTGGATCCCACATAGCATCTGAATCTCCCATCCAGAATGACATTTCCCATCATCGGTGGGAGTGACATGGAGCCTGACCATCAACTCTTCCCTTGCATTACCTACTACACTTTTTATTCAGCACATGCTATTCACCACCTCCACTCCAGGATGGTGAGTTGCCATGCGGTCAAAACACTCATCACAAATCTCTCCCCATATTTCTTATTACTAAACTGCCCATTACTAAGAGCCCCCTCCCTCAAATCCTCTAGGGATATCTTCAGTATGAGAAGATATTCTTTCTTGGAAAGATTCAGTACATCTTAGTCAGGTTTAAGAGACTATAGTTATAAAACGGAATCAAAGCAATAAACATAAGACCACTGGAAAAACTCTTGAGAGATGGATGAACAGTGAAAAGATAACATAATTGTTTCCAGCAATTCAGCTTGCTTGCACCAGCATTTTTAACTACTGAATGAGCTACAAAACTTGAGGCATGATATATTAGCAGGTCTACAGAGAGCAACAATTCAGAATAAGGACACCTCCATTGGGAAGCAGATATGAACCATGGGAGTACAGGGAAAAGCTCTCTCTCTCTGCCAAAATGCTTTTTGTCAATAATTTGGGGTTTTTAAAAAAAAAAAAAATAGAAGATGATACTCAAGAGTAAATTCTTTAGCAGGTACAGCTGCCTGCATGGTAGCCAAGAGAGTACAAAGGAAAGACAAGTTGGAGCCATAGTTTCCTGGAGCATCGATATCTGCAACCACACCATACAACTCAAGAAACAAGCTAAAATAGCAGAGGGAATTGTTACATTACTCCGTTTCCTAATTTACCATCTAATTATCAGTTCCACCAAGTGCTAACATTCTGAGCTGTGTTGTGGAATAATTGCCCTTACTTGCTTTAACAGAAAATGAGTCCACCCTAAACTTCAAAGGCCAATGTTTTCATTTGTTCATTTGTTTTCAAAGCAGCAGATCCCCATATATATATATATTTGGAGGGGCAGAATGAATCTGAACATACCTCTGGCTTTGTCCCATCAAACTCCATAAGGTAAGAAGAAGAGGGCAGAATTTCAGGCATGGCCTTGGAAAGATGGCTCTCAGTCCCTTGGCCTTTAATTCAAAGAATATATGACAAATGCAGCAGGAAGATGGGAAGGCTTTCTCAACAGCTGTGTGATACAGTCATGGGTGGTGGTGGTTATAGACATGCTGTGCCTGAGCTTCTAGGTTAGCTGTCTCTGTGTGCTCTAACTGCATGTCAATAAACTTTTCTTCACCTCAGAAAAGAAATGAAACCATAGCAGCTACTCTCTTCCCCATGGCTGGGATGTGCTAAATGGCTCCATTAAAAATAAATTAAAAATGCTTCATAACCAAGCCTGAAATGTTTTGGCTTTGGTGTTATATAAATTGCATTTAGAGTTTCATTCAGCTATACTGCATCAGCAGAGAGCCAAACAAACTCCTATATTTCATGCAGTTTATCCAAGAAGGGATAGTAACCCTAAGATGTCTATATTAACAGAAATCCTCATAAGAAAGGGGCATTCTTCTATAAGAAGCCTAGCTCCTTAAAGTATCATTCATCTTAAACCATTATTGGTATAAGAATAATTGGTGTGTTGGAACAAAGTTTACACTCACCCCCTCCAATCCTTCCTAGAAAAGCTACCAAGCTGACCAGAAACCTCATGAAAATAACTCCCTCATTATATCTTCAAGAACCTGTTTCCCTCTAGTACTGTGACAAAGGACAAAGGCCAGGAAATAAAAGGGAAAGGATGTGTGGAATAGAATCTAAAGACTCTGTGAAAACCTTTATTCAATACACTACATGTTTTCATTTCTTTAAGACTGTGCAAAACTGAGCGCTGCTAAAGAACTTTAAAGGAGAAAAGATATGTCCTTTAAAATCTCAAATGATTTCCTTTAAAACACTAACAACAAAGCAGGAATCCTGATTTCAAACAGCACAGCTAAGTGGAAGCTTAACAGTTAAATACACTTTCTCTTCCCTACACAGCCCTGAGGCAACTTGAGGCTGCAAGAACCTGCAGCTTGCATATAATAGACTGGATCCTATAATTCCCCCCTCAGGGAGGGGGAAAGGGGTGGATTTGCTCCATTCTTTCTTTTTCTGTGAACTGAGTGCCACTCGCACAAGAGGTGAAAAGGAAATTCTTCTTCTCCACTACAGCCATTCAACCAGTGTAGCTATTAGTACATTGTTTGTTTATTTTATTAAATTTATATCCCGTCCTCCCCGCAAGCGGGTTCAGGGCAGGTTACAGATCAGATAAGACGTGACAGTAAAACAACAGAATATCACAAATATTATAAAGTTAAAAATCTAAAAGTTAAGAGGATGATAAGACCAATATAAGACATTGCCTAGCAATGCTATCACATAATTTTTCTGAGTGGTGCCAGTGATGTTGGCCACTGGACACACAGACAGGGCTACTGGTAAGGGAGGCCAAGAGATGGAAGAATTTGGACACCTGCTACCTCAACTAAAAGCCCAGCAGAACAACTCCATCTTACGGGCCCTGCAGTATTGCAGTAGATCCTGCAGGGCCCTGATCTCAATTGGTAGCTTGTTCTACCAGCCTGGAGCCAGGGCTAAAAAGTTGAGGCTAGTTGGACTTCCTTCTGGACAGGGACAACCAGAAGGTATTGGGCCATTGAGTGCAAGGCTCTACAGGGCACATATAGGGAAAGATGGTCCCTCAGGCCCCTGGCCATAAAGGGCTTTCAAAGGATGAGGATAGACTGGCAATCTGGACTGGGAGGAATCCGGAGGCAAAAGCTGCGGGGGGAAAATTCCCCGGGGCTGGCCATTCATACTGGCCAGTGTATTGCGCAAGGATGCTGTTACAGAGCATTCAGACTGCTGTGGAGCGGCCCCGGGTGGGCCGGCCTCCGCAGCTTGAGGCAGGGCTGTTTTCAGCAATGTGTGTATGTGCACATGTGCACATGAGCACTCATGCGCAAATTGCCGAAACGGCACGTTCACACAGCCGCGTCCGCTTGAATCCCGCCTTCTTCTGGTTCACACTGCCTGAAAGCGGGAGGCATGTGGAAGACGGCCCCTGGACACCAGTTTCTCCCGGTGTCCTCCTAAAGCAAAAGGAAACCGGCTGCAAAACGTGTAAGTGCGGAAGGGAGCCGAGGGACAGTGGATGTCTGAACGGGCTCCCTTCCCCCGCTTCCCAAACGGAGTTCTCCCGCTCTCTTGTTCAGTCAAAGTCAGCACTAACACCTTGAACTGGATCTGGTACTCTACAAGCAGCCGGTGCAGTTGGCGGAGCACTGGCTGAATGCGAGCCTGCACAGGTGTTGCTGTCAGCACCCATGCAGCCACATTCTGCACCAGCTGTAGTTTCCAGGTCAAGTTCAAGGGCAGTCCCACGTAGAGTTACAATAATTCAGTCTGGAAGTGAACATCGCATGGATCACTGTAGCTAGGTCCTGGAAAGTGAGATAGGGAACTACATGCTTGACCAGCCAAAGATGATAAAAGGCTGACCAAGCAACCATGGCAACCTGGATCTCCATAGAAAGTGAAGAGTCCAGGATAACCCCTAGACTCTTCACCCTCAGTGCCAGCACCAAAGGTGTCCCATCAAGGGTTGGGAGCTGGATTCCCAGTCCCAGATCCCTACAGCCCAGGTAGAGGACCTCCGTCTTCGTTAGATTGCATTTCAGTCAACTCTGTTTGAGCCATCCTGCCATGGCTTGTAATGCCCCAGCAAACACCTCTGGGATGGAGTCTGGCCAGCCAGCCTTCAGTAGATAGAGCTGGGTATCATCAGCATACATGCAAATCCTTTAAGCCCAGGTATAAGCTTTCCTGGGACTGGAAATGGTTTTTTTGGGGGGTACTCTTTGACCATCACTGCTTTCCACTGGTGGTTCACGGGATCTAAGCCAATGAATAGAACCGGATCAAATCTTTGTTTTTCTCTTCTAGAGCTACCAGTCATCATAAATGAACCTTTTGTAATATTTGATTAGACAGCAAGTATAGTTCAAAATCTGTAAAACCAAAAGGTTCAGAGTGAAGCATTAAACCAGCGGTTCTAAGCCTTTTTGAGCCTATGGGCACCTTTGCAATTCTGACACAGGGTGACGAGTACAACCCCAAAAACGGCTGCTGCAGGAGACAGAGCTAGCCACAAAAGGTGAGGGAGTAAGGTTATGCGTAACTCTAAAAGCAGCTCTTCAGCAATTCTGACAGAAGTTCTGCTAAACAATGCTTTTACACAAATTGTTTGAAAATATTTTCCTCCTTACCTACAGCTTAACTTCAGTCACAAATCGAACATTCGTGTATTGTGGTGGCAACAGCAATGTTCCTGCCATAGAAATTTTTGTTTTTTAATCTGTAGAGCCAATCAGATCCCCGATGGCCAATCAGAAGCTTTGCTGGACAGAAGCCCCGCCTGGCCCCACCCACTTTTTGAAAACATTTGGTGGGCACCAGGAAAGGTGTCACAGGGCACCATGTTCGGTACCCTGTGTTACATACTGCACTTTTCTGTGTGTGAAATTTCATCACCTGAAGATGTCCTACATGTGACTGACTCTTAACCTTCATGTTTCAGCATGAAAACATTTCACAGCATGATAATTTAAAAAGGGAATATTAAGGAGAGCTCCCGCAGAACAATCAATGGTTTTAGAACTATACTATATGAAAACATTTATATGCAGGTCTGCTTTGTGCACTCACAAAATAAAAGTGATTTAAAGATTCAGTGGAATGTGTAGATGGTGCTGACCCCCCCCCCACATGGTTTTACTTCCCCATACCATTCACAACCATAGGTCTCCAGGACCAAGGCTCACTGGTACAATACAAACGCCAGAACATGTGTAGAAGTTATCACTTTAACTGGCATTTGGTAAATGTAACAGGCATTCAAAAAGTAAATGCAACAGGCATTCAAAAAAGAGCCAGTTTGGTGTAGTGATTAAGTGCACTAACTCTAATCTGGGAGAACCGGGTTTGATTCCCTAGTCCTCCACTTGCAGCTGCTGGATGACCTTGGGTAAGCCTAAGAGGTCTAAGAGATCTAAGAGGATTGCTGAATTTCAGGGAGAAACAGGATAAAGTGGACTTCAGCTAATTTCTCTTAACAACAGTACATTCAGATTTACAATGATCAAACTGCTCATTTACATGGAAGTAAAATCTCTCACTCTGATCACCTAATTTGCTTAAAGTTCAAGTAGTATGCCATGTCAATCAACTTTGGTTCTGTGAATTTAGACTGACAGCTCTCCCTGTATCTTCTTCGATATGCTTTCCTGCAGAAACTGCTTGATCTGCAACAGGGTCTCGGGCAGTTCGAGCATACGTAAATAAACTACATTTGTAGCACTTGTTGCAGGATGAAAATTACATCATTGCCTATAAAACACACACACACACACACAACCCACAGAGTCCTACGAGGAAGTCTGGGAATATTTGTATGTGAACAGATGAAGATCTGGATAGTTCACCGGCATCTTCCAAAATTAACACTACCAGACAGTCATAAGAGATTTATTTATTAAATCCATTTTATTCTCACAACATCCCCATGAGGTAGATTAGGATGAGAGTATGTGAGTGGCCCAAAGTCACCCAGGCAAGTTTCCATGACAAAGTGGTGATTTGAACCTAGGTCTCCCAAATCCTATTCAACTGGAGGACATCTCACATCTACCAGTCATTAACTGTGAAACGGTAATGTTTTGTGTACTAAAAGGGTATGACAAACTAGAGACATGGAAGGATGATGGGGAAACTACAAGAAAGCACATTTGCAATCAACTTTTAGCACAATCAAGAACATATATGAAACATTTGAATACAAGCCACTCATCTGTTGAATATTTTGTGCTGATTGTGATTTGCAGGTGGAATGGAAAACAAACTGGTAGATGATTGAGTATCCCTGGTTAGAGTCTCAGATGGCAGATGCTGGGAAAGCCCTTTCCATGACTGAGATCCCACAGCTTTCTTGCCTATCAGAGTAGACACAGAATGTAGCTTCCTATGTATGTAATCATATATACAGGTTGCTTACCTGTAATTGTAGATCTTCGAGTGGTCATCTGTGCATTCACACCTCTGGGATTAAGTGCGCCTGCGCCGATCCCGATCGGTAATCTTCAAAGCCTAACGGATTTTCGCGCCAGCTCCCCGGTCACGTGCACGTCCCACTGCGCATGACCCGGGGAAGGGCACGAGGATCCCGCCAGTTCCTTCTGACCACTGCTAACAGCCCCCAAGAAAAAAGTGAGGGAGACCGAAAGCAGAGGGGAAGGAGGGCGGGTGGTGTGAATGCACAGATGACCACTCGAAGATCTACAATTACAGGTAAGCAACCTGTATATCTTCTTCGTGGTCTCTGTGCATCACACCTCTGGGAGAATAGCGAGCAATAAACACCACATACCTGGAGGTGGGTGCTGGAGGTCTCACATCTGAGCTGCTTGCAGAACTGCATGGCCCACCACAGTACGCTGATGGACGCGGACATCTAGGGCGTAGTGCTTCACAAACGTGTGAGGGGACGCCCACGTTGCAGCATTGCAGATGTCTCCCAGGGGAATGCCCTTGAGAAATGCTGTGGAAGTAGCCACGGCTCGAGTGGAGTGTGCCCGGAGAGACGCCGGTAATGGCCTTTTGGCCAGAAGGTAGGTGAGTTTTATCGTCTCAACTATCCACTTCGAACGTCTTTGAGACGACAGTTTCTGTCCCTGCCTGGGCAAGGCATAAGAAATGAAGAGAGCTGGAGACTTGCGAAAGGATTTTGTCCGCTGCAAGTAGAAGGACAGGGCTCTCTTGACATCTAAAGTGTGTAGGCTACATTGCGTTGGGTCCTGGGGACCAGGAAAAAACACCGGCAACGTGATATCCGCCCCTAAATGAAAGTCCGAGACTATCTTAGGCAGGAAAGCGACATCGGGAGCCAAAGTAACGGCATTATGATGAAACGTGAGGTACGGTGGGTCGCAACGGAGCACCGAGAGCTCACTCACGCATCGAGTAGACGTGATGGCCACCAAAAATGCAACCTTCCACGACAAAAGTTGAAGGCTGCATGAGACCATGGGTTCAAAAGGTTTTCCCATCAGCTTAGTGAGAACCAAGGGTAAGTCCCATGCCGGGACTGGTGTCCGCACTGGGGGATAGAGGCGATTCATTCCCTTGAGGCATTGCTTCGTTGTCGGATGGGAAAAAACTGAGTAGCCATCAATCTGAAGATGATTGACTGAGATGGCTGACAAATAAACTCGGATAGCCGAGTGACACAGTCCCCTGTCCTTACATGACAGGAGGAAACCAAAAACATCTTTGAGCCTGGCGGGGACGGAGGGCCGTCCAACAGACGCCAGAAAGGCTAAAAACTTAGTCCATTTTGACTCATATGAGCGCCTTGTGGAGAGTTTGCGTGAGTTCAGTAGAACTTGAGCAATGCGTGACTCCAACCCTAAGTTAGGATCAGCCAAGCTGTCAGTTTCAGTCTGGGCACATCGTGGTGCAGCACCCGGCCCCCATGCATCCCGAGGAGGTCTGGGTCCGTCGGGAGGTGGAGATACGTCCCTCGTGAGAGACTGAGGAGTGTGGGGAACCAGGGTTGTCTCGGCCACCATGGGGTGACGAGAATTGCCCACGGTCGCTCTGCCATCAGCTTGTGGACTACTCTCGGTATGAGAGGAATCGGGGGGAATAGGTACAGTCGTCTCCCCGTCCACTGGAGAAGGAGACCGTCTCCGAGAGAGGTCGGGTCCGTTCCTGCTCTGGAACAAAATAGGTGACACTTCTTGTTCTCCCGAGAGGTGAATACATCCACGGATGGATGCCCCCAACGGTCGAAGATCAGAGTTAGGTAGAGGGGGTTCAGTTCCCACTCATGCAGGGACGCTCCTCCTCTGCTCAGGAAGTTTGCTTGGACGTTGAGTAGTCCTGGGAGATGAGTTGCTACCAGGTGTATCTCTAGTGCCTGGCATTCGTCCCAGAGCTCTATCGCTAATCGGCAAAGTCCACGGGAGACCGTCCCACCCTGACGGTTGATGTAAAACATGGTGGTGGTGTTGTCTGTAAGGACAGCCACCGTCTTCCCCGACAGGGATTGGCAGAAAGATCTCACTGCGTAGAGAACTGCCAACAGCTCCAGGAAGTTGATATGGTTGTGAGCCACAGAGGGGTGCCACCTGTTGCCCACACCTACACCATCCAAATGAGCTCCCCAGCCCCATAGGGAGGCATCCGTAGTGATGGTCGCTGAGGGGGGTGGAAGCCGGAAGGGTGCACCCGAATGTAAATTCTGGGGCACAAGCCACCAATTCAGGGTCTCTAGGACCTGGGTCGATATCCAAAAGCGTTTGGAGAGGGAATGGATGCTGGGGCGGAAACGCCTCAAAAACCAAAGCTGCAGTGGTCTCATCCGCAATTTGGCGAAGGGGATTACTGCTGTCGTTGCGGCCATCAGGCCTAGCAAGCGAAGGATTTGTTTGGCTGTAGCCTCCCTGTTCCCCCGGATAGACAGGATAAGGGAAACTATATCCGCTGCTCTGTTGGGGGCTAGGAACGCTCTGCATTGCAGGGAGTCCAGGATAGCTCCAATGAACTGTACCCGTCTGGAAGGGGTAAGCATGGACTTCTTGAGGTTTATCGTCAGCCCTAGTAATTCTAGGGTTCGAAGGGTAATAGAGATGTGGCTCTGTAGTTCCGTCATAGAGGGGGCGATCAGAAGCCAGTCGTCTAGGTAAGGATAAAGGTGGACACCTTGAAGCCGCAGATGTGCCGCTACTACTGCCATAAGCTTCGTGAAGACGCGAGGAGCTGTAGAGAGGCCAAAGGGTAAGGCCTTGTACTGGAAGTGACGTGGACCGATCGCGAAACGTAAATACGGTCTGTGCGACGGGTGGATCGTCACATGGAAGTATGTGTCCTTTAAGTCCAGCGTCACCATCCACGCGTTGGCTTCTAGTAGCGTTAGGATGGTCTGGAGGGTGGTCATGCGGAACTTCTTGTAGGTGATGAACGCATTGAGGTTCCGAAGATCCAATATGGGACGAAGTCCGCCATCCTTTTTTGGGACCGTGAAGTAGCGGGAGTAGAACCCCCGCTGCAGGTGGTTTGTTGGTACTTGTTCTATGGTGACCTTTGAGAGGAGGGCTTCGACTTCTGACGATAAGGTGTGGGAGGGGGGTGTGGTTACGAAGTACGATTCTTGCGGTATCTGGAAGAATTCTATTCTGTAGCCCTCTGCTACGACCGACAGTGCCCATTTGTCTGACGTGATACGTTGCCATGCTGGTAGGAAGGGTGATAGACGGGTGGGAAGACCGGAGTGAATGGGGGAGTCAAAGACTCTGCTTGTTCGGTTTGGGCGGCCTAGCCTTGGAAGCGGAAGCGGATGGAAATCGTGGCTTGTGGCCATAGGGTTTCTGTTGATAAGCAGTAGACGGCGGTCTCTGCCATTGGGGTTCAGTGGGAGATCTTCGCGGTTGCTGTTTGGGCCAAGATCTCTGCCATGTCTTCTGCTTCTGCTGTCTCGATTGTGAGACACCCAAGTTACGAGACGTCTTGATGCTCTTATCTAAATCATGAAGGACTGTGTCCGTGGTGGAGCTGAATAGTCCTTCACCTTCGAAAGGGAGATCTTCCACCAAGGATTTAGTGTCATGTGGAAGCGAAGTCGACCTCAGCCAGGCGTGGCGGCGAAGGGCAACTGCTGAAGTGAGCGTCTTGGACGTGACGTCTGCAGCATGCTTCGATGCGTTAAGCTGGTGTTTTGCTAGCACCATGCCTTCCTTCTGGATCTTCCTAGCAAGGCGTTGCTTATCCTCAGGAAGATGGGCCAGAAGTGGTGTCATCTGTTCCCATAGGGAGTATTGATATCTACTCATGCAGGCTGTATAATTTGCTGTTTTTATTCCCAGTGTGCCCGCTGAATAAAACCGTCTCCCAAAAGAATCTAATTTCCGTCCCTCTTTATCCAAGGGGGAGGAATGTCTGCTACGGCCCCTGGCCGAGGGGGTCACTACAACCGAATTGGGCTTGGGGTGGATGAATAGGAATTCTGCCCCTGGCTCTTGGAGCCTGTACATGTGGTCTAATCTCTTGTTGGAGATTGGGGTTGAGGAGGGGTGGCCCCACGATTCTTTGGCAGTGCTCAAGAGCACTGAAATTAGTGGCAACGCTACCGCCGTGGATGTATCCATCTGTACGATGTCGAAGATGGCATCGGTAGCGGTGGGGGTTGGCTGAACCGTGGCAAGTGCCAGGGAATGGGCCATTCATTTGATAAGCTCTCCATAGGATTTCACGTCCTCGGAGGGAGGGATTGGCAAATTTTCAGCCACAGCAGGGGATGGTGACGGTTGGACGGGAGATTCATCATCGGAAGAATCGGGAGATTCAGGTATCGACTGGTCGGAACGTTCGGAGGGAGACATAGGGGTCGACGGATCTGGTTGGTAAGGAGAGAGGTCGACGTCGGGCAAAGTTGGTACCGGCATCGGTGGTTTCGGTGTCGGTGTCGGTCTCGGAGCCGGGGGATCTCGGCAATGGGAGACTCGTGACGACGTGGATTGGCGATCCCACTCCGCCGGGTACCACTGCGGCGGTGGAGGGTAGGAGGAACCATACAGGTATCGCCATTGACGAACGTCCCACGGCACCGAAGATGGAGGGAGGCGCCAGTCTCGCTCACCTTTCGGTGTCGGCAGCGGGTTGGGTCCGGTCTCAGGACTGCTGTGAGGGATCTGCGTCAGCTCGATGTCGGGTTCCGAATCTGTGAGCTGGATGGGTCGCGGCATCGGGGAGGCGGGGCTGCCCCGGGATCACTCACGCCCTGGAGGGTCAAGCTGTGGGGACCTGTGCTGGGTCAGGTCGGACGCGGGACGCGTCGACGAAGCACCCGAGGTTTTGTGCTTCAGCTTGCCCTTACCCTCTTTGCCCTCCTTACGCTTCTTAGCGGGAGTTCGTGGCAGTGAGAGGGGTCTTTTCGGTGCCGACTTCTCGGTACCGGAGGGGCTTCGCACCAGTGACGACGTCGGGCCCGTCGGTGCCGATGGGGATGTTACTGAGGCGTCGGCTGCGGACATCTTCGGTGACAACGCTGCTTCCAGTAGAGCCACTCTGAGTCGGGCCGCCCGGTTCTTACAAGTTTGTTTGGAGAACGCGGCGCAACTCGAGCAGGAATCGACACGATGCGACTCACCTAGGCACAACAAGCAAAGGGAATGCTTGTCTGGGGGAGCGATTTTACTCCCGCAATTAAGGCAGCGTTTAAAGAAACCCCACCGCTGGGCCATAGGCCGGGCGGGGAGTAAGCGGAGGAGAATCCGAAAGCGAGTCCAGAAAACAGTCCGTAAGGCCTTTCCAAGTTGGAAAAACGAAAGTAGCTACCGACCGGAGCGGAGAGGGGATCCTCACGACGCGGTGGTCAGAAGAGAACTGGCGGGATCCTCGTGCCCCTCCCCGAGTCATGCGCAGTGGGACGTGCACATGACCGGGGAGTTGGCGCGAAAATCCGTTAGGCTTTGAAGATTACCGATCGGGATCGGCGCAGGCGCACTTAATCCCAGAGGTGTGATGCACAGAGACCACAAAGAAGATATGGCTGCATCCCCACAATGAACCACTGTTTTTCATGCATTTTACACTACCACACCACCAGAGGGCTTTTTGAGGGCTATTTTTTTAAGCTAGCAATTGAGACTGAATTAGTGCAATCTAATGATTGTTCGAAAGCAAGAAATTGCAAGTAGATAAATAGGTACCACTTTGGTAGGATGTTAACAGTGTTCTGTGTGCCTCAGCATGTAGTCATGCCAGCCACATGACCACCGAAAAAGTCTTTGGACAGTGCTGGTTCTTCAGCTTGGAAACAGAGATGAGCACCGCCCCTAGAGTCAGATTTGACTGGCTTTTGAGCAAGGGAAACCTTTACCTAATGATTTACTGCCACCACCTCTGAAGTTCTAGCTTTAGGTTTTTTACAAGTAAGCTTCCAGCCCTTTCACTGATGAGTTATAAAGAGGAAGGTGCAGGCACCACATGTCCTCTCATATGTCTACAATGAGAAGAACTAGAGATTTACTTTTTTAAAATAAAAGCTGGGACTTCAGAGATTGTGGCAACAAATCATTAGAACATTAGATCACAGCAGCAGTTACTGTTTTAAAAACTCAAAAAGCACTTGGTGTCACAGAGAGGGAAATGATGGCCATAGTTGCATGAAAAGCCAATTAAATTGTAGTCCAATGTTAGGAAAACAGTGAAACAAACTGTCAAAAAGCCATGAATGGTGAATGAGAAGACAAGAAGTTCATCAAAAAAAATGGCTCTTTGTTCATCACTGGCAAACAGGACAGGAGCCAAACTGGCAGGTGCTTAAACAACCCCACCAACAATTAGAACATCTCCTAAGAAAGCTCATTTAAATAAATTACTGTGCAACTTTTGGATAATAAGCATGGTTTCTACACATATTTATGGTTTAGGATGTAAGAGAGATTTGGGCAATGGGAGTTTTTATATTACACTGTTTTTCTTTCAGAGAGGAGAAGAAAAGCAGCAGTCTTGAGTACTGGTTGCCCTCTTGGATTGTGAAAGATAATGGCTTCACTCATCTGCATGTCCTCTTCTTGTTCCTCTGCAATCACCATCAGGCTGGCTATGCACAGGGCAGGAACTGTCCAATCTGTGACACCGAACACACATATACACCACACAGAACCATTTAAGCATATATTCACACAGTATTTCTAAAGCCTGAATATGATTGTTAGTTCTCATAAACCTGACTGCAGATCTGAGGAGATGGAGTTGCTAGAACCTGCAGCTGCAAGGCCCATTTCCCAGACTAACAAAAAGTGGCAATTATGGCTGTGCTCCCCTAAGAACTGTGTTGCCCTGCAAGGCACTTATGTACTCTTATAGACATAAAGTCTATAAGTGTTAACAATAGATTGTGTTGCTGAATGTGTAAAAGGGACTGAGATGTAATATGATCAGATCGTGATGTATACACGCGCCAGCCAACACCTGAGACGATGTGCCAGTGGTTCCCGAGGTCACCAGCTCCCAGAGACTTCCCTTAACACAGATACACACACAGAAACAGCCACTCGCCATTGTGGTTTGAACATGTGCTTTCAGACACCATTAACGATGTTCTTCTTCCTCACGCAGGCAAACCCCCCCCCCAAACATTCCTTGCTCTGGAGAAATAAAAGGCTCATTCCCGCCTTCACATAGACAATGGATTTGGCTAGCCAGAAACCAGTTCTGCAGCTCAGAGACATTAAGTCCATCAGCATATCAAAGGGTCTAGCCAATGAGTCATATTGACCCTCCAGGTATCTCTCACAATCCAGGTAGAGTGTAACATTGTCCAATCCCTTAAACCAGGGGTGGGCAATTGTTTTGGCTCAGGGGCCACTTCGTGGGAGCGGAGGTTAGCGGAGGGCCGCACCTTTTAAAATGATTGCATTCATTAGTTAACTTTGCATTTCAGAAAAGGTATAAATTGTATCATAAAAATCAATAAATATAAATTAAATAAAATAATGGTAGTTTTATTCAATTTATTTATTGTGCTTAATTCATATCATCTATAGCTACAAGCACATTTAATTTTAGAATCAGTTTAATGAGACAAATGTACCCAGAGGCCTGACTGAAACCACGTGGCTGACTGACTTGGCGGGCCGCAAAAAACTCTGTGGCGGGCCGTATGTCGCCCACGGGCCGCAATTTGCCCACCCCTGCCTTAAGCCCCTCTCCTCTAGTGGTCAGGACTTTGGGGGCAATGGTCTTAAGGGAGGTGTCCAGTCAAGCCCTCCCCCAGAGCCCCCTAAAAAAAGAGGACACCCAGCAACGTGTTCTCTCTCTAGCTTTTACTACCTCTTACCCTACCCTACCTCCATGGCCAGGGTCTCCACGTGTCGCTGCAAGTTCAGGACACGTGCCCTTAATCCTCTAATAGCCTCCCCTTATTTTTCCATTGGGAACTCAACATCTCTCCGGACAGGTAATTATTGCCCTCAATGGATACCGATGATATTCCTGCTAATGCAAACGTCTTTGCTCTATCTTTATTTCTTAGGCTCTGTATAAGTGTGTGTATGAATCAGTATTGTTTGCCTGAATAACAATCTTTCAGTAAAGAAACTATTTTATTATTGAAGCCAGCCTCCTTGTTTATTTCTGGTGCTTCTGGAAGAGGTAGGACCTCTGTATATATTGGTGGTGACCCCTTTTGCCTATTGCCAATTAAGTAATAAGCTCTAATTCCCCAATATTGATAAGAAATCTAGGCAATTTGGCTAACCACTGGCAAAAATCCTATACTTAAAGAAGGGGAGAAATCGATGCACCAACCAGAGAAGAGAAAGGTGATGTTTGTTAGCAAGCACTAAATGATGAGTCAAAATGCCATTGTGTCTGACTTTTCTCTAATTTACCAAAATATTTCCTTGCCACTTAGGAGCCAAAGTTCCTCCGGTTTCCAATTTAACATTAAATCACCACTTTGAAACCACTGACTAGGTCATTTGGATTGAAGTCGGTAGGACCAATCTAACATGAGTGGCTTGAAGTTCTTTTTAAAGACACCAAATAAAGGAGAAGCAGCTACAAATCTGAAATGGGGCTGGCATATATCCACACAAAAACAGGATGTTCTATTTTCACTAACAAAGAATTCATCTCTAAAATACTGAACAGCTTTAGGACACGAGGTCCAACTTTTTTCTTTTTTTAAAAAGACACTTTAACCTGAGGGTTCCCAACATTTTTGAGCCTGTGGGTGCCTTTGGAATTCTGACACACAGCATGGTGGGTGCAACCACATAACTGATGCCGCAAAATGGCTGCTGCAGGAGGCGGAGCCAGCCACAAAATGCAGCTACAGCTTATCTCCAGTCACACAGTGAAGACCCTTATGCTATGGAGGCAGCTGCTGCCAAAGCAATATTTTTTAGAAATCTGCACAACCAATCAAATCTCCAAAGACCAATCAGAAGCCTTGCTGGGCAAAAGCCCCATCTGTCCCTACCCACTTTCTAAAAACACTTGGCAGGCACCAGGAAGGGTGTCAGCAGGTGCCAGGGCACCCACAGGCACATTGGGGACCCCTGCTTTAGTCAAGAAGATGGCAGAAAAGAAACCTAGAATTGGTTCAGAATTGGATCCAGGTACAACAGCAATCATTATTTAAAAGAAAGTATGTTCTGTCTTGCTTTCTACCACCTTCACCAACACAGACAAATCAAGAGTGGCTGTTTTTTCCTTGAAAGAAGGAACTGCCCTGTTTTGAGAACTACCTAGAATCAAACTGGCACATTTCAAACCAGAAAATAAAACAGTCCGCTGTCTGTTCCTATTTTATGTGCCAGTCAAGTCAATGCCACCCACACATTAGTAACTGGTTTCCCTTTCTTGTCTCTCACAGGCAAGTAGGTTACAAATGCTGATTTGAGTGACAAGTGAAATATAAACAGATTCATTGAACTTTAATACCACCTAACTTCAACTAAAAATATATTGTGGGATGCTACCAAACACCTAGAAATATTTTTGAGTCTCTGGTAAATCTAGTTTAAGAAAATTACGTAGGATGCAAAGGTGGAATGGATTAGCACATTTCTTTTTTGAAGAAGTCTGAAACTGAGCAGGATCTCTTACTCATACATCCATGCCCCCATAGATTGGCCTCATGTACATTCATACATCTGGGAAAGTTCTATAAAACAAGAGCTACAGTTATGGTTGCCAACCTCCAGGTGGCAGCTGGAGATCTCCCACTATTACAGTTTATCTCCAGATGGCCAAGATCAGTTTTCCAGGAGAAAATGGATGCTTCAGAGGGTGGACTGTATGGCATTATACCCTGCTGAGGTCCCCCCTCCCCAAACCCCACCTTCCCCAGGCTCCACCTATCAAATGTCCAGGCATTTCCCAACCCAGAGCTGGTGGCAACTCTAGCTAAGGTATATGCAAGGTTCCATTTCAGAGCTAGTAGAAATAGGGGCCTCTACAAGACAGGCAACTTCTCAATTAAATAATCCCACAAAACTCTATATAGCTAAGAAGTGAAAGACCCTAGATTGCCAGTGAAAAAGAAGGTAATCCTTACTTCCTTCGTCACAGCAATTTAGAGGAGAGAGATTGCAAATTATGCCATGGATGAGTTCATCAGATGAATTTAACGTATTCAGTGGGAGTGATTATGTAGATCAGATCCTGGGATTAGTTTGCTGACATGGCAAATGTACTGAACTCCTTACACACTGGTTGGCAGCTGTGCAATAGGTTTGGTTTGCTACTAGCCATATTATCTGGTTGATCTCTGGGCATAATTAACCAACAAACCCAGCATCCTGATGAATCAGGTCATTCTAGATCTAGTAGGGAGAGTGTGTGGAATGGACCCCTGGAGCATCATGGGTGCAGAAATTCAGGTGCAGGTATGGAGGGGGGGGGATTTTTAGCTCCATCCAGTAACACCAGCAAGGTAGCAGGGTGTGTTTTTGTTTGCAAACACACACTTTTTTCATTTTTAAACAGGGGCGGGGGGGGGGGTCTGCAAAGTTCTTCCTTTGGTGAGGTAGAAAGGGCACCAGGTGTGCCATCCCCAGCTGCAAGACTTCAACAAGCCTTGAAATTGCTGCCCCACAACAAACAAAACACTTCTAAGCAAACTGGAGCTTCACATCAATTCCCTTACCCATACCTCCTAAAGTGGGGCCAGACCAAGGTCAGCGTTCTGGAGCACCTGGTTGGGAGTGACATAGGAGATAAAAAAAGATGCTATTGCTAACTAGTGACATGAGGAAAATACAGTTTCCATGGTCCTTTGTGAAACTGTGCAGGCATTACACGAAACACATATACAAAGGCCAGTTGTGCATGCGTGCTGTTGTACTAGATGTGCAGCCACCTGGCACTCTGACAAATGACCCAGTCTAATCATCAGTCAGGGGGATATTCAACTGGCAATTGCAAAGCAATTCAAGCCCACAGGGGTTTGGGCATCCCAGCTTCTGGGATGCTATCTTTTTAGAAGAAAGAGGCAGTGACAGCACTCTCATTTGATTTCCCTAAGGGTGATTTTCCATTACCTTGATCTATAAACAAATCAGATTTCTAGGGACACTTGGATGACCTGCAGGAATTCCCATGGCAATGCATACCTTAGGCAGTCAAGCAAATTAGGGGTTCCGCTAAGCTTGCTCCTTTTATTGATAAAAGGGAGGGCATTTATGGATAAGTATGACTGTAAACATGGATAAGACTATAACAAGAGCTGTAGTAGATCAAGTCAAAGTACCATCTAGTCCAGAATCTTGTCTCTTAATATACCCAATCACATGATCAACTGAAGCCCACAAGCCCACATTCCATTAACCAAGCATGCATTGTATCAGGGTCTATCTTTCGGATACTCCTGAATCTGCCACCCTTTAATTGCATTAGGTGACATGGGGAACCATCCTAAACAGGTCTACTCAGAAGTCAATCCAATGTTCCTCAATGATGCTTACTTCCAGGAAAGTATGTTTAGAATTGCAAACATTGTGCTCTATTTTGATGGAGTGGAATTATTTTTTTTCAGTCTTATTTCTCCACATCACACAAGATCAAATTCGTATGCATTAAGAATTATTCGGTTATTCTTTAAAAAGATTTTTAAAATCCCTTTCAATAAAAAGGTTACTCCAGAATCACTGAATTGATTTTCCTAGCCAATAAACACACAAATTTTAAAATTAAAATTCTCTTGTAGCCTTGTCCCTTGATTAATAGTACAATTTGTTGCCTAGCAAGGTCATCGCCAAACCCATTTTTCCTCCAAACTCTTACACAAAATAACATTTTTTCCGGTGATTTCATTCAGACAAAATTAAGAACATACATAAAAGCCAGAAACAAAGCCCAAAAAAGCACTGAAAAGGGTATATCCGAACATACAAAATATATGGGCAGAGAAAGATGGAAAGGGGGGACAGACTTTACTTCTAGCAAAATTCAGCCAGCTACCTCATCCCTATGCAGTGCATGTAACCCAGCACAAAAGTGGGGCATCTATTACATGCATGTGCTCTCATTGTGGGCTTGTAATATCTTGGCAACCTGGAGTGGTCCGCAGATGTTAAATACTATTAGAATACTTCAGGGAAAACTAATGAAACACTGTTATGTCAAGTTCACAGCTGCTACTCCCTGGAATTCTATGACAAATCTAGCTGAAAACTTATTTTTACATTGCTGAGCTTTGGATGATTTTCTCTTTTGGAAAAAAAAAATGTAAATATCTGAATCCTATGGGGTCTGAATCCTATGTAAATCCTCGCATTAAGTCTTCATGAGGCTTACTGAACAAAGAAGTGAAATTTATAGCTAGTATCTGAAATGATTTGGGGGAAATGGTACAGATTCCAGAAGATACCAATCATGATGAAATAATCTCTCGGAACATAATGTTATCAAGAATGGAAATAGCTCATGAAAAGTACAACTTAAAACAAAAAGTTGACTGGGTTAACCTATTAAAACAAATGTGCTTGAAATTCAAACTATGACAGACTCCAGGAATGACAAAGTGCTGAAATGGGCTGTGACTTATTAGCAGAGCACAGGTTCATCCCCCTGCATCTCCAGTTAAAGGATCTCAGGCACCAAGTATGGACACCTCATGTCTCCACCTGAGATCACGAAAGCTGCTGCCAATCAGGATAGACAACACTGAATTAGACAGACCAATGTCTTGAACCAGTGAAGATTTAAGTATCCACACATTTGGCCATGGCCATGTTGATAATTTGATATATTTACAGGATTGTATCCTATTGCATTGTTTAATGTATGGATCATCTTGAGCTTACTGTATTATCTACTTTTTAAAATCCACTTTATACACTGTTTATGGTACATCATGTCTTGGACTGTCTTATTCTTTTTGTTTGTTTTCTAATTCTGTAAACCCAGTCCAATTGTATTGCTTACTGAGTGTATTGGCTCACATTTTATATATACATGCATGTGTGTGTGGGGAGAGAGAGGAGGAGAAAGAGAGAAAGAGTGCTTATACAAACACACACACACACACTGAGGGAACATTTTTATATGCTTTGTGATGCTCTCATCACTGTCTTATTTGTTTCAGGACAGAATCCAGGCATTCAAATGTCGACTGCTCCGAGCCATGACTCAGATCAAACCCTGCTGTTAATATGACACGTTCAGAAACATTTCTCACTCAAAATTTAAATAGAAAAAAAGGAGCTAGGGTGTAACCTTCTGTAGCATTTACTTTCATCTGAGCCCAGTAGCTAGCTAAGACTACAGATGTTTCACTGCAAGACGACCTCCGACCATGGAACATAATTAGAAAGGGCTGCTGCTCTTTCCAGTTCATTTGGCCTGGGTTACCAGGGCTTTGAGCTAATGTCTACAACTGTCACAGTTGAATGGAACATTTCAACAACAGTGGTATTTTTCTCCGAGACTGGCTTCACTTTCCAAACTGTAACGGCTTCATTCTCCTTGCACTAATGCTATGCCATGCCTGCCAAACATGCCTACCTTGCTGATCAAAAAAATGCCCTTGGGATTGCAAGCCGCCCA
Source organism: Lepidodactylus listeri (assembly GCA_029233225.1). Taxonomy (NCBI): domain Eukaryota; kingdom Metazoa; phylum Chordata; class Lepidosauria; order Squamata; family Gekkonidae; genus Lepidodactylus; species Lepidodactylus listeri. The sequence goes on along the minus strand of JARCFY010000002.1, from coordinate 42,334,775 downwards.
AAATATAGCTGTGCCTCTGCTCTTAACACTGAATTAAGTACTCCAACAGTAATATTGTAAACAGAAAAAAATTGATAATACTTTGCATTTCCAGGAACAAGGTAGGCAGACTTTCAGGAAGATCATCATTAGTTTTGCATGATAATAAGCAAAATTTATACAATGCTCAGAAATCTGGCATCCAAAATTCAAACATCCTCATAATCCCTGTTTACAATACACACAAAGAAATTAAAGCAGGCTTAACTAAGCAGTGTTTGTGAATATTAATAAACCTATACTCCAAATCCAATCTTTTTTAAAAAGGCCAAAAGAGAACTGATGTCAAACTAATTTATAGTTACACGGTTTGCACTGGATGTGAAATATCACAATGCTGTACATTGTGTTTTAAAAGGGTAAAGCTCTTGACTGAAATCAAAGGAAAATACTATGCTTAAATTGCCTGAACAATATTCAGCCAGCAGATCAGTGCATGATGAACCCCGTGCAATTTGCTTTCCTATCTCACACCACTGCTGGACCACATCATTACGATTAGGACGAAATCAGACAACCAAAGTGATACACCGAAGAGAAAAAAAAATAGGGGACAGGATCTGTGCTGCATCTAGCACAGAATGGTGACACAGTTTCCTGTATGTAATCCATATCTTGCTCGCAAACTTAATCCATCTAATGCAGTGTGGTTCAGGCAGCGTGGTTAATTGACGAAAGCCAAGAACAGAATACACAAATAAACACATAGGGTTAGATCATATGGATCCATTCTGTTTACAGTGGCAGTTTCTTTCAGTGCAAGAGCTTACATGAAGGTGCCTTATACTGAACCAGAACACTGGTTCATCAAGGTCGGTATTGTCCACTCACACTAGCAGCAGCTGATCAGTTCTCTCAGGTACAGGTCTTTTACATCACTTACTGCCTGGACCTTTTAACTGGAGATGTCAAGGGGCTGAACCTTTTGCATGAAAAGCAGAGATCCTTCCACTGAGCCACAGCCCCTCCCCGAGCTGGCAGAGTTCTGTGCACAGAAGGAAAGCCCTAATGTTAGCACATCTAACCCATCAACTACCAACAGGTTAAAACAAAATGTAAAAAATAAATATATCAAAACTGGCTCTGCCATGGTATTTATGCCAGCAGCTAGCAATCCATAATATTTGGCAAAACAGACCACTTAAGCTTCAGAGTGGCTATAGCAAAGAAGTGTGCCTAGCAATTCATTTATTCCAGTGATCTAACAGTGCACATTATTCCCCCTTCAGGATCCCTCTGTAAATCTAGTAATGCATGGTAACAGATATGGTGCCTTAGGAGAAACGTGAACTGGGAAATCTAGCAGGATTTGATTTATTAGATTTTTACCCCACCCTCCCGGCCAAAGCCAGCTCACAGTCATCCTGGATTTCCTGTATTTATAGTTCATGCTATGATGTAGTGTAGTGTAGTTTGGTGTAGTAGTTAAGTGTGCGGACTCTAATCTGGGAGAACCGGGTTTGATTCCCCACTTGCAGCTACTGGATGACCTTGGGTAAGCCATAGTTCTGTCAGAGCTGTTCATGAAAGAACAGTTCTTGAAAGAGTTATCGCAGCCCCACCTATCTCACAGAATGTCTGTTATGGGGAGGGGAAGGGAAAGGAGTTTGTAAGCCACTCTGAGACACCAAGTGAAGGGCGGGATATAAATCCAATCGCCTCCTCCTCCTCCAATACCACAAATCTGCTGACATGGCAAATATAGGTTGGGGTTGCAAGCCAGAGACACGGTGAAAGAACTTCATAGACACATTTCCACAGAACGAACAATCCAGATCTATTAAATCCATGTCCTGAACATACCAGTTCAGTAGAGTGACTTTAATGCTCACAGAACACCGTGAGGGCATTATAGTATGCTCCACCACATTTACAGTGCTGCAGCTGTTGCTTCTTTTCAGAACCTCCAGCATACGTCTTGGCAAGGCAGTGATAAGCCATGTGCGAAAAACTGCCAATGCTGGAATAATACTACATGTTATCTAGCTCCTTATGCCACAGAAAAACAATCATAAATGAATGTTCTCTACACTGATCATCAAACCTAAACTGGAGTAGTGTTTGTGATCAAGGGACAGATGAGAATTTAATCCATTACATCTTATGCTGCTCTTCATATAATTATCCCAGAAAGAGAGTTCTTTCTAGCCTCCTTAGCAAAATCACAACTTTAATTCATTCTGCAAAGATTATTTTCTGTCCTATTTGGAAAACAATGTGACTGTCAACCTTTTGCTGTAGCAGCTAGGAAAATAAGAACTAAATATCTGGAGTTCTATTGCTGTTTCCTGTAAAGTTGACTTACTTTAAATTAAATTTCCCATAACATCCTAAGCATGTATGTAGAGGTTTCCCCATGTTGGTTAGCTGATGTGATATCTATGTAAGAAATCACATATATCCACAATCACTTTGCAATGACTTATGGATCTCACTAAGCTCCCTGAATACAATTTGCCTGTTTTGGTCTTACTTCTGCAATATCGTTTTTTCCCATGTACAAGCTACCGGGCCTCCTCTCCAGTCAAGCCACCCAAGCAATTGCTTGTGAAAGGGGCAGTGAGGATAGTGCTGATACAACACAGGAGCTTGCTTTGAGCCAGCCAGTGGCATGGTAGAATATAAATGTTAGGTTGTTTGGGGCATCCAAGTATCTTAAACCATCTTCGACCAACAAGTAATAAATTCTCTGTATAATACACAGCAAGACAATTTGGGGGGTGGCAGGGATCATGGCACACTTACTTCTTTAACCAGCACAATAATAAGAGTATGGATCAGAGAGGAGTGCCAAAAAATAGATACGGTACTCAGACCACTGCAATCTGAAATTGCCAATTTTCTGCATTCACTCTATGTCCCACAAACACCTTATGGCAACAGCACTCCCAGTTTATCCAAATTTTTAATTCTTAACATCATCTCAAACTATCAAAATTATGGAAGATTCATTGTACCAAACGAACGACAAGGAAAGTAGCTCTGGCAGTTCTACAAAATGGATTTTGTTCCGCTTCACATCTCACTCTCCACTTCTCCCCTTCCACTGAATGTCCATACTTCTCATCACTGTTACAAGAAGCAGCTTAGAGTGAAGAGATCTATTAGTAGCCTGAAGCACAAGAACTATCAGTCTCACTCCCATATATAAACCAATCAGTCTTATAAACCTTCCTGTGACAAGCATGCCTGGTTTCTTTCTATAAAAATTGGACTTCTCCTCCCTTATTTTCTCATCTCCATCAGTGCTGACGGCAGGAACACAGACAGCTGCAGCCCGCATTATTCAGCTTAAGTGGAGATCGTCACTTACTGGAGCTCAAATGGTTCATTAACTTGTCATGCCTGAACTCTGAAGAGGGGAACCCAAAAGCATGGAGCAGAAAACACACATACACACAGTACACAAATGTTCACAGCAGTAAGCAAAGCAGGGATTTCCCAAAGGTTTAGATAACAGAAGGGGAGAGAATTCTCTTCCTACCCCATGCACAGGAAACTGAAAACAAAGGTTTAGGCTCTGACCTTTTCTTTCTCCCTTTTGCTTGATACATGATGAAGGAAAGTTCAAGCATTTGAATTTTTTAGTTCATTCAGAGCACGTCCCCAAAATGTAGAAATACTGAGATAGGTCATATTGCGATGCTTTAAGGCTCAGTCATAATTGCCAATTCTGGCTTGGGAAATTTCTGGGAACAGTGCCTGGGGTGGACAGGGACCTTAGTAGGGATGTAAAACCACAGAGTTCACCCTCCAAAGCTGCCATTGCCTTCAGGGGAACTGACCTCCATAGTCCAGAGATGAGTTGTAATTCCAGAAGAACTCCAGGCCCCACCTGGAGGTTGGCAAATCTGGATGCAACAGCAGACAAAATCTATTATTCGTTTACCTAAATTGTAAACCAAGGCACCTTCAGTTCAGCTTGCCAACAAAAAAATCAGAAGTCCGGCAACTTAGCTTAGCAAATTTCATTTCAATATGTTAGCACAGCTACTGGTGTCTTGGAGGAACTCTTTTAGGGCATCTCCATTCAGTCTTTACAAGGCCTCCCTTAGTTGCTGAATGATTCATAGTTGTCACTCTCCTGTGCAGCAAGCATACAGAATGAGGGGTCAGTGAGGGAAGAGAGCTGTGCATGCAGTCCCAGGAAGAAAGAGGGCCAGATGTCAGAGTGCAGAGGTACCGTTACTCTGTGCAGAGGAGCTACCTGGAAATGGCCCCAGTCTGCAGGTTCAAGCCACTGAGCCGTCTCATGACTTTTAAAGGTTTTGACTTCCACCTCTACATACCCTCCCCAAAATTTCAGGGTAGGATTCTCTGGGTGTCTATCTGAGACCCTTTGGCCCAATTGACTATGAAAATTATGGATTTCTTTTTCCCCAGCTACTCTGCTTTGCAGTACTAGAGGAGGAGGATCATGCCATTAGCAAGGTAACTAGATTTGGTGACAGCAGTGCCAACTAAAGGCAACGTTAGAGAAAGGATCTAAAAAGCCTGTCTTGGGGAACAGGGAACCCCCACTTTGGGGGCAGGTCAGCATCCACTGACGCAAATGGGGTGGACAGGGTGATCTTTAACACAGAGGTGGTGGCTAAAGGCAAACTGCTTATGAATTCAGAGTAATGGTAAGGTAACCCAGACATTGGTAGAGGGTGGAGTTGCTTGCTTCATCCCCAGCAAATGAGCTAGCTGCACTGTAGTTTGAGAACTGGGGGAAATCATCCATTCAGGCTGCTCAAGGTTGATCCTTCCGCTGCTTAAAAAAGATGCAGCCCTTTATTAATTCAATAACCTGTGTGTGGTCTCTTTATTCTAAACTCATTTACAAGAGAAGGTAAAACCAATGGGTGAAAAAACCCAATTAACAAGCTGTTTTCTAATTTTTGCAGCATGTTTTGAACATAAAATATCTTTCCTCAGGGGGGAAACAGAAACTAGTGAAGCACTGCTAAGATCATGAAGTCCATTCAATTAGGAATGAAATACGAAGCATGTGCGCACGCTCTCTCTCACACACAGACACAGACACACTCTGCACTGCAACCCACTGTGAATGTGCTGGGAAATTTAGAAGCTAGCTTTTTAATTAATCCTTCTTGCCCCTGTTGATTTAGCCTTATCTTGCTGAGTGTTACAGCCTTATTTCCAGTTACATTTCCCAACTGCTGTTGTGGAGGAGGAGGAGGAAAAAGAGAAGAGTTGGATTTATACCTCACCTTTCACACGGAGTCTCAGAGAGGATTACAATCTCCTTCCTTTCCTCTCCCCACAACAGACACCCTGTGAGGTAGGTGGGGCTGAGAGAGCTCTTTCGAGAACTGCTCTTGAAATAACTGTGAGTGACCCAGCTGGCTTCATGTGGAGGAGAAGTGGGGAATCAAACCCGATTCTCAAGATTAGAGTCCATCGCTCTTAGCTACTGACAAAAAAAATTGACTGTAAAGCAGTATTTTAGGATAAACCAGCTAAAAGAAAGGCAACCTTAGCAGAGCAGGTCTTAAAATCAGCAGTTCACTTCTCAAAGCAGGGGAGCTGTCAGAGCAGTCAGAGAAGCCCCTCTCATTAGTATGTAAGGTTGGACCTAACATAAGAAATGAGGGATGCTTCTCCCTTGCTTCCCTGTCCCTCTAGCAGCTACCAGCAACATGAATGGCCAGGAAATGTTCAGTGGGGAGATGCTATGCCACAAATTTGCACAGCTACTTGCACCCAGGGAAGAACAGAGGAACTTGATATGGGACTGAGGTTTTGTATCCCATGATCTTATACCAGCCTAAGACATGACAAAACACAGTCCTAGATAGATAAGAAAAACTGAGGTACAGCTGGCTTTTAAAAAAAATAAAGCCATCCCTTGGCTTTGAACTCAGGTAGGCTGGAAGTGCACATCTGAGACAAAAGCACAGATGTAAACCCCAAAGGCACAACCACAATCTCTAGTGTACATGGATAACATTGGTAGAATACGGCATTGTGATCCAAGTTAGCTTCCTGGCCAAAATACCTTGGGAGCACAACTCTGGAACACTGCACCAAGACCGGCTCAAACACTGCAACACTTATTTAAACAAACCTTTTCTTTCCCTGTGTGTTTGCTATGGAAACTGCCAACTGACCCTGTAGTAATGCGTACTCTCAGAGCTACAAGAGAAGGCCCAGGTGCTGCTTGTTCCTTCCTTGCCCTATCAAATTAGAGAGAGTGCTCATTTATTTCAGAGCTGCCAAACAGGACGACATTTGCCAAAGTTTCAATTTAATTCATCTTGTTCTGCAAAGCCCCATTTCCCAGAGGTAAATACCGCTGTCTAATGAGGGAGAGTCATGCACAATTACACTGTGGAGAAGCAAATGACCGAGAAGCCTGCCAAGCTGATTTTCTTTTTCCTCCCCTTCCCCCACCCTACCAGCCCAAACTAATTCTTGGAGACAAAGGTTTGCATGGTAAACGAATATGAACTAAAACCATCAGAAGTCAATAATGAAAGACTGTCACTTACTATGTTTGATAGAAACCAAAAAGTCAGAATTGTATTCCTTTGGAGAAAAGGGGGAGAAATGTTGTGTGTTAATTTAATTTCAGTGTTTGTAAATATTAGTTTTCATGGATTGTAGGAGCGTAGCCAGGATGAGGTCAGTGGGTGGACTACGATGCCCCTGGTTCACTGTTTCACTCCATTTGCCCCACTTCATGGTTGATTTGTTTTTGTTTTGTTAAAAAAAACAGGCTTTTAATATGCAATATGAAAGATTCCATGTAAAAACAGAGGGGTGTTTTCAGATAAATGTCAGCCCCACATTGTGGTGGCTACTTTCCGGCAGGGCCTGGAGATCTCCTGGAATTACAACTAATCTCCAGGTGACAAAGCTCAGTTCCCCAGGAGGCAATGGTCAATTTGGAGAGTGAACTCTATGGCATTATACCTTGCTGAGCTCCCTTCCCAACCCCTACCTTTCCCAGGCTCCACCCCTAAAATCTCTAGGAATTTCTCAACCCCAAGTCAGCAACCTTAGCTCTAGATTTACCTGGGATGGCTTCCTGGCTGCAGGGCAGGAAGCTATGTGGGGAGGCACAGTTCTCAGCTCCCAGCTGTGCTGCCAGCAAGGAGCCTCACGGTGTGAGAGCCTGCTGGGTGGGCCTGACTACAGTGCCAGCCAGTCACTGGCTACCTAGTCAGCTGTTCACCAACCAACTGATCAAGGTGGGGCCTTAGAGGACCTGAGAAGCAAAGGCTTCACTCAGGTCTGCCCTCTCCTTTATAGACTGACACTGCTGTGGGGCCAGTCCACTCTTCTTCCTAACTATTATGACTGTCAGCATAACAAGATGTTTAAAAAGGTTAATAGGGAATTTAAAAGCAAGGATGACCAATTTAATCGTAGACAGAATCACCCCAGGCTAATGTGTTCAGAGATCAAACTGATTCACCTAAGATGACACTGCTGTGAGGATGAAGTTCCTTTAAGAGAAGGTTGGAAGGACAACCAAACTGATATTATTGAGAGGAGGGGCTAAGCCAGGCAGAAGAGCTACTGGAGAACAAGTTGCAAGGATCTTGGCAACCCCTTTTTCAATAAAGTATTTGATGCTAGATACAACAGAATCCCTGTGTCATTCAGAAACTGCTCTCCTTCCTCGTACATGAGGAGTCACCAAAGTGGTGCCTGTGGGCATCGTAGAACCAGCCAATACTTTTTCTAGTGCTTGCCAAGTGGGCAGGACCAGGTGGGGGGTTTGCCTAGCAGGGCTTCTAATCGGCCACTGGAGATCTGATTGGCTGTGCAGGGTTTTTTTTTTTAAGTTGCTTCAGTAGCAGCTGCCACTACAGCTCATGGATCATTACTGCATAACTGAAAGTAAGCTGTGTGCATGCAACAAAATATTTTCATTTTAAAAGGCATCCTGTTAAACACAGCTTCCACCTGAAATGTTGAAGAACTACTACAGTTATACATGACCTCACTTCTGCCATTTTGTTTTTTTCTTTTTTTTTGTATCTGTGTGTATGTATGTGTGTGTGTGTGCGCGCACACACGTGCACCTGGAACTTCTGGTGACTGACCCCTACTGGGGGCCTGGAGGATATTCAGAGAGGAGGCTGAATAAAGCCTGCCTCCGCCTCCTAACTGCTGGTATTCCAAGGAGGTCTCCCATCCAAGTTAACCCTGCCGGAGTTAACCCTGCTTAGCTTCTGAGATCAGATGAGATTGGACTTGCCTGGGCAACCCAGGTCAGGGCGCTCCCACCATTTTGTTGTTGGCTCTGTCTCCCTGGCAAACACTGTAGAGTTGTACCCATCACCTGTGACACAATTCCAGAGGTGCCTGCAGGTTGAAAAGGGTTGAGGACCCCTGCTGTAGAATGTGTTATGAGATCATTGTCTGCATCACTTGTCTTCCCCCAGTGCCTCCTTGGAAAGTGCATCTTCTGAAGCACATGCAGCTCCATTCCACTCCCTCCCTACTCCTTCCTTGATGTCTTAAAGATCAACAAACATTGCTAGTTTCTGGTATAAAAGTTATATTTGGGCTAATCTTTTTTGTATTGTGGTTATGTTGCATCTGGACCCCAAGAGATGCATGGATTCCCAGAGGCTTTGCCAAGACCCTGATTTAATTTTCTTGCCCCTTGTTCCAGGAAAAGAACTCTACCACATGCTACCCTACAACAAAAGTTACCTACATGCAAGCAAGGAACTCTAACACAAACAACAGGCTTAGCACTTTAGAGTACTGATCTGCATTGTCTCAGTAATCCCCAAAGTCCTGTAAGGTAAGTATTATCATCTCCATATTAGAAATGGAGGACTGAGTCAGAGAGAGTAGCTTTTCACAGAGTAACTGGGGAGCTCATAGCAGAGGCAAGATTCAAACCAAGGACTTTCCTGATTTTTTATACAGTCTCTTAGCCACTGTGCGATACCAGCTTTTATCTTTGGCAGTGATTCACTAGGTTGTCAATAACTTCAACCTAAAAACAATAAACTCTAATGTACTCATGACACATTTTCAGTGAACAGTCCCATGACCTTAACTGCCATATATGGCTCTGACACCAAATTCAGTAAAATATCTAACACACTCAACCAGCATTTCCTGAAGCACCAAAACAGAATTCATATTAAACCAATGAAACTTCAGATTCTGAACACACTCAAAAGCAAATGGAGCCTCAATAAAACATCAACAATAAAAATAATTCAATACAACAGCAGCTATAAAAACACTGAGGTGGTAATATATAAATATGCTTTCCACAGATCAAAGACAATTAAAGGTTTAAGGGACAGATAAGCTAAAAAAGAAACACATTGAGGGGGGGAAGTGGGTAAAAAGAAATGTTTGAACATAGTGCCAAAAAAATTAAGATTGTTTACACCAGATAAACAGATACTGGGATGAGCTGGAGACATGGAATAAAAAGCCTCCTCTCCTGTAACTCCTTCCCCTTACCTCAGATGGTGGGGACACACAGAACAACTCCTCAAAATGTGATTTCAGCTGACAGGTTCATATGGAAAAAGGCAATTCTTGGAATACACCAGTCCCATAGTGTTTAGGGCTTTAAAGGTAATAACCAGCCTAGAAATGAACTGGCAGTGAATATAGTTCTTTTGACAGGTGAAATGTGTTCCCTGTAATTAATACCTATCAGCTGCCTTGCCGTGTTTTCTTACACTAACGGAAGCTTCTGAACTGTCCTCAGAGGCAGCGCCACATAGAACACGTTGCAGTCTTTTAACCTGGATATTCAGTTCACAGCCATACGATTACTTCTACCTTGGATGGTGCCTAACACCATGCATGAACAGACAGAGCTCAAGAGAAAATTTAGTGAGTGACACAAATTAGACTGTCCGGTTCACTCACTGAGAGAAGTTGTTACAGACAGTGAGAACGTATACTTCAAGTTCTCTGTTTAAATCATTAGGAAAGAAGCATGGAAGCACCCAGTGTGAAGGATAAGTAAATTGATGGAAGAGGTGAAAATTAAACCTTGCCAATGTTTCATTATTATGCTCATCCTTTGACTAATCTGTGATCAGCATATGCCAAAAAAGGACAGCGGATGTTGCCTTGTCACTAGAAACAAGATGAACTCAAGCTCGTAAATACACTGTGCTTCTCCGGAAGTTTTACTTTGGAAATGCTAGTGTGATCCTATGCAAAGTCACCCCAGTTAAATCCATTGAAATTAATAGGCTGGATTTACTAGATTGCCCTGTAAAACCTGGGGAAGAAAGTGTTTTAGATTTAATATGGATGAAAGTAAACAAACAGTTTAATAGTTCCCTGTTTATTATTATTATTCATTTATATCTTTTTTCAAAGGTCTATTCTCCATTTCCATGTATGGTTTTCTACTGGTTTTCGACTTCTACTGGTGTTCTTAATACTTAATGCATACACTTGTTTACACATACAGTATGTCTCATATGCTCATACAATAGTGACCTTTTAATATGAAAAACTGGTGTGAGGAAAACAAAATGCCCTGAAAGATACAATTCACAGATTCCATTCATGCAAGGGAGAACAGAAGTGAACTTGGGGAGTTTTTTCAGGTCTCAACTGCAGGGATGAGAAAGACAGAATCATTCCTATTACCTTTCCTTGCAAGTTTTCAAACAGAAAGTTTATATTCAAGGTATCTTATATCAGCATAATTAACTAGATGAGCAATTGTTTCTATACAAGGCTTTGTTTCAAAATCCTTTTTAATATTATAAAAAATTGCTTTTCCACCATGAGCACTGTCAACATGTCAGTTGCATATCAACAGCATCATGCTCAGTTATTGTATAGTATCATTGAACAAGATGCATTGCCACAAATGCACGGCTTTATTCCTGCTAGTAAACTAATTCCAAGTTTTTGAATGTGCAAAAGTTCAGGTACTGCAGTTCCCTATCAAAAACTCTATGAAGGGCAAAGAACGGCTGTGCTGCATAAGGTGTGATATTTCTCCTGATACCCAAGTCTTTCATCCCGCGTGCCACAATGACTGGGAGAGGAGCCAGTGCTTCCACTTGAGTATTATGTTACGTTTCAAAGAAATAAATTGAAGCAACATGATGGTAACTTTTGAGAGAGGTACAGGGGGATCTGTCTTGAAAATTGACCTTCCTCAAGAACACTCTCATCAGTTTCCAGCTGGCAAGTGTGTCCTCTTCCTCCATAAGATCAGACAAAAAATGGTCTGAATACGATGATTAGACTTTGGTCCAAGTACTCAATCAAGAGTCACAAAATCTCTAAAAGAAACTCAATGAACTGTACATCCAAACATGAATCAAATCCATGTCAAACTGTTGAGAGAGAGATATACACTAAGACAAGCAAATGACTTACTGGCCAAAAGCCATAGAAGGAGGAGGAGGAAAAGTGAAAAATACAGCAGGCATCAACAAAACCCCAAACCCAATCCAATCTTAAATGTGCATTTTAAGATCCAAGTCTTGATGCATGGGGCCAAGTGACCTTTGTTTACCTCCACCCCAGTTATACCACTGCTGTTCTAGAATTTGCAAAGAGGCTTGGTAAATGTACAATAGGCTTTATGGCTCAATACTGGCAATATAGTTCAAGGACCTGGATTTTGCCAGCTACTGAGAAGAGAAGGAAGCATCCTTAAAATAATAAGAACCATTGAGAATACAAATCTATTAATCATTTATCTTATTGATCCATCCATTTAAACAATTTAGTCCAGGTTATATCTGAATACCCATCCTCTTTACCTTTTAACAACCTTGTCAATTTATCCATATCAGCAACATCAAGTAATTTTTGCACAAACTTTTGTTTATCTGGAACTTTTTCTGCTTTCCAATATTTAGCATATAGAATTCTGGCAGCTGCAGTACCATGCAATATCAAATGTCTGTCCGTTTTCTAATATAAATCCGGAATTATATTAAGAAGGAATATTTCAGGTTTAAATGGTATTTTAGTTTCAATTACTTCTTGAAGGATTCTCTTAATCATTAACCAATATTTACTTGCCTTCCCGCATACCCACAACATATGAAAATAAGTACCAGAGTTTTTCTTGCATTTCCAACATATATTAGGTATTGATACAGAATATTTTGATAACCTATCTGGAGACAGATGCCATCTATAGAACATTTTGAGGAGATTTTCCTTGTATGACACTGCTTTAGTAATTTTAATGTTTGTTTTCCAAACTCTAAACCAACTTTCCAATTCTATGTTATGTTTTAAATCTTTTGCCCATGATATCATAACCAGCTTGACCATTTCATCTTGCATCTTGAAATCTAACAAACAGCCATATAGTTTCTTTATAAATTTTGCATCGACACTCAGCCACACCTTGTCAAGATCTATTGGTTCTCTACAGAATCCTTTTAGTTTATCAATTTTAAATCTTGACTGCAATTGTATAATTTCCCACCAGGTTAATGAAATGTTCTGTTCCTCTAGTGTTTTAGGGGGTTTCAAGCTAATATCTGAATCTAATAGAACCCCATAATTACACTTCTTTTCTTTCATGAGTAGCGAGGGTTTTATAAACGCCTCAAGAGGCGACACCCATAACGGAATTTTCGAATAAAATGTATGTTTAATTTCCTCCCATATCTTCAAAAGAGAGCCTCTAATTATATGGTGTTTAAAGTGTGCTCTTTCTTGTCCATACCAAAAGACGGCATGCCATCCCAATGACAGATCATGGCCTTCCAGATTCAATAGTCTAGTATTGTTTACGTTAATCCAGTCTTTTAACCAAACCATCACTGAGGCCTTATAACAGAGGTACCAATCAGGTAAACCAAAGCCCCCTCTTCCACACCTACCCTGTAGATCTTTAAGCCTAATTCTTGATTTCTTAGATTGCCAGATAAAACACGCTATAATTTTTTCTAGATCTCTAAAGAATTTCTGGTTTCTCAATATTGGTAATGTCTGAAAAACAAAAATTAAAGGTGGAAGGACAGACATTTTAATTGTTGCTATTCTACCTGACAGTAATAACTGCAGATTTTTCCAGCTCTCAAGGACTTTATTAATTTCTGTCAAAAGTTTCTTATAGTTATCCTCAAAGATAGAACTACACCTATTGGTTAAAATGATACCGAGATATTTGACTCTTTTGCAAACTTCAAAACCAATTTTATCTTTTAGTTGCTTTATCACCTCTTTAGTACAGTTTTTAGTGAGTATGTTCGTCTTCTTAACATTTATTTTAAGCCCCGCAACCTGACCATATTCGTGTGAGATAGAAAGCAAATAATGAATTGAAATCAATGGCTCCTCTAAAATAAAAACAAGGTTGTCCGTGAAAGCCTGCAACTTAAATTTTTCCCCTTTAGTAGTTAACCCTTTAATTTTTTCCTCTTCCCTAATTATGTCATTAAGAGTTTCTAATGCAAAAATATATAGTAGGGGGGAGAGTGGACAGTCCTGTCTAGTACCCTTCTGTATTTGAAATCTCTGTGTAACGTCACTATTAAATAGTACTCCTTCATATATGTTGTGATCAGCTATAGCACCAATATGACAAGAGGACAGCTTAGGGGAGTGGTTGTGGGTCAGTGGTAGAGCATCTTCTTGGTATCCAGAAGATCCAGGTTCAAGCCCTGGCATCTCCAGCTAAAAGGATTATATGATAAGTGATGTCAAAGACCTCTCCCTGGGATGCTGGAGAGCCACTGCCAGTCTGAATAGAAAATATTGACCTTAATGGACCAAGAGCCTGATTCAGAATAGGCAGCTTCATATGTTCATTTCTATGTACATCAGGGTGAAGCATTTGGAAGATAAAGAAGGATGGGGGGTCAGATCAACCCACTTACATGTATTGGTGCTATTGGTGCTTAAGATGGTCTCATTCCAGCCTCCTTGTGCATTCCTGAGATGGATGTTCTCACCCTTCCATTTAGAATAGTAGGTAGATTTCTTGAATGATTCACAGTGCCTCCAATAGTCAATCTGGACAGTAACTTGAATATTTAAAATATTTGAATGGGGATTACTTTGGTGTAGTGATTAAGTGTGTGGACTCTAATCTGGGAGAACCAGGTTTGATTCTCCACTCCTCCACTTGCACCTGCTGGATGACCTTGGGCAAGCCACAATTCTGGCACAGCTGTTTTTGAAAAAGAGCAGTTTCTGTCAGAGCTCTCTTAGCCCCACCTACCTCACAGGGTGTCTGTTGTGGGGAGGGGAAGGGAAAGGAGATTGTAAGCCGCTCTGAGACTCTTTCAGGTAGTGAAGGGCAGGGTATAAATCCAATCTCTTCTTCTTCTTCTACTTGTTCAGCCATCAGAACCTTGCCTGTCATTAGCTGATGTCGATTTTTAGCAAATCTCCTAATAATAAAATTAGTAATATAAAAAAAATAACATGTCCCCACCAATGTTGATCCCTTGGGCAGAAGTGCCTTTAATTAATCCAGAAGGGAAAATGGGAATTTTCCCCCAATACCTGTTTATGTTCACTTTACAAACAGGCAAAAGCTAATTACTTTGCAGTGCCAGTAAAATCTACCCAGGGAATATGGCACTTTTATCTAATGCCACCGGCAGTGGGACTAGACTGCTTTGAATTATACCCGAAGATCAAAGTGCAGCTGTGCTCTGCATTATCATATTTCCTCCTCCTCCCACCCACATTCCCCTACATTCCACAAGGTTGGATTTCAGAGCTTTCAGTCTGGTGGATTTAATTATTAGGCAACATTCATACTACTCACCTTTCTTTCTCACGCATCACAAAAGCATGAATTCTGGTGCCATAGCTCAGAACAGGCTCTAATGCAACAGTCTTACACAGTTCCATAACAAGTCAAGCTCCTCTTTCTTCCCCTCCCTTTTCACCTTTTCGGAATGGAAGATGCTATGTACCTCATCTGCCAGTACACATATCACCAGCCTTCATACCCACCGTGATTCTCCATTTGCTGCTGCTAATAAGAGACAGGTTAGGTACAGAGCAGCATTAATCAGCCATAAATTGAAACCATTATCATAATAATGAAAAGATGTGTGCATGTGATTTTTTCCCCAGTGATATTTACAAAAGGAGGATTAATAAGGTAATTTATATTAAATTATGAGGAACAAACCTTCTAGGAATTCAACATATGTAGCACATTGGATTGGAAAAGACAAAAAGGCATTTAATAGTACTGGCCAGAGACTGTAGGTCACAGTGTTCCTTAATATTTATTAACAGTGTTTTATCTAAAGGCTGTTTTCACTTGCACTGGAAGGGGCATTTTCCCCTCCCAGTGCACTTTCATATAGCACCCTATGCTATTCCTAAGCGAGCCCACACCCAACCCTCCAGAGCAACAATTCAGAAAGTGCAATGAGTGCTATGGGAAGAGATAAGAAAAAGCTACCCCATGAGGGGAGCTCTGCTCACATCTGGATCCATCTTTTAGCATTTACATAGTGCTTTCGGGGTTCAACTTCACTGTTTCATATAAATTACCTCGTTTCCCTTACAGCAGTCCCATCATGGAAGCTAGACTTATAACTGAAGCTGAGACTTACTTTCCTAAGACCTCCATGGTGAAGTCAGGGCAGAGATGAAATTTCAGAAAAAGGTGTCCATTAGCCCAGAGCTCCAAAAGACTCCAGGGTCCTGTGATGCCACATGATGCAGGGAAACAACTCAGGACCACCACTCCCAAGCCAGACCCAGAGCCCAAGCAGCTCTAGGAGGGAGGAAGAATCCACCTTAAATCAGAGAACAGCTCATATATAAGGAAATCAAAGTCAAATAAAATGCTTTTGTTGGACAATGCAATCAGATGTCCCTACGGAACTATGTTACCCAGCCTGAGGGACAATGACTTGCCTCTGTGAAACCTAGATTCTAGCCACACTAGACTGGCTGATGCTTGTAAAAAGATTAGCAAACAGCTCAGAATCTAAACATTAGGTAAGGCAATCAAGCCAGCTGCCTGATTTACTCACAAAGACAGATCCATCTCCTGATAAAATTAACATTGCCTCAGAGTACCTTCAATTGAGGTAATATTTTGAACTCCTGAAACTATCACGCTTCCCCCCCAAAAGGTGGTGTTTGATGGGTAAAATGTATAAGAACTGGTTATAAAGCAGTTTAGGTTTTCCTCCTCCAGAACACTCCTTTGCCTCCAAGACAGCATATGGCATGATTTGCCTCTCCTGAAGTCCCTGGGTTTCTCTCTTTGACACCCCCCCCCCGTGATTCTCTTTCAGCCCTTACAAATGCTAACTGGTAGAGTGGTTAAGAGCAGTGTAGTGGTTAAGAGCAGTGGACTCTAATCTGGAGAACCAGGTTTGATGCCCCACTCCTCCACATAAAGCCAGCTAAGGTCATATCTGGGTTTTAGCATTGCCACAGTGGCAAATTCTCAGATTTGACCTTAGTTCTGTTGGGTTTTGGCCTTGAAAACATGCCCCCTCCCCACACCTCATGTTCTACTGCAGAGACTCTCTGGGAGAATCTGCTGGACTTGTTGTATGCCCGCCTTGCTTCCCCCCCCACCACCACCACCACTGGAAACAATGGAAATGTTTAGATTTGATCTTAGCCCTGTTGGGTTTTGGCACTGGTTCTGCTGCTGGCCTTGCAAACATGCCCCTTCCCCACACTTCACTTTCTACTGCAGAGATTCTCTAGGAGATTCTCTGGGAGAATCTGCTGGCTTGTTGTATGCCTGCCTTGCTTTCCCCCCATTGGAAACAATGGAGGATGGGAGCATCCTCTTTGGGTACCTAAAGAATTGGACCCCCTGGTCCAATCTTTTTGAAACTTTGGAGTTCTTTTGGGGAGAGGCTCTAGCAGCTACAGTGCAAATTTGGTGCCTCTATCTCAAACCTCTCCCCCCCCAGCCCACTGAATATACCCTAGGAGATTTGTAATGACTATAATGGCCCCTTATACCCACTGAATATACCCACCTATACCTTAGCCCACTGAATATACCCAAGGAGATTTGAAATGACTATAATAGCCCCTTATACCATAGGGTATTACGGAGCTGAAAAATTCACGATTCTCTTATTGGTAAGCCGAATCAGATCAGAGAATATGATTCAACTTAACTAATGCCTGAATCATGGCAAAAACACATGATTTGGGTATTAATTTGGCTCAGAAATTCCAAATGCACATCCCTAGTATACACTTGGTTGTTCTTTGTGTGTTGAGTACTTGTCGTGTCACAGTTAATGCATTTACAGTAGAACTAGTGATGCAAACCTTACAATAATCTAGGTGCTACACCCAGGTTTCATTCATCAAGTGGGCACACAATGGCCTGTTCTTATAAACAGATGTATGTACATACAGACAGGATATATAGGTGTTAGGTGTTCACTGTAATATGTGAACACAGGTAGCATGAAGTAGATCTGGTCAAGAAAATCGACCAATGGATACTTAACATGAAGGGCCCTTCACCTCTGAGGAAAGGAGGACATCTGGGGGTGCTTCTCATGATCCAGTCAAGGAGGCAGGAACAATTTTTTCAACTTCTTGTCTTTTACCTGTGGGAGTCTAATTCTGCAAGCAGTTAGACTATAATGTGAACTTTAGGAAAGAGAACAAACGTACAAGAACAGAGCAATAACCTAGATAAGAAAAACAGGCAAATCATACGATTAAGACAAGAAGTGTACCTGCTGAATAACTAGCTTGATGATGACTTTGGGAGGGACAAGATATCCTCCTTTCCTCAGAGGAGAAGGACCCTTCACAGTAATTATCCAATGGTCTGTTCTCCCTCTGAGGAAAGGAGGACATCTTGAGAGACTTCCCAAAGCAGTGTTCTCATTTTTGGGATGGGTCATCATCATCTTTGTTTAGGATGTGTTGTAGCGCTGTTCTGCTAAAGGCAGCATATGCTGAATTGTAAGTATTGATCTTGTAGTGATTAATAATTGTGGAGAGATTACCAGTTTGCTGCTTTGCAGACTGCCTTGATGGTTGCCTGCCTTGCATAAGTGGCATTGTTGGCAGCACTCCTGACAGAAAGGGCTGTAATGCCAGCAGAAATATGAAGCTTGTGGATCTTATAGGCCTCTACTATGCACACTCTGAGTGTGTTATTTATGGCTGACTTGGACAACCTTTCTTCTGTGTTAGAAGGAGATATAGACAAGAATAATGTGCTGGTTTTCCTAATGCAGCTGTTTTTGACAAATATATGTCTTGAGAGCTCTTCTGATATCGATGTGCCATGTCTTCCCCCTTTGCTGGAAGGAAGGAAGGAAGACATTTCTTGAGCTCTATGGAAGACAGAATTAACTCTGGGCATAAAAGTAGGATCTGGTCTAATGTACTTGTAAAATATACATCGTTCGGGTATAGATGAAGGTGAGCCTAGCTCAGAGACTCTTCTGGCAGATGAGATAGCCATTAAAAAAGATGTCTTCATCCTCAGCCATTTCAATGAGACTTCCCCAAGTGGTTCTAACAGTGGCTTGGTAAGTGCCAGAAAAACCAGATGTAGCTGCCTTCTGTGGAGCCTGTGAACTTGTGGTGGGTCTCTCAAAGCCACTCCTCGGAGGAAACGTTGTGAGGGTGATGAGAAATGCCTGTGCCTTTGACTTGGGGCAGGATAGTGGCCAAGGCTGTGATCTGTCATTTGAGAGTAGGAGCTTTTAGCCCTCTCGTGACTCCTTCTGGAAGGAATGCCAAGATTGAGTTAAGTGGTTGTTTCAGTGGGTCAACTTTTTTTTTTGCACCAGCACACAAATGCCTTCCACAATGTGTTATAAATTCTATTTGTTGATTATCTCCTGAAAGCCAGGGGGGGTCTCTGTGACATCAGCGTCATACCCCTTTCAATTCCCAGGTAGTCAAGTGCAGCCATCTGGTTGTGGATGCCAGATGAGTCCCTGATGTAGCATGTTCAGTGACACTTGTAACCTCCAGGGAGGTGTTATCAACAAGTCCTGTAGGGCCGAGAAACATGGGCTGTGTTCACACACACTAAATAATCCACTTTCAATCCACGTACGGTGCACTTTCCAACTGGATTTTGCCAGTTCACACAGTAAAATCCAGTTGGAAAGTGCACTGAAAGTGGATTGAAAGTGGATTATTTAGTATGTGTGAACACAGCCATGGTCTGCATGGTCAGAATGGGGCCACTAGAATTATGTCTGCTAGTTGTTCTTTGATCTTCCTGAGTACCTTGGGAACAATCGGAATGGGTGGAAAGGCGAATAACAGGGTCTTTAGCCATGAAGAGGTGAGAGTGCCTGTTGCCTCCACCCTGGAGTAAAGGAATCTTGTGTAAAATCAGTTGACTTGGTGATTTGTTGGGAACACAAAGAGATCTATTTGTGGTAGGCTGAAGTGCCTGGTGATCTGTAGGAACAGATCCCTCTTGAGGAACCACTCTCTCTCCTGAATAACTTGCCAGCTGAGCCAATCTGCTTAATTGTTTGAAGTCTATTTTATGTGTTCTGTCCAAACTGACATCAGATCTTTTTTCTCTGCCCAGCATATTATCTATATTGCCTCCTTGTGTAGGGAAACAATCTTGACCCCCCCCCCCCCGTTTGTTTATGAATGTTTTGGCTGATATGTTGTCCGTCCTCACTAGGATGTGAGACTGAGCAATCGGAGGCTGGAAGTGTCTTAATGCGAGATCTATGCCCCTCAACTTCAAAGTGTTGATGATCAGTTTTGTTTCTGGCTTGAACCACCAACCTTGAACTGGTTTGTTGTTCAATGTCACCCCCAATTCAGATAAGCTGGCATCTGTAAAGATCTGTCTTATCTCCAGTGTCTAATATGTCTTGCCTTGGAGTAAGTTGGACATCGCTGTCCACCATAGCAGGCTGATCTTTACTTTGAATGGTACCTGAATAGAAAGGCCTTCCTTTCTCATGATTTGAAACTGTAAAGGCCTTAAGAGTTCCTGTAGTTGTTGTACATGTAGTCGACCCCACTGAATTGAGTCTATGCACGGTATTAGTAGAGCCAAGAGTTTGGTCAGGGTTATCAAGGAAGTGGATCTGCTCATGAACACAAACTTAGACATCTTTCTGATTTTTAGTGCTTTGTGGACCGGCTGAGATAAACAATTAACTGTTGTATCAATGATGACTCCTGGGTATTCGAGCGGCTGTACTCAGTTCAGTGAGTTCTTCTGCAGCTTTATGATGAAGCCCTGACTTTGTAGACATTGAATGGTTACCTTCGTATCTGCTAATGATTTGTCTCTAGAGCTGGACCTAGCAAGTCATCTAATTGAGGGTGCATGTGGAGCCCCCATACTCAATTTGACAATCGGATCGATAAGAACACTGGGAAAGACTCTAGGAGCTGTTGAGAGACCAAATGGGAGCACCTTGAATTGACATTAGTCTTCTCCAGTGCAGAAGCGGGATATCTCCTGTGCATTGAGAGAATCGGAATATGCAGGTACTCCTCCATAAGATGCATGGATGTGAGGAACTCTCTTGACTGTAGGGATTCTGCAATGGACTGGAGTGTTTACATCCTGAAATGTCTCCCATTGATGAGCCTGTTGAGGAATTTTAAAATCCAAGTTGGCCCTCCAATCCCTGTTCTTCTTTGGCACAGTAAAGAAGATGGATTAAACTCTGCATCCCTTCTCTGAAGGTGGCACAGGCTCAATGGCTTGGATGGTGAGATGACATTGGATTGCTTGGGTGATTCTGAGGCCTTTTTTCTGGTCTCTTGGAAGATGGGGAGAGAATGCAGTGTTCTGGTGGAGGGTTGGAAAATTTTATTGCATAACCCTTGATGATTAACTCCACAGTAAAGAGGTCTGCTTGAGATTGGATTCAGAATTCTTTGAAGTGAAGCAGTCTTCCTCCCACTGGAATCAAGGAGACGTCATGCCTTAGAATGCTTTCTGTCCCAGTCAATCTACTCTGATCTGTTCTCGGGTAGTCTGGCAAATCTGGAGTTAAAATCCTCCTCTTCTGAGGAATGGTCTTAATTAATTCCAGTTTGATCTCCTTGGATCCTATTTGAACCTTGGCAAGGTGTGTTGGGAACAAAAGGAAGGACCTCCATACTATCCAATCATCTCAGTGTTTTTGGTAGTGCCTTCTATTTGTCCCTGGTTTCCACCAGGATTTCGTCTATGCAGTTTTACTTTACTGGTAGTCTGCCCACTGGCATTGCTATCTTCTGAGTGGGAGCCTTTTTCTTCCAGGTCGAGCAATGAGCTCCCTGGATCTCCACACCAAAATGCTGTGATGTGGCAGAACAGACAGGCTCCATGTCCTCCAGACTGGCCATGCCCACATATCAGCTGCCTCCGTGAGGTGTTTGTAGCTATGTAAAATGGCCACTGTCATTAACCGAAAGGCTCAAACCAGCTATGGGCCCTGGCACATTCTTCACCAAATGGAGTTTTTTCATGTGCTTTTTCTCTCCTCACAACAAAGGGCTGGCCACAGCCACTGAGGCAAGCCAACTATGGGCCTTGCCTGTTTCCCCAGCAGTCTCCCTTGTGCCCAACATTAAAGATAGGTTGGTTTCTCCCTTGGAAAGAAACCCATCGCTGCCATCCTTCTGTGCCATAATTGGAGTGACTGAATGGTCTCGCTCTCTGTCACTGCCACAAAATGGCTGCTAATGCTAGAGTGAGCTTGACAGCTGCCCTTTGCTGCTCTCCCAGAGATCAGGGGAGGGAAGGGGTTTGGGTTGAAGGAGGACTTAGAGGAGGAAGGTATGATAGAAGAAACTTTTAGAGAAGAGTGAAGGATGAAAAGTAAAAGTAAAAAAGAGATTTTAGCGTAGAAAAAGGCAAAGCCTATTTTGTTAGCTGCTCACCCTGTTGAGGCAGGAAAGAAACTGACGAGGGTGACTCCCACAGGCAAGAGTCAGGAAGTTGAAAAAAACTGTTCCTCCCTACCTGATTGGATGGTGGGAATCATGTCAAAATGTCCTCCATCTCAGAGGGAGAACGTATGACTGGCCCAAGGTTACCCAGTGAGCTTCATGGCAGTGTAGGGATTTGAACACTGCACTGTTCTTCATATGCTACAAATAACTGCAATAATTCTTGAAAATAAACATGGACTTTTGCTACCTTTTCCCCCCGTTTAGCAGCAAAGATCTGTCAGCTGCTAGCCCTTTCATTTGCTGCTTTGAGCATTATTTGATTCCTATAGTCTATTTTTCCCTTAGTTTTACATTTGACTTCAAGAACTGAATGGCTAATGCCTTTGGGACGTGTGTTCCTATGTGGGTGGTGTACAAAAGGTTATGAAGATAATAGATTAAAACAGCCTTATTGTCATGCCACCTCTATGCTTAGGTCTCCTTTACAAAGGACTCTGTAAAGAAGAAAATTGTTTAAAAACCTTTTAATGCACACTTTAAATACTATTAATAGATTTCCCCTAACTTGGAGTGGCCTTTATTCTACCAAAACCTGATGTGTAGAGCAGGCATTTCCCAGGAAATCATATGCTACCAGTGCTGGTGGTACTGGAAAGGAGGGGTTGTGGCTCAGTGACAGACTACCTGCTCGGCATGCAGAAGGTCCCAGATTCAATCCCCAGCATCTCCAGGTAAAAGGATCAGGTAGTAGGTGATGTGAAAGACCTCTGTCCAAGACCCTGGAGTGCCACTGCCAGCTGGAGTAGACAATACTGACCTCAATGGACCAAGGGTCTGATTCAGTATAAGGCAGCTTCATGTGTACTAGTTCAGAGACTGAGTCATATCCTACAGTAGAGAATAAGCTTTTCAAAAGTTATGTAGGAACTAACCCCCAAATTTTAGGAAAAGATGTCTGAAAAAGGGAAGCCAGTCACATTTTCACTAGGTACAGCTGTACATTTGAAAATAAAACTTGCAAAAGACACTGGCCTTTTCAGAAACAGCAGCCATATCACCAGCACAGCATAAGTTGCAGCATTCCTTGGTAGAACAGGGACCAGTTCACCTGACCATCTAAACCCAAGGAATATTATATTCTATTCTGCCAGGGCCTGAGCCAGTTATATATATTATATGTAAAATGAATACTAGGGATGGGCACAGACGGGAAAGCCTGGTTTGGTCTGGGGCTTGTGAATCAGGTGGCCCCAAACCGAACCCCCAAGCGAAAAAGCTGCCTGAACTGAACTGGTTTAGGTGGTGTTGTGGCCCTGCCCCCAGCAAACCTATGTCATCTGGGAGTGACACAAGCATGTCGCCCCCCCCCCAAGTGTGCTGACGGCACTTCCGGGTGGTGTCGGGCCCCGCCACCGGCACATCCATGTTACCCCAAAGTGGTGCAAACTGAGCTGAAAAGCTTGGTGGGTGTTCAGGGGAAGGTGCCTTCCTTGAACCTCAGCTTGTGAACCCCAAACCGGGCAAAGTCCAGCCCGGACTGTGGCTCAGGTTCCCTAATGAATACCATGTGTCTTTTGTATTACATAGGGTTTTATGACTTGATTTTTTTACCCTAACTTTAACTCAATTGAAGAAACATTGATATTAGGGAGAATTCGTTCCCATAATGACATGACACTTGTGAGACTAATAAGCACTTGTATAATGCTTTCAAGATTTCAAAGCATCTTGGGTCTCTTTTTGTAATCTTGGCAACAACCCTGTATGGGAGTGCATTATTATCTCTCTATTGCAGAAAGAAGGACTGAGACTGAGACTGAGACAGAACATCTTGTTTAAGGTCACCCAGTAATTTCATGGCTGAGGTGACATATGAACTTCATAGTCTGAAGCTCAGTCTCTTAGTCACTACACTACACCAGATGAAGAAGTATCATTTTCGTTAAATACAAATGAAGTACATATGTTTATGTTGCTTGGAAGAAGGTGGAAGTGGTGCAAAATGTCTAAGGCTGTGAATTCCTTCAAAGTTTCCCTTCTGAAAGCTGCTTCAAATTCCCTCTTAATAGCACAACATTGCCTGGTGAATTCAGAGCAAAGGTGAGTATTCAGCCAGGGAAGGCTGTGGTTCACTGCTAAAGTAACTGCTTTGTATGCAGGTCCCAAGGTCAGTTCCCAGAGACTCCAGATTTAAAATGATCAGGTCAAAGCTGATCTGGAAGACAATTACCTGAGACCCTAGGAGAGTGGTCACCCATCAGAACAGACAATGCTGACCAATGGTCTGACTTGGTATAAGGCAATTTTATGTGTGATAACAGCCTCCCCCACTCCTTTGGCTGGTATTTCACACCAGTTCTTACAGATAGCAACACTCACAGATGTCATTATCAAGCTTTAGAACTTGGAATAAATTTTCCCCAGCCAATCTTGCTGCGATTGACTCATTGATGCTGAAGGAGCATTGACAAAGAAGTCAAGGTCAGCTTTCTTGTTTACTTGTGTGTCATCTTAATGTGTGACTTTGCAATCCCTTTGCTGAATATTAAAGCTATTCCCACTATGCCCAGATAGTGCTTCCAAATCCAGACTGCCCCATCTCTCCTCTTGATGCTGAAGCCACCTCAACAGTTTTAAAAGTCATTGTCAATTACTCTGAATTCTCCACTGCATTAAATGGGCTTAGAAATAAAAATACATTTCCTTTGCACTTTCCAATGATACTGTATTTTACTATTTATTTACCACTCTGAAAGAACCAATACATTTGTTACCACAGAATTAACATAAGACAGTCTTTTTTCTTCCATTTTTCTTAGTGGGAAGACACATAAACCAAGTCAGTTGCTTTTTAAAAATTCTAGCCCGAAAGATACCATAGTATTGTAAGACCATTTGTTCCTTCCAGAGCATGCCAACAGAGACTTGGCAAAAATCCTTTAAAATCACTGATAGGCAAATTCTTCTCAGAGGTAAGCATTATTCACATTTACACATCACAAATGGAGAAGTGAGATGCCGAGCAAACAAACAGTGTCTCCAATACTGGACAAAAGAGTCTGTCCCCTTAATTAAAGTTCACTTCCTTATATAAACTGAGTTTTCCCCATTTTCAGCTGTCCATGGAAGGCATAAAAAAACCTAACACGATCCTCAGGGTTTAGCTGTGTTATGGAAGAGGGGGGGAGTTTTATGTCTGATATGGCACAAACAAACCATCTCAAGGTAATGGTCTTGCAGTCCAGATCAGCCTACTCTGCTCCCCGACTCCTGGACCCTAGTAAAATATCTCAAATACTATACACAATCAGTGTGTGCCATCCAGATCTGGATTTTTAGTATGCCAGTTTATTCACAACCAGGATGAACAAGCATTCAGACATTCACACCAAAAATTGATATGCGTTCGCCAAACTATATAGATAATAATACAATATATAACATAATAAATGGAAATCTCTTTCCTGAAAAATGTATCCAGGACTACTTTAATCTTATTTACATTTCAGTCTAACTTGTTTAAAACGAATTTAAGAAAAGGTCATTCTCAAATAAAATCCACTGTTACACTAACTGGCTGTTTGGAATCCAGGTTGAGAAATCAATGTCCTTTCTACCGATTGCCCTCCATTCTGACAATATTAAATTCTCAATTATCCTTCCTGCCCTTCACCTAAAAACCCTGCCCTTATAAAATCAGCCAGTATTGACACCAAAGGAATCCATAAACACCAATAAGCAATTCCTCAACTGAGCTACAAAACATGGTTTGAATATTCAACAAATAACATTTCTCAAGGGTGTGCAGTCTTCTATCTGTTATAATGCATTAAGAGTTCTTGACCAAACAAACCCCCTTTCCACTGGTAAAACAACATGTAAAAAAATAAAGACGTTGATATTTGTGCTATGGACCTGTGTCTTCATAAACTAAAAGTATAAACACTATGTTCTGCTAAGTGTTGTAGGTCTATCCTTTAAAAGAAGGGAACCCATAATTTTTGGATCTGCCTTCTCTCCAAGAAGGTCCACATCCCCCAACAGTCTACACTACCTGCCTGCCTCCTTGGATCAAACATCCAAACAAAAGTACTAAATTTGAAAATGGAATATAAATTTATATATGCTCCCTTTAGCCCAAGGCAGTTTTGAACAGGGCCTTGCTCTCCCTGAGTTCAGACCAGTTTGAAATGGGTATGCCTGGTTCAAGAGGAATAGGAGGCAGTGAAAAGGCCTTGCTGTGAAGCCTGTTGGGCCCTACAGTGCTGGTGCCAGTATTTCCTGATATGAAATCCTCAGGGTACCTTGCTTCACCTTTCATCTTCTTGTGCAGCCCCACATTGGGACTGTGCTTGTGCAGACTGGCCACAGGACATTTTCTTTCTTGCTCAAAAACTCCCAAGTGTGGGCGAGCTGCCTTTTTTTGGAGCCAAAATATGCACAGAATTCCCACCCAACGTGCCACATGCTCCGTCACAGAGGCCCCCTTCCTTCAGTTCTTTTGCCACTGTGAGGATAGGAAGCTTTCCAGCACACTCCATTGATTTTCTCCATTATCATTATGGATGAAAGAAGACTCCTTTTTGTCCATTGAGGACTCATTTGCACTCCTTCAGGAGTCTATTTCACGGGAGGCAAACCCCATCACCTGGGCTCTCCCTTTTTCTGTGGTTGTGGTCCCTTATCGTGGCATCCAAGGCATGCAAAATGTGGAACAAAGATGATGCACAGCGACGAGCATGAACTCTGCCTTCTGTGCTTAGGAAAGGTCCACAGTGCTAGAGCTAGGGGTGTGCATTTTTTTTATTGGTATATTTTGGTTTGGATCTATTGGACCCAAAAACATTTTGGGATTTTTCAGAAATCCTGAATTTTGGACAGTCCAATAGACCTGAGAAGAAAAATACCAGCAAAAAAAAACAAAACCCGATACTGGGGCTGGCTTGGCTTTTTCTGGTTTAAACCACACCGCAGGAGAAGCTAGCCACACACAGATCTCCCCACCACACACAGATCCTGGCTGGGATGGCTTCTCCTGCAGTGTGGTTTAAACCATGCTGCAGAAGCAGCTGGTCTCAGGATCTGCATGTTGCAGTGAGACTCTCCCCACCACACACAAACCTGGCTGGGATGGCTTCTCCAGCAGCGCAGTTTAAACTGCACTGTAGGACAAGCTGGTCCCAGGATCTGCGTGCCACAGGGAGGTCTCTCCCTGCCACACACAGACTTGGCTGGGATAGGCAAAAAGCTGACCCCAGAATCTGCATGCTGCAGAGAGGTCAGAGGGCAGATATCCTGGAGAATATGGCTACTTTGGAGGGTATGGCATTATGCCCTGCTGAGGTCCCTCCCCGAACCCCACCTTCAAATCTCCATGAATTTCCCAGCCCAGAATAGACAACCCTAGGCCTCACTCATCATGATCAAAGTGTTCTACACAAATGACATTATGTGACTCTTCTGGGAAGGATAGTGAAACAAGATTCATACGGCTGCCATAGCGCCTGTACCAGCCTTTCCCTAAGTTTATATAAGGTACTGCAATATGGAACAATTGAGACTCATGACCACAGACAAACTGAACAAGATGGCAAGGAGCAGAATAAATAATGACCAGACTTGGACTCTGAGCCTGGATTTATCGAATACCCATATGGTTCTCCTTACTTCCCTTTTAATTACTACAAGCAATTTTATTAGTGTACTTTGCAGCATCATTAACTATTACTTTAGGCTTAACATTAAAAATAATGAGCTAATACATTATTAATAATATTAATTAATAGCATCAAAGCTTCACAGTCCCATGCTAGCCTACCATGTAAGGAACTCCCGTATACCCTTCAGTTGTAGAAGAAAAAGGAGAGCTGGGGTGTTTGGGGGACACTGGAGGAAGGAGATGTAAACAACATCTGTATTTGATGGATGCAGCAGTCAATATAACTATTGCCAGTTGACATAACTATACTGGGAAAAAATACAAGTTACCAAGTTGACACAAGCAAAAGGACCCTCCATTTCCTCTCTCATGAAATTCAAGAATAGTAGCAGTAGAAACAGACCCTTAATACTAGCAGTCTCTTGCTTGTCAGTTTGTCAAAGAGGCAGTGTTGCCCTCAACCAAACAGCAAGGTGGCAAAACTCATGGATGAGCATCTGAAAAAGTGAACACTTGCAAGCATGGAAAAGCATCAGAGAGTGGTGATAGCATGGGGGTCAGAGATGAGAGATCCTCTGTTCATTTGGCAGCATGTTCAGAATTTAATCCAGACACCACACTGTCAGGGCAGCAAAGCAAGACTCAGAGTCCTTAAAGTAAATTATTTATTGGAACAGCTGGATTTATGGCTGTCATGACCAAACAAGTTGAGAGAGAAAGAGAGAGAGCTGCAGTCTGGCATTCAAATAATCTAAACAGGATATCATTCACAAGCTCCTTCTCTTGCTGACTGAATAGCAGCCAATGAACCTATTTTCATCAATGGTTGCAGTTCTCAGTTTTCCACTGCTTCCTTTGTAGGTTTTTTAAAAAATATGGATGCTATATGTCTTTCTATACAATAAAAAATATTTCACATTAAAGTCAATCATTTGCTTTTAACAGGTATGGTAGGGATTTATGCCCACATCCCTTTCAGAAATGGAGCATGGGGTTCCAAGGGCCCTGGGCCAAGTAATTTGTGTAGCCCCACTAAGAAGAAGGGAGTGCTTATTGAAGATGGCTCCACTTCCTGGCTGCAGGTCTTTTGCTGAATAGGGTTGCCGACCTCCAAGGTGCGGCCTGCAGATCTCCTGTAATTATAGTTCATCTACAGACTACAGAAGTTTTTTCTTCACTCAAAGAATAATTAATACGTGGAATTCATTGCTGCAGGTAGTGGTGGCATCTATAAAGCATAGACAGCTTCGCGATGAGATTCGATAAGCATATGGAACAGAGGTCCATCAGTGGCTATTAGCCACAAGGTATAGATGGAACACTATGTCTGGGGTAGTGATGCTCTGTATTCTTGGTGCTTGGGGGGCAACAGGGGGAGGGCTTCTGGAGTTCTGGCCCCACAGGTGAACCTCCTGATGGCACCTGGGTTTTGGCCACTGTGTGACACAGAGTGCTGGACTGGATGGGCCACTGGCCTGATCCAACATGGCTTTTCTTACTTTCTCTATAGAGATCAGGTTCCAAGGAGGGTGGATTTTAAGGCATTATACCCTCCTGAAGTTCCTCTCCTTCCCAATACTCAAATCTCTAGGAGCTTTCCAACTCAGAGTTGTCAACCGTCTTGTTGAACAACTGCCTGCCCACCCATTGTATGATAGGAAGCGTGGGAATTGTCAATTGCCACTGAGAATGAGAAAGAATTTGAGAAGGGCTCCCTTCAGTTGGCTAGAAAGGGAGCCTTTTTGTGCCCACTTCACATACATACATACGTACATATACCTTTATTGACATAAAACAGGTTACAGAAAGAGACATAATCAGAAAGAAAGGTAACAGAGAAAAATAAGTTAATCATATGTAGCTATGCGTTGTGCAAACGATCCTTAATTACCAAACTTAAAAATAGAGCAACCTTTTCAGTTAATTCGGGTGACAGGTCGTTCAGGAGACAGCGCACCTTCAAAACATCTGGGCAACCTATCATATTAGATAGAATTGGGTCTAAAAGAGTAAAACGTATACCGTCATACCAGGGACAGTATAGGAGAACATGGAGAACTGAATTGACCTGATTTAGACTACACGCACAGAGTCTTGCTGAGTCTTGTGGAACCCCTTTATATCTACCATGAGTGTGCCCGCTTCACATTGTTTGTCAGGATTGGAACTGGATAGTTAATTTTGGTCCTTAGGGATTGGTTAGGCCCTACCTGGGGATGGGAGAAAAAATGTGATCTCCTATGGCACATATAAGGCTAAAGCATCTTGAAACATCTAGGGATGAAAGGATCTTTACTCAATCATGCTGCTCATTGGACAAGTTGCAAAGGGAACTGGAGAAGGAATTCCCTTAGTACTAAGTAGCATCAGCTGATGCCTAACTGTTGTATGGCCTGGCGAGGAATGAAGGAAAGCCCGGCACCTCATAGCACAGGTTGTGCACAGGCAAGGATAAACAAGACACAGAAGACACATTAGCAGGTTTGGCTGCTGTAACAGATTACACTAATAGGTGAGGGACATTTTGGAGTACATGGTGATAAGAGTTGATTTGTTTCTTGATTAGAGTGATTCTTGAGAAAGAAGGCTGGAAACGACCTATCAACCGGGAAGTCATTGGATCACTTGAATCGCTTTACTTGGATTGTCTATTGGACTGTTGAATTGTCTTTTCTGTACAGCAAACTCCAAAACATAATATTTGGATTATTTCTACATAGGAACCTACTATTTGAATTTTGCTTATATCTTTTGGGTATTTATATACTACACATTTACTAAATATTATTGCATATATTGTATGTTGTACACAGTGTTTTTCTTTTGAGTCTGTATTTCTTCCATCGTGGTCCCTTTTTTTGATGCCAAGATTTTTAAAAATGCAAGCTTAAGCTGTACAGTTAGATATCCTAGATAACACTCTACAATTCAGGGTTCTACTATGTGACATTATCTCTCCCCATCCTGCCGACCTACTGTGACCAGACTGAACTAAAAACAGGGGATGCCACTGTGGATCCTACTATCAGTTACTAACTGCAGGCCACCGTATGTTTGTTAGCCATTCTAATTGCACACTATGCTGACGGTTGATACGTTTTACTTAGAAATGATATTGTAATCATCATGTAAGTACTCTGTCTAGTAAATATTACCTGGCATGAGTGAATCCTGTGATTGAATTCTGCACTTGATCTGCAGGAAGCTGAAGCTGGCTCACTGTATACTAGGCAGAGATGAGACTGCTTCTTCAGACTGAGGGAACGTATTGTGTTAGTGAATACTTCCCGCCCGCCCATTTCCTAGTTGCACAGAACATCACAAAACCACACATAGTTGTGTTCCAAAAAGGCTCCCAAATAAGTAAACAATTCGAAAACATAAAGCAAAGGCTGAATCTGTCTAAGAAAAATCCCCTGGAACATAATTCCATAAGTGGCACTGCTGAATTTGAAAATTGGGGTGTGTATGTGTGAATTTTTCCCAAACATGGTGTCTGACCATCAGATGAAAAAAAACTGCACTGTGTTGTGCATGTAAGGTACCCAAATGTCTGCATTATTACACTCAACATACTTCAGCGTTGCCAAAGTTACAGCATCAAAGCTGGGGCCTCCACCAGTGCTAATGCTAAGGTGCATTTTCTACAACTCAGTGGGGAACTGCTCTGCATCTCACTTGAATATAGGCACTAATGGAGGATTATGTTTCCAGTGTTCAAGCTCAGTGCAAAGAGAAGCAATTTAAATTATACACAACATTTCTATACATGAAAGGGAGAAAACACACTGGAGAGGATGCCTTCGCCTGCCTATGAGTTTGTCCTACTCTTGGGTTTTATCCCTGCTGTCTAATCCTGACCCCTTTATCATGGGTTATTATTTGGTTTGACTGTAGTTTAGACATAAAGGTGAATCAGCAAATCACCAGTCAAGAATGCCTGTGGCTCACACTTCCTGGAATTACAAGGACACTTTTTAAAAGATGATAATCAGTTATGTAACCCTTATTCTTATGATGATCCGATGTGACCCATTTGTTCAGATGTTTTGTAACTCATTTCATCAAGGCCACAGAGACTTCAAGCTAGTATTTCAAAAAAGTTAAAATCAATAAGTATAACTGTCATGCCTGCAAATTAGTGCAATTTCAGCCATGTTTTTTAAAACATGTTTAAAATTAAAAGAAGTCATCCCTGCATTAACAGGGACTTCTGCTGACCACACTGATGGAATGCCAAGATTAACTGCTGGATAATTTGTGAAACAGCACACAAGAGTTCTTCTGTGAAGGTATGCTTTTAAAACTTTCCACAGAGAAAGCTAACAGCTATAAACATCCTGGAGCAACCACATCTATCCTGGACCAATTTTAGAAGAAGTGGTCAAGCAAATGAACTAAAGACAGAGGTGATGCCAATAAGAAATATCGAGTGTTCTAGAAGGGATCAATTTGGAAGTGATGGATGGAATGATGACTACCCTGTTGGATAAGGAGATGAGCCAGTTTGGTGTAGTGGTTAAGTGCATGGACTCTAATCTGGGAGAACTGGGTTTGATTCCCCACTCCTCCACTTGCACCTGCTGGATGACCTCGGGCAAGCCATAGTTCTGGCAGAGCTGTTCTTGAAAAAGAGCCATTTCTGTCAGAGCTCTCTCAGCTCCACCTACCTCACAGGCAGTGTTCCCTCTAAGCTGACTTATTGTGTGCTAGCTCACAGTTTTTTAGCCTCCGGTTTATGGATTTTTGTCTTAGCTCAGGAAGGATGGCTCCAGAGCAAACTAATTGATGCAGCAGCCAAATTGCTCTCTCACAACTTTAATGCCAGTAGCTCACAAAGTAGAATTTTTGCTCACAAGATGCCACAGCTTACAAGGAACATTGCTCACAGGGTGTCTGTTGTGGGGAGGGGAAGCGAAAGGAGTTTGTAAGCTGCTCTGCGACTCCTTCGGGTAGTGAAAGGCAGGGTATAAATCCAATCTCTTCTCCTCCTC
Source organism: Lepidodactylus listeri (assembly GCA_029233225.1). Taxonomy (NCBI): domain Eukaryota; kingdom Metazoa; phylum Chordata; class Lepidosauria; order Squamata; family Gekkonidae; genus Lepidodactylus; species Lepidodactylus listeri. The sequence goes on along the minus strand of JARCFY010000002.1, from coordinate 42,302,288 downwards.
TTCTTCTTTGAATGCTCCTGGAACCAAATCCACTTCCTGAAAAGTAAGTTGGAACTGTTTATTGAAGTGCCTTTTCCAGTCCATATTTGGTGCATAGGCCAATACATCCTTGTTATGCTGATCCATGTTACTGTATTTTCCAGTTCTGATTACTGTAACATGACCTTGAAAACTGATGCAGAATGCAATGGTGCATCTTTTGTGTTATGCTAGGTCAGGGATTCCCAATCTTGTTCAGCACTTTTCGAATTCTGAGACAGGGAAATGGGCACTACCAATAAAATGGCCCCAGCCCACAGCAGCCAATAACCAAATGTTGGGAGGTCGCATGACAAGAACCCTCCTACGATGGCAGCAACTGTTTCTGAATGTGTGCTGCCTTCAAACATGAAGGTGATGCTTCCTGGGTTCTTCTGACGCACCTCCTCCTCAGATGAGGTAGAGAAAATCTAAAATTGATTGTTTGCTTTCAAAAAGAAGAAAATAAGCACCCAGATACCCATTAGCAAGCACCACATTAGCGATCACTGTGCCAGGTGATTTCCACATGTACAGCCTGTGCCAATTATACAGTTATACTGGTTATGAATTTGCTTTTAAGCACTTATCAGGGTGCTGGTTTTATATTTAAAAATATGAACAACCTGGGATCCAACATACTTGAACATCCACCTCTCTATATATGAGTCCATGTGCTCACTGATCTCACTGGAAATGTCATCGCTTTGTAGGTGAGGACAAAGATGGCTAGTGCTGTAATGAAGTTTAGATATGCCCACCAGGTTCCCCAAAGAACTGGCCCTATACTTTAGGAAGGTATCATCTAGCCGGGTCAAGTTATTCAAGTGGGTCTGGAAGGTAATAAACAGCCGGAGGGTGGAGTTCTGACAGCTTTGGAAGTGGTGAGATCCCTCCTGAAAAAGGTATCCCTGAATTCAAATTATCTAAATTACAGCCTAGTGGCTTGCATTCAATTCTTGAGCAAGGTGCTTGATACTAATGGTATTGGAGAATATGGATGAGTTCCACTCACTTCAATCCAAAATTCAGGCCTGGGATTTGGACAAAAATGGTTACCTGGGTTACCAGGAGAATGATGGACTGCATTCTCTTTCATTATCCTTGATCTTTCAGAAACTTTCAATACCAGTAACCATGGTATCCTTCTGGAGGATGGCTGGGTTGGGACCAGGGGCCCCATGTTTCAGTGGTTATGCTCTTACCTGGCTGGTAGCTCTGGAAGGTGGTACAGGGGGATTACTGCATGGGTACACTTGTACCCCATGCTATTTAACAACTACATAAAACCTCTGGGAGAGATCACAGGGAGATCTGGAGTAAGGAGTCACAAATATGTGGCTAAACACCCAGTTTAGTTTTTTTGTAACAACAGAATCAAGTAGGTCTCTGGAAGTCTTGAACAGATGCCAGGGTCCAGCATACCTAAGGGACCGCCTTTCCCGACACATAACCCAGCGAGCACTTTGGGGTCACAACATCGCCTTCGGGTCCCGGGAAAGCTAGGCTCGCTGGAACCAGGGCCAGGGCCTTTTCGGTGGCGGCTCCTCTATGGTGGAATGAGCTCCCGGAGGAGATCAGGGCCCTGCGGGATCTTGTTCAGTTCTGCAGGGCCTGCAAGACGGAGCTCTTCCACCAGGCCTTTAATTAGGAGCCGCCGCCGTTTACCATCAGCCATTGTTTGTTATGTCAACGATAAGGGACTGCCCTGGATGGAGCCTGGGCTGGGCGACTATAGAGGGCTGAAGTATTACCCTGGGTTTGCACGAAGGCATCAGCTAGTAGCCATCTGATGGTACATCCTAGATATCACTGAGAGCACTTTATTTGTAATGTTTACAGCTAACTGGATGTACGATGTATTGCTTTGTATTTTATAAGGTTTTAAATTGTTTTAAATCTGTTTATTCTGATTAGGCACTATGTGCCGTACTATAAGCCACCCTGAGCCCATTCGTGGGGAGGGCGGGGTAAAAATCTGAAATAATAAATAAATGCATGAAGAAGCTACTGAAATGAATGAGTGCCAATAAACTGAAGCTCAGAGCATCAACACATGAAACTGCCTTTCACCGTCAGGCCACTTGTCTACCAAGGTCTGACTGAGAGCAGCTTTCTAGGTCCCAACTGGTCCTTCAGATCATTTATTACCTGATCCTTGTAAACTGCAGATAATAGAGATTGAAACTGAGACATTCGGTGTGCAAAGCAGATGCTCTGCCAGTAAACCACCACCTACCCCACCCATACCTCCAACCCTTCAGATGAGACTGAGGTGCTGGGGCAATGAAGCAATGAATCAGCAATGAAGACAAGATTTGTAAAATTAACCTGCCCTGGATGGGGTTACATTCCCTTCAAGGAGCAGGTCTGTAGCTTGTAGGTACTGCTGGATGCTGGCCTATGGTTGGAGAATTAGGTCCCCTTCTTTGGCATCAACTTTGGCTGATTCACCAGGTATAGACTGTTCCCCAATATCTACCACCTGGTCATCGTGATTCACGCTCTGATTTCATCCAATTCACAATTACCGCAATGTGCTGAGTGTGGAGCTGCCTTTGAAAACAGTTCAGAAACTTGAAGCGATCCAAAGGGCAGCAGCCAGGCTACTGTTGGGGGATGCATGCAGGGAAAATTTCACTCACATGCTGATAGATCTGTACTGGTAGCCCAATGCTTTGTGGCACAATGCAAAGTCCCCCAAGCCGGTACCTGGAAAGCTGGCATATGCAACTGAGGGGGTGACATGATAAAGGTTTACAAGATTATGAATGGTATAGAGCAGGTAGAGAAAGAAGTCCTTTTCTCCCTTTCTCACAATACAAGAACTCGTGGGCACTCAAGGAAATTGCCAAGCAGTCGAGTTGGAAGGGATAAAAGGAAGTACTTCTTCACCCAAAGAGTGATTAACACATGGAATTCATTGCCACAGGAGGTGGTGGCAGCTACAAGCATGAATGGCTCAAGAGGGAATTGGATAAACATATGGAGCAGAGGTCTCTCAGTGGCTATTAGCCACAAGGGATAGATAGGAACTCTCCGTCTGGGGCAAATGATGCTCTGTATTCTTGGTGCTTGGGAGGGGGGTAACAGTGGGAGTGCTTCTAGTGTCCTGATGGCACCTGGTATTTTTTGGTCACTGTGTGATGGAGTGCTGGATTGGATGGGTCATTGGCCTGATCCAACATTGACTTCTCTTATGCTAAATAAACACAGACTCTTCTGATCTTACTTATTTACGCCATACAGCTTGAGTCCAAAGGCACAAACTCCAGCAGCCATCTTACAAAGCCTCCATCTGATTCCTCTTCCCAGCACCACTCGGAGTCAGACAGGCCCCTCATCTGACATTTTATTCTACTAGCCACAAAATGTTATACACACTGTTTACCACAGCTAGAAACAGTGCGCTCCCAGGGGTGGCCATATGATTCTGGAATCATCTTCCTGAAAACCTACTCACTTCTGACTACTCTTGTGAAGAATGCCCTCCCAAAAAAATATGCTTGGCATTCAGTGAAAACAGGTTTTGTGGCCATTCTGTGTCCTGTAAGTTTCTGAAAGAGCTTTATTAGTCCTGATTACTTAATGGTTTTTGAGGACAAAAAAAAAGTGGTCTAGAAAAAAGGATTGAAATGCTGCAGAACATTTCCCAGAACTCAGTGGGATAACCATCCTCCACATTCTGTTTGAATACTAATCCTAATGCAGAATTACATTTCCAAAATTTAAAACCCTCGGTGGCAAAGGAATGTGTTGAAATTAGACATGACATTTCTAGACATGGATTTAAAAACTCGCAATTCTTTAAAAAGGGATGTTGCCTTTTTCCTGTCAGTTTGTCCCCACTCCTAGGTTTTTATCCCTGCTGTTCAATTTTTCCCATCACCATGGTCTATAATTAATTCATCTATAGTTTAGGCGGGTGAAGGTGAATCAGCAATGAAGGCCTTTCAAGAATTCCCATGGTTCACTCATTTCCAGGAGTTACAGTGCAAACTGAAGACAAAGCAATAATGAATAACTCGTGAACTTGAACTAATGCACAGAAGGTGATATCCGAGTCCCTAGAAAGGCTTCATACCCAAAACCTTCTATGAAATGCTGCTTTACACTGGAGTATCTGAACGTGTTCTGTAACAGCAGCTTGAAATTTCAGGCCAAATATCTCCTTTCCTTTTGGCAGGGTTGATCTTTCTCCCCCAGTGATGTCCAGTTATTTCTGTCTTACTTAGTCATTTAAGTGAGCATGTTTTCCACACAGAAAATAAGGCAAGCTTGGTTGTTAAGACTTGGTATTGCCAATTTCTGATGCAGTTCCTATTTGCAAAGCCCACAAGATGGGATCTCTATTGGAGGCAGATTCTTGAAGGCTTGTGCAGTCCTCTTCCTCCTACCAACTTCTAGTTGTGCCCGTATCTTTTGGGTCTCAGTGAACAGGGAAAAGAGGTCAAGTGGAAAAAACAGAAAAAAACCATAAGTGAATTGAGGGGTGTTCCATTGTTAAATTGACTACTGTCACAGTGGTAGCCTCCCTAGTGGCTGTCATACAGTAAAGCCATAAGTGTGCATGTGATCCCACACTAATGTCTTCTCAGTCCACTTTTAAGATGAGGCAATGCATCCCAGTGTCTCCTCTTCCAAGGTGGTACAGTGTCTTAATCACCTGGTCTGTAGGGCTCTTATCCAATGTATGTCTGCCTCTCTTCTCACAAGTATCTATCTCTGTACACCCACACAGTTCTGATAATGGCAGTCATCCATGCACTGTGTTCTACATCCGTTCTCAATACCATTGCAAGGCCAACATTGCGGTGAATTCATCAGTCCATCCTGACTTCTTGTAAATCGCATTGCAGCTTGATTTGTGGGGCCTGATTTTGAATTCTTTACCTCAAAGCAATTTTGCTTCTCAAGTTGTGGTTTCATCTTTAATTCAGCAACTGAAGAATGGGCTTCACCCTCAAACCTGAAGTTTTTATTACTCAGTGGCTGGAAACGTTAAGATTCAAAACTACATTATATATAAACAGAGAAAATAAATGCAAATTTTTTCAACAACTTGTGGCCTCATTGGAAATGTGGAATAAATTGGGACACAAAAGTGCCCAGGGACAGTTAAAGCAAAAATAGTCTTTTAGCAGCTTTGCATATTTAAGCAAGAAGCAGGGAGAAATTAAGTGATAATTTTCCATGCAAAGTTAATGTCATTGTCACATGCAAGCTACTACATGAAGGGTGTTATGTGGCAAATTTTCCATCTTCCAGACATTAGCATTTTAACGTGCCCAAATGGTCATGATATCCTTACTGATTACTTTGTTTATGAGCAGAACATAACTACCGTAATTGCAATTCATTTGCTAAAGGAAAATTGATATAGAAAAAAATCAGTGTAGTTATCAGTAGATGAATTTTTGGAAATGTTTTACAGTCTGCAAAAGTATTGCTTTGGAACTGCAAGATCTTGTTGGACTCCCATGAGACCGGACCAGTGGATACTTACCGTGAGGGGTCCTTCTCCTCTGAGGTAAGGAGGACATCTTCATGGGTGTTTCCCATCCTACTTGTAGGGAGGCAGGAACTGAAATCTTTTACTTCCTGTCCTCTAGATGGGACACGCCCCTTGAAGCCAGTTCGGGAAATTCCCAGGAGCGGTGAGAACTGAAACCAACAAACTGAACAGAACTGTAAACACACACAAGGTAACATGCTCGAGTGAGCAACAGTACAGCATATGAACAGGATGAACAGGAAGTAACAGTGAGAAAAATAGGAATGGATAGGAGATGATGGATCAGTGGGAGGGCGAAGATGTCCTCCTTACCTCAGAGGAGAAGGACCCCTCACGGTAAGTATCCACTGGTCCGTTCTCCCTCTGAGAGGAGGACATCTTCATGGGACCTCCCATAGCAGTGTCCCTGGAATCGGGTGGGACATCATCTACTTCTTCTAGAACACGCTGCAGGACTCTTCGGCCGAAGACGGCGTCGGCTGAGTCAAACATATCCAACTTGTAATGCTTCACAAAGGTGGAGATGGACGTCCAGGTTGCTGCACGGCAGATCTCGTCAGCTGAGGCTCTGTTGGAGAATGCTGCAGAGGTGGCCGCGCTTCTTACGGAATGAGCTGTAATCCCTGAGGGGATCTGAATTCCCTTCACGCGATATGCTTCCATTATGCATTGTTTAAGAGAGGAGCTGATAGCGGCTCTAGACATCTTGCAACCCTTGTTAGGGGGCGATACCGCCACGAACATTGACTCGGTTCTACGGAATGAACTAGTGCGGTGCAGAAAAGCCTTGAGGGATCTCCTCACATCTAGGCAGTGGAATAGTCTCTCCTTAGGGTGGGTCGGATTGGGGCAGAAGGATGGTAGGCAAATTTCCTGTGCCCGATGAAACCTAGAGTTCACCTTGGGTAAGAAGGACGGGTCGGTGATGAGCACAACCTTATCCTTGTGAAAGGAGCAGAATCTCGGGTTTACAGAGAGGGCCCCGAGCTCCGAGACCCTCCTTGCTGATGTCACGGCAACCAGAAAGAGAGTCTTCATCCGAAGGTATTTAAGGGAGATCTCACTGATAGGTTCAAAGGGTGGGGCTGACAAGGCCGATAGCACTACGTTCAGCCTCCAGGTAGGGAATCGATGGATGACCGGCGGATCCTTCATGGCCGCTCCCTTCAAAAACCTCCGAATGTGAGGATGTTGAGACAGAGTCCAACCGTCAAATCTTGGGATTACGGTTGTTAAGGCAGCTATCTGGCACCTGAGAGTGGACGCTTTGAGGCCCGTGTCATGGCCGTCTTGAAGGAAGGACAATATGCTGGACATGTTGGGCTTTAGAAGGTTAATTTTCTTTCGCCTTGCCCATCTAGCAAAGGCTTTCCAGGTGGTGTCGTATATTCTATTAGTAGAGGGTCTTCGTGAAGCCAGCATAGTGGTAGTAACTGCTTCCGAATAACCATGTATCAGCAGGTTTTGCCGCTCAACCTCCATGCGGTTAATCGTAGCCAGGCTGGGTTCGGGTGCCAGATTGGACCCTGGCTGAGCATGTCCGGAGAAATGGGCAGGGGAAGTGGCGGGAGGATCGCCAGATGTTGTAGCTCTGAAAACCAAGGTCTCCTTGGCCAGAGGGGAGCCACAACGATTATTTCCGCTTGCTGATGTTTGATCTTTCTTAGAAGTTTCGGCAGCAATGGAGTCGGGGGGTAGGCATACAAGATGCCCTTGGGCCACTGACAGGTTAGGGCGTCCGTGTCCTCTGCCGAGCGATGGAAGAATCTCGTGACGAACCTGCACGTTTGGTGATTGTCTGGGGAGGCGAACATGTCCACATCCGGCATGCCGTACCTGCTTGCTATAAGAAGAAAAAGATCTTTCTTGAGCGTCCATTCCCCTTCTCTCAATGTTTGTCGGCTCAACCAGTCTGCGCGTACATTCAGGGATCCTTTGATGTGTTCCGCTCTGATGGATAGGAGGTGGGTCTCTGCCCACACCAAGATCTTCATCGCTTCCCTGTGGAGTCTGGAGGACCGGGATCCGCCTTGATGGTTCAGGTAGGTCTTCGCTGCCACGTTGTCCGTCCTGACGAGGACATGCTGATGTGCAATCTGAGGCTGGAAGTGTATAAGAGCCAGGCGTATGGCACGAAGTTCTAGCAGATTTATGGGAAGTGACTGCTCTTCCGTTGACCATACGCCCTGTACAGGGGAATTGAGTAGGATTGCTCCCCATCCCTGGAGGCTGGCATCCGTCACGACCTGTCTCCATTCTGTGACGTAATAGCAGTTCCCCTGGGTAAGGTTCGTCAGCTTGGACCACCAGGACAGGCTGAGCTTCGTCAGATGAGGCACTGTGACTGGAACTTCTCTTTTGGCTAAGATGTTGGATTGTAGCGGTCTGAGGAGCTGTTGTAGTGGTCTTGCGTGTAATCGAGCCCAGGGGACGGAGTCTATGCACGAGATGAACAGCCCCAGCAGTCTTGTTAGGGACGACAGGGAAGACTGTCTGGCCCTGATGGTCTGAATAGAGAGTCTGCGAATCTTCTCCGCCTTTGGGCGGGGGAGGAACAGACGGTTTCGGGTGGTGTTGATTATTACTCCGAGGTGCTCGAGGGACTGAGATGGTGTGAGGCAGCTTTTTTGATGGTTGACGACGAAGCCGTGAGACTGAAGGCAGTGAATGGTCTCGGCTGTGTCCTGAGTCGCCTTTTCCTTGGAGCTGGAGCGGATTAACAAATCGTCTAAATAGGGGTGGACGTGAATTCCCCGTTGTCTCAAGATGGTAATGGGGTGGATCAGGACCTTGGAAAAAACACGTGGAGCGGTTGAGAGGCCGAATGGAAGGGCCCTGAATTGCCAGTGGGCGCCCTGGACCAGGAACCGGAGAAAACGTCTGTGGGCAGGGAACATGGGAACATGTAGGTAAGCCTCCTTCAGGTCGATGGAGGTAAGGAACTCTCCTGGATGTAGGGCCTCTGTGATGGATCTTAGGGTTTCCATCCTGAAGTGTCTTAGTCTGACGAAGCGATTTACGTACTTTAAGTCCAGGATCGCTCGCCAGTCTCCATTCCGTTTGGGAACGGTGAAGAAGATGGAATAGACACCCTGTCCCTCCTGGTCTGGTGGGACAGGTTCTATGGCCAGGATGGAGCGAAGGTGTGATATGGCGTCCTGGGTTCTTTGTAACTTTAGAGGGTTCTTTAGTCTTGGAGATGGGAGTAAGCGGTCTCTGGGCTTTGATTGAAATTCGATGATGTAGCCCTTGGATGTGACCTCCAGAGACCATGCGTCTGCCTTGGATTCGAGCCAGCGATGGTGGAAGAGGAGCAGACGGCCTCCCACCGGGGACTCGTTGCAGTCATGCGGAGGGTTTGTTAAAGTTGCCCCTGTGTGGCTTGTCATCCCTGTTGGAAAAGGGTCTGCCAGCGCGACCCTGGAAGGGGTTTCTCTTGAAGCCTTGTCTGGAAGTGCCCCACGACGATCTATAGGTGTCCCTGCCGAATCTAGGCAGAGATCTTTGGGTGCGAAAGGAGTGCTGGTTAGAGGAGTAGTGACTGTACTGTCTGCGGTCCGTCCTGCCTAGGGTCCTAGGCATCGCCTTTTTCTTATCCTTGGTTTCTATGAGGATTCTATCTAGAGCTTCACCGAAGAGGCGATCGCCCTGGAAGGGGTAGGCAGTTACAATCGTTTTGGCGTGCAGATCAGCAGGCCAGGCTCTGAGCCAGAGGGTTCGGCGCGCAGCAACCGCGGAGGCAAGTGCCCTGGAAGAGAAAACCATGGCATCCAGGGTGGCGTCGGTGGAGAAGTACGACGCCTTAAGTAGCCGGTTGGCACCCTCAGCCAGTCGTTTGTTGGACGGTGGTATGAGCTGTACCAGCTTTCTTGCCCAGGCTATGGCCGCTCTTCCTACGATAGTGGCTGTCGCGGAGGCCTTGATGGCTAAGACATTGGCTTCATGCGATTTTTTGAGTGCAAATTCAGCCTTCCTATCTAGGCTGTCTTTCACTGAGCCGTCGCCGTCCTCGGAGAGGAGACCGGAACTCTGAAGTGCGGCGACCGGAGCGTCCACGAGGGGAACCTGTAGAAGCTTGTTAGTGAAAGAAGGCAATGCATATAATTTTCTAATATTGGGTGGGCAATGCTTATTGGCCATGGGCTTCTGCCATTCTTTAGTCAATTGGGTCTCCAAAAACTCAGGGAATGGAAAGACCCGTTCTGTACTGGGGTGTCTAGGAAAGTAATCCTTGTTTCCCTTTGGTCTGGACCCTTCTGTCTTGGATGGACCGGCTGGGTCCTCCCCCTGCAGCTTGGGCTGCAGCTCTAAGGCTGATAGTGCTTTGGAAAGGAGGTATTGGTATTCCTCGGGTTTAAAAAAGCGAAGAGAGGGGTCTGAGGCATCTACCTCCTCCTCCTCCTCCTCCTCATCCGATAGGAATTCACCTTCCTCCCTATCATCTAGTTCACTGCCCCCTGGGGTGGATGGGTCCCATGTGGGGCAGTACTGGTCCTTTCTGGGCGGCTTAGGTGACCAGCGGGGTCTTTCTCCTTCCTCCTCCTCCTCCTCCTCTTCCTCTGGGTAGTTGGCACCCCTGAGGTCTCTCTGGAAAGTGGGGGCCGATGGTGGGGGGCCTTGAAGGGAGCGGGAGTGGAACTCTTCCCTTACGGCCTGTTTAATGGCCCGGATTAAGGCGGGGGAAATGGTCTTTTCCTCGTCCGAAGGGTTACTCACGGGTAGGGCCGTGTGGCCCGGCGAAGCACCGATCCCTCTCCCACTCGGAGCCTGGGTGAAAGGAGGGTCCTGTCCGGCATCCGAGGGTGTTGGATGGCTTATGGACACGGCGATAGCCGTTCCGCAGCCTTCTGCCGCTTTTCCGTGGGGCCGGGCCTTAGCGGGTGGTTGCAAAATGGCGCCCGCTCCGTCCGCCGACGAACGCTGCCGTTTCTTCGCGCGCTTTTCCCTTGGCGCGGCTTTTTTCTTGCTGGCCTTTGCGGGAGCGGCTTTAGCTGGCGCGGTCGCCGCCGTCGCGGCTGGCGCCGTTGCGATTGCCGCCGTCGCGGCAGATGCCGGCGCGGCTTCCTGGGGCTCCCCGGATTGAATTCGGGAGCCCGAAGAGGAAGGATCCTCTCTCTCTCCTTCGGAGAGGAATCCATCGCCCCCATCCATTCGGAAAGTCGAGGTGGGGGGGGGTGATAGGTGGTAAGAATTGAGGGGAAGCAAAGCCGGAGGAGGGAGGAGTAGATTAGAAGATCGATAGGTTAGAGGAGAGGGTTTGAAAAGGTCTTGAGAAAAGTTTTGAAAAGTTTTGAAAAAGGCTTGAAACAGAAACTGACAACGATGATTTCTAAGGCACGAGAGGCCACGATGTGCTGCTCTCCCTACTGAGGCAGGAACAGAACTGGCTTCAAGGGGCGTGTCCCATCTAGAGGACAGGAAGTAAAAGATTTCAGTTCCTGCCTCCCTACAAGTAGGATGGGAAACACCCATGAAGATGTCCTCCTCTCAGAGGGAGAACAGTGTGTTCTCGCCTCCCCACTTCAATAAAAGCCCCCTTCAACAGAAGGATATTTGTAAGACTGAATAGGTAGTATCTTTGTCTTTTTTATTCACTCTTCAGTAGGAAAATTAACCCAGGGATCAGAAGTAACATAACTAGAAGTAAAATGACAGCAGCTGTCAGTTGCACTCCTCATAATTTTCTCCAGGGATGATTCCTTGTAAGGGTTTCCTTCTTTCATAGACAATGTCCTGCCACTCTCTTATTTGGGATTAGCATGGAAACATGGTCCAGGACGCTAGCCACCATGGGGAGAAATTATGACCCTTCTCATACAGAATTTTGTTTCTTTTTGCATTAATCAACTAGATCTATTAAGCCTGAATTTTTCTGTTTCTTTTTTATCTGGATTGCACAAGTGTAATACAGATGAAATACTAGTGCATGGATGTTAATATGGCTGGGTAAGGGATTGGTCTAGCTAACCTCCAGTTCCTTTAGTCTTTAATTATCTGCTCTTGAAGAATACGTAAAAGTCTTCTCCATGCAAGATGCCTTCATAATTTATTTTTAGGAGCTGTAATAGAAGTATACCTAACTTGGTTCATGGATAAAGCCTGTTTCTTTCTTCAGTCTGTAGAGGTAAATAAAATAATGCTCCCCCCCCCCCCAAAAAAAAAAAAAAACCCTGTCATCCCCACTTCCCCTCCCAGAAAAAAAGATTTGACTGATTACTTGCAAAGGCACAGACTCTTTAGTTTTCAGCACTAGTTCAGAAATGTGCTTTCCTGGTGTCAAACCATGGTCCACCCATGCAAACTTATTTTCTGACTCCCTTCCTTGCATGGGAAATGCTTTATCAATTTTTTTTATTTCATACTGCTTTCATATTTCCCCCCCTAAATTGCTTTTATAACACACAATCACCTGTCAACATGTGAATTTGCTTGATTGGCACTTGCTGTTACAGTACCTAACTCTCATGTTCTCCTTGTTCTAAAACACCTCAGCTCTCTTGGATAAATCGTTCATATTAAACCAAGTCTGAACCAACTGGAAACTCACACACAGTCGCTATCCAAGACAGAGCACAAGAGAGAGATGGCTGTGGGAAAAGGAACTTTGATGTATTCATTTGTTTTCAATAAAGCTTATGAAATCCCATTCTTTCTTTAAAAAAAGAACAAAACTTGATAGTTCACACAAAAAAACATAAAGTGACATAGTTGGATCTAAGGGCCCACTTCATATAACTGAGGGATTTCCCACTGGACTTAGCAGAAGAGAACCATATTAGATTCAGTCTACAATAAAAAGTACAGAGGGTATAACTTAAAACCCTAGCAAAAGTTATACTAGAACAGCAGCTGAGGGATTCGAATGTAGCTTCAAGCTCCCTCTTCTACTGCCAAATGCCTGAAGAAATGAACACATCTATATTTATATTTCAGCCTATTACAAGCAGCCACCAAGGAGTCTTGCATCAGAATAAAACCAAAGCACTGAAAACTGCACATATAACAAATCTAAAGCAGTGGCCAGTAGAAATCTAACACAGAGACAAAATAGCATTAAATAGTGATTTTAACAACACCAAGATCAGCAATCAACACAACAGTGCCGATTCAGAAAATATTAAATCAGCAAATTAGGACAAAGAAAGATTAAAAGCCTTCCAGAACAAAAAAGTTTGTCAACTTTTAGAAGGCCAGAAATAAGGAGTCCTCATGATCTGTCTGTAATCTATCTGAAAATATGCTATATGAATGCTTATTAGCATTTTTTTTGTCCAAAGCACTACACATATCTTGTTGCAGCCTTACAACATCCTTGTAAGGTAGCCCAGTATAACCACACCTACACTAGAACTGGGGTGGGGGGAGGCAAGACCAAAAGAGCAGCCAACCTAAAGCAACCTAAGGAGTTCTTTGCAGTGGTGCGATCCAAGCTAGACCTTGCTTGGATTACAGTTCATTCTCTTAGCTTCTACATTACGCCAGTTCACTTGCAGGCAAACTTAGTAGCATTTGCAATATGAAGTCATATATCCAGGCAAACATTTTATTCTCTATTCAATAAGCATCTCTCTTCACTTGTCAGCTCTTGCTGTATGTATGTGCACATGCACAATGAAGAGAAGAAGAAGAGAAGAGAAGAGATTGATATCCCGCCCTTCACTCACTTGGAGTCTCAGAGAGGCTTACAAACTCCTTTCCCTTCCCCTCCCCACAACAGACACCCTGTGAGGTAGGTGGGGCTGAGAGAGCTCTTTCCCAAGCTGTCCTTGAGAGAACAGCTGGTACAGAGTTATGGCTTGCCCAAGGTCATCCAGCCAGGTGCAAACGGAGGAGTGGGGAATCAAATCCGGTTCTCCCAGATTAGAGTCCATGCACTTAACCACTACACCAAACTGGCTCAATGGGCACTATAAGTTTGTAAAGTACGGAGATTTCTATTTAAACTCTTGTGAAGGTGCCCAAGGCCAAGAGGTTTAAAAAATAGTGAAGGTACTGGGAATACAAAACGGAAAGACCTTTGGAAAGGAACTGTCTCAAGCAATCAAGTACTAAAGCACATCATAGTAGGTTTTTTTGTTTTTAAAAAAGCACACCACCACCATGAAAATCCACCATCCAATTGAAAGTGTATATCTTTTCCCCTTAACACAGCTTCAAAAATGATGGAGTGGGAAGGAATCGCATGAAATAAGCTAAGACTAGGGTTGCTATAGGAGAGTGCCTCCCACCGGCAGCCTGCTTCGCACGTTGCCACTCTGAGTGGCAGCAGGAGAAACAAACGATTTTGCCTGTGTCACTTCTAGGGAAAACCTGGAAGCGATGTAGCAGGGTAGATCTGGGAATCACCAAGAACTATTACATTTTTACTATTGAATGTCTAGCAATTCCCTGAGCTATCCTATGTCCCTTCTGGGTTTTCCCTGGAAATGACATACCAACACAGCTGAAATCACATCCCCCATTTCCCAACCCCCCTCCCCAAACTGAGCCTGACAACCCTAGCTAAGATTTGTGGACTCAGCAGTGAGACAGCATGAAAAGACAACCTTCACACATGATCACTGTGTTCAGAGGAACTAGAACATAAAGTAAAAACTCTCTACCTTTGATGGCACTCTCGAAGTTACATGAGATGCCATCGGAGGAGCTGAGAGCAGTTAAATTTGTTTTATCCCCTTAGAGCTGAAGATACAAAACAGGCAGGTCAACTAAGTGCTAATCAGTGCCTGCTTTTCAGTGCATTGAGGGGAGAAAGAACAGTTTAGTACTTTCACACCCTTGACTGACATTCCACTTCTGTTACTGAAGCTTTGCTCAAACAGTTAGCTGAATTGCTCCCGACTGAGATAGAAAGGCAGAAAGAAAATAGCTGAGCAAAAGCTACCGTAGAACCAAAGTTATCTGTTAAGAGACTGGAAGGGTTCAGAGGGAAGCAAACAGATATCCCAAAGCTCCCTTTAGCTACTATTGTATTTTCCAGCTACATTTAGTGCTTCAGCAAGCAAAGCTGGGTTTTTTAAAGTGAATGTATTTTTCAAGATACTGGCTCAATTTATAATTATTCCATTCACAAAGGAATGGATGTGCTACACAATGCAAAATACATAGCAGTTGGCAAGGCTCATTTTGTAGCAGGAGCTCCTTTGCATATTAGGCCACACACCCCTAATGTAGCCAATCCTCCAAGAGCTCACAGAGCTCTTGTTACAGGGGCTACTGTAAGCTCTTGGAGGATTGGCTACATCAGGGGTGTGTGGCCTAATATGCAGAGGAGCTCCTGCTACGAAATGAGCCCTGGCAGTTGGTCAAAAGCAGGAGCCCCATGCAGTGACAGTCTATGCTGATAGATCTTCTGTTGTCATGGTGAGTGGAATTCTCAAGGCTAGAGAGTGTCAGGCTGAAGAGGCATGTGATCACATAGATGAGACCCCTTCCTCAAGCACAGACAAATATCTTCTTGTACCCAGGACACCTGTATGGGATTGGTGGAAGGTGGGCTCTTGGTGATTTATTAGGAATATACAGAGTGGGGTCAGTGACAGGCATTTTGACCTCATGGTGATGTGCCTGTATGGTGCAAAGTTTGCGAATATCACCAATATCTAGATAGGCTGACAGTGCTGGGGAAGAGTCAGAATTCATGGTGCACTTTAGCACCAATGACACTGGGAAACGTAGTAATGTGGTCCTGGAGAGAAAAACATTAAAGGCTAGGACCTCAAAGGTAGCATTCTCTGAACTGCTACTGGTTCCACTGTAGGGACAGATTAAGGGTTGGACTACAAAACATGTTACAGGTGTCTATATATGCTAATAGTAGAAGACTCCTAGCCAAGATGGGGAGCTGGACTGTTTGATGCTAAATGACAATTTAGATATAAGTGGGTGTTTCAAAAACATGGCAGAGTAGGGGAAATCAACGAGATATGGTCACCTAGGTATAAGCTCTATAGCAGGGGTGTCAAACATGAGGCCCGGGGGCTGCATCAGGCCCCCAGAGGGCTTCTGTCAGGCCTGCACTGGAATTGGCCATCTCCTGCTTCCAGTTCTGTTGCTGCTGCTGCCTCATAGTTTGCTTCACCAGACTCTCTCAATCGCTCAGCCATTTCATGTTTTCCCCTGGGTCCTAGACTCAGAACACTGAGCATGAGATTTCTGTGGTGAATGTCAATAAATCAAAAGGAGGTTTGCCGCTTACAGATACACACCTGAACATCATACTCAAGATTGCAACAGCACAGACATTTTGATGCAATAATTCAGAACAAGAGGTGTCAGTTATCAGATACTGTTAAATAAACAAAATATTGCAAGAGTGCTAATGTTTTAAGCATGTTTTTATTTTAAGTTAAAAAAATCTTTGTTTGTGTCCTTTATAACATTTATATCTCTGCTATTGGCATTACATTTTATGACAGACATAGTCCAGCCCAACAAGATCTCATTTATGTCAGATCCGGCCCTCATAACAAATGAGTTCGACATCCCTGCTCTATAGGGAAGACAGGGAGGGATGTGTTGGGGACATGTTGTGTTGTATATCAGAGAGAGCACAAAGTCAAATAACTTAGAAAAACATTAAGAGAATGAACCCCACAAGTGGAAAAGTGGACATAGGATGTGTACCTCATCAAACCCTTGAAGCTGATCTCAGGATGGAAAATGAAATAAGGGAGGTGATTGCCAACTCTGGGTTGTGAACTCTGGGTTGCCAACTCTGGGTTGTGAAATTCATAGAGATATGGGGGGTGGAGCCTAGGGAGGGCTGCATTTGGGAAGGGGAAAGACCTCAGTGGGGTATATAGCCACCAAGTCTACCTTCCAAAGTAGCCATTATCTCCAGGGGAACTGATCTCTTTTACCTGGAGATCAACCAACCCCTGGAGACTGGCAACCCGACTTAAATGTCATGATACTGGGTGACTTGAAGTACCCTCACACTGACTGGATAAGATGGAGAGATAGCAAAGAAGCTAAATGAGTTTGGTGAATCTGTGTTCACTGTGGAAAGTGCCCAGGCCACAAGAACTATTTTCAGGAAGGGAGTCTGAAAACCTGAGTCAAATTGAGGTGACAAGAAATTAAGCTGGGGGAAGTTTAAAACCAGTAAGTCTGCAGGTCCTGATGGCAGATTCAAATGTGAAATTATTGATCTACTAAACAGTACTTGTCACTAAAATCAGAAGTCTGGAGAGTCCCAAATGTTATACTGATTTTTTAAAAGGGATCCAAAGTAGAATCGGGAAATTACAGGCCAGTTACGCTAATGTCTGTCCCAGGCAAATTAGCAGAAATTGTAATCAAAGATAGAATTATGCACATAGAGGAATAAAGCCTGTTGAGGGAAAATTGGCATGGCTTCTGCAAAGGGAAGTCCTGCCTCACCAACCTTTTGGAGTTCTTTGAGAAAGTGAACAAACATGCAGACAATAGTGACCACGTTGAAATTTTATAGTTGGGCTTGCAAAAGACTTGACAAGGTACCTCACTGAAGACTCCTGAGCAAACTTAGCAGTCATGGGATAAGAAGACAGGTCCTCTTACAGATTCAAAATTGGTTGAACAATAGGAAGCAAAAAGTAAAAATAAATGGACACTTGCAATGGGATTCTAAAAGGATCAGTATTGGGCCCAGTAGTATTTAATTTGTTCATAAATGATTTGGAACTGGGGATAAACATTGTAGTGTACAAGTTTGCAGAGGATATCAAATTAGTTAGCATGTTAAAAACCAAGGTCTGACAGTGAATAACTCCAGGAGGATCTCAACAAATTGGGTGATGGGGAAACAATGTGGCAAATGAAGTTCAGTATAGGTAAGTGTAAGGCAGGGGTGGACAAATTGCAGCCCGGGGGCCACATGCGGCCCGCCACAGAGTTTTTTGCGGCCCGCCAAGACAGTCGGCCACGTGGTTTCTCAACAAGCAATCTCCTGATTTCAAAAAAATTGTAGAAAAGTGTGATAGGGTACATTTCTCTCATTAAACTGATTCTAAAATTAAATGTGCTTGCAGCTATAGATGATAGGAAATTAGCACAATAACTAAATTGAATAAAACTACCACTATTTTATTTAATTTATATTTATTGATTTTTATAATACAATTTATAACTTTTCTGAAATGCAAAGCTAACTAATGAATACAATCATTTTAAAAGGTGCGGCCCTCCACTAACCTCCACTCCCACAAAGTGGCCCCCGAGCCAAAACAATTGCCCACCCCTGGTGTAAGGTGATACACACTGAAACAAAAAAAATCCTGACTTGATGTATATGCTAATGAGGTCTGAACTTGCTGAGATGAAGAGGAAAAGAGAGCTTGGGATCATAGTGGATAACTGTCAAACCAGTGTGCTGCAGCAGTGAAAAGGGCAAACAATGTTGGGGACTATTAGGAAACTCAATGAAAATAAAACCTCTGTATTATAATACCCCTGCGTAGATCTATGGGGCAACCTCATTTGGAATACTTTGTGCAGTTCTAGTTACTTTTTCTCAAAAAGGACATTGCAGAGCTGGAGAAAGTACATAAGATGCCAATCAAAGTGATTAAGTGGCGGAGAACCTTTCCTTTGAGGAAAGGCTGAAGAGTTTGGGACTTTCAGTTTATTAAAAAAATGACTGGGGGGGCATAATAGAGATTTCTAAAATTATGCACAGGACAGAGGGAGTGGACAAAGAACCTTTCACCCCCTCCCAAAATACTAGAAGTCAAGAGCATCCAGTGAAGTTGATGGACAGGGAATTCAGGATAGACAAAAGGAAATACTCCTTTACTCAATGAATGCTTAAAACATGGAAATAGCTTCAAAAGGATGTAGAGATGGCCAGAGACATAGATGACTCTAGAAGGGAATTCGACAAGGGAACCTCCAAATTCAGAGGCAGAAGTCCTCTGAATACCAGTGTCATGAGGCAACATCAGGAGAAGTCCTCATTTATTATGCTCTGTTGTTGGCCACCAGAGTAACAGATTAGCCTCTGTGTGAGACAGCATGCTGAACTGGAGGGACCACTGGTCTGATCTAGCAGGGCTCCTCTTATGTTCTTAACGCCATGCTGTCAACATCCACTAACCTAGAATGCACTGACTAGTTGCCTCCAGACAGTTTCGGATAGATGATATTGAACAACTGGCTGCAGACTCTTACAAGAGAACAAATTTGTTTCACCCATAAAACCATATGTTGGTGTACTCTACAGATTACAGAATAGACAGTGGCATGGCACAAATCCAGAGAATAATGGATTAACTTTATCAATACAGCATGTAAATGTGTACCTATATTGCTATTTTAGGGATCCATTTGCTTGATGTGCTTAAGGGGATTTTATATGAAACAGCCAGCACAATTTGTAAGGCATGGGATATGAGGTTTCTGACATTAAACTTATTCAAACTGAAGAATTCACATTCTCTGCTCAGCCTGCCACTGTCAGACCCTTTCAACTTGGAATATTTCCACCGTACAGTCTTTCCACAAGAAAGCAATGGAGGAAACAGTAGAAGCATATCAATTCTCAAATAAGCAATGTACTAAGCTTTCTGCTGAAATATTTATGATAAGGATATAATCAGACTAACGGCCTTCTCATGGTTGCAGTTATTTTGACTGGTCATTTCGATTCTGGAGGACAGTCTAACAACACGAAAGAATCCAAATAAGTTTGATAGCCCCATGACAGAGCATGCTGACAAGGCAACAAAGATGTTGGACCACTATTGCAAGAGTTCACCTGCAGTAGTAGGAAGCCAGAGGAGCAAAATTAGCATCACACAACCTAAACTTTAAGTAAAACCTTAATATAGTTTTGCCAAATTTGAGAACAGCATCTTAAAAGCCAGATAGAGGGCTGACATGGAGAAGCTGAGAGAGCCATAAAGACTTAAACACACATAGAGGTCTTACTAGCACCCCCAAACAAAGGGCAAGAGGCAGTAGAACAGATTACTTAGGAACTGCTTAGGGTTGCCAATCCACAGTTGGGTCCAGTGTCAACAGTCTGGATTGGCTTGTGATCTTCATTGGCATTAATTTGTATTCAATCCTCAATTGGGGGCAGGGGATCCCCCAGTTTGGAGCCTCTCCCTCCCCATTCAGGACTATCAGAAACTGGGGGGGAATTACCCCCCCACACACAACAGGCAAGAAACAGAAAGTAAACATGATGTGCCTACATCACCCAGAAGTGACATAGGCACGTCGGTGACATCAGGGGATGGGACACTTTGGTTTTGGGGCAAAACTATATGGTTGAAGCTAGTTCTACCATAGAGTTTTGCCCACAAACCAGCATGTTACCTCCTGATGTCCCTATGTCACCCTGAAGTGACATGTCACATTTATTTCCTGCTTCTTCTTCCTTCCCTCCTGATAAGTACACTCCTTATCCAATGCTCCCTCTAAGCTGTGGAGTCTTGCCAGCAAAAATTCTACTTTGTGAGCTACTGGCATCAAAGTTGTGAGCAAGCAATTCGGCTACTGCATAAATTACTTTGCTCTGGAGCCACCCTTCCTGAGCTATGACAAAAATGTGTGAGCCAGAAGCTAAAAAACTGTGAGCTAGCTCACACTAACTCAGCTTAGAGGAAACACTGCCCCTATCCCCCGCCCGCTCAGCTGAGGGACCTGCCAGACTTAGAAACAATCCTTGGAAGTCACCTTCTGAAAAACCCAATGACTTCCTTGCCTTGGGAATCATTACAAAAGGTTGTTGAAGAATTAACTGCTTCTTCTCTGCTTCTTTTGGGGGAATGCATCCCCAAAACTATATCAAACAGAAATACAAAAAGATGATGTTTTAGAATTAGTCTGCACACTCAAAATTAACATGTGAAGTATTAGGGGGCACAGATGGCATTTTTTTGTTTGGAAACATTCCACAGATCTCATATACTGGTTCTTACCCTTTTAACTAAAACAAAACAATTAACCTTTTGACGAAACCAATAACAGTAAATTCTCTGGATGATGAAAGACACTGAATGAGGATACCACTCAGCAAAAGGAGTTCCAGGTACTTAAGGGACTCTCCAGGTTCACAGAAACTATTACTTTATAGACTAAATGAAAAGAGGCCTGAGGAGTACTAAATATGCTCTAGGAGAATAGGTTGTTGAGAGCAGCTAACAGCCAGATTTAGTCCACAAAATATCATGATCAGATATCGTTTGTTCACCTGTAAAGACTGACTTGTGCATTTGGCATGTTGAACTGGAAACCTGCTACTTTAAGAATTCCATGATAATCTGATGTGCTCTTTTTGGCCCGCCACAGGAATTAGAACATTCTGCATTATAGTGCTGGGAAATGAGGCTTTTGGTGTCAGCTGGCAATAGAGTTCAGATTCCAAACTATCTGAAAGAATGGATTCTATGTGTCTATGGTTTTCCTTTTGAAGTAGTGTTTTTACACCTTCCCTTAGAAAGCTTGCCGTTTTTATGGGATATGGAACTGTCAGAATTAAGAGGGGAGGAGGGAAACACATTGCAATAGGAAAGTTTCCCTTTTTAAAAAGAATCTTGTGCACCATGCAATGCAGATAGTTTGAAGTAATCAACACTCATGGCAATGTAATCACATGAGATATGTTATCAGTATGGAAAACCATAAGCAGTATTGCGTACACCAAAAAGGAAAAGGGGCAATGGGAAATTGCCTTCCTCAAGCCAATAAATGTTTACAGAATCCTGACAGGGTGGAATGGTATTTCAAATTGTTTCTCTCTCTTCCACAGTCCCTTACAGGCCCACCTTTGTATAACTTAGTGCTAAAGCTATTCTCCTTGTTGAATGACTAGAGAGCAGCCAGTATAATACCTGATTTTATAAAAAGAGACCAACCATAAGGATCCAGAAAATTACACAGCTGCTAATGTAACATTTGTCCCAGGTTAGAAGCATTAAAGTCTAGGGATGGGCATAAACTGACTCATGAACTAAAGTTCTTGACAAATTTGGGGCAGTTGACGAACTGAAGTTTGTGGCAGGTCAACTGGCATGAGCTTTCTGTGAACTTTCCAGCTGTCCATGGTGGTTCGTGAATGGATATATTTCCAGACAGACTGTCTCTGCTCAATCTAAATGTTTACAAAACTTCAAAACAAAATGGGTGGCTGAACTTGAAGGCATGTAGAGGAGCATCCAGGGGAGGTCCCCTGTGACTTTGATTTCTATAGCTTGCACAGGATCCATTCTATATACTCCTGAACCTCCTGAACAGGTGGTCATTTTGACAGGCACAGGTTCAGGAGGTTCAGGAGTGTCTAGAATGGATCCTGTGCAAGCTAGAGGCACCAAAATTGCAGGAGATCTCCAGCTGATGCTCCTCTATCTGCCCTTCATGTTTGGTGAAGATTGAATTTATGAGGTACGAGTTACACCCCCCCTCCCAATGAAGATGTCCCCAGGAAAGTGCTTTTGGGGGGCACCTTCTTTGGAGGGCCATAACTTGGACCTTGTAAATCCAATCCTCACCAGACTTGAAAGGAATGAAGAGGAGAGTCAGCCAGAAATCCCCTGTAGCACACCAGGTGGAGCATTCTACTGGTTTGTTTGGTGGCTAAAAGTTCATGACAGTTCATTTGGTGGCTAAAAGTCCATGACAGTTCAAGGTTCATGCCATGAAGCATGAACTGAACCACATTTTCCCAGGTCATGCCCATCCCTATTAAAGTTAGATTTGTTGACATACGAAAGAAAAGCCTTTGTAAGAGAATCAACATGACACCTACAATGGAAATCCCTGCCTCATCAACATTTTAGAATTATTTGACTACCAACAAATATGCAATAGCGTTGAGCCAATGGATACTGTGGCTTGGAGCCTCTGAAAGAGTCCCATGTATGCCAGATATTACCTGCTGCCAAGTGCACTTCCTTCTCTAAAACTTCCATTTGTGCAAGATCAATGCTTTCCAAAGGCTCCCAAGTAAACTTTGTAGTCAAGTGAAAGAGGGCAGGTTGTTTTATGAATTAAGTGGTTTCTTAAAAGAATAAATGGATAGTTTTATTTATTTATTTATTATATTTATATCCTGCCTTGCCAGCGAACCGGCTCAAGGCGGCTCAAGTTTTCATAATAAAGGTGTGCTGCCATGGGACCAGCATGATTTAACATTCAAAACAGAGTCAGGGAAGACTTTTAAGTAGCCCATTTGCTAGTATCCTAAGTAATATGTTACTTATTGCATCTATATCCTGCCCTTCTTTCACAATGGAACCAGGAGGTCTTCCATCTGCTTAGTTTCAGCAAGATTGCTGTATTATGTGCCTTCCAATGATAGCTTAACACCATCCTAAACACATACATTCTGAGGAGGAATGCATTGGTTGCAAACATTGAAGAATGATCTTCTACTTGCAGTAGAAAGAAGTTGTGAAAACAAACCTTATGTATTAATGTGCAAAATGATTTAGTGCTGATGGTGACAGTAATCTCTGGCTCTAGTTAGCTGGGTTGATTCAAACTAACTGCTGATTAAATCTGATACAGCTTTAAATACTCTGGAAAGGCTTTCTAGATTTTTAAAAAACGCTTTATACTCCTCTCTCCACCTCTGATATCCACAAGACCAAGTTGTGATCTGTAAAAAAGGCATTCAGATATAAAGACGAGCACCTTTGATCCAAAACATTTAATTGCATGCACATTGACTACGATAGAACTTATTACAAACTAATACTGCACAGGACAGAAGCCAAGTTTTGCTTAGTTTGCATTTGGAATACATCAGTTCCCCCCATAAATTATTTAGTTCTGCTCTACTAGATGGAGTGAGCTTGTTGTCAGTTCAAAATCCTTCCCAGCAGGCTGTAAATGTGCATGTTATTAGATGCAAGAGATGGTCCTTGTCCACTTTGTGTAATTCATTACTGCTACAGAGTATCATCTGTTGGCCCCTTCCTACTCTCTTTTGACAACAAACGTAAATCTCTTACCAACTTAAATAAGAGTAACACTAAATTCAATCTCTCATTTACTTCCCTGTTAAAAGGTCAAGACTGTAAAACTTTCCCCACAATTTGGCTGTTTCCATCAGCATATCTTAAATGCTTTAATATATTTCAAGGCAACCTGCTCTTCAATGTGTAACCAGCTATAGGTCTTGAACCTTGTAAATGTGAGACTTGCTTTATTTTTACTGTGCCTTTGCTTCACTGGGTTACCAGTTGTGCTGGTAAAATTCCACACTCTTATTATTTATTTCATTTATACCCTAATTTTCTCCCCAATTGGGACCCAGAAGTGGATTAGAACATTCTCCCATTCTCCATTTTATTCACACAACCCTGTGAGGTAGGTTAGACTAAGTTTGTGTGACTGGCCCAATGTCACCCATCAGGCTTCCATGGCAGAGCGGAGATTCAAACCTGGGTCTCCCAGATCCTACTTGGACACTCTAAACAATATACCATACTGGGTTAAAAAACAGAAAATATTTAATATGCTATTACCATAGTTTAGACAGTTGTATTCCATTAGCAGCCCTAACAGGCCAGACAGTCCCGATCCCATCAGCATTTGGAAGCTAAGTAGAGTTGGTACTTGGATGGGAGACCACCAAGGAGGACTGGGGCAGCTAAACAAAGGAAGGCAATGGCAAACCACTTCTGCTCGTCTCTTGCCTTGAAAACCCCATGAAGTTGAACTTCACGGGGTCACCATGAGTTGGTTGGAACTCAGTAGCACACTTTAACTTTATTACACTGGGAGAGTAACTTCCCATAAGCACTAGAATCATTTTGCATAATATACTCCTTTTCCAGTACCCTACTCACTTCCTGCCCCTCATTCACTTCTGTCCCACCAAATTCCTCATCAACTTCTCCCATTCTTTGTTTGTTTAGCACAAATTACCCTGTTCTGTCTAGTGATCTCATAGGAAGTTAAATGTACACTTTCTTCTCCCTGTTTCATCTTGCCCAACCAATGGCCATGTCATGAGTCATTAAATATTTATAACTTTGTGCAAGTCATATATTTGTAGCAGCAGTTAAAATGCACCAAGTGAGGTACAGAAGTAGGAAAGCAGATAAGTCCTTGCCTCCAAGTTCACTTTTTTCTTCTCCAATACCAGTTGATCAAATTAAGGTATTACATATTTAATATATTATAATAAGTAAAATGTAGAGAAGAGACAGAGTGTTGGGTATAATGGCTGCAGGAGAAAAATGCTTTCAAGCACCACAGGAAGACTCTTTATTAAAATTCACACATCATATTTATATTGAACAGGGCCATAATTATTTAGTGGAGGGAAATAACTGGCTTTAGTAATAGGGGATCATTATTGGAAATTATGCATCAAACACTGTGTAAAGAGTAGAAAGAGTCCATCAGTAAGCCATCAAGCTGTATTTATTTTCTCCTATTAACAAAAGTGTCAAGTCCCAATAAATTTGAGATCCAATTCCTTACCCAGCAGATGCCCAATGGGACACAACCATACTTAGTATAGAAATGGTTGTGACATTTCAACACCTAAAGAAGAATGAGAGATGATTCTTTGGGCAAAATTTCTGTTTGAATTTTAAGGATTCTACACCCATTTTGATAGAAATTAAAGAGATTTCAGTAAGATATTATAAGTTCTGTCAGCATTTTTCATAGCATACAAGAAACTCTATCCAAGTGAGAGAGAGGCCATATCAAAAGCCAGGGACAGGTAACACTACACAATATCAATCTCCATCCCACACACAAAAAAGTAAGGATAAGAGAAATCAAGCACTGCTTCACACTAGGGTTGCCAACATCCAGGTGAGGCCTAGAGATCTCTCTGAATTACATCTGATTTCTAGAGGACACAGATCAGTTGCCCTGGAGAACTTGACTACTTTGGAGTTTGAATTCTATGGCATTATGCCCTGCTGAGGTCCCTTCCCTCACAAACCCCACCCTCCCCAGGCTGTACCCTCAAATCTCCAGACTCTACCCCCAAATCTCCAGGGTCAGTCACAGCAAATGCCTGAAACAGTAGCCTGTGGCCCAACACAATGGTCAACAACACAATAGTTAAGTGGATAGTGGGTAGCCCAGGATAGCCCAGTCTCATCAGAACTTGGAAGTGAAGCAGGGTTGGCCCTGGCAAGTACTTGGATGGGCGATCTCCAAACCTCTAAATGCTTCCTGCCTTGAAAACCCTAAGGAGTTGCCATAGGTCAGCTGTGACTTGACAGCACTTTCCACCACCATCAAAGTTTGATTGTCCAATAGGGATGGGCACAAACCAGCTCATGAGCAAAAATTCAGGTGAAACTTAGGCCAGTTTGAAGTTCAGGAACCAGTGTTCAGGGAAGGTGCATTCCCTGAAGATGTACCAGACTTTTGGCTGGTTCAGTTGTTCAGGGCTTCAGTCTCTCTCTGCAGGCTCAGCTGTCTCAGGCTGCATGAGGGAGCCCAAGACAACTGGACCAGCAGAAAAGAGGAGGTTAAACAGCTCCTGGCTGGCACTTCACTCCCATATTTAACCCTGTGGTTTTGCTCCCCCCCCCCCCCGGAAGTGGCAGGGAGCAAAACCAAAGGGTACATAAAAGCCCCATCCCAAGCAAACCCCACCCCTTTCTCCCAGCCACAGCAAGCTGCAATAGGGAGAAAGGGGAAAGGGAAGCCTCTTCCTGGGTGATCCCCCCTTTCTCCCAGCCGTGGCAAGCTGTAGCCAGGAGAAAGGGGGAAAGAAAGTCCCTTCCAGGGCAATCCCTGCTTTCTTTCTTCTGGCAATGGCAAGACACAGCCAAGAGGGAGAGGGGAAGAGAAGTCCTTTCCTGGGTGATTCCCACCCAGTGGAACTGAACTTGCCAGACCATTTCAGTTCATGTGGGGCAAATTCGGTTTAGGGTTTGGTTCGTGGGCCAACCTGGACCCTGAACCAAACTGCATTTTTAGGTTTGTGCCCATCCCTATATTCAAGGTTTTTTTTGAACGCAGGTCTTTGTAATACTTCATACTCTCTTCTAGGGGTGAGCACTTGGTATACACCAAACCAAATACCAGAAAAATACTTTATCAGTATTTTTTAGGTATTTATTCAGGCAAATACAGATCAGAGAGCTGTACTCAGCTACCAAAGTAGCCATGCCTGAAGGCATTTATTTGGGCACGGCTAGAAGGCATTTAAAGAGACCATAGTCTCGTTAAATGCCTTCTGAGTTCAGTTCACTTGCTGAGTCATGCCACCACAGGGGCACAACTCTGCTAGTGAACTCATAGACATTTAAAGTTTAAATTCCTTTTCCATTATAAATAATGGGGTTGCCAAATTTATTTGGCTCCATTATACCCTATGGGGACAGTCCTCATAGGGTATAATGGAACCGAATAAATCTGGTAATCCTGGTTATTTCCTGAATCCCAATATCATATTGGTATTGAGATTCAGGAATATCAGGAAATACCAATATTTTTCAAGTTCAGTACATCCAACCCAAAAAAATATTGTTGTTGGGGTTTTTTTTGCATACTCCTACTCTCTTCCATGGCAGAAACAGTCTAGTCCTCTGTTCTTGTACCTTTATCTGAGTCTTCCCCTTTCTTGTGTTCCTAGTTGTGTATAAAATCATATCATATCAGGGATAATTTCAAATATTTCTTCCCTAGTATTTCAACTTGAAAATCTCCATTTAAATTTCACTTATTCAATGTCTATTACCTGTGATTCTTCATTTTCATACCATTTGTTTCCTCATCCCATAATATTATAAACTTTATATCTGTACAACATCCACATACAACATAACAGAATCTACAAAGCGAGAACCTACACCACTGACAAATATCAAAATGAAATAGTACGTACTAACTCATTCTTAAAACAGATTAAACCAGACTACTCTTGAATTCCCTCACTTGATCACTTGAATTAACTGTGACACTAGCATAAACTTCAGTTAAATTATCCTGTTACATACATATTCTGTTAGAAACAGTAAACAATTTTTAAAAAAATTAAAAATGTACTTTCCTTGAGTAATCTTTTTTGTAATCTTGGCTGCCATACATTAAATATTAGGACAGCATCTGTTACTCTAGGATACTACAGCCCTGTAGAACATAGTAGAATGCTGGTGTGTGATTTAAATCTCTTGTAACTGATAGCAAGCATGATGTTTTAAATTAGTACTTTATCAGCAAATCAAGGCTGTGGGAATGCTTTACCACGCTAATATTGATTTTCACTTTGTAGGACCTGTTCATAGATTTAACTAAGCTTTACCAGCTCAATATGGGAGTAAACACAACAACTTATGACAAAAGTATGTGTAACCTTCAAAGGGGGGTTGTAAAATGGTATGGTATAGCCCGATCTCATCAGATCTTGGAAGCTAAGCAGGGTTAGTATTTGGATACAGGACCACCAAGGAAGACTCTGCAGAGAAAGGCAATAGCAAACCACCTCAGCTTCTCGTTTGCCTTAAAAGCCTCTTCACTAGGATTGCCATGTCAGTTGTGACTCAATGGCAAATGCATACATAACCTTCAATGAAAAAGTGTCTGTCATCACCTGTTAGCAAGGTTCACCAGAAAGTGAGAAACACTTTTGCAACGCCTAGCTACTTATTATATGTTCTCTCTTAAACCAACTCTATCAAACAAACTGCCATAAGGCTTTACAAAAGATGTTTACTGTTTAAAGAAGCCATCATTCAAATGAATCTGCATGGTTAAGCCATTGCCACAGGTAGGTATGACTTTTTGCTACCACTAAAACCCCTCCTCAGGGTAGAATATAAATGGGTAGCTGTGTTGGTCTGAAGCAGCAGAACAAAGTTTGGATCCAGTGGCACCTTTAAGACCGACAAAGTGTTATTCAAGGTCTAAGCTTTTGTGTGTATGTACACTTCTTCAGATATAGTGAAACAAAACTTCTTCAACCACTGCATATAGGTAGAGAAGGGAGAACATTAGTTGCCACGAATTGTTAGTTAGAGTCAAGATGCATAAGTAACTGGGCAAGTAATCCAATTTAGCTGAAATTGGATTAAGGAGGTTGCTAAGATCTATGAAAAGCAGTAAATTACCATACAGATACAAGAGTTAACAAACAGATGTGAGAACCAAACTAGATTGTTTGCATACAGCCATTGTATACAGCCAGGCTCTATGCTACAGCCACATTTGCTTCAATCTTACAGGCAAGAGATTCTCACCTAAACGATCTACAACAATCCCTTTTGGAACTATAGTATTCACCTGTTGAAGGTAAGAAGCAGATTAACAAAGCCAAAATGGTACTTGCAGAAAACCTCCTGCAAGACAGGTCCAAAAGAGACAATAACAGTATACCACTAGTGATCAAATACAGCTCTCAACTCAAAACAGTTCAACACATCATCAGCAACTTACTACCTCTATTGGATAATGACAGTTCTCTTTCACAAGTACTGGGGGGCAAATCTTTTCTTGTGGACAGACAGACTCCCTATCTCAAACAATTCCTCACCCACAGTAATACAACAAAGATCTATCTTGCCCATTGACAGCTCCACTCACTGGATTTAAGTACTGAAAGATCATCTGACTTCGCTATTTGAATATAAGTCAAGTGTGGGTCCATGATACTCGTGGGAGGGGCCTATTGTGACTTAGGGGCTTCACCAGGTTGCATAACCACTACTGTGCTCAGCGGAACTCCCTGCCTACACTGCCACTGCTGAACCCACTGTGGCTTCCATATCCCATCAACGAAGGCTGGAGGTTAAGTGCTACTTTACTTTTGGGGGGATTACTCCCCCCATACAGGTTTTTTTTTTTTAAGATTTCAGATTTTTCTGCAAACCTGGGGAATTTCCCAAGTTTGCTGAAAAATCTGTTTAGCATCCATTTGGCCCTGATCCACTAATTTAGCTATCCACAAATGTGGCCCACACATCACTAATAGTATATAGATACTGACTGACATCTAGTATGGTTGCTTTTACCCTAAGAGCAATATAATTACAAGGAGCTATTTCTAGTAGAGGTCTCTCTGGTTAGTATCTTGTAAGTATTTTATGCAATTAGTGTGTAATTTGTGTTTGGTGTTAATTATGCAAGCATTTCATCTGATTATGATTATATATTTGTGGTATCCTATATAGACAGAATATAGGAGGAATATAGACAGGAACTGAATACATGTTGCTATTAAATTTACTCATTATTTTTACTAGGAATTTGTCCCCTTTTAGGTACTTAGAGTTAGTAATGTCCTGTCAGTCATGTAACGTATTAAATCTGCTGTAGAAATGTGCTGTTGAATTGTTCCTTCTTTTCACCAATTAAGATTACATAGCAACCTTCCATATGGGCAATATTTGAAACTTAAAAGGAATTCAGTGTTACTGCAGGATTGTATAGACAGGACTCAAAAAATGGGTTTAAATTAAGGGCAGGAAGGCACCAGCTGAATATTAGGGAAAACTTTTTTACGGTAAGAGTTGTTCCACAGTGGAATCAGCTGCTTGGGGAGGTAGTAAGCTCCCTCTCACTGGCAGTCTCTAAGCAGCTTCTGGACAAACACTTGTCAGGGATACTCTAGGCTGATCCTGCATTGAGCAGGGGGTTGGACTAGATGACCTGCATGGCCCCTTCCAATTCTGTGATTCTATGATTATGAAATTCAGGAGATGAGACTGCGTAAACAACTACTAGTTTGAGTAACTATATAGGATTATAAAATTAAAGGTAAAGGTTTCCCTTGCTCAAAAGCTAGTCAAATCTGACTCTAGGGGACAGTGCTCATCTTGGTTACCAAGCTGAAGAGCCAGCGCTGTCCAAAGACTTTTCTGTGGTCATATGGCTAACATGACTAAATGCTGAGGTGCACGGGACATGATTGTAGATTGGGCTGATTAAATCTCTAGATGGGAGTTGTGACAGGATAGAGATAAATCTGTTAATAACAACATATCATGTGCATTTCAATCCTCCCATTTGTCACATTTGTTATTATACATAAAAATCATACATATGTGGATAAACACATCTTGGGGTGTAGTGATTTCCATTACACTGGATTTAGGGGAATGATTTTGGGGATTTGCTTACCCATTTGAATATTGAATGTATATCCACAAAAAGCACTTTACCTGCCAGACATTTTAAATGTGAGAGATGTTCTGTCTGTCCTTTCTCCATTGTAAATCAATGTTTTGAGCATCCAGAGGACTATCAACTATACTTTCAAATTGTAGCTCCACAAATATATGTGTCCTTCTATATTCGTGTCGATTTTTGTTTAGGTTCATTCTATCAGAACCTGCATTGTAGAATATTGATCCTGCATAGGAGTATGTCCACTGAGGAACCACTGGCTTCAGACTTTTTAAAAAACACTGACCTATTGATTTTCAACGTTTTTGTCACTCAGAAAATATGAATGCATACATATGATATGGTTGATTACAATAACTTACTGTTGCATAAAAAGGCTGAATGGACTTTTAGACTCAGGTCTTACACAACACTTGGTATTCTTTCTGATCTGTATCTTCTGATCTATATCTATGAATTAGAATTTGTTTGTTTTGAATGAGCAATGCATGCATACATGACTCACAGTAATGCATACTGAAACTGTAAATTCAGGCTAGAATGTATACATGGGTAAAGCCTATTATCACTAAGTCATGTGTATGGTTTTTTAAAAGAACGCTTATACAAACGGAATTGTAGAGAAAGCATCACCAGACTGTGGCAAGTAGGCATCTTAACTGCATTTGTTTCTTATGGATTAGTTTTATCATGAAATGTACATGCAAGATCTTAGTACCAATGGACCTCTGCTGCTGGGAAACCTTCTTATTTCCTAAAGGATTCTGATGGCATAGATTGGTAGTGGTAACCTGACCAAGTTACTATGCGGGGCTCAGCCTCAAAGCAGTCTGGGAGAATTCACAGTTGGGTTTGGTTTGTGCATCTTCTTGAATTTGCTATTCCAGCCTCCCTGACAAACTCTCTCCATAATGCTGACTATTTTGTCAAAACAGGTGAAGGAAACAACCAGTCTCATTAATGTTGCAGTCCCCCCTGGCTCCTTATTACTGCCATTAACAAAGTCTGGGCTAATTTTGCTCTATCAATCTTCCTAATTTGATTCTACAACAGGTGATCAATATTTTCCATTTTTTCCTTGAGACAGACTGCATCCCTTGGGTTTTGATAGCTACAATCTTTATGAGACTTGAGACACAGCAATTCCTGAGCTATAGACCTACAGGATAGCAAATAAGCCTTCATTCCACCTGATCACAACTATCCAGCTCTGGTAAGAATATGGTAATCAATCTCCAGGTAGGGCCTGGAGATCTCCCAGAACTACAACTGACCTCCATACTGCAGAGATCAGTTCCTCTGGAAAAAAATGTCTACTTTGGAGAATGTACTCTATGGCATTATACCCCAGTGACTTCCTTCCTGTAGGGAAGATCTGAGACAGGGAAGATCTGAGACTGGGATGCTAGCCAGGCCAAAGTCCATGCTTCTCCCCCCTCCCTGCTACACAATGAGCATTGTATAAACCCTTCAGCAAATAGTATACTCTCAAGACAGATGTCTCCCATTTATGTGGATTCCACCCTCCCTGCTACACAATGAGCATTGTCCTCCTGAAGCTGGCTAATAAGCCCTACTGCAAACAGTGGCTCCTGAGACAGTTGTCTCATCTCCTCCTTATCCCCTCATGTTGATTCCATGTTGATTGTCTACTGAACGCTGACGCAGCAACCTAAGGGCGTGGCGTGTAAGTCTGTGTATGTTTAAAAATAAACTGCTCACTGCCAGGGGCAGACTTGAGTTTTCTCCTTCAAACTCACTTGTCTCGTGTGCAAGTCCTTCACCTTCCCATCCCCAAACTGCTCTGTCTTCAGACTCCATGCTCTGGGAATTTCCCAGACCAGAGATGGCAACCCTAGGTCAGAGGAAGGAACTATAGGGAGACCAGCCAGAACAAAAAAGAAGTCTCTTAACTATAGGCCAGGCTAGATCAGGTAATAATTAAGAGGTTCCAATCAAGTTTGTTCAGTCTACACCATGTGCTGGATCCAGACTTCCTTTGCTGTAGTATCTACCTTGCATTACCCTCAATCTTACAGCAACTGGATCAGATAATCCCCAGTAAGTTTGCTGCTTCCAATTAAAATTCCTCACACTTAAAGGAGCCTCACAGTTGAGCAAAACCATTCATGTTATAGCCTCTTGCTTCCACATGCCAGTACACTTATGTAAAAAATGGGAGGCAAAAATTTAGAGATTCTGTGTTCCTCACATTAAAAAAGGAATAACTGTAGTACAGTTAAGCAGGTTTCTTTGGGACTGAACTATGTGTATAGCGAAATATCCATGCTAAAGAGATGTTATGGAATCAGCCAAGCCAGGCTGTACTAAGCCACGTCTCTATGCTCTGTGGTTCAGAAATGGATAGAACCTAGACTACAAAACAACATAAGAGCTCATATAGGGAAACACAATATACACTATTACCTTTTCAACCTGGCCTTCCTCCAGGGAGTCAGAGTAGCATACCCCATTTTCCTTTCCTCTCTCATCTTGAGGCTGCTCAATTAGCTTTATTATCTAGTCAAGTAGCAAGGAAGATTTCTCCTCTCATCAGGTGCTGACATGTAATAAATATATGGGAAACTCCATGGAAAAGCCCAGTGCTTGAACTGGGGAGGGCAGGTAGAAGACCTCTAATGAAATCCACTTCCTGACACACACACACACCAACTTTAAACAGAGCTACAGAGTTCCCCCTGTACCTGCTGAAAACAGCAGCAAAGGGAACAGTAACAAAAGGCTGGATGCCGGGCTCATCCCACTACTTTAAGTATCAGAGAAAACAGTCACCTTATGGGCTCACAGTCAGCATCTCTTAAAACAACAGCATACTTTCCCAACCCTTCTCAAATGATATAACATTTACAATGCAGCCCTATGCAGAATTACTCCAGGCAAAGCCCACTGAATTCAATGGGCTTAAACTGGAATAACTCTGCCTACAATTGTGCTGTTAGAAACATGAAGCTCTTTCTGCATCATTAAATATTTCAACTTAATGCAGTGAGCAAATCTGAACCAACTGTTCCCCTGTTTTGCTAGCTATCCAAACAAAAAGGTGTCCTGGTCCATTTAATTTCCAGATTTGCTTCCTAGCCTGCATAATAATTTTTCAGAAGAAGCAAAATAATTCCTATTCAAGAATACAGCTAATAGATTTTTTAACTTGGCATGAGAACAACAAAATAATTAGCAAGAGAGGGGAAGAGGATAGAAGGTATTCTAGACAGGCATGCTCCATGTAGGTTTCACCACACATGCTGCTTAGTTTTGTTTGGGGTCACAATACTAGGCAAGGATATTTATATCTGAACAGTTGGAGAAGCTCACTTTTTGTCTTTCTAGAGAAGTTGAAAGGAAACGTATTACACAGGGTTTGAATCTCTGCCATAAAAAGTGCACAGTGTATAATTATGTCTTGTTAACATGACAAGTTCTATCTAGTCAGAGAACAGTGCGCACACAAAAACACACAACGAAAGGCACTCGTAACAAGCTGTGGGTTTATACAAAGACTTCAGGGACAGAACACTAAGCGCACTGAGACAAGCCAGCATCCTCAAAGTTAGGGTTGCTAGCCGCTGTTATTACTAATTACACTACTGAAAACTCAATCCAGACAAGATGGAGGTGGATGCTCCTTGGCAGTGCTGACATTAAGGAAGGGACTGTGCTGCCCACTTTGGATGGAATCAGTAAAGACAAGTTCTTCTGTCTGATTTCTGTGCTAGGAAAGCAAGTTAGTGTGGTAGAAGATAAAACTGATCCTCTATTGTATAACACACAGGTTATTTCCTAGGGTTGATTACTCTAGCTTGGGAAATTCCAGAAAATTTGAGAGTAGACCTTGGGGAGGGCACAGACCTCAGCAGGGTATAATGCCATAGAGTCCAGTCTCCACAGCAGCTATATTCTCCAGGGGAACTGCTGTCTGTAGCCTGGAAACCAGTTGTAATTCCAGTAGACTAGCAACCATATCTTTCCTTTTGGACTCTGCCAAACCAGCCATTCAGAGCCACATGAGGATCAGCTGCAAAGCTAGACCATTGAAATATGTTCCATGCAGGGTTGTTTGTGAAGTAGACTTGGAAACCTCCCCTAGGGTAAAATGTGGCAGCTCAAATTTAACAGGGGCTTATTAAGTTGAACACAAGACTCTGTCCAGCAAGGGCTTCAGATTAGGTTCTGTGACTGATACAATGTGCTGGTGTTTACAGCTTGGGACCATCTTGCCCTCTATCAGCCTTCATACCAACTGTGTTCTACCCAGAATCTCCTATTAATCCTGACTTCATAAGGGGTTTTAAGAATTGCTGTACCCCAAGCCCAAGGTATCTAGTCCTATCACTGCAGCATGGTCTCCTGGAGACAGTAATAAAAATCAGAATTCCGGCTAGAATTCCAGAGGCTATGCAAGATGGACCTTTTAAAAAGGCATTTGGTAGGCAGAGGGCAACATAGTACCTTCAGACTGGAAGGGTGATTCTTACTGGTGTTTGTTGCTTTTATGAAATTGTTATTTGCTTGAGTCCCATAATGGGAGAAAGTGCTGCATGACAGAGTCTCCAGTCTCTGGCCCCAGCTCCTGCCAACCTAGCAGTTCGAAAGCAAGAAATTGCAAGTAGATAAACAGGTACCATTTCTGTGTGAAGGTAACAGCATTCCGTGTGCCTCAGCTTCTAGTCATGCCAGCCACATGACCACGGAAGTCCCAAACAAGTCCCAATGAGGACTCCAAACATCTTTCATAGTTTTCCTCTCTTGCATTTTATCCTCACAACAACACTTTGAGGTATGTTAAGCTGAGAATGTGTGACTGGCCCAAGGTCACCCAACAAACTTCCATGGCAAACTTCCATGAAAGAGTAGGGATGCAAACCTGGATGTCTCTGACCCTCATCCACCACTAATCACTACACATGAAGCTGCCTTATACTGCCTTATACCCTTGGTCCATCAAAGTCAGTATTGTCTAATCAGACTGACAGCAGCTTTCCAGGGTCTGGCTGAGGTCTTTCACATCATCTCCTATGTGATCTTTTTAACTGGAGATACAAGGGATTGAACCTGGGACCTTCTGCATGTCATGCAGATCCTCTGCTATTCAACCACAGCCCCTCCTCAATACAACACTGCTTAACAGGCATAATCTCACCACCTTTATCCATGCCTGAATCCTTAGATCTTAACCGTAGGTTTGTAGTGGTTTTTATAAACATATGTCTGAACCAAAAAGAGTAGCACTTATGTACATTTTTGGCAGTGAAGGAGAACATCACCCTTAAAGTATGAACATCTTTGAAGCATTTTCATGTGAAATCAGAGTAATGCTTCTTAAATTACTCCACCTTAATTACTTAACCTTAGGTCATTATTTAGTTCTGACTTTGCATATCTTAAACATTTATTTATTTAATTGGATTTATACCCAGCCTAGCCAGCAAAGCCGGCTAACATGTTACATGTTAATTTGCTGTAAAGTCCCCATCTATAAATTTGAACCTTAGCTACCATTCCAATGTATTTGAAAAAGTGTGCCTTGAAAATGATAGCTCATACCTTGAATAAACCTTTGTTGGTCTTAAAAGTGCCACTGGACTTTAAATTTGTTCTACTCCAGCTTCTGTCAGTGACATGAGAAACTGGTTTTCTGTAGAATTGTGATATCATTCATTATATGATCTTCCATGGAGTTGGGTCATCAATAACTAATCCAGAACAATGATGCTGATGCAGGAGAATTATATCAGTCCAGCAACAAATTTCTTACTATTTTTGAGCAATACCCCCTCCCCCCAAAAAAGAAAGCTCTACTTTAGACTTCAGTTTGACTAAAAAAATCCAAAACAGGCAAACATTTAGCACAGCCAGAGTCAGCAAAATCACAACCTTTTCATATGTATGAAGAATATGCCACATATCCTTTTCAAGCATTCACTGAAAGTACAGAATTAATTTTTTCTACAGATTTACAAGTAAATCCATTAATTCATTAGCAAGCTAAGATTAGGTTTTACAATGAATCATGCAAAGAAACTCAACATTTTTATCAAACCATTTTTCTCTCACACAAATTATTTTAGTAATAATGGAACATGCTCTCCATATTAGTTAAAATTCGCTCAAATCTCCTTTGCTCACTGTATTTGAAGAAATCTGGTAATGAAGCTAAATTATTTATAGCAGATGAATCTAATTGTTTTGAGATGATAGAGAGTTTGTTAGTTTCAAGCAGTCTAGAATGGGGCTTCAGCTAAATGAAACAAAATCCAGTTCCTAGATTAAACAAAAAAGAAAGGTAGAATTAGACAGATCCCTAATATCAAGTGTCTGTTGCTAAATAAGGGGTTTGGGAACAGGTAATTAAGCATAAGTAAATCCTACTGAATTCAGTGGCTTTGCTCCCTACAGCATAGATTTCATCAGTGGCCATACTGATGAAGAAGAGAGGGAGAGGCCCCTTCCATTTAGAAGTAGCTGCAGTATGTGAAATCTGGGTTAATTTTGAATTCTGCTACATTTATTTTGTGTAATCTGCAAAAAGTTGAGCATTTTTTATTTTTTAATTTATTTTATTTATTTTTGGGATTTATACCCCGCCCTCCCCACTAATTACGGTAGGTTCAGGGCGGCTACCAACAGTTCAATAGCATAAAATCATAAAACATTTTCATAAAAACATACAATACCATACAACAGAATCGTTCCAAGATAGCATAAATTCCTCGTTCTCTGTCAGAGCAACATCGTAGGTGGTAAACCAGTTCCAGTCGTTGCTAGGCGTTCCAGGTTGGCGGGCTCCACTAATAGGGCCAGGGCTACAAAAAGTCGAGGTGGCCCTACTTGAAAGCCTGGTGGAAGAGCTCCGTCTTACAGGCCCAGTGGAACTGCAGAAGGTCCCACAGGGCCCTGATGTTATCCGGGAGCTCATTCCACCAGTGCAGGGCCGCCACTGAGAAGGCCCTGGCCCTTGTAGCTGCCAGCCGGGCCTCCCTCGGCCCTGGGAGAACCAGGCGATTTTGGGATCCCGATCGAAGGGCTCGCTGGGGCACATATGGGGAGAGACGGTCCCTCAGGTAGATAGGTCCCTGGCCATATAGGGCTTTAGAGGTAAGCACCAGCACCTTGAACCTTATCCGGTACACTATAGGCAGCCAGTGCAGTGCTTTTAAGGCGGGCTGGATATGCTCCCACATGGGGAGACCCATCAACAGCCTTGCCGCCGCATTCTGCACTAGCTGCAGCTTCCGGATTTGGGACAAGGGCAGCCCCATGTAGAGTGCGTTACAGTAATCCATTCTTGAGATGACCAAAGCATGGATCACTGTAGCCAGGTCGTCGCGTTCAAGGAAGGGAACCAACTGCTTGATCAGCCATAGATGATAAAAGGCCAACCTTGCAGTGGCTGCTAACTGGGCCTCCATCGATAACGAGGGGTCTAGGAGGACTCCCAAACTCCTAACCTCCGACACTGGATAAGTATAAAGAACTAAAATATCGTGTTTCTGCCACAGACATTTTGCACATTACCATCTATTGATTTGGTATGGAGACAAATGGTCCCACATGAAGAGATTTGGGACTGATTGATCCAAATGCCTCTGTCACTAAATATGCTAAGGCATCAACACTAGAAACAATATCCTTTGAGGGTTCTTCACACATTACTTACTGTGGCATGTGTGGAGCTTCAGTTTCCCCCTACCATGCACATCCTTTTTCTGACCTGAAATGATCCAAGAGGCAATTTTTTGCCTATTGGAGAATCTCATGACCATGCACAGGGATTTCCCTAACAGGCAATGTGGGATCATTTCCATTCAGGAAAGTGGCATGGGGAAAAGGTTGAAGCCCCTTCTCCAAGAGCACCACAGTCACAAATCAAATAAGGTACTACATACAGAGGAACTGAGGAGATATTGCAAGTGTAATAATCACAGGTGACATGAACCAGGGCAGAGGCCCTGACCCAGCCTGTGTAGTCAGGCATGTGTGAGGAGACTTTCAGATAGATTCAGGTGGATAGCTGCGTTGGTCTGAAGCAACAGAACAAAGTCTCAGTCCAGCGGTACCTTTAAGATCAACGAAGTTTAATTATGGGTATGCACTTTCATGTGCATGAAAAGGTCCCACTGGACTGAGACTTTCAGGTGTATGCACTAGCCAGTGTGTCCATATGTTTGTTTGTTTTTAAAAAAATACTTTCTCCTATTTAGGAATTCTTTTACTGGTTTGATTTCTGCAGCCTAATTCTTGCAAGTTACTTTTAGCTGTCACCACAAACAATATTATTATTTGATACCTATTTGATACCTATTTGATACCTATTTGATATTATTTTATTATTTGATACCTATTTGAAACCTAAGCCAGAAGAATGAAGACACTTAGTGACTTGGTGTAGAAAACGATATGCTATGTGACACTGAAATGCAAAGAAAGAAACAAGTCACTAACAGGTAAATTTCCATCCAACATAGCTAAAAATGTACCATGTTACTCTTGACCAAAAAAAAAAAATCTACTTCTGTATTTTATTATTGACTACTTTTTCCTTCTGCATTAAATATCAACTTGAAACTCAAACACAGGCAGGGAAGTACAAAATAGAGGAAAACCCCAGAGATTTTTAAAGATATTATAGCCATTCTGCATTCAGTGTTTCTCCTTCCCTGACATGTACCACCCCAACAATAGTATCTGGATTTAAGGCACCCTTTGGCTTTCATGCAAATTAATGTCTATTTCTAGTGGCAGAAGTATTTCTATTGCTGGTAAAGAGAAATATTTGAGCACTTGTTTATCCAGTTATAGAAAAGCCTTTCTGGGTCAGTCTGCACCAATTCAGACCACAGAGCGGCGAAGTCATAACTTTTAATGCTTCTACCTACCATGCACTTGTGAACTATAGGAAGACAGCACACAAGTGAGTGTTTTAGGCTAGCCTTCTCTTTATCATGCAGGGAGACCATTTTGCACACAAGGAATGTTCGTATATAAGAACATAAGAGAAGCCAATGTTGGATCAAGCCAATCGCCCATCTAGTCGAACACTCTGTCACACAGTGGCCAAAAATACCGAGTGCCTGAAGCTACAGTGCCCATGGAAGTTCTTCTGCTATGACCTGCAGATACATGTATGCAGTAGACTTCATAGCTGATCCACCTAATACAAATATTACTGGAAGTTTTCAGAGGTCAAAGAATAAGATACGTTGTCTCAAGATTTTGGGGGAGGCTGTGTGTGTGTGTGCATGTGTGCCTGGAAGTCATAGTTGACTTCTGACAACACCTAGTGCACTGTTTTTCAACCACTGTGCCGCGGCAATTGTCAGGTGTGCCGTGGGAAATTAGAGTCTATGCCATGCGCTTCAACCTGGTCCTCTCCCGCGACGATGTCACTGGCAGGGCGCCCCCCACCCCCCGGGGGGAATCCCTCCTCCTCCGCCCCCCCGGGCTCAGTGCGTTCTTTCTGCTCACCCCCCTCCCCTAACCCCCCCTGCAGGCGGCCCCCGGGACACGGCCGAGGCCTTCAGCTATGCGGCCAAGGCGGGCCAGGCCTGGAAGGAGGGGAGCCTGAGCGGCGACATCGTGGCCGAGCAGAAGAAGCTGGAGGCGGCCGACCTGGTCATCTTCCAGGTGGGCATCCGCTCTGCCAGGCGTGCCGGGCCGCTGCCAGGAGAGGGCCCTTGGTCCAGTCCGGCGGCCTGGGGTGGGGAGCGGGGCCCCTGCAAGAAAGGCGCCGCCCGGGGCCCCCGCAGGCCATCAGAAGCCGGGACGCCCGGCGAACAGGTCCTGGGCAGGGCAGGGCCTCGGGCGGCTATCGCAAAGCGGGATCAGGGCATGGAAGGGAGACGAGCAGGGCAGACTCTCTGGCGGCTCAAGCACCGCTGCTGCTGCTGCGCCTCCTCCTCCTCCCTGGCCTTGAAAAACCCCGGCTTGGGGTGCCGCAAGCGAGTCCAGACTGGCGCACAAACAACTCAGCGGCGGCCTCCTGGCAGGCGGGGAGGAGCCGCGCTCCTGTGGCCAGGCAGGGAGGTGGGGCGGGGCGGGGGGGGCGGGGGGGGGCGCTGGAGCCTGAAGACCGACCAACACCCCCCCGCGTGGTACCGCCCTTGTGCTTTCCCTCCAGTTCCCCCTCCAGTGGTTTGGCGTGCCAGCGATCTTGAAAGGCTGGTATGACCGCGTTCTCACACAAGGCTTCACCTACTCCTATGCCGCCATGTATGAACAAGGACCCTTCCAGGTACCTGTAAGCCAGCCCCGCCCGGCCCCTTCGGCCAACCACCCTCTCTCTGCCGCTTGGCCCCAGCTGGCCGCGGCGGCTGCTGCTCCAGGCCTAGGCTCACCCTCCCTGGGAGGGGCAAGCGAGGCCAGGCAGGCCAGTGCAGCAGGGGGATGGGGGCTCCACCTGGAGAGCCACCCCTGGAGTCGCTGACCTGCAGCATGCTTGGTCCTCCCAGAAAAAGAAGGCAGTGCTGTCCTTCACCACCGGCGGGATGGGCTCCATGTACACCCCCGAAGGCATCAATGGAGATGTCAACATTCTCCTCTGGCCCTTGCAGGTGAGAACACAAAGCCCCGCCTGGTTGCCAGAGCCTCAGGGAGTCTCCTGGGCCCACAGAGGGGCTGCCTGCCCCCCCTTGCTCCTCCAGCTGGCCAAAGGAAGTGCCTTCTGGCAGCAGCTGTTCTCCCCAAGTCCCTCCTGAAAGCCAGAGCCAAACTGCCACAGGCAGCTGGAGAAGGGTTTCAGGTGCAGGTGGCCAAAAGCAGCTCCAGCCTGCAGGCGTAAGGTGGAGCTCCTCCCCCATTTGCCTTGTGCTCTGAGTCCTCTCTCTCTCTGCAGAGCGGGACCCTGCACTTCTGTGGCTTCCAAATCTTGGTGCCCCAGATAGCCTTCAGCATTGCACACACCCAGCCAGAGATCCGCTCCCAGATCCTAGAGGGGTGAAAGAAGAGGCTGGCGACCATCTGGGACGAAAAGCCCCTCACGTTTGCTCCCAGCAGCAGCTTTGATCTGAGCTTCCCTGGAGGCTTCCTCCTGAAAAAAGAGGTGGAAGAACAGCTTCAAGACCAGAAATACGGGCTGACCATTGGCCAGCATCTGGGGAAGCCACTCCCACCTGACAACCAGGTCAAAGCCCAGATTCCTATTCAAGACGTCATTCTTCAATGTTAAAAAAACGCTTATATTAACAATATAACACTTATATTGTTAATATAAGCTTTTTTCACATTTTCAGCTGGTGGAGTGCCGCGGGATTTTTTCAATGAAAGAAATGTGCCTTAGCTCGAAAAAGGTTGAAAAACACTGCCCTAGTGGGACTTGGACATTTCAGAGAGCTGGCTTGCTATTGCCTACCTCTGTGTCCCAACCCTGGTATTCATTGAAGGTCTCCCATCCAAGTACTTGCCAGGGTTGGACCTGCTTAGCTTCCAAGATCTGACGAGACTGGGTTTGTCTCAAGATTTTTTTAATGATGTTTCAAGCTTAGCTTTATAGATCCC
Source organism: Lepidodactylus listeri (assembly GCA_029233225.1). NCBI lineage: Eukaryota > Metazoa > Chordata > Lepidosauria > Squamata > Gekkonidae > Lepidodactylus > Lepidodactylus listeri. The sequence continues at coordinate 42,260,209 of JARCFY010000002.1, read as the reverse complement.
TTAAAAAACTATCGAGATTAGCTATTTCTAGGATCTACAATTTCTTAGCCTACTGGAGTCATACCAGGATCTTTCAATATTCCTATCAGTGGTATACAGGGTAAATCCTTTTCATTACTAATGGAAACATATTTCTGTATAGCATCTCAATACCAGATTTAAATGTCAACAGGGTGTATTTCCAGTCATAGACATATTACTTGCTGAAGAAGAGGGCAGAGGTCATCTACAAGGCACAACAATGAGACCACCAAGAGATAATTTGAATTGGGATCTGTGATGTGATTGTCCGTCACTGAGCTTTCTGGTTCCCCATCTGCCACAATGGTCCTTTCCAATCACAGATAAGTTTATTCCTGGGGTTGTTGGACCCATGTGGAGTAACAGCCACAACAGTGAGGAGGTTGCATTGGCAAAATCACTCCCTCCTGCTTCTTCCACGACTGGAGTGGTGCTGATGGAAGAGGAAGAAGGGAATTATTTCACTCCCTTCCCCTCTCTACTGCAGCCTCCCAAACAGCATTCCTATCACTCCATACAGGTTATGTGATCCCAGGAACAGATTTTCCCAGGCTCAAGATAAGACTGTTCAGGGGAGGGGAGATCTGTGATCTTTGCAGTGTACCCAGCCATTTATTAACTGTTCAATAACAGCCCAACGCTCTAACTACTATTATAACATTAACTGCATAATACTTTCATAGTATCACGTCCCCTTGTTCCAACTTTATAGGTGGCATGAAGATACCTGTCTCTGACTGGATGCTAGCAGGAGCTTGGTCTGATCAGCATGGCAATCCTCACGTTCTTTCAACCCTCCTTGCAGGAAGAGTTGCAAGACTTTTGACAAACATTGCTTTAAAGTTGTCGGGTTTTTTAGGTAGAGACCACAGAGACTACAGTACCCTCCCTTGCATCTGGCACCCATCCCTCTTCCGTTTTTTTCTCCATATTTATGTTTGTTTTAAAACAGATTCTGGCCACTACAAAAAAGGCTTACAGTTGCAGCCAGCCACATGTACCCTATCCTTGAAAATAAAAACATCTTTTTGAAGAAGACAATTTTCACTAGATCAGCCTCCTAAGATTGGTTCACTCTGTCAACTCAGCCAAACTACTGTCTCATCTCCCCAGGACACCAGCTCCAGCTCATGATTCGCGCTAAGGACTGACTGCCTTAACAATAGGTCAGCCCAACCAACATTAGTTGTCCACATTACAATTCATTTTTGCAGTCAAGTTTATTACAGAGCATCTGCCCAAATACCAGTAAGGCGTGCTAGTCTTGACGTAATAAATTTCAATTTGAAATACCAGTAAGGACATGGCTATTTTTCTGACACAGAAACCATGTTCCCAGCTTTGAACTGTGGGAAAACACCACTTCCTTGAATATAATTTTTGTCTGAATGACATGGAGTACAGTAGCTGCACAATAATTCATAATAGAGAAAACATATGGGAGTGTCAGTCTTTTTACTCCCTTGGGAGTCAAAGCTATGCTTCCAAATTGAGGGATTTTGGCTTTTGGAAACAAAAGCATTGAAAATGCTCTGTCGAATCACAGCCAAAGTCATGAGTCCTGCTGAGGATGCGGCCCTGGCTCCAGCTGAGCCCGTGCTCCCGGCTTCAGCAGAGCCCACACCTGACCCAGATGAAACCTCAGAGCTCGCCAACGTATCCCTGCCACCTGTCCCAGCAACAGCGGTGGAGGAACAACACCTGACAGGCAGTTCCCCTGACTCACTTCCTCCAATGGTGCATTTGCAGAACGAGCTCAGGCAAGACTTAGCATACCAGCTGAGGGAGGCGCACCTGCGCAGCAAGGCGGTCCCTCAGCCCTGAGTTCTAACAGAAGCCAGGACGCACATGCTGAGCACTAGTTAACCCCGGCAACTGAGGGGTATTTAGCTTCCCCTCCTGACGCTGGTTCCTCGTGCCAGCAACTAGTCAGTTTGACGGCGCTCTGCACCTCCCTCGCCCATGCTCCTGATTCCTGATTCATGCTTCGAACTCTCAGCTCCTTGACTCCGGCTTCCAACGACTACACTCTCGGTTTGTACTTCGGACTCTGTTCTTTTGGCTCCTGCTTGCTACCCCTTGATTCTGACCTCAAACTGGACTCGGACTTTCGCTCTCTTTCACCCTGCCTGCACCCAGCCCGTGATAGCCAACTCATGGCAACCCCAACCATGAAGTGTTGAAGGTAAGAGATGACCAGAGGTGGTTTGCCACTGCCTTCCTCTGTGCAGCAACCCCAGTCTTTCCTGGTGATCTCCCACCCAAGTACTAACCATGGTCAACCCTACTTAGCTCCCAAGCCTGGACAAGCTTGGGCCAAACTGGGAAACTCAGGCTGCTACAAGAACATTACAACAATGCAAAAAGAATTCAAAGTGATGTGTACACTCGCTAAACTAGCCATCAAGTTCTTTTCATATAATTCATGCAGAAAATTGCCCAAACTTTTCCCAAATTAAAAAATACATTTGTTTCTAATTCAAAAACAAAACTCTATCTCCCCCTCCACCCATTTTATGGCTTTTATCTTTAGGAAATATGGAGGCTTCGAAGTTCTATAATTTGCACTTCATTTGAACACTAATGAAAAGAAATGTTCTTCCACTTCAAACTATTTCCTCAGTCAATTAGACAAATCCTCTAAGTGGAGCTTGTGAAGCGATTCGTGTCCAGGAACTTAATTAGTCCCTAATTCTGGAACTTGCAGCCTCCTAACCTATGCTTATCTATTAAGCAGAAGCCACACAAGTTGGACTGCAGAGCCTGACAATGTGTGGGAATCAGGACATAAGGGTCAATGGGGAATGAAGAAGGTTTTGCTAGCATAGTGGCAAATGCAGCCTATTTAAAAAGTCTACAGAAGAATGATCTTACTTATAAGGAATGTAATGCTCAACAATGGCTAGTAAATTATCACTGAAAAAGACAAAGTGCAAAATAATACCATTAATGGCCTGTGTTTCATGTTCAAATCTTAATTAACAGTGGATACTCAAATTTTTCATTACACTGAACCATTTGATGACAGAGTTAAAGCTATCCCAAGTATAAGTGGGACCAATTCAGATGGCTGATTTTGTTTGTTTCTGGTAAACAGCCCCTTGGGTATGCAGTTGTACCAACTTATCACGTAAACTAGCAGTACAGAAGTACGCTTTAAGAGAACTCTAAAAAGCACTGATTACAATAGTAGCCTCATGGTGCACCTTTTACACATAGTTTTTCCTTGCAATTAAAGGAACATGTTACTCAAGGATGATAGTGGGTAAAACAAACCAAGACTGGTGACCAAAGGTTAAACAGTCTTAAAGATGACATCAGAACTAAGTTTCAAAGTGCACAATTCGTGCATGTTTGAAGAGGACAATACTAGTCAATTTGTGGTTTTAATAAGTAAATAGAAATGCTAAGAAATATGCCTTCATATGTATACAGGTAAGTAGTGGGTAATGCATGTGAATGTGACCAAGGTGCTGAAAATTATCCCTGTGGCAGCTGCTTCCATGTGCTAGGCAATTCCCTTGGCATGACTCTCTATGAACAGAAGCCTCCAATCAAGCACTGGGGGTGTGAGGGGGAGGTATTTGTGAATTTCCTGCATTTTGCAGGGGTTGGGCTAGATGACCCTTGGAGTCCCTTCCAACTCTATGATTCTATGACTCTCTATGAAGAGAAGTTTTCAACAAGCCATTTTCCATTTGCTGGATCACTCCAGACTGGCAGTTCTCTGTACACAGAGAGACAGTCAGCACAGGTCTCCATTTAAGTGGTCATCATACAACAGTAGTTCAAATGATGCGAGTCCCCATGTTAGGAAAATTCCGTGCTTTCCTCCCGCTGTTCAATTTACCAGGAAATTCTTTTGATAGAATCAGCTGCTGGCACTCTCAATATTTAGCTAATATAGCCTATATTCTAACACACACACACACACACACACACACACACAGACTCTTCAAGTGAAAGGGGGGGAGAGAAACAAAGGCATGCATTTCAATCTTTCACTTATTGAAAAACAAATAGGAATTTTTCATTTAGATTTGGTATCGTGCATCAGAAGTCATTCCATTGACTTCATATTTTCAGCAAATTTACTATGTAAACTTCAGGCTGGTCTGAAAAACATCAAACACACCATTTATTCTCTGACTACTGAGTTCCTCTGACTAATGGATTGCAGAGAGAAAAAGAGACAGACAGAGAACATACAGATCAAATTGTTTAAAAGATGACGTATATTCCTATGATTTCCCCCATTTTATTTGCCCCTGCTCTTGTGCCTTTAACAGCAATTTGATATATTAGCAGATACGAACATTCATCTCAGTGCCATGAAAAGCTTTATTGTTCACCCAGTGCACCAAGTTGCTTTCAAAGATACAAGAAGAGCCAGGTTTTCTAGGCCGTTGTTAACTCTACTATAAGATGTAAAAAGCAGGATGTCCCCCTAACTACAGGGAAATAAGTTTGCATAAATATAACCTGTTGCAGAGGCAACAGCATGTGTGTAATTCTGTTAATCTATGTACTGATACAACACATGATTAGTCCATTTAAACTCTAGGGGGAACTTATAGTGCATCCTGTCTACTTTCAGATATTCTTGAATGCTTCTCTTGTTTTCCCTGTTGTTTTTTTATGTGCTTCCTCCCTGTCTCTAAGTTCTTATATATTCTGAACATGTCTCTGGAATGTGTCTCTGGAATGGAAGGTAACCAAAAAGGTTGAAATAAATACAAAGAAAGTAAAATATAACTATGCACATAGTGCAAATGTACAAAATATAGTATAAAATAATACAATCATGAGACCTAAAGTATCATTTTAAAACAATAATATTGTGGTTAAGCATAGAAATACCTAATCTTTCCTATTATATAAAGCCGTTTTAAGATTCCAAGGGGCAAGATTCCATGGGGCGCCAAAATCAGTAGGCTGGATGGACTGCCACTCAAAAGGGGGTCCCTGGCCACTGGCTGCATTCTCTCCCTGCTTTGCCTCAGTCCCGCCCACAGAGCCACCAGCCAGCATCCCGGCCTCAGTCTGGAGGGAGCTAGCGAAGGGGAAGGACCGACTGGGTGCTGGGTCCACTCTTCTACTGTGCCCACTGCCAGGTGGGTCTAACTGTCCCCTCAGTGGCCTGCTTCTGTCAGTGAAAAGACAATGGACTTTCCGCATAACCTCCCTCCCCCGCCCACTGCCAGCGTGCCCAGAATAAACTGTCAGAATAAACTGTCAGAAACAGGGGGCCATTTCACACAGCACCCCGTAGCACTTCAGGACCGGTTCAAGCACTGAAGAATGCCTGGGAGGAGGTTTCAAGGTAAACCAGCTCAGGAACGCTTCCCCAACGGGAGAGGCATGTTTCTGTGTGAAAGGGCCAATATGTTCCACTAGGTTCAGTACTAATAAGGTTCAGTGTAAAATGCCTGACAGAAACCGTTACTGAAGAGTTCCTGAAACAGAACATATTGGCTGTGTGAAATTCCTCAGGCTCTTTCTCCTGCTTAGCTCCACCATGGCTGGCTGGCTAATGAGGTGGGCCAGCGACCATCAAACCACTCTCCATCAAACCAGCTGTGTGGCTGACTTTCCCCCTAGGGTTGCCAATCTCCAGGTGGGACCTGGAGATCTCCCACTGTTACAATTGATCTCCAGATGACAGAGATCAGTTCTCCAGGAGAAACTGGCTGCTTTGGAGGGTAGACCTTATGGCATTATAGCTTGCTGAGTCCTTCTATCCCTCCCCCCAAAAAATGCTGCCCTCCACAGGATCCACCCCCCAAATCTTCAGGTATTTCTTTCACAGGGTTGCCAGGTCAGGGTTGGAAAATTCCTGGAGACTTTGGGGGTGGATCCAGGAGAGGGTGGGGTTTGGGGTGGGGATGTGAGGGGCCTCAGCATGGTACAATGCCATAGAGTCCACCCTCAAAAGCAGCCATTTTATCCAGGGAAGCTGATCTCTGTCAGCTGGAGATACATTGTAAAAGCGGGAGATCCCCAGGCCCTACCTGCAGGGTGGCAACCCTATTCCATCATCAGAGCCGTCAACTTTCCCCTCAGTGCCTGTTGCTAGGCAACCAAGCCTGCTTCTCTGAAAGCCCCTTTCCACACCTATGATGGCCTTTGGGAGAAAACTCATTGGGGCCAGCTGAACAGAATGCCATAGAGGTCACCCTACAAAGCAGACATTTTCTCCAAGGGAGGGGGGAAGATATGTTGTCTGGAGTTCAATTGTAATACCTGGTGATCTTCAGGCTCCACCTGGAGGTAGGCTACCCTAGGTGTAGCAGTCAGTGCTTCAGAGCAGGATCTGCTAGACTCAGGTTCTTGCTGAGTGGGTGATTTTGGACCAGTCACAGACTTTAAGCCTAACCTACTTCACAGGGTTGTCGTGCAAGTCAAAAAGGGGGAGAGAAGAATGATGTCAGCTGCTTTAGTCCCCATTGCAGAGAAAGACTACTTTTCCACCAGGGGAAGTATGGTTGCCAATCTCCAGGCGAGGGCTGGAAACCGCTCAGAACTACAAGAGCTCTCCAGATGGCAGAGATCAGTTCCCCTGGAGAAAATGGTGGACTCTATGTACTCATACCCTGCTGAGATGGACCCTTTATAACAGCCAATGTGACATAGCAGTCAGGGCTTCAGAGCACAGTGGAGGCTGCGGGGGGGGGGGGGGGATGGAAACTTGAAGAGGTTGAAGATTGGCTGGGAAGGAGACAGGGTTGCCAACTCCAGGTGGAAAATTCCTGGAGACTTGAGGAGTGGAGCCTGGAAACAGTGAGGTTTGAGGAGGAGTGGGATCTCAGACAGGTACAATGCCATAGACTCCCCCCTTCAAGCCAGCAAGTCCCTCATGGGGAACCATTGTTGCCAATCTCCAGGTGGGGGCTGGAGATCACTCAGAATTACAACTGCTCTCTAGGGGGGAGGAGATAGAAAGCTGAAGCCAGGGGGCAGATGATGATACACTGACAATTGGCTGGGAGGTAGGGTTGCCAACTCCAGGTGGGGACATTCCTGGAGATTTGAGGGGTGGACCCTGGAGAGGGTGAGGTTTCAGCAGGGGTGAGACCTCAGACAGGTTCAGTGCCATCGACTCCACCCTTCAAACCACCCGTTCCCTCATGGGGAACCATTGTTGCCAATCTCCAGCGGAGGAATGGAGATCACGCTGAATTACAACTATTCTTCAGAAGGCAGAGATCTTCCCCTGGAGAAAATGGTGGACTCTGTGTCATTATACCCTGCTGAGGTCAACACAGCAAATTGACACTGAGTGACCAAGGCCAAGGCACTCTCCCAGAGCCCGTTTCTAGAGCCCGAGCTCTTTCTAGAGCCCGTTGTATTTATTTCCACAACGGGCCTTATTCCTAGTCCTAATATAAAGACAAATATCCATTCATATACATACAAGTTAAAAGGCACATAAAGACCCATCTAGGAATAGAGAGCCTTTAGTGCTGCAACAAAAAGGCTTAAATTGGAGAATGAAACCATAGTTGGAGACAGCATATGTGAAGTCTGGCCATGAGGAGAACAGCTGTGGTCAATGTCATTATCCCCAGCAGCCTCTGTATGGAACCAGCTCTCTGAAAATGGTTTTGGGTGAAAAACCTGACCATTCCATTTATAGTGTGGATTCTTTCTGGTGGGAGGAAACCTGTTGCTCTCATTGAGTCCAGTCCAATAAGCTAGGTGGACCTGGTGGAAGTTAACTTAGATTTTTTCCAATTACCTGCCAAATCTAGATTTTTACTAGTTTGAAGAGTAATGTTAAGGTGGGAAAATAACTCCTCCTTTGATGAGGCCATCACTAGCCAATCATAGAGATAAGGGTAAATGGTACACCCTTTCAATCATGTGCAATGATGGGAGCAACACACTTAGGGAAGACCCTAGGGGCCGTGGCCAGGCCGAAAGGCAACATTCTATATTGGTAGACTTGTTCTTTGTAACAGAAATGGAGAACAGATACTAGAGAAACCATATGTAACTTAGTAACTGATAATGATTTAGACTTCAGATATTTAGGATAGGCCTATTACCCACCACTAAAAAGAATCAGGAACAGACAATCTGGGCTCTGTATCGGTTCAATAGCCAGTTTGGTATAGTGGTTAAGTGTGTGGACTGTAATCTGGGAGAACCGGGTTTGATTCCCCACTCCTCCACTTGCAATACAAAAGAAACCATTTGAAGCACCATGGTTTGAGTAAAGCCAATGCATATAAGGATTTTGTTATCATCCCTGGTCAGTAACAGGATCAAGCACAGGGAAACCATACACAATCTAGGTGCATAACGAACAGGTTACAAATATAGGTTCAGGTGGATAGCCATGTTGGTCTGAAGGGACAGAACAAAGTTTGAGTCCAGTGGTACCTCGCATCTGTTAACTCTTTTATTGCCTGTATGCTAATTTGCTGCTATTCACAGATTTTACCAACAGCTTTAATCCAATCTTAGCTATGTTTATCACTCAGTTGCTTATGCAGCATGACTTCAATTAACCCTTCCTGGCAACTAACCCCCCCCCCCAACACAAACATACCCCTTCTCTCTATGTATATGTAATGGTTGGCAAAGCCTGTTTCAATGCATCTGAAGAAGTGTGCATGCGCACAAGAGTGTACACCCAGAATTAAACTTTGTGGTCTTAAAGGTGCCACTGGATTCAAACTTTGTTTGGTTACAAATGTGCTTTGCATGAAGTACAACTGAAGAAAGTTAGAAAAACTACCAAAACAGCTACTTAGAAGCTACGCTCTTCTTAAAAGAGAAGATCAGCCAGTTTGGTGTAGTGGTCAAGTGTGCGGACTCTAATCTGGGAGAACCCAGATTGATCCTCCACTCTTCCACTTGCACCTGCTGGATGACCTAGGGCAAGCCATAGCTCTGGCACAGCTGTTCTTGAAAAAGAGCAGTTTCTGTCAGAGCTCTCTCAGCCCCACCTACCTCACAGGGTGTCTGTTGTGGGGAGGGGAAGGGAAAGGAGTTTGTAAGCCACTCTGAGACTCCCTTGGGTAGTGAAGGGCGGGGTATAAATCCAATCTCTTCTTCTTCTCCTTTCACCAACAGAGAGCATATGACTTCCAGTGACTCAGAGTAGAAGCAGCCTAGTATCTTATCTTTTGGGCTGTGATCAGAGGTAGCCACCTCAATATCTAAAGATTGTGCCATTCACTCCCCATACATTTTCAAATCCTTTTTAGGACAGACGGATGTCAGCTCCCCTACTCCTTCATCTGGGCTCAGATCCAATGCCATGCCAGAACTGACTGTGAACCATTAGTAGCCCCTTTCACTTCCTCCACTTCTGACTCGGGTCAGGGATGGTGGTCTTCTAGACACAGTGGCAGAAGAAGAGAGCCAGTTTGGTGTAGTAGTTAGGAGTACGGACTCTAATCTGGGAGAACCAGGGTTGATTCTCCACTCTCCACATGCAGCTGCTGGTGGGACCTTGAGTCAGTCATAAGTTCTTTCAGAGCTGTTCTCTCAAGGGCAGTTCTCGAGAGAGCTCTCAGCCCCGTCTACCTTACAGAGTGTCTGTTATGGGGAGGGGAAGGGAAAGGGCTTGTAAACTGCTCTGAGACTCCAGGTAGTGAAAGGCAGAGTATAAATCCAATCTCTTCTGAGGATGGCAGGTATGCCCCAGAACCGACCCACAGTAATCTCTCTATTCAGCTAAGTAAGCAGAGGACATAAAGGATAGTTATGGAAGCCAGGGTATAGCTTGCAGTGCCTGTGGCTACAGAACTGACTGTCCCATCTCAGAACTGTTAGTCAATGGTGTCAAAAGGTCATCTCACCCAGCCCGGGCTAAATGCCTTTCGCCAAGAGGGCAGCCATCAGAAGTTACAAAATATTGTGTACACCTGTGCACACCTCAGTCTGGTAGGCTGCCACCAATCCTTTGTTGCATTCCTCCTGCCCGAAGCCAAACAGTAAACTCCTGACTTTTCCAAGATTAACTAGGAAGTCCTCACTGCAAGATAGACTCACAGAAGCAATTCCTCAAATGTGAAGAACTGTGGCAGCCTGCGGTCTACAAGTCTAGGCACCAGATTCAAATTGCAGACTGTAAAGACAATTGACCATAGTTAATATATAAAATATATTTTTATTAAGGGGCAAGGAATACTTTAAATAAGAACAGTTACTGTGAAGAGAGAATAATAAAACTAAGAATTCAGAGGCTAACTAAAACACTTTGGTTCACAAATTACAAGATGTTACCCATTCATAGTTGTGGGTTCCAAAGCAACTCTCTCCAGAGTCAGCAAAGCCAGGGCTGTTGGCTTCAGCAAGCAAAAGTCCAAGATAGCCAAAATGAGCCAGAGCACGCCAACATGTCTTGGTAACAAGTAGGCACCCTCCGAGCTAAAGAACAGAAGATTATTCCTTTATCCTTACAATGAATATTTAGATATCTGAAATCATAGAGGAATTTTTACCCTTTTAAGATATAAAGACTTACCTTCAGCAATATTGCAGGCCAGATTTACTAGATCACTGAGGGAAAGTTGTATATGTGGGATGGGAACTGATGAACGTTAGAACAAGTAATTTTCTACTGTAGTTTATATCATAACATTAGGGAAGTTCTGGTTAAGCCTATTGTTCACTCCTACCCAGGTCGCAACAGAAGGATACTTTTGTCAATTATGCTGATGGGTAATAATCAAAAGCTGACTAGGATGGTTGCCAAATTTGATTGGTTGGCATACTGAACTAGGAAAGAGATAAAGAAGTACGGATAGGCCTAGATTTATTTTTAATCTTTGATCTTAATATTAATGTTTACCATTTCTGTATTTTAAACTTTTTAGATTCCTGTTTACAATTTTAGATGCTATTATATTTTATAATTTTACTGTTATTTTACCTGTCATTTACTTGCCTCTTATTGTATCGTTTGCTGGCCTATGACCATAATCAGGGCTCTTTTAGGGCCGGAACGCACCGGAACAGTGTTCCGGCTGGTGTCCAGGCCCACCCTGCTCCTCCCCGCTGGCTACAAAGCGCCCCACACCCGGTCTCCACACGGAGACCGGGCATCGGGTGCCTTCCAGCTCCGTGCACTTAAAGGGGACGCTTTCCTTTTAAATGCACGGAGCCGGCTAGAAAGCGCCCACACCCAGTCTCTGCACAAAGACCGGGTGTCAGGCACCTTCCAGCTCTGTGCACTTAAAGGGGACACTCTCCCTTTAAGTGCATGAAGCCAGAAGGTGCCAGATGCAGGAGCTGATGGGAAAGGGCCTCCTTGGGGTTCGCAGTGCCTCCATCTCTGCTCTGCTCTCCCTGTTCCTGGTAAGTGCTGGTGTGGGGAGGCAGCGGTGGGGGCTTGGAGGGTAACGGCAGAGCCTTGATGGGGGGAGAGCCTCTCCCCCATTTCTTTGCCTTCTTTCTTTCTTTCCCTCCTTCTTTCCTTCTCTGTCTTTCCCTCCTTCAGTGGGGGCTTGGGGAGGCTTGGGGGGTGGCAGCAGAGCCTTGATGGGGAGAGAGCCTCCCTCTCCCCATTTCTTTCTTTCTCTCTCTCTCTTTTCCTCTCTCTCTCTCTTTCCCTCCTTTCCTTGTCTTTCTTTCCCTCTTTTCTCCTTTCCTTCTCTCCCTCGTTCCCTCCTTCTTTCCTTCTCTCTCTTTCTTGTCCTTTCTTTCCTTCCCTCTTTCTTTCCCTCTTTTCCTTCTCTCTCTCCCTCATTCCCTCCTTTCCTTCTCTCTTTCATTCTTTCCCTTTCCCTCCTTCTTTCCTTTTCTTTCTGCGGTCAGAGGTGTGGCCTAATATGCTAATGAGTTCCTGCTGGTGGGTGTGGCCTATTATGGTGAAGAGTTCCTGCTGGGCTTTTTCTACAAAAAGAGTCCTGATCATCATAATAAATTGACTGATTGATTGCTTTATTGCTAAGGGTCCCAAGTATTGCTAGGCCTTTGCACCAATCAGGGCTCTCAGCAATTACCTATAGCCAAATGAATGAGCCAATCACTGACAAGATGACCTAACTGTGCCTCTGACCATGTGAGAAAGGAGATTGGTCTGTCTGCAGCCAGCCCAAACTGTTTTCTCACAGGTGCTTAATTGGATGGAATGTTAACTGGGAGGCAGTACTAGGAGATGACTTCTAACACAACTGTCTTATCTCCCCACTGCAAGGTCAGTGTGTTCTTTTCTCAGCAAGGCAGTTTGAGTCTCTTAGAAAACAACCCCAAAGCAGACCGCAGAAACCTGAACCAGACTTTTGACTCAAAGCTCCATTTTGAATTAATCAACAATCCATGACAAGTGGAACTGGCAACATTAATTGCTCTAGCTCTGGCTCACCTTCCAAAAATGAAATGAGGGGAAAGGCTTGTAGAGACATTGTTTTGGGTGGAGGAAGAGCCTCTTCAACTACCACAGGTGGTGATGGTTTTGGAGCTTACAGGTGATGTTTTCGTTTCATGTGATTTTTTCCTCATGTTTGACTTTAGATTTGGAGCGTTTGACTGGAAGTTCCAAAAAGCTTCTTGGAACTGGTGAGGAAGGTGAGTGGGATTTTCAGAACCAATCTAATTGACACCGATAGGGATGACTTAGATTCCTCAGGGGTCAATTTCGGGGTATTAGAGGAACGGAGAACCTTCTCCCACAACGCTACTTTTAACTTAGAGTCCCGATCAGTTCTAGCATTTTTGTGTGAATCGTTGGCAGGCTCTACAGGCATTATGCCCATCTCCCAAACAAAGTAAACATAGCTCATGATCATCGTTTTGAGTCATTATAGCACAGCATTTAGTGTATTTTCTAGAGTACCTTCTGAGATATAGTGACTGCAGGAGACTCTGCACTGCCCATCTGGGCAAGAACCAGTAATCAGTAGGACAAAAAGCCTCCAGGAGGTTAGCAAGACCTCGAGATGATCAAGAAACCAAGATTCACAAGTCAAAAGATGAAATAGCTGCAAAGGATCCAAGTAGTTGATGAGAACACTATAAAATGAGTATAGGCAACTGAGGGCAGGAGTTCACCCAGCACAGGTGGGCAAATGGTAAACCTAGTATGATATTATTATGTTCAGGCTGGAGAAGTGGATGTAGTGAAGAGCTTCAAGCAATATCATACAGGATGAGGCCAGAAGACAGTAGGAAAGAAGTATGGTTAACTGGTCATGGTTAACTGGTCATGTTATTGCTGTGGCAGAGATGGACAAAGATAGAATGTGAAATGGTGGGTTGGTTCTGGGAGATCACCATATATACTTAAGTCTGTCCTGGATAAAATAGGAAATATGGATACAATTCAACATTTCTTCTCAGTACATTCAATTCCACACTTTAACCAAGGATCGTAGAGCATCATTACGTAGCTCTTCCTTTCTCAATTGTATCCTCACAAATAGCCCGTGAAGTACGTAAGGCTAAGTGTGTGCAACTGGGCCAATGTTACCCAGCAACCTTCATGACGAAGTGAGGATTTTTAAAAGCTTCTTTTGAAGAACTGATTGAGTCAGCCTCATTAGGGAAGGGTGGGTAATTTTGTCATTTGGGTTGTTTGTTCAAAAAAACCCTTTGTAAATGTCAACGCCATTTAAGTCATAAAAGAGATTATGATTTCGGATGTCAGCAAATATGGTCCAATACATTCATGCAAACAGACTAATTCTGTTGTTTAAAACTAAAATATATAATTAGCTTGTTCATGTTAAACAGAAACCAACTGAAAAGATTTTAAATAAATGGAAGATCACTGCTTTTTTTTTTTTTTTTAAAAACTTCCAGTGAAAAACTAAGTCATTAGTGTGGGTCATTAAGTCCAACAGTGGGTGTTCAAGGGTCAGTAAAATCAGGGATATAGGAAGGGTGGGGTTCTATACCCTTATATGACTACCGTATATTTGCTTGACCTGAACTCTGTGGAGAGTAACAACACCCAAAATTTGGAGAATCATAACTGGGTTTCTTTGAAGCTAGCAGCAGTGGCAGCAGAGGAAAAGCCACTTGCTTTTTCTGTTCCCTTAACCCACACATTTCCTTGTAAGGATTTCTATAGTTACACCCTTGCCCAGCTGTAGCAGCAGCACTGACAGCAGACAAGGGAAGAGCACAGGTGCCTCCAATTTACTCAGCTCTGCAGCTGAGGAAAAACAAAGAAATTGGCATTGCTCAGATGTTTCTTGAGGTCAATGTCAGGAACGTGGCATGGAAGAATTAACAACATTCCCTTTGCCAAAAGTCACACTAGTCACAACCCAAGAATGATCAGGAAATGATCACACTTCTCTGCTATTTATAAAAGAGAAAAAAGCATAACTGGTTTCCCATCCTATACATATAATTTCCTAGCAGTACGGTTACTGTAGGGCATAAATATTACTTCATCACCAAAGAAAAACAGAAGCTGGGGATAGCAAGGGATTTTTTAAAATCTATAATACAAATGCAGACACACACACACAGTTCTGCCACAGTGCCTCCTGCCAAGGGAAATATTATTAATGCTTTCTTCCTGCCAGCCAATAAACCTTGCATTAGTCGTTTACACCAAGACAGCAATAGACAGAGAAAAAAAAGAGATAAGTAGCATCATTAATTTAAGCATAAACTTTAATGTATTTATTCTTTTGGCAGCCAACAGTTCCAGCAACACTAAAATCTGCTTGCAATAAACAGAATTCAAAGGAAAACCACACATATGTATGCAACACAAATCACACACACACACAGAAAGAGGGTCATTGTTTTTGACTCTCTGTCTCACATATGCAGATGATTATGAGAGGATCACGTGGAAGCTCCCCACTGACAAGTACTACTTTCATGAGATGAATCACTGGCACAGAATAGAAGATGAAAAAGAGCAAACCGTTGTGATCGTTGTAAGCACCACAGGAAAACATGATTATGTATAGTCAGCTGTTCATCAGTGTGAATTCTTCTGACTTCATCCCTGAAGGTAAGCAACATATGGTCTACTGCAACGTTAAACTCCAGCTACCAATTAAGGTGAGGAGAAGCAAGGAACACAACAGGGCTCCTGTAAATACAATGCCAGTGTGGGAAGAGGAAGTTTAGTAGTACAGTTTGGCATAGTGGTGCTTCATCCAGAATTACCTCCTCCACTCAGTTATTAAAAAGTACACAGGACCTGATTACTCCAACCCAAGCTCAGCCTAGTTTGAGTCATCAGGTCTGAAAAGACTTCAGTGTAAAGTCCTTGTGTAATGAGCCAGAGATGATCTGTTTAACTACTAGAAATGTAGTTCCCAGGGAAAGGGACCTTAACTCAGTGGTAGAACATTCACTTTGCATGCAGAATGTTCCAAGTCCAAACCCTGGCATCTCCAGTCAAAAGGTGAGTAGCAGGTGCTATGAAAGACATTGTTCTACCTGTGATACTCGGAAGCAACAGACAATATTGACCTTGGTGGACCAATAGTTTGACTCAGTATAAGACAGAAGCTTATATTTATGTGTAGCAAGGGCACTCCACATCACCACTTGTTCAGCATGGTATGTCTGAGAAACAGAGCAATAGAGCAGCGGTGTCGAACTCAAAATGTCTGTGCTGTAGCAATCTGGGAGGGGGAGGCGCCTCAGCCCAATGCAGGGAGCAGAAGCTTGCCTATCTCTCCTGAGTGATTGAGAGAGTCTGGGAAAGCAAGCTATGACACAGCAGCAGCAGCAGAACTGGAGGAAGAAGCAAGAGACAACCAGTCACTTGCGGGCCTGATTGAAGCCCTCTGGGGGGCCTGATCTGGCCCCCAGGCTGCATATTTGACACTCCTGCAATAGAAAATCCTCTAGGATTCCTCATGTTCCTTATGATATCTGAGGGAGAAAAAAATATTCAGTCCAGAACCAAACTGATTTCTGAGCAAGCTTATCCATCACTGGTGATAGGGAAAGTAATTATCAATCAGTTTGTGAGAATATCTTTTGGTGAGTCTCAATTCTAGCAGGGTCAGATTGTTACTAAGCCTCTTTCGAATTTGCAAAGAATGGCTTGCAAAGTCCATTCTGACTTCTGTAAACTCAGAAATAATACTCTGGAATTTTTGGAATGGAATGGATCGTTGGCTGTGTAACAGAAACTTTCCAAACGGGAAACAAGCAGTTAAATTCATTTCTATACGGGAGCCCCCATTTTGATTCCAAGATATACAAGGGGATTTTTAAGGCTACATAGAATATTTCTGCAGAATGTACTTATATTTCTAATGTTTGAAGACACATGCTGAGGTTTAAGAGCTTTTTGATGCGTTTTGTTCTGAATATCGCCAGAAGATGTAATTTTCGATTTGGGAGTTTGTAACCTTTTATTATGGCTGCTGCAGACAGCGCCTGTTGAAACGCATTCCAGAGTTTTACTCACAATTGCATTTGAAATACTACTGAATGTACTTCAGTTTCATATTTATTTCAGATATTGCATGGAGAGAGCCAACAGCTATTCTCTGATGAACTCCCTTTTATTGCAATAATGTAGGCAACATTAATAAGTAGTTTTTACTATTTTGGATCCATCCTTCTGATGTCACTTACAACTTTACCAGACATTGGTGAATTTATTTGAATTCCAGATTTTACTTTTCTGTTGTTGTTGTTTTATTTTATGCTAGTATTATACATTTATTAAACATCAGCTATGTCTTTTTTTTTAACCTGATAAAATGTGTTCATGAAATTGAAGTGATAAAAAAGTTATATCCTGCTTTTCTTCCCAATGGGAACTCATTCTTACATCATTCTTCATTCTTCCTTTATTTTATCCTTACACCCCCACTCTGCATTTGCCAGGTTAGGTTGAGGGAGGGAGGGAGACTAGTCCAAGGTCCTGTCCTTGAGGCGAATTTAAAGGAGACATGTTAATCTGTCCTTTGGAAACTAATGTGAGTTTAAAACAATTCTGCATTTACCCTGCTCTACCTGCCAGTGGATATTACTACATAAGGGGGCAAGCTTTTTATTTTTTTATTTTACAAAATTTATATCCTGCCTTTCTACCCTCACAAGGGCCACCAACAGCTAACAAATTAAAACATATATAATACAATCACATTTTAAAAACATTTAAACCACCCCCTAACTCAAGAAAAACAGATCGTTAAAACAATTGAAAGAGCTAAAATATATCTGAGAACATATAAACAACATTCAAAACACTGGCCAGGAAGGAGGGATCACTGAGGGAATGCCAAACAAAACAAAATAAGTCTTCACCTGCTATTGGAAGATGGCAAAAGAAGGGGACTGACAAATTTCCCTGGAGAGAGAGTTCTAGAGTTTTGGTGCCATGAGCAAGAAGGCCCTCTTGTGGGTTGCCAACCACCTAATCTGAGAAGGCAGAGGCACCCGAAATAGGACCTCATATCATGACCACAGTGGTCAGTCAGGTACATAAGGGGTGGTCTTTCAAATACATTAATCAGAAACCATACAGGCCCTGGAAGGTCAACACCAACACCTTGTATTGTGCCCAGAAATAAATTGGGAACCAATATAGATGGGCCAATACTGAAATGATATGGTCCCTTCAACCCTTCAACTTGTTCTATACCAAGTAAAGTTTCCAAACACCTCTCAAGGACACCCTCACACAGAACATACTGCAGTAATCTAATCTAGATGTAACCAAGACATATTCCACAGTGCCCTTATCTTTTCTGCCCAGAAAAGGCTGAAGCTGGCTAAACAATCTAAGATAGTAAAAGGCATTCCTGGCCACAGTGCCACCTACTTATCCTGAAATAGCTACTGGTTAGGGATGCCAGTCTCTAAGTGGGGCCTGGGGATCCCCCGGAAATGCAGTTTGAATTACAGCTCATCTCCAAACTACAGAGATCAATTCCCCTGAAGAAAATGGTTGCTTTGGGGAATACACTATTATATGGCATTGAACCCTACTGAGGTCTCTCTCCTCCCCAGACTCCATCCCCAAATCTTCAGGAGTTTCCCAACCTGGATCTGGCAACCCTATCCCCTTATCTCCTGCTGGTGGCCAGGGGAACCTGACAACCCTAGTCCTAGTGAAGTGCACCCCCAGACTATTTTCTATGAAGGGGACAGCAACCCCATTCAGAATGGGTGACACCTTAAATACCAGGTCAGAACTTCCATCCAACAGTAGCACTTCCATCTTGTCAAGATTAAGCTTCAGGTTATTGCCTCTCATCCATTCCAGACCTGCATCCAAGCACCAGTTCAGGGTTTCTACAGTTTCCTTGGGATCAGCTGAAAGTTTCAAGGTAGAGCTACCATCTGCATACTGGTGACAACAATACCCAGATCTCTGGATGATCTCACACAGAGGTTTCATTAAGATGCTAAATAGCATAAGGGACACAATGGGACTATGGGGCTGAGCTATGAGACCCCAGCCCACCTCCTAAACCTACCCTCCATGTAGGACCAAAAGCACCGCACAACAATGCTTTCCAATCACAGCAAAGAAAGGCAATCCAGAAAGATGCCACAACTGATGGTATCAAAAGCTGCTCAGAAGTCCAGAAGAATCAACATAGTTGCAGTCTGTCTGTCTGTCTCCTGGAACAGGTTATCCACCAGGGCAACCAAGACCATTTCAGTCCCAGAACCAGGCCTAAACCCAGATTGGAAATGATCTAACCAACCAGATGTGAGAGTATCTCCAAGTAAACCATCTGAGAGATGAAATTATCTATGTTTACAAGAGCCACAAGGGCCCAATCCTGATTGGGACTGTGGTGGGTGAGAGAAGGGGCTCCTGTTCCTTCCTGCACTCCTGCCATATTCAGGAGCCCCCACACTGGGCGCCTGGGCTGGTTTGGGCTCCTGAAAACAGCATGCATGTGGATAGGAGATCCCATGGACTGTGGTCCTAATCAGGATCAACCCTCATAACTTTTGTAAACAGAGGAAAATTAATCCCAAAATAGCAGAGGCAACCCCATAATGGACTTGGGGACACTGTCCCATCTAGTTTGGCTTTTGAGTCCCCTACTTCCCACCCAGAATGAATATCAGCATGTCATTCTTCCTTTTTAAAGACTGAAAATATTTCAGTTGATCAGTTCAATTTAAGTTTTCTTTAATCAGCTCAGCATTCACTGCACACAGAAGAGTCTCCATTTTGCATTCATTGCTACTGCAAATGCAATGTCAGTCACAATGTAGCTTCTGCACTGGAGCTTTCTGCACACTTCCCTCTGTCAGCTGCCATTCACCCTCCCCAATTTTCTGTCACTGGAAGGATGGGTTGTGTTTTTTATATATAAAATCAGTAGTTTCTATATTGCTATAGAAATTACTAATTTATTTAAAATGTCCATCCAGTGACTTAGCAGGGAAAATGGCTGCCACAAGCGGCTGATACTAAGAGAATGTGGATTGCACCTTGATACCTAGCAGTGATTAATCTAACAAAAGCATGATTAGCCACCATTCCTAGCAAAACTGTTACAGGTCACAGTGGGTCACTTAATATGAACCCCTGAAGAAACCTGCCACTCAAGGGTCAATAATGACTTCCCAAGACAAAAAAAACCCACAAAAGGTGAAACACTGAAACCAAAAGAGAGATGAAAATAGACAAAATCCAGATAGAAATATGCTGCTACTTGACCTTCAACAACTGAACACATTTATTGCAATACAAAAGAAACCATTTGAAGCACCATGGTTTGAGTAAGGATTTTGTTATCATCCCTGGTCAGTAACAGGATCAAGCACAGGGAAACCATACACAGTCTAGGTGCATAACGAACAGGTTACAAATATAGGTTCAGGTGGGTAGCCATGTTGGTCTGAAGGGACAGAACAAAGTTTGAGTCCAGTGGTACCTCGCATCTGTTAACTCTTTTATTGCCTGTATGCTAATTTGCTGCTATTCACAGGTTTTACCAACAGCTTTAATCCAATCTTAGCTATGTTTATCACTCAGTTGCTTATGCAGCATGACTTCAATTAACTCTTCCTGGCAACTAACCCCCCCCCAACACAAACATACCCCTTCTCTCTACGTATATGTAATGGTTGGCAAAGCCTGTTTCAATGCATCTGAAGAAGTGTGCATGCGCACAAGAGTGTACACCCAGAATTAAACTTTGTGGTCTTAAAGGTGCCACTGGATTCAAACTTTGTTTGGTTACAAATGTGCTTTGCATGAAGTACAACTGAAGAAAGTTAGAAAAACTACCAAAACAGCTACTTAGAAGCTACGCTCTTCTTAAAAGAGAAGATCAGCCAGTCTGGTGTAGTGGTCAAGTGTGCGGACTCTAATCTGGGAGAACCCAGATTGATCCTCCACTCTTCCACTTGCACCTGCTGGATGACCTTGGGCAAACCATAGTTCTGGCACAGCTGTCCTTGAAAAAGAGCAGCTTCTGTCAGAGCTCTCTCAGCCCCACCTACCTCTCAGGGTGTCTGTTGTGGGGAGGGGAAGGGAAAGGAGTTTGTAAGCCGTTCTGAGACTCCCTTGGGTAGTGAAGAGCGGGGTATAAATCCAATCTTTTCTTCTTCTCTTCTTCTTATTCTCAGAATTCTTTCACCAAGGCTTCCTGCGTAAACAGCTCCAACTGTTCCTGGCTGTCTTGTTACTAGAACAGACAAGAGACTACTTATTTCTTTATTTAAAAATATTAACTTTTGACCGCACATTCTTTGTGGTCCAGAAGGTGAGCTGTCTGGCTTCATTCTTCTCTTGCAAGGTGTTAAACAAGGGTGAATTCTGGCTCCTTTGCTTTTCAATCTTTTTGTCAACAATATGATTCTTTATCTTCAAAGGCCAGAATTTCATGCACCTGTTTGGACAAATTATGATATCTCTGTTTTGATATTGTCAAGACCAGAAGTCAGACTTTGGAGGTCACTAAAATAATTTATTAAGCACTGTACTCTGGAGGAGTTATCAAGGAATTATGGAAAATCTAAAACGATTTTCTCAAAAAGCTCATGTATTAAATGCAGGCTCTGGATCATCAGTGAGGAAATAAAGAAGAAGTGGGCCACTTTAAACATTTGGGAGTAAAACTTAGTTCCTTAGAAAATTCATTCACTCAGCCACAAAAATTACTAAATATAAATGCTCTTACTTTTTTAACTATAAAAGGTAGGCAGTATGTACTTGCAGCTATTGAGGTTTTTAATGCAAAGGTGATCTCACATGTTTTATTTGGGACAGGTATTTGGATTAATGGTGTCTGATCCCACAGATTATCCACTTCTTAATTTTTTCCGCTGGATAGCAGATGTACCCAGTTGTACTGCAGGGACTGAACTTAGACCTCAGCAAAGTCCACACTTATTGCACTCTAGAGCTGACTGAGGCTGAAGGCTCTCCTTTCGAATTGTTTAATCCCTTATCTCTTACATCTATTGAGGGAAGACACTTTTAGAAGTGTTGTTTGGGAGAAGTCTGTGGATAACAGACCTGAGCCCCTTACTATAGATAAGAAGATGGATTATGATGAAGCAGTGAAGATGGTTAGGAAGAAGGTAATTGACCTTGAGCATGATAATACACACTTCTGTGCAAGGCGTGCATGTTCTGTCTTCTACCCTCTTTAATTTTTCCCTGGTATTTAAACTTTCTTACTATGCCTAGCCACTGCCATGACTCAATGTTAGGCAGACTGAATGTCTTGCCAACTGCAGAGCTGATCTTTGCTAAAACTCTACTTCCAGAGCATTTCCACTGATGTGCTGTAGGTGCAATTGAGACCATAGATCATATTTTATATTGTGATCAACAGGTCTTATTCGGAGATTTCTGGATTCTGCCTATTCTGAACAAACACCAACTTCCTGTTGGACTCTGAGCAGTCTCCATTTTTATGGCATCTTGATCTATTAATAACACATTCGTTTTCCTTAAGGTATGATTACTTTGAATCTACTTTATTTGTGGTAAAATATTATATGCTTATTCAGTGTTTAATTTTATTGTATAAGTATTTGATTGATTCATTCATTTTTCCCAGGACCTTCAGTTAAAGGAGGTTATTAAGGAAAGGATTATTATATCCTGCTTTATCTCCTTGGTCTTAAAGTGACTCATGCACACCACAGTATTGCAAGCACACAAAAATATAACAACCCACTGACAAGATAAAGATACTGCACAAGTCAAAATCACACTGAGAATATATGGCTGTTGACTGACACTTGTAAGAGAGCTGAGATTTCAAGAGTATGTTATTTAACAGCACAAGAAGTTTCCCTTGAAGCAGTACTGCAGAGGTAGTCGTACTGATAATATTATATGCATTTTTAAAATCCTATAAAGAGCCTGGACCCAAACCATTTAGAAACAAACACAGCCCTTTTTCTGTAACAAGTTGCCATGCCGGGTGGGGGGGGGGCTTCACTGCTACTCCCTGCTGCCTCTATCCTTATAGCAGCTGGGGTACTTGTGCCACTCTGTTCTTTAGATCCTTTTTGTTATGAACACAGGGAACCTTGGCTATGCCTGATCTGAATGGCAATGGAATTGCTCCAGCTGTGACAGTGTAGCTTGAACTCCCTAAATGGTCAAAGGCTCCATTTGAGAAAGAACTGAATGCTACAAGAAGGGAATGCCAGAAATCATTCAAACACAGGCTTACCCATCTTGGCCATAGCACTAACTAGGAATAAATGCACACTTACTCAAGAGAAGGCAGCACCAGAGAGAATTCAACAAAGGAGAGGCTGGAGGAAGACAGCTCTTCTTCCAGATGGAATAAATCAGTGTATTTTTCCCCTCAGCATGGAAAGCCCAAATAAAATCTTTTGACTTTTTGTTATAAAAACAGTGTAGAACAAAGGAGACAAGCTTAAAAGATGGTGGGAAGAGAATCCCTGTTTTTGCAATAAGAATGCTACCAGTTTCATGAAAATAGGGTTGCTCTTATCTATCATCTTGTGGTCTTCTGTGCAGGCCAGGTTTATGTACTGCTGAAGAAGGAGGACTGAGATATTCCCTGTGCTGTCATTTATACTGAATATACACATGACATAAATTCAAGGAGATGTTTTTTTTTAAAAAAAATACCCTCAGTGATCAAACAGGAGAAAAAGTGATGAGGGAAGATCGTGGTACAGCACATATTTAACAAGTAGTACTAGATTCAATCCTTAGCATCTCCCATTAGGAAAAGGTCACTTTTCCAGCCTTACTACCTAAGATCTTGGAGAGAAGATATGGGAGCAGGAAGGAGCAGAACAACTTAGATTTGCCAACCTGCAGGTGGTACCTAAAGATCTCCTGCTAATTCAATTGATCTCCAGATGACTAAGAGAAGTTCCCCTGGTGAAAACGGATGTCTTGGAGGGTAGACTCTATGGAATTATACCCTCCACTTTCCAAACTCACCACACCCAGGCTCCAATCTCAAAATGTCCAGGTATTTCCTAACCCAGACCTGGCAATCCTAGAACAACTTATTCATTCCAAGTTTGGAACAGGACTCAGAAAAAGCTAGTGTGTGTATTCTGGCAAATTGCTCCACCTTCCACGGTGCCACTCTGCGCAAAGCTTAGAAAGACAATCAGCAGTTCCTGAGGTTCAGGAATACAGTTATCAACTCTGGGTTGAGAAATCTCTGAAGATTTGGTGGTGGAGCCAGGAGAGGTTAAGATTTGGGGAAGAAACCTCAGTGGGGGTATAATGCCATATGGTCCAACTTCCAAGGCAGGCATTTTCTCCAGGGGAACTGATCTCTGTCAACTGGAGACCAGCTATAATCCTGGGATATAATCCCAGTCGCACCTGGAAACTGGCAGCCCTGGCAAGAACGAAATAGGATGTGTTGCAGATTTTTTTTTTCTCCTGCAGCATTTTGAGCTTCTCCTTTGGTATTAAAAAGAAATTGATTTTGTTAAAGCAGTGCTAAAGTATAATGAAGTCACATAAAAAGACAGGGACATCTTGAAGCACTGCTTGCACAGGGAAAGTATCTTTAGATTTATATGCAGCTGGAGGTGTGTGGGCGGCAGCTGAGAGTTTGCAGAGGTTGCAAATACCACCCATTATTTATCATTTTAAAGGATATTTGCTCTGGGTAGAAAAAGAGACTACCCATCCTTAATCACTCTTTTGAAGCAAACAGCAATATTATAAAGCCTTTGATTTTTCTAAAATAAATGAGCAAGGCTCCAGTTGAAAAATATAAATATTCAAATCCTTTTCCTATACCACTTATAACTAGAGCTTTTTTTCTGGAACAGTGTGCCAGAATGGAGTTCCAGAACCTCTTTGACAAAATTTTTCTAAAAATATTTAAAAGCTCATGAGTTTTCAGCGCACAGATTGAAAACTTCATATCCCTCTTCCGCCCCCCCAAAAAAGCCCTGCTTATAACTTTTAACTGAACTGTAATAAAACATTCAAAAATTGTATTTTTACAGTGCACACTTGGATCCCAATGTTCTGAGCATAAAGAAGTTATTTTCTGAAGTTTCCAGATCACTGTGAGATTCTGCCCTTTCCAATTAGTTAGTCAATATTTCCAGCTTCACAGTGGATCCTGTAGTTAAGCTGATTTATACAGAAAAAAATAACAAAAAAATAACAAAAAAAGTTTACAATTTTTTTTACTTTCCCCAAAAGGATTTTGATCTGCAAGCTTCATCACCTTTATTTATGACCACTTCACACAGAAAAAAAAATCAATGGAGCTTACTCATGAATCAATGTATTTGCGGCCAGGGTCTTAGAAGTGGGAAAACATCAACTAATTATGCCTTCGCAGGATTTCTAGTGGAGGTGCCAGTGCATTTCTTATACTGAACTTAGTGGTTAACCTAACCTAAAGCAATGTGACCATAACTGTAAATTAAGACATATGATTGTGACTTCCAACTGCATTTTCATTGTCAAAGTCAACAGCAGCCAGATAAACAACAATCCCTGCCCTGGTCAATCAAAGCACAAACTTGGAACCACATGACACTAATTGAAGATATGTTTAAGGCATCATAAAAAATCTGTTAAAGCACAATAAAAAAAATATGCAGATCCATTACCAATCATTCATCTGCAGTATATTCTAATAGTACTACTGGCTACTGTACTACTGTATCCTACTACTCTGTTCTGAAGACGGCAGGACACTTCTCTATTGGGTACAATTTCTACTACAAAGACCAAATGAAAACTAGCTAATGGAGATTTGCCAGCTTTTTCTTGATCCTGCTCTTGTCCCTTTGATCAGTCAGGCCATTTTTTTCCTGAGTAGCTGACAAACCTAGTTGTAGATGATCCTGGAGTAGATTTTGATCCAAGAACTTGTTTCAGTGCAATGCAGTGGACATCAGTGCACTAAGACCTTACCTTTACAAAATACTCATGACATTTTTCAGTAGTTTCAAGCCATTTGTTCAGCAGGTTCTCTCTGCTTCCTTCTCTACCCCCTAAAGCACAGCTCTAGTATCAGTCCAAGGCTCCTGAGCTCCTGGTCTGTGAATTTTCAACATCCAAAGAAGAGGTTGCTCTTTAGAACCCTACAAAGTCATCATTAAACAGACTTCCAGATCTTACAAACTGGAACATCTGCAAAACCACAGACTCCCCTCCCTTTGCTTTTTATAGGAGCTGCACATGGCTTTGCCAGCTCAACAGGGCTTGTACTGCTGCTGCCTTTAGCAATCAGTAGCATCTAGGCTAATTTTTGAACTGTTGTCCTGACTATGTGTTCCTACACTAATTGGACAGTTGTACCTAAAAGGGCACCTCTGATCTCTTGAATTGTTCTCTGTTAGCCTAAACAGTAAGCTAATAGGTAAAAATGAAACCACAATATTATCACGGGGACATCAGAGTTTTAGAGTTTATCAGATCATGGTAAAACACAGTTAGGCTGCGATTATACGCACAATTAGACCTGATATAGGCGTGAATGCTGGGTGGATTTAAAGGGAGCGATCAGACAACAACATCTGGGAAGCATCCCGCAGCCATTGGCAACCCGTTTTGCTCCACCACAAAAGCAAAGTTAAAAGACACCACGAGAAATCCAGAAGTAAATGGGTAGCAATGGGCCACGGGTGGACTTTCCCCTGTCTGATCACTCCAGTGCACTCTCATGCGTCGGGATGGTCTGATCAGGCCATCTGATTCCCTCCCTTTCTCAGTATGTGCATTATTGCAAACCCCATAGGGAGCCCTCAGTGCGAAGGTGCTATTCATCAATTCCTCATTTAAGCACATGGGAAACAAATGGGGAAAAAACCCCGACTCACCCACAGTTGCATCTGATCACACACTGACAGGCTGCACCCACAGCTTCAAAGGGAGGTGTGATCTCACAACTGTGGGCCAAATTCCTCTGGAGGAAACAGCCTCACTTCCTCACTTTATCTGGCACGTGTGACCACAACCTTATTAAAGCTATCACATTATTATTTTTCTTGAAGATACACCTACTTGCTTTGGAAACTACTAGGGAAGTGTTTAGAATATGTCCTTAAAGTAAAAATGTGTTTAGAACGTCCTTAAAGTAAAAAAATCTGTCATCATACCTTCCAGACACAATTCAGCAATTTGTTTAAAAGTTTTTTCCCCAAAACCTGGAAACAGTCTGAGCACAGATTCAAAGTTTGGAACTAAGGTGGGGTTGTCCAAGTGAAGTGAGTAGCTGGAAAACATTTTCAAGCTCTCCTCTTGTTAAAAAGCATACCTGTACTGACAGATTGAAGATAATTAGCAGTTTGGCTGCTCTGATTCAGGCATATGTAATAAAGTCAACCTATAGTTTTTGCAACTGCTATGAATTGTATATTGCATGGACTACTGAAGAAAGCAATCCTTACTGTTTTTGGATCCTCGGAACACAATGGCCTAAAATCTATCTGCAGCTTATGCCTGTGAATTTCATAAAATAGATTTATACAATTTCAGAGAACTCAATAGCACATCCAAACAGTCACACTTTTGGTCCACATCACACAGCTGTGAATGGCATCTTTACAACAGAATGACTGATTTGACCTTGTGAATGACGCCCCTTCGAGATGAAATGCTAAAGCTATCAATGATAGGAGATTCCCCTTGTGTCATCCTCCCTCTCAAGGATGACAGGCACTAATAGAACTTGCTTTATGGCCTTCATAATGGAGGTTTTACTTGGCTGAGTTTTGCCATTTACTGCATTTTATAGAAGGAAGGAGAGAAAAATCAGATGGCAATTGAATCCCATAGCCTCAGATGAGGAGGGGGGGTATAAACAGAAAAATCCATCTTAATGAATACTACAAAGCACTGATCACCCTTCAATATTACTAAGAACTGACTTTTTAAAAAAGCTTGCAAATTCGGGTACTAAGAAAAGGATTGTCAGTAATTCAGCTGATACTTATCAAGGTGATCAGTCACACTGTAGAAGTCTGGCACAGCACTATTCTTCCTAAAAGAGTATGATCTGGGCTATTCCTGAGGTTCACAAAATAATGCATGCATTCCCTTCGATGTCATAGGGTGCCCCAGTATTGTACCATCACATTTCACACAGCAGCTGGTCAGAGGTGGAAGGGTAATTACATTTACTTGTATCAAAATACTGCTACATTGAAGGCTAAGAAAATTACTTCCTAACAACAGAAACACTAGTTGGAAAAAACATGCATTCATCAAGCTCTAAACTGAAAGACCTAGGTATTCCTTGGATTGGCAGGAGAATAGATCCTCCTCTCTCTTATTTGGACTGCATATGAACATAAGAAAAGCATTGTTGGATCAAATCAAGAGTGCCTCTAGTCCAGCCCCTAGTGCATTTCCAACTGTAGCCAAACAGATGCTTCCAGAAAACCCATTAGTAGGGCATGAAGACAACTGAATTGCTTTAAGAAAGCAAGCTGGCTTAAACGATTGCCAGGTTTAAGATTCACTCCTTAACTCCACTTTATATCCTCACGTGCACTGATGTACAAACAGAAGAGAATGTGCTTTCTCCTTGGTTTAACTAATAAAATTAAGAACCCTTTGTTCTGAACGTTTGTGGGGTTGAGATGAGCCAATGTAAGCCTTTTTAAATACTTTGTAGCCCTTCTGAGAATTAGGATGAAGTCCCTTCATAGCTAAAGAGACGTTCGAAATCCCAATCTAGTTTCCAATCTGTGATCGACTCCATGGCATCTTCCTTACTTACAAGTGAATTTGCCTTATTAAAAAAGTAATGAGCTATTAATTAACTGCACTCATACAAAGCTCTTTAATTCCCAATCCAATTAACAGCAATCTGTTGAAGAAGTCTAATGATTATTTTAAATTTGCTAAGAGAACCATCTTTGTGCCTTTCTTAATAAGTTATTTATATAATGGCTCACAATGAAGCTTGTCTGAATTTTAACTCGGCATGCACATTGCACTGTGTGCACTTCTGTATGTTACAATCAGCTAATCATTTTGATCCAATCACACAAGTGTGTTGGCTGAGGAAATCATTTGTTTTCACTCCGCTCTATGTGCATGTGCACATGCAAGTACATAATATATTTGAAATGCAACTGCTAATACAATTACAATTTTAAAAACATCTGGGAATACAGGCAACAATGTGCAGGTAATTACAAGCAATTACAAGCTTTTGACAAAATTAGGTGTTACAAAATACCCAGACTGGATCTATCTGCTCATCTACTTCTCCCCTTCACCTCCATGAGATCTTGTGATATAGCATGGTCAAGCAACAGCTTTCCCTGCCAAATATGTACCAACATAACTGGCAGCTGCTGATAGGCAGGTTATATCACGTGATAAGGTTACATCATGTGCTGAAATTCACAAGACACTACGTGAGAGGAAGAGACTGAGACATCGCCACTTTTGGTAATACTTATGTTCTGGCGTTTGAGTATGAAACATTAAATTCTACCAAAATCGAGCATTCCAAAAACTAAATCTCCTTAGACCAGGTTGAGATTAAGAAAAATCGCGAGAAAAATCACTATTTGAACTTTGTTTTAGGAAAGGCATGTTTGTTGTTAAACATCAAGAGTACTGCTGTTGTATTGGAAGGATGCTCTGGAAATATCAGAATATTCTTGGTAATTTGTGATAAGGATAAGCATGCCCTTCCTGATTCTCCCACATGGAATTAAAATGGGGGGCAGGAAGAAGAATAATGAAAGGCTTCCAGCCAATCACCAGCACATGGACCCTTTAAATTTTAAATGGCCATTGTTTTCTGTGAGAATTCCAGAGGCCAGGTATACCCCATAAGAAATAATGGTCCTTTAAAATGTAAAGGGCTCATGCTCTGCCAAAACATTGGCAGTGCATTTCGTGGCTGATGCGCTGCAATAATGTGGATGCTTTACCAAGGGATGTCTCCATAGGTAGCCTGCAGCAGGGTGTGCTCTATGGCTGATACACCCTGCAGTATTTTCAACTGGTTCGGTTAGAGGCGGCATCATATTGCGCCATATGAGAGAGCCAGTTTGGTGTAGTGGTTAAGTGCGCGGACTCTAATCTGGGAGAACCGGGTTTGATTCCCCACTCCTCCACTTGCACCTGCTGGATGACCTTGGGCAAGCCATAGCTCTGTACCAGCTGTTCTCTCAAGGACAGTTGTCTCAGAGCTCTCTCAGCTCCACCTACCTCACAGGGTGCTGTTGTGGGGAGGGGAAGGGAAAGGAGTTTGTAAGCCGCTCTGAGACTCCAAGTGAGTGAAGGGCAGGATATAAATCCAATCTCCTCCTCCTCTTCTTCTACATATCACAGCCATTGTGTGCCCTTCTACATCTCCTCCAAGGTTCAGAGCAGTTTGCCAGCCATGAATCTGACTTAGATATCCAGAGCTTTAATGATCCACCCCAGTACTGTCTGAGATGCTGTTTTGCCTTTCTACTATCCCAGATCTATTACTAGTACATCTTTTGTCGGGTTGGGGTTTTTTTGATAGAATTTATTAAGAGAAATAACAAGTTTACAGGAAAAAAAATGCTTCAAGCAAAGGTTCGTATAACAGTTGTACAGAAAAGGTTATACAAGCATTAACCTGTTAACATTCCTAACTCATATTAAGCTTAATAACTTTGCTGTTTTTCTGGTTTTCACATAAGGTGTAGGAGTATCTAAATACGGTAGAAGGAAAGTGCGTGCTCAGATCTAAAAGAGAATTTTAAAAGTGGAGCCATTTGATATGTGGGTTAGAAGGGATAATGTTGTGTTCAGCCATGTATGTGATAAAAGGGAACCATTTGCAAATGAAGGACCAAGGTGTTTTTTTAGATTTAGACAAAGGCCCTTCAATGCTTTCTGCTATTTTGTCCATAATCCCAGCATTTATTTCTCCAAGCCTCCATGCTTGGCGGAGTAGGGGATTTCCAGGAGGCTGCTATGGTCAAACGAGTGGTTGATGCTACTATCACTTGGCAGCCATATCCAACATACTGAATATGTTAAAGCCGGATCAGGGTCCCACTTGGATGCTCATAGAACAAAGTTATGCATCGCTGTTCACTCTCCCAGAAGTTATCTGGATGCCCAAAGCTGCATGGCCCAAGCCTATAGAGCAAAATATCTTTCTGGGCTTGTCTCTGAAAATCTCTATTTTGGCCCCTTCACTTTCTCCGATGTCAACATATACACATCAGCCATGGTTTCTGCCGGCACAGGAAAGAGGGGCTTTTGACTCACTAATAAATGCTGGTTTCCATAGACTGCATGACTTAACTAGAGGGGAGGTGATACACAGCAAGACTTTCTTTGAGGAACATATGCACTCTGTACTCCCTTGGTTAAGATATTACCAACTTAAAAATCTAACAGAGTGGGCTGCAAAGCGGGGAACTTTCTCTAAACCTAAAACTCCTTTCGAACTCATTTTAATTAAATTTAAGGATCAACGGAAAGGTTTGATGTCCAGCGTTTACAAAGTCCTAGTGGCCTCTGAACAAGAACAAACATTAAACAATAAATCTGCATGGCACAAAGACCTCCAACAAGACGTAACATCTGAGCAATGGACGACTATCTGGAACTCACATGCATGCAAGACAAGAATTTTTCCCATTTGCTTACAATTTTTTAAACTTCATTCGAGATGGTATTTATCTCCAACACGTCTTCATCACGTGCATCTGAATTACAGCTCAAAATGTTGGAAGGGGTGTGGAGAATCTAGTGATATCTTTTGATTGTTGAGGAATCTCTCAGGGCTTAACTTTATAGTCTATTTATTTTGTATGGCTCAGACAGTCATTTGAATGCTTCATAGTTTCCTTTCTTCAAAGATGATATATATGTTGCTATTTGTTGACTTACTCTTTTCCTTTTGATTGAGGTATGGGACACTTTGTGTTAATTATCTAAAGTTCAAACACAGAACATATTTTGGCCACTGCACACATATTCTTTTTTACAAATCAATGTTTCACAGATGCGTGGATCACAGAGCCATCTGCAGCTATTGATCTGTTCATACTTTTTGTTCTATAGACTATGTCATACATGACTCTACAGAGTTCCCTTCATAGCCAGCGATGCACTGATTATATTAGGTTCCTGTGTTTAACAGCAAGGACCTGATAAACAGAGTCAGATCAATACAACCAGAGAACCAGAACAGTAACAGTTTTGTTTTGTTTTTTTAAAGAATTACGAGGCTCACAAAAGATAATTTAAAAATAGAGATTATCCCAGCAATGTTTACAACAAGTCCTGGTAATGGAGGCCAATATTATCTATCCTGTTACAGATGGGAGGCTGAGGCAGAGAAAGCAACTTGATCAAGGTCTGCCATGAGGGGGAAAAATAGGTGAACAATTGCCCCTTCTTCCGTCCCCTGAAAACTTCCATGGGATCCAACCAATGTCGTTTCAGGGCATCCAACCTTATTCTGAAGTTCTATGAAATAAAGAACCTAGCCTTATGAGGAGCAACAATATACAGCAGGGATGGGAGAGGATAAAATCCCCATTTCACACACAATGAAAAAGAATATGAAAGCAAGTTGTAACAGGATCTCATACATAGCACTTAGAATAGTTTTGCCATTTTTTCATGTACACCTAGAAAGAGTTAGCATGCCAAGAAGTACCACTGAACATGCCAAGATTTAAAAGGCTTCTATAGCGAATTCTTGCAGTGAATTTAGAATTAACTCAAAACTTTGCACTGTCATAGAATCATAGACCTGGAATCCCTTGCACAATGCAGGAAATTCACAAATACCCCCACACACCCTGGGACCTTTGATATATGCCCAGATAACAACCAAAAAAAACCCAAGATCCCCAGCAAAACCAGCCTGGAGAAAAATTGCTTCCTGACCCCAAAGTGGTGATCAGCATTTTCCTGAATGTATAAGAAAGGGCCACAAGAACTAAGCACTGATGCAACCTTTCCTGCCCTTCATCTCATGATCTGCCTAAGTTCACAGAATCAGCATTGTTGTCGGCCATCTAGACTGTTTAAAAATCTCCAAAAAAGGAGAGCCCCCCACCTCCTGGTGAAGGCTGTTCCACTGAAAAGCCACTCTGTCAGGAAGTTCTTCCTAATATTTAGCCAAAAACTCTTCTGATTTAATTTCAACCCACTGGTCCTGGTCCAACCTTCTGGGGCAACAGAAAACAACTCCGTACCATCCTCTATATAACAACCCTTCAAGTACTTGAAGATGGTTATCATATCACCTCTCAGTCACCTCCTTTCCAGGCTAAATGTACCCAGTTTCTTCAACCTTTCCTCACAGGACTTATCTCCAGACCCCTCACCATCTTCACTGCCCTCCTCTGGACACATTCCAACTTGTCTATACCCCTCTTAAATTGTGGGGCCCAAAACTGAATACTCTAGGTTAGGTGTAACCTGAACAAAGACAAGCGATACCTTTTTAGCTGCAGCATCACACTGCTAACTCTTGTTCAGTATATAGTCTACTAAGACTCACAGATCATTTTTGCACATACTCCTGCCAAGACAAGTCTCCCCCATCCTATAATTATGCATTTGATTTTTCCTACCTAAATGTAGAACTTTGCATTTATCCCCACTGAAATTCAATTTACTTGTTTGAGCCCAGTTTTTCAGCCTGACAAGATCATCCTGCATCCTGACTATCCCTCCCAATTTAGTATCATCAGCAAATTTAATAAGCATTCCCTCAATTCCTTCATCCAAATCATTGATAAAGATGTTGATCAGAACAGGTCCCAGGACAGATCCTTGAGGCACTTCACTTGTCAGCCCTCTCCAAGAGGATGAGGAACCATTCACAAGCACTCTTTGGGTGTGATCTGCCAACCAGTTACATTAATAGGATCCAAACCACATTTTAGCAACTTGTCAACAAGAATATTATGTGGAACCTTCTCAAAAGCTTTACTGAAATCAAGATAAACAATGTCTACTGCATTCCAGCAAGGTAGTAACTTTTTTGAAAGAAGAGATAAGGTTAGTCTGACATGACTTGTTCTTGAGAAACCCAGGCTGACTCTTAGTAATTACAACCATCCTTTCTAAATGTTCAAGGGCTCACTGTTTTAAATTTTTCCAGGAATAGGAGTTAAGCTGACTGGTCGGTGGTTACCCGGATCTTCCTTTTCCCCCTTCTTGAAGATGGAGACAACATTTGCCCACCTCCAATCTTCTGGCACCTCACCTGTTCTCCACGAATTCTCAAAAATAATGGGTTAGAAATTACATCCACAAGCTCTTTTTAGCACCCTTGGATGAAGTTCATTTAGTCCTGAGGACTTAATTTCATTTAAATAAACTAGGTGTTTATGTACTACCCCATGCTGATCCTAGGCTGCAACTCCCTTCCCTCATCTTGTGTTCTGTTCTTGCCATTTTGAGCACAGTTCCCTTGCAAGAGAAGACTGAGGAAAAGTAGGAATTGAGTAGTTCTGCCCTCTTCATCACCTGTTACAATTTTACTTTCCTGTCTCCATAATGGGCCTATCATGTCCTTACTCTTTTTCTTATTTTGAACATAAAAATAATTCTTTTTTTGTGGTTTTTAGCACCTCTTGCTAGCCTACGGCTTATACTGAGCTTTAGCTTTCCTAACTCTCTCTCTCTTTACAAGCACTGGTTATTTGTTTATATTCGTCCTTGGTTATAAGGCCCTCCTTTCATTTCCTAAATAAGTCTTTTTCATTTCTCAGGTCTTCAGAAAGCTGTTTATGGAGTTACCTTGGCTTCTTTAGGCTCCTCCCATTTTTCCTTCTCACAGGAACTGTTTGTGATTGTGCTGTCAATATTTTGCTTTTAAGAAACTCCTATCCCTTTTGAACTCCCTTCTCCTTAAGTATTTCTGACCATGGGATTATACCCAGCTTAACTTTAAGTTTGTCAAAATTTGCTTTCCTGAAGTCCAACCTACATGTCTGACTACGTACAGCTTTTTCCTTCCCCAAGACTGCAAATTCCAAAATTACATGGTCACTACTACCAAAGGTGTCCAACACTTTCACCTTGTCAACCTGTTCTTCCCTGTGGATGAGAATCAAGTCCAAGATAGCAGACCCCCCTGTTTCCCTCTCCACTTTCTGGAAAATGAAAATGACTTTAGTTCCTCATTTCAGGGATTTTAGTTCCTCATTTTAACAAGTCTCCTCCCCTATCCTCATATCCATACTATAAACTTATTATTTCCTGCTTTAAAATACACCTGAATTTTTTTTTGGGGGGGGGGGGACGGGACACGGCAATAATAAAAGGCAGAATCATACCTCAAAAGTGCTACGATTAAAGCCACTGGCTTCAATTCTTAGCACACCACTCAAGGTCCTCACAAACAAGATATCCATAGTCACAACAATATGCCTCAAGAGAATGAAAAAAAAATGTTGTTGGGCTCTAGCAGTGACTGCCTGAATTCCTTTACAAAGACTACCATGTGAAGTTAAGACTTTTGTTCTGTACAGGTTGTAAAGGCCTGAACTTCCCACAAGATATTCAGACAGGGACAAAATTACTGCTGGACATTTTTAAGCTTAATTTTATTTTCTTGCCAGACATGCTTAGGTGATTTTCCCCGGAACAATTGTTTCTACCTAAACTACATGGCTGAAAAACCCTCATTTCATCAAATTACTATTGCAGGATCTGGAACAGGATTCAATCATACTGATGCAGTAAATACCATGTGATGTAACTGAAAAAAGCCTGGTATAGCTAGAAGGGTTTCAGAAAATTAGGCCCACTAGGGATGTTTCAGCAGAATTCACTGTCACAGCTCTCTGCAAATTTCCACAAATCCTACTGACTTATTTTTATTTAAAATATTTAGACCCCAACTTATCTCTGCAAACGTAAGGCTGCTAACAGAACAGTAAAAGTTGCAGTGAAACTGAAAGGACGTTAGGGTTACCAACCCTTAGGTGGGGCCTGGAGTTCTCCCTGAATTACAACTGCTCTCCAGACTACAGAGATGCATTCCCCTGAAGAAAATAGCAGCTTTGGAGGGTGTACTCCATGGAATTTTACCCCACTGAGATCTCTCCCCACTCCCTCAAAAACTCAGCCCTCCCTAGGCACCATTCCCAAATCTCCAGGAACTTCCCAAGCCAGAGTTGGCAATGTTAAGGAAGACTAGTGGTGTTTCCCCCCACCCCACCCCCCATATGTGCCATCAGGAAAGAGAAGAGGTTATCTAAAATAAATTAATTAAAGAGAAAGGGTCTGGTGACAATTTTAACTGGATTAAAATGTTTGGTAAAGGTAAAGGTTTCCCTTGCTGGAAAGCCAGTCGAATCTGACCTTAGGGGACAGTGCTCATCTCCGTTTCCAAGCTGAAGAGCCAAGGCTGTCTGAAGATTTTTTCCATGGTCATGACTAAACGCAGAGGTGCACAAACACTGTTATCTTCCCACCAAAGTGGTACCTATTTATCTACTTGCAATTTCTTGCTTTCAAACTGCTAGGCTGGTAGGAGAAAATGTCTGACCAACATACTAATTCAGTGCAGATTGAGGCTGATAATATGGGGATGGGCATCTTCAGCCAACGTTAGGCATAGATATTCGCTGTTTATCAAATCTCCATAGCATCCCAACAGATGTTGAAGCAAGAGTCCCAATTTCCTCTAGCTCCCACTTAATCCTACATGATACATCGGCCAGGTGCTTGTCTGAATTGCTAGCAGCAGAGAAGATTGGTCTGGCTTACTTAACTAAGTCTTGGTTAAAGACAGCAGCATGCTGTGTATGTCCCAAGTATCTCCACCTGGCTTTGCAGCCCTTCATGCGGCACTTGAGTCTTTCCCCTTTTGTATACTCCCAATACAAATAGTTGCTGGCACTAACTGCATGCTCATTGTGTTGGGGGCTAAGGATAAATTAAGCATTCTGCTGGTGTATTGACCACCTAGCTCTCCAGTCTGCTCTCCTGTCTGAATTGACATAGGTGCTCTCAAGCATGGTGCCAGAGATACCTAGACTGATTGTTCTGGGAACTTCAACGTTCACGCTAAGGGTTCCATACTAAGGCTGGCCCAGGATTTCAGTTGTGGGCCTCTCTCAAGTCATGATGGGTCCAACACATGAAAAAAGTCACACCTTGGACTTCAACTTTTGCACTAAGCCTTTGAAGGAAGATCTGGCACTCTCACTGCAGACATTCATCTGTAGGCACGAATATCTACGGCGAAAATCATAAGAACAGCCCAGCTGGATCAGACTAGTGGCCAGTCCAGTTCAGCATCCTATCTCACACAGTGGCCAACCAGTTCCTCTAGAGGGCCAACAGGGCACAAAAGCTGAGGCCTTCTCCTGATGTTGACGACTGGCACTGGTATTCCAAGGTTACTTCCCCTGAATGTGGGGGTTCCCCTTAGTCACCAAGGTTAGCAGTTGCTGGTAGAACTATCCTCCATGAATCTGGTAATCCCCATTTAAAGCTGTCTATGCCTATGGTCAGCAGGTATGAACCTGCTTCTCAATATGCAGATTTGTATGTGCTGCAAATCACTGTACAGAGCTATAGATGTTTCTATGCAACATGCTGTGTTCTGGGGGAGGAGACATGTCTATCTAAGCAAAACCAGACATGCATAAGACACGTGCCCAGAAAATGGTACACACTTCACAAGCCAAACCTATGACATCAGCCAAGCTGTGGACTTCTGCCAGGACCCTATATGGCCACGGTCCAACATACTCGAGGGACCGCCTTTCCCCGTATATACCCCAGTGGGCACTTCGGTCGGGGTTGTGTCACCGACTTTGTGTCCCGGGCCCCAGGGAGGACATGCTCATCGGAACCAGGGCCAGGGCCTTTTCGGTGGCGGCTCCAGTCTGGTGGAATGAGCTCCCAGAGGAGATCAGGGCCCTGCGGGACTTAATGCAGTTCTGCAGGGCCTGCAAGACGGAGCTCTTCTGCCAGGCCTTTGATTAGAAGCCGCCACCAGTAGTAACATCCATCGCAAACAACATCTGCAATGCGAGCTGGCCCTGAACGCAGCCCAGGCCCGATGGTCAAGGGGGTTGGACCCCAACCCGATAGGAAGCCATCTGACTGGTGATGACTGGAAGCATTTTATTGTGAACTGTAGTAATTTATTTGTAATTCACTGGAATTCTTGTATCGTTATTGCTGATTTTAACTGTTTTATGATGTATTGATTGGCATTTGTGCCCTTGTAAGCCACCCTGAGCCCACTTGTGAGGAGGGCAGGGTATAAAAATGATAAATAAATAAATAAATATGGATAGTTTGGAACTATATATAAAATTGCATCCTTCAGTTCCTCCTTTTGAAAATGTCAGCTCTCCCAAGCCTTCCTTTCCTATGAAACATACACCTTACTGCCTTTCTGGAATTTCTGCATATTTATTTCTATGATGCTTGAACCCTGGGAGGAAGGTCAGGAGCTGCTCTGCCAAGGGCAGATCAACCTCCACAATCCCCCGCCCCAAATTCTACAAGTTTCTACAGACCAGCTGTAATTCTGCACTCCTACAGAAACAATGAGGTTTAAATAGCCTATGTGCATAACTGCCATTTATTCACAGTCAAGTCTAATAAGCATTGTGATCCACTGTTGTGTATTGAGCCTGAGTCATCCCTGAGCTTGTGCCTGAGGCTGGCTGAGCTGGTTGCTCCTGAAGAATAGCTTACCAGGATCCTGGAATGGACCGATAGAAAAGTAGTGTTGTGTAAATAACCTATCGTTGGGTGTGGGGTTTGTTTGGGTGTGGTGTTTTGCAAGGCTGTGGCCCTGGAGTTTGTCCTAGTTGTGTTCCTGAAATCATTAAATAAAATAGAGCTGTTCACTGCAATGCATCTTGAACCCAATATTTAACATCCACTTAAAATAAATGGAATTCAAAATGCACTTACTGTGCTTACTAGGGTGGTCTTTAATCAGCTAGCAAATACTTAGAGCTATAGTAACCCCCAGAAGAATTTCCCAAAGGATTCTGCTCCCTTCTCTTGAACCACATCCTCAAACATGTGTCTGTGATATTGTTTAAGAAATCATGATTCTATGGCCAGAGCAAGAAAACAGGACATTTAACTGAGAGTAGTTGTTGCAGCTTTTATTCCACAGTGCTTATTTAGGAATGCATTCAAACGATTTTTCAACAACAAAAAAAAGGTACTTACTGCAAAGGTCCTTCCAAGGTAAAGTTTACATTCCCCATATATAAAGGAATGCTGAGACCCAATTCATAAATACACAGAGGGTGTTCCTCTGAAGGCAAATTCACAAAGGGAGTAGCATCTGACCCAGGGAGTAACATCCGGCTCCCAGAACCTATTCACAGAAAACCAGTGAGTGAAAACAAAAACATGCTACCTGTGCTTCCACAAACCTTTGCCGAGAAGGGGCCATTACAGCACAGTGAGACTAGAGGTTTCCGTTTTTTTTAACAAAGGTACAAGCACAGATATGTGCCAAGTGGTGAGTTTAAGAGCACTGGAACTGGGCCAAGGGTTAAATCTTTTTGTGTGTGTGGTCACAATGGTAATTTGACTGTGTTACTACACACTCAAGTGAAATTTTTATTATATCAGGACGCTTCATCAGTAGCAATGCAGTGCACTTCCCCCCCCCAAAAAAAGTATATACTTTATGTATAAACTATAAGCCTATATGCATGACATTATAATTTTAATTATTGCTGTAAAAAACCTAGTATTTTTATTGATTTAAAATAAAATAGGATTTTTTATTTAAAAAATCAGGATTTGACCACAATGTAAGGCAGTGATACAGCCACTTACAAATACACACTTACAAATACAAAAATTGCCCTTGTACCAGTAATCCATTTTAATATTTTTAGTGTTTACTGACTCACCACCTATGTCTGAATGCTAAGGAGACAAATCAGGGTTATTCTTAACCTTTCACACTTAAAATGAATCCTCTGAACACACCATCATCTGGGCCTTTCTTTTCTAAACAGGAAGATCAAAAAGCTTCAATGAAACAGATTAATAAGTCAGTACGTTTCCAACCTTTGTTACCAAGCTTCTACAGAATACTTTTAATTCCAAGATGGAGACTACCATCTCCAATAAAAAAACGCATTAAGATAATGAACTGAAATGTAAGAAGATTTCTTGTAGTTGTATTACCATCTACTGCCTTCCTCCATATATAAAAAAGGACACTATCAGTCCCAAAGGTAAAATGGAGCCCCCACATTCAGAGCTTGGGGGAATATACAATAGAGGAGCGTTGCCACTTATAAGCTTCCTAGAGACATGTCTTATCCACACTCGGAAACGTACACCAGACAAGATAGAACCATGGTCTGAAACAGTCTTAAGTTCTCCTTAAATTTTTAGCAATATTTATTTACTTAGTTATTTCATTTATAGCCTGCCTTTCTCACTGAGACTCAGGGAAGATTACAAAATATAGAAATTCAGACATGACCAGACATCCAGTAACAATGTAACAGGACTAGGATTATGGAGTTCAGGAAATGCAAACAGAAAACTGTCTGAAGTATGACATATCATAAACAAAGCAAATAGTGCACTGCAAAGGTACAAGACCGTGCAGTAAAAGATGATACATACAGACATTGCAAAACACAAGTGTTGTTTTCTCTTATAGAAGTGCCTTCCTGGATTATTCTGCTCTACTGCAGTTCTGATCCATTTATTAAAAGTGCCCTCCTGAACATTTCTGCCTTGCACATGCTGCAGAACAACAGAAGCATGGGAGACTTTCTGCTCTCTTCAAGCAGGCCATTCCACAAGGCTAAAACCACAACAGATAATATACATGTAAAAGCAGTTGCAGATCTTACCCATTTTCAAATTGGCACCCTCAGAACATTTTGCTCAGATCTAATCATATAGCCATTATTAGCAGGCAAGGTGCTGGGAAGGCAGTGAGAATTAACAACTTAATTTCTCAATAACTAACTAGCATTGACCCCTCACATTCTGGCTTTGCTCCTATTTCCAGTCTTTTAATTCATCCATCTAAGTCTC
Organism: Lepidodactylus listeri; assembly: GCA_029233225.1. Taxonomy (NCBI): domain Eukaryota; kingdom Metazoa; phylum Chordata; class Lepidosauria; order Squamata; family Gekkonidae; genus Lepidodactylus; species Lepidodactylus listeri. Next base: position 42,219,852 of record JARCFY010000002.1, on the reverse strand, counting down.
ACTGCTTTCTTGCATCGTTCCCAGTCACCTGATTTATAGGATTCCTTGCAGTAACTTTATAGATGAATTCAGCAAGTCCATTTATCAGCAAAGAAGATGTCCGCCTTCCACCCAAATAAGGCTCTCAAACAGGAAACAGAACCAGGACAAGCTTTCAGAATTCATTTAGGCTAAAATGAGAAGCTCATGAGAAGCTCGGAATTGCATTTTATCCCCCTCTCTCCTGATCAAAGGGGTTTTCTTTCATGTCAGTAAAAGTGTTGCTTACAGCATTAAATCTCTGGAGAAGGAGCTTTTAAATCTGGTATATAGTACAGCAAGAACTGATCCCAGACTCACAATAACTTTTATGGGGAAAGAAAGCTCAGCACATTACATTACACACATGCCATGCCCTTGATGCCTAAAGCCTAGTCCCTTATAAAAATGGATGAGCTGGCCAAGATGCTCCCAAGTCACAGAAAGGGTGCTCATCCATGATTCCCTTGCTGCTTTCATTTGCTTGCCATTTTATTAGCCCTTCTTGTTATCAACTTTAGATTGATTAGATTTAGGGCTATGAGCTCCTATAATTTTATTACCTGGAGAAAGCAAAGACAGAAGATGTAATTCTGCATCTGCCCATTTAGCATTAATTGTTATGCTATTAAAACTGCTAAGTTTGCTACCAATATTTGATCTATGAAAGTTGAGAAACTGTTGAGTTCTTGCTGGTCCTAGGTTTATATGTTGACAACAACAACTATGATGTTAAGATTTCTCATCAGCCTAACTTTTTAAAGTTAGCATTCAATTTTGATTCTGTTTTGTGGCAATCAAGATGTATTTATTTAAAAAAACCTGTACGATCTACTGATTATTTTACTGCACCACTTTTGCACAAGTGTGGAGTAATGGAAATGTAGTATAGCTTTCAAAAATGTATGCCCTATAAATCTGGTTGGTCTCCAAGGTGCTACTGGATTTGACCTTCAGCCAATGACATCAACAGTCACTTGGGCTTCTCTCCTTTTTTTAAAAGAATTAGAAACAAAACTAAAATTTCACTAGCAGTCTTGTGATCAAATCCTACAGTGCATTCTTAAGAACATCCTCCAAATGTACACACACCAGTATCTATTTTACGAAGAAAAATCATTCCAATACAGGACACAAAAGAGCTGTGCATCTCTTATCTTGCTAACTGCTAATCCTTTGTCTTGCAACTTGCGGGGGATCTGTGCTTTATGGCATGAGGACAGCCAATTGTGGAAGGCAATATAATTGATTGAAGTACCATAGAAGCAAACAAAAGCATCCAAAAACAATTTAAACCTTGTACTCAGTTGCTTGGGCTACAAATACTAAGCACAGGAGCTGTTCCTGTCACCAATTTCATTGTAAGCAACTATGCCTTCAGGGATGTAACAGGAATGTTCCAAGACAGCCATCACAACTGATGCTTAACCCACTGTATCAGCAACATACACTGTCAGTGAGGAAGAAATACTTCCAGACTATGTTGAATACCATACAAGGAACATAGGAGACAGTTACCACCCTTTCTTCCATTTAGGGGAATACCAATAAAAAGTCTTGGTTTACCTTCTACAAATGAAATGTAATTCAGTGTGCCAGATTTCAGCTTATTTGAAAATATTCAACAGATATTACAAAAAAGGGAGCTACTTACTGGGAGTATAGAAATGAAAGAAGTGTCAAATGGGTCAGATGGTTCCTAACTGTCCAACTGTTTGGGATACTTTTCAGTTTATTCACTCTGAGGATGTGGACATGGTCCATTGATATTTGAGGCTTACTGCCTTCTTATATGACCCTTGCTCTTCCTGCCTACTTAAAATTCACAGGGGGAAGGGCTGGCTGGCTGGCCTGAGAGGTAGTTAATGCCCACCCAAAAGAGGGTGTAGCTGCCCTGGCCTTGAAACAGGTTGTGACAAGTCCATTACTAAAGAAGCCTACCCTGGATCTTGGGCATTGCAATAATTGTTGACCAGATGCAAATGCTCCATTCTTGAGCATGATGACTGAACAGGTGATGGCTGGACAGCTTCAAGCATACGTGGATGAAGTGGATCATTTGGATCTTTTCCAATCTGGTTCCATGCCTGTGGCCTGTTTATGGGACTGAAACAGCCTTGGTCAGCCTGGTGGATGACCTGCACTGGGAGATGGACCAGACTTCTCAACAGCTTTTGATACCACTGACCATGATATCCTCCTGGACCACCTTTCCGGTCTGGGACTCAGAAGCACTGTTTTGCAGTAGTCCTAGTCCTACACGGAGGATGGATTTTTGAAGGTGGCACTGGGGGATCGCTGCTCATACTTCGGCCTGTGGGGTCCCGCAAGCTCCATCTTGTCCCCTTATGCTTTTCAACATCTACATGAAACCACTGGGTAAGGTTATCTGGAGATTCAGGCTGGGTTGTTGTCACTAACACAGAGATGACATTCAGCTTTTATCTTGCACTTCCAGCCAATCCCAGAAATGCTGCAGATATCTTAAACAGTGGCTAGAGGTGGTTTTGGAGTGGGTGCGAGCTAATAAACTGAAGGTTAATCCTTACAAGACGGATGTGCTACTGATGAGTAGAAGGTCTGACATGGGACCTAAGGTGTCACCCATTCTGGATGGGGTACCATTCCCCTTGAAGCAACATCACTTCACTGTGGAGGTGCTCAGACCCAGGCCTACTGCTGGATGAGCAGGTAGCAGTTTTGGTCAAGTATGACTGGTTGCCCAGCTGTGGCTGCCCCTAGGAAGAAAAGTTCTGGCCACTGTGTGGCATGCCCTTGAAATGTATTTGGAAACTTCAACTAATGTAAAATGCTGCAGCCAGGATATTGACTGGAGTATATCATAGTAACCATATCACTTCAGTCTTGGTCCTTTATATCTGTGTCTGGGCATAATTCAAGGTGCTGGTATTGACCTATATAGCTTGCTAACAGCATACTTGAAAGACCACCTACTCCCTTAAGAATTTGTCCAACCATTATATAGTTATCTTCCAACACTCTACATTGGGTGCCCCCTGCCTTCTGATATTAAACAGGTGTCATCCCAGGAGAGGGCATTCTTGGAAAGGGAACCAAAACTCTGGAACTCTCTCCCCAGAGAGACTCACCTGTCCTTTTCTGTTCCATCTTCTACCACAGGTGAAGAGGTTTTTTGCTTCATATGACATTCCCTCAGTGATCCCTCCTTCCTGCCTTGTGTTTTATTGTACTTAATGTGTATTTTAACTTGAGTTTTATTTATTTTAATTCTGTGTTTTGTTTGGTTTTAATGGTTTTTAAGATGCTTTCTGTTATGTTTGTTTTTTAATCTGTTAGCTGCCTTGGTGTCTTTGATGAGGGCAGAAAGGTAGGGCATAACTTTTATCAATAAAATAAATAATGGTAAAGATAATACTTCCCCCATGCTTCCAAAGAGTATTAAAAAGTATAGGAGCACCAATTTTAATCCCACTGAGAATGGTACAAATTCTAAACAGACATGAAGGAACAGGCCAAAAATCCAGCTAGTCAATCACCTTGTTCCCCACACTCACTAACCAGATATTGCAGAAAGCCTACAACTGAGGACAAAGTCTCCATTGCTGGACCACCCAACAGCTGGTAGTCAAGGCAACGCCAGATTAGCCCTATAGAGAGTAGTTCCATGTACAATGAGTTAGTGGTGGCCCACTTTGTGCAACTTTATACCATTCTTTCATTACTTCGCAACAATTTGGAATGACTGTAGAAGCTAACTGAAGAACTCAGATATTCTGAATTTGATGTTTTACAATATTATGATACTAGGGGCAAGGCAACAATGCAACGGGCGCTAGCAAGAGGAAGAAAAAGAAGGAAGGAAACAATTCTGTTGATCTCAACTTCTTTCCCTCTTCCTCTCAGCTCCTCCCCCCGCACCCTTGCTGTCTCCCCCCCCCCCACAGAGCCTCTTTGTAGAGGCCATTGCATTTATTAACTGAGTGGGTGTCGGAGTGCATCTCTCTACCTTACTTACTCCTGAATAAACAGGCTGTGCACACACACACACACACACACACACATTATTAGGGCTAAAGCTGGGGCCAGCTCACCTATTTCCATTTTGTAGGTACCACAAAAGGGCTTGCAGAGGGGCTCTCCCCCGTCATTGATTTTAGAAGCAAATAAATGCTTCCTCCTGTGCTAAGCCCCACTGTCTGCAGCTCTTCTCTCATCTCCAAAAGCTACAGAAATCCCCAGAGGTTGGTGGTGGAGCAAAAGACTTGCTGAAAGCCAGCACTTAACTGATTTCTAGAACAAAGTTTGAGTCCAGCTGCACCTTTAAGACCCACAAAGTTTGTCCCGTCCCGGGCCATCCCTGTTCGAGCGCCCGCGCCCGCGGCGATGCCCCGCAGCCCCCGGCACCCCACTTCCAAGCTGGAACGGGCCGCGCCCGGCCCCAGGCTCGACAGCCCCGCACAGAGGGGGCAGCTCACCCACCTCTTCCTCCAGGAGCCGACACAGCAGCAGTCGCAGCAGGACCCTCCGAGGCAGAATGGCCCAACAGCGCAGAAGAGGGGCCAGACGGCGCGGAGGACATCGCAGCCCTGAACGACCGGCAGCCGACAGAGCCAGGGGGGAGGGGCCCAGCTGCGCGTTTAGGCCTTTGAAGGGGGGTGGGGCTTGGAGAACGGGAGGTGCCGCACATGGGAGAGGGAATAAAAAAGGGAAGTGCCAGACGGACCGGGGAGGAGGAAGCCAGGAGTCAACCAGTGGGAGGAATAGAGAGAGTGAGCGTGGAAGCAGCGGAACAGAGAGAGAGAGAGACGGGCGAGGCCCACGGGGCACTTTGACTCCTGGTGGCGAAAGGGTGAGCTCAGGTGCTGTTAACCTGCACCCCCGCCGTTCTGAGGTCCACAAAGGCACTGCAATTTCCCCGGCCCTGCACGGTGGCGCCTCCCGTTCAACATCAGAACCACGGCGACGGGCCACGACCGTGACAAAGTTTAACTGTTGGTAGCCTTTCATGGGCATGCACAGTGAGCTGACCACAAGCTTCTGTGCTGGATGTTTTCCTTTTGTTTCCCCGCAAGCCCTTTCAATTGCAAAGCTGCCTCCTGTCTAACACCAGCTAATTCGTTATCCTGGCTCCACTGCCTCTTGGGACTCCCAAATTGGGAGTTGTAGTTCTAATTCCTTTTGCTATGGTTGCAGTAAAGCCAGCAGAGAACTACAACTCCCAAAGTGCAACGCTCTGTGGGCAGGAGTGAGGCAACGCAGGGAGGGAATGCAGCCAGTGGGCAAGGACACCGTTTTGAGTGGCAGTTCTTGCAGCGAACTGATCTTGGCACCCCATGGAATCTTGCCGCTTTGAAAACAGCTTTATATATTAGAGAGATTCTGGAAGAAGATATCCGAAACAAAGATAATAATCCAAAGACTTCGTTGAATGAATGAAAACTAGACACCATTTTGTATTTTGCACTGTATCTTTATTTGCTTAATGAAAACCTTCTAGATTCTTAGGGTTGTTGTACACAGTTGTTTTCTGTCTTGGTTAGCTTCATGTATTCACCACAGCAAAGATGTCCAAACACCCTAATTTTGTTGCCCCCTTTCTAATTTTTACAATTATATGACATGTTTTTTGAGATAACCTGATCTATACATAGTATTCCAAATACAACTGCATCATACGTATATGACAATACAAAATGACATCTCTGACAGAATGATCTCTGATTAAAACACTGACACATTTCTTGAAATTAATGAACGCATGGAATACACATGTAACCCCACACTGCTTCCCATTTTACAATACAAAAAATAAGCTGAAGAAATCAGCAAAAATGCATTTTAAGAAGGCTAGATGTTGCCCAATACAACAAAAGCAGAGATGGAAGGTGATTACACCAAACAAAAGAAGGTTACACACCCTTTGACAGTTGTTCATGCTAGAAATAAAGGAATTCATGACACTTGCCAAAATAGCATTTGGAATCAAGTAGGATATGCAACTACAGATTATTTTTATTACTAAAATACAAAACATCTAGAGTATAAAACACTATGATTACCAACCTCCAGGTGGGGCTGGGAGCTCTTCCAGAACTGCAACTGATCTCCAGACAACAGAGATCAGTTCCCCCGGAGAAAATGGCAACTTTAGGGGGCACACAATGTCATACCAAAGACTCCAGGTGAAATCCCTCGCAAAATTTCCCTCTCCACAGGCATCGCCCTCAAATCTCCAAGAATTTCTCAGACCAGATTGGCAACCCTACAAACATACAGCTAGTAACATTCACACAAATGAAAATGTCCCAAATGAATCAATAGGCAGATTGTAACAGGTTTTCATTATGTTAACAAAAGGTTAAAAGCTTAACAATTCCAACTGCTTCCTAACACTGACGTTTTTGAAGATGTGTAGCATTTGGCCATTTTTACTAGACCAAGATGAACTAACTATTTTGAGATACAACATAAAACAAGACTGACACCAAGCCTTGGCTACTAAAATTCTGGTAATCAGTAGATTCCAGGTCAGTTTAAAATGTTTATAAGTAGTTATGATTTATCATTATAAATGGGCCGTTGTCAGATCTTGCTGCAATTAGGGTTGCCAACATCCAAGTGGGGTCTGGATATCTCCTGGAACTATAACTGGTCTCCAGACTACAGAAATCATCTCCCCTGAAGAAAATGGCAACTTTGGAGGGACGACTTCATGGAATTATACCCTGCTGAGGTCCCTCTCCTCCCCCAAACTCTGCCCTGCTCAGGCTCCATCTCTAAATTTCCACAAATTTTTCAAACCTGGAGTTGGCAGCAATAGCAGCAATTCATGTAGCCAATTTATTCATCACTATTCTATAACAATACAGTAGAGTCTAGCAGAGATTTTTTCTTGAAGTATCGGCCAAGGTCAAACCTAGGTTTGCCTCAGAAGTCATATCCCATTTATGACCACCACAGCCACCCACCAACAACTGTTTAGCAGCAATAGCAAAGGTATTTATTGGAGCCGCTGCTGGAAGTGTGAACTTCTCAGCAGTCAGAAGGACAACGCCTACCAGTCATCTCATGACACAGGGCATAATATTGCTCAAAGAACTAATATGGAGAGTTACAGGATCAAAGACAACAATGCACAACTTGTGTTTCAGGGAACTGAAAGGATTTTGGTACAATAAACTGTTGTCAAGAGTTGCTCCCAGCCTGGGCTTGTTACCAAACCTACACGCAATATCTGCACACAGCCATTTCTTCATCCTCTCACCCAGCTTCCACAGTGTTACTGTACACACAACAGCTGGAAACAGAGAAATATGCAACTCATCCACCAACATATCAATACACTTCCCATGGGAGAGTGAATGTGGTGTAGTGTGACTCTGGAGACGTAGGTCCAAATTTTCATCTCACCATAAAACTCATTGGATTGGGAGACTGGATGACCTAAGCCTAAATTACCTCGATAAAGGGAGATTCATTTATACCACTTTGAGATCCTTGGGGGAAGGATGGTTTAAAAATATACTAGATCAAGGGATCTTAAAGTAACCTTTGTTTAACTGCTTTCTGCGGCCTTCAATACAAAGACAGTGGTGTAGTTATGATTTTTGGATTTCTAATGGATATCCAAAAATCATAATGGGATATCTAAGTAGTTATGATTTTTTTCAACTCACCTGAGTATACAATTACATACAATCAATGACTGCACTCCAACATACATACAAATAAAATCTTTAACAAGGAGTCCATCATTTGTACCCTGTCTTTCCTCCAAGGAATTCAAGGTGACATACATTAGACTATCCTACAGTGCATTCACAACAGCTGTCTGAGAAGGTCAGGCTAAAGATCGTGGCTCACCCAAAACAACCAATGAGCTTCATGGCTCTGTAGAGAGTTACAACCAAGACTCCCTGCTCCAGTTTCACCATATACATCACTGCCAAACAAGTGCCATCATCAGTTAGCTATTCTGCTTAAAAACAGACAAGAGCAACCAAACTAGCACATGCATGGTATAAAGGGAATTTTCAAAGGGAATACACTATAAAGCTCTTTCTCACCAAGTCTGATCATTGGACCATTTACTCGAGTAATTTTAACTTGACTTACCGCAGCTATCCAAAGGTTCCCCCCATTACCAAAGATCTTTAATAGGAAGTGCCAAGGATTAAGCCTGGACGTTTCTGCATGCAAAGCATTTTTCTGGCTATTGAACTATGGCCCACTCAAATGATGTTCTTGGACCTTTGAGCTCAGTGTTCCACTATTTTTCTCCTATGAATTCCCTCGTTGGTCTTGGCAAGTTACCCTCAGCTTCAGTTCCCTATATGTACAAAGGGGAATAATAATGATGCCTTTTACAGGCTTGCTGAGAATGTGAATGAAATAAAGTTCATGAAGCAAGTGGTATATTATTAATGTGCAGAAGAAAGAAAAATCAAACATCAATGTCATCCCAAGGTGATTAGCAACTGAAACTGGAGGCATTTCAGATACTAACTACCCTGACATGACATGTTGGCCACTATTCATGCTAAATCACAAAACTGAAAACTTTACTCTCCCCCCGTTTTTTCCCAGTTAAGGGATCTTTGTACTGTTTCTAGGTCACTAATAAATTAAAGAATAAGTTTCAGAAGTGCAAACACCAGCAATACTGTAGCAAGCATCTTTTCCCATTTATGTGTAGCAAATAACTTCTACTTCTTGCAGAGCCCTAACAATAAAAGGGAGTTTGAGAAAGAAATCCAATTGGAACCATCACTCAGTGGTTCACATCTCTTAAAGTAGCAGAGTCCAATTTTTCAAAAGCCATATACAGCCACTTCCATTTACAGTTATGAAATATTACCTTCAACTTCTCTCCTACTAGTGGAAGAGATAAGAAAATTCCATCTAGGTTCTCTCTGAAAAGCTGCCTGGGCAGTTAAGAATCAAAAATCACATATCTTAGGAAGCTGTACACTTGATCAATAGAAAAGTGCCATGAAGTCATATTCTACATGCCAAGGTCAAGGAATTACCGATTATAGTTCCTGCCCACACAAAGGTGGCACTAGCTTCATTTGCAAGCCTCACTCTAGAGAGTTTATTTCAAAGCTTTTGAAAACAAGAAGAGTTCTGAACATCCCAAACATGAAAAGTAGCAGACTTATCAGCACCTAAGAATAAGAAAACATACCCTATTTGTATTTTTCAATAGTGTTGGTTTCCATTTAATATTTCTGGCTTTGTTAAGACTTGGGTAGGGTCTTGTACACATTTTCTTCAGTTTTCATGTCCATGCTGATCATCATTTATTTGTATAAAATATTTTGCCACAGCATCTCTATGTTCCACCAGCAGCAAAAATGAAGCTGTGTGTGGAGCGGAGGGAAGCCCCACTGTGAGAACTACAAAAAGAGCAGGAAGAGAAAAAGAAAGCAGAGCCAGTGACAAATGGAGGGTTTATGATCCCTTCCCCAGCATTAGCCATAAAAGCCATCCTACCCTCCTAGCACCTGCCATGTCCAAAATCCTCACCCCCCCCTTCCTCATCCCCTCATCCCCACCTCACCTCCAACACACACTGACACAGTCTATTGTACACAGATTTATGGGCAGTACTGGCTTCAACTAGAGTTCCCTTTCAGTGTCCCTGATCCCACAAAGGCCTCCAGATACTAAATAAGGCCACCCCAATTTATTTTGTCCATCTCTCCAGCAGGTATGTTTAATAAACTTAAACTTTAAAATACATATAGGGAAAGGCTGTTATTAAGACTATTTTGTGGCAATACTTACTATACTTACTCTGATTTCTCCAAGAGTCCACATGCTCTACAAGGAGACAACTACCTTAGTAATACATTGAGTGTGCTGAAATCTTTGCACTTTTGCTCTTTTGTCATGGTTTCCCATCATTCCTAACCAACAAAGCTATCAACACTCAATGACTTTGTCTACGGTCAACACTACGTATCTCTTCAGAAGATCAGGGTAATAGACACTGAAGAAATGCCAGTATTTCAACAATATGTTTCTTTTTTTAGTTCCCGTCTTCAATTTCATTACTTGGAACTTCAATATAATCCCTACTGACACAGCATTACCTTTGTTCACCAAAACAGACAGCATGAAGACAGAAAATCACCTGAAAAGCACACAGCACGTCCCCACACAAAGCCAAACTGAAGCTGTATGCCTGTTCTGTAAGACAAGCAACCATCTGGGAATCAGAATATTCACATTGCCGATTGTTTCCGGTCGGAGGAATGGAGGTCTGACACGCTTTGCAAATGCGCAAGGCGGACAGCGGCTCTTCCTGACAGCTTGGGTGGATTAATCCACCTGACGCAACCTCACACAGGTAGTGTGAGGACCAGCAAGCAATATAATCCAGGTTTGAGCAACCTCAGTGAAGGGAAAGCCTCGGAGGAGACTTTTCCGACACCTTGAGCACTGCAGCCGAAGAGGATTTTTGCGAGTATCTCTAAGGAGCCGAGCTGAGCTGATAAATTCAGCATAAAACCTCCAATTCCCCTGATTCCTTGGCAAAGAAGACAAAGTTTAAACGTTGGGACCACATCTGAAGCGAAGTAACAACAAAAGGTAACGGAAAAAAAAGTTTTTGCCTTACCATTACCGCGTTTTGAAAGACGAAAAGCAGATCGGGTGAAGCAATAGACTGTTGTAGACTGGATGAGAGCAGTTTTGAAGCGCTAAAAAGCTGAATTTGAACTTAGAAAGCCAAAAAAACAAGTTGTTTAACATTCCTGCGGTTAAAAAGAGTCGGGAGGGGGAGCCAAGCATCGCGAGACAAAGAGGGAGAAGGGAACCAAGCATCGCGAGATTAAGACGTGAGGACTGAGTTAGGAAGTGACAGCTAGAAGAGCAGACAAGAAGGGAAAAGGAGAAGAACCGGAAGAAGGTAAAGGGGACTCTAAATACTGCCGGACCAGAAAGACCACAACAGGAAGTGACGTGCAGAGAGCAGACAAGTAAATAAAAGGAAGGGACAAAAGGAAACTACGGCAAGCCAGAAGTAAGGTAAAAAGACTATAACCTTTGACATTAACCATAGAGAAGTCGTGCCCGCCATTTTGGATTTATAAAATTTTTAAACTGCAATATCTCAAAGACTATATAACTTAGAAGGCTGAAACCAACATAATTTGACTTGGCAAGAATAGCTTGTTTGAATGCACTAATTGGTGTTCGACTTGGAAAACAAGATAAAATCGATCTTTTTTAAAGAGACAAGATGGACCGCGGACTAAGATCGAGAGCAGCTACATGGTCCTCTCCTACAATGGCAGCAAAAAAAGAAAAAGAACTACTAGCCGTTATGGAAGCAATGGAAAAGAAAATGTTAGACGCTATAGGAGAGGTAAATGTTAAAATGAATAATATAGCGGCTCAAGCAGATAAAAATTTCATGGAATTAAAAGCAGAATTTCAAAAATTATCCACAAGAACACAAGATATAGAAACTAAAGTAAAAGAACTGGAAGAAAGCACCCATAAGACAATGAGAGAGAATGAGAGGATGGAAAAGATGATGCATTATAAAGATATGCAAAACCATTTGAGATTTCGAGGGATTGAGGAAAAATTGAGTGAAGACATTTTTACAAGAATGCAAGAAGCAATAGCAGATTTTTTACAAGAACAGGAAGAAGTTGTTAAAGAGCACATGGATCTTGTTTATAGAGTTAATTCTACATACGCAAGAGACAAAAACATACCAAGAGATGTGGTTGTCCAATTTACAATGAAAAGAACAAAAGAACAAATCTACAAGAAGTGCTTCACTGATCTTTTTGTAATAGATGGAAAGAAAATTATAGTAATGAAAGAATTGCCTAGAGCAATGCTGCAAGAAAGGAAAAAATTCAAGCGTCTGACGGATAAATTAAAGGAGAAAAAAATCAGATTTCATTGGGAAATACCTCAAGGACTAAGCTTCTATTATGGCAACTCCAGAGTAGTGATTAAAAGTACAGAAGAAATGTACACATTCCTGGGAGAGAATAAAGATGACTTTGGCGATATTTAAGAATATATCAAGATGGATTACAAAATACTTACATGGAATGTAAATGGACTAAATTCACCCCAAAAACGTAGAATGGTAGGTCATTGGCTGGAAAAACAAAAATGTAATATAATTTGCATACAAGAAGCTCATCTTAAAAAACAAGACCACAAATATTTAATAAGGAAAAAATTGGGAGAAGAATTTTATTCTTTAGCAAGTAATAAAAAGAATGGTGTTGTAACATATGTCAAAAAAGATTTGGAACCTAAAGTAATATTTAAAGACAAAGATGGAAGATATTTAGCTATTGAAATTTTACTGCAAGGACTGAAAACTCTGATTGTGAACATTTATGCTCCGAATGGAGCCAAAGAAAATTTTTTTAAAGAACTTCAAATGGAATTGGACAATGTAAACTATGATCAAATGATGTTAGGGGATTTCAACGGAACTGTAGATAATAAATTAGACAGGCGCTCTAAAAGAAAGGATGAGACATTAGGGAAGCTTCCAAAAAATTTTTTTGATCTGATATAACAAGAGAAGCTGGAAGATATTTGGAGGAAAGCTAACCCACAAGGAAAAGATTTTACCTTTTATTCTAATAGACATGATTCACATTCAAGAATCGACATGATTTGGATGACTACTAATTTAACCTTCAAGACAAGAAAAGTGGAAATTCTACCCAGAATAATTTCAGATCATAATCCGTGTTTATGGACAGCTGGGCAGGTAAAAAAACAAAAGAGATGGAGAATAAACGAGGACTTACTAGACAATCAAGAAATAATTAAAAAATTACTAGAAGAAACAGACCTATTCTTCCAAGTAAACATGCAGAAAGAAGTAAAAATCCAAACCGTATGGGATGCATATAAAGCAGTGATGAGAGGACTATTGATATCGCTAAATGCTAAAGATAATAAAAAGAAAAGAGAGCAATATGAAAATATTCTACAAGCCATTAAAACAAAGGAAGAAGAACTGAAGAATAAACCAGGGAAAAAGAAACTGCAAAAGGAAATCTGGATGCTACAAGACCAAGCAAAAGCTATTCTGAACCAAGAGATGTACTGGAACTTAAAAAAACTTCAACAAAAAGCATTTGAAGGTGCAAATAAACCTGGAAAATACTTAGCATGGCAATTAAAGAAAAAATGTGAAAATAAATTTATCACTAAAGTGATAAGAGATAACATTGAGATAATAGATAATAAAGGAATAAAAAGAGAATTTTTTAAATACTATGCAAAACTTTTTAAGTAGGAAAATAAAGACAGAAGAAAGATTAAAGAATACCTGCAAACATTAAAGTTACCAAAACCAACAGAGAAAATTAAAGAACTATTTAACAACCCAGTATCATTACAAGAGATTAAAAATGCAATAAAAGATTCAAAATTAGGAAAAGCGCCTGGACCGGATGGATTTACAGTGAAGTTTTATAAAACGTTACAGGAGTCAGTTTCACTGGTGCTACTGCTATTGATGAACGATATAGGAGTCACTGGCGAGGTACCAGAAACCTGGAAAGATGCATCCATCTCATTGATCCCGAAAGAAAATCAAGATCTGACTAATGTTAAGAATTATAGACCGATCTCTTTACTGAATAATGATTATAAGATTTTTGCTAAAATTATAGCGGATAGACTAAAAGAGTACCTTAAAGAGACTATACAAACAGAACAAGCAGGATTCTTACCTAATCGACAAATAAGGGACAATCTAAGAGTAGTGGATGCCATAGAATACTACGACAAACACCCTGAAAAGGAAGTGGGCTTTTTCTTTTTAGATGCAGAGAAAGCGTTTGATAATTTAAACTGGGATTTTATGTTTGAAGTTTTAGAACAGCTTGAGATTGGTGAATATATGCTTAACCTCATCAAAGCAATATATAAAGAGCAGAAATCCTCTTTAATAATTAATACTGAAAAGACAGACGATTTTAAAGTTGAAAAAGGAACAAGACAAGGATGCCCACTTTCGCCGCTGCGATTTATTTGGATTTTAGAAGTTCTACTGTTAAATGTGAAAGAAGACAAAGAGATTAAAGGCTTAACAACTAAAGGTTTTTCTTTTAAATATAGGGCCTTTGCAGATGATGTGATGTTCATAGTGGAAGACCCCTTGTCCACACTACCATATTTGTTACAGAGAGTAAAAGAGTTTGGTGACTTAGCAGGATTTTATGTAAATAAGAACAAATCGAAAGTAATGTGCAAAAATATGTCAAACAAGAAACAAAATGAGTTACAAAAACTTATAGAATGTGAGGTGGTGAAAAAGACAAAATATCTAGGCGTAAACCTAACAATGAAAAATATTGATCTTTATAAAAATAATTATGAAAAATTATGGTTGCAAATTATGCAGGATATTAAAAAGTGGAATGTATTGAATTTGTCATTGCTGGGTAGAATTGCGGTGGTTAAGATGAATGTGTTACCACGATTAATGTTTTTGTTTCAAACTATTCCAATTGTGAAAGATGTAAAAACATTTAAATGTTGGCAGAAGGAATTGTCTAAGTTTGTGTGGGGAGGGAAAAAACCAAGAATTAAGATGAAAATAATGTGTGATGCTAAAGAAAGAGGAGTGTTTCAATTACCAAACTTAAGGTTATACCATGATGCAATATGTTTGACCTGGGTAGGGACATGGACTATGTTACAAGATAGAAAGTTATTGTCCCTCGAAGGTCATGATTGTAGATTTGGGTGGCATGCATATTTATATTATGGTAAAACAAAAATGGACAATATGTTTAAACATCATTATTTGAGAAGAACACTAATGGATACGTGGACAAGATATAAAAACTTTTTTTCAGAAGAGATACCTATGTGGATTGTACCCGCAGAAGTTTTGCATCCAACATCATGGTACAAAGGACAAGATTGGTTGAAATATAGAGACTTATTAACAAGACATGGTAAAGACTTCAAATTGAAGGAGCAGCATCAGATGGACTTTGATTATGGTTGGCTAAGATATAGACAAATATATGATATGTATAGAAGTGATAAAAAACACGGTTTTAGGGAAAAAACAATGAAATAGAACACGTTTGGGAGGAAGGTGGAAAAAAAATGATTTCTAAAATGTATAAAGTCTTGCTAAAATGGTTTAATGCTGATGAAATGGTAAAAGAACAAATGGTAAAATGGGCGATAAACTTTAACAAAGACATTGAAATGGAATCTTGGGAATTTTTATGGAAAAATGCTATGAGTATATCTACGTGTTATAACTTAAAAGAAAATTGTTTTAAAATGATGTATAGATGGTATATGACACCAAAAAAAATTGCAAATATTGGTCAGAATATGTCTAACAAATGTTGGAAGTGTAAAAAGAAAGAAGGTTCTTTTTATCATATGTGGTGGACTTGTGATAAAGCAAAGATTTATTGGTCAAAAATACATGCAGAAATGGAAAAAATCTTGAAATGTACATTTAAGAAGTTGCCCGAAATGTTATTGCTTGGACTTAAACTAGAAGAGATAAATGTAAAAAAAAGGACAATAATATGGTATAAGATAACGACAGCAAGAATGGTGTATGCACAAAATTGGAAAAATGAAAAAATACCAGAGGTGTGGGAATGGTTGAAAAAACTGTTACATATGGCTGAAATGGATAAATGGACTAGAAAATTGAATGATCTGTACTCAGAGACCTTTTTAGAAGATTGGAAAGATTGGAAAGAATATGTTGAAAAATACTGGGATATGAAAAATTGCATTTATACATGGTTATAATAATATAAAGTAATAGAATTAGAGTATATGAATGTATTAAGGATAATTAGACAAAGAAGTTGTTTTTTATGTTAGAATTATATAAGAATATAGAAAGTAAGAATTAATGTATAAGTATTTTTAAGAAATATGACCGTTACCAGAAATGTAAACATAGATATAAGTATTATTATTTTGGATAGAGTGGAAAATGTGTTATGCTTCAGATGTGGTGGGAAACCGTTAATATAAGATAAAAACAAGATTATACAAACAGAACAAAATGTTATATAATATGGAAAAATGGATTTGTATAAGATAAATGTATTATTTTTAATGTTTGGAAAAATTAAAAAAAAATTTACAAAAAAAAAAGAATGTTCACATTGCCTTCAACTATGTTCCAAAACCAAGCTCATTTCCTAACTGCAAGAAGAAAGACGTTGAAGTGTAACCTGCGTCTCTGCTATCTAACCTAGACACTTCTGTATTGACAAACAATGCAAGTGTCTATCAGCATCAGCACTACACATTGCTGCAGAATTTAAATAAACACAAGCAAAAGAGAACTCACTCATTTGTCACTTCAAAATCAAGACTCAGAAGCAAGACTGGCACTTGATTTCTTCTGTAGGGAAGGAGAGCATCTCTGAATAAAACACCAAATAGTCAAGTACATAAAACTTACAAAGAAGACTGACCCCAATCCATTAGAATGGTTTCAATCACTTAGAAGCTATCCATTAACCTCTTTCCTACACTATAATGAGACATGACCTCAAAGCAATGTGCCATCCACCAGCATTTGTGTATTCACATTTCATATTCCTTTAGGAGGCCAATTGCCCTGTAATGTTTTCCTTTCTTTTTCTTCGGTAAATTGCAGCATATCCCATACTGACCTTATTGGGTCACTTTCACCCTCACTTGCACTGAATGGGGAAGTGAACTAAGCAACATTTTCTTACATTTTCTACCCCATCTCTTTGCTGCAGTTCTCTTCCTGTACTGCCAAAGGGAAATACTTCATGCAGGGTTTTTTTCCTTAGTTCTTTTGCTGCTAGTGACATGTTCAACCTCCATTTTAAAAAAGATTTCTATAGTTTACTTTGGAGCTCAAGCTGTAGTGGTACAGATGGGAAGAGACTCCTCTCAACTCATGTTGCCATTTCTATGATCCTGTACCACAGCAGGGCAACAGGACATGAAAACTACTTGGGGGAGCCAAATAGCTTGAGCTAGCCATACAAGTAGGTTTAGATACAGTTAGACCAGACTTCAGCTTCCTGTGTAGAAATGGTCATTAGCCATTCAGGGAAGAAATCCAATCTCATAGCTATACTTGGTTGTCCAGTGTAGGAGACAGGTAAACTTCCAGTCATCCCCTTCCTTCCCTGAGAACTCACAGAACTGAGCATGGATAACCTGAGCTATTTGCCAATAAAATCCATCATTAACTCAGTTTTTTCCAAGCCTTAAGAGACTAAGTGCTTGGAAAAACCTGAGTGCTTTAATGACATTATCAGTAACTCATGGGACTCCAAAAGCCTTTCTCCCACTTGCTACAACTTTTCTTGCTTCTGCTACAGTCTGATGGCAGCAGTGTCTCCCTGTCCCTCCTCCCAGCATCTCCTGTGGTGTTATACCTGGGAAATATAGACCTCAGACTGTCTGTCATTAGATTACCAGGCATACTGGCAAACAAAGTTTCCAAGGTGCATCATAAGTGCTTTGATTCTTCACCTGCTCAATGGCCTGTTAGCTCACCTCCACAGCACTAGCAGCAAGACAAATTAATCAAATTAATCAAAGAATGAAAGATAGTAGTCTTTCTTCCCCCTCACCAAAGAGGTACCAACAGTTGATGAACAGCTCACTTGATAAAAAGACATCCCAAATAATGGGTAGCTTGAATCAGCAATTTTTTATTTATTAAAACATTTATATCCTGCCTTTCCTTGTGGTTCTAGTCAG
Source organism: Lepidodactylus listeri (assembly GCA_029233225.1). Lineage (NCBI taxonomy): Eukaryota > Metazoa > Chordata > Lepidosauria > Squamata > Gekkonidae > Lepidodactylus > Lepidodactylus listeri. The sequence goes on along the minus strand of JARCFY010000002.1, from coordinate 42,202,104 downwards.
GACAAAGAGGTGGGGTTCACCCCATTTACTGTGCCTTGTAAATGGGCACCCCTAGTTAACTGTGAAAAGCACAGAGCAGCTGGATAGGTTGGCATTGGGGGAGCTGAAATGCTGCAGCTGTTGGGCTGGAATTTAAACTGAGTACACTCAGCAAAGACAGCAATGGAATTTTGGCAAAAAAAAGGGGACATGCTCTGAGTTCAAGCTTACCAGGTGAAGAAAAGCAGTAAAAGATTCCCTAATAAAAAAAACAAAATCTGTTTAATGTAACACAAACCTACATGCCCCTTGACTCTCATGTGTACAGGCTGCATGTGTACAGGTGTATATGTGATTATTAGCAGTCACCCTGCTGACTAATTTCAGGAGAAAGGCAGACCTGACTTCCTAGGACAAGAGATTTATAGATTTTTCTGAATGCCTTACCCCTCTGTGGGCATATGTGACCACCAGGGTGGGCAAGGAGCCAATTCCAAAGCTTTACCCTGGGATGTTGAAGGTAAAAAGAAAAGGATTAGCATCTTCCTCCAAAATGTCCTTTGATCCACCACCAAACACCAGACATGTTCTATATGTCTGAGAATGTTGTATATGTCTGAGAAAACCATAGGAGCCCAGGAAATTTGGTTAAACTTTATAAGGAATCTGCGGCCTTTATACCTTCTTTATGTTCCTCTCCAGACTGAACTGTATATCTGCATGAGACACTAGGGATTGCAATGCTTGCCCTTGTATTGTAGGCAAGAATTACAGATGGCAGAAGGTTGTACTCAGAATGCAAGGAATGAGCTCTGGTGGCTTGTCCAGGTAAGAAAACAATACTTTACAGAATTTGGGCTCCCACTGTGAGGTTTTTTGCTATATGACTTCCAAGAAAGGAAGCAGAACTTTTACTCAGGAGATCTCGATTGAACTTCACAGCTTGTATTATTAAGCCTTATATGCTACATTTATTCCAGACCAAGTCTCAAGGCAGTTCACCAATACTTATCAAACTGAAAACAGTAACACATGACTGGCAGCCAGAGATATAGATGACACATTGTTCATTATACTTTTGATGTAGCACACTCTCACACTAAATCTTCCTTTTTCCAGGAAAGAAAGTACAACCTTTTAGCATGTACTGAAGGGGGCAAGTTCAAGATAACAGCTGGTTACTGAGCTAAGGCAGTATTTGTTGACCACTGGACCACATTTAAAAATATTCTTACTGCAGAGATCTGTGGTGACATGTAAATTTTGAATATGTAAAGGACCAATGTGTGGAACAAGGAACTTTTAAGCTTGTTTCTGGAAATATCAAGGGCCTACATGAGTATGCTCTTTTTGGCAGCATCTGCATGGCCATCATCACATTTAGATCATTTCCTATGCTAGCAACTAATGGCCCATTAGCAAACTCAAGAAGTTACAATTCTTGCTTACTGAAGGGATTTCAGCCATATCCCTGTTAAGATGGCACTGCCTTTTCCTGTGGGACCATCATTTCCACTTACTAGACATAACAACCCTATTATAACAAGAATGGCCAGCTAGCAGTTCATCTGATCCCCAGAGGCCCTCCCATACCTTGACTGACATTTTGCTCAGTTTTGCTTGCAAGGAAAAGTAGCTGTGAGAATCCATAGGAGAATATGTTACTATATTGCTCTTTGTGGTACATTCTGGGAAAACAAAGGACCACTGCTCAACTTTCTCTTGTGGGAAACTATAATGTAGCACATTTGTTCTTCTGTCCTTCCTCATTCTATCTGAGCACTCTGCACTCTGTACTCGTGAAGCTATTACAGATACCAGACAGTTAATACCCCTGAATAGTGTTCATCAGAATAGAGCAGAATTGACTAAACATAAGAGATCCCAGTTCTGATCTGCATCATCAGTCATCTCAACTGCCTTTATTTCTTTCCAAGCCAATTTCCCTTCTTTTAACAAGCTAAAGTTTTGGGGGTGATTCCAGGATTTTGTAAACAGTCCTTGAGGCTGAAAAGAGATCAGGATCTGGCATACAGGAACTATAATGTAGTTTGCTCTCATCACATTAGAAAAAACTGTAAGAAACTAAAGATCAAGAAAAGACATGGCAATCCATTATATACAATTGGTCCCCCCCCCCAAAAAAAGAAAGAAACATGCTTTTGAAACTATTTTAGTGTTTCCCAACAGAAAGCATATTATTTATAAGTGAATGGTTGGAACCACCTAGGAAATATCCTAAAAACAGCAACTGCTAATAGCTAAGAATGCCCTTGCTTATTAATTAACCCAGAACGATCCCTGAAGTAATAGTTCAGCACTGTATACAGGAAAACAAATTTAAAAGTAATTGCACAAATAGGTATCTCCGCTGACTGCTTTACACTAATGAACTCTCATACAAGCACTACAAAACCCATTTGGTATATCTGGAAAATGAGAAGAAGGAAAACACAAGACTAGGGCAGCTGAATTCCAGAAGAACACCAGGCATGAGGAGAACTGTGGCAGCATTAAAAGATGATAATGCATTCTTCTGTTCCCTTATCTGAATGGAATTGCATAAGCAGCACTATTCAGTACCAAATCATGGTACCAAATCTAATCAGAACCACAAGCCTTTGTTGTGTGCAATGGGCACAGTTTGTCAGGCTTCTATGCTTCCCTCAGACAGAGTGACTGAAGCCAACCAGGGTTGGGAAGCCATGAGGAAGAACCATGGTTTCAGGTGGGTGGGAAACCCTCCAATTCACAAGACACCCACATTTGAATGTGACAGCAAATTTGAGTTTGATTCTCAGATTCCCAAAACTGGAAGCCTTCAATCATACCCACACATGAGGGAAGTAAAGCCAGGCATGAAGCTGCACTCATGCCAGTCACAGACAACTACAAAAGGGGTTTTTTTTGTGTGTGTCATCATTGGGAGCCAGTTTGATGTAGTAGTTAAGTGTGCAGACTCTAATCTGGGAGAACTGGGTTTGATTCCCCACTCCTCCACTTGCACCTGGCTGGATGACCTTGGGCAAGCCATAGCTCTGTACCAGCTGTTCTCTCAAGGACAGCTTGGGAAAAAGCTCTCTCAGCCCCACCTACCTCACAGTGTGTCTGTTGTGGGGAGGGGAAGGAAAAGGAGTTTGTAAGCTGCTCAAAAGTGAGACTCCAAGTGAGTGAAGGGCAGGGTATAAATCTAATCTCTTCTTCTTCTAAAAATGTCTGCTGGCAATCACAATTGGTTGGTGTGGGTAATTTGTACCTTCCCTTTCCATCTCAAAGAACAGAACAAGAACTAAAAGACTTTCTTTTAAAAAAAGATATTAAAAGCAGCAGACATACAGTAAAGCCTCAGAAGCAGCACATTAAAATCACTATTAGAAGCAATGCCAAATTTTAAAAAAACAGCCGCCGCCCCGCAAGGACAGCTAACATTTTGGAGGTCTCTAAGCATCTCTAAAATATTGCAGAGCAATTAACCAAGTGCTTGTGGAAACTAAGCACTGCTGTATGTTGACTATTAATTACAAGGAAAGAACATATACACATTATGTTAAGTTTAGTAAAAACGGACCAGTGCATACTCACCGTGAGGGGTCCTTCTCCTCTGAGATAAGGAGGACATCTTGATGGGTGTTTCCCACCCTATCTGTAGGGAGGCAGGAACTAATTCTTCACTTCCTGTCCTCTGGTGGGATACACCCCTTCAAGTCAGTTCGGGGACTCCCAGAAGCAGTAGTCAGCTGTAAACCAAAGGCTAACCATAACTAGAAAAATATGAACATAATTAGTCTAAACAGTAAACAGATAATGTGGCTTGAACAAGACAGGAAGGAAGATAAACTCAGAATATAGAAAAGGAAGACGATGAATCTTGGGAGGGCGAAGATGTCCTCCTTATCTCAGAGGAGAAGGACCCCTCACGGTGAGTATCCACTGGTCCGTTCTCCCTCTGAGAGGAGGACATCTTGAAGGGACCTCCCATAGCAGTGTCCCTTTAACTGGGTGGGACATCGTCTTCAGATATGAGAGCTTGCTGCAGGACCCTCCGGCCAAAGGCTGCATTGGTCGAGTTGTAGAAGTCGGTCTTATAATGCCTGACAAAGGTAGAAATGGAAGACATGTGGCTGTCCAACAGGTTACTTCCACCGAGGCTCGGTTGGTGAAGGCTGCAGAAGTCGCTGCACTTCTGATGGAGGGGGCCGTGATACCCGGAGGAGGGGTATCTTGAGGGCCCTATAGGCTTCTGCTATACATCTTTTGAGAGTGGCACTGATGGATGCTGTGGACATTTGTTGCCCTTGTTGGGGGGTGAGACTCAGATGAATAATGATTCCGTCTTCCAGAAGGAGCTGGTGCGATGTAGAAGGCTTTAAGTGAACATCTGACGTCCAGACAGTGGCACAACTTTTCCTTTGGGTGGGTAGGGTTCGGGAAGAAGGACGGTAGGCAGATCTCCTGTGAGCGGTGAAATCTTGAGTTGACCTTCGGGCAGAAGGAAGGGCCGATAGTGAGGACTACTCTGTCCTTATGGAAGGTGCAAAGAGTCGGTTTGGCAGAGAGGGCCCCAAGCTCGGAGACTCTTCTGGTGGAGGTGACAGCTACCAGGAACAGGGTTTTCATTCGCAGCCACATCAGAGGAATCTCTTGGACTGGCTCGAAGGCTGTTTTGGCTACTGCAGAGAGAACCAGGTTAAGTTTCCATGTGGGGAACCTGTGGGGAACCGGTGGGTCCTTAAGTGATGCACCCTTCAGAAAAACAGTGGATGTGAGGGTGTCTGGACAGGGTCCAGCCTTCTACTCTGGGAACTACGGTTACCAAGACAGCTACCCGACAGCGGAGAGTGGACGCCTTCAGACCCGAGTTGTGACCGCCCTGAAGGAAGGACAGAACACTGGACAAGTGTGGGTGTAACGGGTTGACCTTCTTTCTCCTGGACCAGCGAACGAAGGCCTGCCAGGTGGCATTGTAGATCCTCTTGGTGGAAGGGTGCCTGTTACTGGTCTGGAGTAGCCTAAGCTGAGCAAGTTTTGCCGTTCAACTTCCAGGCGATCAAACGGAGCCACGCAGGATCTGGGTGCCAGATGGGGCCCTGGGTCAGCATGTCTGGGGATACTGGGAGTGTAACGGGCAGTTGCCATGCTCTGGAGTTCTAAGAACCAAGGTCTTCTTGGCCAATACGGGGCTACCACTATGATCTCCATTTGTTGTTCTCTGATTTTTCTGAGGAGCTTTGGTAAAACCGGAGTCAGAGGGTAAGCATACATGAGACCCTTGGGCCATTGGGAGACCAGGGCGTCCGTCTCTTCTGCTGCTTGATGGTAGTATCAAGAATCTGGCAACCCTGTGGTTGAGTGGAGATGTGAATAGGTCCACCATTGGACGTCTGAAGTGAGATGTTATGAGGTTGAATAGGTCCTCTTTGAGGGACTATTCCCCTTCCTGTAGTGTCTGACAGCTGAGCCAGTCCGCTCTGGTATTCAGCGAGCCCGTGATGTGTTCCGCTCTGATAGATAGTATGTTGCGTTCTGCCTAGGACAGGAGCTTCAGAGCTTCTCGATGGAGTTCTGAGGATCTGGATCCTCCTTGGGTATTGATGTATGCCTTCGCCACTATGTTGTCTGTCCTGATGAGGACGTGATGACCGGCAATTTGTTCCCTGGAGTGGAGTAGGGCTAGGCGGATGGCCCGAAGCTCTAACAGGATGATGGGCAGAAGTTGTTCTTCCTTGGACCATAATCCCTGTGCAGGGAGGTGGAGGAAGACTGCGCCCCATCCCAGGAGGCTGGCATCCTTGACAATCTGCTTCCAGTCTTGACATAGAAGCTGTTCCTCTGGGATAGATATACGTTGGTTTTATTCTAGACGGCAGGCATGAGAGGAAGCTGGCCACAGGCCTGTGGAACTCAATGCTAAGAATGCCTGAGCTCAAGTTTTTTAGCCTGTCATGCAGCACTCAGGTCTCGAACTGCTGAGCTACCAACCTTCTGGTCTGCAATTCAGCGTCTTAACCACTTGAGCCACTGCAGCCCCTCTTTCATGACGTGATCCACCCGGATAGGCTGGCCTTGACTAGGTGAGGGACTGACACGGGGAGGTCCTGTTTTTTGCATTATCCTGGATTGGAAGGGCCATATGAGTTATTGTAGTGGTCTGGCATGGAGGCGCGCCCAGGGCACGGAGTCCATGCAGGAGATGAAGAGGCCCAGTAGTTTAGCCAGGGACATCAGGGTGGATTGTCTGGCCGTGATGATTTGTCGTGTGAAGAAGCGGATTTTGTCTGCCTGTGTTGAGGTAGGAACATGCGGTTCCGAACCATGTCTAAGATGACCCTGAGGTGCTCTAGGGACTGCGAGAGGTTCAGGGAGCTCTTCTGGAGATTTACAAGGAAGCCGTGTGCTTTCAGGCAGCAGATGGTTTCCTGAGTGTCTTTGTGCGCTTTGTTTCTAGAGCTGGAGCGAATCAGCAGGTTGTCTAGATAGGATAGACATGATGCTCCCTCTAAGCTGTGGAGTCTTGTGAGCAAAAATTCTACTTGAGAGCTACTGGCATTAAAGTTGTGAGCTAGCGATTGGGTTATTGTATAAATTAGTTTGCTCTGGAGCCACCCCTCCTGAGCCAAGACAAAAATGTGCGAGCTAGAGGCCAAAAAACTGTGAGCTAGCTCACACCAACTCAGCTTAGAGGGAACACTGGACATGGGTGCCTTGTTCCCCAAGGAGGGTAATGGGATGGATGAGGATCTTGGAAAAGACTCTTGAAGCAGTGGAGAGTCTGAATGGGAGCGCCCTGAACTGCCAATGTTGGCCTAGGACGAAGAATCGGAGGAACCTCTTGTGACCCGGGAACATGGGGACGTGCAGATACGCCTCTATGAGATCGATGGAGGAAGGAACTCTCCCGGTTGTAGAGCCCCTGAGATGGATTGCAGGGTCTCCATTCGGAAGCGTCTTAGTTTTACGAATCTGTTGACGTATTTTAAGTCCAGTATCGCTCTACAGCCGCCGTTCCTTTTGGGAAAAGTAAGGAAAATGGAACAAATTCCCTGTCCCCATTCCTGGATAGGGACAGGTTCTATGACTGAGATGGTATACAGGTGTTGGACAGCTTCTATCGTTTTTTGTAGCTTGGAGGCGTCTTTGATCAGGGGAGAGGGAACAAAGCGGTCTAATGGTGTCGTCTGGGAACTAAAAGGGTAATTTCCGAATCCCCTCCTATCAGGCTTGCCCAGGGTATGTGGCATCGCCTTTTCTTGTCCCTAGTTTCTATTAGGATTTTGTCTAGGGAATCTCCGAATAGGCAATCTCCTTGGAATGGGTAAGAAGTGACGGTAGATTTGCTGCGCAGGTCCGCTGGCCAGGCCCTGAGCCAGAGGGTACGCCTGGCAGCCACCACTGAAGCCAGAGCCCTGGAAGGAAAAATCATGGCATCGAGCGTAGCATCAGTGGAGAAGGAGGAGGCCTTGAGAGGGTGGTTAGCTCCTTCAGTGAGACGCTTACTAGACAGTGGGATAAGCTGTATTAGTTTCCTGGACCAGGCAATGGCTGTGTGGCCCACAACTGTGGCTGTAGCGGATGCTTTGATGGCCATAACGGAGGCTTCATGCACTTACCTGAGTGCAAACTTGGCCTTGCGGTCTAGACTGTCTCTGACCAGGCCATCGCCATCCTCGGAAAAAGACCCGAAGTCTGGAGCGCAATAACAGGAGCATCCACTAGAGGGACCTGTACAAGCTTATTAATAAAATATGGTAAGGTAAAGAGCTTTCTCACATTAGGTGGGCAGCGTTTGTTTGCCATGGGTTTGGACCATTCCTTGACTAGCTGATTTTCTAGAAATTCTGGGAAGGGGAAGACCTTTTCTGCCCCTGGGGAAGTAGTCTTTGCTCCCTCTGGGTCTGGAGCCATCTGCTTTTGAGGATCCGGCTGGGTCCTCTCCCTGCAGCTTTGGTTGTAACTCTAATGCTGACAGGGATTTGGAGAGGAGGTAAGGATATTCTTCAGGTTTAAAAAAACACATGGAGGGTTCTGGAACCTCCAAGTCCTCTTCCTCCTCCTCATCAGAGAGGAATTCAGCCTCTTCTCTTTCCCCGGTATCCCCAGTATCACTGTCCTCATAATTAGGTGGGCTCCAGTGATGAGGGACCCAGCCGGGGTAGGAAAGTTCCTTCCTAGCTGCTTTAGTGGGCCAGCGAGGTCTGTCTTCCTCCTCACCCTCTTGGTAGTGCCTGTCTGGCACATCTCTATGGGGTTGGTCCTGGTGACAAGGGGCCCCCCATGAGTGGATGATCAATACCTCCTCCCTGCTTGTTTAAGGGCCAGGAGTAGGGCAGGGGAAATAGTCTGTTCTCCGTCACCGGAATTACTCACGAGTAGACCTTCGGCTGGTGTGTCTCCCAAATGGGGCTGGTGTGCGACCTGGGCATTGGGAAGCTCCTGCCCGTCGTCGCTAGTCATGTCTGGGCTTATGGGATGCGGAGAAAACCGATCCGCAGCCTTGGGCCGCCATTTTCTGTGGTCTCCCGGGATCGGGGCAATTCAGAATGGCGCCTGCGCAATCATCCACGTCTTTCTGGGGCTGTTTTTTGGCGCGCTTTTCCTTCTCGTCGCTAGTCATGTCTGGGCTTATGGATGCAGCGACAGCCGCTCCGCAGCCTTGGGCCGCCATTTTCTGTGGTCTCCCGGGATCGGGGCAATTCCGAATGGCGCCTGCGCAATCATCCACGTCCGTTTTTTGAAAAAAACATTTAAGAAAAAAGGTTTGAAAAAAGTTTGAAAAGGTATGAAGAAGAATGGAAAGTGAAAGTACAAAAAAGGCACGAGTGGCCACTAAGTGCTGCTCTCCCTACTGAGGCAGGAACAGAACTGACTTGAAGGGGCGTATCCCACCAGAGGACAGGAAGTGAAGAATTAGTTCCTGCCTCCCTACAGATAGGGTGGGAAACACCCATCAAGATGTCCTCTCAGAGGGAGAACCAATACTACTACATTTGTTCAATGTAATGCTTTCAATATCTGTAGTATGTCAGCCACAAAATAATGATAAATATGAAGTGAAAAGCATTGCTTTTTAAAGTAAAATACTGTCACCAAAATTCATTCCAGCTACCTTTTGAGTAATCCTGTGCTTAATCTGTATTAGAAAGAAAACACCACAGAGTTTTCATACATAACCTACCATGTATATTAAGAAAAGGACCAGAACAAACGACAACATATCATGCTGAATAAGAAGAGTTCACAGAAGGAGTGGTGGATTGGTTCTTTCCTCCACCTTCCTTATTCAGTTTGTCCTAAAACTCCTCTTCAAGAACTGGAAGACCTTCACAAGCAGACCTGCCATGGAATGGGATGCTGCAGCAACAAGGGGACATTGGGTAAGAATTCTTCCTCTTCCTCCTCTGCTGATCTAAACTGCAACCTGAACAGGGAAATCAACACACAGTGTCCATTCAGTGGATGCATTTTGATTACAAGGATCTGCCAATTCTAAGAGAGGTGTTTTGGGAGAAATAGTAGGTTGTTTGGGAAGGTAGGGAAAGAACCACTCCACCAATCCCTTCCACAAACTCTTCCACTAGAGCCAACCCACCTCCTGTAAACCTAAGATTGCATAAATATCACTGATATTCTTTAAATATCACACTCACATGACTGCAAAAGCTCTCCCACCTTTTTCAACAGCTCTGGAAACATGACTGTGCATTACAGACACTATGTTTGACAGCAAGAATGCTTTGGGGAGGTTGAATCACAAGCCAATGCAAAACAGGGCCTAGTGTATGGTCCAGGAAAAATAGGAGACTGTATTGAAGCTATGCAGGCTTGCTTGAACATGATCACACATCTGGATGGGAAAGCACACCAAACCAGAATATGCACTAGAAGTCAATGCAAAGCAGATTCAGTTTAATTTAAAGCTTTCTAAAGAATCGACAATACTGCAAAGTGCTTGTCAATCATCCCAGTATATAATGCACCCAATTGCCCAAAACATTGGAAGGCAGAAGCAATTTTCTTTTTTTTTCCTGGAATAATCTGATGGTTTTCATTTTATCTCCCTACATTAAAAAGCAAACTATTATCTTGTGCTTGTAATGAGTTAAAAAATCAGGGAGTGGACCTGGAATATTTCAGATAGCCAAACCCCTCTGCAGTCCTCCACTCCATGGAGGCAACATTAATTGAAAGTCAAGCAAACAAATCATCTACTTCCAATATACAAGTTGGACAACCCAACTTCTGAGCAGAAAACCACACTGTTCAGCATCCACATGGAAAATCTGTCTCTTCCATGTGAATACCAACCTGCATGACTACCTATGCTTGCTAGTTGCACACAAACTTGTTCCTAAAATGGGTGAAGCAAGAGATACAAATATAAATTTCATTTAGTAGAATGAGCCTTTCACTGAGTGGATTAAGAACAAACAAACCTCCAACTCCAGAGACGTTAAGTTTCTTATTTTAACTGTTAGGATGACAAAACACAACCATTTCAGCCTAAAGAAGCAGACTAAATTAGCTAGAACATAATAAATTTTATGAAACTTGTTAATAACGAGTAATACAAAGAGCTGAGCTACTGATGAAAATATTCTTGATTCACATTCATCTTGGAATGCATTACTTTTTAATCATCATCTTCATGTAATTACACATATTATAGATATAATGCACTTATACCAGGTCATGATTGCAGTACATCATAGACCTGAAAATGTCATCTTTAACACTGTGGAACAAGCTGAATTAATTTGAAGAACACACAGTTTTTCAGCATACTGGACAGAACTTTTTTCTTGATTACATTTATCAAACATCACTATCACAGTGCATCTACGTTTACAATTTGCTTGCTTCTAAATGTCAGATACTGCAAAAGCAAACAGGGAATAATCTTGCCCTGCGTGGAAACTTCTTAAATGTACCCTAATGGCTACCATAGGAGAGGATGCTGGGTTGAACAGACCTTTGGCCTGATTCAGTGATGCTGTTGTTTTCCTAAGTCAAAATGTAGACCATACATACTACATACATGCTACCTTATAAACAGAAATGTTTTCCCCTCATTCACCCAAGAGACTATACTGCCAAAAAGCTAGCAGTGCTACAGTCCTCAAATGATGCAGTCAACAAAACAAACATCCTGCTTGCAATGCATGCTTCCCTGTTGACTTGATCACACGTATCCTCAAACTGCTGATATAGTTACAAATAATAGTGCTACTTTTGGTCCCCAAAGTTGGCCTCATTGATCACCATGCTGGGCCCACATGTGCACAGCTCAATACCTTTCCCTGCACAGGAATCACAGTTCCCAAGCAGAATGGCAGAAGACACAAGCACAATGAATTTGCTATTCAATTTATAACATCTGGTAAATATTTGGCTGCCAGCTCTGGATTGGGAAATACCTAGAGAGTTTGAGGGTGGATCCTGGGGAGGGCAGGGTTTGGGGAGAAGAGGGACTTCAGCAACATATTTTCTGGTAAAGAAGTAACTGGCAAATGATCGAATAGTACTTTCCCTTTGGAATGGAACCGAACTTGTACCTCCATGCAAGTCCTGCTACATGGAACAAGAGGTAATTCTGACTAAGCATGTTCAGGATGCGTATTAAGTAGAGAACTATATATTACCCACAAAATGGAGACACTAAGTTGAGAGGCACAACATTGCATCTGGCGCACATTTCTCATCATTGAAATTTCTTCGTCTCAAACCACACTCAAAGACAAGGAACCCAAATCCATTATTTTAAAAAATCTTTCAGAATGTATTCCTTCTTGAATGCAAACAGCCCACATTAATGTACAGAATAGTGCAAAGCCTAAAAATTTCAAAGAGCTTAGACTGGAGTAACTCTGCACTGTAAAAGGATTTGCCTGATGAAGTCATCAAAGTCTGAGAAGTGGGTGGTCCAGCATTGGTTAGAGATGCTTCAGTTACAGGATAGAGCATCCTATGGCAGAAATAGGGCCAAGTGAGACTAGAGGTTGTCACTGCTTCTAATTCCTTTCCACCTCTACAGTTAGGAAGGGCTGCAGCACAGTGGTAGAGCATCTGCTTGGCATCTCCAGTGAAAAGAATCAAGCAGTAGGTGATCTGAAAGACCTCTACCTGACACTCTGGAGAGCAGCTGCTAGTTGGAGTAGTCAAAACTGACCCTGTTGGATCAATTGTCTGATTCAGTCTAAGGCACAACATTGCATCTGGCTCACATTCCTCATTATTTAAATTTCTTCATCTCAAATCACACTCAAAGGTTTGAGTTCATGGAGTGTACTGCTCTGGGAAATCAAGGAGGAGTGGAAAACCTTACCAGTGACAGTTCTGAGCCACTATACATTTGCAGTCTGAGGTGCCAATTCCTAGCTCTGCCCTTGATGAATCCTATGTTCACAGCTATCAAATAAGCAGAGCTGGGGTACATGGCAAATTATAACAGTAGATAATGAAATGGAAGACACATTTAGGATTAGGACTATTCCTATTTTACTCTTACATTATTTGGGACAAAAAGGGGAAGAACAATTCCCTCCCCTCCATCACATTCTACAAACATTCATCTTGTTTATAGATATATACACTTTATTTAAACATTTTTATCCCAATTTGCTTTAGCATTTTTTCTTTTTTTTTGAGTGTTTAACAACACGGATGACTCCTGCCAATCACACATCACTAAAACAGGTCACTATCAACCACTGCTGAAAGTGTTCATGCACAGCATTCCCTTTTGCCTTTACCATACAAAGGCAATCTTTGTGGACTAGAAAAGTCATATTTGGGATTGCCCACTTCTAAGCACTAATGACCATCTGGCATGATGGCTGCAGTTCCCAAGTTATATTCAATACTATACAAAAATGTTATGAATGTATTTAGATCCAAAGGCTTGTCAAACTAAGAATATTTATTTTCCAACATTCAAATGGAGCCCTAGTTCTGAAGGACAAGTATTTCATTTTCCCTAAAGAAAAAAATCCAGCCATATTACACAAATATTTTTATGCATGACTATTTACTTACAATATCACATAAGGACAACTAATAATTTAGCAGCTGTTAGCAGTGTTCTGATTTCTGAATCCTTGGTGCTAGTAGTCTCTATGATTAATTTTATGCCAGGAAAGAAAACATTTGCTTGTGAATATGTTTGTCTTGGCTCCTAAAAGAAAGTAAAGTCGGTGCCAGACAGCCTCAAGGGGTGAGGACGTGCCAGAGCCAAGGTGCCACCAAAGCAAGTGCTTGTCTCTAGTTACCAACCACCTCACCCTCTGGAGGACGGGGGCAGAGAGAGCAGGGCCTGAGTGGCAGCTCTCTCTTTCTTTGGTATTTTTGCATTTTTTGTGTGCATGTGTGTGCCCATGCCTAGAAATCATGGCAACCTCTGGCGACTCCTACTGCGGCATAGAGGACATTCAGAGAAGTGGCTTGATAGCCTGCCTCGGGCTCCTGGCCCTAGTATTCTCTGGAGGTCTCACATCCAAATACTTGCCAGGGTTGGCTTTGCTTAGCTTCCAAGATCTGAAGAGACTGGGCTATCCAGGTCAGGCAAGAGGCAAATCTTAACTGGTGAGCTGGATAGTGGGAGTAGATGGTCCTACAGGTACCTTTGTTCCCAAGACATTTAGGGCCTTAAAGGTAAGGATCAGCACTCAGAATTGTGCCCAAAAACAAATGAGGTCTTTCAGCACAGGTGTGAAATAATCCCTGTAACCAGCCCCTTACAATAGCCTGGCCACAGCATTTGGGACCAATTAAAGTTCCTGAATCATTTTCAAAGAGCCCCTCACGTAGAACACATTACAGTAATCACACTTGGATGTGATCAGAACAAGGATCACACTTCTCAAGGAATGGCTGAAGCTGGCAAAACCAGGTGATACTAATAAAACTTGCTACTTGCCACAGAGGTAACCTGAGCCTCCAACTGTAGGACAGGAACTAGTAGCACCCCCAAGCTATAAACCTGCTCCTTCAAGGGGTGTGCAACCCCTTCCAGGACAGATTGAAACTTTAATCCTCAAGCAGCTTGTCCACTGACCAAAAGTGCTTCAGTCTTGTCTGGACTGAGTTTCAGTTTATTGGACCTCTTCCACCCCATTACCTTCTCTAGGTATTGTACCAGGATTTCCACAGACCCACCTGGCTTAGCCTTTAAGGAGAAACAGAGCTAAGTGTAATCAGCATATTGGTGACACCTTACTCCAGATCCTGAGATGACTACTCCCAGTAGCTTCATGTAGATGTTAAATAGCACTGGGGGACATGGCAGAACCTTGTGGTATACTATACCATAAATAAGCAGCAGTTCCCCAGCACTACTTATGGAATCAGGAACCACCTCCCGCTACATCACACAGCTTCCATCTAACCAGCCACAAGCAAAAGGTGTATAGAGTTTTCCTGCATTTTGTGTTCCTTCACGCCCTATGGGTCACAAAACCCTGAATACATTGGGGTTTGGAACGTGAATGGACAAGGGGATGAAACTACCCCTTCTCCTCAGCAAAGCTATGCTTGCAGAAGACAGGAGGAGGACCTACTTCATTCCTTTGTTCTTCCTCACTGCAGCCATTCCAGTGCATTTGTTTCATGGTCCTGAGATCTTTGGAATGGAGCTCATAGGAATGGAGAAGAACAGGAAAAATCTGTATTCCATGCCCAGATGGTTGAATACAGGCCCATATCTTGATAGAAAGGTGGAAGCCTTGATAACAGATGGCCACATCAACAAAGCATAAAGCAAACACTAATGCTACATAAGCTACATTTAATTGAGTGGAGGTTGCATGGCAGTTGGCAGTGCTCCATGGATTTTTCCTGATATTTTAAGACCTCATAATTTAACAAAAATCACCACTATTGATTTCACTATAGAGTAACATGTATTTTTAATGCCTGTTAGAACTCTAACACATGGTTGAACATAATTTTCACGTTACAGTGTGGCAAACAAAAGCTTAGGACAGGCAGACCTATGGATATGCACATGAAGCTAAAGGAAAGACCCCCCACAACATTCTACTATTGTTGAAATCCAACGTATGTTAGTGCAAATGTTCATACATATGATCTCACAGCAGCAGAATGTGCCTTGCCAGGAAGAACTGAACCTTCCAATACAAACAATTTACAAAGCATGTTTTGGAATTAAAAGCAAGCTTCCATATCATTAATTTTTGGACCAGCTATTAAGCTGACAGCAGCTTTGGCCATAAAGTTCTACATGTGGTGGGTCTGCCAGAAACCCAAATAAAAAATTATCTGAATACTCAAAGGAAAAATGCCACTGATGTTGTGTTCATAATGAAGGTCGAAGGGTCCAAGCCATGGCTCCCAAGGTTATTTCAGTTCTTTTATCCATACTGATAATGTAAGATCATGGCACAACAAACAATGATCAGGTAAGTGTCTCCAAAAGGCTGAAGATTTTGGATTAGCTGTTTTGTGGATGGTGATTTCTATGGTCATAGATGCACTGTATTTATTGTACCCCCATCCCAAAGCATCTTTTCCAGACAAGCAGTGTATAGTGAGCACACACGGGGGAAGAATAATAGTAGCAGCTCCTACCCCCAAACCACACATATTCAATGGACTATTATAAAGGATTATATAGATATGAAGACTCCAGCTGAGTACTAAAGTTGGATCTTACAGTAGCTTGAGCAGAAACTTCATGGAAGCAAGTCTTACCTTTCACATAGCAGCCTCAAACACAACCTGAAAATCTTTAACTGAGTAGAGAGGGAGATCTCATGCAAAAACCATCAGCCCCAGCTGTCTTGTGTGGGGATGGAAAGGTTATTCCATCAGTGGAAGATAGGGCAAAAGTACCTTCCCCATTAGCCCTCAGGGGAGGATTCTGGAGGCCCACACAGGGAGCTGCTAATAGAAGTGAAAGTTAGAGAACACTCACCTCCATGAGTTCTGTTCACACAACTGTAGGGCACAAACTTTGGAATACTGCAAGAAGCAGGTT
This sequence comes from Lepidodactylus listeri, assembly GCA_029233225.1. Taxonomy (NCBI): domain Eukaryota; kingdom Metazoa; phylum Chordata; class Lepidosauria; order Squamata; family Gekkonidae; genus Lepidodactylus; species Lepidodactylus listeri. The sequence continues at coordinate 42,186,137 of JARCFY010000002.1, read as the reverse complement.
TCCCAAATACCAGTACAGATCCTAGACTAGCAATCCACAATAGCCCCTCTGCTTTGACAGCAATTTCATCACAGATTAGAAATGGAGCTCTTGAAATATTCATTTAGGATAATTCTATGCCACCTCTGCAGAGTCCTGCTTAAGAGCTGAACATTCTGAAGTTCACACAAATTTAGATCCATTAATGTTGTGTGCAGTCTCACACTGCTTTCTTCATCTTCAGCATTTATCCATCATTTCTGCTGCATAGTTGTTGTTGTTGTTTTTTTTAAAAACCAGTAAAGTCATAAGGGGGAAGGAAGAACTGCACAGTCCCTCTTTATTCTAACTATACCCATTTTAGCCAGCTGACTCAACATCTGGGTCCCAAATGCAAATACTTTGCATAATATTCATTCTTTTGCTGTTCTGCCACTGCTGTGCACTCCATGCCCCATTTGTCTGCCCAGCGTACCCCAAAACAGCATACAAAATGCCAGGGGGCAAGCTACATGGCTAGCCTTTCACACTTTGACCCTTCATCTGACTTCCGAACCCAAGTGTGTTTTGTGTTCGTTTGTATTTTCAGACTGAGGCAGGCAACAACACATTACAGATCCCAGCAGCAAGTACTCTTGTTTCCACATGCGTATATTAAAATATCAGCATTCAAGATTGCTATACTTAGAAGCAATGCAATTTTGTTCAATTAACACATCTATGGTCAAGTTTATTACTTAGTAACAATTTCCTGTCCCTTTATTAAAAACAAGATGCGATTTGAAACAGCAAAACCAAGAGTACCCAGAGGATTTCCATTCCCCTCTCCAATATCTGGATTTGCCATAAAAGAATATGCACATCGACTTTATCATATCCACTACACACCACGCTCCTTTACACCAATTTCATTAGATATGGGGTTATCATTGTAATCTGTCATTTTGTCACAATATTCTCTTGCACAGTTCCACCCAATATGAAAGACATCTATGTTTTCCACATTATATTAACAACATGCACTGGAGCTTCCATGAATTCTATCCTTAACATGAGCACTCTATTGATATAATTATTACAAACAGTTACAGACTCAATGCAATCTTAAACAGAGTTACTCCCCTCTAAGTGTACTAGAAGGGTGTAACTGTGTTTAGGATTTGCACCATATATGTGATGATTCATCATAATTTGTTAGATCAGATACAAGAAAAATAGGGAAGTGAGCTTAATAAAACAATGATTGTGAAGCCAGCAGGGCCCAGATGCTGCTTCTCTCTCCTTTCCACACAGTTTAAAAACCAATCCCTGAAATATACAGTCACAGATTTGCCTGTAGCCATAAACTCTACCCATATCAAAAGAGTGGCATAGATCCAAGAGCATGACAAGGCTTTGGAGGGCACAGTTAATTAGGTCATTCCATGCATTATGCAAGGCCCAAAGGAATATTATTCCAGCTGAGGAAAAGAATGACAATGGATACATTTGGAGCTCTCTTACTCCAAGGAGCTGGATCACCTGTATTAATTTGTTAGATAGGGAAGAAAATATTATCACACACTACATGCAGGTGCATAGGAAAGTGAAATATTCTTTTGTTTTGCTAACTGTTGCCAGGAAATGGACCCTTGCAGTCACCAATGGAGTAACTGACCAGCTCTTCAGGAAGTCTTGCAGTTGCAGAGTTTCCCCTTCAGACAAAAAAAACCTGTTTTTGCTTATAGTATCCTGCTTAGGAAATACCAGTTTTTCACAGGTTTAAAATACAGTAGTTGGGGGGGGGGTTGTTTTTGGGTATGGAAAGAATCTGCTGTTGACAGATGCACAAGTGCACAAACCGAGGACAACATAGTATAAAAATATGGAAAATATGAAAAAAACACCAGTCCTTGGTGCGGAAGCAGCTCAGGTCTTGATTCTTCTAAACATTCTAATGCAAGAATTAGGCAGGAGGCCACTGTATTTGGGAAGAGACAATTCCCCTATCCCCAAGTACTCCCCCCCCAACCTTTCGAGTGTTGCATCTTTTCCCATCTCCTTTACTTATAATCTGCTGGTAAGACTTTGCTACATTCAAACTAGTTCAAACACACACATCAAATGAGTTCTCAAATCTGAATGTGTAAACAAACTTTGCAGTGAGAAGCACTGTGTTTGAGTAGACAGAAACAATCTAGCTACAGTGCTGAATCTGTGTTTGCTCACCTCTCCAAGCTAAAAATTTGGTACTGCAGCAACTGACATCCATGTGAACACAAATCCCCAAGTATCTAGGAGTTTTCTGGAGTATGTTTGTTCTTGCCAATCCATTCCATGCTAGTAGTACTTCTAGCAAACTCTGTCCCTTCTACTTTAAACACCACCCACAGTAACATTCTTTTGTTAGTTCAATGTCTCAGGCACTTTACAGACCACAGATTTCAGCATTCTAAAAACTAGGAAGCACAAGGAGATTAAGCATACACTTCTAGTGGGATTCAGTTAAACAATAGAAGGCCAGAGGAGTTTAGTATTGGCTTACTGAACCTAATTTCTAAAAAGCCAGAGTCAGTGACAGCTTCTTCCCACCTTCCAAGGCTACAAAGCCTTGTTCATAGGAAACCAAGGGTCAAACCTAGCATTGCTCTTCCTATACCAAAACAGATACACTTGCAAAGGCCTACATGAGACATCAATAAAGTCATTGCAATCTCTCTGATATTATTTAATACACCAAGAACTGGCTCAGAGCATTTCTGCCATTTCAGAATTTCTGCATACTAAGATTATACGCACTTATCTGCTATTATAATGGAAAAACAGAAGCTCTGATTAAAAGATGCATGTGGTGAGCTTTATACATAATTGTCCTTCTGTAAAAGGAAAATGATCTTTGTTTATCAGAACAGCAGCAGCCAGGACAGATACCAATGGGAAATCACTGCGCTTACTTGGTTATACCCATTCACAGTTCACACACTTAAGCAGAGCTGCACCCTTCTGAACCCAATGATATCAAGGAATTTTGAAGTGCATAACTCTGCTTATGGTTGCACTGCTTATGACTGCACATTGCAATGACAAAGTCATGCCTATGTGCCAATGGGAAGCAGAATATTTATTGAACAGAAAAAATATACAGCATGTGACGTCTCATGGTAAGGCGTAGGTATACATTAAGAAGCCCTAACAAAAGCAAAGTGCACCTTGGGTCATATAATGCAAGGATGTTGGCAGTTCTGTGTTTAAGAACTCCAACATGCAAGTCAATGAGTACTGTACATTAATATCCAATTACAAAAGGTATTGAATTTTTCACACCAAGTTAAGTACAAGTGTACTTGTTCATTTCATATCCCATTTTGAAGACTGAAGTGGCAACTGTGGGAAAGCACCTAATTTCCATGTTTGTCAGAGACCTAATGTTGGCAGGTTGCAAGGAGAAAGCCCCGATATACCCATCATTAAACCAGGAGATGTGACAGCCATAATTTCTCTCGATTTTGTCCCCGCTCCTTCACCTATACTCCCATCAGCTTGAGCAAACAGAACTCTGGGTGTGCTCCAAACTGGTGTGGGAGGGTAGATGGCAGAACCTAGGAAAAACAGGCAGTACAAACCAAGAGTGCTTTATTTTGAAGGCACTGGACTTTTTTAAAAAAGGTACAGGAGGAATGTCTGGGTTACAGCCTAGCAGCCATGTAAACCAGGCATCTTAAGAGTGACATTTGTCACCCGTGTCCCACTGTCTTTCAAGGGTGTAAGGGGATGTTTGAGATGTTAGGAAAAGTGCTCTTTGCTGCCTGCACAACCACTGTTACCTTGAACTCACAGGTGACAAATTTGGGGGCAGGCACAAACAACCAGATTGGAATAAAAGCATATTTTCTTGCTCTGAAGAAACCTATGCCCCACCACATTAGTACCAGGCATGGGTGTGCATATAAGTACATAAGAACATAAGAGAAGCCAATGTTGGATCAGGCCAATGGCCCATCCAGTCCAACACTCTGTCACATGCCCCCCCCCCAAAAAAAACAGGTGCCATCAGGGGTGTGTGTTACATGATGTCAAGACATTTCTGACTTATGGCAACCATATGAATGACCTCAAAAACAACCTATCAGTAACAGCCTTGCTCAGGTCTTGCGAACTTAACCAGGGTTTCTTTTAGTGAGTCACTCCAGTCTTACACCCTTCTAATGGTCCCGATGTGAGAATGGAAAACTGAAATAGCCCCATCTCATGCCCTGTTCTGACAAACACACACACTGGCTTGAAACAATATCATAGAGTCCATGTGCATCCCTCTAAAACGTCACCAACGTGGCTGAGGTTCCAAGCCATGCTCTTCCACTGACATTTCAATTTACACTTGATGATTTTGCTGTCCACCTCCATTTTTTTGTGAAGGGGACTGCAGACTAAGGAGTATCCCTCAGTTCAATGGGTTCTCCTCCTTTGGAGGTTTTTTAAGCAGAGGCTAGTGCTGATTCTACGAACTTAGGCAGATCAGGGAGGGTAGGGAGGGTTGCATCAGTGCTTAGTTCTTGTGGCCCTTTCTTACACACCCAAGAAAATGCTGATCGCCACTTTGGGGTCAGGAAGCAATTTTTCTCCAGGCCAATTCGGCTGGAATTCCTGGAGGTTTTTGTCTTCTTCTGGGCATGGAACAGAGGTTGCTGGGGGCCTGGGGGGGGGAAGTAGTTGTGAATTTCCTGCATTGTGCAGAGGATTGGACTAGATGATCCTGGAGGTCCCTTCCAGCTCTATGATTCTATGAACTGGGGGGCTTACTCTCCAGTTCCTGTCACAAACCAAATCCAATTTGGGTTTGGAGGACTTTGCCACTTTGGTACCTTTGAGGCAAAAGAGGTCACAGCTTAACTGATGCTCTGCTGCTTGCCTTGATTTTCTCAAGTCATGCATCATGTTTGGCCAGTTTGGTGTAGTGGTTAAATGCGTGGACTCTAATCTGGGAGAACCAGGTTTGATTCCCCACTCCTCCGTTTGCACCTGGCTGGATGACCTTGGGCAAGCCATAGCTCTGTACCAGCTGTTCTCTCAAGGACAGCTCTGGAAAGAGCTCTCTCAGCCCCACCTACCTCACAGGGTGTCTGTTGTGGGGAGGGGAAGGGAAAGGAGTTTGTAAGCCGCTCTTAGATTCCCTTGGGGAGTGAAGGGCGGGGTATAAATCCAATCTCTTCTTCTTCTTCTCTTCTCCTTCATTATAAAAATGCCACTCTGCCCCTTCAGTGCAGATCTGAGTACCCATTTCAGCCCATAAACTAATATAATTCTAGCATCAGAGTGATCCTTATTCATAACACCCTTTATGTATGAATATACACTCAGCATAGCACAGAAACACAGTAGGACCACACGATCATCCCAACACAGTCATGTCATTTAAGTGTTGTTCCAGCTGTAAGGAAGATATTCACTGATAACAAGCTCTCAGATGGCTGAGAGATCATCTGAATAGTGTCTTTTTCAGATAGGAATTCTGGATTACATGCTCAGTAGATACAAGCCAGCAATTACTACAATACCTTAAGCACTTGCTACTCTTCAGAATATATCTAATAATGATAAAGACCTTGCCTTTGCATTACACCTACACTACAATTCAAACAACTGCCTATTATGTTATTGCGAGCATGGTATGTAGTTAAAGCAACAGGCCTCAAAACACTTGTATCTATGAAATTTAAACATTTGGTTTTCCATTCCAGTTACAGGTTTTTTTGCTCTTCTGATTCCAGATCAAGAAAAAGTCTTTACTACTATTGATCACCACCTCACATGGGTGGCACAAGACATTTAGACGAGTGTTTAACATTCCTGTTTTTCAAATCAATAAATGATTACACACGGAGTTGTTCTACCCCAGATTTTGTTCAGTGCTCATGCTAGAAAAAATATTTGTTAATCTTTAAGATACCAAAAAATTAAGAGGGTAACAATTCTGGGGGGGGGGGGGGGAAGTAGTGCTGTGCAGCAGTGTGTTGTACTAAAAGCTGGGCTCAGATCTCTACCCACACTGCTGTAAAGCCTGCTGGCCACCCTTTAGCTAGTCAGACACTCTCATTCGGACCTCCCTAACAAAGCTGCTGGGGGATAAAACAGAGGCGAGAACCATGTACACTAACCGCTCTGAACTCCTTGAAGAACTGGCATTAACCTTCTATGCCTCTTTCTCTGATGTAACTATCCTGATTCTAGAGTAAATTGTTCAAGAAATATAGCAAAGTAGGCTATTTGGAAAAGGGTGGGGCAATCCGATACCCTGATCTATCCACATACCAAGAGAGATCTTCAAACTGTAAGTTCAATTTATCTTACTCAGTCTAATAACAACTGTAGGTGTTAATACATATCATATATAGCAGTTGCCAGAACAAATAGCCTTTGCCCCGATTTCTGCTCTATAAGCTCCACAAAACTTATCTTACCTGTTTGGCAGCCCAGCAGTTTCCATGGTAACTAAGCATGATCCCTCATTTTAAAGAAAGGATAGTTCTGCATTCTATAAGTTATTCTCTAAAAGAACCCTACACAACATTGAGTCAGTAAGAGGTTGCCACTCATCACAGGTATAGCCTGCCCCAGGGATCCCACACAGAAGAGAATACAACACGGGAGTTGTACATGGCAGAGAACATGTTTGCAAGATGGAATGCACCTTGAAGGTACAGCAACCGTTTTGTCTCTCATGTATACACACACACGAAGACACATTCCCTTCCGTTGTAGGAAAGTAATATTTTTTTCTAAGTGCTCTTTTCACATTAATTGTTCTTTTATGAGAAAACAAATCAAGCTGGCCCAGGAAGCAAAACAACATTGAATCGCACTGCTAACAGCTCCCCAGGAGGAGGAGGAAAGTGATTATGGAGTTAAATTGCTACATTGTAACAGTTGCCACATACAGCTCGCAAAGGGACTGTGGAGGCTTACTGTAGCTGGGTACCAAACACATGAAAGGCAATGTGCTTGGAAAGGAATTAACTGCATCCTAACTCTCTCTTTCTTCCATCACCACTTCCACTTTGCAGTACTCTTCCATCTACAACAGCATGCTTGTTACTCATTATTATTGTTGTTTATCAGCTTTCGCAGCAATCCCCATAATAACAGGTCTGAGCATTCAAATTCTACACGGAGGAGGGAACAGGATACTCTCAACGCAACTAAAATTTGTAACGTAAAGAAAAGGTCAAACAAAAGGGCAGTGGTGTGGGAAAAATGATCTTCGAAGCATACAAAGTATCTCTCAGACACTCTTCCAGGATGGCTAACAAGACACCAGGCCATCCAAAACTACTGTAACTTAATTATCTAAATACTGGTTTCACACTCAGGATCTAAATATTACCAGTAGTTTTTTAAAAAGAACACTTAGGCTGAATTTCTATCTTATTGGGTGACAGAACTCTCACATTCCACAATGTCGACAAATGAGAATTAGAGAATGATACTAGTTGTTAAACATTGCTTGTGCAACCACGCCCAAAAAAATGGGGTCAGGAAAATAATATTGCTCATAAGCTACTTTCAAAGAAAAGGTTTATTTCATAGAACAGTGATCTCACCCCACATTCTTAAACTTTTAGTCAACTAACTTTTTACTCGCTGAGGCCAATGGGCTACCCCAGCATAAAAGCTACAACAATTCCTTCTCTGTCCAAGGAAAATCCACAGAAATAAATCTGGAACCTTTAAGTTGGGGGGGGGGGGGGAGAGATAAGCATATTTGATCATGTGTAAACAACAACAGGTAAAAACAAGGGAAAGACATTCAGGTATATGACTGCAAGTGTATAAACGATAGGGATTAGTAGTAGGATCATAAAAGGGAAATAGAAGAAGAGAATGATCACAGGTGACTGTTTTCTAAATAATCCATGAAATTACGCATCCATGCCGTTATTTCCTAGAATTTCCCACCGAGTTTTCTTCCATGTAGAAAAGTTCTTAATTAGACAAGGCAATGTGGAAAGGGTTCCGTGAAGGGAACAAAATTAAAAAGTACAACTAATTCTTGCAGCGCCTGCCCTATTCAAATCAATAGGAATTGCCCAACCAATTTCAGTTAAAAGCAAAACTGTTTCTGTATTTCCATCATGTGTAGGACTCAAAAATATAAGAGATTCTGAGTCAATACGTAATTCTAGGCATTTTCCCACCTTTGACCAATATAATTCAATTGTGTACTTTAAGGCACCCGAATAACCCAAATCCAACCACAAGCTGTCTCATAAAAGTTAACATACTAGAAGTTCTGAAAAAAGACTGCTGAATAAACATATTAGGAATTGGAACAGAGCTCAATGGCAAAGCCCAGGATAAGTCTATAATTGTATTCTAATAGTTGTGAAGGCAGCACCATCTGATGGACAACAGCAAAAGTGCAGCGGTTGCAACAGATGGAAGCCTTCATACAATTTAACTTTAAAACCCACCAGACGGGTGCGGAGTGGTTGAAGGTTTTTTTTTTGTAATATTTGTTTTCATTATCTCAGAATTAGCTCTCCAAACTGGTTACCGGTTATTAAATTCTCAGTGGTTGAGTGTAATCTTAAAAATGGAAGGAGGCAACAGTTTTCATAACCTTGTTTATGGAAGTGGAACACCAAGTTGTGTTTGTTTCTAGAAATAAGATTCTCTTATCTTTTACAGTTGCAAAGCAGGGGCTGAAGGAGACGGTGAAAGGTGATGGTCCCAATCAGACAGAGCAAACACAGCTTCCTTGCTTAGCCAGCAATGATAATAGCCATCTCTGATCTGTTGGCAAATCCTTGTTACCCAAATCACTTTCATTTTATAATTGCATTTGCACAGCCTCTCTGCCATGTTCATCTCCCGCTCCTACCCCACAATGAGTTTGGAAATATATCTGGAGAGTTGTATTTAAAACCAAGGTATCAATCTTGGATCATGAATCAACAATCCCTCCACCCTAACTTCCAAAATTCCTCACTTTTTGCTGTTGCTTTAACAGACACAGAGCAGTACCACAAGTGTATTCTTGTACACAAGCTAAAATGTTACTGTCAATTCATGTAGCTGTAAAAGCAAGTCAGATCAGTTGCAATGGAATGTGATACAAAGCAAGGGCACTTAGGGTCATTGTTAAGGGCTGGTTTATGCAATCCTAAGTAAGCATTTCACTTAGGGAGCATGCTCCATGGAACTCAGACATGGTCAGGCTTTGGGCACAAAAGTAATAGTTATGACACAAATCGGAACCTGCTTACAAGGAACAATCAGGAACAATCCAAAGGACTTTCATCCAAGCTGATATGTGTAAGATCATGGGTTTGGGTCTAATTTGGTTGAACTTCCCACACTCTGGAAGCCCTCAATTCAGGAGAAACAGTCACAAGTAACAGGGGGGAAAGTTTTAGTAGGATCCCTCCATTTTAGTTTTACCATGTTGTTTTTTAAAAATTATATCTGACATCACCCCCATTCTAGTTGGAATACAGCAGCTGGGCTACTTTAATGTGTACCCTGTATCACTCAGAGAGTTGCTGAGTGACACGGGGTCATCTTTCTTCATAATAATCGCTCCCCATGGAAAACTTTTTTTGAAACCACGGGCTGAACATTCAGCAACCCAGACAAAGCTCCTCAGTTTCCATATGTACCAAAATTGCCATTATGGGTATGTTTAACAAAGCAAGCCATCCTTGTTTGGTCTTTCAGTATTTCATTAACCCCCCCCAAAAATCCTTTTCCTTGAAATGAGTTGAAACTTAAAAGGGCTAGCAGCCAATCCTCAAGGCACATGGTCCACAAATAGCGGTGTCTCTTTATAAGAGGATTGCAGTCAAGGCAGCAAATCTTCAGCATGCAGGTAGATAGATAGCATTTAGAGAAATAAAAAGAGATTATCTGTGCTCAGAATCATTCAAAAGCCATAGCAGGAACAGATAAGGAAAGCCTGTACAGATTTGCCATATCTTTTCTCTACAGGCAAGTCGCAGGAGGTAAGTTATGATGAAGGCAGAAGCCATCCATGGGAAGGAAACTCCAACCAAGAAGCTAAAGAAATGAGATCCTACTATTTGTTAGTTACCCAAGCTCCCAGATGCAGCCTCCCTCGAGATTAAAGTGACAGAGCCTGACAAGTGTGAAGGAATATGCCCAAGTGGCCAGCCATCTAGATAAAGTTATTTCAGCTCTTAAGATCCCTGGGGCTGGCAGGTGTGGGGGAGTGAAGTTTCCCCCAATGAACTTCTAAATATATTACCCAAGTTTTGATTTAGAGATAGAATAGGACAGAGGCAAATTTTTCAGATACTAGTCACTCCTCCTCTGCCTTTGATGGAGACCAACTGTTTACTATTTAAAGGTCTGGAGAGTCTCCGCTCCAAGAATGAAGGGATGCCTTCAATATTCCACAAGGCACAACTTTAAAGAAGCATCCTCCACTAAGACCCAAGGGATAAAGACACAGCTGTATCTATAAAGACACAGCTGCCAAGAGCAGTCACACACACCCAGTTTATTTGGAAGTCCCATTTCTGATCCTAAATACAAGACTCCACTACATTTGTTCCTTTGTTGTCCCTTGAATTTTTTAAGAAAGGAGATTCCTTATGGTTGTTTTTTTTATTGTTTTAAACTGCCTATTTTGCGGGGGGGGGGGGGGGAGAGAGAGACGAACCAAGAAGGAGACAGAATAATTCAGCATCCTACTTATCTTAGGGTTCTTCTCCTAGTTCAGCAATTCAGCTCTAAATATACACATCAGACAGCCGGTCTCCCACAGCCAGAGACCCCAGCAAGCCACCGACACCACGCAACTACCTACCAAAACTTAGCTTTCCAAAGAACGGTCAGCTCCCCTTGGAAGGAAGGGAGGGGAGAGGGATGCAATGCCATCCACGGTGCTCCGATCAACCCGGAGGGGATTTCAAAGCGTCTAGAGGCAGTCCGCCCCCCCCCCCCCCCCCCCCCGCGCAGATGCTGCCACTTACCTGCGAAGACCTGGCCCTGGGCTTTTTGCAACAGCTGCAGAAGAAGAGCAATGGTAGCAATCCTGGTCATTCTTTCTGGGAGTTCACATCCCCTTCCCACGGTAGCAGCACAGCCGGTTCTCCGCGCGCCTCGCCAACATCCCTCGCATCGGTAGAGCCCGGAGAGTTGGGAGCGGATCTCTCTCGCGCACACGCCCGCCTGAAACCTCCGCTCGCCCTGAACTGATGAGGAGCACGAGCTGATTGAAGAAGCGAGCGCGGGGGGGGGGGGGGAGGAGGGGGGCCGGAGAGAGAGGGAGAAAGAGAGAGATTTCCCCCGAGTCCTAACGCTTGCCTCCTCTCTCCCTCCCTTACAGAGAGGGAGAAGAAGCACCACCAACAGCACCACGCATTCGCTACCGTCACTCGTACAGTGGCCTCAGCCACTGGGAAAAAAACCCTATTCTGCGCTCAAGCCAGTCTCCCCCCCCCCCCCTTTTTTTGGCAGAAAGCTATTGGAGGGGGGGGGATCAATGCCATTAACGAGGTGCCTTAGCTTCTCCACAGTGGCCGACGCTTGCAAACCTTCTCCCGCCTGACGTCCAACCGAGTTAGGAAATGTTGCAAAACATAAAACAGGGGAGCAGCGACGTTGGCTTTTGGATTTTTGCTCTCCCCCTCCTCTCCTCCCACCTCCGTGTCTGCTCAACCGGTGCCAGGCGTGTGGCAGCCTCTGGCTACTTGAAGAGAATTTGGGGGGGGGGGGGGGGTTGAGCAAACTACAAGGTAACCTAAAACAGGTTCTCTTTGAGGAGCCACTGGTCGGGGGGGGGGGGGGATCAAAGAAAAGGGGCGGCAGAAAGGCAATCCGCGCGCCCCCGCCCCCCGGAATAAAGACTGCAGTTAAGCTCCGCCACGGGGAGAAGAGCAGATGAGCCCCCCTGCTAGGAGAAAGAAAGTAAGGAAAATGCAGGTTTCCAGGGGGGCCATTATTAGATCAAATCTTCTAAAACGCTTACAGACATTTCCAGCTGAAAATAGTAATTTTCGTCATTATTCACTTAACTTCGGATGGAGTTGGCTGCTAAATACCTACGGCTCGGCACGCGCACTTGGGGATCGAGCCATAACACACGCGCTCCCAGGCCTGACGCACGCTCCGAACGCGCGCGCTTTCGAAGCGGGTCTGCAGCGGCCAAAAAAAAAAAGCTGCAAAGTGCCTGCCTCGCCTTGTGGGGGACGGCGCGCCGCGGGATTAGCACGTGGGCTCCCAGCGAGGGGCAACGCTCGCTTTCGTTTAGGGAGCCGCCAACCGCGGTCGGGTTGGAAAGCCAAGTGAGCGCCAGGGTCAGTTTGGCGCGGCTGAGGGCCGTCGCCGGCGGCGTCTTAACTTTCCAACGCCGCTCGCCGGGGCTTCGAGAAAGGAGGGTGGGGGCGGCGTTGCTCGGCATGGGCTGGAATAAAAAGACCCCTTCCAATTCATCGAGCGCAGCTTCCTCTGCGACTTTAACGGCGCTGTTAATTACACTGCCTCCTGCCGTCACTCCGCAGCGTCTCTCTCCAGCCCCCGCTTTTTTATGCCTGCCTCCCCCCCCCCCCCATACGAGCCGCCAAGTCGCACGCGGCTCTGTTAATTGAATACCGATGTCACACCCCGCGTAGCCGGTAGGGGGTGCTGTTACATTAAGAGTACTTTCTTTCCATTAACGCCCTCCCGCTTCTTCTCTGGAGGCTCACTTGCGCTTGTGGTATGAAAACAAACGCCAAACCACTGGGGTGGTAGGGAGCGAACCTGCAAAGAGGGACAGGCAGGGAACCGTGAGGGATTCGGGGGTGGGGTGGAATGGCAATAGAAGCAGGGGGGACAGGGGGAGGGGGGATTGTTCTTGTTATATGAACCCCAGGAGAACTGTGCTGGATCAAAACAATAGTCACAGGGCAGAGGCCAAGAAGACTTGTGTTGTTTGCTCGCTGAGATGCGATTCATGCCTCTGGATGGAGATGCTTTTTGCCAGTATGGCTAATGATGGTCTCTGACTGTCTGTTTCTCCTTATATAGGCCTGATCTCCTTTCCAGGCTGTGCAAAGCCCTATTCAGAAGTTACACAACCAACATACCATCTAGTCTTGTACGCGCATCCGGTCTGCAAGTCGAATGAACACACAGAGTATATGCTAGCCCTCACATAGGGGTGCCAGCTCCAGGTCAGGAAATCTATGGAAGAGAAGAAGAAGAAGAGATTGGATTTATATCCCGCTCTTCACTCACTTGGAGTCTCAGAGTGGCTTACAAACTCCTTTCCCTTCCCCTCCCCACAACAGACACCCTGTGAGGCAGATGGGGCTGAGAGAGCTCCGAGACAACTATCCTTGAGAGAACAGCTGGTACAGAGCTATGGCTTGCCCAAGGTCATCCAGCAGGTACAAGTGGAGGAGTGGGGAATCAAACCCAGTTTTCCCAGATTAGAGTCCGTGCACTTAACCACTACACCAAACTGGTTCTCTTGGAGATTTAGGGGTGAAGTCTGGGAGGGAAGGGACCTCAGGAGTGAACAATGCAATAGAGTCCACCCTCCAAACCAACCAGAAGGTCAGTTCTCTGTTGTCTAGAGCTCAGTTGTGATTCTGGGAGATTGCCAGGTCCCAACTGAAAGCTGGCAGCCCAGTACTCCACTTCCACAGGATACTAGCTCCTGTGTCCACACACACGATTCCTCCCCATGTCTGACACTATTCAGGAAGTAGTGTCTCTGTTCACACTGAGGGGCTTCCCTGCACACACTGTCTCTTCATGTAGGTGCTGTAGTCACAAGCTGGCAACCATACCAAAGTGCAATGTAGCCCTCTACTCATTCATTCAGTGTACCAGTGTGCTGTATACAAGGGTTCTGTGTACAGTGTACACTTGATCTTTCTTCATGTGTTGAGCAATTCCACATATTACATTCAGCACACATGCACTATTGAACATGTGATTTACGCAAGTACTGGTCCATGGTAAAGAGAATGTGCCTTATCTGCTTCTTATAGTCAGACGTACACACGTAAATGCAGGTGTATGTGTGTTCACTATAACATGTAGCCCTGTTTGCATGTTATAGTGAATGCACATACATGTTTATAAAAAACAACCAACACACAGTCACTTCACAAATGGAAGCAGGGATCAGCCCCTGGATAAATGTGGAGTTTATATCACATATTCAGCTGTACATGCATTGAATGTAACATGAGAATTACTCAGTGCATGTATATGAAGAAAACTCAAGCGTGTACTGTACACGGATTGCAAGTGTGTTCACTGTAGCTTGTCTATAGAGCTTGTCAACAGGGCTTAAAGTAAGTAGTGGCCAACACCACATCCTGGGCAGCGAGTTCCACAAGCCAGTTATGTGATTTGCGAAGAAGGACTTTTGCCTGTCCTGAACCAACTCCTATCAACTTCTTTGGGTGTCCCTGATTAAAGTTTTATCCTGTTTAATGCTGTTTTATGATCTGGGGTTTTATTGGGTGAGTTTTTAATGGTTTGTTAATTTTAATTTAATGATTTTGTGTTTTCAATTATTTTATCCTTTCCTTAAGTCTCTGAAGAGACAGCTTATACATTTTCTAACTACACAAATAAATATGGGAGAAGGAAGGACAGGCCCCTCTATCCATTTTCTCTACCCCATGCATAATTTTATAAATCTCCACAGACATCTGTTTTCTAAACTGACAATTCCATCAGCCTTCCTTTGTAGGGAAGATTCTCCAGTCCCGTGATCTCTTCTGCACCTTTTCCAGCTCTGCAATACTCTTTTCTGAAGTGGTTAAGTGAACTCTGCATAGCACTGAAGTCCCATCTCCAGACTACAAAAGCAAAAGCTCTGCACGGTAGCACACTTTTCTGAATTTCTGGATGATGCAAAATTGCAAGGAATTGCATACACTCTAGGGAACAAGAGGATAATTCACAATGATTTCGATAGGCAGCAAAACTGGCAAACAACAGCAAAAATCACTCGACGAGGGTAAATATAAAATCTTTCCACATGTAAGTGAAAATCAGCAAGTGTAACAAAAAATTGTAAATTGAATGCCAGTCATTTAATTGAATGCCTGTCGACAACATGGCAATGCAACACAAAAAAACCCAGTGCCATTTTAAGTGTATCATCGATACACATGGTGTTGTCATTTTTATAATACCCTAAATTATAATGTGTGCAAGTCATGTGTATACTTGTCGAGGATTACAAAAGATAATCATGGTAGAATTATCATGAGTACTTTTTCCAGGAAAGCAGAACGGAATAGTAAGAAATTCTCTTCTTCTATCTATATCCTTTCAAAATGGAGCAGACTCATTCCCCATCAAGCCTGCACTGCAGCTGGATGTACTTTATGTTCTTTATTTGTTCTAAGTTCACTGGCTTGTGTTATCTTTCACCATACTGGCAGGGCTTGTGTTGCATGGTAGCTGGTTCTTCACATGAAAACTACAGCCCACAAATGAAATGTTCAAACCTCAAGAGCAGCAGAACCATAATCAGTAGTGGAATGTATTTTTTTACACTCAGTGTAAACAGCAGGACACATTATGTATCATATGTGTATTCTCCTGTTCTTTCTTTGAACTTTTGCATCTTTAGTTTATGATCCTTTGTCTAGTTCACCTTAAAATGGAACTGGGTGTAGGATGATGGAATTTATTTTATTTATTTTTTTAATTCAACTTATATCCTGCCCTCTCCCGATTCGTAGGCTCAGGGCAGGTACCATCTCTCTCTCTCTCTCTCTCGCTCACACACACACACACACACACACACACACGCAATTTATGCAGATTTACAGTCTAAAACATCTTACAATAATCAATTAAAATTTATAGCATCATCGGCCTAATTCCATAAAATCATCAACATTTAAATGGATTTCAAGTCAGTACGCTGCAAATATTCACAACTACGGTTAGTTGTTATTTACTGATTGTGGGAAGGGCAGCCATGAAGGAGCTAGAAAAGATTCTTAAGCATAAGGATGTGTCCTGGCAACCAAGACCAAGTTAATTAACAGTATAGTGTTCCGTGTGCCTCGGCATCTAGTCATGCCAGCCACATGACCACAGAAATGTCTTTGGACAGTGCTGACTCTTCAGCTTGGAAACGGAGCTGAGCACCGCATCGCATCCTTAGAGTCGTATTCGACTGGCTTTTGAGCAAGGGAAACCTTTACCTTTTACTTTATTCCCCATTACTATGTAAGGGTGTGAAGGCTGGACAATGAAGAAAGCTGACAGGAAGAAAGTGGATTCGTTTGAAATGTGGGGTTGGAGGGGAGTTTTACAGATATGAAATAAAACCTGTCTATAAAAGGTTACCACACAGATGCATTACTGCTAGACTTGGCATTCAAATTGGGCAGCCAACAGTGCCACTGGAATGAGCCCAGGCAAAGCTTGGCATACATGTAAATAGGGATAATATTACTTGATGAGTGTTCTCATCACAAGGTTCTCAGCATGCCTAGTTGCTTTGCTCTCTTCTGTCTCGTGGAGGATCCTACCCAGTGACACAGGAAGCAGGATAACGTCCTAACCTTAGGTAGCCATTCAGTTTTGACCATGTAATTATGACACAGAGAGCCAAAATGGAATAAATTATGAAACCAGTTTAAACAAATAAATGAATATTTTTCACAAGAAAGACCAAAAACAATTGAACAAAGTTTGAGTTCAGTGGCACCTTTAAGACCAATGAAGTTTTATGAAGTTTTATTCTGGGTATAAGCTTTCATGTGCATGTACACTTCTTCAGATACATTGAAACAGAAGTCACCAACCATTACATATAGGTAGAGGGTGAGGAGGGCCAATTACAGTCAATAAGTAATTGAGCAGTAAATAGAGTTCAGACTGGATGAAGGCAATTGATAAGACCTGTGAATAGCAGCAAATTAGCATACAGCATAATAAAGGAGTTTACAACAGATGTGAGAACTGAGTGACATTACCATGTTAATGGGATAAGAAACCATATCTCTGTTAAGCCCATTGTCTTGAGTCTTACCAATTGCCTTCAACCAGTCTTAGCTTCTCAGCTGGGCTCTGAGAAGGGGCAAGAGAGGGAGCTGCTGTTGCTGGAGTGTTGAGGTGGGGAGGCAGAAAAACAAAGAGAATGATGATGGGTCAGAAAGAGAGAAGAAGTAACATACATAGAGAAGAGAGAGAGAGTAAGAAAGGGGGGGCAGAAGGGAGAAAGAGTATGAGAGAGGTAGGGGGAGAAGGGAGGAAGCAAAGGTGTGAGGAATGGGATAACCATCCCGCAAGTTTCTTGTGGGTCTCCACTTGTGTTTATCTAATCCCCTCTGTAAGCTGTCTATGCTTGTAGCTGCCACCACTTCTTGTGGCAGTGAATCCCACATGTTAATTACTCTTCGGCTGAGAAAGTACGTTCTTTTATCTGTTCTAAACCTACTCCTCATTGAGTTCATTAAGTGCCCATGAGTTCTCGTATTGTGAGAACAGGAGAAAAGTGCTTCTCTTTCCACCTTTTCTATACCATGCATAATTTATAAACCTCTATCATGTCACCCCTCAGGCGTCTTTTCTCCAAGCTAAAGAGCCCTAACCTCTTTAACCTTTCTTCATAGGGAAAGTGTTCCATCCCCATAATCGTTTTAGTCACCCTTTTCTGCACTTTTTCCAACAATATAATATAATTATATATATTATAATATAATATAATACAAACTAAGGCATTAGAATTAAGTTGCTTGAACTGATTGCTGTACGTATGCGCCTCTGCTCAGACCGGATTCCATTCCTGCAATGGATGCATTAGCAAAACATGATACATATCCAATACAAAACTGAAGAATGAATACTAGTACATTCCTGTCATGCTCCAACAGTGCCTGTAACTGGGCTAATGTTGCTTTGTACGCACATCTGGCAAATAGTTATTTTATTAAAGAAGAAGCATGTATTTTGCTCAGGAGATTTTTCATATAATCTAAACTACCAGGGATGATTTCTTTCTAAGGGAAATCAAATCATAATTTTGTATATCATCATGAGCTATATGTTTGTAACTGCTGGAAAAATCAGGAGTTGGATTGTAACAGTCCATCACTAAAGAGCATGGAGTCCTTTCAGCCTGAGATTGGGTTGAGGTTGGGTCTCACTTGTTACCTTTCCGTTGTACTTGAGAGAGAAGGCACCACTTTCCTAGTGTTCTTCAGCAGCTTAGCACTGGCCAATTACAGAGTTAGGGGAATTTCACACTACACCTTTAAAAACAGTACTGAACCGGCTTGGAATAAACCAGTACAGTGACGGCCATTTCACATAGCCCTTCCCCTACCTTTTTGGAGCTGTCTTCGAAGCAGTTCATCATTTCAGATGGCCGCTTTCTTTTCGTGCCTCTTTTCACCCGTGCAGGCTATCTCCATGAACTTTTTAAAAAGAGCTGGTTTAGAGCGCTATAGCGTTATAGCAACCCCATTGGAATGCCTGGGCTCCACTGAGCCAACTGAGCCCAGGCATTCCAATGGGGTTGCTATAGTGCTTTAGGGCTCTAAACCAGCTCTTTTAAAAAAAAATTCACGGAGATCACCCACGGGGGTGAAAAGAGGCGCAAAAACACTTGTCAGAGGAGGAGGCGCTTTGGGGGCATTTCACACAGCATCCCGGTAGCGCTTCAGGATTGGGAGAAGAACAGAAGAATGCTTGGGAGAAGGTTTCAAGGTAAACCAGCTCAGAAATGCTTCCCCAACAGGAGAGGCACGTTTCTGTCTGAAAGGGCCAATATGTTCCATTAGGAAACCAGTACTAGTACAGTTCTGTGTGAAATGCCAGACAGAAAGCATTACTGTAGAGTTCCTGAAACGGAACATATTGGCTGTATGAAATTCCTCTTAGTTCCACAGTGGCATGTGGCAGTAGGGTTATGTACCATGCTTTTGGGGATTTCAGAGGGATGCTGGTTTTCCCACCTCACCTCTCTGAAATCTCAGAAAAGGTAGAACCATGAATGGCATGGCTGTTTTGAGGATGCCTCATTTATTACACACCCAACAGAAAAATTTCAAAAATCTGCAACATCTTGAATAGTAATTGGACAGCATATTGTCACTAAGCTATTTTACCACACAAACATCCTACCCCATGACTGTGCCCACTGCCCCTTTAAGACACTGCTTGTCTGTCCTCGGCTACTTTGTCTTAGACTTGCCAGAACATTTGCATGTAACTAGATGCATAAACACAGATACCAGCTGTCTTTTTTAATCTGGTTGCAATATGAAATCTCTGATAGGTATCTGACACATTGGCAGTGATCTGCCTACATACCATTTTCCTTAATAAACTTCACCTCACTGAGGGAGAAATCAAGCACCTATTCATTAGTCAACTAGGAATATCAGCTTCATATTTACATCATCAACACCTGCCCAAACTGTTTACATGGAGGTCAGAATGTCTCAAATCTAATGGACTATTTGAGAAAACTCTTTTCCAAACAAATAACATGTAATAATTTGGTGTGTAGGCATGATAGACGATAAAGCTTGATGATAAATTGCATTTAAGTTAATTCTAAATGAAAATATATCAGCTTGTGGTGATCACTTCAGATCTTCAAGGAGGCCTGATCTAAGTGTACAATTAGGACTGAGAATGAGATAGTATTTCTTGTCCCAGTGATGTAAACTCTGACAAGTCCAACAGTACAATCCAAAGCAGAGTTACACTCATCTGAATCCATTAAAGTCAATGGGTTTAGAAGGGTGTAATTCTACTTGAGGTTCCACTGCCAATCTCTGACACTCAGGGGTCATTTTGAGCGGGAAAGTGCAGGAACACCGTTCTGAAAGTAACAAGCCCAGGAGTGGGCACATATGGTGATGCACTGTGGAAAAAAGCAAAAGCATACTAACTTGATCTGTATTTCCATGCTTGTTGTAGGGTAGCTTCCCTGCAAGAACAAAGGAAACCTAAGGTGTCTTTAGTCAAAGTGTAAAGCTGGCTCGCCAGCCCTGAGTTGGGAAATACCTGGAGATTGTTGGGGTGGAGCCTGAGAGGTGGGTGTTGCCTTTGGACACACTTCTGGTGATGTCAGGGGGTGTGGCATATGCAAATAAGTTATGCTAATGAGCTTCTGCACCTCTTTTCTTTACAAAATGACCTCAACACTCTTTTTCTAGGCATTATGGGGATAAATCTGATATCCGGAAGGACTTCTTTCAGCAATCCAGTATAAGAACGTTAGAAGAGCACAGTCTAGTCATGACTGCTTAGATCAGGGGTGTCAAACAAACCACCCAAGGGGCTGAAACCAGCCCGTCTAGGGCTTTTATCCACCCATTGAACAATTGTTGCAAGAGAGGGAAGGCAGCAGGCTGCTCAGGAGGGGGCGAGTGGGCACATGCAGAAAGGTGTGTGTGTGGGCTAAGCTATCAAGAAAGCCTTAGACTATTTTTATTTATTGTGGTATGAGGATGTAATTAAGCTGCTTGGACATTTACTGTATTTTTTGCACCATAAGACGCACTTTTTCTCCCCAAAAAAGTGGGGAGAAAAGTATGTGCGTCTTATGGAGCGAATCCCTCCCCCCCCCGCACAAACTCCCGGGGCCGCGGCAAGTGCTGCCGGCCCCAGGAGGAAGCCCCTTTCCCTCCCTCCCCAGTCAAGCCCCCTTCCCTCCCTCCCCAGTCAAGCTCCCTTCCCTCCCTCCCTCCCCAGTCAAGCTCCCTTCCCTCCCCAGTCAAGCTCCCGGCGCCGCGGCAAGCGCCACGGCACCAGGAGGAAGCCCCCTTCCCTCTCTCCCCAGTCAAGCACCCGGGGGCACGGCGCTTGCCGCGGCCCCGGGCGGAAACCCCTTCCCTTCCCCCAGTGAAGCCCCCTTCCCCCCTGCACAAACTCCCAGGGCCGCGGCAAGCGCCACCGGCCCCGGGAGGAAGCCCCCTCCCTCCCCCCCGCTCACCCCTCCTGGGGCTGCAGCAAGTGCCGCTGGCCCCGGGAAGTAGCCCCCTCACTCCCCCCTGCTCACCCGGGCCAGCACGCCACCAGCCTGGGGAGAACACCCCTCCCTCCCCCCCTCACCTTTCCCGCCCCATTCCTCCCCCCCTCACCATTCCTGGGCTGGGGGGGAGGTAGGGAGGGAAGAGCTGGGCCTGAGTGGCGTTAAGCCACTCGGGCCCAAGCAAGGGGGGGGAGGGAAACACCTTGTCTTTCTTTCTTTCTGCCTTCCTTCTCTCTCCCCCCACCTACCTACCTTCCTTCCTGTTCCTTTCCTTCCTTCCTTCCTTCTCTCTCTCTCTCTCCCCCCTACTTACCTACCTAGCTACCTTCCCGTTTCTTCCTTCCTTTCTTTCTGTCTTCCTTCCTTCCTTCTCTCTCTCTCCCCCCCTACCTACCTACCTACCTACCTTCCTGTTTCTTCCTTCCTTCCTTTCGGTCTTCCTTCCTTCCTTCTCTCTCTCTCCCCCTACCTACCTACCTACCTTCCTTTTTCTTCCTTCCTTCCTTTCTGTCTTCCTTCCTTCCTTCTCTCTCTCTCCCCTTACCTACCTACCTACCTTCCTGTTTCTTTCTTCCTTCCTTTCTGTCTTCCTTCCTTCCTTCTCTCTCTCCCCCCCACCTACCTACCTACCTACCTACCTACCTTCCTGTTTCTTCCTTCCTTCCTTCTCTCTCTCTCCCCCTACCTACCTACCTACCTACCTACCTGTTTCTTCCTTTCCTTTCTGTCTTCCTTCCTTCCTTCTCTCTCTCTCCCCCTACCTACCTACCTACCTTCCTGTTTCTTCCTTCCTTCCTTTCGGTCTTCCTTCCTTCCTTCCTTCTCTCTCTCTCCCCCTTCCCAGCTACCTACCTACCTACCTACCTACCTACCTACCTTCCTGTTTCTTTCTTCCTTCCTTCCTTCTCTCTCTCTCTCCCCTACCTACCTACTTACCTTCCTTCTCTCTCTCTCACCCCTCCCTACCCCCCTCCCTCCTCCGCTCACCTTTCCCAGGCTGCAGGGGGGGGAGTTAGGGAGGAAAGAGCTGGGCCTGAGTGGCGTTAAACCACTCGGGCCCAAGCAAGGGGGGGGAGGGAAATACCCCTTCTGTCTTTCTGTCTGTCTTTCTTTCTGTCTGTCTTTCTTCCTTCCTTTTCTCTCTCTCCTCCCTCCCTCCCTCCCTCCCTATTCCTTCCTTCCTTCCTTCCTTCCTTCCTTCCTTCCTTCCTTTCTCTTCCTTCCTTCCTTCTCTCTCTCCCCCCCACCTACCTACTTACCTACTTACCTACTTACCTTCTTTCTTTCTTTCTTTCTTTCTTTCTTTCTTTCTTTCTTTCTTTCTTTCTTTCTTTCTTTCTTTCTTTCTTTCTTTCTTTCTTTCTTTCTTTCTTCTGTCTCTCCCCCCCCCCCAACTACCTACTATTTGGTTCAGAATATTTTTTCCCCTGTTTTCCTCCTTATGGTTCCTCCTTATGGTTCCTCCTTATGGTCAGGTGCGTCTTATGGAGTGAAAAACGGTATATTCTTTATGCTATCTCAATACTCAGCTCTTGCAATTATTTTACTTTACTAGAAAAGACTGCCCAGATGGATTCTGGGAGGAGTACTGTTGTTTAGGGTAGGTTCCAACTGCCTAAAAGCTGATGGTTGTGAGGCTCCTTGTGAAGAAGGCCTCTTAGATACAACTGTTTTAAATTGCTATTGGCTAACAGCAGCTATCCCCTTTTTAGGAAAGATGCTCAAGAGAGTGATTGTCTAAATCCAGTTCAGACATGATCTCAGAACATAAACTTCCATAGCCACCCATATTTACTGAGAATGAAAAATGGGAACTGTGACAATATTGATTCTCCTAGGTCTCTTGGGATCTTTGGATACCATCATCCATGACACCATTCTCATATGATTGTCCATGATGAATATTAAGGTCACTGGGGTTAGTAGTTTTGACCCTGTCTGGCTGAGATGTATCAAAAGGTGGTGCAGGGGACACTGGTGTTAGCGCTATGGGGTCCTCTATGATATTCAACATGTATATCAGTGGTACCCTCTCTGTGGCTCACACAGAGCCACAGTCACAATTACCATCAACCAAAAAATCCACATGACTACTGTGTGCTTTTTGTGCCACCCCACCAAACATACGCATACAATGATATAGCTATTAATATTAAATATAACTATAACCATTTTACCAGAGTACCTCTAAGTATATAGGCTTGTCTCTCCTTACCAGTGTTAAACTTTAGCCAGTTTAGGTGACTATGCAGTGAAGGGACGAGAGCAAGAAGGCAGGGATGGAAGTAAAGGATACTCACACTTCCCACTGCGGCAGAGACTTAACTGTTCTCCAGCCCCTTCAGCAGCAGCTGTTTCAAGTTAGGAACCACATTCCAGCCACAATCCCACTAGGTAATGGCCTTGCATACTTTTCCTGAAACATGGGGTAGGTGCCATTCTGGGGGATGGTGCACAGAAAAGCCACCAATGGTGGCTGCAGACTTTCTAATGTGGCCAGTTACCCATGCTCTGACCACAGCCAGATTAGATTATTTCAGTGCTCTTTATGTGGCCTTGCCTTTGGACACTTATCAGAAGCTTCCATTGGTTCAATATGCCATGATGAGATTCCACATCACCCTGCCCTCCAACTTCAGCCTTCCTCACAGATCCTGCTCCATGTATTCCACCCCATTGGTTCTCAGTGACAGGCAGAATTCACAACTGCAAGTGTGGTGTTGTTACGTCCGTGCACAATGAGGTGGACCCCCATTTTTTTTTTTGTGTAAAAACATTGATTTATTATTAAGAAGCACGTTACATGTTTTCACCTGCATAGGGGGCCCTCGCCTGGAAACACTGCCCCGGGAGGTGCTTTCTACAGTGAGGCTGGGCGAGTGGTTGCCTGGCAACAGGGCAGGAGAAGAAAGGGAGGAACTGGCCATCTTCTGGCATGAGCCTTTGATCCTGAGTGTTAGGAAGACTTCTTCTTTTTTTTTTTTTTTGTAAAAAGATTTTTATTTTTCAAAACATTAAAATTAACACATTTGTCTTATACAAATCCTTTTTTTCCCCCATATTATATAACATTTTGTTCTATTTGTATATTCTTATTTTTATCTTGTATTGGTGGTTTCCCACCACATCTGAAGCATAACACATTTTCCATTTTATCCAAAATAGTAATACTTATATCTATGTTTACTTTTCTGGTAACGGTTATATACCTTTAAAATACTATATACCCATTCTTATTTTCTATATTCTTATATAATTCTAAAAAAAAACAAACTTCATTGTCTAATTATCCTTAGTACATTCATATACTCTATTTCTGTTCCATTATGCTATCATAACCATGTATAAATGTAGTTTTTCATGTCCCAATATTTTTCAACATATTCTTTCAAATCCTTCCACTCTTCTAAAAAAGTCTCTGAGTACAGATTATTCAACTTTCTTATCCATTTATCCATTTCAGCCATATATAACAATTTTTTCAACCATTCCCACACTTCTGGTATTTTTTCATTTTTCCAATTTTGTGCATACACCATTCTTGCTGTTGTTATCATATACCATATTATTGTCCTTTTCTTTACATTTATCTCTTCTAGTTTAAGTCCAAGCAATAACATTTCAGGCAACTTCTTAAATGTACATTTCAAAAAGTTTTCCATTTCTGCATGTATTATAGATCAATAAGTCTTTGCTTTATCACAAGTCCACCACATATGATAGAAAGAACCTTCTTTCTTTTTACATTTCCAACATTTGTTAGACATATTCTGATTAATGTTTGCAATTTTTTTTGGTGTCATATACCATCTGTACATCATTTTAAAACAATTTTCTTTTAGGTTATAACATGTAGATATACTCATAGCATTTTTCCATAAAAATTCCCAAGATTCCATTTCAATGTCTTTGTTGAAGTTTATCGCCCATTTTACCATTTGTTCTTTTACCATTTCATCAGCGTTAAACCATTTTAACAAAATTTTATACATTTTAGAGATCATTTTTTCCCACCTTCCTCCCAAACTTGTTCTATTTCATTATTTTTTTCCCTAAAGCCAGATTTTTTATCACTTCTATACATGTCATATATTTGTCTATATCTTAACCAACCATAGTCAAAGTCCATCTGATGCTGCTCCTTCAATATAAAGTCTTTACCATGTCTTGTTAATAAGTCTCTATACTTCAACCAGTCTTGTCCTTTGTAACGTGATGCTGGATTTAAAACTTCTGCGGGTACAATCCACATAGGTATCTCTTCTGGAAAAAAGTTTTTATATCTTGTCCACGTATCCATTAGCGTTCTTCTCAAATAATGATGTTTAAACATATTGTCCATTTTTGTTTTACCATAATACAAATACGCGTGCCACCCAAACCTACAGTCATGGCCTTCCAGGGACAATAACTTTCTATCTTGTAACATAGTCCATGTCCCTACCCAGGTCAAACATATTGCATCATGATATAGCCTTAAGTTTGGTAACTGGAACCCACCTCTATCTTTGGCATCACACATTATTTTCATCTTGATTCTTGGTTTTTTCCCTCCCCACATAAACTTAGACAATTCCTTCTGCCAGCATTTGAATGTTTTTACATCTTTCACAATTGGAATAGTTTGAAACAGAAACATTAATCATGGTAACACATTCATCTTAACCACCGCAATTCTACCCAACAATGACAAATTTAATACATTCCACTTTTTAATATCTTGCATAATTTGCAGCCATAATTTCTCATAATTATTTTTATAAAGATCCATATTTTTCATTGTTAGGTTCACACCTAGATATTTTGTCTTTTTCACCACCTCACATTCTATAAGATTTTGTAACTCAGTTTGTTTGTTATTTGACATATTTTTGCACATCACTTTTGATTTATTCTTATTTACATAAAATCCAGCCAAGTCACCAAACTCTTTTACTCTCTGTAACAGATATGGTAGTGTAGTCATAGGGTCTTCCACTATAAACATCACATCATCTGCAAAGGCCCTATATTTGAAAGAAAAACCTTTGATTGTTAAGCCTTTAATATCTTTATCTTCCTTCACATTTAACAGTAGGACTTCTAGAATCCAAATAAATAGCAGCGGTGAAAGTGGGCATCCTTGTCGTGTTCCTTTTTCGACTTTAAAATAGTCCGTCTTTTCAGTGTTAATTATTAAAGAGGATTTCTGTTCTTTATATATTGACTTAATGAGGTTAAGCATATATTCACCAATTTCAAGATGTTCTAGAACCTCAAACATAAAATCCCAATTTAAATTATCAAACACTTTTTCTGCATCTAAAAAGAAAAAACCCACTTCCTTTTCAGGATGTTTATCGTAGTATTCTATAGCATCCACTACTACTCTTATATTGTCCCTTATTTGGCGATTAGGTAAAAACCCTGCTTGTTCTGTTTGTATAGTTTCTTTAAGGTGTTCTTTTAGTCTGTCAGCTATAATCTTAGCAAAAATCTTGTAATCATTGGCCGAAGACAGACTGGCAATCTGAAGCGGAGGCAAAGCGGAGGGAACTGGAGCGGGGGGAAAAACTCACGGAGCTGGCCGTTCACACTGGCCAGAGCAATGCGGATCAGCGGCGATACGGAGCATTCAGACTGCCACGGAGAGTTCAGACTGCCGCATAGCCAGCGCGTGGGGCTCGCGCGTGCCGCTGCACTTTTTTTTGTTTTCCTTTGATGTTTTTCGCATATGCGCATATGCGCATATTTGCATATGCGCATATGCACAAAACTTTTTGCCGGTGCGTTCACACTTCCTCCGGATGCCTCCCGCTTCTTCCAGTTCACACTGTTTGGAAGCGGGAGGCATGCGGAGGAAGGCCCCTGAACACCGGTTTTACCCGGTGTCCGGGTAAAGCGGAAGGAAAGCGGCTGGGAGACGGGTAAGTACGCAACGGAGCCGATGGGCAGATGCGCATGTCTGAACGGGCTCCTTTCCTCCGTTTGCGAAGCGTGCCTGCCCCGCTTCAGATTGCCAGTCTGTCCTCGGCCATTATTTAGTAAAGAAATCGGTCTATAGTTCTTAACATTAGTTAAGTCTTGATTTTCTTTCGGAATAAGATGGTTGCCTCTTTCCAAGTTTCTGGGACCTCACCCGTGACTCCTATATCATTCATTAATAGCAGTAACACTGGTGAGATCGACTCCTGTAGCGTTTTATAAAACTTCACTGTAAATCCATCTGATCCAGGTGCTTTTCCTAATTTTGAGTCATTTATTGCATTTTTAATCTCTTGTAATGATACTGGGTTGTTAAATAGTTCTTTAATTTTCTCTGTTGGTTTTGGTAACTTTAATGTTTGCAGGTATTCTTTAATCTTTCTTCTGTCTTTGTTTTCTTTCTTAAAAAGTTTTGCATAATATTTAAAAAATTCTCTCTTTATTCCTTTGTTATCTATTATCTCAATATTATCTCTTATCACTTTAGTGATAAATTTATTTTCACGTTTTTTCTTTAATTGCCATGCTAGATATTTTCCAGGTTTGTTTGCACCTTCAAATGCTTTTTGTTGGAGTTTTTTTAAGTTTCAGTACGTCTCTTGGTTCAAAATAGCTTTTGCTTGGTCTTGTAGCATCCAGATTTCCTTTTGCAGTTTCTTTCTCCCTGGTCTACTCTTCAGTTCTTCTTCTTTTGTTTTAATGGCTTGTACGATATTTTCATATTGTTCTCTTTTCTTTTTATTATCTTTAGCATTTAATGATATCAATAGTCCTCTCATCACTGCTTTATATGCTTCCCATACGGTTTGAATTTTTACTTCTTTCTGTATATTTGCTTGGAAGTATAGGTCTGTTTCTTCATGTAATTTTTTAACTATTTCTTGGTTGTCTAGTAAGTCCTCATTTATTCTCCATCGCTTTTGTTTTTTTACCTGCCCAGCAGTCCATAAACACGGATTATGATCTGAAATTATTCTGGGTAGAATTTCCACTTTTCTTGTCTTAAACGTTAAATTATCCAAATCATGTCAATTCTTGAATGCGAATCATGTCTATTAGAATAAAAGGTGAAATCTTTTCCTTGTGGGTTGGCTTTCCTCCAAATATCTTCCAGTTTCTCTTGTTTTATCTGTTCAAAAAAGTTTTTTGGAAGCTTCCCTACTGCCTCATCTTTGCTCTTAGAGCGCCTGTCTATTTTGTTATTCACAGTTCCATTAAAGTCCCCCAACATCATGATTTGATCATAATTTACATTGTCCAATTCCACTTGTAATTCTTTAAAAAAAAATTCTTTGGCTCCATTTGGGGCGTATATATTCACAATCAAAGTTTTCTGTCCTTGTAGAGAGATTTCAATAGCTAAATATCTTCCTTCTTTATCTTTGAATATTACTTTAGGTTCCAAATCTTTTTTGACATATGTTACAACACCATTCTTTTTATTGCTTGCTAAAGAATAAAATTCTTCTCCCAACTTTTTCCTTATTAGATATTTGTGGTCTTGTTTTTTAAGATGAGCTTCTTGTATACAAATTACACTACATTTTTGTTTCTCCAGCCAATGACCTACCATTCTACGTTTTTGGGGTGAATTAAGTCCATTTACATTCCATGTAAGTACTTTGTAATCCATCTTGATATATTCTTAAATATCGCCAAGGTCATCTTTATTCTCTCCAAGAAATGCGTACATTTCTCCTGTACTTTTAATCACTTCTCTGGTGCTGCCATAGTAGAAGCTTAATCCTTGAGGTATTTCCCAACGGAATCTAATTTTTTTCTCCTTCAGTTTATCCGTCAGACGCTTGAATTTTTTCCTTTCTTGCAGTATAGCTCTGGGCAGTTCTTTCATTACTATAATTTTCTTTCCATCTATTTCAAAAGGATCAGTAAAACACTTCTTGTAGATTTGTTCTTTTGTCCTTTTCATTGTAAATTGGACCACCACATCTCTTGGTATATTTTTATCTCTTGCGTATGTAGAATTGACTCTATAAACAAGATCCATGTGTTCTTTAACAGTCTCTTCCTGTTCTTGTAAAAAATCTGCTAATGCTTCTTGCATTCTTGTAAAGATGTCTTCACTCAATTTTTCCTCAATCCCTCTAAATCTCAAATGGTTTTGCATGTCTTTATAATGCATCATCTTTTCCATCCTGTCATTGTCTCTCATTGTCTTTTGAGTACTTTCTTCCAGTTCTTTTACTTTAGTTTCTATGTCTTGTGTTCTTGTGGTTAATTTTTGAAATTCTGCTTTTAAGTCTATGAAGTTTTTATCTGCTTGTGCAGCTATGCCATTCATTTTAACATTTACCTCTCCTATAGCGTCTAACATTTTTTTCCCATTGCTTCCATAACAGCTAGTAATTCTTTTTCTTTTTTTGCTGCCATTGTAGGAGAGGACCATGTAGCTGCTCTCGATCTTAGTCCGCGGTCCGTCTTGTCTCTTTAAAAAAGATCAATTTTATTTTATTTTCCAAATCAAATGCCGATTAGTGTGTTCACACAAGCTAGTCTTGCCAAGTCAAATTTCATTGGTTTCAGCCTTCTAAATTATGTAGTTTATGAGATATTACTGTTTAAAAATTTTTATAAATCCAAAATGGCGGGCGCAACTTCTCTATGGTTTGTGTCAAAGGTTATAGTCTTTTTACCTTGCTTCTGGCTTGCCGTAGTTTCCTTTTGTCCCTTCCTCTTGCTTACTTGTCTACTCTCTGCACGTCACTTCCTGTTGTAGTCCTTTTGGTCCGGCAGTTTTTACAGTCCCCTTTGCTCTCTTCCGGTTCTTCTCCGTTTCCCTTCTTGTCTGCTCCCCAAGCCGTCACTTCCTGTCTCAATCCTCACAGCTTGGTCTCGTGATGCTTGGTTCCCTCCTCCCCTCTTTGTCTCGCGATGCTTGGCTCCCCCTCCCGACTCTTCTTAACCGCAGGAATGTTAAACAACTTGTTTTTTTGGCTTTTTAAATTCAAATTCAGCTTTTTAACGTTTCAAAACTGCACTCATCCAATCTGCAACAGTCTATTGCTTCACCAGATCTGCTTTTCTTCTTTCAAACCACGGTAATGGTAAGACAAAAACTTTTTTTCCGTTACCTTAAGTTGTTACTTCGCTTCAGATGTGGTCCCAACGTTTAAACTTTGTCTTCTTTGTTAAGGAATCAGGGGAATTGGCGATTTTATGCTGATTTAATCAGCTCGGCTCGGCTCCTTAGAGATACTTGCAGGAATCTTCTTCGGCTGCAGTGCTCAAGGTGTTGTAAAAGTCTCCTCCGAGACTTTTCCTTCACCGAGCTTGCTCAAACCTGGATTATATTGCTTGCTAGTCCTCACACTACCTTATCCACCCAAGCTGTCAAGTAGAGCCGCCGTCCGCCTTGCTCACTTGCAAAGCGCTTCAGACCTCCATTCCTCCGACCGGAAACCGCCAGGTGGACCCCCATTTTTGAAAGGGCTCTTTTTCACAGAAAAGTGTGGGAGAAATATAGTGGATGTGTTAGGAGTTGGAACGTTTGCTCAGGCCCTGATAAAATTGTCATATGTCCTTGATCAATTGCCATTAATTTTAATAGTGCTTGTTTTGAAGTTCTTTTTAATTTCTGGCATTCCATTTATTGCAGACATAAACATAGAACAAACAGGGCAGTTAATGAAATGTAAGAATGGAGTATCCTGAAAGGGTTTTGTGGAGCATTATGCCAGAAATGTGCCATTTAAATTCAAATGTATGGTCATTTCTCTTCTGTAGCATATTTGAAAAGTAGATTCCAGAGTGGTACCTGTGTTAAGTCTTGTTACTTCAAAAACAAAATGGAGACTGTGGCAGTTTCTTAGATGATTTATTCTGACATGTTCAGGATCATGAGCAGGAGCTAGACAGATTTTAGGACAGAGACCCAAGACAAGGTCAAGGGGCGATCCAGTATTCAAGAGCCAGAAGCTGAGCCTGTTCTAAGTCTTAAACCAGGAGCTGAAGTTTCAGGGGAGTCCAGAAATCAGATAATGAAGATCAGAAGCCATGATGTTGCCAAATTACACACCAGGAGGTGAGGTCATGAGACAGCCCACAGCTCAGAGTGTTGAAAAAAGCAGCTGCCAAGACTATGCTATACACAGGTCCCAAGGGCATGTGGAAAATAAAGTCAGCTGTTCAAAAGAGCTTCAGAAAGCAGACAAGAAGTAAAGACTATGGATTGGACAAAGGCTCCCAGGCTTCCCTATAACAGGGGTGTCAAACATGCAGCCCACAGGCCTGATATGGCTCGCACAGGGCTCAAAACTGACCCCGCCCCCAGCAGCTTCCTTCTCTTGCTTCTTCTTTTTCCCAGGGCTGTTGCTGCAGCTGCACACTAACTTGTATTTTCCCAGCACCTTGGGTGGCTCTTGCCTCCCTCCCTCCCTCCCTCCCTCTCTCTTTCACACACACACACAGATAGAGAGAGCTTCCTGGCTGCTTCATGCTGGAGAGATACAAAAACAAGCATTCCTCCCCCCCTTCCTTGCTTGCTTACTCTCTCTCACTCACACACACAGACAGAGAGACCCTCCTGGCTGCTTTGCCAGACAGATAAAAAGACAAGCCTGCCTGCCCCCTGTCCCTCCTCCCCCCCCCCTCTTTTACACACACAGACAGGGTGTTCTGCTTTCTTCTCTAGGGCTGCTCCTCCTCTTTTCGGGGGGGGGGAAGGGAGGAGGAGGAAAGAGACAGAGAGAAAACAAAATTGGAGTCCCAGCTTCAAGACCAACAATATTTTATTCCAGGTATAAGCTTTTGTGTGCAAGCACACTTCTTTGGAGAGTGGGTGGGTGGATGGATTCTTCTGACAAGCACAATGTACATTGAGAAAATTATTTTGGCTTATTCTAAAAAGTTGTGGGTTTTTTTTTTTTTTAAAGTTTGGATTTCTCAGTTTCATCTGAATTTATTTTCTTTCAAAAAAACCTGATTAGGAATAAGAATGCTTGGATTGGTCCTTATATCTTGGAGAGTGGAGTGATTTCAGATGCCAAATGATAATAGCACGCATTGGTAAAATGAGACAGGAAAACTAGGTCTCAATCCAGTTCAGGAGGATGCAATTCAGCAGTCTCTCTTTCTAATCTTCCTTTGAAATTCCTTTGTAAGAACAGTGCTACTCTTAGGTCAGCAACTGATTGTTGTGGTTTCTAATGTCAGACTTATGTCCATTTATTATTTGCATCCTTCTGGACTGAATCCTCCTGGATGGAACTGAGACCTAGGTTTCCTGTCTCATTACCAACACTGAAATCTCCACACCTACTTCCCCTCTGCATGTCACACCTAATCCAATCATGCCTGCTATTGCCATTAGGCATCTGAAATCATCTTTATAAAGTTTATATCTCTGGTACTTCATGTTACATTTTATAGCACACATGGCCCGGCCCAACAAAGTTACATTTATGTGACATCCAGCCCTTGAAACAAATGAGTTTGACATCTCTGCCCTAGAGTGTTAGCGTTGCTTCCAGTGTTCCCTCTAAGCTGAGTTAGTGTGAGCTAGCTCACAGGTTTTCAGCCTCCAGCTCACATATTTTTGTCTTAGCTCAGGGAGGATGGTTCCAGAGCAAACTGATTTATGCCATAGCCAAATCACTCGCTCCCAACTTTAATGCCAGTAGCTCACAAAGTAGATTGTTTGCTCACAGGACTCAATAGCTTAGAGGGAGCATTGTTTGCTTCCTGTTCCTGAAAGCCAATGGCAGAATTTGTAGATAGAGCTTTCCCTGATGTTCAGAGCTTCTTATAGCTCCTGGAATCATCTAGATGTGTAGTTTCAGTGGCTTGCTACATAATTCAGCAGCCATCACCAGGTTTACTAGTTCAAATTCCTGCAATCCCTGACAGTTGGTAAGGACTTGTCCATTCTTGTACTTAAAAATACTCTTTCATTCATAACTGACTGCCCCAGTTCTGGGTTTCCTACAAAAACTGGTGGACTATTAGTTTATTTAATTAAAATATTTATATCCCATCTTATCTCATTGGATTCAAGGTGGCTAATAATGCAACAACAAGTTGCAAGGACACAAATCATCCTAAATTAAAAATAAGTGGGATAAAAACACAGCCAAGTCTGCCACAAACAGGTCAGCTTCCATCAAATGCCCACTGACATAAAACTGTCTTGCATGCCTCCCTAAATGCAGGAAGTGAATCTGGATGGATCTCCATTTGACACAGAAAGGCATTTCTTGTGTTCTTAAGCAAGAGTTCCTCTTTAGGATAGTTGAACACAAGTTAACTACAAACAAACTATTAAGATACCCTAACATTTGCAGCCCACAAGGATTCAGGTTTTAAAAAGTAGGCCCCACAAGACTGGTCAGGCCTGTTTTCTCAGAATGTTAATAAGAATCACCTTTCCAGCGTAATTTGAAAAACATACAAATGCAGAGCTTTATTGTTTAAAACACCAAATCTTAGTATAATCCCAGAAGTGGAGTATTTGCATGATAGTCACTCACAGGTTTAGATTGCTCCCCCAGGGTAGCTCAACAAGACACCAATTTTGAGCATTCAGTGCTGCTTCAGGAGAAGGTGGACACCCTCCATAATGTTAGTATGCTGTGCTGTAGGAAGAAAGAGGAAATAAATTTATCCCTGATCCCCTCAGGTGATCAGTTTATGCCCTGAAGCATGAGATTAGATTAGTGTTATTATCTCAGTGAGTGTAGCTACAACTGTTACTAGCCTTGATAAAAATTATCTGCCATTATTGTACTACTGTGTGTCATTTGAATGGTGGTGGGAGGAATAGCAAAAAGCCTTGGTTTGCTTCCCCGACATGCTCAATAACTCACCTTCAAAATGGCTGCTTCTTTTTCTAGAACAGCCCATGGCCCATTCAATCTGGTGACAGCTTTAGTCAGTTTAAGACTCCTGCATAGTCATTCTGTAGTGTTAGTGTCACACTTGCCTTTCCATTTCTCATCATTCCTCCCTCCCTAGGGTCCCCATGTGCCTTCCATGCTAGAGTAATTTAGGCTGTCCCCCTTCAGGTCCACCTGCCACCCCACCTGCAAGGTTACAGATGGGCCGCAGCACAGTACCCGTTGCTCAAGGGGCCGATAAGGGAGAATAATGGCCACCAGTTCTCCTCAGCCAGTCAATTATAGCTCCTCAGGATTCACTAGCATGCCCATAGTTCAGCTGAACAGACTGCTTCCTCTGTGAGGACTGATACCATAAAATGGATTGCATTGGAGCGGGGGCACTTTTTGGTGGGTATTTACCCACCTTTGATCAGAAGAGGCCCATCCATGGCTATTAACTATGCAAGCTAAATAAAAGCTCCACATTCATAGGGCACATACCTCTAATTGCCACTTGTCCCCCACAACAGAGGGCAAACATTCTTCATGCTGTGAATGTGAATTTCCAGTGGTTTATAGGTGGGTGCTAATGGAAACAAATTGCTGGTTTAGGTAAATGTTGGTCTGAGCCAACAAGATCAAGCTAATTAATACAAAAGGTTTTAAAGGAGGAAATTTTAAAAAGCAACAAGGCTTAAAAGGTGCAAGTTTTAGCCACATGAAGAGAATATAAGGAGGTTCCTATATTGGTAAAACAATGAGTATTTACAAGAAGGCAAATTAAAACACATTTTGATTCTAAAAAACAAAGACAAACAGTACTTATTTAAATAAATCTAAGAAGGAAACCAGCCAGGGACCTAGAAAAGGCTCTTGGGTAAAATTAGCAGTCATGTGATAAAAGGCTGAGTCCCCTTATGGGTTGGTAACAAGTGAAAGAACAGGAATATAGGGGCAAAACAATATGGATGATACTGTATTGTTCAGAATAGTGAAAATCCAAGCAGACTGCAAAGATCCCCAAGAGAATCTTTCCAAACTAGCAAACGTGATGGAAATAAGTATAAAGTGATTCACACTGGGATATAAAATCCTAACTTCGTGTAACAATACTTCCAATAAAGCTGCTTTGCGATAGCACTCTTTGTCCTGAGTGTAATTTGTATTATAAGGAGGAGAAAAAGTTCCACATGGGAAAGTACAGCTGTCTGGGCTGTGCTTTCATCCAATAAAGGCTGAAATTTCTGTCTAGTGCTGCAGTAATGACAGCGGTGTATTCTGGCTAGTGTGCAACCAATCAGTGCTCTGCTATGGCAGCTGAGCCACAACCTGCTCATCATCTCAGAAGCAGTTCCTCCCATCATCTCTCATTGCTGCCAATGTCACCCATAAGAAATTGTAGTGCTGTGAATACCTTCCTATTAGAACAGTGTTATATGTACCCTCTATTTCATATAGCATGGTTTCAAAGGCACTGTTTTACAGGAGGTATTACTGTATATACTGAGGGCATCTGAACTGGTAGTGACTAACCAGAAAAAAGATGTTGGAGTCATGATTCAGTGAAAATGTTAATTCAATACATGGCAGCAGTGGAAAAGGCAAGAGTCATTGCGCCAGGGGCCATTAGGAAAGGGACTGAAAATAATACAGCCAGTTATCATAATGCTTTCTGTATAAAACTCTGGTGCAGCTGCAATAGGAATAGTGAGTACAGTTCTGGTTGCCCCATCTGAAAAAAAAGGATTTTGCGGAGTTGAAAGAGAGGCACAGAAAGTGGAAAGTACTGAAGTCGGGAGGTCGGTAATAGTGAAATCAGCATTGTAGTTTATTGCGGGTCAAGATGGAACATGAGAAACCCTGGGCTCAGCGCCCTCATTTATGCCGGTCGGAGATAATGCCCCGACCTCGCCCAAATGTCCGGATAGGACCTTAAGTCAGTGGTTGCAGTTCATAGGTTCCTGGGGGGAAACCTAGGCACAGGATTGGCGGTTGTTTAGGATCTGACCGGCTATTGTTCTACCTGGCCGAAGCTCAGGTAGATTTGGGCCATGTGCGTATGACCACATGGCGGTCACCATTACGTGAGCCCATGGCAACCTCGATCTTGATACAGAACAGAAAGACAACTAAAATGATCCACAATCAATAATCACCTTAAGTAAGACTAAATGTTTGGACCCTCTTGCAAGCCTATGCAGAATTACTCCAGTCTAATCCCACTGGAATCAGTACACTTAGACTGAAGTGTCTTACAGGGTTGAACTATTTATCAAAAAAGAGAGGGTGATATGATAGAGGTTTATAAAATTGTGGATTTTGTTTGTAAAGTTGACATAATTTTTTCTTGCTCTTCCACAATACTAGAACTAGGGAGGGGTCCCCTGCGTTGATAGGCAGTAAAAAGACAAAAGGACATATTTCTTTACACAGCATATAATTGGGTTATGGAATCCACTACTTAAAGATGTAGTGGAATCAAAACTGTGAATTAAGACTTTCATATGAGGCCCGTAGCTATGGCGGGCCTTTGGAGGGCTCCACCCCCTTTCTTAAAGGCACAGCCCCACAAGAATTTCTCCTGTAAATACTTTTTTCAGTCATTTTAAAACATTTTTTAAAGGCATACACTTCTTTATGAGAGTGGCATGCCGTAGTTGACTAATTCCTGCACTGAGCAAGGGGGTTGGAGTAGGTGAACTCTAGGATGCTGTCTAACTCTGTATCAAAAAATTGGTCTCCTTTAAGAGAGCTTTCCTGCCTGTTAGCTTTCTTGACTGTAGAAGTCATCACCCCCCACCTGCCAACTTGTTATCAGAATTGTTGCTTAGGCTGGCAGAAGTGATTAATTTGCAGCAGCTGAGAACTGTCATCTAAAGTGGTTGACAGCTTGCAATTTAGAGATTGATCCTGGTAACAGCTTTCTAGTGTTCCCCAGCGAGCACTACAGTCTGGTTCCCAAAATCATCTGACCCTCCCAGGGCCAAAGGAGGCTCGGCTGGCGAGTACAAGGTCCAGGGCCTTTTCTGTGGCGGCCCCGTACTGGTGGAATGAGCTCCCAGATGACATCAGGGCCCTGAGGGACTATGTACAATTCTGCAGGGCCTGCAAGACGGAGCTCTTCCACCAGGCTTTTGGGTAGAGGCCACCTAATATTGATATTTATATCTGGCCCTGGACCGATTTTATCCACCAGTCTGTGGCTGTTCTAAGGTTACATTTGGGTGCTGCATTGAGTGATCAAATTGAAGATACGCCATCTGTATGAAGTTATGTTGTTTTATATGTTTTAATGTTTTAAATTATGTATGTAATACTGTTGATATGTTGTTAGCCAGCCTGAGCCTTCCTTATGGCGGGGAGGGTGGGATATAAATCGCACGAAATAAATAAATAAATAAATAAATAAATAAATAAATAAATAAATAGTGGCTAAATGGCTTTTCTTGCTGCTCTGAGAACTTCAGCTCCACCAGAAAAAAAATTGCCCTACAAGCCATGCGATCCTGGCTACATGCCAGTTTCTTATGAGTAAATTGTGAGCTCACTTCCTTCTGATCATTGTTGCCCCCCAGACTTGATTGCCCTTCCTGGGTCCCCCCCTTCTCCGAGCCACTTCTGTCTCTGAGGGCCATGTCAGCGTCTTGGCATGGTTCCTACAGCAGCCCCCAATGCCAGCCAAACTCTGGCTAGGATTTTTAAAACTCCAGACATACTAAGGCATCACAATGAGTATAGACATACACTCACAGTTTTAGATTTTTCAACAAACCTCACGGCTTTCCTAAATGGTTACCATGACTTGCCCCGCTGCAGAGGTTTGACAATCCATGAAGGGAAATTCCAGGAACTGGACTTTTCTCCAATCCAGATGTGCTCTCCACATGTTTTTATGCTCCATTCTAATATTAAAATTTCTAGTCCTCACTCAGCTTCAAGGTGCAGGGAGATTAAAATAATTTAAAAGAAACATTATACATTATTTTAGGTTCTTAACTATCCAGATTGGATAATGAAGCACAGTCCAGAAGTGTATGGGTATGTTCAGACAGCTCTTTAGATCTGTGCCAAGCACAAGTGCCCAGACAGCAACATCTGGCAAATGTCCCTCTTCCGTGAGCATCCCATTTTGCCATGCTTCAGAGTTGTCATAAAAAGGTACTAGTTTAAATCTAGAGTTTTCGGTCCCTGACGGGCCAATTGCGGACTTTCCCCCATCTGACTGGTCATTTCAGCATGCAATCCTCTCATCGGGGTGGTGACGTCAGACCATCCCAAACTGGCGCATGTGCTGATCAACAAGGACGTGATGTCACGACAGACTGAAAAGATTGGGATCAAATTAAAGCCAGGCTAATGGCGGGATTAGCTGCCCAGCTGAATGCACCCTAAGACATACCACAGGAATACGGTTGCCTTCTTTCCCCAGGAACATTCAGATCTAGTCAATGCAGGGGAGAACGCAGCCTGTGCTAGAGCAAGAATTTCCAATAGTACATCACATGTAACTGAAAACCTTCATTTCCAAATTTCACTGCAAATGACAGTGCATCACAACTTTTGTGTACAGCAACTGGGACCATCTGAAAGAACAATATCAGAATTTCCTATTGAATTTAAGCGCCTATGATTGCAATATTAACAAATGCGTTTTCTGAGGATGAATTTTTTTTGCTGATCCCCACCATTATGTTCCATGGCAAGAGAACTAGGACACTTTGATTTTTCATTCATATCTGTGTGGAGAGAAACAGATGTGATCAGGTTTACTCATAGCCTGATATAATGCATTGTTCACCATTCTTGTGTCACCCAGAGCTCCTTTCATCTTTTGCTTCAATCTCAGCTAAGCATCCCAAGTCAAATCAAAATCAGAGACTGATGCAGTTTAATGTTTCATACCTTTTTTAAAAAACCTGCTTATGTATGCAGCCCTTAGGGGCATTTGATGGCAGAGAATCCTACCTCAAAGATCAGATCTGCTGCACCCCTACAAGCCTATGGTTCATGATTCTATAATGTGGTTTATATACTCATAAAACACTTCTGACCATCTGTCCCAGTGGATGCCATTAATGGCATGATCTGGCAGATAAAACCGGTTTCATTTCTTTTATTATATTCCCATTAAGTGTCAACAAGAGGCTACAGATTGTGGAATACTTGAGAAAAACAGAATATGATCAGCACTAATTTCTATTCTTTTCCTCGGGTCACTTCCCCCCCCTTTGCTAAGGCAGCTGTTAGTAGCGTTGTTACACTGAATGTTCTTCCGTTATACCAAGGCCATGTTTTCATTCTTTTGTGAAGGAATGCTTGTAAACAAAGGCACCTGGTAAAGGCATTGATTCTACACGGCTGCTGAAAGAGCTGCCTGAAATCAGAAATACTCTGAAATATATATGAACTGAGCTCTGTGACTTCCTTAAGCCCATTTTGCTTTGTTCCCTGCCTTCCCCCCAGCCCCAAGTATTCATAAAGCCATCCAGAGTTGTCACAAGAACGTATTCCTAATTGTGATAATGGTTAGTTGTGATGGGATTTTTTTTTCATTTTTACAAAAAAATTATCTTCTGTTTGAAAGTCAATCTCACTCGTTATTAGACATTCTCCTTGCTATTGGGATCAGTAAATTATTAAGTAGCTAGTTGAGCTTTGTTTTAAAAACTGTTCTCTTATGAAGCTGAGTGATATGTTTACCATGAATACTGAATGGTCTCAAGGTCTCAAAGGGCACATCATTGAGTCCTATTTACTACCTTTAGCAAAATGCCTGTATAATTATCATCAGCAATTTATGAGGATCTTGTGGACTTCCTTGTAAAAAAAAAATAAAGAATGCCAAGGTATTATTAAGTTGCAGGGATTTTAACATGTTAATTAAATTGCTGTGCATACATCCTTCCTTCCGTTGTTTCAGTTTCTTCCTAGTGACTGAGAACGTGTGAGGAATTCAGGTCCAAAGCAAGCATCTTTGGCTGTTTCAAATCAATAGCTAAGTCACATACTGGGGGATTTTGGTCAGCTTTCTTGGAGCAGATAACTGCTCTCACGGAAACAATAAGAGGTTTGCCTCCTCATACCTCCAACCACTAGAGGGCCTGCTCTCCACTAGGGATGAGACCAAATTTTGAAAGCTGTCTTGTTTGATTCAGATATATCTGTTTTGATTTTGTGGCTCGCTCTTGTGAGAATCAAACCTCTTTATTGTCACACCACATATTCTTTTCCTAGCACTGATTTTTTCCCAGTTGAAATAAAGATATTTTTCAAATGTTTATTAATGGTATATAAAGTATACATGGCAAAAAAGGCATTGAAATGAAACGAACAAAAACCATGGGTGACTGCAATGATACTGAAGCCATCCAAAATCAATAACAATAAATGCAGAAGCTATATTGGATGGTCTCTAATAACGCCCTGGCTGCACCACAATCTGTTAATGTCTGCAGATCCAGCTGCTGCTAAAGGCACAGGAGCTGCCAAGCAGGGGCTGGTTTTAAAAGCTGGCAATCCATACACAGAAGGAAATGGAATTCCTGAAGCATACATTTGCAGCAGATGGGACAAATAAATGCTTCAGGGAATGAGGACAACAAAGTGTATGGGAACAAGCATATGCACACAATATCCCACTTTTGGCACAGCTGTTTCATTCACTCTGCTTGACTTTTCAGTGAGTTGTTAGGACAGAATGCAGATACTATATGGAACTATGTAGCATGCCAGCTCAAAGAGAATAAATATTTTACTGCTCAATAGTGGAACACTTGCTAACATGCCACAATGCTCTGGTTAGCCACTTGATATTACTTACTGCTCCTCTTTCCTCACACCTGCTACAACTTATGCAGATATGTAAAGAGCTTAGAAGTTCACATAGGGTTACATTCTAAATCAAGCTGAATTCCCATTAATACGAGAAGCTGGTTTAAGACAATGAAATCTGTAAATAACTTTTTCCCAAGCTTGCATGTTTCCATTTCTTTCCTAAGCCAGAAAGACTAGAACCTTATTTTGTTTTAAATAAAAGAAAGATGTCTCATGTCGTCAATAGCTGAAAGGTTATGAAAATACCTAAAATAGTGAAAGTTGGTAAACTTGCAGAAGTTCAACATCTGATCAGCTAGCATAGAGTTGACTTTAACATCCTATCTGCATTTGTCTGCCACTCCAGATTTTCTCAGTATTTGAGTCAAGGCAACTTAAGTCCACAGCAAAACAGTATCCAAATAATCCAGGGCAACAGCAGGCTGAAACTGGGCTGACCACTGAAGGGAGGGAATGTAATGCAGAATGGGGGGAAAACCCAGAATAAAAAGAAGACTGAATTCAACTTTAGTGCAGAATTGCTTGGAGGGCACCATGGTGAACATGGATTAAAAGGAGAGTGCAGAAAGGGCCTAAGTCATAACAACTAGTATTCATGCAAATTTTTCCTAATTATTCTTCATATAGTATGCAACCATTTTGTTTTATTATTATTATGTGAAACATTTTATGCCACCTTTCCACCCATTTCAAGGTCCCTAAAGCAGTGAATGGTCAAAACATTAAAACAATTTTTAAAATGCATAGGTATAAAACAATAAAAGCAATGCAACAAAACACAAACACTAAATCTAAAAAGAGGAAGGAAGGACAATGAGAGTCACTGAGGGAACACCAGATGAAACAGAAAAGTCCTCACCTGCTGGTGGAAATCAGTGCTAGAGGAGGATAAACATATTTTCTTGGGGAAGGAATAATTTTGGTACCACAACTGAGAAGGCCCATTCCCTGGTTGCCACCCGTTTAACTTCATATGGCTGAGGCAACCTAAGCAGTTATTCCAAAGATTACCATAGTGATTGATTAGGTTTATATAGGAATAGGTGGTCCTTAAGATATGGTGGTACCAAGCCATTACAGTGCTTTAAAGGTCAATATCCCCACCTTATATTTGGACTGGGACCAAACTGGCAACCAGTGCAGGTGGAACAAGACTGGAGTGATATGAGTTCTATGAACTACTCTAATCAGCAATTCTAATCCTTACAACAAACTGCAATTATTATCATTATCCCTAAATAAATATTTTGGTCACATTATGAGAAGACTCACTGGAAAAGACAAGACTGCTAGGAAAAGTTGAAGGCAACAGAAAAAGAGGTAGACCAACACAAGATGGATGGACTCAATCAAAGATGCCACAATCCTCAGTTGGCAAAATCTGAGAATGGCTGTTAATGATAGGACATTTTGGAGATCATTAATTCATAGTGTCACCATTAAGTTGGAAGCAACTTGATGCCACTTCACACACACTCACATAAATATTGGGGAAGGGGACGTTATGAGCATAGTTTGTTTGAGACCTTCCAGGGAATTCATGAAATTTTAACAAGGAACTCTCAATATATAGGTCATATTCTTGACCACTACACTGGCTCATCATGAATTCTGCCAGGAAGTTCCTGTTCATGTGGTTGCAAATGGAACTTTTCAAGGCTGCTACTGTTTTGCAGTCACCTGTACAGTATTTTGCTGATCTGCTAAGCAACCCATGCTATTTGCATCCATATGCAACTGCAGCTAATGACTTCTTTATGACTAAAGACTGGCTTTGGGGTATGACTAGGCACTGGATACATATACAGCATCCTAGATTCCTCTGTGAACATACTTCTTTACTGCACTTCATATATGAACATCAATATTTACTCTCTTGTTTTTTTGCGCATGACGGTTTTCCGTGTGGAATAAAAAAATAGCTCACCAGGAATGCAGCTGCTGACAGTCTGGCCAAAGAACTGTTACTGCAAACAAATTAGTTCAGAGTTTAATTCATTTGCTTGTTTTTATTAACACCAAACCTCCCGCCTCAAAATAAAGTGACATTCATAGCTTAATGAGAGAAAATGTTAAAGGCAGAAATCTCACAGCAGGGGACATTCCAAACACAGTTTTAACAAAGCAGCTATTTATTTTCATTATACTTTGGAGAGCACCATGGATGCATACAACAGTTCACACTCACAGAGTAGAATAATAGAATCTTAGAGTTGGAAGGGACCTCCAGGGCCAACTAGTCCACCTCCCTGCACAATGCAAAAAAATCACAAATACCCCCCCCCCCCCCATCCCCAGTGACCCCTGTTCCATGCCCAGAAAATTGCAAAATGTCTCCAGAATCCCTAGCCAAAATGGCCTGGAAAAAAATTGCTTCCTGACCCAGAAGTGGTGATTAGCATTTCCCTGAGCACATAAGAAAGGTAACATAAGGAAGAAAAGCAAAATCCTATCTTCTAGGTGCTAGGAGTGGGAAGTGCTTTAGGAAGTGAGGAAGACAACAATAAGGGCAGTGCTTTTTTTTTTTTCATTAAAAATGTACCAGCATTCATATATAAATTTGCATCAATTTCCATCAATCTCCTGTTCAGGATTTGGGAGAGCCCCCCCCCCCGGCAAAAGGAGCCAGTACTCAGTCTAAATAGCCCAGCCTGATCTTGTCAGAATTTGGAAGTTAAGCAGGGTTGGCCATGGGTCAGTATTTGGACAGGAGGCCACCAAGGAAGACTGAGATTGCTATGCAGAGAAAGGCAATGGCAAACCACCTCTGCTTG
Organism: Lepidodactylus listeri; assembly: GCA_029233225.1. Taxonomy (NCBI): domain Eukaryota; kingdom Metazoa; phylum Chordata; class Lepidosauria; order Squamata; family Gekkonidae; genus Lepidodactylus; species Lepidodactylus listeri. Next base: position 42,142,797 of record JARCFY010000002.1, on the reverse strand, counting down.
TCTTTTGCCTTGAAAACCATACGAAATTGCCATAAATCGATTGAAATTTGATGGCACTAAATTATTATTATTATTATTGCTCAGTACTGGTGAGTACCATCATTAAAAAACCCTTGAACAGGAGGACAGGGAAAGTCAAGTTTAGTAAGGGATAAAAGACAGCAAATATGGTACCAAACTGGGAGGGGGGGAGCTTTTTCCCCACTGGTGATGGGAATTTCCATCAGGGGAATGGTTCACACGGCTCCAGAACAGCAGGTGAGACTCATTTTCTTTTAAGCTGTGTTGGCACTTCTTTTTCCTAGGGAACATGCATTGGATATGTGTCCATGGGCAACAGCCCCATCAATCCACATGGCATTGCAGGGAGGGTAGAGTATAAGTCAAATAAATAAAATAAATAAATTCATGCTAGAACCAAGCCTGAAGATCTATGTAGTAGACAAGGACAATCACAAATGCAATGACACATTCATGGTCTGCGTGTATCATTGGTGCTACATCACACCATTAATTCTTTACAAAGGATGAGGTTCACTATAAACAACTTTTATAGTGAACACTAGCTAAAGCATCACAAAATAGTGATTGCAAACTTCACCAGACTGGAGCTTAAGGAACACACTACCCCCCAAAGAAGGTTCCTTCATCCTCCTCTGTTTCCAAAGGATTAAACTCAAATCAAAGAATATCTGCAGTAGAAACTGAAGGGGGGGGCATTTTTGCAAGCCCAGCAGAACCAATGCAATGTAAACAACTTTTTAATTCTATTCCTTCTTACTCTGCTGTAGCAAATGGCAGACTAGTACCCAGAAACATCCTACTTCAGGACAAACCAAAAAGAACCAACAGCAGAACACCACTGATTGTCACCTGTAGTTCCCAGCTCAAACCAGTCCAATCAGTGATCTACAGCCCATCCTAGAAAATTGATGCCCCTCTCTCACAAGCCCTGGGGGAAGACCTCTCTTTGCCTACAGATAACTCCCCAACCTCAAACAACTTCTCACTAACAACCATGAACCATCTAACGAAGTCCCCAGCACAGGAACCAGACCCTGCAACAGACCCAGATGCCAACTCTGCCCACATATCTACCCAGAAAATATGCTTACAGGACCCAATGGTATGAACTACACAACCTCTGGCTCTTATAGCTGCTCGTCTTCCAATCTGATATATGTTGTCATGTGCCAACAATGCTCCTCTGCTCTGTACATGAGACAAACCAGCCAACCTTTACACAAAAGAATAAATGGGCACAAATCTGACATTAGAAATGGCAATACCAGAAACCAGTGGGAAAACACTTCAGTCTACCAGGACATTCCATCCAGGACTTAAAGGTCACCATAATTCAACAGAAACATTTCAAAACCAAAATCCAACGGGAAGCAACTAAACTGGAATTTATATGTAAATTTGACTCAGTCAGACTTGGATTGAATAGAGACTCTGGATGGTGATCTCATTACCAGAAGTAACTGCCTTTCAGGTATTCCATTCAGATTCAATAGAAGGAAGGGTCACACCCAGCCTGACTGTGCATTCTACCTTTTTCATGACTTTTGCAACTGCTTTGTATTTTCACTGCACTTTCTGCATCCTTTCCCCCCGCCCCTTACCACCTATATATCTCTGGCCAGTTTCTTCATACCCTCCATGCATCTGACAAAGATAACTGTGTGTCTCGAAAGCTTATGCTACAATAAAGTTTTTACTATTTTGATTAAGGGAGGCATCTCATGTTTCCTTTTATTACTCATAATTAGCATTTATATTGCATTTTTAGGGCTCAAACAACTTCATTGACTTTACTGTATCATAATCCTTACAGCAGTTCTGTAAGTAGTTCTGTATCCTAAGCAGAGTTAATGGACTGAGAAGGGTATAATTCTGTTTAGGATTGCATTGCAGTGTTACTATCTCCATATTGTAAATGAGAAGCTGAGGTTAAGTGGCTTGTCTATGGCTACCTAGTGAGTTTATGGCAGAGGGCTGTACTGGATCAGAGCTCATTCAGTTATCCACTGAAATAAAGTTTTTAAAGATAAGGGTTTAGTCTACAAAGTCACACCTGTATGTGTGCTTATTATGCTACTATATATGCAAATGTTTAATATAATGTAATATATTATTGTGAGAGACAGAAATTTGAACAATGTCTTTTAAAAGCAAATGGAGAAGCAACCTTCAATGTAAGAGAGCTTTCCAACTAGCCTAATGATGTTTTCCTTTATGTGACATGGGCGAGGGAACAGTGTTACATTACATATGACACAACGTCACCTCCAGCAACAACCTAAAGCATCACAGGGTGGCTGTGACATCCCTTCTGGGTTTTTGTCAGAAGTGACTGCCACACACACAAAGCTTCTTCCCAAGGGTTCCACCATCAAAAGCTCCCACTATCTGTGGGAACCATGCTGGTAACCCTAAATACAGTGGTAACTGGGAAATAAAAATCTGGGGCCCTGGTTACTCTGAGGGTTTATGGAACTGGGCAAGTCATGTACTTTGTTTTCATGTGAAATTTGGGGTTCAGTCTGGATAATGGCTAAGGGGCCCACAGGGAATCCTTGTCTTGTGGGGAGGGACATGGGCCGAGGACAGACTGGCAGTCTGGCCTGCTCTGCCTCCGCTTTAAAAGCGGAGGCAGAGCAGCTGTTCAGACTGCCACATCTGCCCGGAGGAGGTGGCCCAGACGCAACGCGTCCGGTGCCGCGCTTCTCCCGCAGCAGCCGGGCACCACTTAAAAGTGGTGTCCCGGCTGCTGCGGCGCGCATTCCACTCGCTTCCGGTGGGTGTGAACGCGCGCCGGGCAGGGGAGCCACGCAGCGTTCGGACGTCGCCACCAGAAGCCGCCCACAGTCTGGATGCTGCAGGTGGCTTCCTTGCGGCAGCGTGCGAACGCCGTGCGGCAGGGGCAATTCCCCCTGCCTTGTTCTGCCGCACCGCAGAGGCACAGCAGAACTTAAGTCTGTCTTCGCCCATGATCTTGCTAGTCTTATCCAATGATCTCACTAGTCTTATCTATTTGGGTATTGATTAAGATATTTGTACCCCACTTTTCCTCCTGGTTTTAGAGCATTTCCAGGTAATAATTAAAACATTACAAATAAAAACCAAATAAAAATTTAAAAAATCCAAATACCTCCCTTTTCTAAAAGATGTATGCTGTTCATATCCCAATGAATGCTCTGGCAAACAAACAAGCCTTGCAGCAATTCTTGTGAGCAAGAATTATCCTATACCTAAGGCTCTAATAAAAGTTGGAACAGTCTTTAGACACTAACTTCAAGTTTTAAGTTTCTAATCCTTTGATCATTAAGCCGTATTCCATAATGCTCTTCACACTAACTACTAGTTCAAGCATAGGAGAGAGATGTTATTAATTGCCTGTGTCCACTTAGAGACTTGCTGTTCAATAGCAAATGAGATGTCTAAGGCTCCCACAAGTTTTGATCATCAGGTTTTTTGTTCTAACTGGATTTTGTTCCATGGAAATGGGAGACTCCCTATTACCCAAGAGCAGAAATTATCTGAAAATAATTTAAAAGGACGGCAAGAGTCTCCTAGAGAAAATGTGCTGCCTGGTGTTATTAAAACTAGTTGGGTAATTTTTGCAAAACTTTATTTATGCCTCCAGATAATTGGATAGATTGCTGGGATAAGCAAATCATTAACTATGCAGGGAGCTTCTGTTACCATTATGGAGTAATACTGGATTTTGTTGGGCAGGGAAGATACGAACTACAAATACACAACTCCTTAATGTCACTCTACAGCCTTAATGCACTTCTCCTCTTCTGTAGAATATTCAAGTTGTTTTCCCACAGGAGCTGCCTCATTGGTTTCTATCACAGGGCAATTGGCTTAATGATGCTTTATAATGAATACCTTACATACTGCATTTTAGCATCGAACAGCTCAAGTTAGAAGCCAGGAATCAAGTGCTAAAAGAAATTGGATAAAGCCGATCTCACCTTACCACACATAGAGATTTTTGTTGACAAATATGTTTGCAACACAGGCAGCCAAAATAGTGAAATTTGCTATTTCCTGAATTCCGCACAGATATGTCCAATTAACTATTCCAATTAGTGAATAATTAGGTGATTAAAAGAGGGGCAGATCAACCTTTTAACTTAGTGGGCAAGTTCCAGGTGGGCCAATGTGCTGAAAGGGTGCTGTTGGTCAGAACCAAGAAGGCCTGGCTAGTGGAGCAATGATGTGAGGATCGCTTGAGTGTTGCCTCCTTCCACACGGCTGCCAGTCTTGTCCAATCCGAGTGTTCAGCTACTTATCTCAAAGCCAGCTGATGGGTAGAGAAGAAGTGGTAGGCAAGCCCACCCCCAATATCATCACTGCTCCCTGGGGATTTCATGGTTCAGAAGAAGAAGATGAAGAGATTGGATTTATACCCCGCCCTTCGCTACCCAAGGGAGTCTCAGAGTGGCTTACAAACTCCTTTCCCTTCCCCTCCCCACAACAGACACCCTGTGAGGTAGGTGGGGCTGAGAGAGCTCTGACAGAAACTGCTCTTTTTCAAGGACAGCTCTTATCAGAACAATGACTTGCCCAAGGTCATCCAGCAGGTGCAAGTGGAGGAGTGGGGAATTAAACCCAGTTCTCCCAGATTAGAATCCGCGCACTTAACCTCTTCAGCAAACTTCAGCTTGCTCCAGGGCCATCACCCCTGGTTTAAAATGTACCTGGAGATCACATTCACACCCATCAGAAATCAAACACAATGCCACACCACTTAGGTATCGGTTTACCTTTTATCAATTAATATTTCTGATGAGGAGTCTGCAAATAGTCCAACCATTTGTTTGCACAAAGGGGTAATCCTTGATGGGTTTTAGGTCACTAAACTCTTTGGCTGCCAATAGAGCAAAACTCATGCATGCCCAATCTAGGAGTTTGTCCAAAGCATTCTCAAATCTCTATGAATAATGAATAAATTCATAAAGCTAAAAGCCCTTTTCACAGATAATTCATGAACACAAAAAGGGATGATACATTTGTTGGATAAATTATTCGTGGTGCATAATTTTGCTGGTTTTAGTTTACACATATTATGTAAAGTGATTTTTAAATCTTAGTTTACACAGTCTTTAGAGCTAAATAAATGAAGAGCAAATTATATGTAAATCAATGTAAATCACCCATCTATATACACAATATTTTCCATGTGGGATATTTCTTATAACAATAATATTTTACTCTTTCCTGGCACCTTTCAGCAGAGATGCTCTAAATGAATTACAAACACTGACTAATTAATTTCTCACAGGATTATCCCAGTGATGTCCATTCATGTTGTTTCAGTCCCTAATGCCTTGCTCAGTTCTATGTATGACTGTAGATTATCAGCATCATAATAGGAAGAAATTTCAGCAGGTAAAATTATGCTCCTTTGAGAATTCTGCCTTTTGTCTATATCATCTTTTTCTACCATTGTAAGATTCAACTAAGGGACAAGACACCGTTTATTTTAACCTTGTGAATAAACCTGGATTAGATGACAAAGTGCTAGCCTTTAACAGCTTTCCTCTTTCATATTCCTGTCAAACTGAAAAGCAGCGCTTATAACTCATGGTTCACTCCTGGGCACAGATGTACACATGGACTCTGCACATATGCTTGATCTGGATGGTTCATAGTATAAACAACTCTGGACCGATGTTTGAGTAACAGAAACATGAGATTGGGGAATCAAATGGTAAGTTCTCACATCAGTGCTAGCTACTATCAGGAACGTACCATGTTCATCATATGGCATCTTAAACTACTTTCCCTTGTAATCTTTTGGATTCATTGATTTATTCAAGGAACGTACATCCTACCGCTTCAGAGACCTGCTCAAGGAAGCTCACAAGTAAAGCTAAAACCATAAAAAAGCATTATAAATAATCAATATTTAAAAATAATTAAAAACAAACTATTAAAATCAGCCACTGGCATTAAAAAAATTGAAAAAGCACTGAGCAGCCTAAAAATATTCTCCTACCCAGGATAGCCCAATCTTATCATACCTCAGAAATTAAGCAGGGTTGTCCCTGGCTAGTATTTGGATGGGAGACCTCCAAGGAGTACCAGGGTCATAATGGCAGGCAATGGCCAATCACCTCTGAATGTCTCTTGCCTTGAAAACCCTATGGGGTCACCATAAATTAGCTGAGATTTGATGGTACTTTCCATCAGGCCCACACATATTGGATTGGCTCAAAGGTCCTGTGATGAATTAGATTTATATTGTTCAGCTTGACATGATTAGCTTCCATTTAAAAACAAACAAGAGCAACAAGGAGCATCAGCAGTACAAGGCTGTTTTATTTTGCACATGGGCTTCTTTTCTTAGACTACAAAATCAGCCTTTCCTTACCTGTTCTATCTCAGTTACCGTAAGTGCCATGAATTGCCCTAAGGGATTTCCCATGTCCTCTACCTGGAAAGACATCAGCTTGAAATTCTAGTTTTCCTACTGGTTAAATGTTTAGATTCAAATTACTCTTCATTATACAAAGAATGAAAATCTTATTAGCATAATTGTCTCTAACTGAGTTCTCAAAAACTGTGTTCTTGCCATTTAGTAAAACACCAAATGGTTCACATCCTGAGGAAGGGGAATCCTTCCCCTTCCTTTTAATGGACTGGGTAATTATGGTTTATGTAACTAATTATGGCACTCCCCAAATGCCTGGATGGCAGAAGGAAAACCACTTTTTATTAATAATGGTGGTGGTGGTGGTGGTAGTAGTAAAGACCAGTTAGAGTGATTACAGTTTTGGTAATTGGAAACAGGTCACAAGGAAGTTGAGAGAAAAACTTTTCTGCCTAAGGCTCCCCAGAGGTTAATCTAACATCCTATTTCTTGCAATAACCCATGCGATGCTTCTAGGAAGCCTATAGGCAGAGTATGATAGCAACAAGCCTCCCCCCAGCCATGTTTGTCTCCAGCATCTGGTATTCCTGTAAAAACTGAGATTCTGTTTATTTATTGTAGTTTATAACTAATAGATCTATCCTCCATGAATTTAGAGGAAAGACTGTGGCTCAGTGGCAGAGTCCCTGCTTTGCATGCAGGAAGGCCCCAGGTTCAATACCTGGTTTCTCCAGTGAAATAGATCAGGTAATAGGTGGTGTGAAAGGTCTCTACCTGAGATCCTGGAGAGCTGCTGCCAGTCTGAGTAGACAATACTGACTTTGATGGACTGATGGGCTGATTCAGTATACAGCATGTGTGTTCAATTTATTTAATCCTTTTTAAAAGCCAACAAAGAGTCAATTATACATGACTTTTCCACAAGGTGGGTCTGGGATCCCCTGATGACTCTCAAAGTTGTACAGTCAGACATTAGCTGCTGGGAACTACATTCCCAAACACCAGAGGGGCTTGATATTGATTGGGACCATGGTGATGGATGGGGGAGGAGGTGCTTCAGCCTCCCCCCACCATTTCCCCAACCTGAAATGGCCCTGAGGGTGATACTTGCCCTGTTGGGTGGTTATACATGCAGTCCTTGCTATCAGGGAAACCCAGTCCCAGCTTATGGAAAGATGTTTACTTTGGGTCTAGTTTGGCCCTAAGTTATCTCTCCTTCAGGTGGCAGTGGCAATTATGTATTGTGTTAAGGGCTTTATTTTGTCAGTTCAAAATGTAATACCTGTCACCTTCACTGAGTGAGCCTGTTTTCAGGAATGATTGAGAAGAATCTCATTAGAAGTATGTGTCTCTTCTTAATATTTCCATTACTGTTCTTCCGAATTCCTGCAGAACATTTTGGCTAATAGCATAGCCTAGGATCTCCCATAGCACACAGAACACTTTTGTATTATCCATATTCAATTTAGCAGCCACAAGGATAGTTAGTTTCCTTGGGTACATTCCCTCTCTCATCTTAACCTTAGAGGGCTCACCAAGTACACTCAGCAGTGTTTCTGATATCAAACAGCTGACATGTGAATAAGACAAAACTTAATATCTGGTTGCTAAAGGAAAATTGCCTGGTTCTTACAGGAGAATGAACTGTCTGCAAGATTCTTAAGATGTTTGCTTATCTCAGGGCCATACTGAACTTGTGCTTTGCCTGTAAAGTCTCCATCAGGATGAATAAATGGCCAGTGTCCATCATGAGTTAAAGCCGGTTAAACAAAGAAGAAAAAGAATATAACATCCTTCCTCCAGCTATGGACCTAAAGTTGGCAAAGTACCTCATAAAGTGAGATCTAAAGAAAAGATGCCTTTGAGGGGTGCAGCCAGAAACTCAAGTTGGCACTAATTCAAACAGCAAGTAGAGAAGATTGTCTATGGAATCCAGATTAAATTCTGGGAGAAGCTATTGCAGATGGGAAAAGCGAGTTTCCCTTTTCTCCCTTTAATTAATTTCTTCTCCCTATCAAAAAGGGTACTGAATTGCCATCCATTAAACTGACAGACTGCTTGTAAGGTCGAAAATGAATAGAAATATGTATTGCGGGGAGTTTTAATAGATAGTTTGAGCTCCTCCCTTTCAGAAGATGGTGATGTAAATAAACTTTGATTTAAATAGACGGGGAAATGCAATACCTTAGGGGAAAGTTAAGACAGTGAGGGCGTTTTCTCACTAGCTTTCCCCGGCGGTTTACACCGAAGCTAGCACCAGAGCTTCTGGTCAGTTTCCCACCACTCAGTTTCTGGTCAGTTTCTGGTCAGTTTCCCACCACTCCGGAGCAGTGCAGTGATACTCTGGAGGAAATTGTGAGCACGGAGCAAATGGTGGGAAACTGACCAGAAGCTCCGGTGCTAGCTTCGGTGTAAACCGCCGGGGAAAGCTAGTGAGAAAACGCCCTGAGAATCAGCTACTGTGTAGAACCCTGGCTCCAAAGAAATCCTAGAACTAGTAGATATTTATTGGTTCCACAAGATAGAGATGCCAAATGCCACCCCACCTGTAGCTGCACCCTTCATGCCACAACATTCAGAATTAGGGCTGCCAAGTCCAACTTGGGAAATATCTGGGGACTTTGGGGGTGGAGCCAGGAGAAAGGAAGTGACATCATTTTGTGATGTCACATCCTGTGATGTTGCTTCCACATGCTTCCACATGAACTCATGAAGTTTCCTAATACTGAATCAGGCCATTGGTCCATCAAGGTCAGTATTGACTACTCAGACTGGTAGTGGCTCTCCAGGGTCTCAGGCTGAGATCTTTAATGTCACCTATTACCTGATCCTTTTTTAGCTGAAGAGGCTGATACCTCCTGCATGTCAAGCAGATGCTCTATCACTGAGCAATGGCCCTACTGAATCCTTCCTCATCTCGGCAGAATATGAAGCCCTAAGTGCTACACAAGTGCTAAATATGATTTTCATATCATAAGAACAGGAGAGAAGCCACAGTGGATCGGCCCATCCAGTACAGCCCATCCAGTACAACACTCTGTGTCACAACAGTGGCCAAAAATACCAGGTGCCCTCAGGAGGTCCAGCAGCGGGGCCAGAACTCCAGAAGCCCTCCCACTGTTGCCCCCCAAGCACCAAGAATTCAGAGCATCACTGCCCCAGACAAAGGGTTCCATTTAGACCTTGTGGCTAATAATAGCCACTGATAGACCTCTGCTGGATGGGGACAGAGAGAGAGAGACAGACAGACAGACAGACAGCTTTTTCACTTACTCTTGCCCAATTCCCAGGCTTTATTTCTGGCCCTTGTTTCACCCAGCTGTTGTCCATGTAAGTCCCATAACTTCTCCCCCCCCCCCCAGCATAGGCTTTTTGGTGGCTAAAGAGGACCTTTGTCCTCCCCTTTTCGCCAGCAGAAAAGCTAGTTGGATCCATCCCTAATTTAAAATACCGGTTACTTGATGTACAAATGCTTTTAAAAATGCAGATTTTTACTGCCGGAGGGGGGGACACGGTTGACAGAAACAGAAAATTGGCATAAAAATGAGGAATCCCAACTTTTATTTGCAGAAGGGAAATGAGGATTGGGGGGACCCAAACAGCCACGACAAGACATTTTAAACAATCCCACTCCCAGACCTTCTACAGGCAACCTCCCCTTGTGATGTTTACCTCTTTGGAAGTGACAGTTTATTCCTTTGACAAAACCACAGTGGACAGACAGACAGAAAAAAGAAAGAGGGGGAGGGGGAGAGACAGAGAAAGAAAAGAGCTCGCAGATCCCAGCTTACCCCAGCAGTTTACTCAGCAGCAACCTTGCACGCAAGCCCTTCAGTAGAAAGAGCTTAGTCCCTCCTTAATCTCTGGGCGGGGCTCTCTTGCTGGCTCAGCTCTTAAAGGGGAAATTTCCCTTTTAAGAAGTTCAAGAGGCTGGCCAGGGCAGGCTCCGAGCTTCCCCTGCTGGCAGCCATTTTGTCCCCCCGGTGGCCAATTTTGGAAAAGCGGGGGAAAGCTTTAAAAATCAGTGTTTCCCCCGCTCTACCGGGGGACTTGGCAGCCCTATTCAGAATACATGACCACATCAACTGGGGACAGGCTTCAATATTTGGGGAGCCTTGCTTGATGCCTCCCTGAGTTCTTTCCCCAAAAATCTGAATTCAATTGATTTTTTTACAGAGCCCAATTTGCTTTGCATTTGTCTTCTGCCATCTTTTTAAAGCTGTTAACTTAATCAAGCTGCTTAATTGATTGATTGATTGATTGATTAAAATATGATCCTGTGAGTGAAATGTTTAAATAAACTGAATACCTTCTTTACCCCCTATTGAGAGCAGTGACTAGCATTATCTGAGAGTCTGGGGAGTCACTGACATTCAAAGGAGACCTTGCTGGACTGAATAGACTAAGGAGGATCTAAAGGAATTGAAAAGTCATCAGCATATTAAGGTATAATGGGTTGGATCCCAGGATACATCAACAGAAGCCACTAATGGTGGCTGCTGGTCTTCCCATCTTCTCCTATCCCCAGCAATGTTTTCTGGCCATGGAAATGGTTATTGCCGGAGTCACGGGGCCTGAATGAAGCAATCACTATGTGGGAAATCAAGCTGTAGTGCAGAAGGGGGGGTAAAAATGGTCATTCCTGCCTCTTTCATGAGCAGAGATCACAAAAGGAGACTCCCCACCCATTCCCCCTCCCCACTGCAGCCATCTACATCATACATTTACTGCAAAAATTGTGTTTTCTGTTTATAATTTGCACATATTTTTTTTAAAAAGCCAAATTTTTACCCCCCCCCCCCCCCCGAGGTCTCCCCTCTTGTATGGCTTCCAAATTTGTGGGAATTTTACAGCTTGAATAAAGCACACCATGCCAAATTGTATCCTAAATATACTGAGTATCCAATTTAAGAAGTCACCTTAGAATCCACTGCAATCTACAGGGGTTTTGTGGACAATATATAATTATTGCTGAGCTTAATAATAAGCTTAACCCTCTTAGGAAATATGTATGGATCCTCACTACATACAGAATCATTTGCAAAAGTCTGCATAGCATTATTTGAGGACTAGGAGTAAGGCCCGTTGTGAGAAGAAATACAACGGGCTCTAGAAAGAGGCTCTGGGAGAGTGCCAAGGCTTTGGGCACTCAGTGTCAATTTGCTGTGGCAGCCTCAGCAGGGTATAATGATGCAGAGTCCACCATTTTCTCCAGGGGAACTGATCTGTGCTACCAGAAGAGCAGTTGTAATTTTGAGTGATCTCCTGCCCTCACCTGGAGATTGGCAACAGTGGTTCCCCAAGAGGGAATTGCTGGTTTGGAGGGCAGAGTCTATGGCACTGTACCTGTCTGAGGCCCCACCTTTCCTCAAACCTCACCCTCTCCAGGCTCTACCCCTCAAGTCTCCAGGAATTCCCTTCCTGGAGTTGGCAACCCTATCTCCTTTCCAGCCAAGCCTCAACCTACCTTTCCCCCCTCACTCTTCAGCTTTCCATCTCCCCCCCTGCAGCCTCTACTGTGCTCTGAAGCCCTGACTGCTGAAGCTCTGACTGCCAATCTCAGCAGGGTATAAGGACACAGAGTCCACCATTTTCTCCAGGGGAACTGATCAATGCCATCTGGTGTGCAGTTGTAATTCTGAGTGATCTCCTGCCCTCACCTGGAGATTGGCAACACTGGTTCCCCAGGAGGGAATAGCTGGTTTGGAGGGCAGAGTCCATGGCATTCTACCTGTCTGAGGCCCCTTCCCTCTTCAAACCTCACCCTCTCCAGGCTCCATCCCTCAAATCTCCAGGAATTTTCCATTTGGAGTTGGCAACCTTATCTCCTTCCCAGCCAAGCATCAACCTACCTTTATTTCCCCCTCACTGTTCAGATTTCCATCTCTCCCCCCCTGCACTTTTTGGCCTTGGGGTGGGAATAAATACAACGGGCTCTAAAAAGAGGCTCTTGGAGAGTGTCAAGCCCTTGGGCACTCAGCATCAGTTTGCTGTGGCAGCCTCAGCAGGGTATAAGGACACAGAGTCCACCATTTTCTCCAGGGAAACTGATCTCTGCTACCTGAAGAGCAGTTGTAATTCTGAGTGATCTCCTGCACTCACCTGGAGATTGGCAGCAGTGGCTCCCCAAGAGGGAATTGCTGGTTTGGAGGGCAGAGTCTATGGCATTGTACCTGTCTGAGGCCCCTCAAACCTCACCCTCTCCAGGCTCTACCCCTCAAATCTCCAGGAATTCCCCACCTGGAGTTGGCAACCCCATCTCCTTCCCAGCCAAGCATCAGCCTACCTTAATTTCCCCCTCATTCTTCAGCTTTTCATTTCCCCCCCACCTGCAGCCTCTACTGTGCTCTGAAGCCCTGACACTGCTTTTTTTGAGAGTCAGTAAGACCCCTGTGGTCAAATGTCCCTATTTGGAGATGGAATCCACAATCTTTGGGGAATCCCTGGAAAGTTGGCAAGCTTTTTTTTTTTTTTGCTTCCCTGGGCTACCCTCTCCTTTTGGTATTGGCAAAGCAGGGGAGACTATGGGGTCAGAGCACAATACAGATTATTGGTCTAAATAGAATAATTTATTTTAGTATTTACACAATTATGGAGCACACACACACAGTAAATGAATAAGGGACAACTGAGTAAAACAGGGGTTAAACACAATCCTCCCTGGATGGGCTGGGATCTATATTGATGGTGCCCTGCCCCTTGGGAAAGTCCCTATTTTCCCACATTTTTTGGCCTTGGGGCAGCTGGGAACTGTAGGCCAGCAGATGAGAAAGCCCCATTCAATCCAGTGAGTGATACTCCTGCAGGCCCCTCTCTGGAACTACAGCTCAATTGACCCTTATGGGGGAACATTTTAAACAGGCAGCAGCCATCTTATAAACACAGGTAACTGCCATTTCGTTTCACCTACCAACAGCTACTGAGGTAACAGTTAATCCCCCCACAGGAAGGAAGCTGGAGAAGTGTCTTCATCAAGAAAGAAAGCCATCTGCCAGGAATTCTGACAGGGCACAGAGGCTGAAGGAGTGGGCAGGGAAAAGGAGCAGACCCAGCCAATGGCATGCGAGTATTCACAGCCAGTGGATAGGGACAGCTTCTGATTGACAGGCCAGAGACCAAAGGCTGGGGTGGCATGTGGAATCTTCAGGAGCGTGCCACCACTATGCAGAGAATTATTATATAGAGAGATATCTGATTGATAATATAGAGGTTCCTTCCTTCCTTCCTTCCTTCCTTCCCTGGAGTCCAAAGAAGCTAAGGAGAATAATTCCATTGCTGATCCACAGACTGAATTAGTCAAATAATGACCAACTACTATTTTTAAACTACAAACTACTTGCAGATAGAAGAGTATTTTGGAAGTTTAAAAACTGAATAATTTGTGTCTGTGAGAGGGAGAACAATCTAATTTCAGTATATGTTGTGGGATTCAAACCAGACTTTCCATTTTTCCAAACACCTCATGAACTGAAGACCGCATGCAGTTGACTTATACTGAGTCAGCCATTGGTTTATCATAGTTAAAGTACTGGCAGTGGTTCAGGTGGGTCAAGATCTTTCACATCACCCACTACCTGATCCTTTCTACAGGAGATGCTGGGGACTGAACCTGGAAACTTTGGCATACAAAGCAGATGCTACACCTCTGAGCTGTGGCCCCTCCCTTTAATGTCAGGGAAAGGAGGAAAAGTATCCTGAGCTATGCTGATACAGCATGCTGTAGCACCATCTATTCTCTTGTAAGTACCATTTTTCTCTCATAAACATCAGTGTTATTTCACCTGCTCATTCTGCCCCAGTAGAAATGTGATTCCGTCTCCCGAAACTGGCAGAATGATTTCTCTGCTGCTCAAGATGTAAATAAAGGTGACATCAGACTTCCTACACAACCATGGCATAGTATATATAGGGAGGGGAAGAGAGAGAGAGAGAGAGAGAATAAATAGATCCTTTGTCATAAAACACCCTTTTGGGTGTCAGAACTACTCTTTTTATGATATAAAGGCAAAAAAAATGAATTGTATATCTCAAACAGATATTGCCACTTACACCCAGTATATGTAAATCACATCACTGCGAAGTGATATTATGATGCTGCACAGGACTGCCTGCTTTAAACAACTGTCAATAGTTACAACCACAAGAGCTCAGCAGTAGATGAGTATATAATGTGTTCTGAGCTACAGGGCTTAGAAAATTTACTGAATCTATTCCATCTATTGAACTGTCATAAAGGTCTCTGTCAAGCCAATGGCATTCCATCAAATCAGCATGAGCGAGGAAGTTCACACACACCTCTTCCCACTAGCCAGAGGGCATTGGCTGGAGAGTATGTGTGGGCAAACACCTGCACATGCACACCTGACAACACTTCTTTCAGCAAGTGCAGATTCCAGCGAAGAAAGAACTACCATAATGTCCCTGTCATTTACACTGAAGGGGAAAATAACAGCAGCAGTGAAAGATAATTAGAACCCTTGTTGAACCCATTGGCTCAAAGTTCAGCTGGATTTCAGCTTACCTGTGAATCTCCCGTTAGCTGAACAGGTAGTGCCTTAATGGACATGTGGAGAAGATGGAGAAGGAGATAAAAGAAGAAGAAGAAGAGTTGTCTTTTATACCTCACTTTTCTCTATCTAAGGAGTCTCAAAGTGGCTTACAATCGCACTCCCTGCCTCTCCCTACAACAGGCACTTTGGGAGGCAGGTAGGGCTGAGAGAGCTCTGACAGAACTGTGATTGGCCCAATGTCACCCAGCATGCTTCATGTAGAGCAGTGGAGAATCAAACCCAGTTCTCCATATTAGAGGCCACCACTCTTAACCACTACACCATGCTGGCTCTGTAATCCTAGACACATGTAGTAGAACTAAGCCCTGTTGAAATGCTAGGTTTAATCTTTTTTAAGTTTTAATGATGATTATTTATGTTTTACCATGTTTTACTTTGTAAGCCATTTCAAGCAGATTCTCTGGAAAGGCATAGAAATTTTCTAAATCAGTCAGTCAATCAATGGATCTTGCTCCCTAGTAAATATGCAGTCATTGTCTATCAATACTTGTGCAATTTCAGAATTTACTCAAAATCTAATTGGATCTTGGCTTGCCTTTGATTCTCTCATTAGCCAGATTGGTACACCTGGAGGGACTTTGAGTTAAAGGCCATCATCTTTATACTTTCCATGGAAATGCATTGGCAACCCCCCCCCCCCCAAACAACAACAACAACAACAACTGGATCTCAGCTTGCCTGTGAATGTCTCACTGGCTAGATGGGTAGTCCTTTAGTATAGTGGCCACTGTCTTTATTATACTCACACAAGGGCAGTGACTGTGTTGTACATACATCTAAGATTGTGTTCCTATGGGATTAATTAAAGGCACAGTTCCCCAAGAGCTTCTTATGCACATGCCTTCTCACAGTGCCTTTCCCAGTCAGTGTTCCTGCAGTTCTTATTCGTATCCAAAGGAGTTTTCACAGAATACACTGCTAGTGAAAACGACTGAGAAAAAGAGATACAGACAACTTCTTCCATTGTTGTGAACCATAATTGCAAGCATATTAATAGCAGACAATATAGAAGATACAAGAAAAGTAATAAACCTGCACATTTAGTTGGGAGAAGAAAGCCGTTGACAACTTGCCTTGGCAGGGAGGGTGGAGTATAAATCGAACAAAATAAATACATAAATAAATAAATAAAATGCACTGGATTAGCTCAGCTGCTCACCTAGTAGGACAATATAGTTATAAGTATTACGGAGGTTCTGCTTAAGAAGTTTGTGTCTTCAGTCCAGCTCCTGTTGCAAACTTAAAGTGGAAATGGAAGTTGTAAATTCGAATCATAACCAGGGTTATATAGTCACTGCCGAAGGGAAGGCAGCATGGTGTAGTCCAGTTGTGTGAGATCTTAGAAGCTAAGCAGGCTTGATACTTGGATGGGAGACCACTGAGAATGAATCTGCAGAGAAAGGCAAGGGCAAACCACTGCTGCTTGTCACTTGCCTTGAAAGCCCCTTGTTAGGCTCTCCATAATTTGGTTGTGACTTGACAGCACTTTTGTGCCAGAGGCTTTCAAGCTTCCTGCTCCTGGGGTATTGGAGCACTGTCAGGATCCCTTGTCCGTGTGTAGGCAAAGTTCACACACACAACACTTAGTCATATTGGTGGCAAGTATTTGATCAGAAGGAGCAGCGGGCAGGCAGAGAGGGAGGGTGGGATAGCCTATATTGAAGGGTTGGAACAGATATTGGGGTTTTATATTAAGAAATGGGATAGGATTAACTCCCTGGGAACATCAGATTCCATGACTAAGAGAATTTTATCAGCGGTGTAAGAATTCCATCCCAAACCACTTGATGGAACCTCCTCCAACCAATCAGTGGTCCAGGTGGGATTAAAGAAAAGGTGCCACATCTGCAGGCTTTCCAGTAGGTCTGAGCCATCCTTCTTCCCAAAGTGTGATGTGGTATATTGTATAGGCACACTCAGGTTGTGGTCACATGGTCATTTTGATTGGGTTTCACTGCTGTTCCCCCTTGTATTAAAACTGCTGATCAGATGCCTGCATCCGTCTCCCGCAACAAAGTGGGCTCACTCGTGCAATCCTCCCAGTTCCCTAGCGAACTTTCCTACCCCTGGAAAATCAAGTTTCCTGATATTTGTGCTTTGAATTTGCAATTTCACTGATCTGGTCAGCCAATGATTGCGATTAGGTTATCTGAACGTCCTTCTCGCAATGATCCCCCTCCCCAAGCTTCCGTTGTTGTGTGCATGAGCAATCCTGCACTGAATAAATATGGCACTGAGCCTGTCGTAAGGTGGGGAGGGCGGGATATAAATCTCAAAAATAAATAAATAAAAATAAATAAATAAATTCAATGTATAAATGTCCAAGCGCACATATAGACTCTAGTGCTCAGTTGTACATCACTGGTTAATTTTGTTCGCTGGGGGGAGCTACAAGAACAAGGGAGTATGGCGAGTCCCAGTGGGAGTGGTGATTTGGCCATGTGTATATGCGCATGCACAAAGCCATTTAAAAAAAAACAAAAACCCAACCTGTACCACCCAAAGTGGCAGCGCGGCTATTTAGACAGTGCCTGGAGCCTCGTCCCACAATGCAAGCAGTTCAAGGAGGGATGTGTGGTCATCCCAACCTGAAAACAAATATTCCCAATCAAATCTATAATGAGAACAAATCAGGATAAACTTGCTGTGTGACCACAACTGCAGTTCATGCAAGGCAGACCTGTTGGGTCTTATTCTCTTGCATGTAAACTGGAAGCATGCCATCAAATGCACACATCCCTGCAGCAGTGCATTGCCAGGAAAGGTCAATAAAAGTGGGGAGGCAGTCTTTAAGAAAAGTTTGTTCTTCATCAGTGATCTTCTACCTAAAGAATAATTCATAAGTCCCTGAGAAATTCCAGAGGGCCTAGAAAGAGAGTTTTAAAAATGGTTGCCTTATTCCTAAAGATGGATCAAGGTGCTCTTTTTCATTTGTGTCTGTACATGGCCATTTGGAGTGGTTTTCACTTGTTGGTGTCTATGAGACATTTGTTTCTTTCTACACCAATTTAATGCAATTAGTTTGTACAATGCACATTCCTAAGGAATAATATACTGGGTAAATTCAGTGCAACAAATGAGAAAATGGCCTTAAAATACTCTTGCATACTCACAAGAGATAAGCAAAACTGAAGCACGGATTTTTTAAAAAAAAACACGTGACAGCATCATTACTTAGAATACCATATTGTTTTACCTGAGAAGCAACATGTTTATTGCTGTCTGTCTGACAATCAGGGAAAAGGAGGCATAAAGATAACTGAGAATCTCTACTTGGTGATTGTTTTCAAAGGAACCTGATTGGAGATGGCGCTGTTTCATCTAGAGCTGTCACCTGACTTTTCCAGTGCTAGGCTATTCAGAATGTTACATTTAAATATATAGAAATAAATCTCTATATAAATGATTTATATATGCAAATGAGCAATGGGAAGCTGGCTGCGTGTGTCCTCAAAAACTAACATTCCTAATATATTTTTTTTCTTTTTTGCCTCTGCCGTGAATATTCTGCTAAATATTATTTAGAATGATGCTTTCCAAATGATGGTAAGTCTTACTTTGTTTTTATTTTAAAGGCGTTATATAGCAATGAACAACTGAGAAAAATAGGCAATTTTCTCTCTCTGTTTCATCTGTTTCCTTTAAATTTTTCCATTCCTTGAGTGCTGTGGAAGGGAATGGATGATAATTTATTACAGTAATCGCAAAGTAGCCTCTGTGTGTGTGTGGGGGGGGGGCAGACAGAGAGGTGGGTAGGTAGATAGTGGCCCTGACGGGCCCTTTGGTCTGTGGATGGAATATCTCAGCCTTCTTCAATGGATAGCTTTATAGCTTAACTGATCAGTTACCTTGTTGCAAGATCTCAGAGACAGTCCTCCCCTCCATTTCCACCAGTACAATTGCCAAAACCTGCATGCTCTAACTCCCAACTATATCCATTTCTTGTGCAAGAAATCTGCAATGCCCCATTTACAGACTAATGGGTCTCTCTGGGATACATAGATGGGTCTCTGAAATATATCCGCATCCCCCATTTCTTTGAATGGTTCCTAATCCCTTGACTCTTACTGCTTCTGATCTTCTCCTTTCTCTTCCCTCTTAACAAGGAATGCAACTTTCGCTAATTGGAAGTCACTGTTTCATGTTCCTTCTCATGTTTGCTGTTGCTGGTTAATATGTAATTCCTGAGAATCTCCCATTTTACTCTGACCTTCTCTATGCGTCATTTTGCTTTATGCTATGAGATAAGTCTGTTCCACAAAGCTTGATGACTCTTCTTTTTGCTTGAGGGTTATGAATTTCAAGATTATGGCCAAAATATATATAGAAAAACACAAACATAGCACAATCTACAAAGAAATCAACAACATATATAAGTTTGTTTTAAAATTTACACTGAAAGAGGAAATGGTTTGCAAAAGAAAACTACTTGTGTATGCAAAAAAGAAGAGTATAAAAGTCACGTGAACAAGCAGGGGCTCAGAAAAGGACTGAATCCAGACCAATAGGACTGAACATAGAGCATAACATAAAGGGAATAAGTAATCTATGTTTGAGTGCATATGTCTCTTGCAGAGATCCTGGTCTCTGCAAGTATGCACAATGTCAAGGGGAAGAATTGGTTTTTATACCCCCCCTTTTCTCTACCCTAAAGCAACTTAGAATTGCCTTCCCTTCCTCTCTCCACAACAGGCAGGCACCTTGTGAGGTAGGTCGGGCCAAGAGAGAACTGTGAGTGGCCCAAGGTCACCCAGCAGGCTTAATGTGGAAGAGTGGGGAATCAAACCTGATTCCCCATATTGTAAGCCAGCAAGGCATATTATATGCTCTTATGAACTGTTAAAATCCTAAATTTGAACTTTGGGTTGTTATCTTGCAAAAGGCGAAATGCACTCTCTACTGCAGTGAGAGGCTCCAGCCCACAGCAGGAAACTTCCTCCATAGTTCACACTAACATGGAGACCAGGACTCCATTTCAAAGTGTCTCCTGTCTCCTCACGCTGGCCAATTCACACCTTCCCCCAAAGTTCCTGTAAGAGATTATGCTACCCAGCAACTAATCATCGACCATCGAGTGACCTGGCCAAAGCCATCACGAGACAAAGGATTGGCGCCAAGAATCCTAACAGCCTGCCCAGGTGTCAGTTCCTGCTTAGCACCCAGATTTGCAATATTGACCACTCCTTCCTACCTCCTCCTCCTCATTACACTGACCAATGATAGGGCTAGTGGGGACAGACCAACTAGTAGGTGTGTCAAGGGGATGTGGTCAGTGCAACCCGCCCCAATACCACCTTTTAAAAATTCTTACACACTATTCAAGCTCTTGCTCTTAACCCTCCACGTGTTTCTGCTGGTTCAGATCATGCTCCCCATCTTTCCTTTCTATCCCTCAAATCATCTTTTGGAAAAAGGACCACCCATCTCCAGGATAGGTAAAGTATTACCCAACCAATGAACTTCCTGCTCATGTAACAGTGCTATTTTTCTACGTAAGTTGCCTAGATCTTGTGTGTATGCATGTATGATTCAGTTTTGTATGCTTGAACAACATTTTTACAGTAAACATCATTCAAAGAAACCACTCAGCCTCATTGCCTATTGTCTGGGGACTCCTGGAAGGGGCAGGACCTTGGTATAGCTGGCAAGAACCCGGTATTTTGCAAATTGCTGATCTTAAATTAAAGCAATTCGGCTAACAATATTACAGTCCGCTGCTCTTAACCACTACACCATGTGAGCTCGCTGCATTTTTAAAGCTTCCTATGGAATGCCACCAATTGGACAATGTTCATCATTGGTCAGATTTTGTACACATCTTGATTAGACAGTGAAAAGTGGGGGACATACAAGACTAGTATGCGGGAGAATCTCACCTATCTTCTTTTCCCACTTTGCCTTCCTGCTTGATTTTCTACCTGCCTGTCAGCCTGCCCCCCTCCCAGACACTCTAGGAATCCCCCAACACTATGTCAAATATCATAACAATTTGGGGGATCCCTAGACCATTGTGAGGTGGCTGTGATGTCAACTCTGGGTTTGCACAGAAAATGATGGTGTGATTCTGGCTTCCCGTCCCCATTTTCCTACGCTGCCTGGAGGAAATCAGTGGGTGGGCTGCAATGCACTGCAACCATCTGGAGTTTGGTAATGTTAGTGTCTGCACATAGCAATAGGGTTTTAAAAGAAGTATTTAAATGTACATCCCATGCTTATCAGCTGACCACAACTTAATTTTTTAAAAATGAAGCACAGGCAAGGTCTTTTCAAGTACAAAAAAATGTTGCTGAAGCTGCAGCAGCAAACTGAAGGAAGAACAGTTGCGAACAAGTGCAAAAACATTTATAAAACACTTAGCAGATATTCTGCACCTTTCAAAGTGGCAGTTTTCATACTGAGAATTGATCTTGAAACTCAGTGCAGCACTGGTATGGATGATGACAGGCACTACCTGTTTGAGTCCCTTCCTGTGTGATATAGTTTAAAGGCAGTAAAACAGCTGTCCAGTTTGTGTAGGATTTTCTCCCACTATGTTTCTTTTCTGAAGCTTCTGTTCTTGGGGCTTTAAAGGACATCTAGGCCTGCCCAAGGATCCTAGTACATCCTCATTCATTTTTTCCATTAATGTGTCTTGCTTCTGAGGCACAGAACTGTTTTATGGGAAACAGAAATAGGAAACAGGAGACACTGCAATTTCTCTGTCAATGCATGTTGACAACATTGAGTTATTTTCAGACACTAAGAATCCCATCGTTTCCATGCAAGTCCCACTGAGTTCCATACAATTTAAATACTATGTGCCTAATATTGCAGTCTCAGGGAAGTTTACATCCTTTGTTTCATGACTGGGAGAGTCAAGAGGCTCGTCATCCAGGCTTCTGCCCAGTTATAGTTCCAGAATATGGCAAATCAGCCTCTTGTTTACTCTTCCATCCTCAATCTGATTGGTGGAAGAAGAAGGGGAAGTTATAGTGCATAAATAAGCAGCATTCACAGGACCAGATTATTACAGACCTCTTGTTAGGGTCATCCTGTTCCTTTGTGAATCCACTGATCTGAGTTGGTACTGTTGCATGTATTACGAGGAGACTGGGATAGGCATGTATAGACACACCGCACATGCATACTCTGCCCTGATTTTAGGGGCCCCATAGCCTGGTACACAATGGCTTATTTGGCACACTCCTTTTCCTGGGGGGTGGACACTTCTGATAACCAAGGGAAACTTCGTTAGCTGATAATAAGATTGCAAAAGATCGGAGATTTGAAGCATATAAATTAACAGCAATTTATGATTCACCAGCAGCAGTCAATCGATAAAAGCAATCACTTATAAACCCAATCCTAATGCAATTATTCACTGGTTCTTTAGACATGTGTTGCCCCCCATCTAACCTCCTTAGGAGGCCCAACTGAGGGACTGGAAAGTATGCAGGGTCCTGGTGGGGAATTAATGAAATGACATGCCAAGTGGGAGAGAAAGTGGAGGGGAGATTAAATCGTGGTAGTAGTGAGAGATATCTGGGGCAAGACCCAGGGGCGATGTTTTCAGGGGATATGGTGGATGGAAGAAAGAGTAATGGGAGAAGTATGGCAGTACACTGGGATCCAGGTATGGAATTCTAAGATGAGGAGCTGGAGCTGGAAGCAAGAGAAAGTCAGTGGCCAACTGAGAGAGGAGGAGGTTGGATTTATACTCCACCCTTCCCTACCTGAAGGAGTCTCAGAGTGGCTTACAATCTCCTTTCCCTTCCCCTCCCCACAACAGACACCCTGGGAGGTAGGTGGAGTTGAGAGAGCTTTTTCCAGAACTGCCCTTAAGTGAACAGCTCTGAAACAACTTGTAACTGACTGAAGGTCACACCAGCAGCTGCATGTGGAGGAGTGGGGAACCAAACCCAGTTCTCCCAGATTAGAGTCCACGCTCCTAACCACTACACCAAACTGGCTCTGAAAGAGAATCTCCAGCCTGTTGGAGGAGATAGAGTGGGAGGAGAGGGAGAAGAGAGAACAAGGAGCAGAAGGGATAGTTGTCATAACAATGCCATAAACTGCCTGATCCTAAAGTCTGTCATGGTACAGGCGAGGTCTAGAAGAAAACCTAACCTATATTCCATATTTCCCACCCTTCTGCAGGAGTTCCGCAGTGGCTTTGGAGTCAAATAAGATTACCTCATTTGACAGTTTCAGGCATGAAATAAAATTACATCACTGGAAGAGTAGGGGCAGCTCTAGTGATGGCCAGCAATGGGTTTCTCATTATGATTAAATCAAGAAGATGGCTAGGTCACTGCTACAGACAGGCTAGGGATTGTGCTGTAAATCCTGTCAAGCCTTTGGTCATGGTTGCCCATCCTTGTCTCAAGTACTGACCATTCTTCAGTGTCCAGAGTCACTCAGTGATCTCAGCTACTGTGGAATGCTGTCGTTAGGACAAATCTTTCAGCAAGGGGCATCACCCCACAAAAAGGCTAGGGATTGTGCTGTAAATCCTGTCAAGCCTTTGGTCATGGTTGCCCATCCTTGTCTCAAGTACTGACCATTCTTCAGTGTCCAGAGTCACTCAGTGATCTCAGCTACTGTGGAATGCTGTCGTTAGGACAAATCTTTCAGCAAGGGGCATCACCCCACAAAAAGCCAAGTTTTAATTTGGTGTTTTATCTTCTTGTCAGACTATGAACCTGCTCTAAGATGGACTCTTCCTCGAGTTTCCGGTCGGAGGAATGGAGGTCTGACACGCTTTGCAAGTGCGCAAGGCGGACAGCGGCTCTTCTTGACAGCTTGGGTGGACAAATCCACCTGACGCAACCTCACACAGGTAGTGTCACACAGGTAGTGTGAGGACTAGCAAGCAATATAATCTAGGTTTAAGCAAGCTCGGTGAAGGAAAAGTCTCGGAGGAGACTTTTACAACACCTTGAGCACTGCAGCCGAAGAAGATTCCTGCAAGTATCTCTAAGGAGCCGAGCTGAGCTGATTAAATCAGCATAAAACCTCCAATTCCCCTGATTCCTTAACAAAGAAGACAAAGTTTAAACGTTGGGACCACATCTGAAGCGAAGTAACAACATAAGGTAACGGAAAAAAAGTTTTTGCCTTACCATTACCGCGTTTTGAAAGACGAAAAGCAGATTGGGTGAAGCAATAGACTGTTGCAGATTGGATGAGTGCAGTTTTGAAACGTTAAAAAGCTGAATTTGAACTTAAAAAGCCAAAAAAACAAGTTGTTTAACATTCCTGCGGTTAAGAAGAGTTGGGAGGGGGAGCCAAGCATCGCGAGACAAAGAGGGGAGGAGGGAAGCAAGCATCACGAGACCAAGCTGTGAGGATTGAGACAGGAAGTGACGGCTTGAGGAGCAGACAAGAAGGGAAAAGGAGAAGAACTGGAAGAGAGCAAAGGGGACTGTAAAAACTGCTGGACCAAAAGGACTACAACAGGAAGTGACATGCGGAGAGCAGACAAGTAAGCAAGAGGAAGGGACAGAAAGGAAACTACGGCAAGCCAGAAGCAAGGTAAATAAACTGTAACCTTTGACACAAACCATAGAGGAGTTGTGCCCGCCATTTTGGATTTATAAAATTTTTAAACATTAATATCTCAAAAACTACATAACTTAGAAGGCTAAAACCAGTGGAATTTGAACTGGCAAGACATGCTTGTCTGAATACACTAATTGGTGACTGATTTGGAAAATAAGAAAAAATCGATCTTTTTTAAAGTGACAAGACGGACCGCGGACTAAGATCGAGAGCAGCTACATGGTCCTCCCCTACAATGGCAGCAAAAAAAGAGAAAGAACTGTTGGCTGTTATGGAAGCAATGGGAAAAAATGCTGGATGCAATAGGGGAGGTAAATGCAAAAATGGCAAGCGCAATTGGAGAAGTAAATATTAAAATAAATGCCATAGCTGCACAAGCAGATAAAAACTTTATAGATTTAAAATCTGAATTACAAAAGTTAACCACTAAAACACAAGACATAGAAACCAAAGTAAAAGAACTGGAAGAAAATACTCAAAAAACAATAAAGGATACTGACAGAATGGAAAAGATGATGCACTATAGAGACATGCAAAACCATCTGAGATTTAGAGGTATAGAGGAAAAATTAGGTGAAGATATTTTTACAAGAATGCAAGAAGCATTAGCAGATTTTTTACAAGAGGAGGAGGAAGCTGTCAAAGAACATATGGATCTTGTTTACAGAGTCAATTCTACGTACGCAAGAGACAAAAATATACCAAGGGACGTGGTTGTTCAATTTACAATGAAGAGGACAAAAGAACAAATCTACAAGAAATGCTTTACAGACTCCTTTGAAATAGGTGGAAAGAAAGTTATAGTAATGAAAGAACTGCCCAGAGCAATTTGCAAGACAGGAAAAAATTCAAGCAAAGACTTTATATTTAAGGAGCAGCATCAGATGGACTTTGATTACGGTTGGCTAAGATATAGACAAATATATGACATGTATAGAAGTGATAAAAAATCCGGTTTTAGAGAAAAAAATAATGAAATAGAACAAGTTTGGGAGGAAGGTGGGAAAAAAATGATCTCTAAAATGTATAAAGTCTTGCTAAAATGGTTTAATGCTGATGAAATGGTAAAAGAACAAATGGTAAAATGGGCGATAAACTTTAACAAAGACATTGAAATGGAATCTTGGGAATTTTTATGGAAAAATGCTATGGGTATATCTACATGTTATAACTTAAAAGAAAATTGTTTTAAAATGATGTACAGATGGTATATGACACCTAAAAAATTGCAAATATTAATCAGAATATGTCTAACAAGTGTTGGAAATGTAAAAAGAAAGAAGGTTCTTTTTATCATATGTGGTGGACTTGTGATAAAGCAAAGACTTATTGGTCTATAATACATGCAGAAATGGAAAAATTTTTGAAATGTACATTTAAGAAGTTGCCTGAAATGTTATTGCTTGGACTTAAATTAGAAGAGATAAATGTAAAGAAAAGGACAATAATATGGTATATGATAACAACAGCAAGAATGGTGTATGCACAAAATTGGAAAAATGAAAAAATACCAGATGTGTGGGAATGGTTGAAAAAATTGTTATATATGGCTGAAATGGATAAATGGACTAGAAAGTTAAATGACCTGTACTCAGAGACCTTTTTAGAAGATTGGAAAGATTTGAAAGAATATGTTGAAAAATACTGGGACATGAAAAATTACATTTATACATGGTTATAATAACATAAAGCAATAGAATTAGAGTATGTGAATGTATTAAGGATAATTAGATAATGAAGTTGTTTTTTATTTTAGAATTATATAAGAATATAGAAAGTAAGAATTAGTATATAAGTATTTTTAAGGTATATGACCGTTACCAGAAATGTAAACATAGATATAAGTATTACTATTTTGGATAAAGTGGAAAACGTGTTATGCTTCAGATGTGGTGGGAAACCGCCAATACAAGATAAAAACAAGATTATACAAATAGAACAAAATGTTATATAATACAGAAAAAAGGATTTGTATACGATAATTTTAATGTTTTGAAAAATAAATTTTTTTTTACAAAAAAAAAAAAGATGGACTCTTCCTCTTGCTTTACTAGCATCTGGATATGGCTGTAAATGAAAGAAAGGGGTCCATTTCACACAGCACTCCCTTAGGCTGTCATAAGGGTCTAGGAATCTTTTGAGGTTCTGGGCTAACATATGCAATAAAAAAAAATCCTGTAAGCATTTTTCTGTTATGTTCCTTGTATCTTCATGCTCCTAAATAAGCTGCCAAATCTTGTACACTCTCAACTATGTAAAGCAATAAAAAAAGCAGTTTATGCAATGTGTGGCTCAATACATAACACAAATCAAGGTAATATTGTTATGGCTCTATATGGGTTATTCCTAGGATTTCTAAGATGTTCATTCTAAGACAACTTCACCCTTACAAGTGCAAGATAAAACCCTACAACTATCAGAACCGATCAGAAATAACCTTTCAGATGACTCTGTCTGCATCTTAAAATCATCATGCCACTCACAGAATGCTTAAAGACTAGCCTTGAACACACTAACCACTAATGTTAGGCTGAGGACATGTTGGCAGTCTGCTGCGCCTCCGCGGCACGGCAGACTAAGGCGGGGGGAATTTCCCCCGCGGCACGGCGTTTGCACGCCGCCGGAAGGAAGCCGCCCGCAGCGTTCAGACTGCAGGCGGCTTCCTACGGCGGCGGGCAGACGCCGCGTGGCTCCCCCTGCCCGCACGCGTTCACACCCGCTCCGGCGGGTGGAATGCGCGCCGCAGCAGCCGAGCATTCAAAGTGGTGCTCGGCTGCTGCGGGAGGAGCGCGGTGCCGGACGCAATGCGTCCGGGCCACCTCCTCAGGGCAGATGCGGCCGTCTGAATGGCTGCTCTGCCTCCACTTTTTTTTATTTATTTATTTGTTCTATTTATATCCCGCCTTGCCAGTTTTTTAGACCGGCTCAAAGGCGGCTTTTGAAGCGGAGACAGAGCGGCCGAGACTGCCAATCTGTCCTCGGCCTTAATCTGCACCTATGATTTACTACCATAGTCTACTTCAACCAAAACTTTCACACAAGGGAACTTATAACTAGGTTTAACCCATGTAATATATCTTACCTGCATCTGTTTGTTTGCACTAGTTTCTTGAATGTAATGTTCCTTTTGTAATACTTCTTTTTGGCATATACAGCTGCATAACTGTTAGTAATTGTATTGATTAAAATACTAATAAAACTTACTTAAAAAAAAACTTTCAGAAAAGAAATTAAATGGAATCAGTCTAATTCTTCCATCTCTTGCCATCCCACCTGTCCTGAAAATTAACATTGTCTATTTTTTTTCACCTCTCATGGTTAAGAGTGTTGGACAAGTATCTGGGAGGCCCAGGTTCGACTCTCCTCCTCTGCCATGGAAACTTGCTGGGTGAACTAGGACCAGTCACACACTCTCAGCCTAACCTACTTCACAGGGCTGCTATGAGGATAAAATGCAGGAGAAAGGTGGAGTAAAAATGAAATAAATATATTCAGTTTGTTGGAAGCCACACATTCCAAGGGTATGTCATACAGCACTGATTTTTAAAGTATGGAAAGCACTATAAAGCCTGTTTATAAATTGTCCATTTCTAGTTTGAGAGAAATATTATTTCCTACTGGAATTTATCTATTCACCCCCAATCTGAGAAGCACTGGGCCTCTGCTCCTACCAACTTCTGCTCCATTGCATCTATGCCCATGCCTAACAAGAAGTCCTGTGAAGCCAGAAGGGCTACGATCTGCTAACAAAATAAATGACGCGACTGCCTATATGAATTTCAGCAACAGCTAACATTCTACATTTTGAAATCTAATCTCCTTCCTGATTAAAGTTTTTTCCCCTCCATCCCATCTGTAACCCTGCTTGGCAATTTGATTTGCTCAGCTCAGTACAAATATATGCTTTAGCATTAAACCGGGTCAGCAATTCTGACAATGATCTCTCTTGGAAATCGGGCTTGGACAATTTGTTCAGCTGGGGTGGATCATTTAAAACATATATGATGGAAAGACTATAAAGCGATTCCCCCCCCCCCCCCCCCCCCAGTACAGTGTGCTAATAAATATTATGGATGGAGACCTCATTTGTGTCTCCTTTCAAGGGTACAGGGAATATCTCCACGGGGATATACTGCCCTCTGGCAGCAAGTGAGAACAGTGTTAAGCCAGGAACCAAAGAAACTTCAAAAAACAAGAGCCACGATTCGTGTACTGATAACACCTGGCATCTACTTAAAGCACAATATTAGATTCGATCGAGAGGCTTTGGTTTTAAGTAAGCAAGCTTTTTATTTTAGCTTTTAGTAAGCCCAATCTGGTCTGCACCTCTCCTCTCTCCCCCCCCCCCCCGGCCTGTCCTGCCCTTCCAAGCTGCCTCTGAGTGCAGAGAACAGAGTAGGGTTGCCAGGTCTGGGTTGGAAAATACCTGGAGACTTTGGGGGTGGATCCAGGAAAGGGCGGGGTTTGGGAAGGGGAGGGGCCTCAGCATGGTCCAGTGCCATAGAGTCCACCCTTCAAAGCAGCCATTTTTTTTTCAGGGGAGCTCATCTCTGTCAGCTGGAGATCAGTTGTAAAAGTGGGAGATCCCCAGGCCCCACCTGGAGGCTGGCAACCCTAGAACAGAGGGCAGGGCTACCGAACTCCCCTTGTCTCCTGTGCCCATGTGGGTCTGCTAGAGTTGTTTCTTTGCTGATGGGGAGGGGGCTTGGTTGCAAATGTGATGCCCCCCGGTGGAGGCTTTTCTCTTGTGTTCATTGAGCTAAGGAGACAGGTGGGTCTGCTAGAGTTATTTGTTGAAGTTTGCTGGCCGAGAGGAAGGGGGCATGGTTGCACAATTTGTGCTTCTGAGTAGGGGAAAACTGGTGGGGCGTGATGTCACCTAACCAAAAATTAAAATTAATTAATTTTAACAATACGCACACTGGCTGGCTCCTTCCCCGGCAGTGTCCAATACAGTCTGGCCAGCTCTCCACCACCCCTGCCCCTGGCCCAGGCTTCTCCACCCCTGCCCAAAAGGCCAGGAAGAGCCCAGGAAGCTCCATCGGGAGCACTGGCAGGGCAGTGTGCAAGCTGAGTGGGTGGGCAGGGAGTCAGGCAGGCCTCTCTGCACCATGTCACATGACTCCTCAGCAACGCTCCCTCTAAGCTGTGGAGTCTTGTGAGCAAAAGTTCTACTTTGTGAGCTACTGGCATTAAAGTTGTAGGCAAGCGATTTGGCTACTGCATAAATTAGTTTGCTCTGGAGCCATCCTTCCTGAGCTAGGACAAAAAAATGTGAGCCGGAGGCTAAAAAACTGTGAGTTAGCTCACACTAACTCAGCTTAGAGGGAATACTGCCCCTCAGCGCAGACACAGTGTAGAGACGCCTGCCTAATCCACCCACTTCTTGCCTGCCCACTCAGTTTGCTCACTGCGCTGTCAGCACTCCCGATGGAGCTTTCTGGGCTCTTCCTGACCTTTTGGGTGGGGGTGGTGGATGGTGAGGAAGGCTGCAGAGTGAGGCAATTGAGTGCGGCTAGCCACTGGCACTCCTAGATGAGCTGGCTTTTTGGTGGAGAGGCATGAGGCAGGGGTGGGGATGGTGGGACATGGCTCAGAATTAAGGGGGCATGGCCTTGAAATGCCCCACCGTAGTTGTAGGCCTGGACCAGGCAGTGGGTTATTATGAGAAAGACTTCAACCTGAGACCCTGGAGAACCACTGCCACTCTGAGTAGACCGGGAGGGGGGGGTGGGGAGGAAGCTTGCAATGCCTGGCCATGTCATGTTTCCCCCTGGGTTCTAGGCTCAGAGTACTGACCATGAGAGCAGTCTGGGAAAAGGGTTTGCTCCCACTCCAAGCAGTACAGGGGAATCAGTACAGGGGAATCAGTGCAGCACTGCATTGGCATCTTTAATTGTGTTTGTCTGTGTCTTTTTATTTACGCTACCTGGTATTACATTTTATAACAAACCCTTATAACAAATAAG
This sequence comes from Lepidodactylus listeri, assembly GCA_029233225.1. NCBI lineage: Eukaryota > Metazoa > Chordata > Lepidosauria > Squamata > Gekkonidae > Lepidodactylus > Lepidodactylus listeri. The sequence goes on along the minus strand of JARCFY010000002.1, from coordinate 42,112,327 downwards.
TTTGATACCCCTGGCCTAGAGCATCCCTGTCAAGTGTTTGTCCAGCCGCTGCTTAAAGACTGCCAGTGAGAGGGAGCTCACCACCTCCCTAGGCAGTTGATTCCACTGTTGCACAACTCTGACTATAATAGAAGCATCCTGCAGTGTAAGCAGCATCTTTCTCTCCTCTCACTGATGCCAGGATAAAGCATATGAGTTGGATCCTGCCAGCCCCCATCCCACATGGCTTTTGCCCATGCAGGTCCTATGATTCCCCAGCATACCATTTTGGGGTGGTCAGATGGGACCCCCCCCCTCTGTTTTTCACCTGTGCTGGGTGGATGCAACCCTAGGAAATCATCCTTCTCTTCATGTTATACAGTATTCCCATTAAAAGAAACCTACACCTCTTTATCTGTCCTGTGCCACCCTGTTAAAGGAACTGCAACCATTCTAACTCTGTTTTTTAAAAATCTTGAGCTGTTCCCGCCAACATTTTATAGATCAGAACAGAGACACCTCTTTTCATGTGGCCATGATGACTGTCTGAGATCGTCCACACCTCCAATTATGTTTTGTTGAGGGCTCTACTCTGTCTGTTGTATGGTGTATTCATTTATTCTGCAATAGCTAATCTTCCATTGATTTAAAAGCAAAGAGGGTGATTTTGGTAAAGATATACTAGAAAGCCAGGATTGTCCTACAGTATGTTGTCATCAGTTGGAATCATAGCAGCTGTGCACTGCATGGTGCCTTATAGTGTTCAGTGGCATGCATTTTGTATTGATGCACGCCAAAGCCAAGATGCATCTGCTCCCCATTCCAAAATTCAGCTTCTGGAGACCTTGAGGAGGTGGCCAAACCTTTATGCAGACAGGTTAAGTTCCGCAAAACAGGAGAAAACTAATAAAATCAAGAAAATTAGGGCTGAATAGGGAGATAGGATGCTAACTTTCTGCCGCCATTCATTTCCCCTCGGCTCTAGTCAAACTGGTTATGATGTGCATTTATCTTTGCATCCTTTACAAGCTTTCTTTACGATACCCTTCTTCCATCTAACTGGGATAAATTTATTTTATTCTATTTTATTAATTCAATTTGTACCCCGCCCTCCCCGCAAGCAGGTTCAGGGCGGCTCACACGGTTGGTATAAGTACCATTAAAAACACATAAAATCAATCAGCAATCAAATACAATAAAATCATACAATCATAAAATCATAAGGTGCTAGTTATAAAGGTGCTAGTTATATAAGGTGGTTATAAAAAGATTCTCGTCTCCATTCTTACTTGTGTTTGATGAAAGGATCTTTGACCCTCGCAAGCTCCTACCCTTAAAATCTTTTTGGTCTCTCAAGTGCTACTGAACTCAAATCTAAATGTCCTACTGCACTCCAACATGGCTACCCTCTGAAATTAGTAAAATTCTAATGAGGCATTCTTAAATGTCAAAAATAAAGACAAAATTGGGACAGTGGTTTCTCAGGGACAGGTACCAGGAACTAGAGACTGTCTCTGCACACTGCAGTGTCTTAAAATGCTGCACTTGGATATTTTGGGGGTCACTTTTCATTATGCATGCAAAAATATCAGTGATTTTTTTTTTAAACAGCAATCCCTTTTGTAGCCCACGAGTTCCTGAAAGGTTGGCAGGAGAAAAATGGCAGCTGGTTGGGGGGGAGTGCATCAGCATGCACCATCACTTCCAGAGAAAATTGGAAGTGGTGTCATATTGTTGGGGGTGTTGCTTTAAGATTTTGCAAATCCTAGACAATCCCCCTGATGTTATGACAGTACACCTGTGTCTGCCCCTCAAACGCTCCCATGGGTTCTAAGCTGCTGCTGAGCATCACTAGCTGAGTCTGGACTCATTTGCCCTGATGGGCCAGCCTTCCTGGCTGTCCTATACATTGACTTGCAATCTCTATTTCTCTTACTACTATAGCAGGACAGGATTCCTAGGCTTCCTTGGGATATAACAGAACAAAACAAGAGTTTCGTGGTACCTTACAAAAATAATAAAATGTATTCCAGCATAAGTTTTCATGGGTCATTCACTCAAGGTTGGGGCCTGGGGATCTCCTGGATCAGCTCCCCTGGAGAAAATGGAAGCTTTGAGACCTGCAAGGAAAATTTTGGCTGGCCTTTCTTACCTATGTAGTTTCTCTCTCTCTCTCTTTCTCTCTCTTTTTTTCTCTTTTAAATTTTACCCCCTGCTACCTTTGGGCCGTTGGTTTCTGAAGCTTCCTCCTCCTCCTTTCATATCCCTTTAAGAGTGTTTACTTCTCCTCTGCTATACACTTCTGCCTACCATGCTTACCTTTCTAAAATTTGAGCAGGTGAGGCCAATGGCAGCTGGATTCAGGCCTGCCTCCTTGTCCCTCTGTGACAATTTGGCCAACCTCTGCCTTCATCTCCAGGTCACTCGGTACTTTCATAATAGATCCTCTATACAGATGCCCAGATCGCTTTGACAAATCAGCACCCAGCATCAAAATGTTGCAATCTCAAAACCAGTAAGCTATTTCAGGCACTTTAGGAGGCTCATAAAAGAGAGCCAAACGGGAACATAAAAGACTGTTGACACAGAAGCTTTGCATACAAGTCAGTTTAATGCAATTAGGCTAATGATACAGAAAGATTATAGAGAACAAGGACAAGGTCTTCACTGCAGCATTTTGTGGTATGGAATTCAATATTCTTTTAATTTAAAGATATATACTTTCATTAAAGTTTTTTTAAAAAGTCCTTATCTGTGTAAATCTTTCTTCTTAGAAACCTGATTTAGATGGTAGACAAGCACACTTGATAACACCAAGAGAGCTCTGACCTTCCTCCATTCATATTGAACTTCGAAAGCCTGCATGTGACAGGTTGCCTACCAGCTTCAAGCAAAAAGACAAATACCCAGCTTGAGTAATTGAAATGTAATTATAGGTTCACCTTAGAGAACTGTCTCTGAGACTTCTGCCTTCCCAGACATATGCCTGAGAAAATGAATAATCATGGTGAAATTGGTAAACTCTTGAACCACTAAACATTCACTCCAAATAAACAGATACACTCTTATCTGAGAGGGTTATGACTTTACAATGCAGAAGATGGGCATAAAAATCTAATCAAAGAGGATGTGGGTGTACATATAATTATCACTTGTAAATTTCAACTTTGGAAGACTTGGCTTGTATCTATTGGACAACCATAACTAACAGTGCAATCTTAAGGACAGTTACATTAACTTGTAAATGCATTAAACTCACAAGGTTTAGAAGGGTATGACTCTGTTGAGGATTGCACTGTAGTTGCAGTAGTGAACAAGGATGCAACAGAATCTTATAATGTCAGACGAACTTGGCAGGGTGGACTCACTTAGCCCCTTTGTAATTTATTTATTCTGATTTTGACCCATGTTGAAAAAAGCATGCAGTTGTGTAACACATCAAGAATGACACAATTGCATTTTTTTTTTGCCACAAGGGAGGATACCATTGCACTGAATTGTTACCGTGGAAAACAGCCTGTAGTCCCTAGGCCCTTTTGGCTCCTGAAAATGTCAGAAGAGTCAGGAGGCCCTTTTCTCCTGCACCATAATCCTGATCTGAATCAAGCCCCTGATGCACTTTTACACAGGAGTTGCAACTGGGGACTCACAGCTGTGGTATAGCTGTGGCAAACTGCGGCATGATGTTGGCCCTTAGATTCTTGGCCGAGCTATGATTTAAGCTCAGGTTTCCCAAGTCCTACACTGACTGCTACTTTACACTATTTCACCCAGTTCATTTCCATATTTTCTCTGTCTACATTACCCAATTGCTTTCTGTTTACTGATGTGCACACATTCTCCTCAGTGGTAAAGAACATATCCACACAAAATTGTTACAATTGTATTTACAATTTAGATAGAGAGGGTTTTTTTCTGCAGTATTTTGTCAGTGTATGTACTTGTGTTGGTAATACAGAGGAGAGAAAAGGTGTGAATTTGCTGAAGGAGCAGGAAGCTGTGACAAGCAGTACTTACTTTGAGCTCTGTACAAAATCCAGAAGTATGACAAGGACGTGATAGAAAATTTTGAATCCATTAATTCCACTTCAGACAGAAGATTTGAACTTTAAATTCTGGTGAGAAGTTCAGAAATTTTCAGAAACATCCCTACTCCTTGCCCTTGCAGTATTGCCCTGGCTTAAGGAAAGTGGATTTTGCAAGATACAGTTAGCTTTGTAATAATATAATACAAGATTGCGCCTTCAGTGCAGTGGGAAGAAAAATGCAAAGAAAGCAAATGAACCCAAAGGTTCATTTTTTTTTTTGCCACAAGGGAGGCTGTGAGTCCCCAGGAGCCAGTCTGGTGTAGTGGTTAAGTGTGCGGTCTCTAATCCGGGAGAACCGGGTTTGATTCCCCACTCCTCCACTTGCACCTGGCTGGATGACCTTGGGCAAGCCATAGCTCTGTACCAGCTGTTCCCTCAAGGACAGCTTGGGAAAGAGTTCTCTCAGCCCCACCTACCTCACAGGGTGTCTGTTGTGGGGAGGGGAAGGGAAAGGAGTTTGTAAGCCGCTCTGAGACTCTTAAGTGAGTGAAGGGCGGGGTATAAATCTAATCTCTTCTTCTTCTTCTTCTTCTTCTAAGTCCGGAATTAATTTTAGAAATTCTCCTAATTATACTGGCATTAAGGAAGAGTAGAGTGGAGTACAGAGTTCAAGTAGTTTCATGACAACTGTATGTTTGCAAACTGATAGCCAAGCTTACCAAGTTTTTACTCTGAGATGGTTTGTTTGCCTTTAAATCTGCCTTTAGCCTGTCCTTTTTCCATGAAGCACAGAGTGCTGTACATTCTTGTTTCTCCAATATTTTGTCCTCCCAACAATGAGGTAGGTTATGCTGAGAGAGAGTTGGATTGTAAAGACTTGGATGAAAATGTTGCATCCCTTTAATAGAGGCTTAATATGTGGAAATAGGCAGCTCAAGTTTTTCATGGCACGGAAGTATCTAACATTGCCTGATAAATCACATTACAGTAAACCTTTATTAAAGGGACAGGACATTTTTTTTCTCCAGGCAGCTGGCAACCCTGAGAGTGAGTGTGAGAAAGAGAGATGAAGGGAGGAACACCTGCTGGCCTAGGAGTTTTATAGCTGAGTGGGGATTTGAACTTGGGTCTCAAAGGCCTTGGTCCAGCACTCACTACATCAAACTCTGAAGCACTGACTATAGGTGTCATAGCCATACCTCTCATGCTATTCCTCCACTGGTCCCTTCACCCATAGTCTTCCCATGCATGCTATAGCAAGAAGTAGAAGAGGCTGTATTTATACCCCGCCCTTCACTACCCAAAGGAGTCTCAGAGCTTCTTACAATCTCCTTTCTCTTCCCCTCCCCACAACAAACATCCTGTGAGGTAGGTGGGGCTGAGAGAGCTCTTTTGAGAACTGCCCTTGAGAGAACAGCTCTCAAAGAATTTGTAACTGACCCAAGGTCACACCAGCAGCTGCATGTGGAGGAGTGGGGAATCAAACCTAGTTCTCCCAGATTAGAGTCTGCATACTTAACCACTACATCAAACTGGTTAGAGGTTATTTTTTACCTCCTTGCAGGTGAGGAAACAAGATGGGTGAGTGAATGGTTTGGGAACAAAGCAGGAAGTGAAGAAGCAATGTCCTCTCCTGCTATAGTTCTAATCTTCATGGATGTTGTCTGTGAGGGAATTTGTGTCTGTAGTCACCTCCTTTTAAATACCATAGTCATTTGTTATGGTTATTTGTCAGTACAGTTTTCTCTCTGGAAAATCTAAATCAGCTCTGCGATTGCAGCATTTCAGACACTTGCTTTCCTTCTCCGATGATGCAGTCCCCACAAGGCACAACCTCAATATCCTCAACAGGATTTTATACCACAGAATGCCAAACAGAACAATAAACCAAAATTTTAGTTAAGAGAGCAGAGAACAAATAACAGTTTGACAGGAAGACGTCACAACCTTCAGTTTAAAACACCATAGAGGAAAGGGATCTGTCATATATCTGCTGAAGGTTTGTGGATTTTCATTTCTCTGTAGCTGAGGAGATATAACAACAAACCTATCTGATGAGGGATGAGCAGAGATAAAGTAATTTCATGTCCTTGTATGGCTGAACAGAGATGAAGCAAGAGGGGGGAAAAAATCTATTTTCTAACTACTTTCCAATCTCAGGCAGCTAAATAGTCCACCAGGGCCTCTGTGTGCTACAGCAGTACTTTTCCTGATGTACATTTCTATCCAATGTAATAACTCCTTTGCCTTTCCGGGCAACATCTTGAAGTAAAAGAGTAATTGAGGCACTCAGGACATTGGCACTTAAGAGTTTTGTCTGCCATCATGACAAAGCTAAATGACTGTACTTAACAAGAAAGCTCTTTATCTGGATTAGGGCGTCTCTCTTTCCCCTTCCCTTCCTTGCAAGAGTTTAAAGATTTGCACAATATTGTCAAAATAAATATAAATTCTTTACTGAACACAATTGTGGTGCCATGAAGTAATGTTTTAAAAAGTGCACAAAAGAAAGGCCATGCTTTTAAAGTCGATAAGGCACAGAAAGTTATTTTCAAGCACAGAACAATTATGATGCAGCCGTGGCAGCAAAGTGTTTGCTAGAATTCCTTTATCCAGATTTGTCAGTGTTTACCACCTAGATTTATTGAACCCCAGCTTAGATTTAACATTCCTATAAGCTGTTGTAATAAAATTGTTAAAGATTTTCAGAGGCACTTAATGGAGTTAGGCTCCTATCATATCGGGAGGAAACCAATTATGGAAGAACCCTTCAGTAACTGATAAATGTAAATAAAGTAGAAGCTTGCTTGACTTTAAGGCTGAGCTGAACAGGGTGGATGCATTTTTTGGAAGCTTTTGCAAGGTTCAAAAGGGCCATTTTTCAGAAGGGCTACAGAGTAAGGATGTCAGAGTCCAGGTGGGACCCTGAGATCTCCTGGAATTACAACTCATTTCCAACCTACAGAGATCAGTTCCCCTGGAGAAAATGGATGCTTTGGAGGGTGGACTCTATGACATTTTACCCCACTGAGGTCCCTGTCCTTCCCAGACTCTATCCCCAAACTTCCAGGAGTTTTCCAACCTGGATCTGGTAACCCTACTCCCTCATCCCCCACCAGAGATCGGGGCGGGGGGGAACCCGGCAACCATAAACAGGAGCAGAAGGCCTCACCCAGTAAGAGTGAGAGTATAAAGCATTATCCTTACTCTGAATTGGCTTTGTGATATATTTACTTACTTAAGGCCCCTTTCAGACAGCCTTTGTAATCTGTTTTGGTAGCCAGTTGCTAATAGATCTTTTGTGTCATTTCAAACACAACTGTTTTAGCAACCAGCTGCTCACGGATTTTGTTTACCTTTTCATACAAAGCTACTTGCATCTGGTTAGCAAAACATGGTTGAGCCATTCTTGAAGTGCATTACTTTCTTCTGTTTTCACCTCTTTTTTTGCACTTTTGAATGTCTGAAGTTTTTCCAATAGTGCTGCACTTCCTCCCCAAGCCCTTTTTCACTGTGCAATCTTCCTTGGATTCTTTTTAATGTTCTAAGTTAAGCACTATAGCTAGACCAATATAGCACTTTAGTGCTACAGCAGCACCATTGAGATGCCTTGGTACCACTGAGATACATGGAGATTGAGGCTATTATTACATGGATACAGGAGAAGAGAAGTAGCTCATTGGGCAGTGAATACTCAGGGCGTCAGTAATTAGTGTTACAGAAGTCGCTAACAACAGCCACGGAATGTTTTTTTTTTTTAAAGGAAGATGGCGTGGCAAAAAAGGGCAGGGGGAAAGTGTAGCATTGTTTGAAGTGAAGGCCAGGTCACTTCAGAGAAGGCTCATAAATAGAATTATATTCACTGTATGAAACCTCTGTCCCTGTATCACTTTACTTGGAACCAGGCTAACAACAGATAACATCTGGTTTAGAAAGGTAGTGTGAAAGGGACCTTAGTTACTTATATCCTGCCTCTCTCCCAAGTGAGGGCCAGAGCAGCTTACATCATTCTCCCCTCCTCCCTTTTAGCTTTGTGATGTTGGCTGCTTAGTTTAATTGTAATTTGTAATGTTATGCTGCTATTGCACCAACCAATTGGTTAGCACCACAGAGCATGAAGGAAGGACTAAGGTTGTGCATTCAGGTTCCCCGAGCCTGAAAAAACATTGAATAAATGCCTTGCCAGCACTTATCTAGTATTTCTGAAGCTGAGTGCAGTTTAGATAATCTGTGTAGCCGATTAGAGAATCCCTGAATCAAGCAAGAATCCAGCTTTATTTGGGATTCTCTTTTCTATATACTAATAGCCAAGTGCCCCCTGTGCATGCAGATATCTGAGAACACACATCGGGGGCACTTGGGGGGCAGAGAGATTTCCTTGCACACTTGGCAGACTCCCCAGGTGTGCAGAAAAATTTAAAAAACCTATACGGGGGTTATTTAAATCCCCCCAAAGTAAAAGAGCATTCCCTGCACAAGTGCAGAGAAAGCTCTGGGAACTCTGCAGTGGGCCTGGTGGTTGGGAGGCATCCAGACCTCACCACCGGAGACCGGGGGGAGATTGGCAGCAGGCCTGGTGGCTGGGAGGCATCCAGGCCTTACCACCGGAGCCCAGAGGGGGAAGATTGGCAGTGGGCCCGGCAGCTGGGAGGTGTCCAGGCCTCGCTGCTGGAGCCCGGGGGAGGGGGGAAGATCAGTGGTGGGCCCGGCAGCTGGAAGGCGTCCAGGCCTCACTGCCAGAGCCTGGGGAAGGGGGGAAGATCGGCGGCAGGCTCGGTGGCTGGGAGGTGTCCAGGCCTCACCACTGGAGCCTGGGGGGGGGGGGGGAAGATCAGCAGCAGTCCTGGTGGCTGGGAGGCATCCAGGCCTCACTGCCAGAGCCTGGGGGGAGATTGGCGGTGGGCCTGGCAGCTGGGAGGCCTCCAGGCCTCATCGCCGGTGCCCGGAGGGGGGGAAAGCTTACCTGTGGCCATTTCCTCAGCCGTGAGGTCCTCCCCCCCCCCTGTGAGTATTGCGGGTCCTTCTGCTTGTAGTGTCTAATAGCAGCTATAAATTTTGAAAGGCTACACTTACCTTTCCTTATTTGGTCTTTTTCCCACCATTTGTTCTGATTTCCAGGGCAACAGGAGGGAGAGGGAAGAGGCATCTCTGCAGGGCCATTCGATAAAACCCCTTTGGGGAAGTTTTGAGCCAATCAGTGCAATGCTTTTGCTTTTGCAAATGGCATTGCATTGGTTTGCAAACTGCATTTGCAATTGCAACTTGGTTTCAAAGGCCACCTAATTATCTTGCTGGATGAGAGAAGTTTTTGGCTTGGATAGACTGTATGGCTGCCTGCCTGGCTTTTTGCTTCAGCTGCTGCTCTCTGAGCCTGCTATAGCCAGCCTCCTCAGCCCTGAACCCAGGGTGATATTTCCTGAAAGAGAGACACACACCAAAACAACCTCTGAACCTCCAAAAGCAGTGCCCTCATGAAGCCAGGCTTGGCTTAAACAGTTACTTTTGCTGGGAGTTTAGGAGAACCACATCTTGGCCGAGAAAACTCAGGCCAAGTGAAGATTCCCCAGGCTGGCTGCACTGCTAAACATCCTCCATATAAGCAAACCCCCCCCCCCAACAGTTAGCTGAATTGCTTTAATTTACAGTTTAGCAATCAGCAAAATACCGGGTTCTTGCCAACTATACCAGGGCCCCACCCCTCCCGGGAGTTCTCAAGGAAAGAGGCACGTGAGGCAGATATCAAGTTCAATGCTGTTTACTGAATGATGTTGGCCAAGCACACCAAAAACGTAATCACACACACAATCACACAGGCCTAATGGAATAAAGGGAGAAAATAGCACATTCGCATGAGCAGGTTATCGTTGGTGGGGAAAAACACAGTACCTTAGATGCATTGTCCAATGTCAGGAAGAATTGGATGGGGAGAAAAATATAAAGGCTATGGGGACACGAGGCTTGAACCTGCAAGACCACGTGGTTCTCCTGGATCGCGATTCCAGAGAGAGAGGATTAAAGATGGAGGCAAGGGTTGGGTACAGAAAGCTGGACTGAAGGGGTAGTAAAGCTGATAGAGGGCGACGGCTCAAGAGGCTGAGTGTCTCTGGGTTTGGACTTTTATTGGGGGTCTTGGGGCGGGCCATGCAGACCACATCCCACTAACACACCTCTGGGTGGTCCGTCCCTTCTGGACCCTCGGATAGGTGAAAGGTGGACAAAGGGAGGAGGTCCAGGGGTTGGGCAATGTTGCAAGAGTATGATCTCATCAGGAAACAGACACTGAGTCTGGGGTCTGATGACTCACCTGGCCACTTCTATTGTTAGTCAATGACTTTGGCCTGTTGGTTAATGTCTGGCACATTAGTTGCTAGGCAGCTTAGTTAGCATAACTATCCAGATGTGTAGGAGAGGGGGCAGGGGTTTGACCAGCGTGCTGAGACAGAGATAGAAAAACCTCTGTCTCTGTCCCAGGTGAACTGTCTAGGGTGTCAGCCTCCTGGCATGGGCTGGAGCTGGCTCCTATCATGAAGAAAGCACATGGCCCTTCCATTAAAGGCGGCCCAAAGTTCAGGCTTATGAATCTCATAATTCATAAGAGCACTGAAAGTGCCTTGCTGGCCAACACAACTATCCAGTCAGCCCAGTCCAAAAGGGACTAAAAGGGGCAAATCTCTGCCCTTGCCTCAGGCATCTTCTACTGACTTAATGGCTAGTCTCCTGTCTGTCAAATGTACAGGCAAGCAGGGACAAAGAACCTCTGGTCTGTGCTATTGTCATGAATGAAATATGTTGCATGTTCCCATCCTCATCTCCTGTTTCACCTATATGTCAGGAATACCTTTGGAATAATCCTCGCGTTCCTGTCTCCATATATTTGTCTAAGATACCTACATTCTTACACCTATGCCAGACCTATCAAAGAAACATGAAGGCTGTATGACCTGATTGAAGAGTGCACTGGATGAATCCTTTCCCCCTGTGTGGGGCATAATTTTTGAAGGCAACCTAACATATATAGATGCCTGATGTAGAGTTTCCATCTCTTGTTCTGCAGAAATAGTGGCATGGAAGAAGATCAATAGATTTGAAACAGGAGTTATTCCAGAGAATCTCAGCTCATCAACTATCTGCTCAGCTTATGAATACTTATACAGAAACAACTACAAAAACAACTGGACTGCAATTTTGTGGTTATATATTTACTTTATTTTGTTAAAACAACACTGTAGACATTTGGCATAAGTTTCTTTTATAATACATAAAAAGCATTGGCAGCACATCATCGCTCGGCTTCGTTCTTGTACCTGATTTACAAACCTTTGGTTTGGGCCATAAACTCATCTCCATGGACCCCTGCACATGTGGACAGGTTGTATCACCCCGTAACTTACCCCTCTATTTGCTATCAATCACCTCTGCTTTCTTAGTTCTGTATTGTTTGCTCTTTTTGAATGTTCAGTGTGTTTGTAATTAAGGAAATGCTTTAATAAAATCTATTTAATTTACTCTTCAAATTTGGAGTTTTCCTACTGTGCCAGACCTCAGTATACAAGTGGTGTGCAATTAGGGCTGCCAAGTCCAACTTGGGAAATATCTGGGGACTTTGGGGGTGGAGCCAGGAGACTTTGGGGGTGGAGCCAGGAGAAAGGAAGTGACATCATTTTATGATGTCACATCCTGTGATGTTGCTTCCACATGCTGACACATGAACTCATGAAGTTTCCTAATACTGAGTCAGGCCATTGGTCCATCAAGGTCATTATTGACTACTCAGACTGGTAGTGGCTCTCCAGGGTCTCAGGCTGAGATCTTTAATGTCACCTATTACCTTTTTTAGCTGAAGAAGCTGATACCTCCTGCATGTCAAGCAGATGCTCTATTACTGAGCAACAGCCCTACTGAATCCTTCCTCATCTTGGCAGAATATGAAGCACTAAGTGCTACACAAGTGCTTAATATGATTTTCATATCATAAGAACAGGAGAGAAGCCACAGTGGATCGGCCCATCCAGTACAGCCCATCCAGTACAACACTCTGTGTCACAACAGTGGCCAAAAATACCAGGTGCCCTCAGGAGGTCCAGCAGCGGGGCCAGAACTCCAGAAGCCCTCCCACTGTTGCCCCCAAGCACCAAGAATTCAGAGCATCACTGCCCCAGACAAAGGGTTCCATTTAGACCTTGTGGCTAATAATAGCCACTGATAGACCTCTGCTGGATGGGGACAGAGAGAGACAGACAGACAGACAGACAGAAAAAAGAAAGAAGGAGAGAGAGAGAAGGAAAAAAACTGGCAGAGGCACTTACTTCCATTTAGACCTTGTGGCTTATAATAGCCACTGATAGACCTCTGCTCGATGGGGACAGAGAGAGAGAGAGAGAGAGAGACAGACGGACAGAAAAAAGAAAGAACGAGGGAGAGAGAGAGAAGGAAAAGAGCTGGAAGAGAAACTTACCTTGCAAGCCACATGCAAAAGCAGCCCCTTCAGTCCCTCCTTAATCTCTGGGCGGACCTCTCTTGCTGTGGAAGCTCTCTTGCTGACTTCTTAAAGGGGAAATGTCTGGTGAGGCTTTTTACTGCAGGGCAGGCTCTCTGCAGACATTTCCCTTTTAAGGCAGGGCAGGGCAGCCATTTTGTCCCCTGGGGGCCAATTTTGAAAAAGTGGTGGTAAGCAGTAAAAACCGGTGTTTCCCCCGCCCTACCGGGGGACTTGGCAGCCCTATGTGCAATTCCTGTACTGCTCTGGCCTATTCTGCTGCATAGCTAACTTCCCAAACAACAAGGCAGGCCACTGGTGGTAACACTGCCTGACTCCTGCTGCCTGAAAATCTCCTGGACTTTGGATCAGATCCTGCCCACCTGGAGAAGACAGTGAAGGGTCTGACTTTCTTCTTTTACTGTTCCTTGTTCTTTGGGCCTTCTGGGTGGGGAAACGTGTGGCCTAGGCTGTGGCCTCAGGCCTAGTGTCTAGTTCTCCTTGGTTAGGTTTTTTGGTTTTGCAGCTGGAGTTTTGAGTTCTCCTATTCCTACTGTTTTTGGGTGGTAGGCCTCGTGATTTAGGGGGGGAAGCTTAGTTCTTTAGTTCCATTTAGTTTGGTTCTAGTAGGCAGCCTTCTGGTTTTTGGTTGTTGCAGTTGGAGTTTGGCATTCTGTGGTTTCTGCCTTGTTGTCTGGGGTGGACCTGCTGATGGGGGGAGGCCTGTGGCCTAGACTGTGGCCTCAGGCTTAGTGCTCTTTGGTTAGGTTTTTGGTTCTTACAGATGGGGTTGGGGTTAGTTCTCTTATTCCTGCTGTTTTGGGGTGGTGGGCCTGGTGAGCCCTTCCATGGGGAAACGGTATAGAAGGTTTCTCAGGGTTTGTCCTTGGCTTTCGAAGAAAACAAAGCATTACCGGGCTTCTGTGTATTGGGCTGGCCTTGCTTCAGGCCAGCAAAGGTGCATGAACACCATGAACTTTTGAGTGTTCTGCTGCTTGGCCCTTGCTTCTGCCAAAAAAATTAGGAAAAACCCCTGCTGAGATTCTCTGTTGTGACATTGTGACACTGGTGAGTTCTGCTGTGTTGCACTGCTGCCTGTGGATTGCTTGTATCTTCTGACTCACGTGGTTAGTTCACACAGAATGTGTAACTGTTATAGTAGGGCTAACAATCTTGCCCTGACCCAGATTGTCCAGGCTAGCTCAATTTCATCAGATCTTAGAAGGTAAGCAGGGTTGGCCTTGGCTAGTATTTGGATAGGAGACCTCCAAGGAATACCAGGGTCATGACAAGGGGGCAGGCAATGGCAAACCACCTCTGAATGTCTCTTACCTTGAAAACCCTATGGGGTCACCATAAGTCAGCTGTGACTTGACAGCAACAAAAAACACGCTATACCAAAGGAATACATTCCTTTGTTTCAAACTTCTGCTCCCCACCAAATAAAACACCGAAAGACAGCTCGTGAGATGTTACAGAGAATAACACTGAGAAACTACTGCTGAGGAAGAATCATGTCATATGACTGAAGGGAGGAGGGGACAGTGGTGACAGCAGCAAGGCCTTGAGGGAGAACATACGTGGGGTATAGAAATAGAAGCTTCTTCAATTCTCTTTCATTTAGATTGTGTTTGGTATTTGTGCTAGTTCAGCTCCCTCTTCCTGACACTGGACGGTGCCATTGTGCACCATAAAGTCTTCATAGAGGCTTTATTAAATAATCTTTTTTAAAATTAAATTTTTGTCTGACCACTTATTCAACAAAAATCTGCCAAATCAAAAACTGAAACTCACAATATTTTGACTCATCCCTCATGCTCAAACAGGTGCTACTGGTGTTGACCAATAAAGCTTTCAATTACTTGAATTCAGTGCAGCTTAAGGAATGTCTTCTTCCTTATAAGGTCCATCAGTCAACAGAAGTTGTGTAAGTATTCTGTGCTGGAAACTTGATTCCTACCTGTGTGGGGCCCCAGTATGAATTGAGACTATGGTGTGTGGGGAGAAAATTTTTAATTCTGCACACACATTTCCTGAAATGAAGTGGCCCTGGGGAACTGCTATGTGTCCCACTGGGGAAACTTAATGGATATTTATTTATTTATAGCCCATCTTTCTCACATGGACTCAAGGGAGATTACACATAGTTAGTACAGTCAACAAAATGAGATATTCAGTAACTAATGTATTCGGATAATAGAAGTCTGAAACCACTAGAAAGAACACCAGCATAGCAGAAGTATTAACATAACATATTAAGTGGTACAGAAATTACATAATACGATCCTACTTACAATGAGCGCTAATAGGAATAAGGCCCACTGTGGAAATAAATACAAGAGGCTCTGGGAACGTGCCAAGGCCTTGGGCACTCAACATCAATTTCCTGTGGCAACCTCAGCAGGGTATAATGACACAGAGTCCACCATTTTCTCCAGAGGAACTGATTTCTGCTACCTGAAGAGCAGTTGTAATTCTGAGTATTCTCCAGCCCCCACCTGGAGATTGGCAACAGTGGTTCCCCAGGAGGATATGGCTGGTTTGGAGGGTGAAGTCTATGGCATTGTACCTGTCTGAGGCCCCACCCCTCCTCAAACCTCACCCTCCCCAGGCTCCATCCTTCATATCTCCAGGAATTTCCCACCTGGAGTTTGCAACCCTATCTCCTTCCCAGCCAAGCATCAACCTACCTTTATTTTTCCCTCACTGTTTAGCTTTCCATCTCCCCCCCCCCACCTGCAGCCTCTACCATGCTCTGAAGCCCTGCCTGCAACATCACATTGGCTGTCATGGGGGGGGGGGCATCTCAGCAGGGTATAAGGACACAATGAGTTTTCTCCTGAAGGCCAAAATAGGAGTAAAAAGGGCCTTTTACTGACAGAACCAAGCTTGGTTGACCAGCAGCAGGCACTGAGGAGAAAGTAAGGTTCCCAGCTCTGAGTAGGGAAATACCTGGAGATTGGGAGGGGGTGGATCCTGTGGAGGGCAGCAGGGGGGGGGGGAAGGACTTAGCAGGAATTTCCTAACCTGGAGCTGGCAATCCTAGTCAGGACTGGCCCCAATGAGTTCCTCACAAAGCCGTGGAAAGGGTTTAATTCCTTTTTACTGACAGAATCAAGCTTGGTTGCCTACCAACAGCCACTGAGGGAAAAGTTAGTCCCACAGAGGAGCCAAGGAGGCAAAATGTCTTTGTCAGGAGAGAGAGCTGTTTGCCAGTAATTCTGACAGGGTGGGGAAGAGGAGCAGACCCAGCACCCGGCCAATGACAAGCGAGTACTCTTGAGGTGCGGCTGATGGACCAATGGCTGATGGAGCACACTGTGGGTGGGACTCAGGCAATGCAGCCAGTGGATAGGGACAGATTCTGAGTGACACATCATGGAGCCAACTGATTTAGGAGCGTGTGGAATGTTCAGAATGTGCCACCCCACTGCTGAAGTATATACAAGGAAAGATACAGCAGTAAAGACCACACATCTCAATCATTTATCCAAGTAAGTTTGTGAAACCATTTTGTACTTTTCAGCCTTGTTACCTGCACAGAAAAGCCCTCTTGAATAGCTCAGCTTTGCATAGTTTGCAGAGGGCCAGGAGACTGGGAGCTTTCCTGACCTCTTCAAGGAGGCCATTCCATAAGGTAGGAACCACAGCTGAGAAAGCATGAGTATGGGCAGTTGTTGATTTTGCCCATTTGCAGGTTGTCATGGTAGAGCACAAAGAGGGAGAGAGAACTTGTTTGTGGTGGTTTGTGACAGTTCATGAAAAGCAGAAAGCACGGTTTAAATGGCTCTAAGTCATTTAAACCCCTGCATTCTGCTATTCATGAAAAAAGCTGAGTGGTAGGGAGCTCCTCATGAATACAGCAGGGAACACAAAACGGGTTTAAATGGCTATGAGCCATTTAACCCCTGCTTTCTGCTCTCTACCAAAAGCAGCGGAGAACAGAAAGCAGTGGGTGAAATGGCTGGGAGGCATTTCACTCCCTGATTTCTGCTCCTTGCAAAAAGCGGCAGAAAGCAGAGGGTGAGATGTCTTGGAGCCATTACACCCCTGCTTTCTGCTCCCCACTACTTTTTGTGGTAAGCAGAATGCAGGTGGTTAAATGGTTAAACCTCTGCTTTCTGCTCCCTGTTCCTTTTTGCAGGATGCAGAAAACGGGTTTAAATGGCTCATGAACCAATACAAATTGGTTCAGTTCTTGAACTGGTGTATCTGTGTGTGGTTCAGTTTGTGGTTCAGCCCATCCTTACCTCCCTACACAGAACTTTCAGGCAATGCCTGTTGACCAGGGATGAACCTGGGGAAAGTGTATCATGTAGACAGCACACTATGGGGAAGCTCTGTATTGTCTGTATGTGTGTGGGGGGGAGGTCGCCGCAGTTAAGAATGCCTCCCCAAAGGAATCCCATCAAGTATTCGATTTTAAAAGTTCAATTAGAACTAATTTTATTCAGGCTTTTGGTATTGCTTTATTTTGCTTAGTTCCTAATTTTGTAACTTCAATGATTTTGTGCCAGTCCGCTGGAAAATTCTGTTATGCATGTTCCAAATAAAACTCTGAGAGCACTGGTTGAATTGTACTGTAGTGTTGTAGCTAGGGCCCTGACCAATATGACCCAGGCTAGCCTGATCTTGGAAGCTAAGCGGGGTCAGCCCTGCTTGGTACTTGGAAGGGAGACCACCAAGAAAGTCTAGGGTTGCTACACAGAGGAAGGAAACAGCAAACTATCTCTGAATTTCTCTTGCCTTGAAAACCTTATAGGGTCACCATAAGTCAGTTGTGATTTGATGGCACTTTCCACCACCATAGTTGTTAGAAGTTTGTTCATTGAGCTCAGACCAGTCGTCCTCTCTCAGTCTAACCTAATGTTCCATTACTTCATCAGGTCATGCACAGGAAAATAAACTAGTAGACTGCATTCTGTAGCTCCAATCCAGAGAAATAAAGTCATGTTTAAATGTTCTCAGTGAGACCTATGTTGACTAACTTGCCCTATTGTCTTATTGATTTCAGCACAACTTGAAACAACTAAGGCAACCTTTACTTAACAATCTTTACTCAAAAATCAGTTTATCACGTTACGGTTTCAGGCTGGTGGAATTTAAATTGGTCTCTGGATTTATTTTATTTTTTAAATATTGCGCTGGGCATATACTTGATAAGCAATTCTGAAATATCAGAAACATATCTATTAAAACAAAAGGGATCTTGGATAAAAATTAAAGTGGTTTCAGTAATGCAGCCAGACAATTTAAGATTGCATTTTTTGTCATGGGATCTATGACATTTTAATGCCAGGCCAGACTACAGAGGCAGAAGATAATGCAGTATGAGCAGATCAGTAAAAGGTTGCAAGAGATGAATTTTTCAATCTGAACCAAACCAAATGCTACTTTATTTTATTTGACTGTTTTCAGCACATCCAATCGATATTTCAGAATAGAGACATCAATCAATGCAGACAACTTTTTCAATCAGATGTTTTGAAGGTGCGGGGGTGGGTGAGTGCAAAGGCAACCCTTTATTTTTTGTTCTCTGAACATTAGTTGGAAGTCAGTGTGTACACCACATGCTTACAAGCCAACCCTGAAGGGTTTTTTGTTAGCTTTTTCAAACCCTGAAAGGTAACCTTCCATGCTCTGCAATTCTACCTAGCAGTTCAGTTTCCACCCCAGTCTTTGCACTAGACAGAGGCAAGTCATCTTGAATTAAAACTATATTAAAGCCATTGTTAATATATAGTCTATTTCAGAGAGGAAGTTGATTCCCCTGTTTGCATTTCAAAGTCTGTCCCTGTAGAATTTCTGCACCCTTAACCTCAGGGCAAGACTTCTTATTATATTCATACAAGAAAGAGAACAGAAAACCAAGGGAATAGTTTGAAAGTAGACAAGAGAAATGGATTGTGAGGAAGGACACAGTAATGAACTAAGAGGTTGCAGGTAGTTGCATTTGTCCGAACCAAAAGCCAAATGTCAAAGAGGGACCAACTGAAATGACACAAAAAAGTGTGCAAGATTTTGAGATCTGCAGAGATCTTCATCAGGTTGGGTGTTTTAGAGAAATGAGGAGCAGAAGGGTGAAATGTGATGTCCCAGACCATGATTGTAAAACTGTGTTTTAAGAGCATCCCACATGAGACACTGAGCAAGTATGCAGAGTTGAAATAGTGCCAGTGTACTTCCACTTTTTGCTTCTTCCCAGGAGGCCAGGGGTGCAACCTGACACCACACCATTTCAGGTCTGCAATGTGTCCCAGCTGCCAGCAGCATGAGGTGGAAAGGAAACAGGTTGATGGTCCCCTCTTAACCTGCACATTCTCCCAGCTGTCGGTCGTATAGATGGGGCAGCAATGGACACCTATCACTGTCTGAGGGTGAAGGTGTTCCATCAGCCTCATCTTCTTCCTTGCTGCTGGTGGCCTGGGTCATCTTCCTGACTATACTTACCAGGTTGTCACATTCCACCACCATTGATCAGGCCCCTGCTCTCACTCAGTGGCGTAGTGGGAACAAAACTAGAAGGAAATGAAATTATGCAGTGCTGTGATGTCACCACCCAGAAATGACATCACAGCATCTCATGACACTCTCAGAATTCCCTCAGTTTCTATGTTTTTACCCTCCATTCTCCATTGAGGACATTCCTAGAGTGTCATATGACACCATGACATCACTCCCAGTAGTTGTATAACAGCACTGCATGATATTGTTTCTTTTCAGTCTCTGCCCCCAGATGCTTCCAACTGGCACATTGTCTCTGACCCATGCTGCCTGATGATTCTTGATGCAGCTTCATGCCTTGAGCTGGCCCTAACTCTCAGCCATCTTCTTCTGTTTGAAAAGCCAAACATAACTATGTTTGTTCCTAAAGATATACCAGAATTACTCTACAGTATTTTAACAGTTCATGATCATGGGTGGTATTGGGGTCACAACAATTATAAAGCTAAGACAGCAAAACACTTCAAACAAGGCAAGCTCCCACATCTCCTATTAGTACCTGAGAGATTTGATTGGTACCACAATCAGAAAGCTGAAAAGCACCACATTGTTCTTTCTGGCAGGGGAGAAATGGGTGAAGATCCTGCTAGCAGCTGACTAACATCTTGCTGAACTTACTCTTCTTTCTGGACACAGGTATGGAAAGCCTGGGTGTGCCCAGAGGTGCAAGCCAAAGGCAAGGCTGTTGTCCTTAGACTCTGAGCCTGACTGTCAGAGCCTGGAACTAGGCTGGGTTGCCATCCTCCAACTGATCTCCAGTTGACAGAGATCTGTTCCCCTAGAGAAATTGGCTGCTTTGGAGGATGAAGGTGAATTCTATGGCATTATGCACTAATGAGGTTCCTCTCCTCTCCTCCCCAAACCCTGCCCTCCCCAGGCTCCACCCCCAATTATCCAGGAACTTCCCAACACACAGCTGGCTAATCTAACTGAGCAGAAGATCAAGCTAGTAGAGAGAGAAGCCCTTCTGGGTGATCAAAAGCATCCATTCCGTTTCTTGTCTGTTGTATTTTTCTTTTGTATACTGTTAGGTACTTTCTCCATTGGGGGAAAAGTAGAAATAGATACACAAAATAAATATATACTAAATCAGTCGTGTGGAAAGCCATTTGTGTGAGGTGCCTCCAAACATGTGTCAGGGAAATCTTAATCACCTGTATTCTTTTTTTGAGATTGTGAGTCTAGCTACTTTATAACAAGAAAATACCAGTTCCCCCTCCTCATGCTTATTTATTTTGATTTTCAGAAGGCAAGAGGCTAAATTATTTCTGATGCAACAACAGAAATATTTTGCTTTATGCCTTTGGGCCAATGAAGAAACTGGACCTTGGCCAATCAGTCTATTCCATGTGTGTTTAGGTTCCGACCTGCCTAAGGCACTCTGGCCAAGGTGTGCTTTGGCCTATTAGTTTGTCCCTAAAGCACTATGTGTTAGTTTGAGGAGAAATAAATAAAATAAATATTCTCTTTTTCTTGGGTTTTTGCCCTGGCTTAATATTTCAGTAAGGATTTAATATTCTATAACCACCGTATAAGGAAGGGCATGTTGTCCCCAAATGCCTGGATTAAAGGCAGATATTTGTTAAATGAGGAGCCTTATCATATTCACAGGTTTCCCTCCCCCCCAGTTTTTGAAATAGATGTTCTCAGAGACAATGAACTTTGCATTCTGACAAGTGACTGGCAAGATGTCAGTTAGAAGGATCACATTAATCTGGAAGTCAGTGACAAGCATACTGCAGGAAATATTTACTTTAATAGCTACAAAAATTGAGCATTACAAGAATCATTTGACAAATGAGGATTTTGAGAGAAAGACAAATATTTAACACAATAGTGTAGATTTCCTTTTTTTTTTTTTTTTAAGTGGAAGATATGTTGCTGCCAAAGACAACATCTATTATGCACTTCTTGGGTTTGCTGAAATATTTCAAACTTGTGAAAGTAATTTTTTCTAGAAAAAATGGATGCTTGATAAATGCCACCACAAATAATTTTCCAGTTCACTTACATTCTTTCTGCATTTCCCCATCTTGGTTGCTGAAGCTGCATGTAATTCTTAAATTCATATTCAAAAAAGCCAGCCTATGGATAAACACAGCCAGGACTTCTAGAACTCCATCTGATTTTTTCTAAGTGCCTTTTCCCCAGTCCCTGCCATGGTATTATTGAGCAGAAAGAAGAGTCTGGCAGCAGGTATTTCTGCAGTGCCAATTTAACAACAAACTGACTCTTGCTAACACTCCCTAAGGAGAGTAGTTTATTAATAACTTTTTATAAGAGCTGTTCAAACATAAGATTATCAGTCCTGGAACTACCTGTTCTAAAACATTCTATGGATCTGTAGTGTTCCTGTGTGCTGGGAGGTGGCTTTAAAAATGGATTGACATCTTTATGCAGGGTCAATCTATAAATGACTTCAATGTCAATTAAACGGTACATCTTTGGATGAAACTGAACTCTGCTTCTCCTTTTCATCTGCTCCAGCTGAAGCAGTGAAAGTTCTGAACAGATGTATGAAGTCAGTAATGGGCTAGATGAAGGCTAACCAATCAGCTATCTTCCTAAAGGGGCCAAATGCAACCCACCACCCGTGCGTAATGTTGTCTGTCTTCTCAGGGTGCCAAATGTAAGACTTTGTGGCAGAGTTTTTAAAAAGACAACTTGGAACTGCACTGGTGTGATTCGTGTGCATTGTATGTGCTGCAGCAGTGCACTTTCTTTGTGTGTGAACATACTTTGTTGCTTAGAGTCCTATCCTATGGCATTTAGAAATCTACAGGAGGCGGGACCCGTGGTACTTGCGGGGGGTGGGGGTGGGAGAAGGAGCTCCATGTGGAGAAGCAGCCACAGGTAAGCCTTCCTTCCCCCTGGGCAACGACAGCAAGCTCCGGGCTTGCCGATCTTCCCCCTGCCCCCAGTTGCAATGGCGAGGCTCACGTGGCTCTGAGCCACCGGGCCCGCCAATTTCCCCCCACCCTCGGTTGCAACGGTGAGGCCTGCGCAGCTCTGAGCTGCCAGGCCCGCCGATCTCCCCCCCCCCCCGGTTGCAACACAATGGCAAGGCCCACGCAGCTCTGAGCTGCCGGGCTGCCGCAGTTCCCAGAGCATTCCCTGCACATGCTCTTTAACTTTTGGGGGGATTTAAATATCCCCCAAAGTTTTTTTACTTTTAAGATTTTTCTGCACACGTGGGGAGCAGGTGTGCAGAAAAATCTCCCTGCCCCCCAAGTGCCCCCTCTGCGCAGATTTAGATATCCCCACGGAGGGGGCAACTTGACTATTTGTATATAGATTCAGAGTTGTGGAAATGCCTCAGACCCAGGAATGGGATACCACTAAATGCTGACATTTTAAGTAAAACAACACAACTTTTGTATGAACTGAATTTTGAACAGCAGACATTTTCTTTTGGACCTGCACAATGTTCCCTGCTCATTTTGTCTCTGGTTGGTTATTTTGCAAAGCCCTGGTTCTGTGCCAGGCTGCTTATCCTTCTTGGAGTACCGTATATATATCCCATTTTAATTATTTTGTATGCCGGTACCCTCTGTTTAATTCTGACTGCCTTGTAGGGGGGGAAAGGATGCTAAAAGTCAATCAGCTTTGTAACTCTCCCTGCATTCTGGTGTGTCAACAGTTTCTACTCTCTCTGCCATATGATAACTCCCTATAAATGCCTATAAAGCTAAAATGCTTTGTCCCACCTCTCTGACATATAGCTAGGATGGTGTCTTAGGTGCTAAGTGCAATCCCCAAAAACTTTGTCAAAACTGAATGGCCAGCAAAAGAAACTACATTCAGAAATATGTTTCCCATGGAAACCAGATGAAAATGGGGAAAAAATGAAAATGAATGCACTGAATGAAAGGACTGAACACAAACAATTATAGGAATGGTTGTCTTTGCCATACAATTGACTTTCATTGTCCATCTCCCAGAGGCAATGTGCTTGCTCAGGCTTATGAAGCCATTTCCAGGCTTAGGGAGAAGGGACTCACACATTACCTTTTTCCCCCATCTGCAGCCTGGGCAACAGGTTTTTCGAGGACTTTTTCCGGGGGTGGGGGCGGTGTTGTTTCTGTATTTGCAAGATGTACTTCAGCCTTTAAAGATTTTGGCCACCTTCAATTATGTGTGCCTATCATACTTACAACTGCAGCATGTATTGTACCCAGTGGGCACAGAGGTTACTGCTTTTTGAATTCCAATCAAATGTAATTCTTTGGTGCTTTTCAAAGAGACTTAAAAACAAGGGGAGCAATGCACATGATGGCTCAGAAGATTACACAGGAAACATTAGCTCATTCCAGCTCTTGTGTTTTTTTTTCCTTTCTCTACATCTGCTTGAATAGCTTCATTTTCTTGTCTGCTTATTGAAAGCCTACATACATTAGATGTCCTTGAAAGGGGGAGCTTCTACAAAATGATGTTTACATTTCTCTTTGGATATTGTACACCATACTTCATTTGTTTGCTCTGCGATTTAATCATTATTCTGAATATCAGCTCATCCGCTGGGTGCATTATGCTAGCACATCAGAGCCTCGTTTTGTCTCCTTTCTTTTAGATTTCAGTTTATCTGTTTTTGAGAGTGAAGGGACTTAATTTGTAGCAATTCCTTGGCTGCTCTTCTGAACTAGCCTTGCCACTGATGGGATGCCACTAGCATGTGTGAAAGCTGCATCTGTTGACTGTTTTCTTATTCCTTTTGGCAATTGTCAGTGAGATCTACACTGGCCTTGGATGCTTGTGTTGTTTGTTATAAAACCACCCTCTATCATCCAGCTTTCACTCATATGAGAATAACTCATATGTAGGGATGGGCACAAATCAAACCATGAAGCAAAATTCATCACAAATTTTGCCTTGTCCGTGGTTCTCAAAACGAAGTTTGTGATGGGTCTAACATCATGAACTTCCACAAACTTTTAAAGCAGTTCATGGTGGTTCATGGATAGAGCAGAAAGCAGGGGTTTAAAGGGACTCTGAGTCTCTTTAAACCCCTGCTTTCTGTTCCCCATGAAAGCTGCAAAAACAGCTGAGCAGAGGGGAGCAGCTGGCTCCCTGTGGCTCAGGTGTTAAAACTTTAAATGAGCTTTCAATGGGGTTTGTGGGGTCATGAACCATGAACTGGTTCAGTTTGCAAATAAACCTTCCAGTTTGATTTGGTTCATGGTTCAGTTCATGGTTCGGCCACGAACCACAAATGAACATAAACCACATTTTTCCAGTTCATGGTCATCCCTAGTGATATGCACTCTTTGCTTAGTGAACAACTTACATAAAAAAGTATTTCATGTTCAGCCTGTTCTTACTAGCTAGGTGCTTTACATATCGGCTTCTTGTATTAGATTATAGGTTGGATCTAGTGATCCTTCAGTGGAAGGCACTGACAGAAGCAGAATTAGTAGAGATTTCACACTTGGATTCATCATGAACTTCCACACAGATAACAGGACCCTCCTGTATCAACAAACCTCAGTGTGCTTCTTAGAAGCACAGATACATTCATTTTGACATTAATTTCTAGCCAATTGCACCCTGATGCCACAAAACAAAAGCTTGCAGGATTACTATCTGTTACACAGAATACTAGATTAATAATACATTTGGGGGGAGGCCTGAATAGCCAGGCCAGGGCCTTTTAATGCCTAATCTCTTCACTACCACTGTTATTACATTAAAAAAACAGACTGATACAAGCCAGACAGCCTTTCTCCTATGCCCAGAATCTCTGCTATTGGCCCCTGAGCAGTTATCTCAGATTGCATGCAGTCGAAATCACAGACAGGTTTGTCAAAATGAATTTCCCTTCCAAACTTTATTGCCTTGTTATGAAGATTTTATGAGAAAGAGATTAAATCATACCCACATATGTATCCCAAACCTTAAAGAGTCACTAATGTGAGTAGCTACGGAAAAGCAGTCCATCATTGTAGACATCCATTTGTTCAAATAATCTCCTAATTGTTCTAGACTAGGGGAAAAGCCCAGCATGGCAATGTGTGCTTTGACATTCCAGGCAAAATCCTTTTTGGTATGTTAGTCTTTCCCGTTCATTTTTATAGTCATTTGTATTTTTTTTCCATATGCAAACAAATCTGATGTTTGAAAATGTAAATATATAATATATATATAAAATTCTCTCTTCGCACCATGTCGTTTAATGACAGCCTCATGATACCAAGACTATTCTTAGGTCTGAGGGTGGATTTTTTTTTATGACTGTGCCGCACGACATACGCTTTAGATCTAGGCAAAGTAACAGCAAACAAAATGTTATAATTTAATCAGTCTGACAAGCACAGTACTTTGTTATTCTTAGAAGTTAGAAAATCCAACATATAAAATATACAAAATTCAAAGAGACATAGAACATTGAAGGATAGGTGCTCTCTCACACACACAATCCCCCCTTCACTGAACTGGATTCAAGACAAGAGATGTTAGAGATTCCTGTTGTGAATCCAGTTCAGTGAAGGAGGAATTTTGTGTGTGTGTGTGTGAGAGAGAGAGAAAGAGCGCACCTATCTTTTAATAGAAGCAGTCTACTAGCAAAAGCAGGTTTTTCTAATTGTTCACACTAGGGAGTAAGCCTGACTCAGAAGCAAAGGTGGCCAGTGAAAATGTTCATTTGCAGAAATTGCCAGCACTGGTATGGAATGATCAAGGCAAAAGGGATTCCTGTTCATTTAGCAACCAGGATGGATATGGTTGCTGATTGGATAGCTCAGATCAATGGACTAGCAAGATTCAGAAGCAATGATGGCCAGAGAAATCTCTGATTTGCTGGAATCATCTGCCATGGCTGCAGGGTAATCAAGTGGGAGTTCCTATCCTTACTTGTCATGGCTTAGGGACAGAAGGGCAGGCAGCAGGCATCCTAGTTGCACCATGAAAGCATGCAGTTGCTGACTAGTTAGCCACCAGATGAACAGGTGCCTGCTAGGCAGTTAGCAGCTCCACATTTATATGGCACTGACTGAAATAACTGCAATCTATTTTTCCCTGACTGTAACACGTGAGGGCAAAATTTCCCCTTTGCTTGTGAATCCAACAAGCCAAGTGCCTCACAGGCTCACCTGCTCAGAAGCTTTTGTAGAGGTCAGGAAACATCGCCTTATATATTCTGGGTTACTGGTGTAAATAGGCCTCTACCTGCGGTCAACAGGGGCAGCCTTAAGCAAGGGACATCCAGGTAAGCTTCCCTAGTTGCTGAGCTTGGGGATCTGTCTGCCTAAGGTCTGCCCCCCCCCCAGCAGAGGGGAAAAGAATAGGGGGAGCAGGTTCCCTCCACCACTCATGCCCATTCCCTCTGGAGCTCAGGCAAGCCATCTGGGTGGGGGCTGCAGTTTATCACCCAGCACAAAGCAGTTGGTGGGGCCACTGCCTCACAGAAGTCCAAACCTTGCAGAATTTGGCTTGAGCATATCTGCCCTGCCCATCAGCTTGCCTTCTCCAGCTTCTTTGTAGTGGACCAGGGCTTTTTTTTGTAGAAAAAGCCCAGCAGGAACTCATTAGCATAATAGGCCACACCCAACAGCAGAAACTCATTAGCATATTAGGTCACACCCCTGACAGCGCAGCTCCCTCCCAGGATCTGCTTCCCCAGGTGCCCTGTGGCTTGTAGGGCACATGGGGAACCCGAGGGGGGGAGGCTGTAGGCATGACCAACTTGGAAGCCAGCCAGAACTCCGTTCCTGTGCATTCCTCCCCCAAAATAGCCCTGTGGTGGACCAATCACTCTCCTAAGCCCAGCAACAGGGGGACTCTTGCAAGGAGGCCAGGGCGAGGAGGCCTACAGAAAGATTTGGCCAGGCAAGAGAGGCTCTTCTCCACTCACTCACAATCTCCAGATGTGGATTGCAGGCACTGAGCTGACAGCCACTCTCACTGGGAAATACAGGCAGCCACCACTGGAGACAGCCACCTCCAGGGAGGGAAGGGGTGCTTTCTGGCAACTTTGCATGCTAGGCTTGTGGGCTTCTGTGCCCCCCATGGCCAAAGATGCGTACCTATCCCTTTTGGGGCTCAAGCAGCCAGCTTGGTGGAGACCACACCCACTTGCTCTGTGGCTTGGACAAGCTGGTTCAGCAGGGCCATGCTCCCCCCTCCAGGATTTCAGCAGACAAGCTTTTCAGTACAATAGCTTGTTTAAAAAGGACAGGGGGAGACAACCATCTGGGGTTTGGCTCCTTCCCCTCTCTGGCCGTAGAAATGAGTAGAGTGTTCACCTTTCCCCAACAGCATAAACTACCATAAACCAGCACTCACTGAATCAAAGACATCTGCAAGTTGTTCTGTAAGACTTGGTGTGTGGGGGGTTTAGCTGCTGCCTTGGGTTGGACAACCCAGCTCTGCAGCACCACTCACCCTGCACAGGGCAAAGGCCAGCCTTTCCTTGGGCTTGAAATGGCCCTGGCAAGTTGGGGATTAATGGGGGGCAGTGATTCTGGGGGTCCATCTTGGACTTTTGCCCAGGGCCCCAGAATAACTAAGACAATCCCAGTGGTGTAACTGGTCTCTCTACAATTATTTCCTTGGGCCAGAGCTTGGTGGTAGTGCACAGACTGAATCACTGCTTGTGATCCTTTCACTTATCAATTCGAGCCCCAATGAGGGCTTCAGGCCTGATGTGGATGCAGATGGAGAAACATCAGATGAAATTCACAGAGTTTCAATTGTGACACTTTTGTTCGATGAGTCATCCTACCTAGACCTGAACCAGAATGAAGAAATCTGAATTACCAAAACACAGAACTGCCCTTGGGAGTTCTTTAAAATCACAAACAAGATACAAGAAGAATTTTTAGCTGTTTATATTTCAGATGAAGCACACAGTGATCCACAGTTTTGTGACTAATAATTTCTATCTGCACTGTTTTAGAGGTAATCTTCATATTGCACATCTTTTGTTACAAGTGTCTCTTTAAGCAAACAGTTTACCAAACCTTCATTAAATAGCATAAGAAGTCTGAAGATCAGACAAAACTATCAGGCTATCAGACAGGCTAGAAGATAACTATCTCAGGTATCAAATATGTCCTTTAATTCTATCACAGTGATCACTAGGATTGCCAGGCATATCATGGCCTGACAACTGGCAGGACTCCAGGGGTAGGGACATGGGGGGGCCATTGGGCAATGGTGTAAGCGGCAAGGCGCTGTTTTAGCGGACTTATGAATGATAATTTCATAAGTGTAAGATCATGGACAATAATGGTAAGTGTATGAGAGGACTTGTGAGAGGACAACAACAGATGCCAACTGCAGACAAACGCCATCCTATGCCAGGAGACGACAGTCCAGCAGAAACCATTGTTCCAGTTCCCAGAAGCCTCTCTGGAGTACAGAAGCCAGTTTGTGACTCTGGTTCATCCCTGCGTGCAAAGAGATGTCCAAACATTGTCAAATCCAAGTCTCCGCATATCATGCTCCTTCCCCCCCCCCAACAGACATTGTTTCAGCTAAATAAAGGCTTAATTGCCCATTTCACATGGACTATGGAAGCAGTTAACGGACAATTGACTTGGCCAGGCCAAGAGGTTAATCCCTCTTGGGTAGAACAATGGCCTCACCTTTGAGTCATCTTTCCTCCAGACCAGGTGTCTCTAGATGTGATTAGGTCATCCTTAAACATTGCCCACTCCCATCCTGTACCCTATTGGTTAGAATTTTAGAGGCGGATCAGCACAGAGGAGGTCGCTTGGCAAGCCAGCCCCCCGTGATGTCCTCCCTTAAGAGCCGTCTCCCAAGCTCCAAACAGTCAGATCTCACATCTCTTGCTATCTCCTTCCCAACCTCCCTCCTGGACCCTTGTGTGCATGCTAGGGCCCGCCATGTGCTTCTGCTGGTTCAGAGCATGTGATACTTCCCTCCCCCCTTTTCAAATACCCTCTATTCTTCTAGCAGGATGGAAACCAGGCTTCTGGAAGGTAAATATTTCCCTCTACAGGATACCATCACTTTCCTGCTAATGCAACCATCTCTTTAATTCTGTCTTACTTCTTAGACCTGTATGATGGTATGTATGATTTTTGCAACATCTGAATGAATCACTTTTATTATCATTAAGTAAACTAAAGACTCTTTTTAACTTCATTTGAGTCTCTGTGTCTCTTTTTGGGAGGTCTGAGAGAGGCCCAGCCTCTGTATACAAAGGTGCTAGGTCCATTAATGCCTACTGCTGATTATTAAGAACTAATATTCCCCCAATTTTGATAACAGAATAAAGCAGTCAGGCTAACAATGGCATAATATTGCTTCCAGGGAAAACCCAGAAGTGATGTAATGACTCTCTAGGAATTGCTGGCAACTCTTTGGTAAAACCATAGAGTTTCCAGTAGTTCCTAGAGCAGACTAGTATTACTTCTGGGTTTTCCCTGAAGTGATGTCATGCAGTTGCCTGATGGTGATTTCTTTTGGGATATTTTCCCCCTCCTACTAGTTGCAGTAGCAGCGAGGGGAAACAAGAGCTGGGGTGGATGGCAGGAAACAGGAAGCCCTGTATATAAGACATAGGACACACTACCTCTGCAAAGATAGTTCAATTTGTCCTTCTCTCTCTTTTGTTCTTGATGACTTGGGATCAGTCACCAGATGACTAGGATTAGAAACCCCATAGTTCAGGCACTGATTCTCCAGCTGCTGGTCCTCCGGCATACACGTTAGAATAGGAAACTGCAGGGGTGTGCCAAGAAATCAGAGCTGCAGTCCAGAATCATCTTGGTCCCAGGGGGCATTCGGCCAGTCTGTTCAGCATCACTGTGGGAGGCAACCCAGCTATTCTTGCACACCTGCCTATCACCTGTCTGGCCTTCCTGACAGAACGGAGTGCCTAACAAACAATGATGGGCTGAACAGAGCACATTCGAAGATTTCATGCTTCTAATATTGTCCCATATGGTGTGAAATGTGATATTTTTCCTGAGATATCAGAGACATATTTAGATATTTTAGCAGATGTTAAGTCTACTGTTATTTGGAAGTGTTTGTTGGAGATTCAAACAAAAACTGCTAGTTAGAATATGTGTGATTTACGAGGGGGGGTTGTGCTGAAAATAAAAAAAAGAAGCAAAACAAGTCAGAAAAAGACAAAATCCTCTGTCACATGCATATGACTAAATACTTCTGCTAGCTGTTGTACCATTTCCTGTTCTACTAAAAAGTGAAAACGATTATTTTAAGGAGCCATATAAGACCTGCAGAATCGAAGGCTAAGCGCTAGAGTATTCCCAAGGACAAATTTTGTGGAGCACCTATGAACCAATGGTT
The DNA here is from genome assembly GCA_029233225.1 of Lepidodactylus listeri. Lineage (NCBI taxonomy): Eukaryota > Metazoa > Chordata > Lepidosauria > Squamata > Gekkonidae > Lepidodactylus > Lepidodactylus listeri. The sequence goes on along the minus strand of JARCFY010000002.1, from coordinate 42,082,063 downwards.
GTGATAAAACAGTATTTTGGAAGGGTTCAAATGTTGCCCCTTAAAATTCGCTGCTGAGAATATTCATTTTTGCCCCTGTTTGTTGCCATTTTTCTGGTTGCCCCAATTTGTTGCTGCTTTGGCACAATTCATTTCCATCGTAGGGTTCCTAGCCACAGCTAATCAAGAATATGATGGCTAAGAAACCCTTTCCCAGAATTAGGCAATCACTCTTGTGTTTTGCGGACACAAAATTAAAACAATAAAAGCACTGAATCAAAGAAATTTCTAAGCACATACTAACAGTAGTTCATACGCCCACTGATCAGTGTTCCCTCTAAGCTGAGTTAGTGTGAGCAAGTTCACAATTTTTTAGCCTCCGGCTCACACATTTTTGTCTTAGCTCAGAAAAGATGGCTCCAGAGCAAACTAATCTATGCAGCAGCCAAATTGCTTGCTCACAACTTTAATGTCAGTAGCTCACAAAGTAGAATTTTTGCTCACAAGGCTCCACAGCTTAGAGGGAGCATTGCCACTGATAATAACACAAAAGCCTGCCCAGAGTGAGTGAGAGAGAGAGAGAGAGAGAGAGAGAGAGATCATTTTGTACTTCTCGGATACAGCACAAAGCTTGGGAAGGGACTTGTGCTACAGTTGCCAACCTTCAGGTGGGAGTGGAGATCCCCAGAATTACACTGATCTCCAGGCTACTAAAATAGCTTGATTATTTATTATTTATTAATTTAAAACATTTATTACACTTCTCCTGGAGAAAATGGCTCTGTGGGAAGGTGGGCTATATGGTGCTATACCCTGCTGAGGTCTCTTCCCTCTAAAAAGCCCACCCTCCCATGCTCTACCTTCAAATCTCCAGGTGCTTCTGAACCCAAAGTGGCCAACCCTAGCTTCCACTGGCTCAAACAGCTGTCGGACATAAGCTATCTTCCAGTCTCTCTCCATCTCAGCCTTGCAAGGGCTGAGAGAGAAGATAGGAGTGGGGAGAACAGAAGCAGAAACTCAGTTGGGATCAACTGATCTCCCCCTCCAAACTTCTCACTGGGACCAGGCAGTGATTTGGGAGAGGTTTGGAAGGCACCTTCTCTTTGGCACTTGTTCAAGTCTTCCACCATAAGCCAAGCAGATCCAGAAACCAGCTGACAGCTTGCCTTTTGAACATGTTTTTGCAACAAAACTCATGGCTCTGCTGCCTTGGGCATGCAACAAACTGGAGAGGAAATTGGCATCTTTGCCAGTGTTATACATACTCTTGCACAACGGATGGCCAGCTGATCCAAAGGCATCCCCCAACTCCCTGGCTCATCTGTTGGGCTTCTGTCCTCCCCTTCTAAACTCCAGATGGAGCAGAAGCAGGTGCTCTAAAACCCAGTCAAAATTCCTTATAGGACATTTTTGAAGGTGTTTGCAAAATGGCAATCCTACAACAGAGGATGTTGCACATTATGCTTTGCACATTACGCTACTGTCATTTTTGGAATTTCAGCACAGTCACCTACAGTGTTTAAATTTCAGTTTTTAACAGAGCCAACATTTTGAAATTATGTATCCATCTTAAGTGCATGCAATTAATATGTTTTGACAGTTCCTCTCTATATTAAACTTCTCCACAACCAATTGCTACATTTGAAGATGATATGGAAAAAAGGATGGAGGAATAAATTTTTATGGAGATCTGATGGCACCTAGAGCCAACGAATGCTGGCTAGGCAGGATTTAAATCGAAACAAACAAACAAACAAACAAACAAATAAATGGTTTCAGATATCCCACTGCCTAATGGGGTGTCAAAATCATTGCCAAAATATCGAGTTAGCTGATTTTTCTGTCTATACCATTGTTTTCTTGATGCTGTTTAAAATCATTCCTTAAATTCAAGTCATTTTTAATGGTTTCTGGTCCGTAGGGCATACTTTGCCATCTACAAAAGTGCTGCAACACAAGAAATACAAAAAAACCTCCCACGAATCTCCTGCTAAAATAGAATTGGATAGAAAGAACAGGAGGAAATAAGTTATTAAATGAATAAAAACAGGAAAGAGTTTTGAGGTTATGGATCAATTCCCTCCCCCTTCATATATCTATAGCAACTTCTAAGTGTTCAAGTATGGGGGGGATAGAATATTCTCTTTGCATATTTCATGACTGACAGGTTTGCAAGTTACTGCTGATTTGGAAGTGAATATTTAGCACTTTGGGTTTTCTAAAAAATTCATTTCATTCCTTCAACAAACTGTAGAGTTTGATCTCCCTGGATTCTACTGAGAGAAGAACGGAACCATGTTCTTGTTCCTTTCACACCATACTTCCACAGGCAGAAAGATGCTTACCCTGGGGAAAGACCTGTTCTCTCCAAAGATTTCTTCTACACAAAATATATAACCAGTGGGCCCAATTTAATTGGGTATTACTCTTCCCCCATGACACAAGATCGGGAGACAGATTCTATAATATTAGCTCAGAGATGTGTAGGCTGAAATTTAGTAGGCAAAAGGGGAAGAAGCAAAGAGCTGCACATATTTGCCAAATTAGGAAGTTTTAAGAATGAAACATTTAGACCCCCTTTGTACATGAACTTCCATCCTGGATCCCAGTTACTTGACCCAGGTTGAAAATAAAACCAAGAACAGCCAAGGTCTGCATCCCTGAAGATCATATCATTATTCCTGAGTATATACTTCATTGCATTGTTTCCTGTACCAGAACAGAAGCAACTGCTACTTCTTTGGCTTTCACACCTGGGCCAGTCTGTATTGTGTGACCTCTGTCCCAGCTCAAATGCTGTCCCTATTGTGTCCCTATTTATTTATTTTTGCCTTTGGGGGATGTTATGTTATGCTGATAGTGTCATTCTTTCAGGATGAGCCCCAGCCCCTAGCTGTTGGCAGTTAAATCCCTCTGTGGCTGGTGGATAGATCTTCTCTCTAGTAAAAAGGCATGTGAATGCACACACTTCTTGCACACTAAGACACCATGCCTTGCACACTAAGGAAGTCGTTGTTTTAGAGGGAGGGCTTTGTGACATCACATCCCTACTGAGCTCTCTATCCCCAAACTGCTCCCTCCCCAGGCAATGACCCTAAGGTCAAATCTACATCTGACTTTCCCGCTGGAATCATTCTAGTTTCAAAAAAACCCATCTATACCTGCTTCTAGTTTCAAACCATACTTGTTCTAGTTTAAAAAGAACCATCTACATTCATTAATTGCCCTCTTGTGGTCAAGCTAGCATTATACTGCTTTAAACAGATCCAGTTGCTTAGTGCTCTTCAGACCTGGGGGGGGGGGAGTGAAATTTGAAACCAGTGTGAAATGAGCATAGGAAAAGACAGCAGTCAAACTACTTCAGAGGGGAGGTGTAGATTTGGCCTAAATCTACAGGAATTTCCCAAGCTGAAGCAGGCAATGCTACTTCTGTTCCCCTCACACAACACTCCCCCAACCCCATCACATAACTTGCTCATTTCCATAGGCCTCTCGTGTGCCCAAGTCTGTAATGTTTGGATCTTACCTACAGATGCCATCCTTCAAGTTGGACCTGGTCGTCCCCCAGAATTACAGCTTATCTCCAAACTACAGAAATCAGTTCCCTTGGAAAAAATGGATGTATTAGAGAGGGGACTCTACGCCATTGTACCCCATTAAGGTTCCTGTCCTCACCAGGTTATGTACCCAAATTTCCACAAGTTTCTGGCAATCCTATCCCTCATCCTCTGCTGGTGGCCGGGGGGATCTGGCAACCTTAGTAAAGGCAAGGGCATATCTCTGCTATATTTGAACCACAACACACAAGACCTCAGCCAAGACAAAGACCTCAGCCAAGACCTCTTGGGACCCCCCCCCCCGCCCCTCCTTCCTTCTGCAGGAGCATGCCCAGTCTGCATCTCAACAAAAATATCTGCCACTCACTGAGCAACTAACACCTGAAGTTTTGTTCCCAGACTCCCCAGACTGCTTCTGGGGGACTGATGTCGCATAATATATTTATTTATTATTTCAATTTATATCCTGCCCTTCCCGCAAACGGGCTCAGGGCGGCTCACAACAGTAAATGCACACAGTCTAAATCAATACAATAAATAGTACAATAAAACCAGTTCAAAATTTAAAGTAATTAAAATATTTAAAGTGGGCAATATAAATGCCATTACCATCTGCGGTAGAAGAGGACAATTTCTAAATCACTGGGTATAACTCCAATGCTCACCTGGGAACTTCTCTTTTTAGGAATTCATTATTGGGTTTTATAAGTGGATTCAAGAGCCCAGTGCAAAAGGGCCTCAGGTTACACTGAAGCAGCAAGAGCCAGGAACAGCAGATGTTGTTTCCCAGGCAAAGGATAGGTTTATAGTCCTGCCAAGTCACAAGGAACCAATGGCTGGCCTGGATGGGTGGAGTATTTCCTCAGCCTTGGAAAACTTCTTTACTTAGAGAGATAGGGCTGCCAGTTCCAGATTGGGAAATAGCTGGAGATTTAGTAGTGGATCCTGCTGAGGAATAGGTTTTGGGGAGGGGCAGGACCTCAACTAGGTATAATGCCATAGAGATCCCCCAGAACTACAGCTTTCCTGGAGAAAATGGCTGCCTTGGAGGATGGACTCTGTGGCATTATACCCTGCTGACAGGGATGCCAGCCTCCAGGCAGGACCTTGGGATCCCCTGGAATTAAGGCTCCTCTGCAGATTGCAGAGGTCAGTTCCCACGGACTTGATACTTTGAACAGTAGACTTGATACTTTGAACAGTGGACTTGTACCCCATTGATGTTCCTGGCCTCCCCAGGCTCCATCCCTGAATCTCCAGGAGTTTCCCATCTTGCAGCTGGCAAAACTACCCCCACCTTCCTTTAGTGGCCCCCTGGCAGCCCTACCTGCTGAGCTCTCCCCACCCAATTGCCACCTTCCCTAGGCTCTACCCCCAAATATCCAGGAATTTCTCAACCTCAAGCTGGCAACTGTCACTGATTAAAAACTAATTAGGAAGAAGGAATAGTTTATTCTGTTAAATAACCTCTCTACCATTTCCAAATACATATGGTTGCACTGTGCTCCTCTTGTTGCTAAGCCAGTGGCGTAAATAATCAAATGTAATTTGTCAGGAGATTAAGGAGCATGAGCTCACGTTGCTTTTCAGCTGAAATATCAGGGAAAATATTATCAACAGATGGCATGCTGGTGGCACCTAAACTCTATTACAGGCTGATGGGCTCTATTTTTTCTGTTATCGTTACAAATCTTTTGTAGCCTTTTCACAGTTCCCTGGAATAAGGCCAAATGGTTTGGCCTTTTCTCTTTCAAACAAAGCTCATGCACAGGAACGCTGTTATGGGGGGAAGCCAGGTTCATCCTTTTCTAGTATGAATAATGTGGTAGCTTTCATTACCCCTCAACACATACCTCTGTAAAAGGCCTCGGTTCTCCTGAGAGAACCTGCTGTTCATGGATCGTAGGAGAGGTTAAGCCACCAAAAGGCCGGAAGAACCTACCAACCTGGCTAAATTCTGCCTGGAAGACCATTTGGAACATTCAGGGGTCAGCTGCAAACTACAATTTCCAATTTGCTTAGTATCAGCTGATAGAGAATTGTAGTGTATGGAGGTCTCGTTTTGTTCAGTTCCCCCCCCCCCCCCACTATTGGGGCTGAGGCTGGGTTCAAAGAGCTGTAGCAGTAGCAGCGCAGCTGTCCAGTGCTGTGGCATGACACCTTAACTTAACCAGGGGGTCCAATTCTACACCCCCCCCAAACAGGTTGCCTTCATTCTCTCCATTGTTCTCTATGGTGGGGAAAAAGTAACATTTTTTCTCACCATAGAGAACAATGGAGGGGATGGGGCAACCTGTTTGGGGGCTTGTAGAATTGGACTCCGTGGTCCAATCTTCTTGAAAAATGGTGAGTATTTTGGGGAGAGGCCCCAGCAGCTACCCTGCAAGTTTGGAGCCTCTCCCTCAAACCCCCTCACCTCCAGTCCCTCATATACCCCATGAGTTTTTGCCATTGACTTCAGTGGTTCATAGGGTATAATGGGGCTGAAACTGACATTCGGGGGGCCTTTTGCTTGCACTGCCAAAATTGACATGCGGGGGGTCATTCGGCAGCTGGAACAGATGCGGCCTGATTTGGCCCGATCTGAATCGGGCCAACATTTTTTAATTTGCACACCCCTAGTGGGCTCAGATTGCAGTGGTGGCAAGCCCCTCCCCCACTTCCCAGCCGACCTGTGGAGGAAGTGAAGCGAGAAGGGGTTTAAACCCCTTCAGTTTAGAGTTGCGTGGCAGCAGTGGCACGATCTTTCCATTGTATTCTATGGGGCCCTTCTCGCTTTGCTCCCTGCCGCCTGCCTTGGCAGGCCAGCTGGGGAAGGGAAAGGGAGGTTTTTGAAAATGCCCCCCTTTTGCTTCCCTTTCTGACACACTTCCAGTGATGTCAGAGGACATGGCATATGCTAATGAGATGCTAATAGGTATGCTAATGAGCTCCCACACCTCTTTTTCTACGAAATGACCCCTGATTAAGCGGCTGGGATACTGAAAGCCAGTGTGATGCCAATGGTTGGAAGAACTGGGAGACTCAGGTTCAAATCCCCACTCCATGGAAGTTTGTCTGTACCAGACACTCTCTTACTCTCTTGGTTTAACTTACCTCACAGGGTTGCTGTAAGAATAAAATGCTGAAGGCAAAAACAGTTTTATAAGCCACTCTGGGTACCTATTGGGGAGAAAAGAAGGCTATAAATATCTACACTACTGCTTTCCCTACTTGCACTGTTGTGCTTTCAGCAATACTTGTGTACAGGGTAGGTATTCACTCTCCTTTTTTTGGAGGTTTTTAAGCAGAGGCTGGATGGCCATCGGCCAGCAATGCTGATTCTGTGAACTTAGACAGATCGTGAGAGGGAAGGCAGGAAGGGTTGCATCAGTGCTTAGTTCTCGTGGCCCTCTCTTACATGCCCAGGGAAATGCTGATTATCACTTGGGGTCAGGAAACAACTTTCTTCAGGCCAGTTTGGACAGGGATCCTGGAGGGTTTTTTTTGTTTGTTTGGGGTTTTTTGTCAACTTGGGTGTATAAACCAGTTGTGCTATTAAGGTACAAGGGAGAGGCCATGGCTCAGAAGCAGAGGATGGGTTTTGCATGCAGAAGGTTCCAGGTTCAATCCCTTGCATCTCCAGTTACAATGATCAGGTAGTAGGTAATGTGAAATACTTTGACCTCAGACCTTGAAGACCAACCTACAACCAGAGTAGACAATACTGACCTTGATAGACCAATAATCTGACTCAGTTGAAGTTGGAAGGCTGATGTTTCAAAGTGCTGATGCTTTGGACAAAAACATTCTTGTTTACTTCCTTTACAGGTTATTGTTTATACTCTTGACCGGCTCAGAAATGCAGCACATAAGAAGTTCACAGATATGGATGATAAGAAAAAAAATTGAGGGCAAACATATACACATCTATATATACTGTGTTCTTAACTGACCTAAAGGAGATGGAGGAGGAGACAGAAAGAAGTCATTAAATCCAGATTCCAGCCAATAAAAGATATAGCTTTATCTTTCCTTGAGGGATTTGTGAAGAATGAAATAAGATGGTAAAATGGGTCTTCAGCAGACCAGCTATGTGCCCATAATTGTGTTACTTCACAAGAAACAAAATATTGGTTTATAAATATATACAGTACTAAACCTGGCAATTGCTCTTTTAATTTGTATAGGTTTGGCAGCACATAGGGCAAGAGGCACAATTACCTCTGAGAAATTCAGTCTTTGAAAACATATAAGGGATTTCATTTGCTTTTTGTCCCAAGGATAATGGAAAATAGCAGATGCTTGACATCATAATAGAGTTCAAGAGCCTTAGCAGTATATCTACTCTCAAAGAATTATATGAAAAAGCTAAAGTAATGTACTCTGCAATGAGTATCAGAAAGGCAGAACATTTTACAGCTCGTTCAGATAAACATGGTTTTGCTTCCATTGTTCCATCAAGTCAGAAAGCTTTTGGATGATATGGCACCACTGGCCCTGGTCTGATCAGTGGCTATCAACTAATCCTATGATAAAAACACAACAGTATAAAAAGACCAGTAGCCCATCTAGTCCACCTTTTCTTCCCAATAATGGCAAACCAGATTCTCCAAAAGGACTACAGCAAGTACACAGTGGCTCAAACTCCCCCCCCCCCCCCATGTTACCCCCAGTAAACGCTATTTAGAGGTGTAAAGCCTCTGGACATGAAAGTTCTATTTAATCATCTATATATCTAATAGCGAAGGGGGGCCCCCTGTGCGGATATCTAAATCCGAGCTAGGGGGCCCTTGGGGGGGGAGAGGTTTTCCTACACACACGGGGCACTCCCACTATGTGCAGAAAAATCTGAAAAGTTTTTTAAAAACTTCAGGGACCATAGAATCCCCCCAAATACCTTTTGAAATGGCCTCAGCTCCAGGCGTCAACTGTGAGGAGATTAGAATGTTCGGGGGACGGGGGGGAGGTTCCAACTGTTTCTGTCAGTCAAAGGCAGGGATTTTACTGGCAGCAGTCTAGGGTTGCCAAGTATCCCCCCAGCCACCAGCAGCGGATCCAGATCCAGGCTGGGAAACTCCTGGAGATTTGGGGGTGGAGCCTGGGGAGGACAGGGACCTCAGTGAGGTACAATGCCATAAACTCCCCCCTCCAAAGCATCCATTTTCTCCATGGAAAGTTATCTCTGTAGTCTGGAGATGAGGAGTAACTCCAGGGGATCCCCAGGTCCCATCTGGAGGCTGGCATCCCTAGGCAGCACCCTCTGTGTGACTTGATACCACCTGATTTGCATGACTTAATTAGGCCCAGCTGTTTTGCTACGGTTCATCAGCAGCCACCGTATGAAAGCCATTGTGGTGCAACAGTTCGAGCTTCAGACTGGGATCTGCGAGACCCAGGTTCAGATCCCCATCTTGCAGTGGAAGCTGACTGGGAGATTTTGGACCAGTCACATACTTTCAGCCTAACCAACCTCACAGGGTTGTTGTGCAGATAACAAAGAGGAAATAATAATGTAAGCTGCTTTAGTCCCCATTGTGGAGAAAGACTGTAATTTTCCTAGGTAGAGGCTGCAGGGGAGGGGGGTGGAGATAGAAAGCTGAAGACAGATAAAGGTAGGTTGGCTGTTGGGTGGGAAGGAAATAGGGTTGCCAACTCCAGGTTGGGAAATTCCCAGACATTTGAGAGGTGGAGCCTGGGGAGGGTGGGATTTGAGGTGGGAGGCAGAAAGAGAGAGAAAGAGTGATGAGGTGGGGAGGCAGAAAAACAAAGGGAATGATGACAGGTCAGAAAGAGAGAGGAAGTAACATACATGGAGGAGAGCGAGAGAGTAAGAAAGGGGGGCAGAAGGGAGAAAGAGTGTGAGAGAGGGAGGGGGAGAAGGGAGGAAGCAAAGGTGTGAGGAATGGGATAACTATCCTGCAAGTTTCTTGCAGGTCTCCACTTGTCATGTCTAACAGTCATCAATGGATTCATCATTCATGAATATGTCTGATCCCCTTTTAAAACAACATAGGTTACAGGTTATCAGTACTTCCTGTGGTAGTAGTGTTGCCAGCTCCAGGTTTGGAAATTACTGGAAATTTGGGGGTGGACCCCGGCAAGGGTGGGGTTTGGGGAGAGTAGGGACCTCAGAACATAGGCGTCAACTACGGGGGGGCTCGAGGGCTCGAGCCTCCCCCGAAATTTCCGGGGGGGGGGCTCAGCCACCCCCGGCAAAATGGAGCGCCCGCCAGTGGCCAGTCAGCCGGCCAGCTGGCTGCCGTCGCCGCTTCTCCTTCCCCTCCACCCCCGGCCTTCCCTCCTTCCTCCCTGGGGCTGGGGGGGGGAGAAGCGGCGGGGACATGGTCCCGTGCGCATGCACACTTCGCGCGCATGCACGAAAGAGCCCCCCCCCCCCGGGGATTTAGAAAGTCTACGCCCCTGCCTCAGAAGGGTATAATGCCATAGAATCCACCCTCCAGAGGAATTAGGCTTTGTAGTCCAGAGAGCAGTTATAATTCTGGGAAATCTCCAGGCTCTACATTGGCCAAGGTGGCAGTGAGTTTTGTAAACGCTTTCTTTCACCCTTCAAGTTGATAAGAGTAAAGCTCCATTCTAGTATTATAATTTGTCTCTTCACTTACTCCAGGCCATGCATCATTTCATAAACCTCTATTGTCTTCATCCTCTTGCAGATGAGCCAGCACTGACTGTTGAAGTTGTTACAAGTATTGGGGCAGGGGCTGGTTGATAGTAAGCCTCAGAAGGCAGAGCTTGCCTCTATGCGCCTCATTGCTTTCAGGCTGGGACAGCTAACTATTTGCTGGCTTTCCTCTATTATAGATTCTTCTCCTATCTTACAGGTGCAGATATGTGCAGGTAGAAGGGAGGTCTAGCATAATGCATCTTGTCGGGGTCCAACTAGTGCTGAATCATCAGAGTCTCAAACTGGTGTTCCCTCCAGAACAGAGGCAAGTACTGCCAAGTTCAGCCACTGCTGATGCCAAGCTTACTTCACCAGACTACTCCCCCCACTTCCTGGCTGCCTCTTGGCCATATTTATGCCCAGGGAGAGTTGAGGGGAGGCTACTGCATTAATGATAGCAGTAGCTTGCCATATCTTCCAGCCCAGATGTGTTTACATTTGGACAGGCCAAGAAGAATGCTACACACCAACTGTCAGCCATCGTGGAACTGTGGCCACAAAGTTATAAGGATGCACACATCACTCAGCAGGAATTTCCACCAAACACACTGAGTTGTCCTGTCTCTAAACTCAGTGAAAAACAAGATTGACCCCTTCCACATCCCTCTTACACCTTAAAACACCAGGGCTATGATTTCAGAGACTTGCTTATTTTTCCTTTCCATAATATGCCAGTTTGTATGCAGTTTTTTTTTTTGCTAAATACAATTCACAACCAATAAACATAAATAAAAGAGTTATTTAACAGGGCACCAATCATGTGCCCTGTGGTACTATGCATTCTGAGTTCCCTTCTAGTGATTTTCATTTTCCAAGAGATAACAATTTGGATTCCATTTATTTTCCATTTTCCTTCTATTACGTCCTAGTTGTGTTTGCCGGTCCCAGCCTGCATATGGAAGGAGGCTTATTATAACACACACACACACGGTCCTTTGCTACTTTTCATGCAGAGTAATAATTTCCATCTTAACAATCTAGGGGGATAAACTAGCCATCACCAATGTGTTTTTAACCAGATATTTCTAAAGGCAAACTTCAGTAATTTGGTGCTAAACCAGACGGGCTCACATCTGGTCATCACAGCTGAACGTGTTAAGTTTGAGTGTTGAACGTACTTGCTGAAAAAAGAAACACTCCTACTTTGCACCTCTCCAAATGACAGGGGTAGCCATCCCCATGTGTTATTCAGGTGGTTGCCCTGAACCCTGCATGGGGAGGGCATGCTGAGACCCCTCATGACTGCAGCCAACTGGCCCAGCTGCTGCCTTGAAGCCCCCACTGCTGCAGAGCTACCTTGAGCTGCCTGATACTTACCGTATTTTTCGCTCCATAAGACGCACCTGACCATAAGACGCACCTAGTTTTAGAGGAGGAAAACAGGGGAAAAAATATTCTGAACCAAATAGTAGGTAGTTGGGGGGAAAGAAAGAAAGAAAGAAAGAAAGAAAGAAAGAAAGAAAGAAAGAAAGAAAGAAAGAAAGAAAGAAAGAAAGAAAGTAGGTAGGTAGGTAGGTAGGTAAGTAGGTAGGTAGGTAGGTGGGGGAGAGAGAAGGAAGGAAGGAAGGAAGAGAAAGAAAGGAAGGAAGGAACAGGAAGGGAGGGAGGAGAGAGAGAAAAGGAAGGAAGGAAGACAGAAAGACAGACAGACAGACAGACAGACAGACAGAAAGAAAGAAAGAAAGAAAGAAAGAAAGAAAGAAAGAAAGAAAGGGTGTTTCCCTCCCCCCCCTTGCTTGGGCCCGAGTGGCTTAACGCCACTCTGGCCCAGCTCTTTCCCTCCCTACCTCCCCCCCTGCAGGGGTGAGAGAGAAGGAAAGTAGGTAGGTAGGTAGGGGGAGAGAGAGAGAAGGAAGGAAGGAAGACAGAAAGGAAGGAAGGAAGAAACAGGAAGGGAGGGAGGGAGGGAGAGAGAGAGAGAGAAGGAAGACAGAAAGACAGACAGACAGAAAGAAAGGAATAGGAAGGTAGGTAGGTAGGGGGGGGAGAGAGAGAGAGAAGGAAGGAAGGAAGGAAGGAAGGAAGGAAGGAAGGAAGGAAGGAAGGAAAGGAACAGGAAGGAAGGTACGTAGGTGGGGGGGAGAGAGAAGGAAGACAAATAGAAAGAAAGACAGACAGAAAGAAAGAAAGGAAAGAACAGGAAGGTAGAGAGGAGAGAGAGAAGGAAGGAAGACAGACAGACAGACAGAAAGACAGACAGACAGACAGACAGACAGACAGACAGAAAGAAAGAAAGACAGACAAGGTGTTTCCCTCCCCCCCTTGCTTGGGCCCAAGTGGCTTAACGCCACTCAGGCACAGCTCTTCCCTCCCTACCTCCCCCCCACACCCCAGGAATGGTGAGAGGGGGAGGAATGGGGTGGGAAAGGTGAGCGGGGGAGGGAGGGGGGTTCTCCCTGGGCCAGTGGCGTGCTGGCCCAGGAAGGGTGAGTGGGGGACAGAGAAGGGTTTTCTTCCTGGGCCTGCGGCGTGCCAGCCCAGGAAGGGTGAGCGGGGGAGGGAGGTGGGGTTTTCTGCTGGGGCCGGCGGCGTGCCGACCAGGGAAGGGTGAGCGGGGGAGGGAGGCAGGGTTTTCTCCCCGGCTGGCGGCGTGCCAACCAGGGAAGGGTGAGCGGGGGAGGGAGGTGGGGTTTTCTCCCCAACCAGCGGCGTGCCGACCCAGGGAAGGGAGGGGGGGCAGGGGTCCTTTTGTAAAAAAGAGGTGCAGGAGCTCATTAGCATAACTTATTTGCATATGCCACACCCCCTGACGTCACCGGAAGTGTCAAAAGGCCACACATCCCTGACATCATCGGCAGTGTGTCAGAAGGCAAGAAGGGAGGGAGGGAGGGGGAAGGAAGGAAAAGAACAGGAAGGAAAGGAACAGGAAGGTAGGTAGGTAGGTAGGTGGGGGAGAAAGAGAGAAAAAAGAAAGGAAGGAAGGAAGGAAGGAAGGAAGGAAGGAAGGAAGGAAGGAAGGGGCGCTTCTCCCCCCACTGGGGCCGGAGTTTGCTCCCTCCCTCCCTCTTGCTTGGGCCCCAGTGGCTTCACACCACTGGGGCCCGGCTTCTCCCTCCCTTGCTCCCCCCTCCGCCCCGGGAGCAATGAGCGGGGGGGAGGGAGGGGGCTTCTTCTTGGGGCCAGTGGCGCTTGCCGCAGCCCGGGGAAGGGTGAGCGGGGGGAAGGAGGGGGCTACTTCCTGGGGCCGGCGGCGCTTGCCGCAGCCCCGGGAGGGGTGAGCGGGGGGGAGGGAGGGGGCTTCCTTCCAGGGCCGGCGGCGCTTGCCGCGGCCCTGGGAGTTTGTGGGGGGGGAGGGAAGGGGGATTTCTCCTGGGTCTGCGGCGCTTGCCACGGCCCCGGGAGTTTGTGGGGGGGGGAGGGAAGGGGGCTTCCTCCCAGGGCCGGCGGTGCTTGCCACGGCCCCAGGAGTTTGTGCGAGGGAGAGGGAAGGGGGCTTCCTCCTGGGGCCGCGGCGCTTGCCGCAGCCCCAGGAGCTTGACTGGGGGGGAGGGAAGGGGGCTTCCTCCCGTGGCCGGCGGTGCTTGCTGTGGCTCCGGGAGCTTGAGCGGAGGGGGGGATTCGCTCCATAAGATGCACACACTCCCCCCCCACACTTTTTTTGGGGGGGGAAAGTGCATCTTATGGTGCGAAAAATACGGTAGATGGGGAGGAGGACAATCAGCTGTAGTGTGAGGAGCCCCCTCAACTGTACTATAGCTGATCCCTCTCACCTGAGTTATTCTGGGGCCCCATCCTTGAGTTTTGTCTGGGGGCCCAGAATCAGTAAGACCCCCCCAGTGGTAAGAATTCCCAGGGGCAGCATTTACATGAGATAATTCTTTTTGTAGAAAAGAGAGCACTGGATTTATGGTTTTATTTATTTACAGATATACAAGTAAAGCACAGGAAGCAGCAAATAGGCCCACCTGCAAGGTAGGGGATCCATTACTCCACAACCACCACCACCCTGCCCCCACGAGAGAAATACTGTACCCCTTGAATGCTTCAGCCAACTTGCATCAGTATCTGTTTCCTTTACTCTCTGTCCCCTCCAGAATACGAACTGGTCTTTATCCACCCACCCATCATCCCCATTCTTCATCTGAGAGGACAGATCATTTCCTTTACAGGAAGTAGCTACAGTTGTTAAGAAACATCACTATTCATTTTGTCATAGGCACCTGCTCCCCTGCCCTGCCCTGGACAGCCCAGGCTAGTTGGATCTCGTCAGATCTCAGAAGCTAAAGAGGGTCAGGCCCTGGCTAGTATTTGGATGGGAGACCATAAAGGAATACCCTGATTGTGATGCAGGGGCTAGGTTATGGCAAACCACCTATGAATGTCTCTTGCCTTGAACACTCTACAGGGTTGGCATAAGTCAGCTGTGACTTGACGGCAAAAATGACAACAACCTGCTCCCCCCCCCCCCCCCACTGGGTATGTCAGTTTAGCCAAGCTTTTGGATAGGCTCAGTCATGAGAACCAACGTGGGATACCCTGTAACCAGGGGTCCTTTCATAAAAAAAGAGGTGCAGGAGCTCATTAGCATAACTTATTTGCATATGCCACACCCCCTGACGTCACCGGAAGTGTGTTAGAAGAAAGGAAGGGAGGGAGGGAGGGGGGAAGGAATGAAAGAAACAGGAAGGAAGGTAGATAAGTGGGGGAGAGAGAGAAGAAAAAAAGGAAGGAAGGAAGAGGAAGGTAGGTAGGTAGGTGGGGGAGAAAGAAAGAAAGAGAAAGAAAGAAAGAAAGAAAGAAAGAAAGAAAGAAAGAAAGAAAGAAAGAAAGAGAAAGGAAGGGAGAGAGGGAGGAAAGGAACAGGAAGGTAGGTAGGTAGGTGGGGAAGAGAGAGAAGAAAGGAAGGAACAGGTAGGTAGGTAGGTGAGGGGGAGAGAGAGACAAGAAAGAAAGAAAGGAAGGAAGAAAGGAACAGGAAGGTAGGTAGGTAGGTGGGGGGAAAGAGAGACAAGAAAGAAAGGAAGGAAGGAAGGAAGACAGACAAAGAGACAGACTAGGTGCTTCTCCCCCCTCCTTCAGGCCTAGTGGCTGTCAGCCACTCAGCCAGCGTTTCCCTCCCCCCCTCTTGCTTGGGCCTGAGTGGCTTAATGCCACTCAGGCCCAGCTTTTCCCTCCCTCCCTCCCCGCAGCCCGGGAAGGGAGAGGGGGGGAAAGGGACGGGGGCTTCTTCCTGGGCGACGGCTCTTGCCGCGGCCCAGGAAGGGAGAGCTGGGGGGAGGGACGGGGGCTTCTTCCCGGGTGGCAGCGCTTGCCGCAGCCCGGGAAGGGAGAGTTGGGGAAAGGGACGGGGGCTTCAACGGGAGGGGAGGGACGGGGGCTTTTCCCCAGGCAGTGGCTCTTGCCACGGCCCGGGAAGGGAGAGCTGGGGGGGAGGGACAGGGGCTTCTTCCCGGGCGGCGGCGCTTGCCGCGGCCCGGGAAGGGAGAGTTGGGGAAAGGGATGGGGGCTTGAATGGGGGGGAGGGACGGGGGCTTCTTCCTGGGCGGCGGCTCTTGCCGCGGCCCAGGAAGGGAGAGTTGGGGGGAGGGATGGGGGCTTGAGCGGGGGGGAGGGACGGGGGCTTCTTCCCGGGCGGTGGCGCTTGCTGCGGCCGGGAAAGGGAGAGCCAGGGGGGAGGGATGGGGGCTTCTTCTTGGGTGGCGCTTGGGAAGGGAGACCTGGGGGTGGGGGAGACTTTTTTCCCCGGCCGGCGGCCTGCTGCCAGCTCGGGGACTATGAACGGGGGCTGGGGTTCGACCCAGCAGCGGCCCTGCTGGGGGCGGGGCTTAGTAATGTGCCTGCCCCCCAGCATCCTCATTGGCGGAGCAGCGCTCCGCTTCACTCCAGCCCCAATGGAGCCCTGCCTGTAACCATAGATAGGGTTGGCAGCATCCAGGTGGGACCTGGGAATCTCCTGGAATTACAACTGCTCCCCAGCTAACAGATACCAGTTTCTTTGGAGAAAATGGCTGCTTTGGAAGGTGGACTCAATGGCATTATACCTCCCCTCCTCAAACCCCACCCTCCCCAGGCTGTACCCCCAAAATTCCCAGGAATTTCTCAACCCAGAGCTGATTATACTAGCATAATTTGTAGATGTCTGTCTGTAGTTCAATGTCTGTAGATGACTGTCTGTAGAGCAAATTAAAAATATGTGCATCTTTTCAACTGTAAGAGTGAAGTGTACCTCCAGTTTTATACCCCGCCACAAAGTATGCTCCCAGAATCAAATGTTTGGGAAATGCTGGCCTGCAGAATCAAAGAAACCTATGGCTACAAAACAGCTGTTACTGTGTTCTTCCATGTACACAGCTAACATTGCTTAAAGAATAAACAGGAAGCATATGGCACCCGGTAAGACTGCTGCATAGATTATTTTGGGGGAATGGACACAAGTGGAGTATAATTAACTCATGGGAATTTATATTCTGTGTGACCTTTTCATTTAACACATAAAAGTGTCTGGGTAGTTCATTGCAGTGTGCTCCTGTGATTTTTAAGATATCCAGTTCTTCAGCAAGGAAGCCATTTTAGCTTTCTGTAGTGAGGACAAAGGAACAGAAATTTTAAAGGTTCTTGGATATTGTAGTGATAAGTGGGGAAGAAAACAATTTGAAGATCAGGGCACAGCTATGTGATTGACTGACTAATGATTTCCTTTCTCCCCATATGTTTTGCTTTCACCCCTCTTCTCCCCATGTCTGTTTACCAAACATGATGGCGAAAACTGGCATAGCTGCCCCCAAGCAGGTGGGGGAATTGGGGAAGTTCCTGTGATGGCCACTTAATACACCCACCTCTCCCATTTAGCAATGCATCCTCCACAACAGATGGAGGTGCACAAACTAAGTAAGTGAGTTACAGGTGTAACAATCGATTCAAGTAAAATCAAACAGGCCATTAAAGAGGACATTTATCAAAATGGCATAGTATGGATATAAAAGCATTTTGTGGGAAGTATTAAGAGATCACAGGCACAGAGGCTGCTATAGCTGGTGCAAACAGCATGCATGTGATGGAATGGGAGTTTATTTCAGCCTGGCACTGAAATGGAAAAAGATATTGGACAGGGCAAAAAAGAAAGTTTCAGATCTAACTACACTGTTCCCTAGCTGTATCTGTCAAAAGATCCTGTAGGTTCCATTTCTCGTGTGTCTCAGTGAGAGCAACTCATCCAACAAGCAACACAAGGTGCTCTTATGCAAACCCAGAAATCCACATGGAAGTTTCTTGTTGTCCTACGGACTTTATAGCAGGTTATTTGTTTGCTTATTTAAAATATTTGTATCTAAGATAGCCAGCCACTGCCTGTCAGCTAGCAGGAGGATTGTGGGAGAGCTACTGCACTGTGTGCTGCATTACATCATTTCCAGTAAAAGAGGAAGTGACAATGGATGGAAGCATAGAGTTTGCTGTGATTCCTAGAGATACATTTGTTGCTTCCAGTAAGAACATGATGCTGCATTTCCCACCCCCCCCAATCAAATTAAAACTATATCAGATACATCAAGTTAAACCTGCAATCCCAGCAATAAATGTCACCACCAACAGTCAATAAGACATTCATTAGTTATTTCCACCAATGGCGTATCAGAATAACTCCACTTTGCACTTTTTATGGCAGAAAGAGCATGAGAGCTTTCGATATTGTATCTGGCAGGCTAACCAAGTGTTCCAAAGTGTGGGTATGGCCACTGAAAATGAATGCACATGGGTAGTAGATGAGCAGCAGACCTCCTGAACAGAGGGAACTACCAAAAGTAAGAAGCCCGATAACCTGTAAGAAGCCCGACAAAGGCCACTGTTAGGGTAGCCTGGCACCCTTCACAGCATGCACACTGAGCTCACCCCCATGCAACAAGCCTCCTCCCATGGTGTACTCTTTCCTCTTGCTAATGAGTAAAAAACGATTGTCTTGAGCAGATCTGTCCACATTGCTCCTAACACATTGCTGATGCTATCTAAATATCAAATAACTAGGGGTCTATGATTTTGGATTAGCATCATTTTGTCAGATGCATCATTTGCCATATTTAATGCTGACATGACCTGCTGACATGACTGACATAGGTTTAATATAAAACTAATATTTCAAAGGGAAAAGCCTCTATTGTCTTCTAATTGAATTTTGCTTCAGTTGATGAATAATTAAAGATGCTTTCCAAACCTTTTATCCAATTAGTGGTTTGGGTAAGCAACATTTTTCCTTGGCTTAGGGGTCGGGAGGAAGGGGGTTAACATTTATGGATATTTCTACCATGCACAAATTTTGTCTGTAATCACTGACAATCGAGTCATACATTGACCTCTACAATTTCTAGCAATGAATATCCCTACAAATACTGTGACACTGCTAAAATCAAGATTCCATGATACATCCTCAGTAACAACAAAGTTTTCGTTTCTCTGAAGCACTGAGCCTTACAGCGGCTGCTAGCTTGCCTTCATTTCCATGACGGTGCTCAGTTTAGATCAGAATTGGCAGCTGACTCCTTAAACTGATAGACGCCATCACAGTATCTCTGACAGTAAGGAGAAGTAAAACAGTATTTTGATAATCTGAATACATCCTGAAATACTTGGAATGGCTGTTTAATTCCTACATTGCCAAGTCTCAAGCAAATACATGACTTAAAGCTGATGAAATATCCTATACAGCAAGGCATTTTGAAAGAGACTAGTGTGGTTTCATTGGGGGAGTCCAATGAAGTTCTGATGTGGAAAACTAGAGTAACCAAAGTCATCACCTGGAGTAATAAATTTCATCTCAGGTCTGGTGTTTTGGGGTTTTTTTACTTGTCACTTTATGGCCACTGAGAAAACTCCCAGTGGGCTTATAGCCTGGGAGGGCTGTCTGTGTGCCTGGGCTCAGGTGGCTTGAGGGGTAAGGAGACCAGCCTGGATGAGCATAAGCCACCAACAGGAGAGTCATATTGTCCCTACCCTTGTCTAGTCTGGCCATGGCGAGTTGCAGGAGAGTGAGTCTTCCCTCCACAAGGGGTTTGCTGGGGGAGCGGCAGGACAGGGGCCCTTTCCAGGGCCATTTCAGCACTCTAGTCTGCCCCGTTTAATAAAGATAACTAAATTGTCTGATTCTTGTTTATTATTCACAGTGTGTTCTTATTTGCCCTGAACCTTCCTTGCATCCCTTTGAAACTGTTTGTACTATTTTCTTTGTGGAAAAATCCTTCAATCAATATTAGGCTTCATAAAACACTGGCTACATGAAAATCAAGAGCTTATGCTCCTATGTTTTCCTGAAGATTAACTGTTTTTCTCTCTAAAAGATCAGATTACAGTGTAATGTCTTCTTGTATATATGAACTCAGTCAGCTGGAATGGAGTTGATTAGCTCTTGTTTCAGGGATTCAGAGATTTCATCAACGCTCTTAAATTCTTGTTTTATGGAGGAACACTGGCTGTTTTGTAACTAAGTTATCGATTTCCTTGTTTGTATGGAATATGTTACGATACTATAGACTTAAGTGGAATATTAAGGAAAACATCCTTTGCTATAAAAAGGAATTTGCCAAAAAGGAGCTACTTTATACCTAGGCAAATCAATGATCCATCTCACTCAGTACTGCAAGGTCTACTTCCAGTGGCATATTAACATTTCAGACAGAGCTTTCCTATTAATGAGCTTTTAACTAGCTATACTGGGGCTTAAGCACCATGCTGAATATACAGAAGGCACGTGCTCTGCCTTGATGCCACTACTAAAGCCAATACAGAAATGTGAGTAGTCAGGCAAAGCTTTGTATCTCTCCTCAGCTGTGCACCGACTATGAAAGTGTGTCTTGCTGTGCTCGGCATCCTCTTTGATGTGGTTTCCAAAGTGACACAGTGCAGACTTTCCCGTTAGTTTCTTTTGGATGAATTGTAGTCTTGTTACAGAGGAACGTAGAAAATTATGTAATATCTTGCATCCAGACTAAAGCTTTCAAGAGATACAAGGATTTCTGGCCATGGAATGTGACTGTGGCAGCTTAAAGGCCCCCAGATCCTATTCCTAGGAGACAAAGGATCCCTAGGAACAGAATTTCAAAGGGCTGCTGCAGGAGGGACGAGGCAGGGAAATAGTGTCATGCAGGCAGAAATCCTTGTATCTATGGGAATCTTTGTCTGGATCCAAGCAAATATCTGGAGCATTGTACTGAAGATTGGGGGTGGGGTTGGATTGGGTTTGGTAGGAAACTATCTGTCAGGGACCATCATACTTATGGGACTGCCTCTCCCCATCTGAGTCCAGGAGAGGTTTACGCTCTTCTGATCAACACCTCCTGGTGATCCTCGGCCCAAGGGATGTCCACTTAGCCTCAACCAGGGCAAGGGCTTTTTCAGCCCTTGCCACAACCTGGTGGAACATGCTCCCATCTGAGATAAGGCTCTGCGGGACTTATTACAGTTCCATAGAGCCTGTAAAATGGAACTGTAAAAGGGCTTTTTCAGCCCTTACCACAGCTTGGTGAAACATGCTCCCACCAACTGAGATCAGGGCCCTGTGGGACTTATTACAGTTCCACAGATCCTGTAAAATGGAGCTGTTCTACTAGGCTTTTGGCTGAGGTGGTGGACATTCAACCATTCTGGCCTCTCTTGTTTATGGTCCTCTCCCCAGTGCCCTGTTGTTTTAGATAATACTAATGGGCACTGGAGTTTGCTGGAGTACCTATGTTCACCTGATATGAGGCATTGGGTTTGTTGTTATTGTCTATCATGCCATCTACTATTTTATTGGTTTTATTGTTTTTTTACTGTGTTATGGATTTTATGCTGTAAGCTGCCCTGAGGCCATTTGTGGGATAGGGTGGGGTATAAATATCATGATCATCATGATCATGATCATCATCATCTATATATCAATAAGAAAATCCAGGAAGATAAGGATTACAGTAACACAATATGCAATGACTTGTGGATCCTGTGTCTCTGTCTATCTGTTATTAGTCATACCTTCAACCTACCATTCCATCAAAGAGCTCAGAGTAGGACACACAGCTTTGTGATTTCATTCTGTTCCTTGACCAAATCTCCTTTCAAAACAAGGAATATGATAAATTTAATATTTATTGGGGGAGGGGGATTGTCCATGCATTGCCTTTGGGTTCTTTTGGCCTAGATTTCCAATTGGGAAGGGGAGATTCTGTATATTCTCCACTCTTGAAATTACAGGTCAAAGGCAAAGATGCTTCTGGCCAAAAATTCTGCATTTATGACTCTCATAATACAGAGTGAATACAGATGATCCATTTTCCACGTGGAAAATGTAGCAAAGTTAGTTCACTTCTTAAATGTATGCTAAAGCCTGCAATAAAGGCAACTGTAGGTAGTGTAGCCACTAACTGTAGCCAGTATTTTATGGTGGCTGTTGCTCTACCTCTAGTCACTGCCTTGTTCCTGTTGCTATGGAGTAAAGATATTAGTTTTAGGTGGTACTCCATATTTTACTGCAGTGTTCCATGACTACTTCCTGTTTCTTTGTTTACAGAAGTAGATATTTGTGTGGGAGATTAAATTCTCTATAAGCATTTTTTACTCCTGTGTATTTTGCTGTGATAGTGCCTCATTGTCACTCTTGAGTTTTGTGCATATGAAAACCTGTACATGCACAACCCCACACCACAACCGCTAGAAAAAAATTACCCTGCAAATTGTAATTTTATATAATAGTAATTGTGTGCCGTCAAGTTGCAACTAACTCATGGCGACCCCTGGACCATGGGTTTTTCAAGGCAAGAGATGAACACGGGTGGTTTGGCATAGCCTTCATCTGCATACCAACTCTGGTCTTCCTTGGTGGTTTTCCATCTAGGTACTAACCATGACCAACCCTGCATAGTTTTCAAGCTCCCCTTATCTGAAAAAATATAGCTTTAGAGAAATTGAGTTTAGTCCCCTCCCAATCATTACATAAATTGCAAGTATTGTACTATTGGAAAAGTATTAAGAAAAAGCAGGTAGGATGAGTCATTTCTTAAAAGAAGACTTGAGCCATGAATCGCCAGACTTTCCTTACTTAATATCACTACCCAGAGATTATTAAACTAAGAGTTATTCAACCACAAGGCAATTGTGGGGAAGCCTAACAACTAGTAAAAGGCCATAACCTTCAGCAAATGTTTTGTGTACTGTGGTGCAGTGGCTAGAGTTTTGGACTTGGTCTGAAGAGATCCAGATTCAAATCCCCATTCAGTGCTGGCAGTCAGTGGGAGGTTAAGGAAGTGGGGACATGAAAATAGGCATTGCTCCACATGAACCTGGCATGATGCTCTAGGATTCTCCCCAGACTATGTTTTACCAGAAGTGGCACTATGGTATCAGAGCAACACATATTCCTCTATATTTCCCTTACCATTCTACCAAGTGGTGGCCAGCAACCCGATGGAAGATGCTCCACCATAGTGGGAGAACTGACAGCCCTACCACTCTGCCATATAACCTTGGGCCACTCACTTTCTTTCAGGCTAATTTCCCTGCCTTAACTGCCCCAGGCTAGCTTGTCCTTGTCAGGTCTCAAAAGCTAATCAGAGATGACCCTGGTTAATCCTTGGATGGGAGACCACCAAGGAAGTCCAAAGTCATTATGCAGAGACAGGATATGGCAAACTACCTCTGAACATCTGTTGCCTTGGAAACCTTATGGGGTCATCATAAGTAAATTGTGATTCGATGGCCCTTCACACACACACAACTTGGTTGTTAGGAGGATAAATAGAGGACAGTAATACTATATATGCTGCCCTGAGCTCCTTGGAGGAGAATGTACTGAATGTACATAAAAGCATCAGAATACCATGTCAATTTCCCAAAACCAAACCAACCAAGAACTTGTATTAATTTGCATTCACCAATTTTCATTTGTATTAATCTATAATAATTTCTATTTTAGCATCTGACATTCCTTTGACAAAGTTCAAGCAAGCTTTTTTGGGTTTTTTTAAATGAACTTCAGTGTGATGTTTATACATCTTTCTTTTTCTAAATTCTATTTAAAGTATTACTGGTGCTTTTGCATGTGTTCAAACTGTGCTGTCCTCATGCTCCCAGGTGTCTGAAGAACTAAAACTGGCTGAAAAAGGAAGGATAGGCCTAATACAGGCTGCAAGGATCTGGTGAAGATTCTGTGTGTCGGTCTCATTATTACCGCATTCAGTGAGAGGCATCCACAAGTTTCCTTGCCTCAGCCTCCATAGTTGCCATTCTCTTCCCACTACTGTACCACTGGAAGGCTTTTCAGAGCTTTTGATTTCCCCCCATTTAATTGTTTATTTCATTTATACCCCTCCTTCATTACAATTAGCTTGTTACAATCCTTTTTAGTGTTGTAGGTTATAATAACTTTTTTTATAATACCTACTCTATGGCCCTATCTATCTTATCCCGACTTAACTGATCGATAGGGTCAAACGGTAAAATTTTATATACACAGGATTGCTAATGTGGTTATTATGGCTTCATCCTCACCTTACAGTATTGACCGAGTAACAATCGTCTATATAAATACTACCCTTTGTTAGAGTAAAGTTCCGGCCAATACACTTCAACTTGTTAGTGTCTTTTTAGAACTAATGCCTTTTTTTGTGGTATTGTGTTAAATTTATTTACCTATATTTTTATGTTTTTTTTAGTTGTTAAGTGTTTTTTTTGCTCACTTGTTATTCTCTGTATACCTACCTTGTTCTTGTTAGGCCTTTTATAAATTTAATAATAATAAAAAAAAATACCCCTCCTTCTCCCCAATGGGACCCCAAAGAGACTCGCATCATTCTCCTCTCCTCCATCTTATCCCCTCATAAGAACCCTGTGAAGTAGGCTAGGCTGAGAGTGTGCGCCTGGCCTAAGGTCACCTAGCTGGCTTTTATGGCAGAGTGGAGATTTGAACCTGGGTCTCATAGATCTTAGTCTGACAGTCTACCAACTGCACCACACTGGCTCAGTTAAAATCAGTAATTGCTACATTGCTATAAAAGCCCCCCAAAATCTCTTCTGTGCTGTGGCAGGGAAAATGGCAGTTGTTAGCAGGGGTCCTTTCGTAAAAAAAAGAGGTGCAGGAGCTCATTAGCATAACATATTTGCATATGCCACACCCCCTGACATCACCGGAAGTGTCAGAAGGCCACACACCCCTGACGTCACCGGAAGTGTGTCAGAAGGCAATACCCACCGCTCAGGCTCCACCCCAAAAATCTCCAAGGTATTTCCCATCTCAGAGCTGGCAAAGAAAGGTAGGTAGGTAGGTAGGTGGGAGGGAGAGAGAGAAGGAAGGAAGGAAGGGGGGAAGGAAGAAAGGAAGGGAGGGGGGAAGGCAGAAAGGAAGGAAGGAACAGGAAGGTAGGTAGGTGGGGGGAGAGAGAGAAGGAAGGAAGGAAGGAAAGAAGGAAGGAAGAAAGGAAGGAAGGAAGGAAGGAAGACTAGGATCTTCTCCCCCCCCTCGCTGGGGCCGAGTGGCTGTCAGCCACTGGGGCTGGTGTTTCCCTCCCTCCCCCCTGCTCTTGCTTGGGCTCGAGTGGCTTAACGCCACTCGGGCCTGGCTTTTCCCTCCCTCCTGCTCCCCGTGGCTCGAGAAAGATGAGCGGGGGTGGGTGGGATGGGGGCTTTTCCTGGGGCCGGCGGCCTGCCACGGCCCCGGAAAGGTGAGTGGGGGGAGGGATGGGGGCTTTCCCCAGGCTGGTGGCCTGCCGTGGCCCGGGAACAGTGAGTGAGGGGGAGGGATGGGGGCTTTTCCTGGGGCCGGTGGCCTGCCGCGGCCCAGGAACAGTGAGCGGGGAGGAGGGATGGGGGCTTTTCCTGGGGCCAGCGGCCTGCTGCGGCCTGGGAACAGTGAGCGGGGGGGGGCTTTTCCTGGGGCCGGCGGCCTGCCGCGGCCCGGGAATGGTGAGCAGGGGGGAAAGGATGGGGGGTTTTCCCAGGGCTGGCGGCCTGCCATGGCTCGGGAAAGGTGAGCAGGGGGAGGGATGGGGGCTTTTCCCAGGGCCGGCGGCCTGCCATGGCCCAGGAATGGTGAGCGGTGGGAGGGATGGGGAGCTTCTTTCCAGGGTGGGGATCGGGCCTGGGAGATGTAGCAGGGAGGCGAAAGTAGCCCCCAAAGTTGTCTCCCAGGCCCGGCATCCGGTGCCAGGCCTGGAGAACGCAGTGGCGGCCCTGCTGGGGGTGAGGCTTTGTCATGTGCCTGCCCCCCAGCCTCCTCACTGCCAGAGCGGCACTCTGCTGTGCACCGGCTCCAACAGACCCCCCCCCCTGGTTGTTAGGGTTGTCAACCTCTAGGTGGGACCTGGGGATCTCCCAGTTTTACAAGTGATCTCCAGCTGACAGAGATCAGCCACTCTGGAGAAAATGGCTGCTTTGAAGGGTGGACTGTATGGCATTGTACTATGCTGAGGCAGGCCCATAGCCAGGAATTTCTAAGCCAGGGAGCATTTAAATTTTTCGGGGGGCACTTGGCACTGGCTAATTTAAATAATTTAATTTTTCAAAGGTGGGAGGCAGAGCTGAGCCATGGGGGGGGGGGGCTGGCCTGGGTGGGAAGTTGGGGGGCCGGACTGCAAAATGCTCCAGTGTAGCTATGGGCCTGTGCTGAGGCCCCTTCAACCCTGTGGGTTGAATAATGGGCCCAAAAGGAAGCTTAACATTGGGAGTTTGTTATCGCCCACCAAATCAAAAGATAGAGGAGGATTATAAAATGATGAATGAATTCAAGATAGCGGCTAGACGAAATAACTGTGTTGTAATAGGTGACTTTAACTACCCACACACTGATTGGGTCAATATGTGTTCAAGTCGGGAAAAAGAGAATGAGTTTCTAGACACTCTCAATGACTGTGCTATGGAGCAGATGGTTACAGAACCAACCAGGGGAGAGGCGATCCTGGATTTGGTCCTAAGTAACGCCCAGGACCTGGTGAGAGATGTTGAAGTGATTGCACCACTTGGGAACAGTGACCATAATGTTATTGAGTTCAACATTTGTATAAATAGGGAGTTGTCCAAAAAGATTGACACAACCACTTTTAACTTTAAAAGAGGTAACTTCTCTGATATAAGGGGATATGTGAGGAGAAAACTGAAAGAAAAAGTAGAAAGCGTCAAAACCATTGGGGAAGCTTGGAGACTATTTAAAATTACAATCCTAGAGGCTCAGATAAAATATATACCACGGGTTAGGAAAGGCACAAATAGGTATAAAAAAAAGGCTGCATGGTTAACAAACAAAGTAATGGAAGCTGTAAAAGGTAAGAAGGATTCCTTTAAGTGGTGGAAAGCTAGTCTCAGTGAGGCTGATAAAAAGGAACACAGGCTGTGGCAAATAAAATGCAAGTCTGTGATCAGGCAGGCAAAAAGGGAATATGAGGAGCATATCGCAAAAAACATAAAGACCAACAATAAAACTTTCTTCAGATACATTAGAAGTAGGAAACCAGCCAGGGAAGCAGTGGGGCCCTTGGATGACCATGGGGTAAAAGGTGTAGTGAAGGATGATAGGGAAATGGCTGAGAAGCTAAATAATTTTTTTGCCTCTGTCTTCACTGTGGAAGATGAGAAGTGCCTGCCCACTCCAGAACTACTGATTTTGGGACGGGGTTTGAAAGACCTGAGTCAGGTTGAGGTGACAAGAGAGGAGGCCCCCTAGACAACTTAAAAACAAATAAATCACCGGGCCAGGATGGCATACATCCGAGAGTTCTGAAAGAACTCAAATGTGAACTTGTGGATCTCCTGACAAAAATATGTAATCTTTCCTTAAAATCTGCCTCCATTCCTGAGGACTGGAAGGTAGCGAATGTCACTCGTATCTTTAAAAAGGGTTCCAGAGGAGATCCAGGAAATTACAGGCCAGTCATTCTGACGTCGATACCAGGTAAGTTGGTGGAAACTGTTATTAAGGAAAAAATTAGTAGGCACATTGCTGAACAAAATCTATTGAGACAGACTCAGCATGGGTTCTGTAAGGGAAGATCTTGTCTCACTAACCTGTTAGTGTTCTTTGAGGGAGTAAACAAACATGTGGACAAGGGGGACACAATAGATGTTGTTTACTTTGACTTCCAGAAAGCTTTTGATAAAGCTCCTCATCAAAGGCTCCTAAATAAGCTCAATAGTTATGGGATAAAAGGACAAGTCCTTTTGTGGATCAAAACTTGCTAATTAAAAGGAAACAGAGAGTGAGTATTAATAGGCAATTTTCTCAGTGGAGGGAGGTAAGCAGTGGGGTACCTCAGGGATCAGTACTCAGTCTGATGCTTTTTAACTTGTTTATTAATGATTTGGAGTTGGGAGTAAGCAGTGAAGTGGCTAAATTTGCAGATGACGCGAAGTTGTTCAGGGTGGTGAGAACCAGGGAGGATTGTGAGGCACTCCAAAGGGATCTGTCGAGGATGGGCTGTTAGCCGAATTGCTTTAAAGCAATTGGCTAATAACCGGGTGTCAGAATCAGTTAATTCTGTCAATGTAATCTTGCATGCACACTATGTATTCTGTTATGTCTTTATGTATTGGACCTGTATTTTCTCCTTTTCTTGGTCGGGAGGGTGACAACCCCTAGGGTGAGAACAACGAGGCCTCTCATCCCTGCCTCCGCATTCCAGCTGCCCCGGCAGTAACTTCAAGGGGAGGAAAGGCTCTCATCTCTTATCTATGCTAAAGAACCTTGGAGCCTTGAATTGTTATGTGAACGGAGGGGTCTGGTTTGGGAAGGGAAATTTACTGCTTAACACCTCACTTTTTTCCTGTGTGAACCAAACGGTCAAGACACCTTTTAGCCCGCCAATTTTCCCTCCTGGGGATTGGCTACCTATGGGTAATTCAAACTCCTTGGAATGGTATAATAGACCCGCTTGTATTATTTGTCTCATCTCTGACAATACCCCGAGACGCTGTACTAATGTAGGAATAGGCAATAAAGAACTGTGGTTAACCAACCGAGATCTGATCCTTGACTACTTTGAACAGGACTCTCACAGATTGTCAGAGATCCTTGATTGGGATTCGATCGTTCCTGACCATGTCAGAAGACGATCTCGTCCCCCTCAAACCTACCACTCCAGAGGAGGCCCCGGTTACCCCGACGGATCCGGGGAACGGGGGTGGCGGCGGCGGAGGAGGTCCCGAGGTGCCGGTGACCACGAGCCAGGGGGCTTACTACATCCCGCGCCGCCCGATTACCCATCAGAGCGTGACCCCCCAGTACACTTGGAGCCACTTCGGAGGCCGATCCGTGACTTCGTGGGTGCACGACAGGAAAGGGGTGAGAGTTCCGCTCACCGGCGACCAGCTCGATCGCGGGAGACCGAGCTACCTAGGAGACGACCGCGAGCCAGTCCGCCGTGGAGGACCGCGTCGCCCGCCTCCCGAAGAGGAGACACTGGATTTGTATGGGCCCGATCCGTATCGAGAGGAGCAGACGGTCCCGCTGGATCAGATGATGGGAGACCTGAGGCTACAACTCACCTCCGAGCTCCGCGAGCTGGCCCTCGATCTCCAGCACCAATTTCGAGACGCTATGGTGGCGATGCAAGGCGCCCTCCTCGGTCAAGGAGTCGGAGCCCCACCACAGCAGCCAGCACCCGGAGGGGTTCCGGCTCAGCCACAGGCGCCCGTTGTGCCCGCGCAGCCGGCTCAGCCGGTCGTCCCGGTTCCAGTCCCGGGGCCCGTCCCCGCACCCGCCCCAGTCCCGGCCGCGCCGGCCGCTCGCCCACCCCCTTCCGACCCGCTGACGACTACTTTCGATGGGGACCCCGAGAAGCTACGTTTCTTCACGCTCGAGATCGGGAGATTCCTGGACAGTTGGGGCCACCTGTATCCTACCGAGAAGGATCGCATAGGCTACATCGGATCCAAACTGAAAGACACCGCCAGCGATTGGTATGTGAGCCTGCACGACAACCCTGGCCCTGAGCTGCGTTCCTTGAACAACTTCATGTGGGCTCTTCGGCACCAGTTCGAAGACCCGCTGGGTGAGGAAAAAGCCAGAAATCAGCTGAGGAAGCTGTTCCAGGGAAGATCGTCAGTGAGAGAATACACTGAAAAATTCCGGCGCATCGCTGCCAAGATCCACGGATGGCCGGAGGAACTCTTCATGGAGAAGTATTGGGAGGGTCTAAACCCGGAAATCTACGAGACTGTGCTGCTGGGAGGCC
The DNA here is from genome assembly GCA_029233225.1 of Lepidodactylus listeri. Lineage (NCBI taxonomy): Eukaryota > Metazoa > Chordata > Lepidosauria > Squamata > Gekkonidae > Lepidodactylus > Lepidodactylus listeri. The sequence continues at coordinate 42,052,745 of JARCFY010000002.1, read as the reverse complement.
GCCCGGGCACGCTGACTAGCTGGATGAGGGCGGCCACCGACATGGAAGAACGTTTCGCCCTGATCAAGATGGGAGCATCCGCAACCGCCGCTATCAGAGCGGGCCCACGAGCGAAGCCCCGATCCAACATACAAGACGTCCGCGACTCGAGGTTCCGGCAAGGGTTGTGTATGAAGTGTGGGGAAAGTGGCCACTTCGCCTCGGCGTGTCCAAGAGGAGGGGGAAAGGGCCCGAAGACCTCAACTCCAGGACCTGCAGGCACCCCGACTCGGGGGAAGACCCCCATGAAACCCCGGGCTTTGCAGCTGGAAGGGGCAACGAGTGAGCAGGGAGAGCTGGAGCTGATGGAAACCCAGATGTCGGGAAACTCCAACGGCCTGCAGTGAGCGGCGCAGAACTGCAGGTCCCCCACAACGAAGCGCCATCTCCGGTGAGCATCCCCGGCCCCTTGTTATATATGGTAGTGACTGTGGTGACCCCAGGATCAGGAACCCACATGAGGGTCCGCGCGTTAATTGACTCTGGGTGTGCGCGAGACCTAATCAGCCCCCTAGTAGTGGAGGGGCTGGGACCCAAAGTCACCCCGTTAGCAGAACCCCTGAAATTTACCCAGATGGATGGGTCCGAGATGAAGGAGGAGTGCATAGCAGAGACTGAGAACTTAATTTTGGGAACGGGGAACCACTGGGAGAAGAGAGCTTTCGTTATAACCCCTAATGCCCAATTCCCTATGGTGTTGGGTAGCCCTTGGCTCGGGGCGCACGACCCCTATATAAAATGGAGCGAGGGGAAGATTTCGTGGGTAGACGAACGTTGCCAGAGCCACCGTTGGGACCCGGGATGGGGTCCCGGGCCCCCCAGCCCGCCGTCTCCCGCGGCCGCCCTCGCTCTCGTCCCGGCCATGGTGCCTAAGGAATATAGAGACTTACTGGAAGTGTTTAGTGAGACCGAGGCGGACGAGTTGCCCCCCCACCGGTTGTCGGACTGTGCCATAGAGCTCCTCCCGGGCGAAAAACTCCCAAAGGGTAAATTGTATTCCATGAGCCCGGCGGAGCGAGAAGAGTTGCGGAAGTTCTTGGACAAAAATCTGGCCAGGGGGTTTATCCGCCCCGCCAAGTCCCCTTTTGCGGCGCCCGTGCTGTTCCGAAAGAAAAAGGATGGCGGCTTGCGATTGTGCACGGATTATCGGGGGCTAAACGCAGTCTCCACCTCTAATGCTTACCCCCTCCCGTTAATAAAAGACCTTTTGGCGGAGGCGGCCAAGGGGAAGATTTTCACCAAGTTGGATCTGCGAGATGCCTACTTCAGGGTGCGCATAAGGGAGGGGGATGAACCCAAGACTGCTTTTAACACCCCCCTGGGGCAGTTTGAATACCTCGTGATGCCGTTCGGCTTAAGTGGCGCGCCCGGGGTCTTTATGAGTTTAATCAACGAAGTGTTGCACAAGCACCTATTTAAGGGCGTGTTATGTTACATAGATGATATCTTGATCTATTCCACTGATAAGAACGAACATGTGACTTTGGTCCGAGAAGTGCTGTCAACATTACTAAAAAACCAGCTGTTTGTGAAACTGTCTAAGTGCGAGTTTCACCGCGAGTCTGTGGACTTCCTGGGCTACCGCATTTCTCAGAAGGGGTTGGAAATGGACCCGGGGAAAGTGGAAGCGGTGGTGCAATGGGAGGCTCCGCGAACGAGAAAGCAGCTGCAGAGCCTGTTAGGATTTTGTAACTTCTATCGGACTTTCATCAAGGACTTCGCCAAAGTCACCCTTCCCTTAACGGACTTGTTAAAAACCAAGGGGAGGGGTCCTGAGGCAGGAAAGCCGGGAGAGAAACTGGCGTGGAATGGGGAGTGTCAGAAGGCATTTGAGGCTTTAAAAACTCTTTTTACCTCGGAGCCTATTTTGGCGCACCCGGATGAGACTAAAGACTTTATAATCCATGTTGATGCCTCGGATGTAGCAATGGGGGGGGCCATCCTGCAAAGGGACGCCGAAGGGAAACTACACCCCTTAGCGTACATATCGAAGAAGTTCAATGAAACGGAGAGGAATTGGTCGGTGTGGGACAAGGAAGCTGCGGCCATTAGGTTGGCGCTCACTACCTGGCGCCACTGGCTGGAAGGGGCGCAAACTCCGTTCGAAATATGGACGGATCATAAGAACTTAGAGGCTTTGCGCACGCAGCGGTCCCTCAACGCCAAACAACTGCGCTGGGCGGACTTCTTCTCCAAATTTAACTTTGTGTTAAAGCACTTTCCTGGGAAGGCTAATTCCCTGGCAGACGCGTTGTCCAGATTGCCCCAACACGAGAGTCTGAAAGACGAGGTGTTCGATTCCATGTTCTCCCCCCAGCAGCTGGGAGGAGTGGTTGTCACCAGGAGCAAAGCAAAGAAAACCGAGCTCACCACTGGGAACTGTCAATGGGGGGGGGAATATGCCCCTGAGGAAATAGAGGAATTGGAAGCAATGGGAGAGTGCGAAAAAAGAAAGGACAATTGTTGGTTCCGTGGGGACAAATTAGTGGTGCCACAAACCAAACGCAAAGAAATCCTGCTAAATTGTCACTCCTCTAAGCTTGCCGGACACTTTGGATTCCTAAAAACCCTTAACCTGATCCAACGGCAATTCTGGTGGCCGCGCATGCGTCGAGACGTCTCGGATTTCGTCTCGGCATGTCAAACTTGTTTAATGTGTAAAAAACGGGGAGGTAAAGTCCCGGGATTGTTACACCCCCTCCCCACGGCTTCCAGGCCCTGGGAAGACATAGCCATGGACTTCATTACCAATTTGCCCCCCTCAAAAGGAAAAACAGTGATCTGGGTAGTAGTAGACACGTTTTCCAAACAAGCCCATTTCACTCCTTTCAAACAGTTACCCACCGCCAAAGGGATGGCTAAAGCCTTCTTTAACCAGGTGATAAAACTACATGCTTTTCCGAGAAGGGTGGTGTCCGATCGCGGAAGTCAATTCGTTGCCACCTTCTGGCGGGAGCTTTTGAAGCTAATGGACATAGAACCTGCCTTAAGCTCGGGTTACCATCCAGAAACCGATGGCCAATCCGAGCGAACTAATCAAATTCTGGAGCAGTTCTTAAGGTGCTACACCAACTACCACCAAGATAACTGGGTGGAATTGTTACCCTTTGCAGAATATAGCTACAACAATGCAGTGCATTCCTCCACCGGGGTCTCACCTTTTATGGCAGTGGGAGGTTTTGAAGGTAAACCGCTCCCCACCCTCAAGGAAGACCCCCAGGCTCCCCCTTCAGACTTCAAAAACTGGTGGTCCAGTCTCCAAGATTCCTGGCCGTTGATTGGTAAAGCCTTGGACCATGCCAAGGAGGACTATAAAAAATATGCTGATCGTGGCCGAGCACCCGGATGGGACCTTCAACCCGGGGACTCAGTTTATCTCTCTACCAAAAATATCCACGGGCTGCAGCCCAGCAGAAAATTAGGATGGAAATATGTGGGACCCTTTAAAGTGCTGCGAAAAATCTCTGATGTCTCCTTTGAACTCGAACTGCCTAAATCACTAAGTTCTATACATCCTGTGTTTCATTTCAGCTTGCTGAAGAAAGATCCTGGGCCGAATGCATGGCATCCAGTTCCTCCAGTTCCTCCTCCACTGATGAAGGAGGGGAGTCCACACTACGAGATAACTGAAATCCTGGATTCCAAGACAAAGAGGGGCCATTTGTATTACTTAGTTAGATGGTTAGATTTTGGCCCGGAACACAATGAATGGATTCGTTCTGAACATGTTCATGCCCCCAAGTTAACTAAACTGTTCCATAAAATGTTCCCTGAAAAAGCTAGGTGAAGGGAATCATGGGGAGGGCAGGGTGTCAGAATCAGTTAATTCTGTCAATGTAATCTTGCATGCACACTATGTATTCTGTTATGTCTTTATGTATTGGACCTGTATTTTCTCCTTTTCTTGGTCGGGAGGGTGACAACCCCTAGGGTGAGAACAACGAGGCCTCTCATCCCTGCCTCCGCATTCCAGCTGCCCCGGCAGTAACTTCAAGGGGAGGAAAGGCTCTCATCTCTTATCTATGCTAAAGAACCTTGGAGCCTTGAATTGTTATGTGAACGGAGGGGTCTGGTTTGGGAAGGGAAATTTACTGCTTAACACCTCACTTTTTTCCTGTGTGAACCAAACGGTCAAGACACCTTTTAGCCCGCCAATTTTCCCTCCTGGGGATTGGCTACCTATGGGTAATTCAAACTCCTTGGAATGGTATAATAGACCCGCTTGTATTATTTGTCTCATCTCTGACAATACCCCGAGACGCTGTACTAATGTAGGAATAGGCAATAAAGAACTGTGGTTAACCAACCGAGATCTGATCCTTGACTACTTTGAACAGGACTCTCACACCGGGTTCTTAGCCAACTATACCAAGGTCCCACCCCTTCCAGGAATTCTCAGAAAATAGGCACTGAGACGGAGTGGTCCGTTTAAATGATGTTTACTGCAAAATGTTCTCAAGCATACAAAAACAGAATCACACACAGAAACACACAAGGCCTAAGAAAATCAGACAGAGAAATAGCACTTTTGCATGAGCAGGAGATTCATTGATTGGGAGATACGTTACCTGTCCTGGAGATGGGCTGTCTGTTCCAAAAGAAGAATTGAGGGGTTGAAAGGAAAAATGGGGAGCATGTCCTGAACCGGCAGAAACACACTTCTCTCTGGCTGCAGACTCAGAGATCAAAGATGGAGGGAGGGTATTGGGATAGCAAGCTGGACTCGAGGGATAAAAGCAGATAGGGGTCATAGAGGCTCAAGAGACTGATTGCATGGAGTGCAACTTCTTTTATTAGGTGAAATGGGGGCTGGCAGTGCTGGCCACATCCCCCTAACACACCTACCAGGTAGTCCGTCCCTACAAACCCTACCATTGGTTAAAGGAAAAAGAGGAGGGGATGCAGAGGGGTGGTCAATATTGCAACACTAGAGGCTAAACAGGAACTGGCACCTGGGCAAGCATCCGATGAGTCACCGAGCCATTCCATTGTTCCTTGATGGCCCTAGCCTGGCCACTTGATGGGCGAACGATTAGTTGCCAGGTAACTTCATTTAGCATAATCTGTGTAGGTATGTTGGAGGAGGTTGGGGTTTGCCTAGCGAGAGGTAACAGGAGAACCCTTTTGCAATGGGGTCTTTGTCTCTTTGTGTCGGGTGACTGCTTCCTGGAATGGACTGGAGCTTCTCACAGCAACAAAGAGTGCATGTAGTCCTTTAAAGCATAACATCCCAAAGTTCAGACTTATGAACATTAAAGTCCATAAGAGCACATGCTGTGCCTTGCTAGGCAACAGGGTGAGTGGGCATCAACGTGGCAAATGGGGTTTAATGTGGCCAAGTGCAAAGTGATGCACATTGGAGCCGAAAATCCTAACTATAAATACACCTTGATGGGGTCCAAACTGGCAGAGACTGACCAAGGGAGAGATCTTGGAGTCGTAGTAGATAACTCAATGAAAATGTCAAGACAGTGTGTGACTGCAATGAAAAAGGCCAGTGCTATGCTGGGGTTTATTAGGAAGGGAATGGATAACAAATCAGCCAGTATCATAATGCCCCTGTATAAATCAATGGTGCGATCTGATTTGGAGTACTATGTACAGTTCTGGTTGCCACACCTCAAGAAAGATATTATAGCATTGGAAAAAGTGCAGAAAAGGGCAACTAAAATGATAAAAGGGTTGGAACCCTTTTCCTATGAAGAAAGGTTGAAGCGCTTGGGGCTCTTTAGCTTGGAGAAACGACGGCTGAGCAGTGATATGATTGAGGTTTATAAGATTATGCATGGGATAGAGCAGGTAGAGAAAGAAGTCCTTTTCTCCCTTTCTCACAATACAAGAACTTGTGGGCACTTCATGAAATTGCTGAGCAGTCAGGTTAGAACAGATGAAAGGAAGTACTTCTTCACCCAAAGAGTGATTAACACATGGAATTCACTGCCACAGGAGGTGGTGGCAGCTACAAGCATGGACGCCTTCAAGAGGGAATTAGATAAACATATGGAGCAGAAGTCCATCAGTGGCTATTAGCCACAAATATAGATAGGAACTCTCAGTCTGGGGCAAGTGATGCTCTGTAATCTTGGTGTTTGGGGGGGGGCAATAGTGGGAGGGCTTCCTGCCCCCACTGGTGAACCTCCTGAGGGCCCCTTGTGTTTTTGGCCACTGTATGACAGAGTGTTGGACTGGATGGGCCAACACTGGCTTTTCTTATGTTTTTATGTTCCCTCCCCAAACCCCATCGTGTCCTGGCTCCACCCCCAAAGTCTCCAGGTGTTTTCCAACCCAGACCTGGCAACCCTAGCAGTTGTGGAGGGCTCAAGGGAAATGGTATTGAGTGTGATCTTAAACACACACACCCTCCTGGCCATATGGCATGTAAATGCAGTTGTATTACACTTAGCAGTATAGCACAACAGTGTTCAAAATGATTAACATGCTTTGCCTCTGTAACCATCATACAGTCTTGTAAGACAGCACCTTCTGAGACAAGAAGTTCCAGAGAAGATAGTGGTATTCGTCTGTTGCAGCAAAAGCAAGCTGGAGTCTTGTAGCACCTTACAGACCAACATGATTTTATTCCAGTTTTAATTTTTATGGACTATGGCCAAATTCCTCAAAGGAAGTGGCACTGATCCACCAGCTTTATGCTAGAATGAATGTGTTTGAGTCTTTAACATGCCACAAGACTCCTGTTTGTTTTTCCAGTGAGACAGGCGTGTTACTCCTGCTCTGCAGGTGGAGAGCTCTCCCCCTCCTCAGCAGAGTTACACCTTTCTAAAGGCACTGCAGCCAGTGGGCATAGGAGAGTGTGGCCCTGCTAAGGCTGGCACTATAAAAGCAATGGCTGGCTTAAGAGCATTCTGAAGTTGATGGGAGATTGGACAAATTTGAAGCAAAAGCCTTCTGGTTACACCTCAGGCTTCTAGCCATGCTAACAACATCCTTTATTTTAAAATAATTGCTTTTCCTTTAACTTCAGAGGATGCTCCTCTCATCTGGCTGCTTTAAAATGGGCAACTTGATGGTGACAAAAATAGGCTTAGTGACTGAAAATCTTAGGCTTAGTGACTGAATAAATCTCCATGTTATATATGCTTGCCCTTTAGGGTCTAAGTGGGAGAAGGGGAGAGATCAGCTTACTGCTAGCAGATGAATTTTCCATTCTAAACAATAGTATACTGCAATATGCATCACCATTTTTTTTTAAAAAGATGCTGCTTCTCCCTGCTTTATTTCCATGTGAAATAATATATCACAATACCAAGTCTGAAAGTATCAACACACTGAAAGGTTCTGACAATTGAAGCAGTTTTAAATTAACCTTTGGAATTATGCTTTCTCAGCAGACCCCCTTCCCACTTTCCCATCTCAACAGAGCAACTATCTCCCCTGCAATTCTATTAAAATGCTCCAAAATAAACCCTTCAGCAGCTACAACAGGGCAAATTAATGTCAACACGCCAGGACATATGTCTAATTTCAGAGCTGAGACTTAAAGATTGGAATCCTCATTATAGACCTCATCAGCTGTTTCCAAATACCCTTCAGGTCTAGAGAGATTCATTTCAAATGAGGTACATCAACAGAGAGCGGAGAGATAAAGAGAGAGAACCGTTCAGATGGCACATTAATTTCTATCACTCAGCTAGGGCTGCGATGATCATCATTTTGAATTTAATAATTTCTACAGAGTTTGCTGTTCATGCAGTTTTTGCAAGCTGTATTGTGCATATTTCTTTTCTATGGGAAATGGCCAATAAAAATGCAATCTACAGCCTTCCATCATGGGAGGTTTTGATGAGGGCAAGCCTACACATTTTACTAAACATGGGTCTGCCACCAAGATCAGAAACTTAATGCTGAGTTCTCCCTCTTCCCTTCTTTAATGGGTATACATTTCAGCACCATCCCACCATATCATTGTTTGGCACTGGTGGTGAAGACAAATGCACAGTGCAGTGAGTGATTTATCCACACAGTTAACTCTAGGCTGACCAGCTGGCAATCTCTGCCCCCCACCCCCAAGTTCCTGTCCCAACCTCTCAATGCAGCAGCAGAAACATTGATGGAGAAAGAGACATCATCACACAACATAGTAATGTCTCTTCTGGATGAAGACCCGGAGGTGACATTACCAAGAGGCACTCTAGGAATTCTTCACAATTTTACCACAGGGATTGGGGCAATTCCTAGAGTGTCTCTTGACACAACAACGTCGCTTCCATGACATCACTCAGAAGTGATATTACTGTGTTGCATGATGCTCCCCCTCCCAATACCCAACCCCAAACCTACTTGACTCTGTGGTACAGTAGAGGACAGTTTGACTAGTTCATCTTGAGAGGTGTTTTGAAAATGGGAGGCAGATTTTCCTAAAAGAATCCTAAGCCTTTCTTGATCTTCACTAAGTTTGTATTATTATGAATTTTGATTGGGCAATATTTCTTACAAAGAACATGGCATGAACTTACAATGCTATAGTGCACTGACAGACAGTTTTGGAAGCCAGTGGGGACAACTTGTTTTTCAGATCCTTTCGGGATCAATGAAGTTTTAGGTTGGGAGGGGGAAATTCTTAAAACCTTTCACAGGTCTAAATGGATACAATCCATCACCTGTGATTTACTCCACAGTGTACAAAGAATGAAGACCAACATCAGTACCATCTTCCTATTGCTTGCACACAGAAATAGGGAAATATAGATTTAAAACTAGGTTCTAGAACCACAGTGAAGCATAGGACCTGTTGATCTTTGGGCATCTAACTGTAGATACTGCAGAAAACATGGTACAAAAAATAAGATGGTTGTCCTTTGATGTAAAATATTAGATTTTTGTCATGGATCTTTGTCATGAAAATGAATGTAAAGGCTTTTTGTTGCTGAGAATTCAGCATCCAGAATTGCAATTTGTTGTGACTTACTGCTTTGTTTTGGGCCAGCTCCATTTTTTGACTGTGATGAATCTGGCCATCCAAATTGTTTCCCACATCAGGCAATGCAATTTTCATTACTGCTGCTTGACCCACAATTAAAGAAATGGCACAGCCTGTTAAATATTCCCTACAATTCACTGCAAGTAGAGGAAAGAGCATTCGACTCAGTGTGGGCCTGTATATCAGCCCCTTAAGCTAACTGTGAATGAGCTCAGAAACCTTGTGGTTGTTTTCGTGACATTTAGAGGTTTTTCACTGGTCCATCAGATTGTATAGCACAGTGTTCTGGATCCAGCTAGCCTTTTCACCCACCCTCTCCAAACTTCCCCCTTCAGTCTGTCCATGTCATGCGGTTTTTGCCCAGGCAAGCCCCATGATCTTCATCATAGCCTTTCTGGTTGCTCAAAAAGTATCCCTCCTTTCCTTTTCATATATATGAGACTCTTCAGAGGTGACATCCACTTTATTCCATCCAGATGGAAACTAGGCCCAAGGTGGTTGTGTTCATCTACTTTGAAAGATGTAATAGTTCTCAGTCACAACATCTGAAATGATCAAAAGTGATTCTCTTCTCCTCTGTTCCCTCCCTCCATCTCCTTTTGCTTCCCCTCCAGTCTGACAGATGCAAATATACCCAGCAGGAAGCTGCTTCACTCTTGATATATTCAGTGCATACAATCCAAAGCATAAATATTTCCCTTTATTCCCATCAGCAAATGCACATCAGGTGAAAAGATAGTGCAGGAGTATGTAGGATGGCAAAACAGGCTCTGCCTAATCCAATAGTATGTACCTAATAGCCAATTACACCTGCCAGGGCCTAAACAGCACCAAGAGGCATGCTATGTAGATTTGCAAAAGTAATTGACACAGATTTTTGACCATCATTGAATCCCAAATACATTTAGGGTGTGTTCAGACGCACAGTTTTATCTGCTCCCCTTGCTGTTCCCTTATGGATTTAAAGCGCACGATCAGACAGCAACATCTGTCTGTTATGCCCCAGTCGTCTGCCTCCCGTTCCCCCCCCCCCCCCCACTATTCTCCGTGGGGGAAGGTCTGGACACTCAGTCATGGAACAACTGCGTGCTAAAGCAAGTGAGTGGAGCCATGTCTGGATGACATTCTCCTGTTATAATTTCATTCAGTTTAAATATAACCGAGCTCATTAGTCTTTAACATTGTTGTCTGAATACGCCCTGAATACATCTGTACATTCTAACTTAACTCTTAGATACTGAGTGATTGTAACATCACTGTCAGCTGAATCCAGTACTCTGTGAAAAGTCACTTGGTCAGTTCCTTTCCCCAGCACTTCCTAAAACTTCCTTAGCCAGTTTGGTGTAGTAGTTAAGAGCAGCAGGACTCTAATCTGGAGAGCTGGGTTTGATTCCCCACTCCTCCACATGCAGCCAGCTGGGTGACCTTGGGTCAGTTACACTTTTCTCAGAGCTGTTCTCTCAAGAGCAGTTCTCTTGGAGCTCTCTCAGCCCCACCTACCTCAAAGGGTATCTGTTGTGGGGAGAGGAAGGGAAGGAGATTGTAAGGTGCTCTGAGACTTCAAGTGAAGGGCAGGGTATAAACCCTCCTCCTCCTCCTTCTTTTTAGAAGGTGAAAAGGAACAAACAAGAAGTGGAATCCTCTTCCCACAAGCATGTGCTGGTTGGTCCCTTTCTTTCTGCCATCTTTCACTGGTGGCGGTGGATAGGGAAGATAGTTGCTGTTGGAGTCTATAGTTGTTATGCCCAAGAAAAAAGGATCTGTACTTAACTTTGGTATGTTTTGGTCTGGCTTTTCCTTCTCACTTTTGTCTAGGTGGGGGAAAAGGAGACTGAGACTGGGAATCGCTCGTCTCTTGTCCCTTGTCTTACTGGTATGTTGCAGAATGAAAAGGTGTTTTGAAGATATTTACTTACGCACCACTAAGCATGTAAGAACTGATATATGGGTTCAAATTGTTTTTATTTATTGAAATATCTGTATTCTGCTATTATCGTACACTGGGGCCTCAAAGTAGCTTACAAAGTAAGATACACAAAGAGTAGAAATTTACGTGAAAATACTTGGTAACCCCATGTCACTCACATTTTCCCATTCTCCATTTTAAGCTCACAACTCCTATCTGCAGTAGGTTAGGCTGAGAGTATCAATCACCTGTCAAATTTCCATGGCAGAGTAGAGATTCAAACCTCGATAACGCCGATCATAGTCCCATACACTAACCACTGCACCATGCTGGCTTTCAAGATACAATCCACCAGGCCTCCAGTCAAACATGACATAGGTGATGAAGTGTGAGGAAGTTCCAGGCAGGTGCTTGCACACCTCACATAGGACCATAGGCGAGGGTTGCCAGCTCTGGGTTGGAAATACTTGGAGATTTTGGGGGTGGAGCCTGCACCAGTTGGGGTTCAGGGAGAGAAGGGACATCAGTGGGGTATAATGCCATAGAGTCCACCCTCCAAAGCAGCCATTTTCTCCAGGGGAACTGATCTCTATCAGCTGGAGATCAGTTGTAATAGCAGGAGATCTCCAAGTGCCACCTGGAGGTTGGCAGCCCTACCATGGGCACAAGCCATGGGCCAAGAGCCCTTTGGGTCTTATCTTTGACTTGCATTTCTGGTCTAACCCCTACTTTAAGTTGTCTGCAAAATGGAGGTATGGTTAGAGAGCTCAGAAATTCCCAATTTCCTCCCTCCATAATGGTCAGTGTTCTCAACAATCACCAACAAGCATTTGGGATGGCTTGTTGGTACACCGAACAGTTGCCTGTTTGGGTTAGTTTGTACTCCACAACCTCCACTCTAGGAAAGATCAAATGTCTTTTGCATAATTCATTCAGTCTTGTGCACTTCAGATCACCAAACCATTTAATGGTAAAATATTGATAACACTATGTATGTAAAGGGTGAAAATGAATAAAAATCAATATACAGGAAAAAAAGCAATCACCAAACCAGTACTGTGAAAAAAATGATACAAATTTTGATATAACTAGGAAGAGACTGATTCATTGTGATATGTGATTCAGAGTGATCTTTCTGATCAAGTAAAACACTTGTACTCTTCACATTGCTGGAAGCTGGTTGGAGAGCCATCTTTCATTAATACCTGTTCTACTGATTATCCTCTCTTCTAGTCTTACCTGATCTGGCCAAGAGTATGCATGCTTTTACTACTGTGAGGTAGCTGTTAGAACAGGACAAATATCTCATTAAAACAATTTAAAACCAGAGCTTAAAATGAGTACAACAAAAGATTAAAAACAACAATTAAAACATTGAGGAGGAAGGAGGGGAGGGATCATTGAGGGAATGCCAAATGAAACAAAAAAAGTCTTCTCCCTCTTGTATGGGCTCTTGGGCCCTGACCTGGATAGCCTAGGCTATCTTCACAGCTAAGCAGGGACAGTCCTGGCTATTATTTGGATGGGAGACCTCCAAGGAATACCAGAGTCATGACATGGGGGCAGGCAATGGAAAACCTTCTCTGAACATCTCTTGACATGAAAACCCAACAGGATTGCCATAAATCAGCTATGACTCGGTAAAAAAAAGTGTTCTTGGACATCTCCCATATTTATCCTAGATGGAAACAAAAATCTGACCACCTTGCAGATCTGACTTGTGTTATATTCTGTACTAAAGACTGGAAACTTATCTCAAGAATGTATTCTTTTCTGGGGCCTGATAGCTCTGTTTTTATTTGTTTAACAAGAAAGCATTCACTTGACAGTCGTACTCTCTAATCAGGCATTCCCTATGCAGTAACAAATAAATATGCATAATTGTTAAATTTATGGATCATATCATGTAATAATTTCAGGGGAGTTTGCAAAGATAGATCATCTAGGCTTATAATCAGCTTTCTATTATACAGATGAACTGCATGACCGCATCAGCTATGCAAAAAGAATAAAAATATGTACTTGTTGACTAAACATAGTTTCCATTGACCAAGTACCCCTGTAGATACCCATCCTTTCCACTACTCCAAACCATTAGCTTACTTATTTGATAATATCAATCACTTCCACCCCAATTCATACATTCAGCCTGGCAATGCTGTAACAATGTGGCATATGAACCTCTCCTCTACTAATATCCTCCAATGTGAATGAGGCCCTCAGTGGGAATGCCTGGTCATATGGAAGCCTGCTTTTCATGATCCACTCCTGCTATTTTAGGTGAAAGATCACACAAACCAAATCTTTAAATGAACAGGTCATATGCAGAGGAATGAGTAAGCAGAGGGGCTCATGCAAGCAGAAGCAGGAAAAACCAGGAGAATAAAAATAATTTACAGTGTGCAACCTTCAGCAGAGCTACATTCATCTAAGCCCTAGGCCATTCAAGTTTGACCTAGATCACATACCTTATGAATATACAGTGGAGGTGAAGAATAGGTTTAAGGACTAGATCTGATAGACAGAGTGCCTGTAGAACTATGGATGGAGGTTTGTGACATTGTACAGGAGGCAGCAATCAGCACCATCCCAAAGAAAAAGAAATGCAAGATAGCAAAGTGGCTGTCTGATGAGGCTTTACAAATAGCAGAGGAAAGAAGGAAAGCAAAAGGCAAAGGTGAAAGGGAAAGATTTACCCAACTGAATGCAGATTTCCAGAGAACAGCAAGGAGAGATAAGAAGGCTTTCCTGAATGAACAATGCAAAGTAATAGAGGAAAACAATAAAATGGGAAGGACTAGAGATCTCTTCAAGAAAATTGGAGAAATCAAAGGAATGTTCCATGCAAAGCTGGCCATGATAAAGGACAAAAACAGTAAAGACCTAACAGAAGCAGAAGAAATTAGGAAAAGATTGCAAGAATACACAGAAGAACTATACAAGAAGGACCTCAATGTCCTTGACAACCACAATGGTGTAATCACTGACCTTGGACCAGACATCCTGGAGTGCGAAGTCAAATGAGCCTTAGAAAGTATTACTAACAACAAACCTAGCAGAGGTGATGGTATCCCAGCTAAGCTATTCAAAGTCTTAAAAGATGATGTTGTTAAAGTGCTACACTCAGTATGCCAGCAAATTTGGAAAATGCAACCGTGGCCACAGGATTGGAAAAGGTTAGTTTACATTCCAATCCCAAAGAAGGGCAATGCCAAGGAATGTTCAAACTATCGCACAATTACACTCATTTCCCAGACTAGCAAGGTCATGCTCAAGATCCTACAAGCTAGGCTTCAGCAGTATGTAGATAGAGAACTGCCAGAAGTACAAGTTGGGTTTTGAAAAGGCAGAGGAACTAGAGATAAAATTGCCAACATTTGCTGGATTGTGGAGAAAGCAAGGGAGTACCAGAAAAACATCTACTTCTGCTTCCTTGACTATGCTAAATCCTTTGATTGTGTGGATCACAACAAAGTTTGGCAAGTCCTTAAAGAGATGGGAGTACAAGATCACCTCACATGTCTCTTGAGAAACCTGTATAAAGGGCAAGAAGCAACAGTTGGTTTAGCACAGGAAAAGGAGTATGACAAGGATATATATTGTCACCCTGCTTATTTAATTTATGTGCAGAGTACATCATGCAAAATGCCTGCCTGGATGAATCACAAGCTGGAATTAAGATTGCTGGGAAAAACATCAATAACCTCAGATATGCAGACGATACCACTCTAATGGCAGAAAGTGAAGAGGACCTCAAGAGCCACTTGCTCAGGGTGAAAGAGGAGAGCACAAAAGTTGGCTTGAAACTCAACATCAAAAAAATTAAGATCATGGCATCCAGCCCCATCACTACTTGGCAAATAGAAGGGGAAGTCGTGGAAGCAGTGACAGACTTCATGTTCCTGGGATCCAAGATCACTGCAGATGGTGACTGCAACCATGAAATTAAAAGATGCCTGTTCCTTGGGAGGAAAGCTATGGCAAACTTAGACAGCGTGATAAAAAGTAGAGACATCACCCTGCCAACAAAAGTCCATATGGTCAAAGCAATGGTATTCCCAGTAGTAATGTATGGCTGTGAGAGCTGGACTATAAGGAAGGCCGCGTGCTGAAGAATAGATGTTTTTGAATTATGGTGCTGGAGAAGACTCTTGAGAGTCCCTTGGACTGCAAGGAGATCAAATCAGCGAATCCTAAAAGAAATCAACCCTGACTGTTCCCTGGAAGGCCAGATCCTGAAGCTGAAGCTCAAATACTTTGGCCACCAAATGAGAAGGGAGCACTCACTGGAGAAGTCCCTGATGCTGAGAAAGTTTGAGGGTAAAAGAAAAAGGGGATGGCAAAGGATGAGATGGTTAGACAGTATTATCAATGCAATGGACATGAAATTAAGCAAACTCCAGACCACAGTGGAAGACAGGAGGGCCTGGTGTGATGTGGTCCATGGGGTCGCGAAGAGTTAGACTCAACTGTGCAACTGAACAACAATAACAAGGTGCTACTGGACTCTCACTCTTTTCTACTGCTACAGACAGACTAATACAGCTACCCATCTTTACATATATGAGAGTGGTAGACAGTACCATCAAGTCACAGCTGACTTATGGTCTCCCCATACGGCTTTGAAGGCAATAGATGAACAGAGATGGTTTGCCATTGCCTGCTTCTGTATAGCAATTCTGCACTTCCTTGGCATTCTCCTATCCAAGTACTAATCAGGGCTGAACTTGTTTAGCTTCAGACATCTGCCTGTACCTAAGGTTTCTTGATTATATTTTCATCATCTGGACAATAGGAAAGAAGCTATCAAAAGATTCCACTGGGACCTCACCAATTTAACCCCTACATCAACCTCATCGTCAGCCCACACAGCAAGCATATTTCCCGGACATCTTTCCATCAACTCTACTTTTATCAAAATGTGCTAAATTGGTTCTGGAGGGTAAATAATTAATTCCAGAATTTACATCTGGCGAACTTGTCTGACTTTTCCCCCCCTCTTAATCACTTTTGATTTATCAAACCTGTTTTGAGGCTAATGAACTGTATTGGTGGAGTTCAGGCTACCGGTGCTTGTTCCAGTAGGTACTCCATGTGTTCCCTTCTCTTTTAATCATCCTCATTCACTAATCTGAAAAGAAGCAAGTTTATATAATGCACTGAGCCAAACGAATTTCTAGACCATGTTTATTAGACACTTTGACACCTACATATTGCTTTCAACACTCGGGAGTCTGCCAAGCAAATCAAATTTGCATCTCTTTTTTTAATTCATTTGTAGTATACATAAGTACAGGGTATCAAAATAATGACCGGTGATGGAACTTCTAAAACATTTCCTGCTGAGCAGATAGGGGTGATGCTAGCCTGTCAAATGTCATCTCCAGATCACCATTACTAAAGGAGATCTGACATACTTCCAACTGCTAGAAGGACATTAAGAAAGGAAAGGAGTGCCTTGCTTCTTACCTTTGTGCACCCTACTAACCTACCCCAGAAGCAAGGTTGCCAAATGATTAAAAATAACCTGGCTTGGGCTGCTTCTTGTGGCGGTGATGGCATATCTGTGTAGATTTATTGCCTTTTGTGAATCTTTTTGAAGGTTATTTGTTAGCCATCTTGATCTTTGTGGAAGGGTACGATATAAATATTTAAAGCAAAATAATACATCTGCATCAACCAGCATGTAAAGCCACATGCCACACATGACAGTGAGGCAATGCCAGCCAACTAAGGCCCATTCTACATCCAGCATTTGCTCCGCTGTTTTACCAAACCCATGTTGGAACGGAAATTCCCCTCTACATTGCATGCCGCTTTTACTTTCCTTGATTGTCGGGTTTTATGATAGCCTCCATACTGCATGCTGGTTTCACTTCCTTTGATCTCTCGGTTTTATGGTATCTTCTGCATAGATTTATGGCTGTTTTATGGCCATTCAGGGGGGACGCTGCAGTCATAAGAACATAAGAGCATAAGAGAAGCCAACGTTAGATCAGGCCAGTGGCCCACTCAGTCCAACACTTTGCCACACAGGGAACAAAAATACCAGGTGCCATCAGGAAGTCCAGCAGTGGGGCCAGGACACTAGAAGCCCTCCCACTGTTGTCCCCCCAAGCACCAAGAATACAGTGCATCACTTGACCCAGACTGAGACCGATTTCCCACAAGTGCTGCCCCAGCGTCGGGTCCTCCATTTGCCCCGATTGCAGATTCAATTTCACACTATTTGCCACGGGGCACATTTTGACTTGGGGCTTCGTGCAATTTCCTCCACGGCATCAGTGATTCTGTTTTTTGAGGATCACTGAAGCTGCAGAGGAAATCACGTGAAGCCCCAGGTCAAAATGCACCCCATGGCAAATAGTGTGAAATTGAGGCTGCAATTGGGGCAAACGGAGGACCTGACTCCAGGGCAGCACTGGGGCAGCGCTTGTGGAAAATTGGTCTGAGAGTTCCTATCTATACCTTGTGGCTAATAGCCACTGATGGACCTCTGCTCCATATGTTTATCCAGTTCCCTCCTGAAGCCGTCCATGCTTGTAGCCGCCGCCACCTCCTGTGGCAGTGAATTCCACGTGTTAATCACTCTTTGGGTGAAGAAGGACTTCCTTTTATCTGTTCTAACCCGACTGCTCAGCAATTTCATGGAGTGCCCACGATGACTCAATACAGTGAGCCACATCTTTTCGTGTTCCAGTGTGGTTTGGTAAAACAACGGAGCGAATGCTAGATGCAGAATGGGCCTGAGTGGCTGTTGAAAGCAGAACTGCAGAACTGCAGTGGACAACTCTACTAAGAATGAAAACGAAACCAGGAAAATGCCACTGGTCAAGAACTTTGATAATTCATTGGCTACACCTAATTAATTGGTACATGTTAATTCAGCTATTGGGACTGTACTCTATGTTCTGGGACCTGGCTGCAAGCATATACAGATGCAAATAGCAAATGGATGTAGTGGAACAAAGAAATATACCATCTCACACCTTCCTATAACTTCACATCTAAAGAACAAAGACTGAGAAAGCCCAATAGCTGAATCATTTTTTAAATTCCTTTTGAAGCAAGAAGATCAGGGCTGACCCCAGAGGTGGGCAGATTCCCAACCGGAGATTATAAATTCTTAGAACATAAGGAAGAAGCTCTCTTAGCTCTTACTCTTGCATGGACTCTTGGCTGTAGCCATGAAGGACTAAACCTTTACATCAGGACTCCTTGTCGACCACATGTTGAGGAACAGTGGGAGAAGACCCAGCTCTTAGAACTAAGGTAACTATAGACTTTTAAATGCTGGAACTTCAAGAATTTCTTGCCTATTGTAGCAACAACATTGTTAGGATAAATATAGAATTTAGAGTATCGAGGATTGTGAGTTTTCACTGTGTCTTTTATTGTGAGTTTTCACTTTGTTTTTTAGCCAGTTTGGTGTAGTGGTTAAGAGTGGCAGAATCCCCACTCCTCCATATGCAGCCAGCTGGGTAACTTGGGTGAGTCACACTTCTTTCAGAGCTGTTCTTGAAAGAGTAGTTTCTGTCAGAGCTCTCTCAGCCCCAACTACCTCACAGGGTGTTTGTTGTGGGGGGAGGAAGGGAAGGAGATTACAAGCCATTCTGAGACTCCAACTGACGGACAGGGTATATCTGACTCTTCTTCCTCTTCCTCCTTCTCATGCTTTACAGACCATGTGTATTCTTTTAATTTTTTATTTCTTCTATTTTGAAAGCTTAGCTGATCTTTGTAAATACGCTGTGCCAATATTTGCCTGCTTTCAAAAGAATCGTAAAGGAGAAGGACAACCAGTGAACTCTCTCTCTCTAAAGAGTGAGAGTGTAAAAGTGAAAAAGTGTGATAGACCATCCCTGTACTAGATAGTATGAGAAAACTGAGTGCTAGGACAACTAGACAGCTTATTATTTATTTATTTATTTAAATTTATATCCCACCTGACCAGCACAGCCGGCAGCTCACAACAATATAGAACAGTTTAAAACAGCAACATACATAGTTTAGTATAAAATTCATTGCTGTAAAATTGGCAAAAAAATCACAGAAGATGGCGGCAGTACAGTACTTCCAACACTGAGCGCAGCAGCCTAACTAGACCCAGGCCGGGAAGCTTCCATTGGTCGATTTCCCAGGCTAGAGAGTTCACTCAGCCAGTTTTCCAGTGGCCAATTCCGCCAGTGGCAGCTCCTACTTTAAAGCCTGGTGGAAGAGCTCCGCTTTGCAGGCCCTGTGGAACTGCAGAAGGTCCCGCAGGGCCCTGATGTCATCCGGGAGCTTGTTCCACCAGTGAGGCGCCACCACTGAGAAAGCCCTGGTCCTGGTGGTTGCTAACCTGGCCTCTCTAGGGCCAGGGGAGGGTCAGGCGATGTTGAGTGCCTGACCGCAGTGCTCACTGGGGTGTATATGGGGAAAGGCGGTCCCTTAGGTAGGCAGGCTCCTGACCATATAGGGCTTTAAACAACTTTAAACAAGGTACAACCAGCACCTTGAACTGGATCCGGTACACTATAGGCAGCCAGTGCAGTGTCCTCAGTGCAGGCTGGATGTGGTCTCGCACCAAGGGGCCCATCAACAGCCTGGCCCTGGCATTCTGCACTAGCTGCAGCCTCCAGAGCTGACACAAGGGCAGCCCCATGTAGAGAGCATTACAGTAGTCCAACCTCGAGGTGACCATAGCGTGGATCACTGTTGCCAGATCATTGCGTTTGAGGAAGGGAACCAGCTGCCTGATCAGCCGTAGGTGATAAAAGGCAGCCTTGTCAGTGGCTGCTACCTGGGCCTCCATATTTAAGGAGGCATCCAGGAGCATTCTCAAACTCCAAACTCTCGGTGCTGGCACCAACGGTGCCCCCCCCCCCAAAGGCCAGTAATGGGATCCCTACCCCCGATCCGCTCCGACACAGGCACAGGACCTCTGTCTTTGTTGGATTCAATTTCAATTGGCTCGTCCTGAAGTGCCCGCTCCAGGTCATATGGGGTGGCCCCGGACCGGCTGCCCAACAACACATAGAGCTGGGTGTCATCAGCATACTGGTGACAGCCCAGCTCATGCCTCTGGGCAATCTGGGCGAGAGGGTGCATGTAGATGTTAAACAACATTGGGGATAGCACCACCCCTTGTGGCACTCCACATACCAGCAGATGCCTCTGGGACGTCTGCTTCCCCAGCGCCACCCTCTGTCCCT
Organism: Lepidodactylus listeri; assembly: GCA_029233225.1. Taxonomy (NCBI): domain Eukaryota; kingdom Metazoa; phylum Chordata; class Lepidosauria; order Squamata; family Gekkonidae; genus Lepidodactylus; species Lepidodactylus listeri. The sequence continues at coordinate 42,032,668 of JARCFY010000002.1, read as the reverse complement.
GACCTTGGAGGAATGAGGCAAACCATTGCAAGGCAAGCCCCTGAACCCCCATGTCGGCAAGGCAGTGGATCAGTAGCTGGTGGTCGACCATGTCGAATGCGACCGACAGATCTAACAACACCAGCACCGTCATTCTGCTCCAATCCAGATGCCATCGGAGATCATTCGTGAGGGTGACCAGTGCGGTCTCCGTCCCATGACCCGGCCGGAAGCCAGACTGAAAAGGGTCCTGTGCGGAAGTGTCATCCAGAAAGCTCTGTAACTGAATCACCGCCACCCTCTCAAAGATCTTTCCCAAATAGGGCAAGTTAGAGATCGGCTGATAGTTGGCCAATTCAGCAGGGTCCAATGTTGGGGGTTTTTTTCAGGAGAGGGCAGACCATCGCTTCCTTGAGTGCCCCCGGGAACAGTCGCTCCTCGAAGGACTTGTTGATAATCTTCCTAAGGGCACCTTGCAACCCCTCACAGCCAGCTTTTATAAGCCACAAAGGGCACGGATCAAGGCTACATGTGGTTGGGCGTACAGTTGAGAGCAGTCTGTCAACTTCCTCCAGACTGAGTAGACTGAAATAATCCAGAAGACGTGCATGGAGCTTCTCCCCAGCTTCCCACACCAGGCCAGAGCATTCTATGCCCGCGAGTTTCAGCAGTGGGAGTGCCCTGTAGGAGTAAGCCTCCTGAATAAAGAGTGCCACCCATCCCCCGCCCCTCAGTCCATGATTGGTGGAGGACCAAGAACCCAGGTGGAGCCATTTGGGAGAGAGCCACTGTCTCCCCCTCTTGCACCCAGGTCTCAGTTATACATGCCAGGTCCGCTCCCTGCTCGAGCAAAAAGTCTTGCAGGGTAGAGGTCTTGTTATTTATGGACCTGGCATTGCACAACATCAGTGTCAGAGGGGGTTACTCCCAGCCCCACTGTCTGCCACCCTTGGGATGGGACACAGGCTGGAAGGGGCCGAGCTTCTCTGTTTCTCCGCCCTCTTCCCTTCATTACCTGCCTGGCCCCACCTCTATACTTTTCCCTCCCCAGGAGCACTGATATCCTTAAACCTGTCTACTTAGCTTCTCTAAGTAGCAGCACAGATACAGCATGCTGGAGGTACAAGTCTATCTAGCAGCAGACACTGTTTCAGATTTGTTGGTGGCAGTGTGTACTGCCCAAGGAGAAGCTGACAACCTCTAGGAATAATAGAATCATAGAGTTAGAAGGGACCTCCAGGGTCATCTAGTCCAACACCCTGCCCAATGCAGGAGTAGGGGAAAGGTTACCTCATTGAGTGGGGACCTGAGATTACAGGCAGCAGGGGCTTCTCTAATCTTTTGGGACCCAAGCGAATGAGGCTTGCAAGCCCATTCCTTCACAGTCACTAATATATTAATATTATTTTGGCATACATACCCTTTTATTTTGCATAATTTCTTTTATGGTTCAAAAGTAAGATTTAAAAAAAAAAACCCTTCCAAATAGTGTAATAATGTTTCTGTCTAAATTTTGTACGGCGCTAAGAGGAATTCACCTCAATTACATATAAACAATCATTTTCACTGTCTTTCCATTCATTTAAATGGAGCAAGTTTAGAAGCTACACTCAGTGGGTTGTGTCTTCTGATACTATCATACTTCATTCCCTTTAAATACTCCCCCCCCCCAGTTATTGATGTAACTGGGAATTCTTCCTACAAAATAAAGTAGCACTAGATCAAGACCTTCCTATCACATCAAGCTTTTCAAATTCAGGCTTCACCCATAATCCTAACCTATAACATGAAGGCCTTCCTTAGATTTCTTTACCCATGCATTTCTGTGTTTCTCCTTCCCCTTTCTTCTTACTTTTCCTTACTCATTCTGTCTTTCCAATCTTTCTTTCTCTTTCTTCCTCCTGCTCACTCCTCTTAACAAATCCTAAACAAAAACAAAAAGGCAAAAAGGTAATAAAAGCTGCCCTGAGCCTGCTTCGGTGGGGAGGGGAGGGTACAAATCAAATCAAATCAAATCAATCAATCAATAATATCACAGGTGTGATGATCAAGCCCCCATCAAGGCACTTATAAATCATAACTATCTAGTGGGAAAGGTAGGGAATATGTGTACTAGGGGTCTATACTTAAAATGGTCTCAAATTATTTGAGATTTGCAGGAGAGGTAACCATTTTGCAACAAAACCATATCCAAGCATTGTGATCTTAAAGACTAACAGATTTATGGTGGTATAAGCTTTGACGCTGAGTTACAGACCAGAAGGTCAATAGTTCGGCAGTTCAAGACCTAGTGCCACGTGATGGAGGGAGCTCCCATTTCTGGCCCCAGCTCCTGCCAACCTAGCAGTTCGAAAGCAAAAAATTGCAAGTAGATAAACAGGTACCACTTTGGTGGGAAGGTAACAGCATTCCATGCACCTCAGCATTTAGTCATGCTGGCCCCATTACCATGGAAAAGTGTTCAGACAGCGCTGGCTCTTTGGCTTGGAAATGGAGATGAGCACTGCCCCTGAAATTGGATTCAACTGGTTTTCAAGCAAGGGAAACTGAAGAGTACTGGACTCGGGAGACCAGGGACGGTGAAATCATGAAGCCTTTACTGAGTGATTCAGCATGTCCAGTAGATGGTCAGATCAGACATGTTTTCAGGGCTCCAGGGCCCTCATTATATGCTGGCCAGAGCCACACCTCTGGCCGCAACCAAAAGACCTGATAGGGGCTTAACATATGCACATGTTTGTTCTAGGTTCCCTGGAGGAGCCTTTGACCGCATTGGCTCCCCAGAGAGAACCTAGGTCCCACATTGGTGGAAGCTTAGAATCCGGACATCTATTGTTCCTCCAGATTCAAGCTCCCCTCTCTGCCTGACCATGTGCTCTGGCCATGCGGCGAGTGCCATTACCTGGGAGCACATGGCAGGCTGATTGCTACACAAAACATACTACATTACAGAAACCTTTACCTTTAAGCTCTGATGTGCTACAACTCTCTTGGTCAGATGAGAAACCCTTTAAATTATAATCAGATGAGAAACCCTTTAAATTATAATTTTTGTTGCTTGAAAAATTGAGTACAAGCTGAGAGCACTGTGAGAAATTTATATATTTAGCATATTTTTAAACATGTTTTCTCTCCAGTGGGGGCTCAAAGTGGCTTATAACCCCCACTCCAAGTAGTTTAAATAAAACAGAGTATATAACAAAAACCAGAAAGAACACCAAACATTCTGGGCTGGTGTCCACTGAGTTATTTCATCAAGACCAAGACCACAAACTAAGGCTGCTGTCACACGGCCCCTTTAAATCCGGGAGGGCTCCCGGATTTAAAGGGGCCGCATTTTTCAACTATACATCCCAACCCCTGTGGCAGCGGGATCGGTGGCCGCGGCCGCTGAAGAGGCAGCCGCGGCGGGAATGGCGGCCGCAGCAGAAACGGCTGCTGCGGTAGCGGCTGCTGAAGAGGTGGCGGCAGCAACGAGAACGGCGGCTGTGGCCGCGGTGGAGGCGGCCCCAGCAGCAGGAGAAGCGGCGGTGGTGGCCAAGGACCCGCCAGCCGCCTGGGTGAGTTGGAGTCCCCCCCCTTTACACTTGGGCGCATGAGTGGCCATGCGCCCAAGTGTAAAAGGGGAGGAAAAAATGGCCGACAGGGCTATCTGGACAGCCCTGCTCTTGCAATGCTTGCGAGAGAGGGCTGTCCAGATACCTCCAATGTGGGTTCCTCCCGCAACACCCGGGAAAATACTTGATTTTCCTGGGGTCAGAAAATGCGGGAGGAACCCGCATTGGAGCCCGCTTCGGCACGGGACTTGGAGCGGGCCGTCTGGTCAGCCCCTTTAAATGTGGGAGGAAATAGCCCTTCCTCCTGCATTTAAGGCTCGTGTGGCCGCAGCCTGAGAGACAATACCCGTTGCATTTGGCTAATGTAACCCCAACACTGCAGCAGGAGACAGAGAAACACTTTGTCAGGAAGGGGAAATCAAAGTAGCTTCTGCAAAGGGAAATCTTCCATGACAAATCTGTTAGGGCCTTTGAGCAGCTTAACAAACATGTGGTCAAGGTGATCTGGTAGACATCATATCCTTGAACACCAAAAGTCTTTTGATAAGGTGCCTCAGCCCCACCCAAGACTTAGAAATCACAAGATAAGAGGACAGATCCTCTTATGGACTCAGAGTTGGTTACATGGCAGGGAGCAAACAGAATAAATAAATGGATGGTTCTCCAAATGGTGGAAAGTGAGGGGGGTCCCATAAGGATCAGTATTGGAACCAATGCTATTTAATTTGTTTACAAATGATCTGGGATTGTGGTGAGCACTGTAGTAGCCAAGTTTTCAGATGATACCAAATTTATTCAGGATAGCGAAAGCCAATCCAAATTGTAAAGAGCTACAAGAGGATCTCTCTAAATGAAGTGCATGTTCAATATGGGTAAGTGTGAGGTGGTACTTATGAGAAGAAACAAGAGAGGGCCTGTGAGGATTCATGGAGAAAGAAAATGCCCATCTTTCACCTCTCCTTGCTGCTGGCTCTGGCTCTCTCTTCCCTTGGCTCTGAATGATCTCTGCTAGCTCTTATTCATCACCCACTCTATGATGGATAATTTCTGGAAGCTCTGCCTTCTCTACACACTACTGTCCGCTTTCTTTCACCATTTTGGGTTGCTACAACCAGAACTCTAGCAGTGAGTGGCATATTGACGTCTGTGCATTCAGACATCATTTTTTAACATCGTTGGTTCTTAAAGAACCCAAACTGGGGTGGGTTTTTTTAGAAGTTTTTCCCTGAAAACCTGTGGAAATCCTCTCTGGGTTTTCTGAACCCCAGAGAGCATCTCTGTTGTGTGTATTTGCCTAGTCTTGGTTATTAGATAAAAAGAGGATACTCAATTATGCACCTATAGCACGCCTAGCCTTCCCCTTATTTACTCTTGCACGTTAACCTTTTTCTCCATAGGCCTTTGGAGACCAGAAACTTCCATTTTTAAAAATAAAACACTTTGGCTACAAGATTCTGAGACAGAAACACAAACTCTACATGTTCCCTGCCTCCATGTATTAGTAGACCGTTGCGTATTCAGGCTTCAGTGAGCATATTGAATTCTTTTGATCTTTCCTCATAAGTCAGTCCCTTTGGACCCGCAATTGTTTTGATAAATTCTTACTGGGCTGCCTGGATTACCTGATAAAAGACAGCATCTCATTGTCGTATGTTATAATCTCACTCTGAAGCAGAAATATCTCTCTGTCCCCCCCCCCATGCCCACCTTTTCCACTTACAGATTTTTGTCCTTTGTTATTTGATAAATGCTGATAGACTCAATGACCCTTAGTATGAATAAAGACAAGAGACCAGTTTAAATAGTGTTACAGAATGCTCTATCATACCCAAACATCTCTGTTTGCACACCAGAATTGCTGGCTGCTGTTTGCCCAGCCTCTGAGATTGCAGGTGGCAAGCTGTACAACAGGATTTGTAGGCTGCTAAAGCAAGACCTGCAGATAAAGATACAAGCTTCGTACCCTTCATCCAGACCTTTAGCATTTCAGACACAAAGGGAACCAAGCACCAGACTTAAATGAATTCCACGCTGAGCCTAGAACAGTCTCGAGCCCACAATTTTAAATGTGAGTCGGAACAACCTGAGCTACACCGAAGTGAGACCAGAATACCAGAAGGAGGTGTTAACAAGCAGTAAGCAGGGTCGGTGTATGTGTCCCTGTGTGTTTCACTTCAAAAACTTCATCTATTTTCATTATAGTCATAGGTTTTTGTTTTTGTTATAACATTCATTTTTTGTTTCAGTTGGTTTCAGTGGAAGAACACATTTCTGGCTGCTGCCTCTTGGTTTTTCACCCAATTTGAATAATATTTTTTAGAGATTGTACCCGTGTGTCAGCATTAGGTGAGGCGGGGCACATGCTGAGACCCATAACTGCTGTGAAATAAATGTGAGTTTCCCCCCCTCACACTGCAAACTACACACCTCAGTACAGTAGAGACTGGAAACTTTATTACTTTCTGGTGGTGGATGCGAAGCTGTCACCAAAGTCAAGGGACAATCACACACATTCACCCTCTCTTGGTTAATAGCAAGTCAGTGGATATCAAGGAGAATTTTTTGGAATTTCTGCATGTCACAGATAAAATAGGAAGAGATCTTGCAAGGTAACTCGGTTTAAAAAACTGAATGATGCATTCCTCAATATTAACAATAAGGTTTTTTTCCCCTTGTATTAGCTATGGGCCCTTTGATCCTGTGCTGAGTGCTAAAATTAAGTTCCCTTCCCTCTAATGGATGGTTCTAAAGGAAAATCTTCAGTGTGGTGGGATTGTTCAACTGACGTCGATTGGCCTCCCCACTTTCAGTGGAACAAATGGAGAAACTTCTCTGCATACCCTTGGACTGTGGCTCCTCCAGAACAATATAGGTATTGCTTTTGCACAAATTATGCCAATTTTATTTGAATAGTGCTCCAAATAAAATCATGGAAGGTATATTTTCTTTCTAGTTTTATAGAAAGTAATAAAGATAATTAAGAAAGTAAACTAGTGTATGATTTTTTTTATCAGAGGAAGCAAATTGAAATGGAAACAAGAGTGAAGAAGAAAAGGAAAAAGCGGGGCAATTGGAAGGGGTATGGTTAGAGGCAAAAGGGGGAAAGGGGGCCTACTTGTACTCTTATCACCCAGGCCAACACAAATCTGTAACCAGTCCTGGTACCTGTTATGCAAGGGATTCTTTCTGCTAAATTTTGGACAGTTGGGGAAATGAGTGCCCATTTCATAGGCAAAGTCTGACACACTTGATAGGAAAGAGGACAGACAGAGATAGGTTCCTAACTACATCTCTAGCTCTGAGAGGGGGTAAGATTGAGTGTGGCATTTCTGAGAAGAAGGGGGAAATTGCCCTGAGAGTAGCAATCTGGAGACAGACAAAGAAGGACACTTAACAGGAGAGAAGGTGCTGACCTCCCTATCCTGTCTAATTTTCTTGCTGCCCCTTCAGGATTGTCTTCTCTTCTTCTTTGTACACCAGACATTGCCTTTTCCAACACCCCTTCTCAAGGTCTAGTGTACAAAGTCCACAAGATTCATCTTACATAAACTTTCAAACTTTTCTTGAGAAAGTGGCTTGATGAGTACATCAGCAATAATTTCATCTGTAGGACAGTATTCCAACTCAACAAGCCCTTCTTTTTTCATGTTTCTTACTACGTGATGCTTCACATCCATGTGTTTAGTTCTAGAGCTGATCTTCTCCATCTGTCAAAGTTTTATGCACCCTTGGTTGTCTTCAAAGAGTTGTACTGGCTTGGATTCCTCTATCCGAAAGTCTTGCATTACTTGCAGTATTCATTTCAGTTGTCTGAATGCTCCTGCTGCGGATATATAACTTTAGTTGTGGACACAGCTATAGTTTCTTGTTTCCTGCTGCTCCTGCTGACTGCTCTGCCACCATAGATGAATAAATGTCCAGTGGTTGACTTTCTGTCTGTAGTATCTCCTGCCCAGTCTGCATCCATGTATCCCACTAGATTGGGATTGTCACTTGTTGGTAACTTTAGTTTCAGATGTGCAGTGCCATGCAGGCACTTTGCAAGTCTTTTGACTGCATTCCAGTCCCTTTTGCTTGGCGAATCCATCATTCTGCATAATATGCCTGCAGCTCCTGTAATATCAGGATGCATCGATATGCTTATGTATAGCAGCCTTCCAATTGCATCTCTATATTGCTTGTTGTCAGGTAGTTTGTTTCCATAGGATTGCTTGCTGGTTTAGCTCCTTTCATATTCACGTAGTCCAGAAATTCTAGGATTTTCTGCTTCTGATTGAGAAGATAGCTTCCATCTTTTTCTCATTCCACTTGTATTCCAAGATAGTAGCTGATGTTTCCTAATCCTTTCACTTCTACTTCTTGATTCAGATGTTGAACTATTTCATCACAGTCCTCCTTGTCTGCACAGAATAAAATCAGGTCATCGACATGTCAAAATGTAAGTCCATTTGTTGTCTCTATATCTTGAGTGTCAGCATTGTTCTGCCTTGCCTTGCTCAAATCCTTCCTTGGTTAGCATTTGATGAAGTTTCTCATTCCAACATCTTGCAGCCTGTTTCAGTCCACATATGCTCTTTTGCAGTTTACACGCAGGTTGCTTGTCTTTGGATTGTTCTTATCCTGGTGGCTGTTCCATGTGAACATCTTCCTTTATTTCTCCATGTAGAAAAGCAGTCTTTATGTCCAGATGCTCCACATACATCTTCCTTGCTCCTGTTATGCTCAAGAGTATTCTTATTGAAGTGGCTTTTCTACATGTTTCTGATTCTTCTGCAGGCATTCTTGCTATGTCTTCCCATGTGGAAGGCTCAGGTATAGCTTCTGTCTTTGCTAGATAAGAAAGTCTTCTTGGTGGTACTCCATTGTTGGATCTGGCTGACCATCTCACACTTGGCTCTGCAGCCCCTTCTGGTTCTTTAGGCTCCGCAGGTATTTCATGTGTGTTGTCCATTCTGTTTGCTGTGCTTCATTTTTCTTTGTTCGCTGATGTCTACTTTCCCCATCTTTCTTGATTTCTTCCTTTCATCAATGTAGACCACACTGCAGATCTTGACTGTTTCTGTTTCTGGGTTGAGGATTCTATATCCTTTGCATCCCAGTGCATAGCCTACAAAAATGCCTTCTTCTGCTCTAAGATCCATCTTGGTCCACTTTTCTTTAGGAATGTAAATGTAGGCCTTTGATTCAAACACTTTTCAATTATTCAGGCTGAGTTTGTGCTGGAACCTTTATTAGGTAATCTGTTTTACAGGTAGGTAGCAGTGTTGATTGCTTCTCCACAGAACTTGTCAAATAGCTCTCCCTCAAGGAACATACATCTGCACATTTCAGTGAGTGATTTTTCCTTTCTGCTACACCATTCTGCTCTGGAATGCATGTGAGTGTAAACTGATGCTCTATTCCTTGTTCAGCCAAATAATTCTTCATTTCATGTCCCATGTATTCTTCTCCATTATCCGTGAAGATTGCTAGTGGCTTTCTTTGAAATCTGTTACTGACTATTGCCACATATGCTTTAATTTTGTCCAGCACTAGACTATTCTCTGTGATTAGATATATGATAGTATATCTTGAAAAGTCATCAGTAAAAGTCAGCACATATTCATGGTGGAACTCTCTGCCTGAAGACATGCACACCCTACGGGATCTGTTACCATTCTGTAGGGCTTGCAAGGCAGAAATGTTCCACTGGGCATTTGGTTGAGGACAGCAATGGTCTGGCACTCTCACACCCCTCCCCCTCCCTCTGTTCTGTATTTTACTTAATGCAGTGGGCAAGCAGGTATTAGAAATTTATTTCCATCTTGAATTGTACTGTTTTATTGTGGTTGTTGAATTTTAATACTGTTTTAAGTTTTGTATTATTGTATTTTATTGATGTAAGCCACCTTGAGCCCTGCTCACATAGAAGGGTGACCTAACAAGTCTAACATAATTAAATAAATAAATTCCCACTGGGGGTGGGGGGAGTCAGCACAGAATGCTGTAGTCTACTTACTGTTGGGCATTAGGCAGAATATGCACTAACACCCATTTCACAGGTACTCCATTGGTTACCAATCAATGACCAAGTTCAATTCAAGGTTCTGGTATCACATACAAAGCCCTTAATGGCCTTGGACACACATTCCTCCAAGACAGCCTCTTTGACTAAACTCTGCTGTGACAGCATCAGTCATCCAAGCAAAGCCTGAGAAGGTGCCACCCTGCAAGAGGGTAAAACTGGCAGTTTGTCTGTTCATGTGCATTCTCAGTGGTGGCTCCCATCTTGTGGAACAGCCTGCATGAGGTCAGAAAAGCTCTCAGACTTCTGTCATTCCACAGAACATGCAAAACAATACTGTTTGATAGGGAATTCTTAAACAGAGAGTAGAACTGTAGTAGAATGGAACAGTCCAGAAGGAACATTATAATGGAATAAGATTTAATCCACAGCAATTATTGTTGTAGATATAACCTGATTATACTGCATTGTTTTATAGCATGTAATCCAACTCTGTATCATTTATAGTATACCTTGCTTTAGATGGTTTACTGCTCTCATTGTTCCCAAATTCTGTAATCTGAGTCCTATGGCACTGTTTGGAAAGGAAGGCATCATGGTTAGCCATCTTGTCACATTTCGAAAGCTAAGCAGGGCCAGTACTTGGAAGGGAGACCACCATGGAAGATACTGCAGAGGAAGACAGTGGCAATTGGCAAACCACCCCTGCTCCTCACTTGTCTTGAAAACCCTTTGCTGGCTGTGACTTGACGGCACTTTATATACACATACTACATTGTTTATTGGTTGTCTTTGCTGTTTGCTTTTACTTTTCGGGGGGGGAGAGCATGTTTGCTTATCCTGTAATCTGCCTTGAGTCTCAGTGGGAAAGGCAGACCAGAAACAAAGTAAATAAACAAAAAATGAAATTTGCAGATAACAATGCATGATTACAATTCATCCAGTTTCCAAATCCTTTACAGTACCATTGTTACTCATGCCCTGAAAAATAGACACTGTGTGAGAGTCTAAGAGATTTCAAACTGCAAAGCCCTTAACTAAAAGCTTCTTTATTGACAGCGGATCAAATAGCCATCTACATGTCCTGAGTCAGAAATAGTCAAAATAGGCTAGAGGGATTACAGATGTAGTGCATTCAAACAGTGTAATGCTTAGTGGAACCTCCAATCATTCAACAGAGAAAAAGGCGCCCAAATATGTTGGACGGTTTATTCCCAGGCTTAAAGTGGGAAGAAAGTTACAATTAACACCTGCAAACAAGAAACAGTTAGAACACTGTGAACAGCAACATTTTCAGTGTTGAAGAGGCACAGACAGATAAGCATCTGCTGGAGAGAGGTGAGATACATTCCAAAGGTGGGGGGGATGAGGCAGTTGAGGAGAGATTAAAGTGCCACCTCCCACCCGGGAATGGCAGCCGAAGCTGACACACTGTCAAGGTTTCAGTTTAACATTTGAAATAAGTTAAAACATTAGACCATAAGAGGTGCCTTTCTCAATAAGATCAAAGTTTTATCTAGTCCACCATCCTGTTTCTCACAGTGGCCAAAACCACTTGCCTTGGAAGGTCATTGAACAGGGCATACAGGCATACAGTCTCCCTGATGCTGCCTCCTAGCTTTGATATTCACAGTTTTACTACCTCTGAAAATAGGGGTTCCCTTTAGTCATCATGCATAACAGCCAGTGATTCTCTATGAATCTAATTCCCTTTTAAAGTTGTATCTGCTAGTTGCCATCTCTACATCCATTGGTAGAAAATTCCACAATTTAATCCACGATGTCAGTGTACCTGTCCTTCTTTAAGCAATAGTCAGGAGCAAATTCTGTTTCTCCACAGTTACTAGAAAGTTACTCTTCTGCCCTATGATATTCTTAATCATTAATTTGTGACAGATGTCAGTTGTAACCCCTGAAACATTTTCATTACTCGGATGTTCAGGCTTTTGATGTTCTGTATTTGAGGTCACAGGTTCACCAGCTAGAGATTTTCCTGCAGTTCGCCTCTGCAGTCAGCTGTCATGCTACACTCAGATAATACATAAGAGTCACATATTTAAAGACCCTTCTTTCTTTCCCCACAATCCTTTCCAGTGCCAGAAACAATAATTTTGAAAAGAACAATGAAGAAGACAGTGTCTTTGTGATTTATGTGTGCTGCCTGCAATAGGTGCTTGGGAACTTTGAAGTAGATAGTGCTGAGAAGAAATAAATGATTAATTGGATTTTTGCCCACAGGTATTTAGAGTCTTTCTGGTCTGAATCCAAGTCCTGGGTTTTATTTATGATATAATACTTTGAATATGTAGAATTGGTTTATGTTGGAGGGGGAAGGAAAATAGTGACGCTTTCATGATTCTGATGTGCAGTTCATGAATTAATCAGTTTCCTGCTTTATTCATTAAATCAGCCAGGATGTTTTGAATTCACTGAATCAGTATTACCCTCACCCATTCATGAAAATGCCCATTATGATGGTGGAAGAACTTTCTGGACAGTTCACAAGAAGTTTTACTTCTATCATGAATTTCTCAAAGCTTCTGTGCGGTTCCTCGGATGAGACAGAGGACCAAGCTAATAGCCCAAAATATTGTGTTCTTGTGGGTATGTGTAAGTGTATTTATGGCAGTATTCTGTCTTCTAACTAGGATGAGCTGTCTCATCTTCAAGTAGGGCTCCACAGTAATGAATGGGAAAATCAGTGATTAACTGACAGCAACTTCTGTAATCCCGTTTCTAAATGAAATATCTAATAAAATAAGGATTAGGGTTGCCAATAAATTGATATCTCTGGCCTTCAAGGTTTCACTTTAATTTAGGGAAAGGGTGAGGTAAAGTAGAGCAGATTATCAGGTGTGGACTGGATGTCTAACTGACTAGGCAAGTTCCCAGCAGGCTCTTGGTGGACAGGAGAAGCAGCACTAACAGTGAGTCCATGGGCTAGGCTCCCGCTTGGTGTTAGTGGCGGCGGGAGTTTTCAAAGCCACTGCAAGCAGGCACGCTTGCTAGTAGAGCAGGAGAAGGCTTGGGGCTAGGATGTGGAGAATGTGACTTTCATCGTCCATGTCCTGGCCCCAAGCCTCCTCCTGCTCCACTAGTGAACCTGTCTGCCCACAGCAGTTCTGGAAAGCTTCCCCCCCCCCCCCCCCGGCCTGGCTACCAGTGCAAAATGGCAGTCTGGTCCGAGTGTGTTCCTTACTGAATGAAAGAGAAGATCAGCACTAGGCCATCATTTCCTTCTAGCACAATCATTCATCTGCTGCCCAAACACTGTAGCTCTCATGCTTTATTCTTAAATGGAGCTACACCTTACTAAATCCAGGCTCTTAGATGGGTGTAAATTAATTTGGGATTGCCCTGTATTTTCCTTCTTGTACATGGGCCCACGAGTAACTTTACATTGTGAAGCATGTCTGAGAGTTGTTTATGGAATGTTCAGCCTTTTATAGAGCCTTTTCATCAGCTATCAAAGTAGCACTAGAAGATTTTGTTGTCTGGAAATGAGGAATTCCAAGCTCTGTTTAGCTATATATGCTTTGGGTCAGATTCTAAGCTTAGGATATATTTGTAGGGGACACATTTATTTGTTCTGCTGTGGTTATGCCAATAAAGGTTATTGGAATTGGAATTGTTCTGCTGTGGTTCCTTGTTAAATAGGCTATACAGGTTTGGAGAGTATTTCAAAAATCCCACCAAACCTGTTAAAACAGACACCACTGGAAAGGAAATGGAAGGACCATAAGGACTATGAGTATGAATAGTTCTACTGTATCATCCTAAAGGCTATGGTTGGTTACTTATTACTTTAACGTCTTCCTTCCAGGAGTTTACAGCACTGTATGTCCTATTCTCAACACAACCCTGTAGAGTAGGTTAGGCTGGGAAAAACCCAAGGATACTCAGTAAGCTTCATGGCAAAAGAGGATTTAAAACTATGGAAAATAATCATCTACATATAGCCATTGATTGACTTCAATCCTACACACACACACACACACACATACACACAATATTATAGGTTTGAAGCAGGGTAATGTACATGTCTTCCCAGCACAGCTTGATAAATCAGCATCTATCAATTAACATGCAGTGCAGACCATGATTGACCTGATGCAGGGCACATTTGCAAGACCAAGCTGGTCTGATGCACATAATGGCTGTTGCAGTTGGCACAGAATCAAGATAAGCAATCAGCAGAAACAAGCTCATTACGTGCTTTTACGCTTTAACAAAGAAAATTGAGTCATGTCGAATCTGGTTGCAAAACAGCCTTGCAGGAGTGAGAGTGCCTGTTTACACTTTTAATACCCCTACTGGATCACTAGGGATATGGAATTATTGGCAACACCCTAAGGGCGCTGAGGTTCTTTGACTTGTGTGGCTAGCCAATAAACCACACAATGAAAATGATTATCCAGGCAGTAAAAGGTAACAAAAGTATTTTATTCAAATAAGGAGCACCTCACAGCTGGAATTCAGCATGGGTGTTCAGTGAGCAAATACAGAAAGCAGACTTATATACTCTTCTGTCTCCTCCTCACTTCACATCATCACTGACATCATTCAGGCATGCTCAGTTCAGATCCCTTTGTTTAAGAGTCCATCAATTACATATTTGGCACACAGGTTGTGACTTGGCTACTTTTTATCCCCCACAATGCAGGTGCAGTACTCATATTTTTGATTTACAATTCTGTTTACTTCTTTTGGCTTTAATCCCAACCTCTTTTCACCTTTGAATTAACTCTTCAGGCTGGGTTCATCCTCAGTACAAAATCCTATCAGTCTTGTGGCTTCATTAGCTCCTCCATCAATACAGCATATATAAAAGCATAACAGCATTCATAATACAGATCATTTCTATTAAAATACATATCTGATACATTTGATTATGAAACATAGTATTTTTCATATTTTTAACTTTCTATAAGCACCTTTTAATATTGCAAAGTGATCTATATCATAAAGCTTTCATAGATATATGGATTTACATATTATTCTTCATTTTTGGTCCATCAGGGAATTTTGCAGAATATTTTTTATATTTTTAAAAGCTTATTGAAGTGTTTAATTTGCAAATCATACCAGTTTACTTTAACCAGCAGGAGACACCATTCTACAATACAAATTCTGTATTCTTAATTGACCCTAACTGGTGCCAGGTGTCATGATTTAAGATCCACCTGCACCCTTTTTAATGAGCAAATGTGCAGGATCCATTCCTGTGACTTCATCTGGTCATTAGTAGCTTGGTACTCCTTAACAAATTTCAAAGCACACAATTAGTTTCTTTGGCTGACCTGCTCATGATAGTTTTGGCCGGGTTCTCTATTCACCTGGTCAGTTCTGAGTGTACAATTTCTCCTTAGGCAAACAGTTTTTTTGCCCTAAGCTCAATAACTTTCTTAAAATTGCTAAAGCTGTTGCTTTTACAAACATCTTAATGATTTCTCTTTTAAAACACACAATCAAATCAAGAGTAGTGACTCTTCTCTCTATTGCAGTATATAGCTGTCCTTTTTCACTCAGTTAGGCTCTTCCTTTTGAAGTACAAGATGGAACAATTAGCAGTGGTGCAAGCTTTTCTAATTAGCATTGCACTTATTCAATTTGTCTCTCTGTTATTCCATTTAGAAATGCAACCATAGTATTTTCTTCCTTAAGTTGCAACAGATCCAAACCTAAAAAGTACTGGGCTTCCCTAAAGCTCACAAACCATTATAATAAACATAAGCTTTCATTCTCAGCTATAGACATACAGATATTTACTCAGCTTATTGTCTATAGAAAATACAATTGCACTTTATTTAACCTTATTAATTTTGGCATCCTTTAAGGATTTTAAGGGCATAAAAAGAGCTTGACCAGTTAGTTGCTGGGTCCTTTTGAAGTAAAGGAAGAATTATTCATCTAACTTGAAAACCAATTATCCTGGTGCTGTTTCTGTTGTTCTTATTACTTAATTAAAAAGCCAAAATTAACATATAGGTATTGCTTATTGATATATTAAAAGCACTTACTCAAAACTACTAATAGATCAATATTGATACATTAAAACATGAGAGAAGGAGCAACACTATGATTTTCCCATATAGAATTAGAAATTGCAGTTGGAGTTCTGAGCTCCCTTTGAAGCAGAAAAGTTCTATAAATCTTTCTTTTGACAGGTCTTAGTCCAATTAAAAGACGACATAATAACACCTGTTCACTTAAAACTCAAAATACTTCTAGTTAGGAAAAACTTTCTGTCAATTAAAAAAGATTTAAACCCCCTGGCATTATACAGTATAGACAGTACATAGTGGTTTACAAACAGGCTGTCAACCCTCCAGGAAATTCCCAAAGATTTTCCCCCAAAATTTCCTATAAATCTACAATAATCAATTTTTAAAAATCGCTTGAACCCTTGAAATGTCTCCTACAGAATGATACAATACAGCCCAATCTCACCAGATCTTGGAAGCTAAGCAGCGTCAGTATTTGGATGGGAGACCACCAAGGAGTTTGCAGAGGAAGGCACGAGCAAATCACCTCTGCTTAATCACTTGCCTTGAAAATCCTATGGGGTTACCATAAATTGTCTGCAACTCAGGGGCGTAGACTTTGTAGATCCCCGGGGGGGGCTCTTGTGGGACCATGTCCCCTCCGCTCCTCCCCCCCCGCCCCAGGGAGGCAGACCCGCGCTCGGGGCGCAGTCGTGGCGGCGGCAGCCAGCTGGCCGGCTGACTGCCACGCGCGGGAGCATGTCCCCACCGCCTCTCTCTCCCCCCGTCCTAGGGAGGCAGACCCGCGCTCGGGGTGCAGTTGCGGCGGCAGCCAGCTGGCCAGCTGACTGCCGTGCGTGGGACCATGTCCCCGCCGCCTCTCTCCCCCCCCGGCCCTAGGGAGGCAGGAGGGCAGGCTGGGGGTGGGGGGGAAGGAGAGGCGGTGACGGCCGGCTGACTGGCCACCTTCGGGCGCTTCCTTTTGCCGGGGGTGGCTGAGCCCCCCCCCGGGAAATTTCGGGGGAGGCTCGAGCCCTCGAGCCCCCCCGTAGTTGACGCCCATGCTGCAACTTGATGGCATCTCTCTCTCTTTCTCTCTCTCTCTCTCTCACACACACAATCACTGTTTTAATTCCCATGGAAGTGCCTCCTCTCTGTATCCTCTGGAGTGTAACACCATTTTATTTAAAGCACTGCACTCCTGATGACTTGCACAATGCCCATGTCACTTGTTGACATAAGTCATTACACCAGTCCTTTTCAACTTTCAGATCAGATATCCTGTCAGGCCTAATAAGCAACATGTATAAGGAAAGCAGCAAAGTGTTCTGAGGCAAACTCCTCTTTCCCCTTGGTAATATGTCCACAGGGATCAAGTACAGCTGGAAAAGACTGAAAGGACCAGGGCCTAAAGTGATGCCAAGTAATGCAGGAGAGAGGAGCACAAGTTAAAGAGCTGGCTTCACCCAGGTTTTCTATTGATGAAAAAGGAAGGGGGCACCCTCACTGACTACCCAAAAGTGCTATGTTGAGAATCATCAGACCTACCTGTTCAAAAGTCTCATGGGATGAGGGAGCTGTAGAATGGAGGGGAAATGGGCAAGATTGAGTGAAAGAGAATGGCTAACTTGAAGCCAGTTGCCGAAGAAAATTGGGCCCATTGTCCTACCTTTGTGGTCATATTTTCCATATTTTCACATTATGTACTGGGCATTCTTCTAGTTGAAGAATTTATGTGAAAGAGGAACTAAAGATGTGTCCTTACAGGAACTCCCTCTGCTCTCACTTTGACATTTTACAACTAAGCTGAATATGCAAGAAACATCTGAAAAAGCAGTGTGGACTTTGAGCTTTCACAATGGTATTGGCTCTGCCAACAATGTATATGGAGCTCTAAAAAGCAGCACTATAATCCCCCAAATCTTCACTTTGAATATGACACATCAGACAGCTGTGTAGGTATTTATAAAGATTGTGGTAAGTGTCATTATAAACAGCAGTCTCCAGTAGTGCACACATAAACACATGAAGTTGCCTTATACTGAATCAGACGGTTGGTCCATCAAAGTCAATATTGTCTGAGTAGCAGCAGCTCTTCACAGTCTCAGGTATAGGTTTTTTATATTACCCACTACTTGATTTTTTAAAACCTGGAGATGACAGGGACTGAACCTGGCACTTTCTGCATGCAAAGCAGATGTTTTGTCACTGATCCATAGCCCTTCCCTAAATGTCATAGATAGATGTTATAGCTACTGATTGATCTTAAGAGCTGAAACAAGATGTTATTGTACTGTTCTTCAAAATTCCCTAAGTTCATGATGCAATGTTAGCTGTACAAGTGTCCATGGAATTCTAGCCTGTTTACTATGGAGCCTGAGATGGTCTCTAAGCTGGACATCAAAGCACTTGCTAGATATCTTGGACTGAATTTGGGTTTTTTTCTGCAAGAAGCATTCAGAAACCTGAAACCATAAACTGGACAACTTGGATTTTGTCCCTTACTCCCTTTTGACTTCATTGGACTATTTTTTAAAAATACTGAAGTAGTCCCTTATAAACGAATTGCAGTCTGCAGGGGAGCATTTTGTGGGTTTCACACTCAGTTGCTATCAAAGTGCCAAGAGGCATTAATGGCAGCACCTGACTAATAGCGAAGGACCAAAAGAAACATGCATTTCACCCCTTTTTTCACTTTCAATTTTATCATTATAACCCTCCTACAACCTGGTCAATGGGGCAAGTAGTTATAGAGCCTAATCACATCTGCTGTCACTGGGTGATAACTTTGTTCACAAGTATTTTTTTTTCCTAGGGGAAGTAAATTGGTATATTGATTTTCTTTCCCTCCTGTAACTTAACACCATTATCCCATTACTGGACCATTGTAAATACTGTTACTAGAGTTTAGGAAGAGTGGTCTTTGTCAGAACTAGTGTGGTGTGGTTACTAGAGTTCAGGGACCAGGGAGACCTCAGCCTCTATTCTGCACTCAGCTGGGGTACTGTTGAAAGGCAACTGATGCAGCTGCTTTGCTTAATCTATGAGTGTGGTCAGAGCCTACATGGGAAATTCTGTGGAAATCTTTATTTATTTGTTTGTTTTATAGTCTGTTTATAGTCTGCCTTTCTTGCTGAACCACAAGGCAGATGATAAAATACCTTTAAAAATGTAAAAGTTTAGTGTGCGGACTCTAATCTGGGAGAACCGGGTTTGATTCCCCACTTCTCCACTTGCAGCTGCTGGATGACCTTAGCAAGTCATAGTTCTGTCAGAGCTGTCCTTGAAAGGGTAGTTTCTGTCAGAGCTCTCTCAGCCTCACCTACCTCACAGGGTGTCTGTTGTGGGGAGGGGAAGGGAAAGTAGTTTGTAAACCACTCTGAGACTCCGAGTGAAGGGTGGGATATAAATCCAATCCCCTCTTCCACCTCCTCCTCTTCTTCTTTTTCTAAAAAGGATGCAATAAAAGCTATACAAACCATACAGTGAAGGTAATATATGCCACCTTGACTTCCATGATGGAAGAAAGATGGGGTATGGATGTTTAAACATGCAGAGGAGTGGAGCACCAACTGTTTAAAGAAAATAACTTGGTTTATTACAGAAGAAATAAACTCTGATAGAACAGAAGAGAGGGAGAGAGGCTTAATTTTCCTTCTTCTTAATTAACTGACTAACTGCAGTGAGAGACAGGAATGAAGGGGGAGGGCTCAGTTGGAGTAGGAAGTCTCCAAAGAGACAATCAGGAGATAGGAAGGACATAATTTGAAATTGTGGGAAGTCCCTAATCCAGTTATGCTAACTAGCAGTCCTTCAGCTGTCCCCTGTAGGCTATCCCCTATAGGCACGCAGAAGTGACATCATCATGCCAGGGATGTTGTATGGTAACCATAGAGTTTTGCCCAAAATGCCAAAGCATTGCCACATGATGGCCCCAGTGGGATGGCATCAATTCCATGCGACGTCATCACATCAAGGATGTTGCATGCAGTGTCATTGCCCCGCCACCCCACTCCCGGAAAGCTCCCTCCCACCCATTGCTGGCGAGGAGGTAAGACCTGGCAACCCTAATGAGCCATGAGATTCACTGGACCAGTCACCCTACCCCAGTGTTATTGTGAGGATTAAAATAAGGTAACCATGTATTTCGCACCTCAAGTTCCTTGGAAAAATCCAGTGGGTCAGACAGACAAACAATATATTTTTGTGGGTGCTTAATAGACTTTATCTAGGAGTAATCTTCCTGCCATCTTTTTACTGGCATGGAAACTGGCATGGAAAATGACCAGCATATCCAATAATGTGATGTTGCACCTATACAGGAAGGACTTGAGGCCACTTTTGCACAATAAAAGCAGCAAAATAGTAGTGTTATTATCATCTCATATGGCTGCCAACTTTGACTTGGGAAATTCCCAGAGGTTTCAGAATGATCCCTGAGGAGGGTGCACTTTGGAGGAAAGTGGGAGCTTAGCAGGGATGTGGTGCCGTTCAACCTTCAAAGCTGCCATTTCCTCCCTAGGAACTTATCTTTGTACTCTGGACTGAAGATCAGTTGTCACTCTGGAGGTCTCCAGGCCCCAGCTGGAGATGGGCAACCCTGTCAGTAATATTACCCCCCACACAAAGGCAGATGACGTATTTTCAAGTAACATGCAACAAGATGTGTGCACACCTTCCTTGGATCAATGGGAGGTATTTACCTGAAACTCAGTAACTAAATGCCTGATGCTGTTCTGCATAGTGTTCCCTTGCGAAAATGTTTCCAAAAGCAGCAAGGTGAGGAGAAAAAATGGCTAGCAGCAGCTATCCCCATCTAGTGGCTACATTACATAAAACAAATGCTGCACACACAATTCTAGATGCAAATAATGCTGCAATATTGTTGTATATCGTGATTTAGGGATCTGAATGGTGCAAATCTGGAAGGCAAAACCCTTTCGGAGTCAATAAGCATCAGTAGCTGAGTTCTCAGGACACATTTGCAATGATAATGAAGCAAGCAAAATGACTGAAGCCTTCTCTATGAGTAACCTTTCTAAACTGGTAGGTTTAGCATTCAAGAACATAACTGGAAGGGTGCGAAGCAGCAATTCAGAACATGTAGTACGATACTTTATTATTTATTCTGTCAACATGACAGGAGTTGTATAATGCATGTACTGCTCTTTCTCCCATGTGGACTGTACTGTTTCTGCACATTCAATGTTTCTTGCATCTGCCATGTGGGTTGCCTACAGGTGTCACTCATCTAGGGATGTGCCTGTTCAACATTTCTTTTGGTTGATTCGGGTTGGTAGCTGTGTTGATCTGAAGCAATAGAACAGAGTTTGAGTCCAGTGGCACCTTTTAAGATCAACAAAGTTTAATTCTGGGTATAAGCTTTCATGCCACTGGACTCAAACTTTGTTCTGTTTCTTTTGGTTGCCTTTTTGATTATGCTGATTTTTGTTGCTTGTTCTTAATTTGTATTTTTAAAAAATATTAAACAAATAATTTTTATATAACCTTTTTTTTTTACTAATCAACATCAGTACAAAGTCAAAACAACCATAACATTAATTGTTAGCAACAATTAATTGTTAGTAACAATTAATTGTTAGTAACAATTCAGGGATGCCAGACTCCAGAGAAGAAGAAGAGGAGGAGGAGGAGATTGGATTTACACCCCGCTCTTCACTATCCAAGAGAGTCTCAGAGCAGCTTACAGTCTCCTTCCCCTTCCCCTCCTCACAACAGACACCCTGTGAGGTAAGTGGGGCTGAGAGACCTTTGACAGAAACTGTTCTTTTTCAAGAACAGCTGTGCCAGAGCTATGGCTTGCCCAAGGTCATCCAGCAGGTGCAAGTGGAGGAGTGGGGAATCAAACCTGGTTCTCCCAGATTCGAATCAGCACACTTAACCACTACACCAAACTGGCCCTCCAGATAAGGACTGGAGATCTCCTGAAATTGTGATCCCCAGCAAACAGAGATCAATTTCCCTGGAGAAAATGGCTGCTTTGAAGTGTAGACTCTATGGCATCATACCCTGATGAGGTACTTCCCCTCCTCAAACCTTGCCCTCCCCAGGCTCTACCTCCAAACCTTCAGGAATTTGCCAAGCCAAAGTTGGCAAGTCTAAACAATACTGAACCTCTTTTATCCCCTCTACACTGTTCCCCCAGTTTCTCAAAGAAGGGAATTTTTTTTACTGTTCTGGGCTGTTCCTCTGCTGTTAGATGTGACTTTAGTGTTTGTGACACTTTAAAAATGGAATGCTATTGAAGCAAAAAAACAAACAATTCTTTAAAAATGCTCTATCTATATGGGTGTGTAAGTTCTTCATTTTCCACATTGTAGTAAAAGATTAGTTATAAAGACCATATGAAAGGATACTTGGCCAGCATTTTGTCCCACCACTTGTAAGACAGCATTCCAAGTAATCATCTAGGGCACTTTCACACTACTGACTTATCCTGTTTTTTCTCCATTCCTGCCCCCTCATTCCCTGAAACCAAATGAGAATGGAGAATTAATGTCTTGTTATAAACAAATTTTATTACATGTTGTACGATGATACAAAATTAAAGTAATTATGCCAGAGATGTAGTTGCAATGCAAGTTAGTCTTTTCACACTTAGTTTCAATTGAAATTTATGGGTCAAGTTTGTTATAACTAACCTTTAATTTCTTTATCTTCCTTCACATTTATTAGTAGAACTTCTAGAATCCAAATAAATAACAACGGCGAAAGTGGGCATCCTTGTCGTGTTCCTTTTTCAACTTTAAAATCGTCTGTCTTTTCAGTATTAATTATTAAAGAGGATTTCTGTTCTTTATAAATTGACTTAATGAGGTTAAGCATATATTCACCAATTTCAAGATGTTCTAGAACCTCAAACATAAAATCCCAATTTAAATTATCAAACGCTTTTTCCGCATCTAAAAAGAAAAAACCCACCTCCTTTTCAGGATGTTTATCGTAGTATTCTATAGCATCCACTACTACTCTTAGATTGTCCCTTATTTGGCGATTGGGTAAAAACCCTGCTTGTTCTGTTTGTATAGTTTCTTTAAGGTGTTCTTTTAGTCTGTCAGCTATAATCTTAGCAAAGATCTTATAGTCATTATTTAGTAGAGAAATCGGTCTGTAGGATATGTATTAATACCTTAGGAGTTATCTGTTAATGTTAGCTGCTCCAATTACATTTCTGTGCAACAAGGATCCCAAGACCAATCATATCTTATTAGCCCCCAAACTGTACTCAGTTGTGTTTTAAGATACCATTTTACCTACTGGTTTATTCCAACCAGTGTTTAAGCTGAGTTAGTGTGAGATAAGGGGCTGCGGTGGCTCAAGTGGTTAAGATGTTGAACTGCACACTGGAAGGTCTGTAGTTCAGCAGTTCGAGACCCAAGTGCTGCATGACGGAGTGAGCTCCCATCTCTGGTCCCAGCTCCTGCCAACCTAGCAGTTCGAAAGCAAGAAATTGCAGGTAGATAAATAGTTCCTCTTTGGTGGGAAGGTAACAGTGTTCCATGCACCTTGGAGTCTAGTCATGCCGGCCACATGACCACGGGAACATCTTTGGACAGCGCCGGCTCTTAGGCTTGGAAACAGAGGTGAGCACTGCATCCCTGGAGTCATATTCGACTGGCTTTTGAGCAAGGGAAACCTTTACCTAGTGTGAGCTAGCTCACAGTTTTTTAGCCTCCGGCTCACACATTTTTGTCTTAGCTCAGGAAAGATGGCTCCAGAGCAAACTAATTTATGTAGTAGCCAAATCACTCACTCACAACTTTCATGCCAGTAGCTCACAAAGTAGATTTTTTGCTCACAAGCTTCCACAGTTTAGAGGGACGATTGTTCCGACCTGTCACCCATCTGATAAATCAGTTACAAGAAGCTCACTCTTGGTAGGTCTTCTTCTGACCCACCAAGCCAAACTCAACCCAAAAACATATGTGAAAGCCCACCAGTGTCTGGGACTATAAACATATTGTTGAGCACTTGGCAGGTATAGTGATGTGTGGCTGGTGGGTAATGTTGCTTGAGGTACAGTTCTAAGGAGAATTGTCTTCAGAAGGGTATAACAATGTTCAGGATTGCTCTGCTAGTGGGTGACAAGTTGCTCAGGTCTGCTTTTGACTATGAATCTTACCACTTTAATACCATGGAGCCTGATGCATAATGCCTTGCCTGGTGTTAACTTATGTATGGAGATCAAGGGCAAATGAAATGTATGACAATTAAGGCTAGGCCAAATAACATTTGACACTGCAGATCTATGGGCCTGGATGGTATCTGCAATTCAACCTCAAAAATAGCCAAGACGATATACCGATGGGATTATTGCTGGGGTTTTTAGTTCTCTTTCCCCCACACGTTCTTTACTTAAGAAAAACAATCTACCCCTTCCCCTGGTAGAAAAAAAGACAGGCACCCTAGCTATCTCCAAGGAAGGAGAACTAGGGGGTGGGGTGGGAGAAGTGATCTGGCATCATGCCAACATTCAATGTCATTTCTGGCACAAAAACGGAAATGACATCATTGGTTGGCATAATGCTGCAGTATTCACCCAGAAGAAGGCTTTTATATCCCTCTTTTCTATACCTCGAGGAGTCTCAAGGTGGCTTACAATTGCATTCCCTTCCCCTCCCCACAACAGGCGCCTTATGAAGCAACTGGAGCTGAGAGAGCTCTGAAAGAACTGTGACTGGCCCAAGGCCACCCAGCAGGCTTCATGTGGAGGAGTGGGGAATCAAACCTGGTTCTCCAGATTAGAGTCTGCCACTTTTAACCACTACACCATGCTAACTGTATTGTTTAATCATATTGATTTGGGTGAATCCTAAAGTGTCATTGCCCCTGTGCAATGATGTCACTTCAGTTTTGCACCAGAAGTGAAGCCATGCATTAGTGCAACACCAAATCCCCTCCTCCATTTCCCCATCATACTGTTGAGCAGCAGTGGGGAATGGGGGATCCAGGGCAGGCAGTCTACTCTTCCTACCAACATAATGCCTGTCTTTTCTCCTGCTAAGTCTCATAGCAGTTTGGGGGAAGAATTTATCTCAGGAAAACAGTGCTGAGCAAAAGAAATTTGTCCAAGTGCCACAGACAAAATGCAGATCACTTGCCCTTCCCTGGCTGCTTTTTTATGTCGGACTACCTGTCTGATCACAGCTCCCCAGCATTCTGGCCAGTATTGCCCTTAAGGATGCAGATAAGCACTTGATTTCAGTGGGAGTTAGGTGCACTAGTTTCTTTGGATTATGACCCTTGATGTACCCCTGTTTCACGGCACGGACAAACTGGACTTGTCTTTCTTAGTGTTTATCTCCCTAGGAGCCTGCACTCTATAAATAAAAGCAAATTATTCTCTCAGTTGTATGCTCCACTTCCTTTACAGCTTTTATATAGCTCTAAAGGAAGCATTTTGAAATCTATGCTATAGTAAGAAAATACAATAAAAAAACACCCAAATCCCTGCAGGTTAGAGAAGCATATTCGCCCTAGTTTCTTCGCTGTGTGGTATCTGAAGAAATCTGTACCAGTCAGGCCTTTCACTTAATAGCTAAGTACTGTCTGCAGAAGTATTTG
Source organism: Lepidodactylus listeri (assembly GCA_029233225.1). Classification (NCBI taxonomy): domain Eukaryota; kingdom Metazoa; phylum Chordata; class Lepidosauria; order Squamata; family Gekkonidae; genus Lepidodactylus; species Lepidodactylus listeri. The sequence continues at coordinate 42,007,559 of JARCFY010000002.1, read as the reverse complement.
GGGAAAGGGCTGCCAACAGGCTTGTATGGGCCTGGTAATCTATTTGTATTCAGGCTTCCTTTTGGGCATGCTTATGCACATTAACTATAGATTACAAATGGCTAGAAATCCAACAAGCAGTGTCCTGTGGCCCCATGGGAATTGTAGTCTCTTTATCTACAGCTTTCCTTTGTGTAAGTATGAAAGAATATGACATCTCTCACTAGACTTGTTCCTTCTCCAGTGCATACGCAATAACAAAAGGAGAAAGCCAGTATTCCGATCTCATCTCCAGGCATTTGGCTAGGTAGACAAAATATGGGGATATGCTTTGGATTCCCACCCTCCACAATGGAGGTAATCAGGACACCCTCTCTGGAGCCCTGATGTGGCACTTTAAAAAGGGACAGGGCAACCAACATTATTTATTTATACTTATCGTAAGAATGTATACTTTGCTTTTCTCCCAAAACAGCTTAGGACAGGGGGGAAAAGCTCTTGACATATATAAACCAGTGCAGTGCAGAGTAAACAAACAAAAACAATGAAGTGAATCTTAGGCCAGTCCTGGACGTATTGGCTGGCATGTCCTAACAGCCTGTGATCTAAGAGCCAATGGTCCAGAAGCCCTTTGCCTCTTGCCCTTTGGTTTGCACCCAAGCACTCTGCCTGTGGCCACACCTAAACTTTTTAAGGAGGATTGCCACCCTCCAGGTGGCACCTGGAGATGTCCCACTACTACAGTTGATCTCCAGATGACCAAGATCAGTTCCCCTGGAGAAAATGGCTGCTTTGGAAGGTCAACTCCATGGCATTATACCCTGGCTGTGGGCCCCAAACCCTACACTTCTGAGGGGCCACCCAAAAAAAATCTCAAGGGATTTCCCAACCCAGAGCTGGCAACCCTACTTATAAGATACCTGAAAGAGGAACGGTAAAAACAATTCCTCAACAGAAATCTTTCTTCCTTCCTTCCCTTCCTTCCTTCCTTTGCTCATTCCCTTAGAAAAGATAAGATGGAACCAAACCAAAGATTGGGGGGGGGGGGGAGTGTGTGTGTAATAGGTACGCTTCACTGAGACTGAAAAGACCAGGTAGAGCACATTACCCTGATATGGCCTATACATGTCACTTCAGAAATATCAGAAATGTATCTTTGGTGACTCACATTATATTTATTCAGTTTACTTATTTAATTTTTTTTTTATCTTTTGCTTCCCCCAAAGCATAGAGTGCTGTACAAAATCCATAACATTCACAGTACACAATCAGCAAAAGGTCAGTACAATAAAAAAGATGTTGATACAGGTCATGAGCCATTATTGACAAAACAACACAGCCACAAATTAACACAGGCCAGTTGGAAAAATAAATGTTTTTAACCCCTGTGAAGAGTCAGAAAGGAACAGGGTTGTGAGTTACTCACTGGAGGTAGGAGACAGGCCTGTATGAAAATGTCCTGCCACTTTAATAGAGACTTACTTCATAAAAGGTGGTTTGGAAGACTCTGGGGTGAAAAACAGAGATTGCAGACAAGGAAAATCTGTTAGACAATTTGTGTGAGGGAAAGGTAGGGGAAAAAACCTGGCTGTCCTTCGGCAGCAAAGAGCCAGTTTGAAAGCATCCAGTATTTCATTTTTGTCTCTTTTGAACCCATGAGATCTTTTTCCAGGTGAGTAAGTTCACTTTTTGTGAATATAGCAAGTACCCGATTGGAAGGGAATGCTAGTAGATTAATTAGCATCCCAGGTTCAATCCAGGCCATCTCCAGTTAAAAGAGCCGGGTAACAAGTGATGTGCAAGACCCTGGAGAGCCACTGCTAGTCTGAGTAGAAAATACTGACCTTAGTGGAACAGTGGTCTGATTCAGTATAAGTCAGGTTCATGCATTCATGTACACAGGGGTTTTCCATAGCAAATATGTAAAGTATGAATTTACTTTGAAATACCCATGTATTTGGGGACTCTGACAACTTTCCTACACATTACACCATTTATGGACCCATCTCATGGACCTTACACATTACACCATTTACGTACACATCTCATGTCAACCATGGGCCCTGCCAAACCAGATGTGTGCTGAGAGTTCTGAGGGTTTTTTAAAATTAATTTATCAGGTGTGTGGGAATCCAGTTCAGACTGACCATAGCACATGCGAAGAGGCAGCTTAAGCCTTCCTCTCAGCACCACTTTCTCTACCTGAAACTGCTCCAGGGAACCACTATTTGCCTACTAAGAAAAGTTACATGGAGCTCTTCAATGTATGTGTAGCCCTTCAGCAAGTTTCCCTAGTGGGGCAAATACAGTTCCCTGGGGCTGTTTCAGGTTGGGAAAGCAGTGCAGGGGTGAAGGTTTAACCCGCCCCCCACATACCATGGTCCCATTCTAAATCAGGTTCTACCCTGGTCCCAAGAGTTAAATTTCTACATACATCTGATTTGACAGAACCTGGGACATGCACAGGGTGTCAGGTCTTGAACAGAACTCACTTTCAACAACACTCTCTTGGCAGTGATTTGTTTATTGTGAGATCAGGGGGTTTCAAGCATAGATGTCTCTGTGTCAGAACTGACTCCCTTTGGCGCCAGTTCCTAAATTATACCTGATTCAAACAAGCCCCCTCCCCCATCCAGTCCAATCACACTGCCCGCCAAAACCTACTATGCACTCTTCCCACTCACCCCCTCTGACACCTGCGAGTGTCCAGTTTCATTATCTAGCAGTGTCTGGTACTCAAGGTCGGCATGCATACGTCTTGCAATGGGGAAGCCCCACTTAGATGAAGTTACAAGCCAGCGTTACTCTCAGCGAAGCAGCACCATGCACTCACACACACACTCCCCGCAATTCCCAGCAGAAATGAAATATGGCATTGTTACAGATATCAGCAATTGGAAACAGAACAACTAGGCATGGTTAACAGAGGAAAATACATGGCAAATGAGGCCCGAGTTTGACAGGGCAGGCCCATAAACAATGTCCTTTGCGGTTAAGCTCTCTGAGTAGGGTTGTCAGACAGGTGGAGGCAGGAGTTCCCAGCTGTCAGGACCTGCCCCCCAGCCACTGATCAGCTGGCCAGCGGGCAGACTTACCAAGAGGAAGAGGAAGGCCGAGGCCACATGATCAGCATTGCACAGGAAGTGATATCATGCCAGCGACATCCAGATCATGCTCCAGTATTAGGAAAAAACCTCCATAGTACAGGCCATTTTTACCATAGAGTTTTTGCCCAAATACCAGAGATCACAGCAATGTCACTTCCTGTGTGATGTCAGCAACATGCCCTGGGCCTTCCTCTTTCTTCTGATAAGTCCCCCCATCCCCCACTGGTTGCCAGGAAGGACCTGGCAACCCTGTCTCTGAGAACTGATTTTTCAAAGTACGTATACAGACTTACGCCATTCACATTTTAGGAGTTGCTAGAAGTACCAATACTGAGGGACATGCAGTAAACACATTTACTAGAGAAAATAAGAGACTAGCCCTAGTGGCAATTAATCCATGTTAACAGGAACACATGATTACACCCTTGGACCCTACAGAAATATATTTATGGTTGCACACAAGCACACTTAGAAGGGTGAATGTAAAAAGTAAAACACTATGGTATGAAACCTAGAAGGTGAACTCCACCAGGCAGATGGTAATTTAAATTAGAAGACTTAGACCTTCATATCCCCCCTTCTGCCTTGCTTTCTGCCTTGCTTCAGTGTGTATGTGGGGCGGGGAAGAGAGATTGATGGATGTTAAGTGGCTTTTATCTCCCCAGACCCAGAATCATCTTGCAATATCATTCTGCCAAAGCCAGTGCTCAGGGAGACATTACTGTGCAAGAGATACAATGTACTAGTACAGTACTAAAGTGTCAGCCCCCTTGAGACAGTGGACACTGTGATAACTATCACTGCGGTGTGAACTTCATGAGTGGTATGACATGAATTTCCCTCTTAGCGACTTGCTGTTACATAGATATTTCAGCTCTCTTTAGTGCCTGAACAGGAAGAAACATTCTTTTGCACTTAGATTTAACAAGCTACCCAACAGGACTGGAGAAGTCAGATGCATGTGTACCAAAGGGGCAACCAGAATACAGTTGTTTTGAGGGGATTGGTCCAAACAGGGGGACCGAGGGGAGTGTAGCTGCATGTGTTTGGGTGGGGCAACAGTGGGAGGGCTTCCTGCCCCCACTGCCGGACCTTCTGAGGGCACCTGGTGTTTTTGGCCACTGTGTGACAGAGTGTTGGACTGGATGGGCCATTGGCCTGATCCAACATTGCCTTTTCTTATGTTCTTACGTTCTTAAGACAGGGGGCAAGAATTTAGAGTGGTCCCTGTTTCACTACAATGTACTGTAGCAGCATATTCTTTTTTAGGTTGCTCTGTAGCTGTAATGGCATGGGTTGCAATTTTATTTTATTTTAGTTTATTTCTTTGAGATACTTCTGTGCCCCCTCATCACATGGTTCTTGAGTATACTTGCATAATAAGCAGTAAATAAGCAGATGTTCATGCCCTGCGGGAGCTGTTACCTTTCCGCAGGACATGCAAGGCAGAGATGTTCCGCCAGGCCTTTGGTTGAGGACAATGGCAGGACTTCTTTTGGCACTCCCATATAATTCCCCATCCATTATAATCCCGCCCTCCAGGGGAGATTGGGGAGCGAGGATTTGTCAGCTATCTTACATATTGTATATACACTGTTTTTATCTACTAGTATGCGTTGGACTGTATAATTTGGTTTTATATCATAAATATACACTATCCTGTTGTAAGCCACCCTAATTTAGGGAAGGGTGGCCTAGTAAATCCAATTTAATAAATAATTGAATAAATAAATAAATAAAGTGTAGAAATATTTATAAAATCATGAATAGCAAACGCATAGCAGCAAAACAACTGTAATAAATCACATAAGAAAAGGGGAGAGAAAAATCTTTGGCTGTGATCATACACACAATTAGACCTGGCATAGGTGTGAACGCTGGGTGAATTTAAAGGGTGCAATCAGACAACAACATCTGGGAAGTGCCCCGCAGCTGTTGGCAACCTGTTTTGCTCCACCTCAGAAGCAGAGTTAAAAGACACTGGGGAAAATCCGATAGTAAATGGGTTGCAATGGGCCACGGGTGGACTTTCCCATGTCTGATCACTTCAGCGTGCTCTCATGGCATCGGGATGGTCCTGACTCCATGCCGTTATTCCCCCCCCCCCTTGCAGTAGGGAGCCCTTGGTGCAGAGGTGTGATTCACTGATCCCTCATTTAAGCGCATGGGGGAAAAACAGGACAAAAAAATTGGCTCACCCACAGTTGCGTGTGATTACACACTGACAGACTGCACCCGCAGCTTCAAAGGGAGGTGTGATCATGCAACTGCGGGTCAAATTCCTCCAGAGGAAATAGCCTCTCTCCCCCCCACCCATTTTTTCTGGTGTGTGTGACCGCAACCTCTATTGGCAAAGCTAGGGTAATCAGAAATGCTTGCACCAGGCATCTAAAAGTCAACTGAAGAGGTCACTTAGAGGAACCGATGCAGGGAGAGAGTTCTACAGTCAAGTAAGGAAATAGAAAAAGCCTTGCCTCTGGTGACCACAGGGTTACCAACCTCCAGGTGGTGGCTGGAGATTTCCTGGGACGACAGCTGATCGGTTCATCTAAAAAAACACAGAGATTGGTTCACCTGGAAAAAACGGCTGCTTTGGAAGGTGGACTCTATGGCATTATATCCCACCGAAATCCCTCCCTTTTCCAAACTCCACCCTCCTCAGTCTCTGCCCCCCAAATTTCCAGATATTTCCCAACCCCAAGCTGGCAACTCTAAGTGGCCATCAACTGCAACACTGAAGGCAGAGGCACACACAGAGCTTCTGCTAAAGATCTTAAACGAGAGGATCTCCTTAACGTAACCTGAGGATTTGAAGGTACAAATTCAGATTTTCAGTTCCGCCTGGAAAATGAACCGGAAGCCAATGAAGTCCTTTCAGTACTGGTGAGATAAGTTTCCAGTAACTTTCTTGGTCAAATGCCTCCCAGCTGCACTGTGGAACAACAGAATTTTCAAACAGTTTTCAAAGGCAAATGCATCATGATAATTAAGTCCAGATGTGGTTATAAATAACTGTGGCTAAATCTTACTTTTCCAGGAAGGAACATAGTTGGGAAACTGAACAGTTGCTAGATGGTTCTTCTGTCTTACTCGGATGAGATCTGGGCATCCATTCTGCACACATACATTTCACAGCACCCCTAAACTGTAGACTGGCTCTATTGCAAGAAGTACAGTTCCATCTAGGGGAGGCTGACATCTCAATCCCTGGCTAGCTACATAATCCACTAACATCAGCTTCTCTGGACTGAACTTCAGTTTACTGGCTTTCGTCACGGCCATTATTGTAACTGATCACTGGATCAGAAAATCTAATCCTCACCTCAATCAGGTGGGGGGGAAATAGAGTAGGATTTCATCTGCATATTGATGACACTTTGTTAAATACTGGGTTCTAGACGCATTGCAGTGATCAGCTCTAGTTTATTCAGTGATTTCAGCAAACTACAAGACTGGAAACCTGGCCTTGCTGCCCTGTTAATAAAGCATGCAAAGACACACCCCAGCACCAGCAATTGGCTATTTACATTACAACTACTACACTATGGGGAATTTCATACTACACTTTTTTAAAATGTTACTGAACTGGCTTGGAATAAACCGGTACAGTGATGGCCATTTCAGACAGCCCTTCCCCTACCATTTTGGAGCCGTCTTCGAAGCAGTTTGCCATTTCAGACTGCCGCTTTCTTTTCAAGCCTCTTTTTGCCATGCGCACACACACACACACACACACACACACACACACACACACACACACGGCATTTTAAGACTCAGCCTGGACCTTGATCTCTCTCTCTCTCCCCCCCCCCCCATATTTTAAGACTCAGCCTGGATCTCTCTCTCTCTCTCTCTCACACACACACAGCGTTTTAAGACTCAGCCTGGATCTTGATCTCTCTCTCACCCCCCCCCCCACATTTTAAGACTCAGCCTGGATCTCTCTCTCTCTCTTGCTCACACACATACACACACACATGGCCTGGATCTCTCTCTCTCTCTCTCTTGCTCACACACATACACACACACACAAACACACAGCCTGGATCTCTCTCTCTCTCTCTCACCCCCCCCCTGCATTTTAAGACTCAGCCTGGATCTCTCTCTCTCTCTCTTTCTCTCTCTCTCTCTCTCACTCACACACATACGCACACACACACATGGCCTGGATCTCTCTCCCTCTCTCTCTCTCTCTTGCTCACACACACACACACGGCCTCTCTCTCTTGCTCACACACACACACACGGCCTGGATCTCTCTCTCTCTCACCCTCCCCTGCATTTTAAGACTCAGCCTGGATCAGCTCTTTAAAAAAAATCACAGAGTTTGCCCACACGGGCGAAAAGAGGCACAAAAACACTCATCATTGGAGGAAGCGCTTTGGGGGCATTTCACACAGCACCCCATAGTGCTTCAGGACCAGTACAAGAACTGAAGAACGCTTGGGAGGAGGTTTCAAGGTAAACCGGCTCAGGACCGCTTCCCCAGTGGGAGAGGCACGTTTCTGTGTGAAAGGGCCAATATGTTCCGTTAGGGAACCGGTACTAATACAGTTCTGTGTGAAATGCCTGACAGAAACCATTACTGAAGAGTTCCTGAAATGGAACATATTGGCTGTGTGAAATTCCTCTTTAGGTCCGTTCCAGGATCCTGGCCATCTATTGTTCTGGTGGAACAAGCTCAGCCAGTTTACACCCAACACACACCCACTCCCAGTGATAGGCTATTTACATTACACTGCTTATCTATAGGTTAGTTCCTAGATCTAGGCAAGCTATTGTCTTAGAGAAGCAAGCTCAGCCTGTTCTAGTTACAGCTAGAGGAAGGGCTTAGGCTCAATACATAACACACTTTATTCAATATTTTTAGATGGTTTCATGTAGCAGTTCCATATCATAGGTCGAATCTATAGCACAACTGCCAAAGAGTTAGTGTTCTTCCAGCATCATCTTCTGGTTCTAGTGGGCTAGACAGAAACAGATTTGCTGGTGTACAGCGCCCCATTACCTTTCTTGGACAGTTGGTCTGGGATATGATGGTCGATGGTGCAGTGCTGAGAGGTCCAGGAGAATGAACAAAAATCACCAGTTAGGACAAATGAGGCAGTTTCAGTACCAAACCTTCCATCCTGTTAAGACTGCCCCTAAATATGTCAAATAGTGAAACAGTGGAATTTACTATAATGAAGAGTTGAAAGCTTTTCTAAGCTGTGTATGGGTGGAAAAACAGTGAAAAACATCCTTAATGAACCAAGAATTATTATATGAGAATCTAACACATGGAACAGAAGCAATTTCAGTTTATGATGCTCACACACAACTGTTCCAACATTTAACCTACCTCTTTACACTTTGGCATAAAGATGTAAGTGATGAACAGTCCTGCACATGGGCTGTTCTGTTTTTTATTTGTAAGAAAAAGAGCTTTCTATGCTACAACTTCCAACACAAAGAAAGGAATACATAGCAGTAATAAGGCTACACACTGAACTGTGTACTAGGAGTGCACCCATGAGGGGTACTGCATTCACATAATCTGTCCCCTTCATGCATTCAGAATAACTTCCTGAAAGAGAAGGTGAATTTTCAGGTTTAGGCTGTATATGCTGATCACAGACCCTGCTCTTTCAGGGTCTCCAGTCACATATATGGTTTGTTTACATAGAGGCTCTTTCACAAGTTATGCTGAACACAAATAAGGAAAGGGGTGTGATGAATGGGTGAAATTCTACTCTCCCTGGGTCCATCTTTCACTGTCATGTTGAGTGTCTTCATGAGGACACAAGAAAAATGGTCCAAATAACATTGGTGACTGCTATATCAATGGTCCTTATCTATACTTAGGAGATGCTGCAGTGTTTCCTTACTGTTGCTCATTGGTGAAAGGTCACTGGGTAGTTCTCCCTTGGGTGGAAGGCCATGGGTTACCCAAACACAATCTGCAACCTCCCCATTCCATTCCTCCCCATCCCTCTCCACTTTCTAATACTTTCTTGCCCACATTGGTGAAGCTGATTAGAAGGTAGGGGGCAGACTGGCAGACATGCCCATTCACCTGGGTTATTATTGTAGGGACAGTACTACAGTAATAGAGACAACATTATTATACTTCTCATGGTTTTAACCTTTCTGAATTCTGTTGTCCAGACAGTGAACTTTGCTTCTGGCATTTGAGAGATTTTTTTTTACACCATGTTTCTACTGTTTAAAATTCTGGTTTTCAAATCTTTGATTATGAGCTCATTTGCAGAATGATTTTACTTTGATTTGTTTTTGCTCATTTCTGAAGTGATGAAAGTTAGACTAAATTGCTGAAAACGTTGTGTGATTGCCCCACCATTCCTCCAATATACCATTTGCCTACTCATTTTTCTAAACTTTTAAAGAGACAACTTGGAAACTGGAGATGTGTTGAAATATTGAGTACAAGTCTTCACTTGGTCATGACCTTGAACCAGCCCCCCCCCCCCCCGCTCCCAGTATAACCTAACTCACAGGGTAATTATGAAGATAAAATGGTGAAGGGGGAAACCATAAACTCCTTGGAGGAAGGGCAAGATAAAAACATGTTTGGGAAATAGAGAGAGAGAGTGCAACCCTGTTGTACTATGCCCACTTCCCATGTCTGGAGACCTCTGATGCCCAAGGGGATGGTAATATCAGTGCTTCTTCAGTGTGATGAAAAATGGCCTAGCACAGCCTGAGGAGATCCCATGGGATCTCTCATCTTATGTGCTACAAGGCTTGTGTGCTACAAGGCTTCTGGAATATGGAAGTGAGGCAATATTGGTTAGTCCTCCAGAGGTCTTGGAACAAGCAGCAAGAAGTCTAGTTATGCTAGTCTAGACGTTTAATGTGCATGTTCAGAATGAATTGGGGAACCCATTGTGGATGCTGCAACCCGCTCTGGGAAGTTTTGGCAGAATGGAGTGAATTCATTCCTCTTTCCTTCAAAACTTTTTGCAGCAGAAGATCATGGTTTCCAAAAAAGGATCATGAGGACCACACTGTATTAAATTATTTGCTTGTTTGTTCATTAATTTATTTAATGAACCTCTACACTCACAAACACACATCACGTTTCGTACACTGAGTCAAACCATTTGTCTGTCAACATCAGTATTGTCTACTCAGATTGGCAGTGGCTCTTCATTGTCTTGAGTAGAAGTCTTTCACATTGCCTATTACCCAATTTTTTTAAAGCTAGAACTGCCAAAGAATGAACTTGGGGCCTTCTGCATGCAAAGCAGACATTCGAAGTTGTCAAGACATTCGAAGTTGTTTAGATGATGAAGAAGAGATTAGATTTATACCCCACCCTTCACTACCTGAAGGAGTCTCAGAGTGGCTTACAATCTTGTTTCCCTTCTCCTCCCCACAACAGATACCCTGTGAGGTAGGTGGGGCTGAGAGAGCTCTTTCAAGAAGTGTTCCTGAGAGAATTGTGACTGACCCGAGGTCACACCAGCAGCTGCATGTGGAATCAAACCCAGTTCTCCCAGATTAGAGTCTGTGTTCCTAACTGCTACACCAAACTGGCTCTCTCTTACAATTTAAATTGTGAAAAGACAAAAACAGTAGAAATGGTCTCAGTGCTTTGGTTGTTAGCATGATTACCCTAGCTAGCCTGGTATCTCTCCTGCCTTCCCCTCAGGTCGCATGTCTGGGAAGGTAGAGGAAGGGTGATCTTACCTGATTACTCTCAGGATACTGGTAGTTCCTTCAAGAGTAGATGGTATGAGCTCCCTGACCTGGGCTTCTTCTTTTGCATTTCTCTCAAGTAACTGGTCCTTAAGTAGATCCAGGCAAGGTTAGGTGGGGAAGGGGCTGTCTCAGAAGAATTCTCTCAGGTCATTATAGGGCTCTTCAGGACCTGATGGTATGAACTCCCTGGTCTGAATTTTTCTCTCTCTAGCTTTTTAGGATAATGGTGAAGACCATCTTCTTTCAGAAAACATTTGGAGATACTGTCTGATTTTTTTTTTTTTAAAAAAGAATTTTAAAGACTGCATTGAGATCTGATATGAAAAACTGCTTGCTGTTGTTACTCATCTTAGTATTCAGAATAAAAGTACCTACACATTTTCAGTTCTTCTGGGATTCCTTAATATTTTATGAGCCTTCTTTTACCTTTCCCTGAGTTCTTTTGCAGAAATCTTTTACATGAATATGTTTGATATAAGCTTTTTAAGCATCGTTTTTAGCTGTTTTATAAGACATATGTTTTTATTAATCAGTTAAAATGTTTTTTTTTCTTTATATAAGTCTTAAACAAAATCCTTTCTGTTTTGCAGATGTGTCAACCGGCTGGCATTATTCTCTGTTGTTCTGGTGTACCTTGTAATGATAAACCAGAAGAAGAAATGCTAATCTTTTTATTGGAAATCAGAGGGGCTTAAACAAATCCTTTCTCGCTTCTGTTTTCAATGTCGATGGATATGACTGCAAACTGAGTTTCTTGTCTTCAGCCATTATGTATATTTCTAGAATATTCTTCCCTTTTTCTTGTTAAAGAAATTCACTCATTTCCTTTTAGAAATAAGTAAAACCATTTTAATTCAAACTGCTATTGGTTCTGGGTGACCTTTATTTCCAGGTAGGCATAAAATATTTCAAATTAATCAACATGAATTTATTAGTTTTGTTATAATCAGAAGTTACAGCTTATTGGTGATTGTCTGGGTAACATACTTATCTTTCACAAATTTGTATCATAGAATGATATCTCAATAAACAAACCAGGATACTTTGCAATTTAAAAAAGGTTGTAATGCTGTTATATAAATGCAATTAATTTGATTTGTAATCACTACAAAAGTATCATATGAAAGAGAGATTGCATAGTTCTAAAAATATACACTTATCTTTCGCACCTTTCATCTTTCTCTACAAAGGGGCAACAGGATCAGAAATCTGGGGAACAGTTTAAAAAGACTATCACATATCACTAGGAGAGGTTTGATCCAACTCTGAACCTCTAAGGGAAGACAAGCCAAAATGTTGATTACCACAAAACAAAACCTAGTTGGGGGTGGGGGTGGCATTTTCCAGGTCACAAAAGAAATCAAGAGTGGAAGAACATAAAAAGACAACAATAGAATAAATAATCAGTGTTGAATGTCATGGAATAGTGATATCTGTTTTTCTCTCAGAGTTCATTTGGGAGTTGAACATATTCAAGGCATTCTAGACTCAGGCTGCGGTCACACACATATAAAATAATCAGTCTATTTCCAGTGCACTTTCCAACTGGATTTTGCCAGTTCACACAGTAAAATCCAGTTAGAAAGTGCTCTGAAAGTGGATTAATTAGTGTGTGTGACTGCAGGATTAGAAGGGAAGAGGTTGCTGGGCATCCTCTTTCTCCTCCCATCAGCAGGGGTCTCTTATCTAATGGGCAACAGGGGCAGCTGTCCCTGGCCTCACACTGAGAGGAGTCCTACTGACCACCCCTAACCATGTGCCCAAAGGAGGGGGGAGAGAAGAACAGCAGGCTTCCGCTGTCACTTGCATCCATCCAGTCTGCTTGAGCAGCTGGCTTCCATCAGCAGTGGTTCACACCCATCTTGCACAGAAAAAAGGCCATCCTTGCTTGACCTTCTTGGGGTGCTAGGGCAGCAGTAATTCTAGGGTCCACATCCCAGGCTTTTGCCCAGAACCCCAGAATCACTAAGATCGCCCCTGTCTATCAGCTCCCCTCCTGTGCAGCCTGGGGAGGGCAGCCAAGACTGTCATCCTCAGTTACCTCCCAGGTAGAGTTTCCACCCTCCAGCTGATGGCTGGAGATCTTCCACTATTACAACATCTCCAGGTAACAGAGATCACTTCACCTGGAGAAAATGGCCACTTTGAAAGGTGGCATTATACCTCATTGAAGTCCCTCCCCTGCCAAAACCCTGCCTTCTCAAGCTTCACCCCCAAAATCTCCGGGTATTTCCCAACCTTGACCTGGCAACCCTACTCTCAGGCCCTTTTAAAGATAGTGTGGCAAGTCATGCATCAAGGCTTCTGGCCTCTGGAGAGAGTATTTTTTCTCACAAGATATCCGGAGCTATTGTGGCCAGAGGTGCAGTGCCACCTGGCCCCCCACAGTTTACTCAGTTGCCTAGCAGTGGTGATAGCCAGCTGGTGCAGTGGAAATCCCTTCCATAATTCATACTACCAGCAGATTTTGGAGCATAGAGGTATTGCTGGAAACTTTTAGATACTGTTGTCATTTCTTTTTTTTGGCAAATGTCTCTGAACTGAAACCCTGAATCTTATGGCTATGCTGGATAATGAGGCTGAGCAGGGATTACTTCAGACCTAGCTGAGTTTCACATTCAGCCAACTCTTTGAGTCATTTTATGACCACACTCAGTTAAACTTCTCCTGCTGGGTTTGGCTTTATTTTATCTGACTTCTCAGATAAGAAAACAGGGATTTTTTTTTTAAAAAAACCCTGTAATTTAGGACCACCTGTCCTAAATTAAATTCTGTTATCCTTAAAGCCCTGCTGACTCCAACCTGGTTTGTTTGTCTTGCTGTCCTGTGCCAGTTTTCAAGCTCCACGTGTCTGTTCACTTTCATTCTACCTGTGTCCATGCTTGCTTCTGTGAGCCAGCAGTACTTAAAAGTTGGACTGGGGAGCAGAGCTGGCAGCACCAAACTGAAAAATTCCTGAAGATTTGGGGGTGAAGCCTGGGGGAAATGCAGTTTGGAGAGGGGAGAGAGCTCAGCAGGGAGAATAAAGATGATGAATTGGTTTTTATAGACCACTTTTATCTACCTTTAGGAGTCTCAAAGCAGCTTGCAATGACCTTCTCTTCCTCTCCACACAGGTGTGGCTGAGAGAGTTCTGAGAGAACTGTGGCTGGCCAAAGGTCACCCAGCAGGTTTCATATGGAGGAGTGGGGAATAGGGATGAGTACAAACTGGGAAAATGTGGTTCAGTTTGTGGTTCGTGACATCATGAATTTTTCATTTTGTTTAGTTTCGTCACCTGACATTCCCCCAGAAAACACTTTCCTGGAGGCACCTTCTTTGAGAAACCATAACTCTAACCCCATACATCCAACCCTCACCAAAAGTCAGACAGAGATCCCCTGCAAGTTTGATGTTTCTAGCTTGTATAGGATGCATTCTACACATTACTGAACCTCCTGAACTTGTGCCTGTCAAAATGACAGTTGACAGGTGGTAATTTTGGCAGGCACAGATTCAGGAGGTTCAGGAGTGTATAGAATGGATTTTGTGCAAGCTAGAGACACCAAACTTAGAGGGAGTGTAGAGCAGCATCCATGGGTGGTCTGCTGCAAGGTTGGTGTCTCTAGCTTGCACAGGATCCATTCTATACACTCCTGAACCTCCTGGACCTGTGCCTGTCAAAATGACCAAGGTTCATGAGCATATAGAATGGATCCTGTGCAAGATAGAGACATTAATGTCACAGGGGACCTCCTCTAGATGCTCCTCTACATGCCTTCCAAGTTGTTGCTTTTGTAAACATTTTGTGAACATGCCTTCCAAGTTGTTGCTTTTGTAAACATTTTGATTAAGTGGAGACCATCTGTCTGGGAATGTATTCACTCACAAATTCACATGAACCTCCACGAACGTCAAAGTTTGTTGAAAGCTCAAGCCAGGTGCCCTGCCATGAACTTGACTTCGCAAACTATGAACAGGGCACAATTCATGACAAATTTTGCTTTTTGGTTCAGTTTGTGCCCATCCCTAGTGTGGAATCAAACCCAGCTCTCCAAATTAGAGTCTGCTGCTTTTAACTACTACACCATGATGACCCCCAGGATAAGATGTGATAGAGATGCCATCTCTACCATCTAAAGCTGCTGTTTTGTCCAGGGAAATTGATGTCTATACTCTGGAGATCAGTTCTAATTAATGGAAAACCCCAAACCCCACCTGGACTTGGTAGCCCTACTGGGGAGACCAAAATTCAAGTCTCTATCATGCCACTCTTTGGGTGACTTTATACTAGTCACTCTCAAAACCTATCTCATAGAGTTGTTGTGAGGATGAAGAAGAAGGGATAATTGTTATATCATCCTGAGTTCCTTGGAAGGAAGGCATAACAGAAATTGAATATCTCCTTCCTCACGTGTCCTCAGGTTGTCTTTTATTTATTGCGCCATGAAACCATGGTCTCGATTTAGGTGTCACAGTTTCTGCATGCCTGATCCTGCTTGCACTTACACAGTTATTACTCTTTTTGACTATGTTTTCAAGATAATATCTAGATGCAGACCAAGGTTTTGAGAATTTAAACCAGGACCTTTGCATGGAGGAGTGTTAATTTGAAATTGAGGCCAATATATTTCTATTTTCAGTCAGTAGACACAAACTCCCAGATTCTCACTCATTCAATCATGTCTAGAATTTGATGGGTAGCAATAAAATCCTGGAAATTCAATAAAGGGCAGGATAGCATGCTCCCTCCCCTCCATGGCCTATTGGGCAGTGGTACTGGGCTGTGTATCTCTGTCTTCTAACTGAATTTCCTTGCACAACCTCAGTGGGTTTAATATGGTTTTTGTGCTGGCAATAGATATTTTCCTGTGTCCTTGCTATCCATAGTTACACAGCTCATCTCTCTTTGTCACTTAGCACTGAACCATAGCTCTGCTGAAGGTTTATCATCCTAGAAGCTGGAAGGGGTGAGAAAAACACAAACTGTTGGGGCTCATGGTTCCCCAGATCGATGCTGGGATCAGCTTTGTCAGTTTGCTTTCTACCAGTGTGCAGAAATCCCCAAGGCACTGCTATAATGTCTAGCAAGAGAACTAAACCACCCCTGCTCTCCAGCATGTGGGTAACAAAAGAATTCAGACAAGGGTATCACTTAGCGATGGGGAAAACAGCAAAGTCCTTTTATTGACTCCCCAGTGTGTGTTGGTGAGGCCATGAAACAAGTTAAAGAAAAACAAGAATTTTGTTCTAGGGATAGGCAACTGGAGGCTTTCAGGACAAATCCTGTCTCCAAAGGCCCTCCACTAGACCCTCAGCATAGCCCCTGATTCCAAAGATACACACACACAAATATACATTTTAGTCATTTTAGTAATAAACTGAGACCCACCACTTGCCTCTGCAATTTTCTCTCTTCCTATGTGAGGAAAACACAGGATTTAGCAGAGTCCTTAGTAAGAACTTCCTTGGCTGCTCATTCCTGCGTGTAAGCATCACAAGGAGGCTAGAGAACTGAGTTATTCTCTATCAAGCAGGGAATAAAGGGTGGAAGTGTGATCTTCCAAGAGTGATTGGAGAGCCTAGGGTAGCAGGCAGCTTGTCTCAGGAGGACTCCAGCATCTCTGTAAAATTAGATGGTAATAAACATTAATTAGTGAGGATTTCTTATACTGATTATTATTGAAAGAGGGTTGCATATTTATTAATTGGCTCTTAGTTTGTATTTTGATTGTTATTTTGATGGTTTGCATGGATGTTCTATAAACCTTCCTCGTATCACTCCAGTGCTGAAAGATCTGCCCTGGCTACACATTTTGTTCTGGGCACAATTCAAGATGCTGGTTATTATCTTTAAAGTCCTAAGTAGCTTGGGGCCAGGGTACTTGAAGGATTGTCTCCTCCCATATTGTCTGGACAGCCAGTTAAGATCTGCCTCATAAGCCTTGATCTCTGTGCTCTGCCTTCAGAAGTGAGGTGGGTGGTAACCAGAGACAGGGCTTTTTCAGTAGTGGCACCTCATTTACAGAATGTCCTATTCCTTGAATCTTGCCTAGTGCCTACACTGCTTTATATTATGCATCAGGCCAAAGATATTTTGGTTTTGATCAAGAGGTTAATCTTTTAATACTGTTTTAGTCTGGAAACTGTCAGTGGTCTGTTTTTATGGTCTATATCTTTTATGCAGAGCTTGGCTTTTAATGCTTGATTTTAATCAATATATTTTAATGGCTTTGAATGACTCTTCCCCCTGTAAAGACTTTGTTACTCTTGTTCTGCCACAACCTTCCCTGCTGCAGAGGATCAGAACCTCCACGTTCAGAGGCACTAAACTGCTAAATCCCAGAGCCAGGAGGCAAAATTATGGGAAGGTCTCAGCCTCCATGCCTTGTCGTTGGTCCTCCAGAGGAACTGGTTGGCCTCTGTGTAAGACAGGATGCTGGACTAGATGGACCACTAGTCTGATCCAGCAGGGCTTTTCTTATGTTCTTATGACCTGTAAGGCCTCAGATTGGAGTGGGGGGGGGGGTTTGCACCATCTGATTCCTCCAATTCCCTCCCAGGCTGGACCTTCACCTTTTCACACAACCAGGAAGTTTCCTGGAGCCCTGGAGCTGCAGTCATTTCCCCAGGTGGGGCTTGATATGATGGGCTCTACCTGGCTGCCAAACTCAATTACTTAACCATGAGTTTGCACACAAACACCACCTGTTTTGGGCATGTCCTGGCCAGGATGAAGTGACTGCCCACCATGTACAGCTGGCCTCAGCTGAGGAGAGCTGCATCTACAAGTCTGGTGCGGGTCCAGTTTTTGGAAACTTTGCTAATTTTATAGATACAGTTTAAAAAGCAGATGCTTGGTGCTGTGCCTTAGCACATAAATAGGGCTGCCAACTTCCAGGTGGGGCCTGGAGATCTCCTGGAATTACAACTGATCTCCAGATGACAAAGCTCGGTTCCCTTGGAGAAAATGGCTGCTTTGGACAGTGGACTCTATGGCATTATACCCTGCTGAGGTCCCTCCCCTGCCCAAAACCCATCCTCCCTAGGCTCTACCCCCAAAATCTCCAGGTAATTCTTAACCTGGAGTTGGTAGCCCTTCCTATAAAGCTGCATTCTTAGGTTGGGTCAATAATCCAACTAGTTTGGTGTTGTCTGCTCTGGCTGTCAGTAGCTTTCTGGGAATTTAGATGTGTCTGTGGGTGTTTCCTGGTGCCTGCTCCTAAGATCCTTTATCTGGAGATGCCTGGAACTGAACCTAGTATGTTCTCCAAGCAGGCACATATTTTGCCATTGAGCCATGGCTCTTTCCCCTCAGCAGCCTGGTGATACACTTTAGGATTTCTTTGTACAATGAAATTCCTCGAGTAGACAGTCATGTTCACTGATTATATAATCTCCCACATTTAGAACAATTAGCTGCAGTCATGGCAACTCATGGTGATTGAATGAAGTTCAATTTTAGTTCTTAATTTGGTTATGAGGGCAAAGAAGTAATTTTGGTGGCCCTCCTATAACAATTTACATTGATGCCATTTGCCTTTGGAGGACTGTCCAAAACGTGGAATGATGGTGGAATGTCACTCTGAAGTGAAGAAAGAACCAACTTCTGGGTATAATAGACCCGCTCCCTCCCAGTTTCATTATAACAGGTGGAAAACTGTAGAATGGTTTGAGAAAATTAGTGTTTATGTGTGCAGTTTTTGCCTTTTTAAAAACAAAGAAATTTGCCAATAGGTTACTGGGATTTAGGTATAGAACAAACTGATAAAATGAAACTATCATTTAAAAAAACTAATCTTCCTCCAAGGAGTTCAGAGTGGCATATTTAATTTTCCTTCCCTCATTTTATTTTCACTAATACAGTGAGGTGAAAGGGAAGGCAGCAGATCTCAGAAACTAAGCAGGGCCAGTACTTGGATGGGAGACTCCCAAGGAAGACTCTGCAGAGGAAGACAATGGCAAACCATCTCTGCTTCTTACTTGCCTTGAAAGCCCCTTACTGGGTTGCCATAAATTGGTTGTGATTTGACAGCACATCAGTACATAATCCAGTGAGGTAGGTTATGCTGAGAGAGAGCAACTAGCCCAGCTACACACCACAGCCAAGAAAGGGTTTGATTCTGCACCTTTCCCATCCCATACACTAATGAATGCACTGTACCACTCCTTGACTTCTGTGTCATAGAGGGCAGAAGATTATGGACATAGATTAGATACTATAGAGATGTGGCACTGAGAGGAAATAAGAAGCTTAGTCAAAATCTGCTTCATTATTGGCAACAGCAAGATTGATTAACCATGATACTAAAATGCCATAGAGCATTTCCTGAGAGTGATTCTGATGGGGAAGAGATTCCTGCTTCTTACACTGGATTTTATATGTTCAACATGATTCGTAAAAGTATTTGCATTTGAATGTATATATTAAGTAAAATGCATAGCTTATTCCTTATCAGACCCTTGGCCCATCAAAGTCAGTACCATCTAACTCAAACTGTCAGCAGCTCTCCAGAGTTTTAGGAAAAGGTCTTTCATACCACTCATTACTAAGGTTGCTAACTCTAGGTTGGAAAATTCCTGTAGATTGGGTGTGGAGCTTGTAGAAGGTAGGTTTGGGAGGAGAGACTTCAGGGGGGTATAATGCCACAGACTCCACCCTCCAAAACTGCTCTCCCCCCGGAACTGATCTTTTTAGTCTGGAGGTGGAATTTCAGGAAACTCCCAACCCTACCTGGAGGTTGGCAGCTCTACCCCACTACCTGATCCTTGAACAATTGAATTTGGCTTTTACTGAATCAGATAACTTGTCCACAAAGGTCAGTGATGTCTACTCAGACTGGCAGCACCTCTCTGGGTTCCCAGGTACAGGTTTTCTACATCACCTATTGTTTGATCCTGTTTTAACTGGAGATCCTGGGACTGACTGTAATGTCTCAAAAAGTCCTGTGTAAAACTATAATCCTATGAGAACAGCCCCTGTTGAAATCAGTGGGACTTACTACTGCTCCCCTCTCCAAACTACTACTGATGACAGGATCGTGCTACAAGTGGATGAACATACATCCTCTTTGTTCTAATTTAAATGCCTTTATTTCATACCCTTATATTCCAACTTTCTAAAGCTTCTCTAGCAGTAAATGAAAGCAATAGATATTTTCCCTCCATTTCTCAAGGACATTTTAAAGTTTAGCTAAAATTTTAATTTCCTGATTCCATCAAGGGCTATGTAGCAATAAATGATCTGGCAGCACGCAAGCAATAAAAAGCAATAATTCCAATTACTTTTACAAAAAAAGGGGGGAAAGAGAGAGGCAATCAATTTCTCAGGTTCAGACGTCTCCACCTAATCAATGGCAGCGCTAATTACATGCTTATAACTATTAATATATTTCCAATTACATCTAAATTACTAGTCTGGTTGGTTGTCCAAGACTTTTGTGTCACAGCAGCCCATATATATTTTTTCTTCCTTCTGCTGGCTGGAGCATTTGCACAGTAATGGCTGATCTGCTCACTTCAGAGGGAGGGAGGGAGGGATAATAAAGATAAAATGTAATAATTAATTATGTGTGTTTGAAATGGGATGGGAAAATACTTGTAAAATAGGACAGCTGAATTTGTACATCAACTAGAGCTTGTTACTTTAATTTAGGATGCGTCTCTCCCCCGCCACACTGAAGCTTTCTAACTCTTTTTCATTAGGTTTGGAGCATGGATAAATTCCAGCAGAGTTAATAGTATTTGGGGAGGGGGGGCAATGCTAGAGTCATTTTTAACATGTCTATTTTGCTACCTGCTGCAGCTGAATCTTTTTGTTATCTCCTCCACCATTTGGTAATCCTGGGAAAGCCTCAATAAACCTTGCCACTTGCAAAAATAATAGCAACCTGGATATGCAGAAAAACAAAAGTGTTAGAATAATGGATGAGAGGTAAGTATTTACAAATGCAAGGACAAAAAAGTTATCTGTCATTTCATCAGCAAATTGTTGCATGAGCAGAAGTCTCAATTTTAGTGTTGAAATATAAAACATAGGGCCTTGGGCAGAGTTTGGAGGAGTTTGGAGGGGGTCTGAGGCAAAGCATAGCAAAGTTTAGCATATCTTTTGGCAGAGTCCAGCAATTTGGGGCAGATCTGGAGGTGGAGACCAGTTTGTTGTCTCATCAGCGAAGATGGAGGAGAAAGAGTTGTCAAATGAGGATGTCGAATGCCAGGGTGGCACCATGTATTGTACTACTTCAAACTGGGCAGGTAGATTCCAGTTCTGAATGTTTCCTCACCTAAGCACTAAAAATTAGCAAAATAAAGAGAAAGCCCTCCTCCCCCCCATTAGCTGTTCCATCTGCAGGGACTGTTTAACACAGGTGATCATCCCAAAATGCAAACTCCATTATACTCTACCTGCAGCATGAAGTGATACAGTCCATTTTACCACCTCATTCACACATTCTCTTGCATAAGCAAATTAAGTAATGTTAACAACCAAATATTCAATGAAATTTTAAAAGTTGCTTAATTAGCAGATTTTCTTTACATTATAGTATGGGGCCATCAATAGCCATGGCAGTAGTGAAGACTGTTCACTGTCCAGTACGGATTTACTGGAATAATCAGAGCTTTTGTGCATGGGTTTTTTCATCGATGCTGGCTACCATACTACTACAGGGTTTATCCCCTAATTTCCACACTTGATTTTCTGCCTTTAGTTTTTGCTGCTTTGTTTGTTTGTTCCCTCCCCATTTTTTTTCAGCTCTTTTAAGACCACTTTTACCCTGATGTTTTTCTGGAATCCAATTTTGAGTTGGCTTTTTCCTTGTGCGTAATGTTTCTATCGGTTTTCTTTATCCCATCCAGAAATGGAGAAATACCTTGCCTCCTGGAAGGTTGGCAAGCAGGCTTTAAAAATTGGGAACAAGCAGTGTGTGTGTGTGTGTGTGTGTGTGTATGTGTGTGTGTGTGTGTGAAAATTAATCCATGGCATTCCAGAAGCACCTGAGCTACCACTTTAGAAATGTTAATGGATCTGGCAGGAGAGACAATGCGATGAGCTGGCTTCTCCAGGCAGGAAACATAATGTGGAGGGTGCTGGGCTGGACCAGCCACAGAGACTATCTCCAGGAATGAGCTGGAGATTTCCTAGTGTGCATTCCAGGAGGGCTCCCAGGATCAGCCTAGAGCATCCCTGACAAGTGTTTGTCCAGCCACTGCTTAAAGACTGCCAGTGAGTGGGAGCTCACCACCTCCCTAGGCAGCTGATTCCATGGTTGCTCAACTATCACTGTAAAAAAAGGTTTTCCTTATATCCAGCCGGTACCTACCTGCCCTTAAACTCATTCTTGTGAGTCCTATCCTCTGCTGCCAACAGGAACAGCTTCCTGCCTTCCACTAAGTGACAGCCATTCAAACACTTAAAGAGAGTAATCATGTCCCCCCTCAGCCTCCTCTTCTCCAGACTAAAACATTCCCAAGTGCCTCAGCCTTTCCTCATAGGGCTTGGTCTCCAGGCCCCTGATCATCCTTGTCACTTTCCTCTGAACCCACTTTATTGTCCACATCCTTTTTAGAAGTGAGGCCTCCAGAACTGCACACAGTACTCCAGGTGCAGCCTGACCAGTGCAGTGTACAATGGGACTATGATATCTTGTGATTTGGATGTTATGCCTCTTTTAATACACCCCAAGACTGCATTAGCCTTTTTTTGTCACTGCATCACACTGACTGCTCATATTTAACTTCTGGTCCATCCTTATCCCAAAATCTTGTTCACACACACTGCTACTCAGAAGTTTTAAGTATTGAGCAGGAGGCGATGAATTCAAACAAACAGGCTTTTATTCAGTGACATTGTTCAGCTCAAAAGACAGTTCTATGAGAGCAGCACTTTCATTTATACTGTTCCAACACATAACTTTCAACAATGTAACTATATACAAGCAATACTATTGGACCCAAGCAGGGCTCAGTGACTGGATATCTAGATTGGCTTCAAGACCAATGGGAGTCTTTATTATTCAGCCAATAGGAATTGGAGCTTTAGGATACCAGAGCCCTTTTCAAGCTATTACTCCTTCATATTCTAAACAAACACAACACTCCTCCTCCCTAAGTTCAAACAACAAAGTCCCTTAGGTGCGGGGGTGGTCGCCTGGTCCGTCGGGACCGGCGCGGCAAGGGTGAACCCGATGGAGAACATCCTCTTAACTCCAGTGACTCCATACGGTCTGGCATGAGCTGTGGCGGCGGACTCAAGGGGGAGTGGTCCGTAAAGTCTGGGAGCTCCGAGAGTTCCGGGGCACGACCCAGTTCTGGCAGGGGGCCTACCTCGTTCTGAGCTGGCAGTGGCTTGGCAGACTGTTCCCTTGGGATATCCCGGGCTGGAGTCGGCAAAAGGCTGCCCTCTGCCAGGTGACTCCCCCGGGCTCCGGTGTCTTGCTGTGCTGAGAGATCTCCCAGGCTGGCCTCAGGAACCAGGGCGCATTGCAAATGTTGTCCTGACGCAGGAACTGGGGAGCGTGGCAAGCGTTGCTCTGGCTCAGGAACTGGGAGCGTTGCAACCAATCCTACAGCGCTGGCCACCGGCGTCTCAGCTGGGCCAGATGTCTGCAATGGACCTGCCCCGTGTTGTCCCTCACCTCGTACAATATAGGGCCTGTTGAGCGCACGACTGCTGGAACCCAGTGTGGACCTGCCCCATAGTTCCAGGCGTACTCCGCATCTCCTGGCGCGAAGGACCCTGTGGCAATAGGGTCACGGTGGACATCCGGTGCCAGGTCGGGGTGAAGGCGGCTCAGGCAGGCGGACAGCTGGCGGCCCATAAGCAGCTCCGCCGGCGACTTCCCAGTGGCGGCGTGTGGCAAGGAGTCCTGCTGCAACAAGAACCCGGCAAGCTTGGCTGGGAAATTCCTGTCACTCATCCTGCGGAGCGAGTCCTTGACTGTTCGTACTATTCGCTCGGCCTGACAGTTCATCTCGGGGTGGAAAGGAGCCAAGGAGATGTGCCGGATACCCTGCTCATCCAGGAAGGTCTGGAACTCTGCAGAGGTGAATTGAGTTCCATTGTCGGACACGAGGAGGTCCGGCAGGCCGAAGGTGGCAAAGAGATGGTCTAGGCAGCGGGCAACGATGGCTGATGTCATGGAGGTGACAGGGATGACCTCCAACCACTTGGAATACGCATCCATGATAATCAAGAGTGTCCGGCCCTGGAAGGACCCAACAAAGTCCACATGAATGCGGGACCACGGGCCCTTTGGCTTCTCCCATGGATGAACAGGAACCTCTGGAGCTGCTGGCCTCGACTCCTGGCATGGCTGACATGTCCAGACCCACCGCTCAATCTGCTGATCCATGCTGGGCTACCAAACATAGCTCCTAGAGATGGCCTACATCTTAACAATGTCTGGGTGCCCTTCATGCAAGGCGTCCAGCACCCGTTGCCAAAGTGGGGGAGGGATGATGACTCTGTTTCCCCACAACAGGCAGCCCTTATTTACCGACAGCTCAGACGATCTCAACAGGAATGGCTGGAATTCGGCATCGAGTGTCCCCGATGGCCATCCCCTCCACACATGGTTGTAGACTCGGCTGAGCGTTCAGTCCCGGCCGGTATGGAATGCTACATCGGCAACGGAGAGCGAAGGCTGCGGCAGTTCCTCGATCAGCAAAACTTCCTGGAGCGGGGCCTCGGGTGGTCCTAAAGATGGAAGCAGCAGATGGCTAAGGGCATCAGCGTGCCCAATGGTCTTGCCAGGCCTGTGGAGGAGGCGGAAGGAGTAGGTGGATAGAAGAACTGCCCAGCACATCTCCCAGGGGGACAGAATCTGGGGGGTTTGACGGTCGGCTGTGAAGATGCCAAGCAGCGGCTTGTGGTTGGTGATGATTTCAAATTCCCACCCGTAGATGAAATCATGAAATTTCTTCACTGCAGCAATGGTTACTAGTGCCTCTCGATCTATCTGGGCGTAGTTTCTCTCAGCGGGGGATAACGTTCTGGAATAGAAAGCAATAGGGGCCTCCTGGCCAGACAGCAACCAATGACTGATCACGGCCCCGATCCCGTAAGGCGACACATCACATGCTAGGACGAGGGGCTTCTTTTCATCATAGTGCATGAGGACAGCATCGGAGGCAAGGAGGGCTTTGATGGCTTGGAAGGAGGCATTTTCCCGGTGACCCCATGCCCATGGAGTTGACTTGTCCAGTAAACAATGGAGTGGTTCTGCAAGAGCTGCTTTGTTGGGCAAGAAGGCATGATAAAAGTTCAATAATCCTAAGAAGGACTGCCGCTCTTTCTTAGACTTCAAAGGGGGCATGTTGCGGATTGCAGCAACCTTGTCCGGAGCAGGGTGGATGCCATTGGTGTCTAGGCGGTAACCCAGGAATTGAACGGTAGGGATGAAGAACTCGGCATTTCTCCTTCTTCAAACGAAGGCCAATGTCCTGTAGCTGACGAAGGACCTCTCGCACCCGAGTAGCCAGTTCAAGATCAGAGGCCCCGGCAATTAAGATGTCACTGAAATAGGGTATGACGCCAGGCAGACCATGAAGAAGACACTCCATAAGTTCTTGAAAAATGCCGGGGGGCGACGCTTACCCCGAACTGCAGCCGGTTTACTTTAAAAGCACCTCAGTGCATCACGATAGTCTGTGCCTCGGCTGTGGCTGCATCTACTGGCAACTGCTGATATGCCTTGGTGAGGTTGATCTTGGTGAACACCCGGCCCCCAGAGACCAAGGCTAGAAGGTGGCTCACCACAGGAACCGGGTATGCGTGTGGCTGTAGGGCCCAGTTGATGGTGCACTTATAGTCAGCGCACAAACGGACAGAACCATCGGGCTTGAGGAGAGTGATGATAGGTGTCTCCCACTTGGCATTGGGAACTGGCTCGAGGATCCCTTGGGCCAACAGCTTATCAATCTGCTCGTCAATCTTGGGCTTGAAAGCAACGGGGCAGCATCTGGGCTTGAGGCGGATTGGTGGTACAGCAGGATCCAGGTTAAATGACACAGGTGGACCCTTGTAGCAGCCTAGCTCTGTCTTGAAAACCTCCGGAAACTCTGTCTCAAGGTCCATAAAAAGCTGCGGCTCGACTTGGTTCACGCCAACAACGTCTATGCCCAAGGTGGTGAACCAGTCCAGCCCTATCAGGCTTGTGTGGTGACCCTCTACCATGAGCAGGTTCAGATGGCCGGAGAATTTCTTATATTTGACCTGGACTGTGGCGATGCTGACGACTGGAACTCGGTTCCTCTGGAAGTCGAACAGCTGTAGGGTGCATCTCTGAAGGCGGTGAGCAGCGAATTGCGGGCAGACTTGTTGGAACGTGCTCCAAGAGACGATGGACAATGCTGACCCAGAGTCTACCTCCATCTGGCACACTTGACCTTCGATGAAGACGGTGGCTTTGATTTTCGGACACAGATGTAGCCCCTGGTGTACATATAGGCGGTTGGTGTAGTCCTCGGACATGCTTGCTTCATTGCTGTACCTTTGTCTTTGCCTGGATGGCTGAGATGACTTGGAATGATATGATCGGCTGGGGGCATGCACAGATCCTCAGGTACGCTGGAACTCGTCTGGGGTATTACGACCCTGAGACGAGCGACATACTTTGCCGAGGTAGCCAGCTTTCCCACACACATGACAGATGGCATTGCGGAACTGACAGTCTCTATGCACATGTGCACCACCGCAACTGGCACAGCTGTTTTTTTGCAGGCTTTTTTGAGAGCGGCACGGGCTTTTGTGATGGTGGCGCAGCTTCTGATTGGCCCTCACAGTGAAAACTCCGTCATCGGACACGTCAGATTGGACTCAGCAGTACTACCCTGGTGTACAGCGTCAGAGCGGCCTGGTGTGTGGCTTTGGGGACTCAATCGCAGTTCGCGGAGGGATAGGTTGGCGGCCTCTACTCTCAGAGCCTCTTCGAGGGCCAATTCATATGTGAGAGTCTTTAGTAAGAGTAGGGCTCACCTGATGCTCTCGTCTCTGAGGCCACAGAGCAGCCGATCTAGGAGGACGGACTTCAAATTGGTGAAGTGACAGTCTCGAGCAGCCCGCCTCAGTGTGGTGAGGTACTCCGTGACAGACTCGCCCTCCTTCTGGTTCCGCTGATGGAACGCACATTGGTGTGTGGCAGCCAACGTCTTCAGGGTGAAGTACTCGGTCAGCCGGGCCTTGATGATGCCGAGAGGGGTCTCGAGTAACTTAGAGGGGGCAACTAAATCTCGAGCAATGTCAAATACAGCCTGGCCGCAGGTACTCAGAAAAGTGGTGTGGCAGACATCATCTCTGTCAATATGATTTGCTACGAGGTAGCATTCAAACCGATCGAGATATGAATCCCAGTTCCCAACATTTGGGTCAAACGGTTCGATATGGCCCTTGGATGCCATGCCCGTAGTGATTTAGCTCTGGATGCCCTTAGTGATTTCAGCTGGGTGGGCAGAGTGATTTCAGCCATTCAGTTAGGACTGGGATCCCATCCTCGTCACCAGTTTTAAGTATTGAGCAGGAGGCGATGAATTCAAACAAACAGGTTTTTATTCAGTGACATTGTTCAGCTCAAAAGACAGCTCTATGAGAGCAGCACTTTCATTTATACTGTTCCAACATATAACTTTCAACAATGTAACTATATACAAGCAATACTATTGGACCCAAGCAGGGCTCAGTGATTGGGTATCTAGATTGGCTTCAGGACCAATGGGAGTCTTTATTATTCAGCCAATAGGAATTGGAGCTTTAGGATACCAGAGCCCTTTTCAAGCTATTACTGCTTCTAAACAAACACAACAGAAGTGTATCCCCCATCCAGTGTGCATGTTCCTCATTTTTGTTACCCAGTTGTAGAACTTGATACTTACCCTTGTTAAATTGCATCTTGTTCACATCTGCCCACTTTTCCAGCATGTTAAAGATCTCATTGAATTCTATATTCTGGTGTGTTTGCTGCTCTGCCCAATTTAGGGGCATCTGCAAATTTAATGAGTAGCCCCTCCATTCCCTCCTCCAGATCATTTATAAATTATTGAAAAGTTCCGGGCTCAGAACTGAGCCCTGTGGCACCCCACTGGACACCTCTCTCCATTCAGATGAAATGCCATTGACAACTACTCTCTGAGTGTGGTTCTCCAACCAGTTTCCTATCTACCTAACTATCCTACAGTCCAATCCACAGTCCCTTAATTTACCCATCAGAACATAATGGAGAATCCTGTCAAAAGCTTTACTGAAACCCAGGTAAACAACATCAACAGCATTCTCTCAATCCAGTAAACTCGTCACTTGATCAAAGAAGAAAGGGAGGTTGGTCTTGCAGGACTTGCTGGGGACATATCCATGCTGAATTCCCCGGATCACCAAGTTGTCCTTTAGATGTTTGCAGATCGATCCCTTTAAAATCTGCTCCAGTATCTTCCCTGGGACACAGGTCAGACTGACTGGCCTATGTAGTTTCCTGGGTCATCTGTCCTCCCTTTTTTGAAAATTGGTATAATATCTGCCCTCCTCCAGTCTTGTGACATGTCTGTTATCCTCCAAGAGGTCTGGAAGATGATGGACAAAGGTTCTGCAAGCTTTCTAGAAAGTTCTTTGAGCACTCTTAGATCCATACCATTTGGCCCTGGGGATTTATACTCATTCAGTGCAGCCAGGTGCTTCTCAACTACCTCTCTGTCCTTGTCAATCAGCAGCCCAGATGCTGTGCCTTGCCTACTACCATCTCTAGATAAGCCTGTCCTCTTCTTCAGGGAAAAAACTGAGGCAAAATAGGCATTAAGCCTTTCTGCTTTCTCTGTCCTTGGTCAGAGTTTCTCCATTTTCACCCAACAGTGGGCCCATTGCCTCTTTTATCTTGTGTTTGTTCCTCCCATATCTGAAGAAGAGTTTCTTGTAGCAAACCTCCCTGTCCATCTTTAGCTCACTGTGAGCTTTGGCCTGTCTGATGGCTGACCTACAGTGCCTAACAACTTACAGATACTCTTCTTTAGAGGTATGTCCTTGCCTCCATTTCTTGAATATTTCATTTTTCTCCCTTAACATATCAAGCAGTTCTCTGTTCATATACATTGGCTTCTTGGATCCCCTATCATGTTTCCTTCATGTTGGAATAGTGATGGCTTGAGCTTGCAAGAGCTCTTGTTTTAGGAGAGCCCACCCTTCACTTGCTCCTTTTCCTTCCAGCAGTCTTGCCCATGGAATGATTCTCATCATACCTCTGAGTTTATTAGTCTGCCTTACTGAAATCTAACTTACATGTGTGGTTATGAACTTCCTTGGTCCCCCACAGCAAAAGGAATTCTAGCAGGACACAGTCACTTCCCACTAAGGTCCCCACCAACCCCATCTACCTGTTGGTCAATATTAAGTTGGGTATGGCTGAGCTCCTCGTAGCTTCCTCCACCATTTAATGAAGGAAGTTGTTGTCCAGAAAGGTCAGGAAGTTCTGTGACTGTGGACTCTATAGAATTTTTGGGTGAGCACTAGAGTGTCACTCCAGTGCAATGCTGGAAGTTTCAGGTTGTGTTGGTGATATAATTGTACAGTGACAATGATCACTCCCCTCCCTCTGCAGTAATTACCCACGACCCTACATCTCTTACCAGTTGCTAAACCATGCCTGGAAACCCTATCTCCCACACAAGCTGAGGCCAAGGACAGACTGGCATTTTGGCCTGATATAGGTCCACTTTTCAAGCAGATGAAGAGAGCCCGTTCAGACAGCCGCAGCTGCCCTGTGTTGCCATGCTGTACTCACCCAGTCCTGAAGTGCTTTCATCCTGCGTTAAACAGGTACCTGGTGAAACCAGTGTCAAGCCATCTGGGTGCGCGTTCATCCCACTTCCTGGCAGTGTGGACACAAATAAGCCACGCCGCAAGTGGCGCCAGTTATATGAACCCACTGATCTGGAGGGTTTTCAAATCACCTCTCCCTATTCTGAACCAAGCCACACTGTTACTGCCAACCCTAGTTAAACTTATGGCTGAATCAGTCACCAAGAGCAGGCCTAATAATTCAAACTCCCTTTCCCCAAGACCAATGTGGAGCAGGTGAGGGGAAAAGGCTCTCTTTTGACCAATCTGAAAGGAATCCAAACAACTCCTGTTTGGCACCTCATCAGGAAAACTGGGAAGGGGAGTAATCTGGGGTTTTATTTTGGTTCTGAATGCTAACATTTTAATTGTGACTTGTAAATTACCTTGAGCAATGAGGAAATGCAGGATACAAATATTATAATAAACAAATAAATTCTCTCAGAATATTCTGCAGGGAGGGAGGGTGGAGCAGCTCACAACATAAACCTGCATTGAGGAGGTGGAGTTTGCGTACATTATCTATTCTCCCTTTAGGCTTGCCAGGTTCCATGAGGCAAATATCTGAGCACAACTGACCCAGTCAGTTTCCCAGCCTAATTCAAAAATTGGTTCAGGCACAACGGTGTCTTTCTTTTGATAAAATCAGATGTAGCTATTCTAAAATTACTGATTTTTTAAAAAAAAATCTTAGAGGAATGACAGGGATAATCATTTCCACTTTTACACATAAACCAGTCGGTCACCATGTTCTTTGGTAAGGGCTAGTAATTGTAGCTTTCTAATGTCAAGCAAGCCCTGGTATGCACCACTGCTAAATGAAGTAGCTAAAGAGTGTGACTCTATAGATTGTGGCTGCTATTACCAGTGAATCTCACAAAAGAAATTGGCTTATGTAACTCCTTTTTCCCCCAAGCAAGGAACTGAACAAGAAACTGAAATGTCCCATAATTATTATAATTATTTCAGCTTGATGTTTAATTACTTTGCCTAATGAGGCAACAGTATAGTAATCAGTAAGTAAAGCTCAGCTGCAATGTTCTATTTATTTTTGCGGTGCTCATTCCAAAGGTAAGTGGCATGGGGGGGGGGGTGACGACTTCATTACGAGTATGAAACAGAATGGGTTCTAAATCTGGGTTCTGAAAATCTAAGGACTGCTCCATACATGTATATCTATCTTGTAATATCTCGTCAGTCATTGACTTATGACTTAGTGGCTTTTCCTCCAATTGTGATCTAGTCCATGTAATATTGGAGGTAATATCTGAGAACATAAACATTCTTTCTGGTGTTTGCTGATGGCTGTTTTGCATCTACTAGACATCCTTTCTCTTCATAGCCATCTAATAATAAATCTGCAGGTATGAGTAAAGTCCAAGATCTGGCAAAATTATTGTTGTAAACCCTTCCTATGGCAAAATTATTGTTGTAAACCCTTCTGCCAATAAGACGGAAATCAAGTGGAGCCTTGGAGTCTGGGAAGAAGTTCTTAAAGGCAGTGTATGTCCCAAAGTAAAATCCAAAACAATCAGAACATTATCTCCATAGTACCTTTTATTAGGACCAACCTTATGACATATAACAGTGTGTGAGCTTTTGCCTTTTATCCCTGACTTGTATAGCCTAGGCTAACCTGATCTTGTCAGGTTTTGGGACCTAAGCAGGGTCAGCCCTGGTTACTATTTGGATGGGAGACCTCCAAGGACATTCAGAGGCTGAGGACAGACTGGCAATCTAAAGCGGGGCAGGCACGCTTCGCAAACGGAGGAAAGGAGCATGTTCAGACATGCGCATCTGTCCGTCGGCTCCGTTGCGTACTTACCCGTCTCCCAGTCGCTTTCCTTCCGCTTTACCCGGACACCGGTTTTTCCCGGTGTTCAGGGGCCTTCCTCCGCATGCCTCCCGCTTCCAAACAGTGTGAACTGGAAGAAGCGGGAGGCATCCGGAGGAAGTGTGAACGCACCGGCAAAAAGTTCTGTGCATGTGCGCATGTGCGCACATGCAAAAAACATCAAAGGAAAACAAAAAAAAGTGCAGCGGCACGCGCGAGCTGCGCGCGCTGGCTATGCGGCAGTCTGAACTCTCCGTGGCAGTCTGAATGCTCCGTATCGCTGCTGATCCGCATTGCTCTGGCCAGTGTGAACGGCCAGCTCCATGGGTTTTTTCCCTCGCTCCAGTTCCCTCCGCTTTGCCTCCGCTTCAGATTGCCAGTCTGTCCTCAGCCAGAGTCACTACACAGAGCCAGGCAATGGCAAATCATCACTCAATATCTCTTGCCTTGAAAACCCAACAGCGTTGTCATAAGTCAGCTGCGACTTGACGGCGCTTTACAGACACACAGAGAGCCCTTCATTGGGCTGGTCATGCTGAGTCAAAGCAGCATGACCAGCACTTAACATCCTGTTCTAAGGAATTTTCCCTTCCTTTTTCTTTTACAATATTTATTGCTGCTGCTGCTGCTGTTGTTACATCCAGCCTGATGGTCCCAGTGAGCCAGGAAAGCTCACACATTGTTGTGTCATTGGGTTGCTCCTAATCAAAGGTATCATGGAGACTGTGTTCTGACCTTTAAGACAAACCCTGTTTATTTCAGCATAAGCTTTTGTGAGTCAGATCTCACTTCTCCAGAGGTATAATATGAAATGGAAATTTCACACACATTTATAACCACAGTCACAAGGGGAAAGGGGGTGGGGTGGGGAAGAGGAAGAGCTGTGGAACATAAAGTTTTGTAGTAAATCATTCTGAATGAAACTGTGGTTCAAGAGACTGGAATAGTAGTTGTTACGTACAATTAATGATGAGGGAGGTCACGGTTTCCAGCCTCTTATGGGTTTCAGTTACAGAAAAAGCAGCAAAGTCACAGAGAGATAAACAACAAGAAATGAGATCTGATTTACAAAAGCTTATGCTAAAATGAACTTGTTTAGTCTTAAAGGTGCTACTTAAATTCCTTTTTTTGTTTACTGCAACAAAACTAACACCACTACTCTTTTGCATGTTCTTCTTCTTTAATTATTGTAGTAGCAACAGACAACTGATACCCTGTGAGGTAGGTGGGGCTGGGAGAGCTCTTTCGAGAACTGCTTGTGAGAGAACAGCTCTGAAAGAACCTGTGACTGACGCACGGTCACCAGCAGCTGCATGTGAAAGAGTGGGGAATCAAACCTAGTTCTCCCAGATTAGAGTCCATGCTTCTAACCGCTACACCAAACTGGCTCTCTCTTCATGAGAATATTAATATAATACCTTTTATTAGGATTAACACACAAAGTGGCGAGTGCTTGTGAATTCCCTAAACCCTTTCTTCAGGGAGATGTTAGCAGCATGATGGCCATAATGAAAGCCCCAGCCTGACTTTTCAAAAGACGGAATAAAGAAGGTGTGATGCAGATTTAATTCAACTGTATGATGCAAAACAGATTTCAAGTTGCACCTAGAGCTACTGAGTTACAACAACCATTGTGATAGTCTCAGGGGCGTAGCTGTGTTGGTCTGCAGTAGAATAGTTAGGCTTGAGTCCATTAGCACCTTAAAGGCCAACAAGATGTTTAGGGTATGAGCTTTTGAGAGTCAAAGCTCTCTGATATCTGATGAAGGGAGCTTTGTCTCTTGAAAGCTCATACCATGAAAATCTTATTGGTCTCTAGGGTGCCACCAAACTCAAACGTATTCTTTATTAACTCTTTATTAATAACAAAATGAGTTTGATATACTATTTGCCACATTCAGCAGACGGAATGTTGTTTCTTATCGGTGCACAAATTATGCCACTTCCCAGGGAATGGTGACAAAGGGTTTTGAGACTAGCCTGTGTTGGAGCAACTTCCTTTCCTTTCCTTTCCTTTCCTTTGCTGTGCTCCTACATAAGTGTCTTTTTCTTGTCTGAATAAAAGTATGTAAGTCTTCAGTGCTGTCAGGCAGGCACCTGCCGCAAGCAGCAGAATTCCTGAGAGGACAATAAAAGGTTCTTTCTAAAGTAATATGAACACAGAATTGTTTTGGTGCCTATTATGATGAATGAGTAATATTTGGATTCCCAGGTGTTTAGAATGAGAACGCCATCTGACAAAGAGAAATGATAATAAAACCATAGGGCCCATGTGGTGTGTGTTACTTTTCACAAAAAATGTGAGACAGTTTTGGTTTTGCTAAATTCATCCTGTTCCATTTTCTACTGTGGGTCCCCTGACTGGGGGTGGGGTAACTAAGGGCTAATATTAGGTAGACCTTCAACTGGTGCTTTGAAAGAAATATCCAGACTTTTAAAAAAGTATGTCACCAGCATTCAAGAAGGGAAGGTGGCATTATATAGCCCGATCTTGTCAGATCTCAGAAGCTAAATAAGGTCAATACTTGGAAGGGAGATCATCAAGGAAGACCCAGCAGAGAATAGCAATGGCAAATCACCTCTGCTTCTCACTTGCCTTGAAAGGCCGTTGCTGGGGCTCTGACCTGGATAGCCCAGGCAGGCCCCAATCTTTTCAGATCTCAGAAGCTAAGCAGGGCCAACCCTGGCAAGTACTTGGATGGGCAGATCTCCAGAGAATACCAGGGCTGGGAGGCCAGAGGCAGGCTATCAAGCCACCTCTCTGAATGTCCTCCGTGCCCCAGTAGGAGTTGCCAGTGCTCACCATGACCATGCACACAAACAAATGCAAAAATGCCAAAAAAATTAAAAAGAAAGCCCTTCACTGTAAGTCAGCTACAACTTGATGGCACTTTACAAACAAATACACCAACATTCAAAATGTAAACCTTGTCAGGAACATCTCAAACAGCAAGTAGAGGGGCTATAGTGGAGCAAAGGGAAAGTGTTTGTGCATTTTTTCCTGAAGTAACGAAACCTAATCAGTCTACCAAGAATTTAATTCTTTCCTAGCACTTGCACTGTGAAGCATGCAAAAAAATGGTTCACCACTTGGCCAGTTTGAGAAAGCCCCCTCTCCAGTCTTGCTCAGTCCCAAAGTGGCCAGCAAATCCCACACTGCCATGTGAAAGGGAGGGAAGGTGTGAATGTTTTGTCAGCAAAAGGCTGGCCAAAATGTGTCAGAAGCCTTTAAATGGCTTTCCTCTCAGCCTGCTCTGTTGGCCAGGATGTAAACTTATATCCTACTCCAGCCAAAAGCTGATATCTTTCTATTTTAAAAGAGACAAGAGCAACATAACAAGCAAATCATTTGTGCAAATTGTGAAAACAGCTTCAGTAAGGTATTTTTTTTAAAAAAGCTGAACAAATTGGGAGTGGGGATTAATGACGACACCATGTGTTCAAAGTCCAATCCTTATGTAGGCTTGTCATTTTTCCACTGTGGCATTCAAACCCTCATTTTCAGTCCTAATCTCTTGCCCTCAAAAAACTGAGGGCAGGAGAAAAAAGGGCCTCCTTAAATACACTTGATGAATTTCCCATGTCTCTATAATCCTTACGATAGTGATAGGGAAAATTCCTAGAGTACCATCTGCAAGTGATGTCACAACCTCTCCAAACTCCACCCTCCTTAGGCACTTCCCTCAAAATATCCCAGCATTTGCTGAGACATTTCTGGCAATCCTGTCCTTATGGGAAGCATGCACAGACCTCTTATTCACTGGACTGAGCTCTCTGCATGTGCAACTGTTCTCATGGGCCAAGGGGAGAGGGGTCAAAATGAAGTTATGTTAAGACTTTTCAGTTGCCTCCATCTGTGAGCATAGTTTCATAACAAGGAAAGATTGTGCTTTTATATTCTTCTCGAATATCACCTTATTTGGGGTGGTTTATTTTTTAAAAAAATATTTATATATTCACCTTTCTCCGTGGCATCCCAGGACCCAAGTGGGCAACAACACTGTAAAAAAGATACAAAGCAATGTAATAAAACATTGAAACAATGCCAAAAATAACTTATGTGGTTGAATTCCACAAGGGCTTATGCGTGTTCGTCTGTCTGTAGCAGTAGAAAATGAGCAGCCCCTGCACCAATATGATTTTAACAGTTATTTAGGCCACAAACTAAGTTGTTGCTCTTTGAGTTTTCTTCAAGCTTAATGGTGACTTATTTTCTCATACATGGCAATTTGCACAGCTACTGGCCTTGAATAAATCTGAATGATATTAAAGCTGCCACAGACTGGCTTGCACTGTGACATTCCTCCATGCCATTATGTACACTAGCAAATGAGTTTGTGGAGAAAGATTATTATGAACCAAACTAAACATAAGGTAAACAGCCATTTCAGATACTGTGGCTGTACTTTTCTCACTGCAGGCCAATCACAGAAGTGGATGCCAGCTAACCACTCATCAGTCCAGTACACTAATCTTTCTCCACATGTACAAGAGAATCCTATGTAGTCATTCAAAACAGGATGCATCATACCAAGGAGTGGGATCATATCTGCTGCTCCAGATGCTCATGTATGTACATCCAGCCACACATCTAATTCAGTCCTGATGCAGTCCCTATGCAAGGATATGAACATAGGGTCCTCCAGGAACACTTCTTCTTCTTCTTCTTTTGCACGGAGGAGCACATATGCATGCAAGGTTCACAGAATGCATAGGTATTAATGCATGGGGCCAGCAGGCATGATTCTGTTCCCTTTCCCCACATACTGAACACATCGTTTTTAATGTCTGCATAGAGCTATAATCTCAAAGGGGAATTTAATGGTATCAGCAGGCCCTGTATCCATTGCAGAAAGGGGAAGGACTGAATACCACTGTATCATACCTGTGTGCTTCTGAGTTACTTGTCTTATAACATCAATGGAGAAAAGACATAGAGGAGGAGCTGTGGCTCAGTGGTAGAGCCTCTGCTTTGCATGCAGTAATTCCCAGGTTCAATCCCTGGTATCTCCAGCTAGGGATTAGTTGGTAGGTGACGTGAAAGCTCTGCCTGAGACCCTGGAGAGCTGCTGCTAGGGTTGCCAGACCCCCAGTTCGAGTGGGAAATTCCCTGATTTTCAGAGCTTCTGCCTGCCCCCTGCCCCGCCCCCAAACAGTCACGTTGTGCAGCAATGTCCCTGAAGTGATGATGTCAAGCGGAAGTGACATCATTGTGTCGGCGATGTTGCACAGCGACACTTTGCTTTCTGAGCAAAACTCTATGGTTTTAACCATAAAGTCTGCCCAAAAAGCAGAGTGTCACCCCCGACATTGCCAATGTGATGATGTCATTTCTGTGTGATGTCATTATGTCAGGGAACATCACCGCCCACTCCTGGACTGCCTCCCAAACTCCCCTGCTGGCATCACCAGTCTCAGTAGACAGCACTGACTTTGATGGACCAGGGGTCTGATGCAGTATTAGGGCAGTTTCATGTGTTTATGTGTATGGTCACCTTCCAGCAGTCTTTTCTCTCCCTCCCTAAAAGCAAATTGGGGCTACAACTGAGAGAATACAGCCTTCCACTGAGTTTGTGATACACTAGGCAAAGTTCAAGATAGTAATCAGAAAACCATTTCAGCTAGAGCTGAGTGACAGCATTGGATTAAAAAAGCGCAAGAAAGCAAGAAAGTGGGAAGCTGAGTAATTCTTGCCATCAGTAGTTGGTACAGTATTGTTATCACTGCATTGTAATGTGATGCAGTAGAGAATAAACATCTCTATAGCTGAACTCTATACCTAGAGAGAATAACTAGGGAGCACATTTAAAGTTCATGTGTAATTAAATACAATCACTGTGGAAGAGTATTTAATTGTGTTTTTCCACCACAAAGTATTAATTGCATAAATTTCGTGCAATTAAATATACTTACCTTATTATCACATTTCCATATTTCATATGCTTTGGAGGTAAGTGATCTCTCCTAAATGTGGGTGACTTCTCCAATCTCTTAATCATCTTGCACTGAGCCACTGCTCCCTCTGTCTCCAGAGCCCACTCCATCACTTTTGCAAAGCCTGCTGGCATGCACACAGACACATGCACACACAAGCCCACTTCTCCTTCCTGCCACACACTCCTTTCTCCTCTGCATTTGTATTCACATTCATTATATCACATTTTAGAGGCTTTCAGCTGCACTTAAATGTGTTTGAGAACAAATAAAAAAAACCCTAGATTGATTCATGAAGATTTGCTGCATTTTAATTACGGCATGTGTTTTCGAGTGATTTAAAGGCTGATAAGAGCTCGAAGCAGCCTGAAATTCAGAAAGGAAATGAGGAACATGACATTTTCAAAAGGAAACCAATTTTCTTCAACTTAAACTGTAGCTCATATAAACCAAATTATAAATATACTGTGTGACTGTAATGCTACAGAGGGCCGCTTATGGAAATATGATTAGTAGTGCAATTTTCTCTGAGGTTTCAACTGCTTTTAGGTTTTTTTAAAAACAACAACTGTCTTTTAATGCATCCAAACTCAAACAAACTCCCCTATTTATAATGAAAATGAAATGGCAAATCCAATGCGGGATGGCTGGAGGCGGTTCATCACCAACCACATCATTGTCACAAGAGAACGAGGGACCATTCTCTCTGCTAGAACCATGGAGAGCTCCGCTGGAATTCAGGATTTACAAGACAGAATGTTAATCTGAACAAATACATACAGACATTTTGATGGCCATGCAATGGAATTCTAGAATGTATATACTGCGTAAAATTCAATACCAGTGAATAATTCCTTGACTAAAATAACAGGCTAAAATAGAAATAAAGAAGGAAGTCATTTTAAAGCTTTGAAGATATTTCCTGAAAAACACAATAATTCTTTGGAACAGGAATGGAATTCAGATACCGTTGCCAATAATATAGTATGGAATTTAAGGGCAGGGGCAAATGCTTGATCCTTGGCCCAATATGGTACTTAAGGGCAAGGGTATATTTCTATTAGCATAGTAAAAATCAGCAAGACTAAACATAAGCACTCCAGTCTAAAAAGTTAAAATCACACCAATCAGTTTTCTGCAGAAAGGGATTTTAGATTTTTTTAAAAATGGGACTGTTCACAGACCTAACTCCTGAAATGCAGAGAGAACCCTGCATGCACTCACTAACACCATATTAGGAACCCACATGTGGAAACTTTTGTGTAAATGGTGACCATATTTTTTTAAAAAAGATTTGTCTATCTTAGAATCATAGAACTGGAAGAGATGAGAAAGAAACTGTCTTAATGTACCATGAGGCCAGAATTTCTAAGCACTACTCCCAAGGTGTCAAGGGTTGGTATGGTAGGGCTTCTGCTGAGGCTCACAGCCCAACAGAGCACCCAACTCTACTGGAAATGTTAAATCACTCTTCCATTTCCCAATGAGAGATGTATGGAAGGAGTCAACAAGAGACAACAGAGGGATCAAACCAAAAGAGACTTATACTCTGATGTCCCTTTCAGCCACTCCTCCCAATTGCCATAGGTTCCTGCAATTTATAAGTGGCTTCTTTCTGCTGCTTCTAGACACAACAGAACCAACAAAGCTAGTGAAAATATTAAAAATTCCTTGCAGCAGAGCCATAACTGGAGAGGGAAAGGTAAACACAGTGCTAGAGGATTTTTCAAAACTCTAGTATAAACCCTTCCCCCTTTCCCAAGTTCTGTCTGGGAGAGAAAAAGATTCACTCAAGGCTTTTCACTAACAAAGCAGGCAGTTTAATTAAGAACGATCATTCTGACGCAAGCAAGAACACATCATGCTAGCATACTAAACAAGATTCAAAGGTCTTCCTCTACAGGATAAAACAGACAAAAGGTCAGGGTCTAGAATTCCAAAAGAAAGTTCACCAATTCTGTTCTTAGAGATAATACACTTTTACTCCCTTTCAGAGTACACCATGCATTCATTCTAGGGAGAAAAGGAAAATATATCCTTTACAGATTTTTCATGGGAGATAAGGATGGGACAGACCCTTGACTGAGAAAAGGATGCTTAGAGGAGGAGGGGACACTTGTGGGGAGGGTGGGGTAAAAATGTGAAATAATAAATAAAAATAAATAAATAGAGATCAGCAGGCCAAAGAACAAATTTACAGTGGTGGTAAGGTGTAAGGGAGGAATACAATATCTTTAAAATTTACCAGGCCAACATAGGCTCAGAGGTTAAGATGCTAAGCTGCAGACCAGAAGGTTGGTAGCTCAGCAATTTGAGACCTGAGTGCCAAATGATGGAGTGAGCTCCTGTCTCTGGCCCCAGCTCCTGCCAACCTAGCAGTTCGAAAGCAAGAAATTGCAAGTAGATAAAAAAATACCGCTTTGGTGGGAAGGTAACAGTGTTCGTGTGCCTCGGTGTTTAGTCATGCCGGCCACATGACCATGGAGAAGTCTTTGGACAATACTGGGTCTTTGGCTTGGAAATGGAGATGAGCGCCGCCCCCTAGAGTCAGATTCAACTGGCTTTTGTGCAAAGGAAACCTTTACTTTTACT
Organism: Lepidodactylus listeri; assembly: GCA_029233225.1. Lineage (NCBI taxonomy): Eukaryota > Metazoa > Chordata > Lepidosauria > Squamata > Gekkonidae > Lepidodactylus > Lepidodactylus listeri. Next base: position 41,967,613 of record JARCFY010000002.1, on the reverse strand, counting down.
ATAACAATCTCAATCTTACTTGACAGTGTAACTTTCAAGATACATGTAAAATTCCTTAACACAATTATGAGCAAGATTGGGGGGGAATTAGGGGAGGGATACAATAGGGGTTAGCCAGGGTTTAGGGACTGAGAAACAATCTATAATTGATGGATTAAACCTGCAGCCAGTTCTGAGTTTATCACCACCATCCACCAGCAGATTAGCCTATGCTACTTTGATCACAGAGTACAACAAAGCAGAGGGGATGTATCTTGGCTTTCTTAATACTAGAACTCTCAATCATGCAATGGCTGAGTCAATATGAAGCAGTCTGTCAACTTCTTGTATAGCTTTTGGGTTTCTATGGGCATCTGGTTGGACACTGTGGGAAACAGGATGCTGAACTAGATGGACGTTTGAGAAGGTCTAGCAAGGCATTTATACTACCTATGAAATCATTACAAAAGACAACATTTTCTTTCCTTTTTTTGATTTTTTTTGATTTTTTGCATTTTTAACTACAAACACTACAAGAAACTACTCTCTAAACTAAAACCTAGCTATACAAGGACCAAAAAGTTGCAGGTTGATCTAAAGCTTAAAAATTCTTTCCTTTAACAAGAGTTATTATAAAAAAGCATGATATTCTGCCTTTCTAGTATAAACTGGATACTTAGGGTATTTAAATCAAATAAAAACAGTTACAATACTCAAACTTTTTATTTAGGAAGATTATTTCTTTTTCTTTCTTGTAATTTTGTCATTTTCAAAGTCCCATTTGACTTTCAGGGGATTTGGGGCTACCGCCCCTTTTTCTGACTCAGAGTCCTCCTCTGGAGTACTGCTCACTGTAGTTTCTGAACTTTCCAGTTCATATATGCTGCCTTATTCTTCCTCTGTTGGCTTTTTATCCTTGGTTGACTTTTGCTGCTGCTCCAAAAGCGCTTTGCCTTTAGAACAGAGTCAATCTTTTCTTTTTTCTCTTTGTAGTCCTTCAGGTGATAGCCATCTGTAGGGGGTAGAAGTTTTCTGTAAAAAGGTGGTTAAGCTTTTGTATTGTTTCCTCTTCTTCCTTATTTCAAATGGTATAGCCTTAAGACTTTAAGACTTGCTCTTTGATTTTCAAGGCTGATCTGTTTGTGGCCTTGAGCACCACATCTCTCGTAGGTCTCTTAGAGAATATCACCAGTATCTCCTCAGGCAGGCCTTTTTCTTGATAAATTCTGGATATGTTCTATATGTCATATCCATATCATTTTGTAGTAAATCTGCTTGTAGACCTGTCTTGGCTTAATATTTGCTTCAGATTCTCATCTTTCTGCTCTGGAATGCCTTGAAATCTTAGAGCATATGCCGCTTTTCCCATTTGTAGCAGTCTTTGGGGAGGGCTTTGTTCTCGGTGCCATCCCCCCCGTCCAGTCATTGTTCACAGTTCGAGAAAGTTTTTAAAAGTCCAAGAAAGTTATTTCAGAGAGCCATTCTCAGTAGCACTGTAGTTACTTGACTAAATCCCCAACATTCTAAAGTTTCTGGCCCCGTTCAGATCAGAGAAATGCTTAGAAGGTTGTGTGGGGATTTACACTCCCTTCCCCATGGTGCTTTAAACTGGGGGCTTCAGAAGATCACTTAGTGGCTTCTCCAGTTAAAGTAGAGGACTCTTATTTGCTGCATTGTGGATTCAACAGGTAAGGAGAGAATCGCGGATTGAGTTGGTCACTGGCATGCCCATCTGGTGTGCATCTCTGACCGCCATAGAGGCACCACAGCGGCGGGACTTGTTGGGGCAAAGGGGAGCTTTGATCCCTTGGCCGCCACCTTGGGAGAGGCACCCCTTGTGAAAGGCAACATTTTCTAATTACTACTGCATGTTAGCTCTCAATAGTGCTAATCAAGGTAAATTTGCATGCTTCTAAGGGTGTTACCGTTTAGGATTGCATGGAAACACTGTCCACGCAATTCCCTGTCAACTGGCAAATGTAGTCAGACACCAACCATTATTGTCAAACATTAAATATTTAAGTAAAATATTAAATATTTGGGGAATACCCAACATCAAAATTTGGAGAAAAGAAATGGGAAGAAAAAGAAGGCAAATTCATTTCTGCTCCAAGTTTTAGTGTTTCATCCAGAAACAAATGTTATCACAATGCAGGAAACTTCTTCAACCACTACAAAAGATGAATCAGGCAATTAAATCTTTACTTTGCATAATCCAGCAGACAAATATATAGATAGATAATTAACATCCCCTATATTAACTGTATTCATGTATTTTGCCATTGATATGAGAGGTGGAAAATCATCTGTAACTCCCTACTACCCATGTTCAGATAAGGGCAAAGTTGCTTCTGAAAGACAGTTAATGGCTTTTGTGCATGAATGGTAAGTTAAGAAATGGAAGTCACTTAGAATGGCGTTCTGATAAAATGTTATAATTATATATAGAATATTACATTTTCTTGAAATAGGAAAGAGGAGTCCTTAAATTATTACATATCAGGTGGCTGTAATTACTGACCTTTTCCACCAACAAAACATATCCACAGTGACTTTTTGTAAAAGGGCTCGGGATTCCCAGGACTTTGGGAGGTGAATTATGAAAATCATCACTAAAAATGGCCAGTACTTAGAAGAAGCATAAACTGACACATCTCCATACCCAGAAGCTCCTTACAGAGACCTGCCTTATAGAAAAATAGCAGTAAATCAGAGGGATCCAGTGATGGAACACATTAGAACATAAGAGAACATAAAAACATAAGAGAAGAAGAAGAAGAGATTGGATTTATACCCCACCCTTCACTCACTTGGAGTCTCAGAGCGGCTTACAAACTCCTTTCCCTTCCCCTCCCCACAACAGACACCCTGTGAGGTAGGTGGGGCTGAGAGAGCTCTTTCCCAAGCTGTCCTTGAGAGAACAGCTGGTACAGAGCTATGGCTTGCCCAAGGTCATCCAGCCAGGTGCAAGTGGAGGAGTGGGGAATCAAACTCGGTTCTCCCAGATTAGAGTCCGCACACTTAACCACTACACCAAACTGGCTGGATCATACTGGCCAATGGCCCATCCAGTCCAACACTATGGCTGCGGTCACACACACTAAATAATCCACTTTCAATGCACTTTCCTACTGGATTTTGCCAGTTCACACAGTAAAATCCAGTTGGAAAGTGCACTGAAAGTGGATTGAAAGTGGATTATTTCATGTGTGTGACCACAGCCTAAGTGTCACACAGTGGCCAAACACATATGTCACCAGTGGGACCAGAACTTCAGAAGCCCTCGCACTGTACCGCCCCCCCCCAGCACCACAAATAGAGAGCATTACTGCCCCAGACATAGAGTTCCATCTATATACCTTGTGGCTAACAGCCATTGATGGACCTCTGCTCAGTATGTTTATCCAATCCCCCTTGAAGCTGTCGATGCTTGTAGCTGCCACTACTTCCTGCGGCAGTGAATTCCATGTGTCAATTATTCTTTGGTAGAAGAAGTACTTCCTTTTATTTGTTCTAAATCTACTGCTCATCGATTTCATTGAGTGCCTTCAAGTTCTTGTATTGTGAGAAAGGGAGAAAACTTATTTCTCTACCTTCTCTATCCCATGCATAATTTTGTATACCTCTATCATGTAACCCCATCAGTTTTTATTTTTCCAAGCTAAAGAGTCCTAACCTGTTTAACCTTTCTTCATAGGGAAAGTGTTCCATCCCCTTAATCAGTTTAGGTGCCCTTTTTTTTGCTCCTTTTCCAATGCTATAATATATTTTTTGAAGTGTGGTGACTAGACCTGTACACAGTATTCCAAATGAGGCCACACCATAGATTTATACAGGGGCATTATAATACTGGCTGATTTGTTTTCAGTTCTCTTCTTAATAATCCCCAGCATAGTATTTGCCTTTTTAAAATTGCCATTGCACCCTGAGTTGACATTTTCAGTGAGTTGTCTACCACGATTCCAAGATCTTTCTCCTGGTTAGTTACTGTCAGTTCAGACCCCATCAATGTATTTATAGGGATATTTAGCTCCAATGTGCATTACTTTGCACTTGCCTATGTTGAACCTCATTTGTCACACTGATGCCCACTCATCCATCCTTGACAGATCTCTCTAGAGCACATCACATTCCTCCCTGGTTTTCACCACCCTGAACAACTTAGTGTTATCCACAAACTTAGCCACTTCACTGCTTACTCCCAACTCCAAATCATTAATGAATGAGTTAAAAAGCATCAGACCAAGTACTGAGCCCTGCAGTACCCTCCACTGTGAAAACTGCCCATTTGTACTCACTCTCTGTTTCCTGTTAATTAACCAGTTTTTAATCCACAAGAGGACTTGTCCTCTTATCCCATGACTGCTGAGTTTACTTAGGAGCCTTTGATGAGGAACTTTATCAAAAGCTTTCTGGAAGTCTAGATAAACAATATCTACTGGGTCACCCTTGTCCAGATGCTTTCCACCACCTCAAAGAACAGGTTAGTGAGACAAGATCCTCCCTTACAGAATCCTGCTCCCAAAAAGTGCAGAAGGTTCCTTTTGTCACAGTGTTGCCCCTTGTTCCACAACATCTAGGGATATTCAGTGTACAATACGATGTTATCATACTGTGAGTTGCCAGCTCCAGGTTAGGAAATACATGGAGATCTTTGGGGGTAGAGCTTAAGGACAGGGTTTCAGGAGGGGAAGGACTTTAATTGGGTATAATGTGATAGAGTTCACCTTCCAAAGCAGCCATTTTCTCCAGATGAACTGATCTCTGTCACCTGGAGATCAGTTGTAATCTCAAGAGATCTCCTGCCACCACCTGGAGGTTGGAAACCCTGTGTGAGGCTCTAGCTGGACAAATATTTTAAGTGTGCTGTGTCTGAACAAGGGGCTGGATACTGTGAACACTTTGTCTCTTCTGAAGTGTATCTTCCTTTCATGAGGGAATAATGGGTACCATGAAGATGTGGAATTTATGAGCACAAGTAAACAGAAATGAGAACACTAGACACAGGAGGGCAAAGATTCTGAGCTCACACCCTCCTCCTAAAAGAATCAGAAATTCTGAACACTGACACTGCACTCAAACACCAGGACAAGCTGTTGAACAGTTAATTAGAAGCTAATTGAACTGGAGCCAAGAAGGACCACAGCTTGTTGCCATGCACACATGCACCCCTCCCAACTTTCTCCTCCTGTCCTGAGCAGAGTACAAGGCATGATGACTTAGCACAGACATCTTGGCAATGTGGAGCTTGCTTCCCATCATTAAACTGGCAGAGAGACCTGTCTTATAAAGGTAAATCCCAATTTGCTAATGTGCCCATAGGCAGATGTTATAGCATCTGAAGACTGACCAGACCAGGAAGTTTTTCATCAAACTGCTCAGAAAAAGAGGAGGGAACTGGGGGTGAAGGAAGGGAAACTGTGAACATGGTAATGAAATCTATCCATGCCCAATGGCAGTTTAATTACAGTGTATTTGACATCTGAATGCAGCCATATTCTCTGCATTCAGTAATTCTTGTTCTGTAATTCGATTTTTTGGAGGTAATTCTTGTTCTGTAATTCGATTTCTTAGATATAGCCATTGATTCCTTTTATTCTCTTTTATTGTCTTTTAAAAGAGGGGTTTAGTCAATAAGAGCCCTTGCTTTTGTTTTATGTTGCACACCACAAAGCAGTGCTCTAGCAAGAGGACAGAAAGGTTTGGGAAGCCATTACCTGCCTCTGAGCATCTACAGAATGAAATTCAAAAAATCTGCTGAACCTCCTTTTCTACTCCTCTCTTCAAATTTCTCTTTGACCAAAACAGAACTGATCTGAAACTGACTCCAAATCACTAAAAAGAGGAGGGGGAAATGGATTGCTGGATTTTAGGGAGGAACTGGATAAAAAGCAATCAGTGAGGATTGCTAGGTTGCTCCTGGTCACTGGCAGGGGAAGCGGCGGTGTAGGGTTGCCAGATCCAGGTTGGGAAACTCCTGGAGATTTGGGGATGGAGTCTGGGAGGACAGGGACCTTAGTGGGATACAATGCCACAGAGGCTACTCTCATTTTTTTTCCAGGGGAAGTCTGGAGATATAATTCCAGGGGATCCCCAAATGAATTTCTCTTAACAATGCTAGAAAATAAATGTCTGGACATGCAGTGCATTTCTCTGTCCCTACTAGTGCCAGCTAATGAAATGGAGCATTTCGTAAGTCTTCCTAGGCAATATGGGAGAAAGAAAGATGGGCTGCTGTTTTCAGTGCCAACCCAATATTTTAATCCAGGCTTTAGGCCAGGCCATACCTAGACTTGACTAACATTTGTACACAGGATCCCTTTAGTCAGATATGGAAATGAGGCTAAAGCTTTAGGACTTTAGGTGAAGGCATTCCTCGGCACACATTAGGTTATCATGTTATGCTTGCCAACACTGTAAAGTAAACAAGATGTTAGTATTCCCCCTGAAGTTCCCAGATCCTTTTTATAACCATTTGTGGTCAATCCTATAAAAAAATTCTACTAGGAGCAATTCTTTTTTGATTCCATTTTGTATAACACTTTCAGCCTTTCTGATGATTTTTCTCTCATAGCCCATGGAAATGCTGGAGAAATGGTCCCTTTTCTCATCACACAGCTAATGTGCAGTTAATCTCCTTCGACTCAAGTGATAATGGATTCCAAACTGTGTACCTTTCCCAACAGGTGCCTGAAGTGCACATAATACCTTTTCATTACATCAGTGAGTGAAACATACCTGGCACTCCTATTAATCTTCTTAGCTTTTCAAAGGCACTGGCAAAATGGTAATTTCAAGCTCAAGGCTAATGAACTCCATCTGCAAGTCCTGAGCACATATAGGTCCAGTGAGGAGCTTTGCTCTGGTTTTCTAAAGGCCAGGCATTTTGCTCCTAATTAGCCCCAGAGATCTAATAATTGTTACAAAACCAGTGGGATCCAGCAGCAAGTAGCCCATTCAGACCATGTCGGGATGTTTGCTCCAAAGCATTTTGATTCTTTCTCCAAATTATTGTGAAGCATCAACAGTGGGCATAAAGTGATATCAAATGGGATAAATGAGCACCAAAGTTATTTCTTTAAATAATCCTCTCTGAATGGATGAAAGAAGCCTTTGTTTGAATTGGATTCAGATGCAAGCAGAAACCTTGAAACTTGGGAAAACACCTCTTATAATTTTAAAGAATAAATCATCACTGCATAAGAACATAAGAAGAGCCCTGCTGGATCAGAACAATGGTCCATCTAGTCCAGCATCCTGTTTCACACAGTTCCTCTGGATGGCCAATAACAGGGCATAGAGGCCAAGACCTTCCCCGATGCTGCCTCCTGGCTCTGGAATTCACAGCTTTAGTGGCTAGTAGCCATTGATAGATTTATCATCCATGAATCTATCTAATCCCCTTTTAAAGCTGTTTATTCCTGTGGCCATCACTACATCTTCTGGCAGCAAATTTCACATTTTAATCACTCCCTGTGTAAAGTAATATTTCCTTTTGTCTCTCCTGAACCTACTGCCCTTCATTGGATGCCCTCAAGTTCTAGTATTTAGAGAGAGGGAGAAAAATTTCTCTTTGTCAGCTCTTTCCAGTTTATGCATGATTTTATAGACCTCTATCATGTCCCCCTAAATTGTCTCTTTTCTAAACTGAAAAGTCCCAGACTCTTCAGCTTTCCTCCTAGGGAAGGTGCTCCAACCTCCTAATCATCTTGGTGGCCCTCCTCTTTACTTTTCCCAGCTCTGCAATGTCCTTTTTGAGATATGGTGACCAGAACTGGACACAGTATTCCAAACGAGACTGCACCATAGATACAGGAGCATTATAATATCAGTCATTTTATTTTCAATCCCTTTCCTAATAAACCCTAACATAGAGTTTGCCTTTTTCAATCCTGCAGCACACTGGGTGATACTCTGATTGACTTAACCACTAGAACCCCAAGATCTTCTTCCCTCTCAGTCTCAGCAAGTTCAGACCCCATTAGCCTATAACTGAAGTTGGGATTTTTTTTGTCCCAATGTGCATCACCTTACACTAGCCAACACTGAACTTCTTTTGCCACATTGTTGCCCACTAACCCGATCATATGAAGCTACAGAGAAAACAAAAACTGCACACAAGGAATGGTCAATTTTAAAATGCCTGCAAACAGAATCATCTGTTTTCTTAATTGTGCGTACAAAATGAGCCTTACTTTGGCCATCATCCAACACTAAAATAGCAGTGCTTAAATAGGTCTATTCAGAAGTCCCACTTTGTTCATGAGATAGCAGCCTGCCCATTTGTGTTTAAGGGTTTAAGTGTATATAACCCCATGTGGTGTTGTGCCCTTGGGATTTAGCATATTTTCATATCTAGTGGCAACAGGCCTGAAGGAAAATGTCCTGTCACTTTAATAGAAGTTTTAAAGGAAGTTATTTACAAGGTGGTTGTATTTACCTCCATGCCATGAAATGTTTCAGCTGCCCATTTCCACACATTAAGCTTTTGTTAAAGGGACAAGGCATTTGGCAACCCTGGTGGACAAGAATTTCATTTTAGAGTCTTCAGAATATAGTTCAAGATCCTGGTTTAACATATAATTCCTCCAATGGTCTCTTCTTCCCTTCAGTCCCATGGTGATGTCTCAAATCTATCTATTCATAAGTTCAAACAAGAATGACAAAACAGAAGTTTTTGTAGCTGAGCAACACCTATGATGCTTGGTATTTTCCATAAACATTGTTTTTATTTGGTCTGGCTTTAATGATACATGAGGATTCCTTTCTCTAAGGCTGAAAGGATTTAGAATTGTGTTTACACCAGGAGTCCCCATCATGGTACCCCTGAGAGCTATGATGCCTGCCACCACCTTACATGGTGCCCACTGAGTGATTTGTGAAAGTGAGTGGGGCCAGATGGCGGTCTTACCTATCGGTGGCCATTGAAAATCTAATTGGCTATACAGATTTCAATAGTGTTTGGTGGCAGCTGCCATCACAGTGTTGGTTTTATTCTCTCTCACACTCCTCTTCCCCAGTGTATTTTTAAAATTATCCCTTCTCTCTCCTACACTTGGATTTCATTTGGGTGTGTGGTTGGCTCCACCTCATGTAGTGGCATTTTGTGCTTGCACCCACCACCCTATTGTTAGCCAGCAAGGCACTTTTCTGTGCTCTTATGGATTTTTATCCATAAGTTTGAACTCTGTGTCGCCAGCAGTGGTAGGGACTTGCGCTTTCTTCTTCACATAGGAGCCAGCTCCAGCCCAAGCCAGGAGGCTGACACCCCAAGCAGTTCACCCAAGGCAAAGACAAAGGATTCCTCTTGCCATGAGGCCTCCTTCTGTCAGACATCCGCTGGCTGACCCCCACTCCCCCACTACACATCTGGATGGTTATGTTAACTAGACTGCCTAGCAACTAATGTGCCAGCCATCAGATACTTGGCTAAAACCATCAACTGACAATAGGTATGGCCAGGTGAGTCATCGGACCCCAGACTCAGTGTCTGTTTCCTGGTGAAGTCATACTTTTGCAACACTGACCAAACCCCTGGACCTCCTCCCTTTGTTCACCTTTAACCTATAGCAAGGTCCAACAGGGACGGACCGCCTAGTAGGAGTGTTAGTGGGTTGTGGTCTGCAAAGCCCGCCCCAAGACCCCCAATAAAAGTCCAAACCGAGAGTCACTCGGCCTCTTGAGCCGTCGCCCTCTATCTTACCTATTGACCCTTCAGTCCAGCTTTCTATCCCCAACCCTTGCCTCCATCTTTAAACCCCATTTTCTCTCTCTGGACTCGCGATCCAAGAGAACCACGTGGCCTTGCCGGTTCAAGCCTCGTGGCCCCATAGCTTTTATACCCTTCTTCCCAAATCCAATTCATCTTGACATCGGACAACGCATCTAAGGTAACGTGCTTTCCCCACCAACGAAACCTGCTCATGCAAAAGTGCTATTTTCTCTCTTTATTTTATTAGACCTGTAAGAGTGTGTGTGTGATTACGATTTTTGTATGCTTGATTACATGATCCAGTAAACAACATTGAACTTGGAACTCGCCTCACGTGCCTCTTTCCTTGAGATCTCCCGGGAGGGGTGGGACCCTGGTATAGTTGGCAAGAACCCGTGTATTTTGCTGATTGCTAAACGTAAATTAAAGCAATTCGGCTAACACTATGTCAGAATTCTAAAGGTTCCCACAAGTACAACAGTGTTGGAGACCTCTGGGTTACATTGAATATTTGTAATGTATTCTGGGTTTTGAAATACAAAGATCCCAAATCCTTGATCTTCTCCAGTTCCTTCAGTTCCCGTGATTATAGAAGTATCAGCAGTAAATACTTAGGCCTCTTGCACATATACACAGAGTATTCTAGAAGCCACTTCCATGTGCTGATTGGACCCAGCTGATGTACCTATCTGATTATCCCAGCCATCTGAGCAAAACCTAGCTGGCTGATGCCCCAGCAGGAGAGAGGGTGCCAATCAGGTGGGAAAGACCAATGTTATCAGCCCCATGTGTTATCTATATAGCTTGAATGTCCACACACTTTGCAATGTCAGGGAACTGCACCAGAAGAAAAAAGCTGTCTTGCTGCTGTTGCTGCATGACTGTATAAAAGGAAGTTTCATCTCATTATGCAGTATTAAGCAGACACTTGGTGGTTCCTAAACTTTTGCTTGTTGCTCTTATTGTCATTTTGTGACACATTTGGGTTGTTGCATTTGAGACACATGTACACTGATATCAGTGAGAAACACATTCTCACAAGAAACCCCCCCCCCCAAAAAATCCTAAAATGGATCAAATCTCAGAGATACTCTGACCCTAGTGGTCCTCCCTGCTAAATTGTGGAAATTCAGTGACCTTTTTTTACAGGTCACTGAAGTTTTGCATTGTAGACTGCACAAATGGAAGTTTGAATAATGAGGGTTTTTTTCCCCCCATGCTCCCCTTCACATTCATTTAGTTATTGATTTGAGTCTTTTTACCCCGCTTCTCTCCCCAGTAAGCCCTACAAGTGGCTTACAAATGTAAACAACTGGATCCAAATGTAAACAACTGGATTCATGTAAACAACTGGATCCAAAAGAAAAGGTTGCATAATGGTGCCAGCCACAAGACTGCAGCCAAAGAGTCTTTCGGCTCACACTAAAGTCTTGTGCCTCTGGCCATGGCCAGGTTAATTACCTGCAAGCACAGGAGAAACAGAAGTTCAGCCCAGACCTTATTCAGCTGCTGCTATCAAGGTGTTTCCTTCCACCTCCCCCCAAATAACTGTAATACCATTGCCATTTCTTTATTTGAAAAATGTATACCTCAGTGGCTCAACATATGATTTCTGAGGCAGCTTAATGACACTCTCATTTTTTAAAAGAAAATAAACGGGGAACGTGGGGTTGAAAAGCCACAGAACAATCAGTCCTTTTTATTGTAAAAAAATTCATGGAGTTGCACAGGTTAAGAGGGGGGGAAGGTTTACCAATTTAGTTAGGTGCACAAAAGCCCAGGAGTGCTTACTGAGTGGAGTTTAAAAAAAAACTCAGTGTCCGTGACAGATCTGTGTCATTAAAAATCATGCATAAAATAAGAAAGTAGGGGAAATTACAATTAAAAAGCTAATGATGAAAAATCACATTAACAAGGAAGCTAATCCCAATAATGTCAGGATTTTCACTGCCATGAATGCTGAATGAGAAACAGCCTTTGGATGGTTCCATGAACAAATCCTATTGTCCCAGAAAGATAAAGCTGTTAGAATATTGTTTGCTGTTAAAAAAAAATATGTTGTTTTTGCCAAGTGGAAAGCCAATGAGATCAATAGAAATAGAGAAAATGCTAATCCAGAATATAATGTTATAGATGGCAGTTCCTGATTAAATATTTATTCATCATTAAAGCATTCCTGTCCTCACCAATGGTTGCCAAGTCATATAATCTCTTGAATATATTCCACTGTGTCAACTATCCTATTGATATGTGCTGGGTGAACCTTTGCTCCTGTTAAGTACCAGTCTAGCCAGTGTGTTGCAGACTAGCCGAAAAGGTGGCTTGGAGTAGACAAGAGCAATATACCTCACTCCCATCAGGTGGTGGCTTCATTTTATTTATAAATTAGCTTTGTAAATGGCTCAGTCCCTGACTATTCAGGACTTTGAGCACTGAACAACAACAAACAACAACAACAAATACATTATATATATATATATATATATATATATATATATATATATGTATATCACATCATAATAAAACAGCTTCCAACAATTTAAAATTAATTAAAATTAATTAAAACACTTCATAGTGTTCATAATTTGAATTTCAACTGCTGACTATGTGTTTGTCTGTATCTCTCCTCAGCTGCTCTTTTCTCTTGGTCCCCAACACCTAGCATCCACACACACCTGGCTGGGTTCCCCAAAAGCAAATTCAGCAAGAGAGAGGAATACTACTGTAAAATCAAGGAATAGCCGCACTAGGATATGATAGCATTTATGAATTGCCATTGATTGACTGACGCCCTTACATTCCTTCTTTGATCTGTCCACTTGTTTGTCAATAAAGTTTGCTATTTCTTATTAGAGGTCTCTTTCCAATCTGATCTATATTAGAATAGGGCATGCTGTCATGTAGACACCATTGAATCTTCTTTAAAAAGAGCTTTGATCTTAAAGGCAGCCTGGTCTAATGAGCCCCTCTTTGTTGACTGACCAATTCAGTTATATCTGTGATGGTACTGAACTGGCATAAAGCTTGGCAGGGGAGGTCCCACCTATTGCCTCTGTCTCCCACCACCACTCTGTAGGGTGGCGGAAGAAATATGGGGTTAGCTGAATGGCATCAGTTAACACCACAACATCACCTTCAGCTGCATAACTGGAAGTGATGTCAGTGTGTGACAGGATGCTTTAGGGTGGTTTTTATGGCAACCCAATACGTGGCCCAAACTTTATATTTTTGTTTTAATATCTGCATATGCATGCACAGATATCACTCTTAACATTTTTTTGGGGGGGGGGGTCTTTATGCCATTTTTTTAAGGTCAGATTTTTCTGTAAACCTGAGTATTTCCCTTCCAGGTTTGTGTGTGTGTTAAGTGCTGTCAAGTCACTTCCGACTTATGGTGACCCTATGAATTAACGTCCTTTATAACACCCTATCATTAATAACCTTGCTCATGTCTTTCAAACTGAGAGCCATGGCTTCCTTGATTGATTCAATCCATCTTGTGTTGGGTCTTCCCCTTTTCCTTTGGCTTTCAACTTTTCCAAGCATTATTGTCCTTTCCAGTGACTCTTGTCTTCTCATAATGTGACCAAAATACAATAGCCTCAGTTTAGTCACTTTAGCTTCTAGGCAAAGTTCAGGCCTGATTTGATATAGAACCCACTCATTTATCTCTTTGGCAGTTCATGGTATCCCTAAAACTCTCCTCCAACACCACATTTCAAAGGAATCAACTTTCTTCCTGTCAGCTTTCTTCATTGTCCAACTTTACATACATAGTACAACAGAGCTCTAAAATGTAGCTAGGGCTGCCCCCATTTTGTGGACTTTTGGTCTGCATGGCAGCAAGCCCTTGGTTATTAGATGTAATGATATGACGTCATTTGTGATGACATGGTAATAAACAAATTCATTGTTACAAAATGATGTGGTTATCTGAAGTTGGGAAAGTGCTTTTGTTCATTATGAACTGAATGGAGCAATTCCATAATATGTAAAAGTATCCCAAACTAGGCCATTTAATCACACACTACTACACCTTGCCAGATCAAATCTATCATGATTTCATGATCCCTGAAAACACTTTTATTTATAATTATATAAGTCTTCAGAAAGTTTTCCGGGAATGACTGTCCAAGATGGAACAAGTAGAAGCTTTGTTGGCTTTTCTTGGGGAGAAAGTGGTTTCAGATGACATAAAAATCAGCCAGACCAAGGACATTTCTAGCATCATGACAGCTAATTTTATGTCATCTGAAAGTTTACTTTAATTCAGGTTAAATGACAAGTCAATGAGATTTTTGGAGTTCAGACCACATCATTTGGCCTTGAGTTCAGAGTTATATGTACTTGTGACACCCCACTAACAGAGTTATTGAAGTCTGTACTTTCTTTTCCCAATTAATTAGTAGGCTCTGATACAAAATGATATTTGTTATCTGGGCAGACATCCATTTTGTTTAAGGTCTATTAAAACAACCCTTAGATCATTGTAAGAGCAAATGAAACGTCAGCATCAAAGGTCCTTTACCTTTATGTCCCAGTAAGAATTTTAGAGGAAGACCATTCTATAAATCAGTTTATTAATATTGAGCATTCAGAGTTCCTGTTGGCTTGCAATTTTTTACGGTGAAGGCTTCTCTGTAAGTATAATTCATAACAACAATGAACATGAAGGATACCTGAGATAGATAGGTATAATAATGGGAGGGAGCTGGAAAATTTGTCATAATCTGCAGTTTACTTAGCCATGGTTTGATTTTTTGACTCATTTCCTTTTACATGCTGATATCTCACCCAGTGCAGATAAGTTCAATACAGTAGAAATTTACTTGCCATGGGCTTCCAGAATGGCCAGGACATATTATGCATTTGTCTTACTGCCACAACGATGGACAGATAAAGTGTGTTCCATTTGTATGTGTATTCCTAGCTCAATGAAAAACCATACATGCTTCAGTGTGTGTAGTTTTGAGAGCTAGTTTGGTGTAGTTAAGTGCACAGACTCTTATGTGGGAGAACTGGGTTTGGTTCCCCACTCCTCCACTTGCACCTGCTGGATGACCTTGGGCAAGCCATAGTTCTGGCACAGCTGTTCTTGAAAAAGAGCAGTTTCTATCAGAGCTCTCTCAGCCCCACCTACCTCACAGGGTGTCTGTTGTGGGGAGGGGAAGGGAAAGGAGTTTGTAAGCTGCTCTGAGACTCCCTTGGGTAGTGAGGTTATATTGGGTATAAATCCAATCTCCCCTTCTTCTTCGTCTTCGTCTTCTTCCTTGCCTCCAGTTTATCAGCCAGTGTAGTGCATACAGAGTCCAGGTAAAAAGTGATGATAGAACCAATCAGTTGGTTCAGGACTGGATAAGTTCCTCTTTACTGCCAGGTAGCTTGATCAGTGCAATCATTTATTTTATACTTGGTTACTTGAACAAAGACCCAGCAATTGAACAAGGGCACAATTGGATTAGAGCCTTTATAAGAGGAGGGCCTGCAAGGACTTGTGGGGGGTGTGGGGGCATCTTATTCCTCCTCCCTCACTACATCCTCTTTCCCTTTCTCTCTTTCCCATCCACCAGCCAGACTACCTTGTTCTGCCCCCTGTCCTCGGTTTGCTTCCCTGCCTTCCCACCTGCTTTCCTTCCTTCCTTCCCCCAGCAGCCTCTTCCCAGAAAAACTATGGCCCAGTTGCCCAGTGCCAGCTGAGCTGGGCCCATTTGCACTGGCCAGGACTTGCAGGGACTTGCAGGGGGCACCTCACTTTTCCCTTTAATTTGTTTGTTTGTTTAGTCCTGCAGCCCCTCTCTATGCTATTTCCTCTTTCTCTCATCCTAGGAACTCCTATATCTTCACCTTTCCCTGCTTTCTTATCTCCTTCACATCTACCCATCAAACTACCTTTTATCTGCCCTCCCCATCTTATTTGTTTATTTTGGAGACCCAATGTGGCTTGCATAATTTTCCTTGCGTCCATTTTATGCGTCCATTTACAACAACACTGTGTACTAAGTTAGGCTGAGAATGTGTAACTGGCCCAGTTAGTTTCCACAGCAGAATGGGGAATTCAAGATCCCAGTCTAAAATTCTAACCACTGCGTTCTACTTGCTTTCATGGATTGGCTGCTGTTGAACAGCAGCAAGCAGCCAGTCCTGGGTTAGTCATGCAAGCTGGGTGGTATCAACTCCCACAGTGGTTGCTGGTGCACCTGACCCCAGTGAGTTCTTCCTCAAAGGCAAAACAGTCCTGGAAAGGGCCCTGCCTCCCCCCTCGCCATTTCCTAGCAGACACCAAGCCTGGAACACTTTCATAACAGTCATGGTTGCCTATGAACAGCCACTCAGGGCATCTGTTTATTAAAGCTACATGCACTCTTTTATCGTTTGGGAGGGCTGGTGCTGTTGTTTTTTAACTGGCCAATGTATTTTCCTGCCAACCTGAGGCATTTTTCAGGTTTGTCAAATACCTGTTTTGTCCATTCACTGCTCCACTCTCTGGATTTAAGTATTCTCAGATGGGGCCACACTTCACTATCAGAATATATGATGAACACATGTAAAAAGGGAATGCATGAAATAGCCTTCAATTCTAGAAATTAATATGGGCCATGTTTTGTGCCCCTTGAAGAATACAGAAGACAATATCCTAATGCACATCTTGTTTGTGCTTTACATAATACCAAGGTTCCTTACTCTTCCCTTTAAGTCAGTGGCTGAACACTAGACAAGATGGTGCCATGCTGATTTCTGATGACTAGAAACATGTTGTTCATAATACCATTCACATACTTCAGAGGCTGAGAGCTGTTAATCCCCTAATGCAGAAAAAGCCTCCCACGGTTTTTGATCTGTGTGTTTCTATTGAATCTAAGAAAAGATCAAGAGACCAAATTTGATTAGCATATAATAAACCTAAAAGAACTTTGTGAAAATCAGTAACTTCAGTGGAGTTACACTGAAAGAGACTGTAATAACTCAAAAACAACATTTTAAAAACCAACAGCATTTACCCATTATTCACCTCTTCTCACTCTTGAATTTCATAACATTTTTCCTTCCAACATTTTAGCTGTTCTCGTTTCTGTGAGGATCCTGGTTTTGGCAAAAAGATTTAATTTTCTAAGTTGTTAGCTTTATCATTTAAAAACTTATAATAGCCCATATAGGTGTGCAGCAGACAAAATAATAATTCATTTTGTATCAGTCAGAATCACTCTACCGTCTTAATCTTTCATAATGGCTTTTCTGCAGCTTCCAATTTTCCTCATAGTAAAACAAATTACTTAGCAAATGGAATATCTTCTTGTCATAATAATTTAATATTAAAATGTCAATAAGATTCTGGTACACACAGCAGAGGGCATAAAGGTACAGCGGCAGAGCAAAAATAAACATAATAAAGGAAGGCAAAGAAGTACAACAGGGCCAAAGCAAGCCTTGGTATCTGATTGGAAAGGATGCTTCTATTCTTTTTTTTAAAAAAAAAACACAAAAAAACAAGGAGTCTAATGACATACCTATCAGTGGAATACAACCCAGTTCATCACACAAAGAGATGTAAAGTGTGGGGCCAGAAGGCAAGGAAATACTCTCTGTCTTTTATATCAGCAGAGATAGATGAAGAGAGACTGAGAGACAGACCACATGTATGCCAACCGAGGATAATACCACATATCTGATGAGGTGGGGTACAGTTCATGAAAGCTTATGCCAACATAAATATAGCCTTTAAGATGTTACTAGACTTTCTTTCTGTCACTGATGTAACAAGTGAGCCTGACTATTCCTCTGGAACTTATTCGCCCAAAGACTGCCAGTATTGTACATAGGGATGTGTGATTGCTTAATCAGGTTCTCTCAGTCTTAAAGGCATCTGTTTTTAAAAGAGACATGGAGAATTGCTGAAATATATCAGTAATGGATATGAAGAAAAGATCTTCCAAGAAATACTTATTCTCTTTTTTTTTACCTCAGTGTTCTCAGGGGAATAATGTAGTAGGTGATGTGAATGACCACTGCCATATACAGTAGACAATACTGACCTTGATAGAACAAAGGTTTTACTCAGTATAAAAGAGCTTCAGAGGTTCATCAGTAGTAATCCAGATTAAAATGGGAATTAATTAATCCACTTACTGATGGAAGTAAAAGCAGTTGGAATAATGAGCTGGGCCAGAAGTGATATTACACCTCTTTAGGAATCTATGGAAACTCTATGTTAAAATCACAGAGTTTTTAGAGATACCTAGAGAAGACTGACATCACTTCAGGGTTTTCCCCAGAAGTAACATCTGTTCTCTCTAGGAACTGCTGGAAAATCCAGTAATTCCCAGAGAGGTGTGATGTCACTTCCTGGGTTTTCCTGGAAGTGATGTCATGCCATTGGCCCAAATGCACTTTTTAATTTTTGCCCCATGCCACTCAGAGCAGTGACAGGAAACAAGAGGCTGGCAACCTTAACTGGTGTGACTCAATTAGGACTGCCCTGTCAGAAGCTTTTTTTAAAATCTAGGGTTGACCTTCAAACCAATCAGCTGTTTTCAAGATCCCAGAACTATTCTAAGAACAGCAATTCGTTCTTTTCAACATTAGATATTCAGTTTAGAGATGCAGGCAGTTTCATATTTCCAGAACAGATTACTCTATATTGTTTTCTATATTATATTCATCCATCACAGACATATTCCTCATGTGTCTAACCTCACAGGTGTTTGCAACATCTCTCATTATTTTAGGATTTTAATTAATGTACCATTCCATATAAAAATGCTGCTGTTAAATAAGAGCAGATCCAACAAACACCCTAAGACACTCTGAATATAGAAACCAGTATGTCCTATTGATGGCCTTTAAATGCTTTTCAGTCCATCTCAGACAGTTATATCCAACCGATTTAAAAAGAATTAGTTTTTCAATCAAACTTTTGTGAAGCATGTGGAGCAAATTATAATAAGATGCTATATAAAGGTTTGATAAGTTTTCTCTTTTAAAAGAATGATAACCCAAGGGGATGGTATAAGTTGTCACTCCTTGCTTTGGCCTCAGACCATGGCCCCTTTCTGCTTTTGTGTAAGGGCTGCCCTCCCAGTTCCTCCCTAGACAATTCATACAATGCTTAGCCCACTTCTACACCTCTGTGCCCTCCAAAGTGAGATGTCTGGGGTCTCTCCCAGTCTCTTACTCCTGCTGCCAGCCTCACCCCAGCCCTTGGCTTGCCTCTGTGGCCCTTCCTCATTTTGGTATCTTCCACAGCTTCTGGAGCCTCCCTGTCTCCCCTGGAGCTGTTTGCCTCCTTGGCCTTTCCCTCCACTATTGCTACTCTCTCCTCATCTCCCAGATTGCAGTCAGTTGATCAAGCCTCACTCTCCCAGCAGTGGCTGTGTGTCACTTCTGGCTGGGGTTTTTTTCTTCTCACCAAGCCACAGAAAGTGTCTTGCTGCCACTCAGGTCCCACTAGGCCAGCTTACTAGCCACAGAAGTACTAACCACAGCCAACCATGGTTAGCTTCTAAGACCTGATGAGACTGGGCTAGCCTGGGCCATCCCAGTTCAAGGCATTAAAACATTAAAAATATTGTTTAAAATACACAGAGAGAGAAACACACATAATTTTAAACAATTTTAAAAACACATAAATGCATATAAGCACACAACAGGAAGAAGGTTTAATAAGATTTAGCCGAAGAAATGCTGAACAAAACAAAAAAGTCTTCACCTACTGATGGAAAAAAGATAGCGGGAGATGGATGAATCTCCTGGGAGAAGGAGTTCCAAGCAGGGCCTCTGAAGTTGCCACAAGCTGAGAGTTAATACAGCAAAATGCAGTCCAAACAAGACCGAGACAGTACTGCTGTGTGAACGAGCTGGCAGTGAATTGCCAATTCCTCATAGGAGTGCACTGTCTTTTAAAGTTCATAGCTTGGGGATCCTGCAGGAATCAGCTGTGCTTCTGAAATCCCTAATAGCATCTGCAGCCAGAAGTACCTTTTATCAGACAGATTTGCCAGTTATGCTTGCTACTAGAACAGAGACACAAGAGCTCCATCCTCTAAATGCACTGAATCCGATGGGCTTAGAAGAGCCTAACTTTGCTTAGGGTTAAGTCCACTGTTGGCCCCTGTTACCCATGTGTTGTCATCCTGACTAAACTACTGCAATGTGACCAACATAAGTTTGTCCTTCAAAATTGTCCAGAAACATCAATGGATCCAAAACGCTTTTGTGTATATGTGTGTGCTTTATAAACCTGAGACATACAAGCTTGACATCCAACAAGCGTAAAGTAATTACTTGCTCCAGTACTACCGTACTCCCTTCCTTTAGAGGCTTACCTTTAGACTTCACTTGCCATTTTTAGAAAGCAGATGAGGGCTTTAAAAAAATTCCAAGCCTTTGCCAGTGGAGTATAAGCTGTTTTTGGAAACTTTAATGCCATGCCATTTCAGGATGATTTTAGCTGGTTGTTCTGTGTTTATTCCCCGCTTGCAGGGAGGGTGGGATAAAAATGCAATAAATAAATAAATAAATAAAATATTCTTTGAGGTGTTTTATTTGTTTTGAGTATAAAAGTGGAACAAAAGTTGCAGCTTCCACCTGGCTCACACCAGCCTGGATTATGCAAGGCAGGGGCTCATGGCTGTAGTGACTCCCACCAAGTTTGCACCCATCTGCCTTGTTTAGGTCAGGGGCTGCTGGTTTCTGCAAAGCAGAGGCCACCAGCTTGCATTCATAGTTCCGCCATGCCCCATGCATGGGCAGCCAACTTGCATCAGCAGTGGCTCCCATAGCCCTATTGGGGAAGTAGCCTCCCAGGCTGTTGGCCCACTGGGACTTTCACTGGTGGCCTTTACAGTCAATCCACCCTGGGAAAAATCCATTTCCAGCTGCACCTTCTGCTGGTGCTGCATTGGACCCAACCCATAATCTGCAACATCCTTGCTTTCCAGAACTGCAAACCATTTACTTCTGTTAGGGAACATTCCTACGCATATCTGCTTAGAACAAAGTCCCATTTTATTCAATGAGACTTAATCCCAGGAAAGCATGTTGGGGCTGCAGTCTCAATCTCTTCAAGCAAGCCTAAAATAAACAAAATTTTAAAGGGTATGGAATTGTTATGGCTTCTTCCCAAGGTATCTTGAGAAAGGATTTTATTAGAAGATTCTCAGCATCCTAAGAAAACAAGAAGGGTTTTTACAGAACATCTGGTCATGGCACAAAAAACCGTGTTGTTTGTATTTGTTTGTTTTCTAAGAAAGGATGTTCATTTGTTTCCTTCATTCACTTAAAGAATGAGGATGCAAGGACCTGGAGGAAGAGGAAAGGCATGCGTGTATTTGAACGGGAAAGGTATTTAAATAGGAACACAGGAGTGTCCTTCATGATTGTGCAAGATGAGAATCTTACATCACTCTGAAACAAAGCAAAATAGCTTTACTCGTAGAGTGCATTTCATAGGGTTGGCTCTCGCAGATTAAACTTGCTAAAGGAGTTGCTGGAGTTCATGTTTTTCTGACTTCCCCTTTCCTAAACAGCCTGTCCTGAAAATTCTCTCTCTGGTTCAGGATACTCACACGAACAAAATGTATCACAGAATGAAGTATCACAGCAATGAGGGGGAATAAGATACAAATCACCTTCTTTGCCCTCTTCTGCTGGCAGTGGCGTCAGTGGAAGGAGGAGACTTATTTTACCTCATTCCCCTGAGCTGCTGACTGCAGAACCCTGTACTGTTATACATTTTGTTTATGAGACTCTCATAATTTTCAGAGAGGATTTTTGGGACCAACAGTGGATTGCTTGGGGAAGGTTCTGCCAACTCTTTCCAGGAGCTTTTCTGCTGGATCCAACCCATAGAGTACCTTTGATTCAATTTATTCCAATCCTCCACCCCCATCCCCTTTGGAAAGTATTCAAGTATTAATTATTAATTAATTGCCATTCCTTTAAATAAACCATGCTTTGGAGTCAATAGACGTGATGATTAATTGATGAAAGTACAGTTAGGTCCAATCGATGCACCACCCCCCATAAAGAGAATGAAATCCACTGCTGTGGGGAATGAATGTTTTCACCTACAGCGTTTGTACAAACATCTTGGTTATATGTCAGCATCAAGTGGCACTTGGAGAATACTTCAGAAAACTCTGGGCTTCTTTGTAGCCACTCATACAAATTTACCATCATAAATACTGAATAATACATCACCCTAATCCAATTGTTATTGAGTGTTAGAGTTGCATACATGACCTCGGGCATACATTAATCAAAAGGGAAGTCGAGTCTTTTCCCATCCAGTGTCCTTTTGGGGTGAACAAATCACATCTTCGTTTTTCATTCCCCCCCACCCCCATGTTTCCTTCAGCCCCACTTGTTATCAGACAAAAATCGATATTTGGTAAGAACTGGCTATTTCAGTTCTCTCTATTTGTTGGAGAATGTCTCACTGTTCAAGTGGAGAACAATCAACATTTGCTACTTTTTGCTTATAAAATGTGCCATGAACTCAATCTAGCAAGTGTCAGGATCAAATAGGGAATTCCACGGCTGGAGTAATTGATTTCTCTTCAAAGAATCAGATTCAAAAAAGCTCCTGAAGATGTTACCCAATGTGCTTATTATTTACTCTATTTGTTGGATCCCCTGCATGTTGTTTCTTAAGTTAAAAATTCAGTGTGGCTTTCTCTGAAGCAAGCATGCATTGGATTGGGCCCTACTAAATGTACCACTCTAGCCATTGCTACATACATCAATGTGTGTCGAGGTAAGTTACACCATGCTTTGTGCATAATGCGCTGTTCACACAAGATTCATCAACATAAAAGCCACAAGAACCAGTTTCTCATCTTAGCTTTCGCCATTAACAAATCATGGCCATATAGGGAATGACTAGTAATTTGCACAGAGAAAATTAGATAGGAGTTGATTTAATTGCAATCTTTATTCAAGCAGTTAGGGGAGTTTTAAATTATTTGAGGCCATTGTCTCTCGTTCATGCATCCAGTCATTGGTATATTGCAAATTTCTCTTTATAAGCCCTGTGATTAGGAGCCCTATAATTATGCCAAGCTTATTATCAATAAAGAAGTTGAACCCTGTGAAAAATCCCAGAGAGTGTTGGGAAGCTGATGAAGGAATGTTACTGAAGTTGTTATTGGAACCTGTGAAACTTAGTAAAGACTACATTCCAGTAGACTGGGGTTTCTCTCACAGAGATTTCAAAAGCAACTATATGCAACCCCTTCATATCCCTTCCTATGTTACCTATGAAACTTATGGGTTCTGAAAATCAGCTAATGAGCAGGTTATGTCACCTCATTACATGGTGCTGGGACACAGAGTACTTCTATCTCTGCAAAAGCATTATTACCCAAAGAGCTCCAAAACAAGGAAACATTGCAAGAAAAACTGACAAAAGACCTTTGACTCTTGAAAGCTTCTACCCTGGAAATCTTGTTGGTCTTTAAGGTCATACTGGACTCAAAGCTTGCTCCAGTACTGCAGACCAACACAGCCACCTTCCTGAAACTGACGGTTGGACAAAAAAGTAGTGAGAATAAACTGACATAGTTTTTATATATTTGAGTATAGATTACTTTGTATGGTGTTAGAAGTTACTGAGTGCCTACAAGTCCAAGGGAGGGGCCTGCAAACCTGGCCCGCTCTCAGGTGTGTTCACTAAATTCATCTGTGTTATCTCAAGAAGACTTCGCAAGAAAACATCAATAGCAGGTGGGCTAGCTGTATCTCAGGGGAGATTGCCCTCCATGAATGATGACAATATTGAGGAATGATTGATATGCTTCCATGAAACCTCAGAGTGAAAGCCACAAAAAGGAATTTGAAGACCACTGCTTCCAGAGCCAACTTTAAAAGCCAAGAGTATAATGAAGGATTGTACATTCTATAGAGCACAGGTTGTACATTCTCTGGAACAGACTCTATGAAGTTTTTAATATATCATAACTAATTCTTATGTTACTTTTCTGTTCTTTGTTTTCAAGATTCAAGGGGGGAAGTAACAGGATCAGCTGCAGCGTCTCACACTCTCACAAGCTATTTTCAGAAAAGAATAGTTCACCAAGGTAATATAAGAATGCAAAATTTTTGTACAATGTCTACCCATGCCTTCCTCCACTTCTTATCTACCACCAGTTCTGTTCTTCCACTGATATTTCTGAATGACATTTTCTTGTTACTATAAACTTAAGTTACAGGAAACTGAGCTAATAGTCTGTCCTCTTTCTGAGTCTATATCTTGTTTTTTACTGTCACTGTGAGTAAAACTTGCAAGTATGGAACTTTAGAGTCCATTTTGTATCCCTCTTAATCTATCTATCTATCTATCTATCTATCTATCTATCTGTCTGTCTGTCTGTCTGTCTGTCTGTCTGTCTATTAATTATTTTGGCTTATATCCCGCCCTCCCCTCCTTCCGGAGGGCTCAGGGCAGCTAACAACATACATTAAAATACAGTGTCATTAAAACATATAAAATACAAAACAGACAAATAACATACCCCACTACAAGATGGCATTTCTTCTTTTATCGGGGTAGCATCTTAGATATTAAACAATATGACCGGTGAGGCAACGTTCAGGCTGGTGGGTTCTCAATCGGGCCAGGGCCAGAATGTAACTATTGGGCGACCCCAAAAGCCTGGCGGAAGAGCTCCATCTTGCAGGCCCTGCAGAACTGTAATAAGTCCCGCAGGGCCCTGATGTTATCCGAGAGCTCATCCCACCAGTGTGGGGACAACACCGAAAAAGCCCTGGCCCTTGAAGGCGCTAACCGGGCCTCCTTCGGCCCTGGGAGAGCCAGGTAATTTTGGGATCCCAATCGGAGCACTTACTGGGGAACATATGGGGAGAGACGGTCCCTCAGGTAAGTAGGTCCCAGGCCATATAGGACTAGCACCTTGAACCTTATCTGGTATGCTATAGGCAGCCAGTGCAGTGCTTTTAAGGCAGGCTGGACGTGCTCCCGTACAGGGAGACCCAGCAACAGCTACGCCGCCGCATTCTGCACCATCTGCAGCTTCCGGATTTGGGACAAGGGCAGCCCCATGTAGAGAGTGTTACAGTAGTCCAATCTCAAGGTGACCAAAGCATGGATCACCATAGCCAGTTCATTGCATTCAAGGAAGGGAACCAACTGCCTGATCAGCCGAAGATAATAAAAGGCTGACCTTGCAGTGGCTGCTACCTGGGCCTCCATTGTTAACGAGGGATCCAGGAGCACTCCCAAGCTCCTCACCTCTGATGCTGGTACCAACAGCACCCCATCAAAGGCCGGGAGAGGGATCCCTACCCCTGGTCCACTCCGACTCAGGCACAGGACCTCCATCTTCGTCGGATTCAATTTCAGTTAGCTCTGCCTGAGCCAACCAGCCACGGCTTGCAATGCCAGGTCCAGATCACCCGGACTAGAGTCTGACTGGCCTCCCAACAACAGAAAGAGTTGGGTATCATCAGCAACCCAGCCCATGCCTCCGGGCAATCTGGGCAAGGGGGCGCATGTAGATATTAAACAACATTGGGGACAGTACTGCTCCCTGTGGCACTCCGCAAACCAGTGGGTGCCTTTGGGAGAATTGTTC
Source organism: Lepidodactylus listeri (assembly GCA_029233225.1). Classification (NCBI taxonomy): domain Eukaryota; kingdom Metazoa; phylum Chordata; class Lepidosauria; order Squamata; family Gekkonidae; genus Lepidodactylus; species Lepidodactylus listeri. The sequence continues at coordinate 41,942,335 of JARCFY010000002.1, read as the reverse complement.
CCCAACCATCACCCTCTGTCCCCGATCTTGGAGAAACAAGGAAAGCCACTGTAAGGCTAACCCTTGAATCCCCATGTCGGCGAGGTGGTGGGCTAGTAGCTGATGGTCAACTGTGTCAAACGTGGCCGACAAGTCTAACAACATCAGCACCACCATGCCACCTTTATCCAGATGCCTCTGGAGTTCGTCTGTGAGGGCGACCAGCACCGTCTCTGTCCCGTGGCCTGGTCGAAAATTGGACTGGAATGGATCTAATACAGAGGTGTCATCCAAAAAGCTCTGCAACTGGTCCGCAGTTTATGGTCTCATTCCCACCCCCCCGGTGATGGCTATAATTTTTTTCTGCCCATGTTGCTTCTTTCCCAGCTTTCCTTCATTTTTAATTCTGCTGTTTTTCCCCCTGAATCTTGCTTTGTCTTTGTTTTTGTTTTGCTAATCTCTCTTTATTGGTTTCCATTTTCCTACCACATCCAATCTAAGTTATACTTCACTCTTTGGTTACTTCAGTAAGATTCCCATAATTTCCATGCTGCCAATGCTTTAAATTAAACAACAAGTTACTCCCCCCCCCCTTTAGTATACCCTTTCTCTGGAACTTTCAGCCTATCTTTCCTTGCATCTATTTAAACAGCATTTGAAAATGCCTCTCTTCTCTTGAGGCTTTGACCTCTAATTTCTGTCTCTCCTTTTCTTTTTCCCTTTGTGTCCCTTCCACTTTCATTACAGCTTTAATTTTCATCATTGTTGTAAACCTGCAGCATGCTTTTTAAAATGCTGTAGTCTATTTCCCTGTCCTTGAGATACTTTTAAAATAATAAATATTATTATTTTAATGACAGCCACATGCAACCTGATACTATTCATAGTTATTTAGTAGCAACTCCCGCTTTGTTCAATGGGATTTCAATCCAAGCAACAATTCATAGGTTTTCATAAAAAAAGTCACAAGCTCAAATCTGTGCAGATCCATCTACATTTTCCATCAGTTACATGACTGAGATTGCAGCTCAAATCCTGCAGGGAATACACAGAAGCTTTCTCTTTTATAAATCTTTAACACTAGATTTATTACTCTGAGTGGACTTCAGCTCTGCAAGAATAGAATATGATCCCTCTAGACCAGCAGATTTCTAAAACAGGTATTACAAAGAACAGAAACAATGTGTGCAGACCGGTTCATAAGGTCTCCTGCACAGACACCCAATTCTAGCTAGTAACTGAGTATTTTAAGACTCACTTGGAAGTATTTTCTGCAACTAAAAACCTTCATAAATTATTTATTTATTTAAAAAAATAAGTATACCCCCACCCATCTACCCACCCACCAGCACACTAGCTACTGAGGTAGCTTCCAAATTCTAATCAAAATACTAATAACAGCAATGATACGAGTGGATTGAACTGCCTTGTTTTGCTTGTAGAAAAGACAGATGTACTCCACTTTGACCACCCAGAAAACTATGCTAAGTGTCATGGGATCTGTAAGAACGAAAATGGGATGGGGCCTGTATGAAGGAAGAAAAATTATTTTCCTATTATGAGATTTCTTCCATCCTTTAATGCATCATGTTAATACCTACACTTTGCTTCACTTCTGTTTCAGATTTCTGGCTGGTTCCAGATTTCTACAATTCAAATCCTATCACCTTGTTTATTGGGTGACCCATCCTGTGTATTGTATTTGTTGGAACTCAAGGATTGTATGATGCCTCTTTCCTCAGACAACCAAGAAAAACTACAAGAGACTTAGTAAGATAGAGAGGCCAGTCACAGGGCATCCTTTCTTCTCTAAGAACTGCATCTTCTAAACTCCCTCCCCTTGAAAACTCTACCCTCCACAAGCTCCACCTCCAAATCTCCAGGATTCTTTCAAGCTAGAGTGGCAACCCTACTTCTTTTTTCTCCAGATGGGGGCTGGAGTTCTCTTATAGTTATCTCTAATCTTTAGTCTACAGAGATCAGTTTTCTTGGAGGAAATGGCAGCTTTGGAGTGTGGATTCTTAATTAAAATATTTAAAAATAAAAGACTACATTTCTATTCCATTTTTATCCCCAATGGGGACTCAAAGCAGCAAGAAAATACAACAGAACAAGCAGTAAGGGGGAGGGGTTCAGTCGGTTAAGCTGAGCACATCTTCTCTCCAGGATTGCCACTCTCCAGATGAGGGCTGGAGTTTACTTATAGTTACCGCCAGGGCTCTTTTTGTAGAAAAATCTCAGGAAGAACTCATTAGTGATTTAGGCCACACCCCTGACAGTGCAGCTCATTAGCATATTAGGCCACACCCCATTTTACCCAAAGTGTGGTCATCCCAACCACACCCACCTTTTGCTTCTTAGTCTGTTTACCTTGTTTGTTGTCAAAACGGTTTTGACAAAACCAATAAAAACATTATTTTCTGTCCCATCTATACAAAATCTTGCCTGAACCAGTATCTTATATCCAACAATTATTCCCACACTGGATTAGAATCAATTCCTAAAGGTTAGATTCCCATGGAAATCAGCTTGCCTTCCTGCAGAACTAGTACACTGAATATGAATTTTTAGGGTTGCCAACCTACCGGTGGGGTCTGGAGATCTCCTGAAATTACAATTGAGCTCCAAACTACAGAGATCAGGTCAATGGCTGCTTTGGAAAGTGGAGTCCATGGGATTATGCCTTGCTTAGGTCCCCCCCCCCAGGCTCCCCTCCCAAATCTCCAGGGATTTCCTCAACCTGGAGTTGGCAACCCTACTTCACTGGCAGAACAACCCTAGGTTTGTGGATGCATGGGAGTAGGTTGTGGACTATTTTATTCAAGGTACAAAATTTTATTCCAGGTATAAGATTTCATGTGCCACCCACACTTCTTCAGACCAAACCACACTTCTTCAGATGGAAGAAGTGTGCATGCACACAAAAGCTTATATCTTGGATGAAACTTTGGACTCCAACTTTGTTCTGCTGCTTCAGACCAACACGGCTACCCACCTGAATTATTACACTATCATATTTTTTACAAGCAATTATGTACCAGTGGAGTGGTTACCATGCAGAGTCTGTCCCACAGGTAAAATGATCCTGTGAACAGTTGGGCTTTACCACATAAAAGTATCACTACTGTCACAAGACCACCAATCGTTGGAAGTCAACTTCTCAGAAGCAGAAATCTCTCTTATTAGGAGGTTTAAGAACATCAACTTTGCTGGCCCATTAAAGATAGATGTCAGCCCAGTGGCAGGAGAAGAGGGACAATCATCTTCTTCAGAAACTCTGGCCACTTTTTAAATTTCACAAAACAGGCAATCTCCAAAGTGCAGCTGACTATGCTCATTTTTAGTTACAACTTGATTTCTCTGCAGATTTCCCCCAAAGTCCCCCAAGCAACAGTCAAGTGTTCTGCCAACACACACAACAATGAAGCTACTTTTTCAGATGTTTTCTCTTGCATGGCAGTTAGCACCAAATGACTTTAATACAGACTTTAGACACACATATATTTTCAAACCATTCCCAAGACACACCGCCTAGGCTCGGGTTGCAAGTTCCAGTCACGTGTTTCCTTTCCCTTCACCAGTCTCCCCCCAAAGCCATCAACTGTGCAATCCTAAATAGAGTTACATCCTTCTGCATCAGTGAGGATGTGACTGTGTTTAGGACTACAGTGTAAAACTGCAAGAATAAAACTTTTCTAGTTCAGTGCAATTTTGATTCTCAGGACCAAAGTCCTCCTATACATTATTTCAGAAACGTTTTTATATTTTGTAAAGGCAGGTCAATAGCTGCCCAACATTCCCTCTAAACTGTGAAGTCTTGTGAGCAAAAATTGTAAGCAGGGAAGGGCAGTCAAGAAATCTAATGAAATAAATAAATAAATAAATAAATTCTGTTTTCTGTATATATTATCTTCTCTAACTGCATTGTTTTATTCTTGCATAAAATCATTTTCTTCATTGTTTAACATATCATGTCTAATACTTCATACTTTGTTTCAGATTTATGTAATCCTAATCCCATTACATTGCTTATTAGATGTTTCATCCTGTTGATTGCATTGATTTACAATGTGTAATCCACCCTGAGTCTCAGTGAGCAAGGTGGAATATACAGTAAATAAACATATTTCACCTTTGTAAGTTGCGGGCTGGGAAATATTAAACGTAACCAGCAGCAGATGGGAAGGTGATGGAGGATGGGGGAAGCTGTGGGAAATGTGTTTATGTATGCATAATCTTGCATGATATTCTACTGTGGTGATCACCACTTGCGAACAGGCTGCGAACAGAACCAGTGAGCGATCAAACACCTCTGGCTGCAAGACCGTTGCTTATTTGAATAGCTCTGATTACAGAACATAACACACTCAATGCATTTAGATCAGTGGAGCTCACTCCACAGCTCACAGAGAACCACATTCACAAGTACCAACCAAAAGAGACACATTTGCTTTCATCTTTGGCAAGAGGCCTCTATCTCAGGGAGGCTAGACATTCTTCCAGTTGTGATTTCCATGGTGGAACAGCCACTTTCCAACCAAAAAGCCTTACTGAAAAAGAAAGAAAGAAAGAGAGGGAGAGAGGGAGGGAGGGAAAAATAAAGAGAGAGAGAGAGAAAGAAAGGGAAAATATAAAGAGAGAGAGGGAGGGAGGAAGGAAGGAAGAAAGGAAGGAAGGAAAAAGAGAGAGAAAGGATGGGATGGAGGGGAAAAAGGAAGAAAGAGAAAAAGAAAGGGAGTGAGGGAAAAAAGAAAGAGAGAGAGAGAGAAAGGGAGGGAGGGAGGGAAAAAAGAAAGGGAGAGAGGGAAAGAGAAAGAGAGAAAGGAAGGAAGGAAGGAGGGAAGGAGGGGGGAAAGAGAGAGAGAGAAAAAAGAAAGAGGGGGGAAAGAAAGAGAGAAAGAAAGAAAGAAACAGAGAGAGAAAGAGCAAGAGAGAGAGAGGGAAAAGATATGGGGGGAAGCACTTTCCAGGAGCAGGGACAGTGTAGGTGCGGCAAACTGCGACGGGGGTGGCAGCAAGCTGGATAGAGAGGCCAGGCGTCATGCTGTATCTCCGCATGGAGATCCAGTGCACGGGCCCCCTTCCCACCAGCTCTTTGCACTTAAAGGGAATGCTCCCTTTAAGTACAAAGAACCGGGAGGCCAGGTGTTGCACTCAGTCTCTGCATGGAGATCTGGAGCACAGGGCCCCTTCCCACCAGCTCTTTGCACTTAAAGGGAGTGCAAAGAGCCGGGAGGCCAGGCATCGTGCTCGATCTCCGTGCAGAGATCTGGTGCACGGGGCCCTTTTCCACTGGCAGGGAGGGGAAATGGCAGCTTTGGAGTGTGGATTCTATAGAATTGCATCTCTGCTAAACTCCCTCCACTTGAAAACTCTGTCCTCCAAATCTCCAGGATTCTGTCAAGCTAGAGTGGCAACTCTACTTTTCTGTACTAGGTAACACTCTGCCCAGCTCTAGGTTCTGACCCTCAGGCTAAGAGCCAAAGGAAAAGAGCCCTTCCGCTTGTGGCTGTAGGCATCCCCTGACTGTAAATACCCATGTGCCAAAAGGAAAGCACACTCATCAAGATGTTTCCAGGTGGGCCACCATATTGGTCTGAAGCAGTAGAACAAAGTTTGAGTCCAGTGTCACCTTTAAGACCAACAAAGTTCTATTCAAGGTATGAATTTCCATGTGCACGAACACTTCCTCAGATACACTGAGGTATCTGAGATACAGTCCATACATATAGGCAGACGGTGAACAGCAAGTTAGTATACAACATAGTGAAGATTTTTAACAGACTGAAAGACTAAACAGGAATAACAAACTAAGTTTCTATGGTCACCATTTGTTTGGATTTAATCATGAGGAAAAACACTGTGGAGCAAATAAATATGTCAAAATAGGAGACTACTATGTAAATCTATCCTTCTTAATTTTGGAATGCTAAGAGTAAATAACTGAGATCCTGTTATGCTCCACTCATCTCCTCTCAAGCATGGAGGTAACTAACCTGAGGGATCTACAGCAAACCTATTTGGAACTAAAATAGCCACCTGGTCAAGTCAGGAAACATGAAAAAAAGCCAGAATGGTACCCAGAGAAAAACTGTTGCAAGACAGGCCCAAAAGAGACAATAACCACCTCCCGAACTCATGAACTGAACAAACCATGAATTGTACTGGAAAATGGGGAAAGTTCATGAAAGTTTGTGGTTTGTGTAATCAAACGAACCATTGTGAACCACCATTTTCCAGGTTTGTGTCCATCCCTAGTATGGACAGTTAACTTCCATTTCATTGTATCTGAGGAAGTGTGCATCCACACGAAAGCTCATACCTTGAATAAAACTTTGTTGGTCTTAAAGGTGCCACTGGACTCAAACTTTATCAAGATGTTATTCAGCTGTTGCTAACTAACAGAATCTTCTCCAGTTTGTCTCCTCCTGGACTTGAGCAAGACTGAGTAAAAGAGCTGAATGGATCCAACCCATAAAACAAACCAACAGCAACAATAAATTTGCTAGGAAAAATATGCTAGAAAAAATACGCTAGAACAGCTGCATTAAAATACATCTACATTAAAATAGCACTGAAACCATCAATAATCAGCATTAAAACCAGTACATGGGAAGGCTGGGGTGAAAACTGATTGACCCCAAATTGAAACAAAAATCAAAATTAGATAAAACCTTAATTCAGAAGGGGGAAAGGAAACAGATCAACAAAAAGCCTGACAGAAAAGAAGTATCTTTACTTGGTGCTGAAAACTTGACATACTCCACCATCTGAATAGTTTCAAGGTTAAAGGTTTAGAGCTGCAGTGTCACCAACAGAAAAGGCCCTGTCCCTAATCCACCTTACCTTAGAAAGTGAGGTCCCATACATCTAAGGTTAATAACCTCCAGTTGGGTCCTGGAGTTCTTCCAGAATTATAATTGATAGCCAGACTACATAGATCAGTTCCTCTGCAGAAACTTCTTCTTCAGCTTCAGAGTGTAGACACTGTGGCATCACACCACTACTGAGCCCTCTACCATAATCAAATTCTATCTGCCCCAGTACGGTTGCCAGGCACTACTCCCAAATACCCAAGAAATTGCCAAGCCAGAGTTGGCCATTCTACACACAACAGGGTCTCTATAAATGTGGTCTGAGCTGGCCTGGGCCCCACACTGGAAGGGGTCCTGTTCAGGGGCAGGAGCAAACTTCTCTTGCCCTTGTTCCATTGATGCTGCCCTCTCTGCTGCTGTTGCCACTGCAAAGCTGAAGAGGGGCATCCCTGAGGCCTCAGTGGGCAATCAGCAGTAGGCCAGTGAGAGGGTCACCCCCTCCCCTCATTTGCTGGCCACTGCCTGAGTCATATATAGTGGTGGTTCAGGCATGCAAGTAAATGGGTTGTGGAGGCCGTTCCCACTGTCCTACAGACTGGCGAGTGGGCAGTGAGCTAGCAAGTTGAGCTCTGAGTGCCCAGAACAGCATGAAGGAGAAAGGCAGGGCACTGAGCTACATGATATGGAGGAGCATCAGCACAGAAAGCGGGGACATGATTAGCACTTCATGTTCTGGTTGCTTGAGAATACCATCATGCAACATGGTGGGGGAAGATGATACAACACTTCCTTTTTCCAAACAAAGCTGTCCTAGCTCAGTGGTAAGAAAAGAAAAATGTCTCTTTGGGACACCTGGTGGCCAGCATGGACTTAGCTGCATGTTTACTGTGCAGTAAGTACACTATATTCCATGGGTTTACTCCCAGGTAACTATATACAAGGTCCAATCCAAAACACTGAGCAGCCTGATCTTACGTGCATCTAACTACCAATCTATATGCATTCTGCGGCCCTGTCCTTGTCTTTTGTGCAGGGCCCCAGAATCACTAAGACTACCCCTGCCTACATTATCTCAACTGGTGGACATGCTCAAATGGAAACAGGCAATTATTTAAATACTTGAACCAAGGCTGTTGAGATGTTTAAAGGTTCTAACAACCAATCTAACCATGGTTAGTATCTGGATGGGAGATCACCCAGGAAGACCAGGGTTGCTATGTGGAGGCAGGTGATGGCTACCTCTGCTTATCTTTTACCTTGAAAAACCCATGAGGAATCACCAAACGTTGGTTGAGACTTGAGGGCACTTTAATTTTGTTGCCATTGTTGTTACAACCAGCAGTTATTTTTGCTCAGAAACGGATTAAGCCGGCATAACACTTTTAATACTAGAGAGAGATGTTCCCTATAACCAGGGCCAGTGCAACCATTGAGACAAGGTTAAGCAACCACCTATGGGCGCAGATCCCTGACGGGCGCAGAGGCCAGCGAGTGGGGTGAGGATGACGGTGAGAGCGGCGCTGATGATGAGCAGGAATCCTCATCTCCGGCCACCTTGGAGCTCAGGGGATAAGGAGAAGCAAGCAGCCCCACACTGCCTGGTCCATTCCATGCCAACGCCAGGGGCCTCCCTCCCCAGCCCTCGTCACCCCTTCAGGCGCCCCTGGGCCTGGCACACAAAGCATGCCAGCCATAGCTTGGGGGAGCACATGGGCAGTACAGGAGCCAAGCAGGGCGCCCCAGCAGAGCTGGCAACCGAGACGCCATCCTCATCATTGGGGTGCTGCTGCAGGTGGCTGTCGCTGGTGGCCGGGGTCCTGCCGCTGCCCCCTCCCCCTCTCCTTCCATTTGGCTCAGTCCTTCGGTCTGCTGCGCAGCCAGACACAGGCCTGCTGCCTGCCTGCCTGCCACTGGAGGGAAGTGGCAAAGAGCTGCCGCCACGCTGGAGAGAGGGACCTCATTTGTGGTTGGGGAGGCCAGTGTTTCCTCCATGAGTCACTGGCGGCGCCACGTGCAGCCACTTCTTCAGAAGAGGTGCAGTGGTGGCCAGAGATGAAGGCGCCCTTTCTCTTGCCTTCATGCCTCTTTCCTTCCCCGCCCCTGCTTCTCTCCTCCCTCTGCTTTGCACTCCTCCATCCACTTCCCTCTCCCCGCTTCTAAGTCTAACTCCCTTCATGGGTCTATCACACACACCCCGCACATCGGGGCACTGAGGTAAGAGAGGTGCCCCGGCCTTTGGGCTGCCTAAAGAGCATCCTGCCTGGTGGGGCTGGGTGGGTGGCCATGAGTGCAACTGCCCTCACTCTCCTCAGAAGCCCCCCCAGATGGCCTTCTTGCCCCTCCAACCAGCCACAGGCTCCTGGTTAAAAAGTTAAGTTTTAATTTAAAAACATGTTTAAAAAAACATTAGCACTCTTGCAATATTTTGTTCATTTAACTGACACCCCTTGATCTGAATTATCGCATCAAAATGTATGTGCTGTTTGCAGTCTTGAGTATGCTGTTCAAGTGTTTATCTGTAAACTGCAAGCCTAGTTTTGATTTATTGACATTCACTAAGAGTTCTGAGCCTAGGGCCCAGGGGAAAACATGAAATGTCTGAGCATTCCAACCTTTTGTACATGAGTTGCTTCATGTGCTGGTAAAGAACATGAGAAAGCACCATAACCCAGACTGAGGGCTATGTGTTTGCCTAAGTGGTCAGTATCAGCCTACTATATGGGAAATCTATGTTCAAAATCCCCAAAGGGGTGACATGATAGAGGTTTACAAGGTTATGCATGGGATACAGCAGGTAGAGAAAGAAGTACTTTTCTCCCTTTCTCACAATACAAAAACTCATGGGCACTCAGGTTAGAATGGATAAAAGGAAGTACTTCTTCACCCAAAAAGTGATAAACAAGTGGAATTCACTGCCACAGGAGGTCTACAAGCATGGACAGCTTCAAGAGGAAATTGGATAAACATATGGAGCAGAGGTCCCTCAGCGGCTATTAGCCACAAGGTATAGATAGGAACTCTCAGTCTGAGGCAAGTGATGCTCTTTATTCTTGGTGCTTGGGGGAGGGGGAGACAGTGGGAGGGCTTCTAGCAGGGCTCTTCTTGTAGAAAAAGCCCAGAAGGAACTCATTAGCATATTAGGCCACACCCCTGACAGCACAGCTCATTAACATATTAGGCCTCACCCAATGTTCCCAGAAGTGTGGTCATCCAGCCACATCCACCTTTTGCTTCTTATTCTGTTTACCTTGTTGTCAAAACAGTTTTGACAAAACCAGTAAAAACATTTTCTGTCCCATCTATACAAAACCTTGCCTGAATCAATATCTTATGTCCAACAATTATTCCCACACTGGATTGGAATCAATTCCTAAGGGTTAGGTTCCCATGGAAATCAGGTTGCCTTCCTGCAGAACTAGTACGCTGAATATGATTTTTTTAGGGTTGCCAACCTACAGGTGGGGTATGGAGATCTCCTGGAATTACAACTGAGCTCCAAACTACAGAGATCAGGTCAATGGCTGCTTTGGAATGTAGAGTCCATAGCATTATGCCTTGCTTAGGCCCCTCCTTCCCCTAAACTGCACCCTCCACTCCCAAATCTCCAGGGATTTCCTCAACCTGGAGTTGGCAACCCTAGTTCACTGGCAGAACAATGCTAGGAGCGAGTTTGGTGTAGTGGTTAAGTGCGCGGACTCTAATCTGGGAGAACCGGGTTTGATTCCCCACTCCCCCCTTGCACCTGCTGGATGGCCTTGGGCAAGCCACAGCTCTGTACCAGCTGTTGTCTCAGAGCTCTCTCAGCCCCACCTACCTCACAGGGTGTCTGTTGTGGGAAGGGGAAGGGAAGGGAAAGGAGTTTGAAAGACGCTCTGAGACTCCCTTGGGTAGTGAAGGGCGGGGTATAAATCCAATCTCTTCTTCTTCTAGGTTTGTGGATGCACTGGATGGGAGTAGTTTGTGGACTATTTTATTCAAGGTACAAAATTTTATTCAAGGTATAATATTTCATGTGCCACCCACACTTCTTCAGATGGAAGATGTGTGCATGCACACAAAAGCTTATACCTTGGATGAAACTTTGGACTCCAACTTTGTTCTGCTGCTTCAGACCAACACGGCTACCCACCTCAATTATTACACTGTAATAGTTTTTACAAGCAATTATGTACCAGTGGAGTGGTTACCATGCAGTCTGTCCCACAGGTAAAATTATCCTGTGAACAGGTGGTCTTTACCACATAAAAGTATCACTACCATCACAAGATCACCAATCGTTGGAACTCCTCAGAAGCGGAAATCTCTCTTATTAGGAGGTTTAAGAACATCAACTTTGCTGGCCCATTAAAGGCAGATGTCAGTCCAGTGGCAGGAGAAGAGGGACAATCATCTTCTTCAGAAACTCTGCCCACTTTTTTATATTTCACAAAATAGGCAATCTCCAAAGTGCCATGCTCCAAAGTGCCATGCTCCAAAGACCATGCTCCTTTTTAGTTACAACTCTGTTTCTCTGCAGATGTCCTCCAAAGTGCCCCATGCAACAGTCTTCTGCCAACACACACAACAATGAAGCTATTTTTTCAGATTTTTCTCTTACATGGCAGTAAGCACCAAACCACTTTAATACAGATTTTAGACACACATATATTTGCAAGCCATTCCCAACAAGACACAACAATGAACTCAGGCTTCAAACTTACTTTTCTTAAGCAGAAGATGCCATGAGAAAACTAAAGAGATTCTCAAAAATTAAAGTATTGTCAAAACCAGCATTTCTCTGCTTTTTTACATCCCCCCTTTTATAAAAACAGAAAGGAAGGAAGGAAGGAAGGAAGGAAGAAAGAGAAAGAAACAGGTAGGTGGGGGGGAGAGAGAGAAAGGAAGGAAGGAAAAGGAAGGAAGGAAGGTAGACAGACAGACAGAGGAAGGAAGAAGGAAGGAAGGTGGAGGAGAGAGAGAGAGAAAGGAAGGGGGAGGGAGAGAGAGACAGGAAGAAAGAAAGGTGGGGAGAGAGAGAGAGAGAGAGAGAGAAAGAAAAGAGATGGGGAGGCACTTACCGGAGCAGGGAAAGCCACGCAACGTCGGCAAGCCAAATGCAGAAAGCCTAGCCCCTGTGCTTAATCTTTGGGCGGGGCTTTCTCCTGCAGGCTGTTTGCTCTTAAAGGGAAAGCACCCGGTGGAGCTTTTTCCTGCCGGCTCTCTGCAGGAACTTTCCCTTTAAGGGTAAACAGCTCAGGCCCGGCAGGGAGGGGGCGGGGCAGGCTCGGACACCAGCTGGAACGGTGTTCCTGTGTGTTCCTGCTGAAATCAAGCCCTGGCTTCTAGTATCCTGGCCCCACTGGTGGACCTCCTGATGGCACCTGGTATTTTTGGCCACTGTGTGACAGAGTATTGGGCTGGATGGGTCATTGGCCTGATCCAACATTGGCTTCTCTTATGTTCTTAGCATGTGCACATTTCTTCGCATACATTGAAACAGATTTCCTCAAATATTACATGCAGGTAGGGGGAGTTAGTTGTCAGGAAGAGATGATTAGAGTCAAGATGAATAAGTAACTGAGCAATAAAAACAGCAAGACTGGAATAACAATACAGTAGGTTGTGTAAATTGCAGTTCTCTGGCTAGGATAAACAGGTCAAATCCTACACCAAAGGGTAAATGGACACAAATCTGTCATCAATAATCTCAAAACTGAGAAAACTGTAGGAGAACTACTGCTGCAAAAGAGACTATTTGGTTTGGCAGTTATATCAGTTGAACACACTGAAGCATCAGCACTTGACCTGAAGGAACTGGTGACAAAATTTGCAAAGGCACACAAAATGAGATTTTGATGTGCCTGAAGTGGAAACATTCAAGAGCCTTAATTTTTGACATCACAATTCGCGGGATTATTCAAAATGATCAGTGAGTTGTGTGCTAAAACTGTTTTCTGTTTGAGAAAGAAAACCAAAGGCTGTCATTTTACTTATTCTCACAATTTTTTTAAAAATTAGCAATGTCAAATTTTGTGCTTTTAATTTTCCCTAGAATTCATCTGCTTTTGAAAATTGGTTAGCAGAGGGGGAGGGGCACAAGTAGTTAGCCTTGCCTAGGATGCCAAAAAGTCTGGCACCAGCCCTGCCTATAACCCATGGCAGTCAGCATCTTGCAACTGAATTCTGCACCAATTAAAACTTCCAAATAATTTTTAAAGATAGCCTTACATAGGGCACATCAGAATCCCCAATGCTCTTCATGTGTCAAACCAGTATGTATTGATTAAACAAGAGTAGCTACTGGTCTAGTGGATGGAGAAGTTCTCTTCCTGCTCTGTAAAGAGCCCACAAGGTATCAAGCAGATGTTCAAACAAACCAACAGCTTGTCTGATAGGTTCCTAATTTGTTTTTGTTTTTTAAGTTGCATTTAAAAGAATGAGAAAATGCAGCTGTTTCATGCCAGTATTGGTAAATATAACTCTATATTTTGGAGCAGTTGGGACATTACACAATCTGAAAACTGGACGAGCCACAAAAGAAAGCAAGGGGGTTTAGACAAAATTTCTTTGTAAAGAAAAGTTACTGATCAAAGCAAACTCCCCCCACCCCCAAATTTGTTGTTTAGCATAAACTTGTGAAAGAGCTTAATTCAGGGGAAGGGTTGTTTGTGAGTTGGAGGAGGTGGTTGGGAGAGATTGATAGCATCTTAAATTGCAGTAGCTGATAGGATAATTAAGTAATAAAACTCTCCAAGTAGTAATTATAGGACATGTCAAATGGAATTATAAGGCATGAGGCCAAAGGCCAAGTGATTAACCATCAATGAATTACAGCAGTTCCCTAGAAATGCTCTGCTTGGAGTGTATTATAGCTACAATGAAATAGAATTTTATAAATAACAAGATGAAACAGGGCCCTGCATGTACATCTCCGGTAGGGTGCATAATTGGAACAAGAGGATAAATGCAGAGGTGATGTAATACTATTTTTATATTGGCATTTTATAAGGTCATTCTTTGCTGTAGTGCTGATTAGCTGTGCTACGTTCCCTGCCTGTATCTTAAAATTAAGTAATAAAGGACACCATCTGAAATTCTGGAGCATCTTTTTGTTTTTATAACTTTCCTATCAAATTATAAGCAATATTTATATTTTAAATTCTTTTTGAACAGTGATGTTGGTTTCTTGCCCTCACTTTTTTATCTTGTATGGATAGAACATTTCCACAATTTTTGCATCTCTTAGCTTTGGCTTAGAAACGCAATGATATTTTTTGCCAAAGGTTTATTTAAGAACATAAAAAGAGCCCTGCTGGATCAAACTAGTGATCCACCTACTCCAGCATCCCGTTTCACACAGTGGCCAACCAGTTCCTCTGGACAGCCAACAACAGGGCGTAGAGGCCAAACTCTTCCCCTGATGGGAGGTTGATTGCCTCTGAACACGTTGGCTGATGCCTCTGAACATGGAGGTTCCCCTCCATCATCATGGCTTGCAGCCACTGATAGACCTATTCTCTATGAATGTATCTAATACCCTTTTAAAGCTCCATATTCCTGTGGCCATCACTACATCCTCTGGCAGCGAATTCCACATTTCAATCACTCTCTGTATAAAGAAGTATTTCCTTTTGTCCATCCTGAATCTACTGCCCACCAGCTTCATTGGATACCCTCAAATTCTAGTATTTTGGGAGAGAGAGGAAAAGTTCTCCTTGTCAACTCTCTCTACCCCATGCATAATTTTATAAACCTCTACCGTGTCCCCTTTAATTGCCTCTTTTCTAAACTGAGAAGTCCTAGGCTCTTCAGCCTTTCCTCATAGGGAAGGTTCTCCAGCCACTTAATCATCTTGGCTGCCCTCTTCTGTACTTTTTCCAGCTCTGCAATGTAATTTTTAAGATACGGTTACCACAACTGTATACAGTATTCCAAATGAGATTGCAACGTAGATCTACACAGGGGCATTGCAGTACTGGTCATTTTCTATTAAATCTCTTTCTGAATAACACCTAACATAGGGTTTTCCCTTTTCACTGCTGCAGCACACTGAAAGTGTCAAGCAGCAGGACAGTGAGTTTGTAATGAGTGAATAAGACCTCATATCAGTACCCCTGGTTGTAGCTGGGACCTCTCCATAGATCCCCCCATAAGGGCAATGCATTCTTCTTATTTCTCAGTTTGGACTCATCAGAGTTCTGAAATATTAGAAGGGAATGTATCACTCTAATCTGGAAGACACAAAGATAATCTCACCTGAACATCTCTACTTCAAAGGAAAGAAGGATATTTGTCCATTTGCTTGGGAACAGACGCATCTACTTGCACCCACTCCCCCCCCTTCTAAAACACTGGCAGTGTCTTTGTTAATTGATTCTTGCACTGCATAAACACACAACAGGATCTGCCAAAGATTTAGAAGTGAGATGTAAGCCCATCTATCTTTCAGTCAACCCTTCTGACATTAGTAACACCTGTCTTGTCCAGATTAAACTTTCCTTTATTGGCCCTATCCATTCCAAAACTTCTTCCAGGCACTTTTTCAAAGTTTCCACAGCCTCCCTGGGATCTACCAGAAGTGTGAGATAGAGCTGAGTGTCACCCACATATTGGTGATAACCCAGTCCAAATCTCCAGATGAACTCACCTAGAAGTTTCATGTAGATGTTGAAAAGCATGAGGAACAAAATAGAACCTTGCAGGACATCCATCAGTCAGAGGCCAAGGGATTGAAAAGCAGTCGCTCAGTTCTATCTTTAGAAATCTACTTCCCAAACTGGATTGAAACAACTGCAAAATGGTGTCTACCAGTCCCAACCTTGAAAGGGAGTCCAGAAGGATACCATGGTGTCAAAAGCCACAAGAGGTACAAAAACTCAATGGAGTTGCATTCCTTCTGTTCATCTCCCAGGGCAGGTCATCCACTGGGGCAGCCAAGGCTATTTTAGTCCTATAAACAGACTGGAAAAGATTTAAACAATCCATTTCATCCAGGAATCCTTGAGGTAGCCTGACCACCACTTGATTAATCACCTTGTTCGAGAATGGTACATTTGAGACTGGATAACAGCTATTCAAATACCCTGGGTATTTCTTTAGGAGTGAATACACCATAGCCAGTTTCAGGACTGGTGGGAATACTTCCCCTCTCAAAGAGGCATTTACTGCCTCCTAGACTCAGTCAACCACCCTGGAAAATTTAAGCAGCCAGGAGGGGCAATAGTCATATGAGCAGGTGGTAGTTTTTTGGATATCTAAGAATCCTGTCCACATGCTCAGACTGAATAAACTGAAAATTATCCCATACAACTGGGCAAGACAGTACCCCATCACCATCTAGTCCTAACACTGCTAATGGAGAGTTAAAATCATAATGGATATGAGAGATTTTATCTGCCAAATATCAAGCAAATTGGTGACAGAGGGGCACCAACCAGTCTACTTCCCCTTGCAGGCCAGATCCCAGTAGGCCTCTGACCACCCAGAACAGCTCTGCTGGCCTATACTGTGTGGTTGCAATGGTGGTGGAGAATTATTATTTCTTCACCATCATCATCACCATGGAGTAGGCAAAATGAACTTTAGCCTGTGTCTTGCCAGATTCATCATATGTCCTCCTCCACTGTTGCTTCAGCTGTCTTCCTTGGCTTTACATTATCCACAACCCCTCAGTAAACCAAGAGGATGCCTGAGCTCTAAGACTTGAGAGAGGGTGTCTAGGAGCAATACACAATTCATACAACATTTATACATTAAAAGTATGTCATTTATACATACTGACAGACAGAGACAGATAATGTTGATGAATATGTACATAAGTGGGGGGCCAGTGTGAGAAAATAGTGTGGAGATCACAGGTCTGATTAATGCAAACATTTTTCCTCTCTGCAAAACCAAAATTGAGATGTTCGGGTCAGTGAGAAAATCAGAATCTTCTCTAACTGTGAAGACGGGGGATGTTTTAAATGCTGATTATTCAGGACTAAATTGAGAACTACAGCTGAGTGCTCTAGAAATAGATCTTACAAGACGACCATCATTCATGGTTTTAGGAAATCACTTTCATTTTCCAAAGTTTCCTAATACCCAGGGCAAAAACCTTCATACTCTTTTATTGACCCTCCATTGCAAACAGCCCCTGTTTTTCAGCATTTTAGAGGTCTCTTAAAACTAAAACAAACCAAGCAGAATCATCAACTTTGCTTCTTGGTGCTACACTTGTTATGGTGAAGAAGCATGAACACCAATATAACTAGCTCCCTAGAGGGTTTTGTTTATTGGAAATCCTTACAGGATGTAGTTTTGTCATGCCAGTCCTGCAACCATTAAAGGACAGAAATTTCTCTAGGGAAAAACAGGTATTGCTCTAAGTTACGACATCATCCTAAAATCCTTTGGCCATGTAATAGAATAAAAGCCACTTGGTTGCTATGGAAAAAACCTTGATACTCTCCAACTGGTGTAAATCTTGAGTATACTGTTATGCCCACAGATGGGATCCAAGTCCTTAATTTCCAGTACAAGCATTAAATGACAGCCTAGGTTTTGGTATGCTCCATTTCTAAAAAAAAAAAATCTCACCAGTAAAATGACTCTTCTGTACTGGTGATTTGGAGGAAGTGGATTCACAGTAGGCCTAATGGCATCTTCTATCTTCTATATTTATTTAATTAATTAGTTATCTTGCATTGAGATAAAAATTGTTGCTATTCAGTTAATAGCAATAAGTTATCCACTAGGAAAGAAAAACTCTTTTTAAAAGGATAGGCCAGATATGATCTGGGGTTGTGGACATATAAGTCAGATATCTTGTCATAAGGGATTTCCCCCTTCAGCTTTACTTTGGAAAGGTTAGCTTCTCCCTCACCCTCCAGATCTTCCACATTCTGCTAAAATGGAGAGAAGAACCATGTGACAAGCACAGGGTGATGGGGAGAAATTTGACATCCATAGAAACAGTGAAGAAAATGAACAACCAAGCCATAACTTTTTCGTAATGGGAAGCAACAGCCATCTTTCTTTTCCTCACCAGTTCTGTTTCTCTCAGTTTCATCTCAATATTATTTTTATGACAAATCTCCATCCTGTTCCATTTTCAGTAGGGTGAGAGTCTCTGTGTAGTCTTCCCCTTGAGCTTTGTTAAATGAGGCAGAGAAACTGGCTAATAATGTTGTGGGCAGCTAGGGGTGGTAAGATCAACATTTCAAAAAATAAGGGACATCTGGACCTGTGTCTTCTGAAATAGGAAGCATCTGTTATGTTCCATGGAACTGATTTGAAATAAGGAACATCCGTTATGTTCGCCAAGATTCTGAAATTGGGAACATCCATTATATTCTATGGAGCTCTGATATCCTAGATATAACAGATAACTCCATGGACTGGTGTGATGGGAATAAGCAAGCTCCAACTCTATATAAACATTGAAGAGAAACATCTACTCATACTGAGAATTTGTCCTTCTCACCAATTGATTGAAAAGGCAACAAAATGTTTCAAATCCATAAACAGTCATGTTAGTGTAGGTCATGGTCATCGTTGTGGTCATCATCATCATCAAATGGAACTCACTGGGACTAAAATGGATGTGCACATTGCTAAGAGACATTAATAATATCTAGTTAAACAGGACACCAGGACTGAAACCAATCAGGGTTTCAAAACTTCCTGAAAATGTTGTGGTGAAAAATATGGAGTATCTCTTACTTCCCAGTTCCCTGATGATATCTAAGTTGAGTGCTTCCTGCTACCCACTTCCCATGAATAAGAAACCCCTGTTCTGTTCCCCTGAAATGTAACCTAACAGAATATCCCACAGAAGGACTCCCCCTCTTCCTGCTCTTCCTCTTATGATACCTGAACAACAGCCTCTGAATTACATTTTTGAACAAAACTATAGATGAGCTGCTACAAGGCAACTGGTGGAGGATTTTGCCTTGTGGCCATATCCTTTTATCAGGACCCATTGGGAAGGAGCTGGAGACTTTCAGGGTGGAGCCTGTGGAGTTTGGGAGGGGATGGACCTTAGTAGGGTATAATGCCATCAAATCCACCCTCCTGAACAGCTGTTTTCTCCAAGGAAATTATTCCTGTAGTCTGGAGATCAGTTGTAAATCTGGGAGCCCCCCCCCCTGAAGATTAGCAACCCTATCTCTTACAGAGTCTGAAAAACTACTGTGCCCTGGTCTAGATACTTTTTATAAAGTTTAACTTCAAATGCTAATACTGCTTTGTCCAGTAACTCTGTCTCTGAAATCCCATGATGTCCTAAACCTCCATTTCTTTAGTTTACTTAAACCCTACATCAGTGAACACAGCAGATTAAATAAAGTGGTTTCCAATCTGAGCCTTGAGAGCTGTTAATTAACGTCTGTAAAATACTTTTGAGAACTTCAGTCAGGCCATTGTAAGTACAAATTAATTATTCAGAAAGTACAAAAAGGACTGAGTGTTTTACCTGTTGGCATCATTTCAGAATCTTCTACACAGTTTCAGCCTTTCTAGTTCTAGACTTTCCTCTTAGGGTTCTAAGGATTTTTATTTAAGCAAAATCATCAATCTAAAGTTTTTACTCAGCAGTTACAGAGCATTCAGTTTCTTTTTCTATAGGCTGTCTATCTGCAGTATTTTGTTGCTGAATAGAGCCATTTACCCTTCCCGACAATAACCTCACAGTGGTGGCTGATGACAGAATATTATGCAGGTATCACTTGCATCTACTGAACAAAGAAGACGGGCAGTGTACTCCTAATAGGGTTAGCCAACAGGCCTGGAGAAAAAGGGTCAGTCTCTTTAACAGAGAACATACTTGGGCAGTTGGCTGGTTTCAAAGCATGCAGGTAAATAACATTACCTGGTAAATAACACCCCATTAAACCTCTGTTAAAGGGGAAGGGCATATTTCTCCAGCCCAGTAGACAACTTATGCATGAAAACACAGAAGCAAGTCTGGCTAAATTCTACAGGATTTACTGCATTGTGAGCATAAATATGTTAGCATAGATTAAAAAGATCAGCTATTTTCCTGATGATCAGAGTTGCCAATTTAATATTAGTCTAATCTGCAACAAATACCAAATGATGTTATTTTACCCCCCTCGATATATATATAAAAAAAGGTTTAACTGCCCATTTCCAAAAATTAAGCATCTGATAAAGGGATGACATTTTTTGTCCCAACTAATTGACAGCCCTGCTGGTGATGGCTACTGGTCCTGAATGCACACGCTAAAAAGATAATTGTGTGGGATATGGTGTGAAACCCTAAGCATAGCCCTTATGGACAAATTAGGTGTAACTTGAAGAGATCCATTAGTAGAATTTCGCATTGTGTTTCAGGAAAGTAGCAGCCACACAGGTCCAGATTTGGATCTAGGCTTCAGTGTTTAAGCACGGAATGGAACTTCCCCTCATGTCATTTTACCGTTCATAAATGACCCTGTGATCACCCGGGCTGTTATTTCTTACTTCCCATGGCTAACAACAATATGGGGCAGGAGGGTTGGTTCCACTCCCATGAACCCATGTGTGGGAAAGAAGGTTTAAACTTCTTCTCTCCAGGCACCATAATTCTGATCTGAATTGAGATCATGTGTGGCTTTTCCCCCCTGTTTTTAAAAATCTGAGAAGATCCATTCACAGGTCTCCAACATCTCATCTAATTAGCTCCTTACTCTTTGGTAAGTGTGACTAGGACTGCAAGCTTAATTTTAACTGGAACTTTAGATCACAAGGGCATCACATAATAAATGGGGAGGGGTATCTGCGTACCATAAAGAAGGTCCCAGGTTGAATCCCTAGCATCGCCAGTAGGAATCAGGTTGCAGGTGATGTGAAGAATCCCAGCCAGAGACACTGGAGACCTGCTGCCAGTGTGAGTAGACAATACTGCCCTTGATGGCCAAGGGTCTGATTCAATATACAGCTGCTTCATGTATTCATATGAAATTGTAGTAAGTGCATGAAGATGATTAGATGAATATGTCCATATAGCATGACCCTATACATGTTTGCTAAAAGTAAATTTCAGTGACTTCTGTTGGACTTACTCCATAGCAAATATGTGTAAGGTTGCAATTTGGATCTCATAACCTTCAAGCTGCTGTCCAGTTTACAGTGCAATCCTAAACAGAATTATTCTCTCCTAAACCAATGACTTCAGTGGATTCAGAAGAGTATAACTCTGTTTAGGACTGCACTGTTAGTTTTTTGTGGATCTTTTGCCAGATAAATTCATTATTGTGCAAAGGAACCCCAGCCTTCTTTAAAAGTTACATTCCAAGATCATTTTGCCTGGTCTGTTGATCACCATTTTGCAGGCAGCAGGAACATCTCCCCCAGTATTTTGTGGGGTTTCAGACAAAACTTGTTGGGGAGGTCCAAAGTGCTTGTAGGCAAGGAGATGCAATTTGTTCTTTCTTGCTATATGGAAAGGACATGGAGGCAAATTAAAGTAACTGGGTTTTGATCAGCATTTCCCATTTGCACCAGGCGCTCTCTGAATTGAAATGTAAAAGGTCAAAGCTCCAAAAGCATTTTTCATTTCTAAAAAGGTTTGTTCACTACTATAATTTAATAGCCATGCCAAAGCTGATAAGATTTTGGAATCGGTCCATGGCGTGTATTGATGTCACAGGTCAAAAATAAAGGCTTCAATGTAATTTATTTCTCCAAGCACAGTGGAGATAATAACTCAAGCACGGAGCAATATGTTAAAATGAAATTATATTCAATAAAGATGACTTCAGCCATTCTTCTAAAACTAAGTATACTTGGCTAAATTCTTAGATAATCATTACTGCGTTGGGATAGTCTCCACGGGACATTTCCATGTCAGACAATTCCTGATGTGTTCATTTGATCTATTTTTGTGTGCACTGACTACATTTCTCTGACATTTTCCTCCTTTTTCAGTCTGGAAAAATACTCAATTACATCGTGCTTTCTTCTAGGGTGGCCCCATATTCTGCCTTTGGAGCAGATTGTGTGATACAGCTGAATAAAAATTATTTTTATATGGCCAGCTCTGTTCCTACCCATTCATCAAGAAAATCATCAGCTGAAACTGAGCAACTGGATTCAGAGATTGTAAAAATGGCCTTCAGTATCCACAAGCCGAGGATGAACCCTTGCTGTACGTGGTCGGCTGCACAGGAAATGGCCTGAATTATCTGTCTATCATCATAGATAGTGACAGCATGTTTGTCATCTTACTGATCACAGAAACTGGTGCCATTTGCAAAAGTTACTCATGGGTACTTCTACAGCTCCTGTAGTATACTGGCTATGGGCCAAACTACACATGACATTGGAGCTCCACAACTGAAAACCCAGATGTATTCTTTGGCTGTAAAAAAGCTTCAGGGGATGTAACAGACCAGGACCGATTTCCCACAAGGCACTGCTCCAGTGTCGTTCTTCCCTTTGCCCCGACTGTGTGCTTGAATTTTTCACTATTTGCCCCATTTTGACCCATGGCTTCACCCAAATTTCCCCGTGGCTCAAAAAACAGGATCACTGAAGCTGAGGGAAATTTGGGCAAAGCCGCGGGTCAAAATGGGGCAAATAGTGGGAAATTCAAGAACGCAATCAGGGCAAAGGGAAGAACAAAGCTGGAGCAGCACCTTGTGGGAAATCGGTCAAGGTTTCTGGAAAAGGGTGGGAGAGAACTCTTTCCTCTTCTGCAGCATTTCCACAATGCCCCCACAGATGCTTTAAGCTGCAGAAGTGTGTGTGGGGGGGTGTCACACAGATATCCATATTGTGTTTTTTTTCCTTTCTACTGGATCCTGAAACAGCCAGGAGAAGGCATTTTTGATCAGAGAAATAGCATGGGGGAAGAGTTAACCTCCCCTTTTCCAGCACCACAGTTCCAATTGCTTTACTAGTGGCTGTTTTTAGGGCCAAATTAGGCATACCTAGCTGATTCTCTGACCTGGAAATCCCAGGCTAGTAGGGATGGACACAAACTGCAGAGTTGCACACTTCTAAGCTCACCTCAAACACAAGCAACATTTTTTTTTCAGCATATACTTTCATAGATTAGGTCTCACTGCAATAATGAGGGCCCACTCAGTGCATTTGATGAAGTGGACTCTAGTTCATGAAAACTGGCTCTCAGATCAAATCCTGTCAGTCTTTAGGGCACCACAAGCCTCCAAAATGGATAAATGAACAACCAAACTGACAGTTAAGAGTTATGCATTTCTGACCTGATGACGATGATGATGACAACGATGATAATTTCACCTTCAAGGATAATTTTGTATCATCTGCAAAGTTAGAATTTATAGCTCAGTGCTATGTCTTCCACGGTTCACCTTCACTATAAATCCTGACAGTGATACTGTATTAACTACAGAATCTAAGTGGAGTCCAATGATAAATCCTTACTCATTTACAATCCTATATTTATCAAGATGGAATCTTATACTTCAGTTCTAAGAACAATTTTTTAAGAGTGCTGTCAGTCACAGTGGAACTTATAGTAGGAAGCTGGAGAATGGTGTCTTTTCTTGCTAGGAATTCTGTTCAACCAAATGTTCATTGAAAACCAGTGGCCAACACTCTGTACCTCCTGAGAACATTTAGACTGATCCACTGATACTCTTCTAGGCCAGTGCTACAGCAGTAATGAAGTGATGGGGAAAACCCTAGAAAATACCCTATAACCAATTATGTAGCACCAGTGCAATCTAGCATGAGGGTAAGAGATTCATAGAAATATCCCAGAGAAATAAGTTGTACTAACCAAACAAAAAATTTTCCTATTAAAAGGTTTATTATAAACTAGCCTGATACCCATGCTTCGCTACGGTATTTAAGTTCTGTAAATCCAGTTATAATACCGATGGTGTAAAGTTTGAAATGTAACATTTGCTGTAGGAATTCTAATGGAGAAGATTGTAGTGTAAAAAATGAAGTGAGGCATATGTACTGTTTTTTTCTCTCTCTACTGAAGGACCTCTCTACAGACCACATTGGTGGTTCTGTCCTCAGGTGCTAGGATCACCAGGCTGCTTGGTGAGCTCACTCTGGAGCAGGCCACATAGAACTGTCCATTTAAGAAGCAGTCATCTGTTTAGTTAACTCCTGCCACCTTCCATTTTATTTAACAAAACCAGAACAAACCCTACCCCATGTAATGTCTCAAATTGACAGATTTAGTAAAATATCGGGATATAAAATCAATTTTTCAAAATCTGAAATTTATCCAATTTTTTTACCCCCCTCTTTACAATTATTATTGACAAAAAGTTATTCATTCAAATGGGTCACAAAACATTGGAGATACCTTGGCATCCTTTTTCAATCAAATTTGAATGACTTATTTGATGTTAATTATACACCTTTATTTACTGAATTAAAAACTGTTATAGAAAAATGGGGGAAATTGAACTTAACACTTTTGGAAAGGATTGACACAATAAAAGTTTTTATTTTCCCTAAATTTCTTTTTTTATTTCAGAATCTTCCAATTAAAATCTTAGCAAGTAAATTTAAGCTTTGGCAGCAAACCATATTACGGTTCATTTGGTCTAACAAAAAAGCTAGGATCAAGTACACAACTTTAATCAAACCAGTTAAAATGGGAGGTTTGGGATTGCTGAATTTAGAATCTTATTTTATAGCAGCACAGCTTAAAAATATTTTGTATTATGCACAACCATTGTGCCAAAAAGATTGGCTTTTGATTGAACAAAGTTATTTAAAAACAGGATTTTTATATGAAAGTATCTGGAATCATTCTAAATCTAGGAATATAGAATTTTTATCACATAATCCATTTTTATCTTTTACACTAGAAATTTGGGACAAATACCGAGCAACCTTGGCCCCAGAAAGTTCTCCGATCATGGTATTTTTGGGACAACCTTGGTTCCCCCCATGTAGGGAATCAAACGCTTTTGAGATATGGAAACAAAAAGGTCTTTTACGTTTGGGCGATTTGTGTAATCAGCAGCAAATGTTGACCAAACAGCAACTAGAGGCTAAATACCATATAAATATTTCTTGGCTATTATACACTCAATTACATCATTAGTTACACAACCCGAATATTATTGCATTACTGAACAGATCGTTAACTAAATTTGAAACATATATCAAGACTGAACATTCTGTAAAAGGGGCAATTTCATTGATTTATCAATTATTAAATGATAAACAATGGAATGATATAACTACGATACAAACAGCTTGGCATAAGGATTGTGGAATCACATTGACGAATGAACAATGGCAAAAAATCTGGTCGAATAAGTTGTACACAACAGCCTCTATGAACATCAGACTTCAGAACTATAAATTATACGCCAGATGGTATTTGACACCTCAGAGGCTAGCACACCTATTTGGTATACCAATGGGCAATTGTTGGAAGGAATGTGGTGACCAGGGTACTTTTTTGCATTGCTGGTGGTCTTGTCCCTTAATAACATCTTTTTGGCTTGAAATTTGGGATTGGGTGGAGAAAATATTGAATGTATCTATACCATTTACACCAGAGTCAATTCTTTTAAATTACTGGCCTAATATCCAAATGTCTCTTCATCGAATTGAGATGGTTTCCTTATTTTTATTGGCAGCCAAAACACTCATAGCACAGCTTTGGAAATCAAAACGTAGTCCAACGATTGGTCAATGGTTTCTAAAACTTTGGGATCTAGCTATAATGGATAAGTTGGCAATTCAAATTGCAGTAGTCGAATCAGCTAAGAAAAATAATGATTTTATGGAAAAATGGTTTCCCTTTTTTGATTATATTAATAAAAAAGGTCCACAGCAGGGTAAATTTCCTAAAAAATATATTGATTTTGTATTTTATTAAAAAAAAAGTTATTGTTGATGTTGTTAAGAAAAAGTTATATTAATTTTGTTAAAATGCCAAAATAATATTCACTGTTTATTGTTATAAAATGTTATTGTATTTGCAAAATAAAAAATTAAGTTATAAAAAAAAAACTCCTGCCACCTTCCATGAAAGGGATGGCCTTTCTACTGGTGTTCCTGGATTGTTTTGCTCATATGGAGACTGTGTTGTTCTGAGTGCCTCAAGGTGATCTTGCTGGTACTTGGCCTGCACAGCTCAGTGCCCTGCAGGAGTACTATGTGCAAATGTCTTTGCTGCATTCCTAAATTGCCTCCTCCTTGTAGCGTTAAAGTACCCTGGCCCTGCTCCAACACCTGACAGACACCTGCCTGTCTGGTGTGTGGGGGATTATGTTTAAAGGCATCTGGGAGGCTGGACCAGCAGCAGGACTAAAGCAATCCTGCTGAGCAAACCTCCCCGGTGGCTGTAAGCATCCCACCTTCTCTCCTACATCTGATAGGCAGCTGCCTGTCCAGTGTAGGAGGGGGAGGGGAAGGGGAGGAATATTAGAAGCCACTGTGAAGGTGGGGCCAGCAGGATCACTAAGGCGTTACTGCTGGGGTGGGCTCCCTTGTGGCTTTAAGCACCCTGCAACTGCTGCTGCACCTGACTGACAATCACCTGTTAGATGTAGGAGGTGAGGGGTGTGTGTTGGAGGCCATCGGAGAGGCTGGGCCAGCAGCATCACTGCACCTTACAGGTGGTTGTTGGCCATTCCTGATTTCCTTAACTGCCGTTAGCTCTCTGCATTCTCCTATAACTGTTTTTTTTAACCTCAGAATGCTGAGCTCTGCAGCGGACCAATCAGAGTGGGGGGTGCAAGGAGACAGCCACATAGGAATCAATGGGGGAGCACATTTTCTTCTTTTGACCCACTTAGGGGTCAAATTTCTAAAAATCCCTTCTTAGTGAGCACCTACGCCTAGTGCTCTCCCCGAATTAGGTGCTTCTAGGTCCAGCAGTTTGGCCTGTGCATTGATTTTACGGTGAGGGGACTTTCTTTTTTATATATATAGGAGAGAGAGAGAGAGAAAGGAAAAGAGTGGTTGGATTCAAATTAGTGGTGGGGAAAGTGCAAAACAAAACACAAGGGGAAGGCATACAGCAACACAGCACAGAGATGTTCAAATAAAATGCAGTACAATTGAATGAACTCAGCTAAACATACATTAAAGGGTGTCACTGCCTGTCTAACTTCTATAGGATTCCAAGTGTTGATGATACCAGGGCCACTATTTCCCCCACATCTGAACTAATATTGTGCAATATCAGATCAGTGAAGCACAAAATTGCAAACTCCTCTCTTTGCTCTTACTGGATTGATCTACAGCCTTTGATACAGCAGATCATGCCATCTTGTTGAGGTGCTTAGAGGCAGAAGCAGGTATCAAGGGATGTGTGTTGAACTGGTTCAAATCATTCCTCACAGATCAAACTCAAAAGGTTGCTATTAAAAACCAGTAATCATCAGTATGGGACCTATCCTGTAGAGTTCCACAGGGTGCAATTCTACCTCCTGTGCTTTTCACTCTCTATGTAAAACCATTAGGACAATTCATTCACAGTTTGGGGTTGGTTGTTATCAATATGGTGATGATACTCAGCTCAATATATCCTTATTCTGATTTCTTGATGATGCTGTAGAGGTCTTGAATAGCTACCTGGCTGTTGTGGTTAATTGGCTAAAAGTGAACAGAGGTAATGCTGTTTAGGCCTTGAAGGACAGGGGTCCTTTCATAGAAAAAGAGGTGCAGGAGCTCATTAGCATACCTATTAGCATAACCGGCCGAATGTCAGTTTCAACCCTATTATACCCTATGGGCCATTGAAGTCAATGGCAAAAACTCATAGGGTATATGAGGGGCTGGAGGAGAGGGGGTTTGAGGGAGAGGCTCCAAACTTGAGGGAGAGGCTCCGCCTCACTCCAGCCCCAAAGGACCCCTGTTGAAGGATACTATTTTCCTAGGGTTCCCAGCCCCGAGATCCCAGTGGGGGTCTCCCGCACTTTTCAGGGCTTTGATCTGCCACCAGCCAGCTGGCCGGTGGGGGAAGCCCCACCCCTGAATGGAGACATTGCCAGGTGACATTCCCAACATGATGACATCACCCAGAAGTGACATCATCATGTTGCTGATGTTGGGGGTGACGCTCTAATTTTGGGGCAAACTCTATTGTTTTGAAGGCAAAAAACCTTCAAAAGCCTCCATGGTTCTGAGGGCAAAAAACCAAGAAGGACCTGGGAGCCCCCCACCTGATGCCAGGTAGGACCTGGCAACCCTATGTTCTCCCCTCTTTTGTTGGGGTTCAATTGATCCCTGCTGACTCTGTTAAAAGTGTTGGGGTTATACTGGATCCTACTTTCTTACTGGAGAAACAAGTTAATGCAGCTGCAAAAAACACATTCTACCAACTCAGCCTATTCCATAAGATGCCCATTACCTAGATATGGCTTATCTGACAACTTGGATCCATGCCACAGGAACACTGAGACTGGATAACTGAAATGTACCTATATATTGGTCTCCCCTCAAAATCAGTTCAAAACTCCAGCTGGTGCAGAATACCACAGTTCAGCTAATATTAAGAGCTAGATGAGGCATGCATATTACTCCCATTCTGCAAACACTCCTTTGGCTGCCCTTTTGTAACCAGGCTAATACATATAAAGCCCTTCATGGCCTTGGTCCCACTTATCTGAGGAAGTGCCTCCTTCCCATGCTCCACCATGACAGCTTCTCTCATGTTAGCAGGTGCATCTGCAGGCACAAACCAGCGAATGGGCTAAATCAACAGCTGCTCTTACATGTGCTTTTTCTGTTGTGGCTCCCACTTTGTGGAATGGCCTGCTGGGGAAAGTCAGGAAGGCTCCCACTCTCCTGGTTTTCGACAAACTATGTAAGACTGAATAATTCAGGAGGGCTTTTCTGTGTAGGTTTATAGGGCTGCACTGTACAAAATGCTTTTCCTCCCATACTCCAAAATGCTGAAGATGTCGGGCTAGAGATCAATGCTCCCTCTAAGCTGTGGAATCTTGTAAGCAAAAATTCTACTTTGTGAGCTACTGGCATGTGATGTCATGCTGTTGGCATTAAAGTTGTGAGCGAGCAATTTGGCTACTGCATAAATTAGTTTGCTCTGAAATCCATCCTTCCTGAACTAAGACAAAAGTGTGAGCTGGAGGCAAAAAAACCTGTGATCTAACTCATACTAACTCAGCTTAGCAGCAACTCTGCTAGAGATGTAGGGTTTTTTAAAATAAAAAATATGAAAGCTGGAACTTCAGGGATTGTGGCAATACACTTGGAAGAATTTCAGATCACAATAGCAATTGCCATGAAAAGAGCAAACAAACTAGAAGCCTTCTGGTAGCACTGCAGGCCAAAAATCTCCTAAATAAGTTTTAAAACTAAATATTTAAATTAGTTATAAATAAATGATGTGTTTAAAATAAATCTTACTTTTTGGTGTTCATCCTACTTTAATGGCTGTCAATCAGTTTGGGTCAGCAGACCTTCATACATGCACAGTTTTTTTTGGGGGGGGGGGCAATACAGAGCTGTTTGGAAGGCATTCAAGTTGGTCACTGCCAATCAGTCAAACATGGTGTTTGCTTTGCATCTTATTCAAACATGCCACGTTCAATTGTCGAACACATTTGATATGAAATTCATGGCATCTGTGCCCCTAAGCAGTTATATCCTTCTATGCTCGTTAACTTCAATGGACTTAGAAGGATGTAACTTTGCTCAGAATTGCTAATTTTTTTTTGGTCACATTCTTCCTTCAAAGAAGTCAGGACATTACCTGTCTTTATCCCCTCCCCCATTATGTTCTCACAAAAAATACAGCTTGAAAATAAAGACTCATTGCCAAGGAAATGGGGATAACAAAATGGGAATTTTTTAGTCAAAGGCTGAAAAAATTGCTGTCATCTGAATTTACACTAAGATGTTGGACTGGAAAGAAAAGAATGCAGGGCTATTGACTGTAGGAATCCTCTAAACTTTTTTTGAGAGTGTTTTGAACAGAATCTGCAGGGGCTGTCAAAATTCTGTTGGAAAGCTTTTAAAAAAAACCAAATGTGTTAGCTGGGCAGATATATAAGGGCCAGCCTTTGTGGAACTTCCAAGAGAAGAAGGAAACAGTGCATGAAACATATAGATGAGTATAAAGAAAAGAATGAAGTGATATATATCTGAAAAGAAAAAGAGCCCCAAGGAGTAGGGAAACTGTTAAGAGAAACAAGCCAATAAACAACGCTGGGGGGAAATAACTGGGTAGAAAGTAGGTCAGTTGAGAAGTTTCAAAGGTGTTTGTATGCAAATAGAAGGGAAGCAGGACAAGGTGGAATAGAAATGAATTATACTATGCAGGTAAGGCACACAAAGGGGATCATAATATGTGGAGTCAACAACAAGCCCTGCTGTGGCAGCAGTACTCTGTTGGGACTCATATAGTGGGCTGTAGGCAGAAATGAGGATCAAATGTGCAACTGGATGTGATAAGTCCCAGTGTTCTGGGAGTCATAGAAATAATAGATACCAAGGATGGACACTTAAAAGAATGAGCAGAAGACTAAAATTTCCCAGATCACAATACAGAACAGCAGGCCCACTGTCTAGTTCTAAGGCACATAATGACCACTGTCTCCGGGCTAATATAAGGTGGCATAGTGGATATTGTACTGCAGGAATATTGCAGTTAATTTAAATTAATTTGTCTTGCAAATTCTGCCCCTGATTTAGCTCACAGAACCCCCCATGGGAAGAGTTTATATAGGCACAATGGAAATAGGAAGTTGATCCTGGTCTTGGTCCCCCAGTCGGAGGACAGTGATGAGGTTGATAAGATGACAGGAGAGTCACTGGCTGAGATCCAAAAAAAATTCTGCGAGGAGCTGAGTCCAGGAATCTTGCTCCTCTCCTGGGATTGCTTCAGCCCACTCAACCCTAACCCTTCACACAGGTTATAAATGTTTTAGATAGTCAAAATAAACAATACTAATCCCACAGATGTGTGGCCTCCTGGGAACTGTGCTAAGTAATGTTACAAGATCTACTTCTCTTGGCTGTCCTTTTTGGCAGAGATTTTAAGTTGGTAGACAGTAGAGAAATTTCACTTTAACTGGTATAATTGTATTATAATCGGTACTACTGTATTCTACTTTGATTGGGAGGGCCTGTTGTCTTGAAAGCAGTCTTGCCTAGGAGCCTCCATAGTTGAACTAGTATTGCTGAGCCTCCTGCAGTGGTGGGAGGTCTCTCTTTCCCTCTCTTTCCACTGCTGCTCAAAACAACAGCAAAAGAAAAATAAACAGAAAAAAAAAATCCCATTGTGCTGATGGCATGACATCACTTCCAGGGAAAATCCAGAGGTGACATCAGTCCTTTCTAGGAATCACAGGATCATGATTCCGGGAAAGGTGTGACATCACTTCTGATGTTTTCCCCAGAAGTGATGTCATGCTGTTGCCAACAGCACTCCCCATGTCTTCTCCACGGACTGCCACTGGTCAAACTACAACACATGTGACCAGAGTCTGAGACTTATGTGGTCCAATGCATAGTCAAGCCTCAGAACCACTTTCAGGCATAGAAGGAAATGGGCTTTGTGTATTTCTGTGTATGTATGCACACATTATCAGACACAAACACTGGGAAGTTCTATGAAGTATCTTTGGAGAAGCGACAGCCTGCTACTGCTGAAAGTGTGGTTTAGTCCACTTGTACCCTAGGAGGAGTTGTGGTGCATTTTCTTCTGTTGAGGGTTTATTGAATTTTTTCTCTTGCAGTTCAGCCTACTTCTTCTTGTTTCTCTCTCTATTATGTATTGGTATGTATTAGTGTTTGTGCTCTGAAGGCTTTTCTGTTGCACTAATGGCCTACAATGAGTTATTGTCATTTTGCAAAATCCTGTTGCAGTAAATTCACTGAAAGCAAACTCCAAAGCATGGATTGGATTATTCCAACAGTATCTACATTGGCTAGAATGTAGCCATGCCTGTCAACCAGTGGGGGGCTCAGGGGTGGGGTCTGGGGAGGGGGGAACATTCTGTGCACACCTACTTCCTTTCTAGGGAAAACCCAGAAGCTTGAAGTAGTATAGCTCTCAGAATTGCCAGATTTTTTTCCATTAAATATCAGTGTCATCTGTGCAACCACAATACTTCTGGAGAAAACCTGAATGTGATGTAGGGTAGTTCTAGGAACTGCTGAAAACTCTATGGTAAAAAAGAGCTGCCAATGGCAGCCCTAACATTGAGCTCATAAATTATACAATTCTGACCTGAGGTTTGTCTAAAATTATCTGCTTATCCAATGTGGAGTTTTGATCCCAGTTTTTCTGGCCCAAATCTAGCATTGTTTGCTCAGAGTGCAGACACATGACTTGAAGACAGATTTGACCAAAACAAATTAGCTCTCTGTGATTTTGAAAATCTTCACCTTCAGGATTCCTTTCCCCAGCCCTAGATTTTTTAAACAATTAGCTTGCTTTTCAAGGAGTTTCTTCTAAATCAAAATAAAGCTATTGAATCTCCACAAGGCACAAAAAGAGAATGTTTATTTGCTTCATAAACCCTCTCTAAGAGAGACAGGATCTGGAAACATAGTCATTCTGTGACAACTTAAAAATACCCAAGGTGCCTTTCACTGTGACCAAGATGTGGCCAATAAACTTTCTGTTAAATGTTCTCGTTTAGCCAGTGTATTTTGATAACCCCACTTCCTAATGTCACAGGTATGTGGATCTGAAAAACCAAAGCTTTGCTCTATGTTTTATAAAAGTATACTTAATGAAAGTTTAATGTAGATATTGTAAATTCGCAAACAGCTGGATGCAGTTTTAAGTTTCCTTGATGTCTTCTATTTGTTTAATACATGGGCATATAAAAGTTCTTCCTCAGCCCTCTAATGAGCAATAGAGGACACAAAACCATTTTAAAAACCACGAATGAGGCGCCACAATGAGAGAATGCCATAAAGACTGCTAGGGCAGGAAACTCTTCTGTATCAGGTAGCCATTTGTGACGCAGCATGTTGGATCACTTCAAGGCTGGATTTGCTATTTGTGTCATATGAGTTTGATAAAATAGGGAAGCTCCATGATTAGACTGGCCAAGGCTTTAATAGAAGAAAACTTGGAGTTTAGGAATCAGTTACACTTGTGAAATGTCTGCAGGACAAATCCGCAAACAGATCCCATTTTTCTCATTGCATGTAGCTAGTGAACTTAAGTCTCAAATGTTCCTATACTAACCAATAGATGGATTGTTGTGGGTTAGAGATGGGAGGGGTTGCAAGTCTCTTTTTGAAGTTCATTTGCTGGACTATTTTGTAACTCTAATACAACTCTAATATAGTGAGGGCCACCCTGACCTGGATAGGCCAGGCAAGCCTGATCTTGTCAGATCTCAGAAGCTCTGCAGGGTCAACTCTGGCAAGTGCTTGGATGGGAGACCTCCCTGCAATACCTGAGGGGGGGCAGGGGCAGGCCACCTCTCTGAATATCCTCCAGGCCCCCAGTAGGGGTCAGTCACCAGAGGTCACCATAACTTCCGGGTGCACTCACACGCGCATATGAAAAATACCAAAAAAATACTATACACACACACACAGAGTGCCTTAATTATGAAAAAGGCCAAAATAGTTAATGACCATCAAGCTGCCAAGGAGGTGACTACAGGCTGCTCCTGTTTATTTGTTTATTTATTTCATTGAATTTTTATACTGCCCTCCCCACAGAGTGGGCTCAGAGTGGTGTACAACTGATTCGTACAAAAAAGTATGTTTAAAATGATCTTAAAATACCAAGCTGTACAATCCTAACATCAACATGATGCCACAATACAGAGTTTTTAACCCCCAATTAACCTTAGCATGGGGATGAGAAAGCAACTAATAAACTGTTCACTGTTAAAAACCATTGCTGTCCTCAACTGTATGTTTGGCAGAACATCTCTGCCTTGTAGGTCCTGCGGAACTGTAAGAAGTCCCACAGGGCCCTGATGTTATTTGGCAGAGAGTTCCAACAAGTTGGAGCCAAGAGCCAAACCTGCATCTTCCCCGCCCAGCCAGAGAATCTCCATTTTTGATGAATTTGGTCTCAGCCAACTCTGCTTCAATCACCTCACCATGGCCTCCAAACTCTTGGACAGATTTCTTGGGCAGGTGTCTGGCCAGCCGTCCATCAGCAGATACAGCTGGAGTCTAGCTGGCCATTCATCAGCAGATACAGCCGGGTGTCAGCCTACTGATGGCAACCCAGCCCAAAACTCCATGCCCGCTGGGCAAGGGGGCACACATAGATGTTGAACATCAGGGAGAGGATGGCCCCCTAAGAGATCCCACATGCCACAGGGTATCAAGAGGAAAACCTCTCTCCTAGTGCCATCCTCTGTCCCGACCATGGAGAAATGAGGCAACCCACTTCAGGGCTGTCCCCATGTACTCCAATGTTGGCAAGATGGTGAACCAGCAGATCGTGATCCACTGTGTCAAATGCTGCTGTCAAGTTGAGAAATAACAGCAGCGCTGACTGGACTCAATCCAACTGCCTATTGCCTTGGGGATGACCAGCACAGTCTCCATTCCATTAACAGCATGGAAGCCAGACTGGAAGCCAGACTGTGTCCTCCAGGAAACTCTGAAGCTGCTCAGCAGCCGCTCTTTCAATTACCTTACCCAGGAACGAGATTCAATGCACTTTCATGCCATAGGAAATTTTATTTCAGTATTTTTATCCTATCTTTCTTCCCAAAGGGATCTCAAGCCAGTTTACAAAGTACAAAATATAAAAATATAATTTATTAAAGTACAATTTAAACGAACAAACAGAAAACACAAAATCAAACACCATTCCCTGGACTAATCCTGGTTCTGCTGAGCAGGCTCAATAGAAGTCTCAGGCTGTGAGCCATTGGCGAATAGCTAAGAGCCCCTTTGTGTTACCCAAATATGTCTACATGTGTCAGAGTCATAATGGGTAAAGGCATCCTCTTGTTAGCATGAACAAACATGTGTATTTGGGATTACTTCAGTATTTGGGATCTTAAGCCTGTGTATACCAAGGTCCAGATTCAGATCAACCATCAGAAAAACAAGGGTGAAAAGACTCCTAAGAAGAAGGGGGCATTATTTAAAAGTCAAATTGATCTAAGCAATATGGACAGAGCAAAAAATAAGGTTGTAGACAGAAAAGAAATGTCAAGTACATGTAATACAAAACCTTTCCCTAGCAAAACTGCCTACCTACTGGGGAATAAATCTAAAAAGGGGAGAGACATACAGACTTACTGTTGGAGAAATGAGGGGTTGTCCTCAGCAGCCGAGCAGCATCATGAGCTGAAACTGACCAGGCAGGGGAAGAAGATGCAGAGACAGGTCTGTGAAGCAGAGAAGTGAGAGACAACTAAGAAACTGAGGTAACAGGATGAGTCCCAAACTGGCTACAAAAAGTGGGGCTGCTTTATACCATTTTGCTGAGACTAAAGAGGGACTGGCTGTTGGCATCGTAATGTGGGAATAATAAAAATGTGATCTTTCAAAGATGAGCCAGCCTGAAAAGAAGCCCGTTGTCTATATGGTAGTTTTCTCCTTCTGCATGGAAAGTGTCAAAAGTGTTCCCTTGGGGAGATTTGGAAGTTAGATATGGCTGGGTACTTGTCATGATTGGGGAAGGGCAGGAATCTTCATGTCCGATTGTTGAGATAAGGACGAAATACATAGAACTGGCCTGTTGCTTATTGTTTTGGAAATCTGGGTCATTAGTTAGGATCAAATTATCTGGGAAGAGGCTCTGAGGTCCTTGGTACAAATGGCCCTCAATTGAATTCCTCTTAGGATGGGTATTTGAATGATTGATAGAATAGCTGCCCTGCATTCCTTTCCGCATTGGTCACTGCCTTTGATATCACCTTAATTCATGCTCTGTCATGTCTGGGCCCACCTGAGGTGTTCATGCACACAGAGAAAGTGGGAACATAACAAAAATGGGGGTCCCCAAAGGTGAGGGCCTGGGAGACATCATTTGATTCTTGCCCTTGAGCCTTTGATCTCATGCTCCTATCCTTGGCCAGGCTAAATACCTGCAAATAGGAGGAGCAGACACTTGGCCCTGATCATATTCAGCTGCCACGAAGAATGTCTCACTTTCCTCCCCTGAGATTTGCTGAAAAACATCTACTGCCAATTGCAAGATTGGCCTTGTCTAAGAATTTTTGAAGGAATAGTTTTGTAAAGTGTCATTTCTATCTAAAGATGAGGTTTTCTATCTAGAACAGGAGATACTGATTTAAAAACAAAGATAGATCACTCCCCTAAAGGCCATCCATCTGACCATCCCTGCTCTACACACCCCAAATTCCAGTGGGGTTTTCAAGTCAGTTTGGTGTAGAGGTTAAGTGCATGGACTGTAATCTGGGAGAACTGGGTTTGATTCCACACTCCTCCACTTGCAGCTGCTGGATGACCTTAGCAAGCCATAGTTCTCAAAGGCAGTTTCAAAAGAGTTATCTCAGCTCCACCTACCTCACAGGGTATCTGTTGTGGGGAGGGGAAGGGAAAGGAGTTTGTAAGCCACTCTGAGACTCCAAGTGAAGGGCAGGGTATAAATCCAGTCTCTTCTCCTCTCTTGCCATTATCCTCTTATCAATTTCCATTTAGATACTACAGCTGTGGGGGTGCTTGAAGGGGGACAGTGTTAACATAAGGAAGTTATTATTTATTTAAGCAAGATGTTCATTAGACAAAGATAAATTCTAGATTTGAACTTTAAAACAATCATATTCAGTATGCATATGCATATGCTAACAATTCATAGATGCTAAAACGTGTAGACATTTGGGCTTGGCAAGAGGCTTATAGAAGTTTCTGTTGACTGTGAAGAAATCACCAGTATTCCATTCATGCCTTTGAATCTCCATCTGGAAATATAACAATCCCAACTCCCACCTACCAAGGAAGGCTAACTTTGGTTCTTTGCTGCTCTTAAAGAAAGACACTATGCTAGAGCTGCTGCTTCGTAATTCAACAGCTTTCAGACAACTCAGAGGGCCAGTTTTACATCGCCCTATAAATCTTTTGACTCTAGCCTGGTGCTTTAATCTGAACAATCTGTCTTTATAGACAACACCAAGATGCTTTCTAAAGTACAATCCTAAGGAGCGTTATACCATTGATTTCAATGGACTAAAAAGGGTGTAACTCCACTTAAAACTGCACTATTACCCACAAGCATCTCTGCTCCTCTTCAGCAGTGTCCACTATGCATGCAGAGGACAAAGGATGTGGCATGGTTGTAGTAGGGATTCTTACATCTACCAAAATCCACAATTCCAGTTTGGCAGTGATTGATAGAGATACACACTTGAGAACAATCTGTCCTGTATTTTTAATAGCCTAGATAAAACAAGTAACTGAAAGTAACATCATATCATCAGTATATAACTGAACTGGCAAACTGAACAGAAGAGGGAAAATTGGGAATAGAAACTTCTTTAGTACGTAGCTGCCATAGATGCTAAAAAGGTCAACCAACAATCAGTCTTGTTTAACATCTCTAGAAAATCAATATAACTACTTGTAAAGTCAAAGGCAGTCATGGTAAATCTTTTAGATCACATCCTATCAGGTATCCTATCACATCCTGAGTGTAATTTATCTGGGTCCAGCACAAATTTTTCCCATTCCCCACCCCATCCTGATCTCATTCCATACATACAATTTCATGAATCATGAACAAAAATATCTATTTTATTTCTGATACTACTTAAAACAGAACACATTACAGCAACGGCTCACCCATGAACGGGCTAGGGGCCCATGAACCACCAGGTCCTAGTAAAGTGTATTCATTCCTCCATGTGTGTACTCTGATCGTAGAGAGAAAATGCCGCAAGGAATTAAAGCATGTAACACAGAGACCTACAAAAATAGTGAATTTCCCAATACAAACATTAAATACATTCTATTACTGCCACAAAGATCTGAGATAAATGCAAACTATCCTCTTTGATACATCCATAACTACTGGCTGTCCTAGGGTTGGCTTTCAGTTAATTAAAGTGAGACCTCTCTTCGCATTGGCTCAGTTTCTGAAGTGTTATAGAATGTTTATGAGCATTTTGGGATTTTTTTTAAGGACACAGGCAGATAGACTTGGATCTAGCACAGCATTTCTGTGGGCAGAAGGATCTTCTCCTATGGAGTGTTACTCTACTGCCTTCCCAGCGCACCCCACTGCAGTTCAAAATGCCTGATGAAATGCTGTTCCTAGGAGTTCCCCCAATCTCCTGGAGCAGCATTGGGGGGGGGGGGGAAATTTTGGATCATACGGGAAGGGAAGAAAGAAACACTCCATGGGCAGAAATCCTTCCACCCACGGAAATGCTATGATGGATCTAAGCTATGAGGCTATGTGCTATTGATGGGAAGGGTTCAGCAGAGTAGGGAGTAACACTGTTGAAATGTTGGCCAGCAGTTAGACACTGTGTGAATGTTGTGTGTGACATGAGAACAGTGTGCACTGCAGTGTGTGTGTGAGTATTGGGATTGGGTATGCATGTGTAAATGGAGGGTGAGACACAGAAGTGGGAACAAACACAGAGACGGAGTTACACAAGCACACATGAAGTCTGAAAAATTATGCAGGTCTCTTATTTGTTCATCATATCTATTCTAAAACAAGTGACAGCCCTTCCCTGCAAGACTTAAGAGATTTCATCTGCAAATGACTACAGTTTAAGTGCATCTCACCTTAGAAGTTCCAGATGGTACGATGTGTCAGTATTTAGCTAATCCCAATTTGCAGCAAATCTGTCAAACAGCTTCCATTGATAGCCAAGAAAAAGCAATCCATCCTTGATCAAGCAATGAATATTTGATTGTTTTTGTCAATAATTTAGCACTTGCTCAACACTCTGAATATGAACAATGGGGGAAAGAATCCCAAAAGATGTGAAACACAAAACAGACATACAGTCTCAGCTAAAAGCTGCATTGCTATGCCTGGTGCTGCTACCATGCTTACTCATAAACTAGGGTCAGGTAAAATAGAAGATGAGTTGATGCATTTAATGATTTCTTCACGACAAACTGGGAGGGCAAATATAATTACCATCTCAATAATTCAACAGAAACAAAGTTACAGTGAAATGCACACAAAGGGTTTCATCTTGACTGAATGGAAGAAAAACCTATTGGGTGAAAATAGTCGCTATTGTGAAGTGGCTGTTCATTTTTAGAGGCTGTTTTCCTCTTCCCTTAAAGCAAACTCTTTTCAACCCCATATATTTCAGAATGAGAGTAGTTTTTGTTTGTTTGTTTTGTTTTGCCAGATTTGCTTATTGGTTTCTGGGGTGGGCAGTCCTCTCCTTCCCATCTCAATGGACTGAGGAAGCAAATACCTGGCAAGTAACAGAACATTAACCACTTAGTTTTACCCCGTTTAATTCATTTCCTTGTGTTCATCAAACCAATGGAAAGATTGGAAATGATAAAGATTACTGAGGTGCATTTGTTCTCTCAAAAGGGACATCATTCATGAGATGGCACCCAGGGCTTTGCTCTTAATTGGTTTGCCAAAGCTTCTTTGTCTCAGCAAAGTTGATTCTTCTAATTATCATTGTTACACAGAAGCAGCATTAGATTGAAAGCTACACAAAGCTAGGTTTAGTGTCAGCATTAAAGAAGTACCCAGAGAGCCAGCTTCTTTGGAGGTGTTCCCGTAAGCACTGGAGGCAACTCTTAGGAATTCTGAAATAGCACACTGTGTCAGGACAGAGATGAATCCAGGGGAATTAAGCCAGTGTTTTTTAAACTGTGACACAAGGGTAGGGTTGTCTGGCAACCAGCGGGAGGTGGGGGCGCTGGGGAGGGGCAGCTATCAGTGATGTTGTGACATGTCCAGGAAAACCTGGAAGTGATATCATGTCATACCTCTCTAGGAATTGCTGGAACCATAGAGCTTTCAGCAATTCCTAGAGATGCACAACATCACTTCTAGGGAAAACCTGGACAGTGTTTAATTTTTTTAAACATTTTGCCTGCTGGCCACTGGAATGCTAGCAGGCAAGGCCTGCTGCGGGTGGGAGATCTCTTGTTCCCAGTGGGTATACGACAATCCTACACAAGTGCCACCAATCCTCAAGACTATGATGAGATGCCCAAGAATATGATGAAAATCACAGAGGAAAATAATGAAAAGGCAGCAGAGCCTTGCTACTTTCCCACCACATGCCAAAGAGAAAATCCATTTTTCAGTTTCAGATTTAAATTTAAAACAGAACAGCAGCTTGGCACTTCAGCACAAGGGAAACTTGATGAGATTTAAGAGATTCAGACATTAAGCCTTGACATAGTAAGAGTCCTGTTAGATCAGACTGAGATTCTATCTAGCCCAGCATTCTTACTCCAATAGCAGCTGACACATGACACTGAAAAAACTCCAAACAAAATATGATGGTTTATCCCCAAGATTTGGTATTCAGAGGCTAATGTATATGAACATAGAAATTCACAGTTGAAGGCACAGTTCTCTGTCTTACTAGGAAAGAGATTTGTTTTTGTTTTGAGTCATGGCCACAAATGCTCCTCCAGGTGGTGGTTTGAAGTTAAGAAAATATGATAATCTACAAAGAACAATCACTGTCCTAGATTAGATGAATCATTGGGCCTTTGAAGGTCATTTTCATCAGACAGTTTACTAATTCAAACCTTATATATCAATATGTACTGTTGAAATCACGGGGCTTTATTGCAAATTTGTATGTTTAAGGTTGGAGTTCCAGATTTACACATGCGTGCTGGTCACAGTGACTGGAGCGTCAAGTGTTGGCTTGCACCTGTGAAGGCTTCATTGCAGGCACACCTTTTAAATAGCCTTACATCGCTTCAGCTATTAATGCTATCTGAAGGAGGGGGGAATGCTGTCAAAAGTGGTCAGCATTTATCTTTTAGGTATCACAAACCCCTTGCATGTTGACGGAACCCATGGAGCAGGTGAATAGACTTGCCCTGCTCTCACTTAATCACCAACTCGTGAGCATGGCAGCTATACACAGAGGAAGCACCTGTGCATACGCTCCCTTCCCATGGTCAGCGGTGTTCAGAAAGTAGCATCACAGGGAGGGAACATACATATGAGCACTTCCTCCACATATTCACACTGTGTAAATGACCCAGTGGTCACACATGGGTGTAGGCAGGGCCAGTGTGCTTGTGCTTGCTCTCCCTCCCTGCACGTTCAGTCAATGCACAGAGCAGTTCTGTGCAGAGGGCTTCAATGTATGACAGTCAAGTGTAGGAAAATCACATGGTGTTCAGCTGCATTAACCAGTCCCTAGATGCCAATTGCCTTGTGGCAAAAGTTACATTTGCTCTTGATAGTTCTCCATTTTCTTGTTCCTTCCCTACATTCTTTCACTCATCCCAGAATGAACACACCTAAGTATTATGGCTGGAAGTATTATGTGCTGGAAGGCAGCATATAAACTGAATAAGGCTGTGGTCCTAAGGACACCTCTCATGGAGTAAGCCCCATTGAAAAACATAGTACTTACTTCTGAGTTGATATGCTTGAGATTGCTCCCTAAATGGAATACTACCATCTGCTGCTGCATGTTTCATCTGTGGTCGCTAGGTGGGACCTGAAGATACATGTTACAGTATTTTTGCTGAAACTAAGGAAGCATCAAGTGGGTTTGGTCCATGCCTAGATGGGAGACCCCCCCCCCGCCAAGGACCTCTACAAATGTCACCTTGAGTTTCATATATAAATTAGTATATACATATAAAAATATTTAGAAGATTAATCCAATGTCTGCCTATAACAGGTCTTCCTTGATTTTTGTACTGGTTTTCTGGAGTTCACTCCCTGATTAGTTCTACCTGCATCCAGTTTTCTTTGGGTTTCATAGGAAAAACATTTGTGACCTCAGGTATTTATCATTAAGAAGAGAAAGAAACTTGAAGATCTAGTTTGAGTTCTTGCTGTTGTTAATACATATTTTCTTTACATTTTTAAAACCATACCTTGATTGTTTTTTATTGTGTTGTTTTTAATAATTTATTGAGGTTTTTTAAAAAAAATAAAAGCTAGGGTTATACATTTGAGCATAAAGACAGAAATCTGTGGGACTGCATCAAAGTGTGGACTTTGTCCCTACCAAGAAGCATTCTGAGAATCTCGGGTTCATGTTGTACAAAACAGAAAGTTTTCTCATCTTATGTTTCAAGGTGCTTCATTTTTTCATGCTCCAACATTTTGCAGGATGAATGCAGAATCAGTCGGTGCTCCTCATCTTTTCCACCCAATGGTGTATTCAAATACAGACACTGCAATCTGTTGCCACTTTGATTGAAGAAATAATGTATTAGTGTACTTATTTTGCTACAAATTTAAACAGATGTGCAATTTATTATTGATATGGTTGGCAAAAGATATCAGTGCTGGACTGTAATTATAAGCATATTGGGGGGTGGCCTAATGGTAAGTGAAATGGAATTTTCCATATCACAGATGTGAAATTAATGCAAAGTATGTAAATGAAAAATATATATATTTTCCTTCAATATGCATGCTCATATAAATCAGTGCTCCCATAGTGGAGGGAAAAAATGACCAATAGGTACTGCTTTGTCATAAAGTTCAAAGGAGCTGAGTGACATCTTTATAAAAAATAAAAAGCAGGAGAGCAAGGAGGAGTCATCTGGTATCTACTTCTCATCCCATGGTATTTCTAGTTTGAAACTGGCTCATCTTGCAAAATTTGGCAGAATTCTATGACATACTTGGGAACAAAATATACCTGTTATCTGAGGTGTAGGTGGCCTTAACTGAACAGTATAATGCATGGGTCCCCAGTGTGCTGCCCACCAACACCTTAACTAGTGCCCACAAAGTCTTTTTAGAAACTGGGCAAGGCCAAATGGATCCTTTGCCTAATGGTTGGCTGTGTAGATTTTTTTTAAAAAGTTGCTTTGGCAGCAGTGGCCACCGTAGCACAAGGGTTCTCACTGTGTTACTGCTGGAGGTAAGCTGTGTCTGTGCAAGAAAATATTTTAACACAATATGCTTATTTTAAAAGCATCCTGTTAAGCAGAGCTTCTGCCAGACAAGTTGAAGACTTACTATGAGGCTTATGCCTAACCGCACTCCCTGACATTTTGTAGCTGGCTCCCCCTCTTGCAGCAGACATTTTTAGTTGTGCCCACCACCCTGTATCAGCAATCGAAAGGCTCAAAAAAGGTGCAAATTTTGCAGGTTCCCAGGTTCAAGTTCTGGCATTTTTAGTGAAAAATGGTACTTACGATTTATAATTATATAATTGGAAAGAGCCTTTTAGGAAGTCTAGTCCAACTATTTTTTCAGTATAGGAAAGGCAAAGCTATAATAGATGGTTGCCCATTGACTTGAAGACCTCCAGATAAGGAGAGCCTGCCATCCCACCAGGTAATTGTTCAATTGTTAAAACAGCTCTTATCATTATAAACTTTCCCCCCTGATGTTCAACTGAAATGAACCTTTCTGTAACTTGAGCTCATTAGATCTAATCTTTGGCTCTAGAGAAGCAGGGGAAAACTTTATGTCCTCACCTTTGTGAAAACCATTCAGGTGTTTGAAGAATTTACCATGCCCCTCGCACACACACTCCTGGGTCTTCTCAGTTTCAGGCTGAACCTACCCAGTTCCTTCCACTTTTCTTCGTAGGACTTGTCTTCCAGACCTGTAACCCATCTTCACTGCTTTCCACTAAATCCCTTTCGGTTTGTTTGTTTGGTGGCCAGAAAAGTGTACTATTTCCAGATAAGATCTTTATAGCACAGTAGAAGTATTACTTCTCATGACCCAAATCCTGCATTCCATCACTGGAAGACATTGGCAGATGAGGATTTTTTTGCAATATTATCTTTCCATCCAGGAGTTCCCTTTTAACCCCCGGAAACTTAATTTCAAGGATCAGAGGACCCATGTGAACCAACAACCAGCTAGACTGGGCAGTTGCTGTGAGGTGGGTACAGGGGGTAAAATTACTCCTCTTTCCTCTTCTGTTTTCTTCCTAACTGTGGCCCCTCTATTGGGCATGCAGGTCCCATGCCCCCAGAGCAAAACATTTCCAAGCTTGGACAGGACTTCTGGGGTAAGGAGAACACAACTAAAGTCTGTGTTTCTTCCTCTGATGGGTCACTGAATCAAATCCTATGTTTTCTATTAATACAGTCTGAAATCTCATTAGACTTTTGTGCAGCTGCATCACAGTACTGACTCATGCTCATCTTGTGATCAACTATAGACCCAAGATCCCTTCACAAGTGTTACTGCCAAATCCAACATCTTCCATCCTATACCCATGTATTTGGTTCTTTTTGCCTAAAAGCAGAACTTAGTTGAATTTCATTTTGTTGTTTTTCAGCCCAGCTTTCCAAACTCTTCACATCATTTTGAATTTTATTGCTCTCTTCTAAGTTGTTAGCTGTCTCTCCCAGTTTTGTGTCATCAAAAATGTTGGTTTCTATTAATCACTGCATTGTTTTTAAGATGCATATAGATTGATTACTTTTAATAATCAGTTCAAGCATCTTCCCTGGTATCGGTCAGGCTCACTAGCTGGTAGTTTCACAGATCCTCCTTTGAGAAGATTGGGACAAAGTCTGCTTGTCTCCAATGCTGTGACTCTTCACCTATCCTCCAGGATTCTTCAAAGACAGAGGGTATGAGAGTATGTTAGCAAGTCCATTTTGGTTACCTACGATGCAGTTCTTCCAGTCTTCAAGAGGCCTTCCAATCACCCAGTCTTCAAGACTGGAAGACTCACATAAGGCTAAGGCAGCTAGTATTCTCTAACTAACTCTTTACAATCCTGAGCGGTGTTTTTCTCCTGCTACTTTTGTGGGAGAAGACTGAGGCAAAACAGGAGCTGAGCAGCTCTGTGTTTTGTTGT
The DNA here is from genome assembly GCA_029233225.1 of Lepidodactylus listeri. Classification (NCBI taxonomy): domain Eukaryota; kingdom Metazoa; phylum Chordata; class Lepidosauria; order Squamata; family Gekkonidae; genus Lepidodactylus; species Lepidodactylus listeri. The sequence continues at coordinate 41,897,754 of JARCFY010000002.1, read as the reverse complement.
CACCCATTAACATTTCACCATAATCACTGAGCAGTGTAACCTCCTGTTTCATTCTTCTTCCTCTTCCTTTCAGCATATCTAAAATCTCTGGCAATGAATCTTCCTTATCCTTTTTTTGCCTGAAAACCTGGAAAGCTGCTTCCAGATAAGGTGATACTGTAAAATGTGGAATGTTCAGACTCCTCAGCCAAAATTAGATGGCTTGATGATAAGAGTTACCTGTGGAAAGCATTAAGGAGAAGTACCATGATGTATTCATAAAAGTTTTGTATGAATCCTGCTCTGCTTATGGAGTACTCAGGGCCAATCAGAGGGAAGGTGGGGGGGGGGGGATTTGGCCTGGGCCTAGAGTTGCCAACCTCCAGGTGGGGGTTGTAGATCTTCCAGAATTATAACTAATCTCCTGACTACAAATAACAGTTCCCCTGGATGAAATGGCCACTTTGGAGGGTAGACTGGCATTATACCCTGCAGAGGTTCCTCCCTTCCCTAAACCCAGCCCTCCTCAGGCTCCATCCCTGAAATCTCCAGGTGTTTCGCAACCTAGTACTGGCAACCCTACACTGTATCTCAGGTTCAAAGTCAGCCTCAAATTTAGACAGTGGTTAACTTTTTGATATTCAATATGTTTCGCAACTTGTTTTTGTGTTCATTGTATGATGAAATTGTATTTATTTTTATTATGGCTGGGGGCCTTAAAACCTGGAAGTGCCCCAGGCCTCTTTGGACCTCTGAGAGAGCCTGTAAGTAATTATTATAGCCTCAGCTATATGTTTGTTAACTTACATTTCCCATCTACCTCCTTTCTTTCTCCCCTTCCCCTCTGCCATTTCTCTCTTCATTGCTTTTTCCTGTTCAGTTGCCTCGTCTATCCATAGACGAGACAGGAATTAAGGTGGGAGGTGGGTCTGGAAGCCTACAGAGCAGCATGTTCTTCATTCTTATTTTATTTTTTTAATCCTATTCATAAACAGTTAATTTAAAAAGAAAAAAGTAGTTTCTCAATAAAAGTGTTTAAAAAATAGTTCAAGGTGTTAAAAACGAATTGTGCTTTTCATTTAAACAAGTGCTCTTAGCACTTAGAAAAAGTACTATATATACTGAGCAAGTAACTGTTCACTTGATGTAATATCCTATATTTATATGTCAGACGTAGCCGGGGGTGTGTGTCATGTTATTCACACTTAATTTAGTTGAATGCAAGTTTTTTAAGATACTTCACTGACATAAGTTTTCATATAAATGTTTGGCAACTGAGACGGGAGCCACAGTTTGTGCAGTTCTTTTGGATAGATAGCAGATTATTTAATTTTTTCTATGGAGCCACTTTTTTGCCGTGTTCACTTTTTGTCATAAATTCCTTCCAGCCAAAAAGACTACATAGAAACAAACTAGGGGTTAATGGAGTTGGGTTTTGTTTGTTCCTTATTGCACTGTAGCACAGCCCCAGCTTTCGATCAGATGAATTGAGAGAGTGTTAATTCATCACTAATTGGGAGAGGAAAACTCAGTACACTAAAATATTAATCACTGCCATGCACCAAAAATGAAGACAGCAGGCAATTATTTGTAGGCTATACCAAGGTTTGTTATGTGGCTCTCTAAGAGGCTGCCCACAGGGGTTTGCTAGGGTTTGGGCAAAAACCCCTTGGAATGGTACCACAACCACACCTGAAACCAAACATTGCTGGAATAAAACTGGCACAAAATAAAGGGATCCAGTTACAAATTCCTAATATGCATTAATCAACCCTACCATCCATAACAGTTGAAAATATCTGAAGTGATGTCACAACTCTCTAGGAATTGGCAGAAACTCTATGGTAAGTGACATCAGCATCACCTCATCTTGCCCCAATACAGCTGCTTCAAGCAGCAGCAGAAAGACAGGGTTGCTGGCAGGAAACTTCACAACCCTGTAAATAAGGCTTACTCCCAGGGAAGTGGTATTAGGACTGTACCCACAATGTTTTGGGGCACGGGTGATGGGAGGAACAGCAGAAGGTTGTTGTTGTCTTCTCCTTCTCATGAGCTTCTCAGAGGCATCTGGCCAGTCACTATGGGAAACATAATAGTGGTCTGATCCAGAAAGTCTCTTCTTAAGTTCTAACAGAGACCCACAGGAGGTGGGGTTACTGCTATGAATTTTCACTGACAAGTGAAGAAAGTGATGTAAAGGGACAGTCAGAATATTAGGCTGATTTAGCCTCTTCCTTTCTGCCTCTTTGCTTCTTTTTACACATGAAGATGCCATATTGTTGTCTGAGAGCCAGCATGGTGTAATGGCTAGACTGTCATACTGGAATCTGGGAAGCCCAGGTTTGAATTGCCACTCTTCCATGGAAACTTGCTGGGTAACCTTGGGCATGGTTGTTGGGGGTGGGGCTTCTCTCATTGGCCAGCTGGCCGGTGGCAGGCTGGAGCATGTAAAATTGGGGGATCCCTTGCTCCCACCTGGGAGGTGGCAACCCTACTGTGGATCCCCACTGGGGAGAAAAGATGGATATAAAAGACATAAATAAACAATACCTTGTGCACTGCACAGAGAGTAAAATGGCACTGTGGTGGTGGTGGAAAGAGTTATCAAGTTGCAGCTGATTTATAGCAACCCTGTTGGGTTTTCAAGGCAAGAGATGCACAGAGTTGCTTTGCCATTGCCTGCCTCTGCACAGCAACTCTGCCCTGCTTAGCTCCTGATGAGACTGGGCTAGCCTGAACTATCCAGGTCAGGGAAATAGCACTAGTGGGGTGCTAATGCAAAAACTGAACCAAAACCACTTAGACAGAATCCTAAATTCTTAAATGTTCAAATAAAACAACTGCAGATGGACTCTACCCCTACTATTCTATACAGTATTGACCCAATGTCCAGTGGCTTTGCAGTGCAGGTGATTGTACACTAAGTTCAGAAGTCACACAGGATGCCCAGGCAACACACAGGGGACCCCAAGTCCAGATACAGCTCCATTCTATTGGGCACCATCATCTAGCTGAACTATTGTTGCCAAACTCCAGGTGGTAGCTGGAGATCTCCAGGGATTACCACTGATCTCCAGGTGACAGAGATCAGTTCACCTGGAGAAAATGTCCACTTTAGATGGTGTACTCTATGGTATTATACCACATTAAAGTCCATCTCCTCGCCAAACCCCACACTCCTCAGGCTCTACCCCCAAATCTCCAGGTATTTCCTAACCCTGAGCTGGCAACCCTAGGCTGAATCCTCCTTAACATCACAGGTCCCTGAATCCTATTTCTGCCATGAGGGGGGGAAAAACCCACATTTCTGTGACAGAGTTCTTAAATTACTCTGCTGTTGTGCATTGTGCTCAAATTGACCCAGTGCTGATGACCAGAAATGTGTGAGATAACCCTGTGCATCCTTACCACCTCCAGCTTCCAGAATTCTATGATAAAAATCAAACATGCTGTATAACAAAAGTAGATGTAGCGAAGCAATGACAAGTGTGGACTGAATTATTCATTGTGAATAAGGTCCTCCTGCTCCCCTGTAAGAATATAATCTGTTTGCTTAATATAAATCCTGGAATGCAATTATTACAATTTAACATTTATTTAGTGCCAGCAAGAAGCAAGGTGGTGATTCTAGATCCTGATTTCCCCCAACCTTCCAAACTGCACATATTAGAGTAAATGGAGATCTAACTAAATCAGTGAGATTGTTCCTGTCCTTCCTCATCACACACAAGTGTGTGAATCAATTAAACTATTCTCCCCCCATCCTTGTCTGCCTAGGTTGGTGCTAATGCAGTCAACTGAACCCTCCAACTTTGGTCCTTTCTGCACTAACAGCTCACTGTAGCTTACTCCGGAGAATTCGAGCAGTCGAGCCTTAAAGCTAACTTCGTATTTTGTGTCTCTGACCTCTGCACTATTCTTTTTCTCCAGTTTATTTTTGTGTATGCAACCTGTATCTACAACCAAAACCTGCATTTTTTGCTTAATTGTGGTTAACGTAACTTGTGACCTGTGGAGGGGGTGTTCAATTGCCACCGACTTGCCCAAATGTGTGAGCAAAGGTTGGGGCACACTGTATCCTCCCCTCTCTCTCCTCTCCTCCCCTATCTCCCATCCCCTTTGGCTAGCTGCCACTGGGCTACTCCAGGTATGCATGACCCATAGAGGGACCCCAGCTTGGTGGCAGGCTGGCTGGCTGGTCTGTTGGGAGGGGTAACGTCCCAAGGGTTTTAATTTTTTTAAAAATAAATGGGCCTTCAAGCCTCTCCCACTGCTTCCAATGGGCAGTCCTGTCATTCCAATGGGCAATCCTGTCATCCCTTTAATACATTCCTCTCCAAGTTGTGTGAAGTTTGGCTTTGGGGAAGGGGGGAAAGATCCCTCCCTAGGGTCCAATGTGCAAAGGATGGAGGAGTGTGCCAAATGCCCCCCTCCTGCAAGCTAGAGCATCAAACTCACAGAGGACCTCCCCAGGCTGCCCCTGTACCTGCCCTCCAAGTTGTGTGCAGACTGGCTTTGGGGGAGGGAGGAAAGATCCCTCCCTGTGGCCCAATGTGCAAAGGATGGAGGAGTGTGTCAAATGCCCCCTCCCAAAGCTAGAAGTGTCAAAACAGAAGCAGAAACAGGGATGGGTGAATGGATGGAGATGACTAAACCCATGTCAATTAGTCTGCTTATTATTCCCTCCAAATTGGAATTGAAGAGCAGAAAGGTCTGGGGAGAAACCATTTTCAGATACCCTGGGGCAATGCCGTGATGACTGTGAAGTCACCTCTAAATGGCCATAAAACAGTGCAGAATCTGGAAAGAGCGGTGATGCAGGAGGAAAGTGAGAGTGGGATGCAATGCGGAGGGAGATTCTGCTTCCCACATGGCTGTGGACAAACTGTGGGGGAACAGACGAGTGCAGAAAGGACCTTTATCTGCCTGAACTCACAGTCAGCACTGATGCAGTTAGAGCAGGAGGGATAGTAGTCTGGTTATACCAGTGTTATGGGATGGTGTGGTCAGGACCAGCAGATGGGCATTTAAGAGTCCTTCGTATTGACTTGTTGATATGATTGGGGTCTGGCATTTCTGTCTCACAGCCGTGAAAAGCAACAGGAGGGTAACTGCCATCACCAACCTTCTAGCAATTGAATGTAGCTGCATAGATTTCTAGTTCCCATTTCTATGGGACTATCTCTGTGCAATCAAGGGGACAAAAATGTCCAAGAATGGTAACACAGAAGATGAATTTCAAGGTAGCACCATGTGAGCAGACTCCATGTGGCCTCAGCATGTCCATAGGTGGGCACCTCCACAGATCCACCTACCTGCTGTTAATTTGTGGCGTTGTGGCATTAAGCTGGTATAAAAAAGGGTGTGTGGGTGGATCAGGGGAGGCACTTAGTGCAGGGGCTGAAGTGAGACAGTCTTACCTAGTCCGTGGCTGGCCTCTTTTTAAGCATTCAGGACAAAAGGAAAGAGAGAGGAAACGATACTGGAAAGCAAGCACAGCTAGGCTCTCTTGGAGGATGCAAGCTTGTTTCACAGTCCTATTCTTATATGAATTAGGGTTCTGGTTTGGAAACTTTACATCACCTTTAATGGCTGTAAGGATGCCCTTCGCATGAGAGCCTTCCAGCTGCACAAATCTGGCACTTCCTGTGTTTATAGCAGTCACATGTGGAGCTGTTATCTATTTTTTTTCTGGCCGAAAAAAATACCTTCCATAGCTGCAGATCAGGCTCCAGTAGGCAAAGCTTTCCCCATCACTCCATTCCTATGCTCAACAAGGTTCAGCTATTGAATTTCCATCAGTTAGGCACAGGTGTCCAATCAGAAACAATGTTGGCTACCCTATAAATACCCTTCCTTCTATTCAGGGGGAAAGACAACCTGTGCTTTGTTTCTTGCTTACAACTGGGATGCTGAATCAGGATTAAATCACTCTTTACATTTTGGGTTAGCTGCAACCAACAGACTATAGGATCCGACCACACACAGCATTAGCCGCGCAATAGGTATGAATGCCTGCCAGATTTTAATGGCACGATCACACAAAAACATCTGGCAAGCGTCCCACATCCATCAGCAACCCATATCACCCTGCCAAAGAAGTGGTGTTAAAAAATACCACTGAAAGTGCAGTATTTTCCAGAAAACGTGGGGAACAGGCAGGCGTCAGATCGCGGAAGCGGTGGTATCCTGTCGCATCCGGTGCCCGTCTGCATCTCGTCTCACACCGGATGGGTTTTTTTTAAAAAGCCTCCATGGTAAACCTGTGCATGCACACAAACATGGTACTGCTGAACTTTGCGACGCTTCACCATCACCATGTGATTGGCGATTGATGGCCTAAGCATGAAGCCTTGAGAGACCATCTGATCACAATACCACACTTCATTTTGCTCCAGCGTAAAAAGTCTCAACCCCCCACCCCCACCCCCCCCGGATTATCTTGCTCGTGTGACCGGGCTCTATAGTCTGCAGTTTTGCCAGATTCAGATGTCATCATGACTAAATATGGTTTGTATCAAACCAGGAAGTCTTCAATCTGTGCCCCATTTAAGATAGCAGGAGGGAATGGGAAGTTACACATGAGCCCAGGGACTTCAGAGGCTCTTTCTTCTCAGGAATAAACCAAGATTTACTTGTGACATCACGAGCATTACAACGGCACTGTAAGGAAGGGCACTAATATTATTCCCATGCTGTTAATGGAAACTGAGAGGAGACTATCGGCTCATATGTTGGTAGTTATCCCTTCTATGACACATCAGTCCTTCAGAAGCTGCAGCCTTTGTTTTAGACCCTTCAGCAATAGGCAAATGGGAGAAAAACTGGCACATAAGGAACTAACTCCAGCAAACAATTGTTGTCACACTCCCATGTTATTACTATGCTTCAGCAACTGAGAACTTGTGCCTTATGTGGGCTATCAGTACTTGAGAGCATCACACAACAGGTGCCAGGCACCAACATGCATTCTGTTCTCTGGTTTGCAGTGCAGTGATATGGTGGGTGTTTACAAGGCAGTACAATTGTTTGCAGTTTTCAGTGTGTATTCTTATGACAGGAACATCTTGTCTCCAAGACTGAAGGTGGGAAGGGGAGAAGGCCTGAGAGTCTCATTTTTTTCTTTGCTCCTGGGCCACATGAATCATTCCTACCTCCAGGTATCATCAGATCCTTAAAAAAAAGCAGTTGAGAGCTCAGCTGGTTGGCTGATGCTGTCCTATAACCAACCATCCACCAGTACGCTGATGATACCCAGCTCTATTTGATGTTGGGGGGCCAATCGGGCTCCAGACTGAAAGATCTGGACCGAGAACTGCACACCATGGCTGGTTGGCTCAGGCTGAGTTGGCTGAAGCTAAATCCGGCGAAGATGGAGGTCCTGTGCCTGAGTCGGGGCAGTTTGGGGTTGGGGCTCCCACTCCCAGCCTTTGATGAGGCACCATTAGTGCCTCAGTCAATGGTTAGGAGTCTGGGAGTGCTCCTGGAACCCTCCTTGGGAATGGAGGCCCAGGTGGCAGCCACTGCTAAGTCAGCCTTCTACCATCTTTGGCTGGTCCGGCAGTTGGCCCCCTTCCTCGATTGCGACAACCTGGCTACAGTGATCCACACAATGGTCACCTCAAGGCTAGACTATTGTAACGTTCTCTACATGGGTCTGCCCTTGTCGCAAATCCAGAGGCTGCAAGTAGTACAGAATGCCACGGCTAGACTATTGATGTGTCTCCCTAGATGGGAGCACATCCGGCCAGTGCTGAAGGCACTGCACTGGCTGCCTATATCATACCAAATTCACTTCACGGTGCTGGTGCTTACCTTTAAAGCCCTATATGGCCAGGGTCCGACATACTTGAGGGACCACCTTTCCCCATATATACCCCAGAGAGCACTACAGTTGGGCTTGCAACACCGATTGACCATCCCAGGCCCAAAAGAGGCCAGGCTCTCTGTCACCAGGGCCAGGGCCTTTTCAGTGGCAGCTCCATCCTGGTGGAATGAGCTTCCAGAGGAGATCAGGGCCCTGCGAGATCTCTTGCAGTTCCACAGGGCTTTTAATTAGGAGCTGCCTACCACTACCACTAATATCCATGGTGGTTGGCCTGGCCCCAGTTGGAGATTGAGTGATATCATCGGGTGAAGCCAGAAGATCATTGATCTGGAAATCTTGCTGTACACCATCCTACTAGATGCAAAATATTATCATCTAGCACTTAGATTATTAGCACTTAGAGCCTCCCTGATCCCGCCCATGGGGAAGACATCAGCTTCAGCTTCCAGATTTGGAACAAGGGCAGCCCCATGTAGAGAGCATTATAGTAGTCCAGTCTTGAGGTGACCATTGCATGGATTACCATTGCCAAGTGACTGCATTCGAGGAACAACATGTGGCATGTTGTCAGAAACAACACATTCAGACATGCATTTCCTTGCCTGTATGGGGCCATTCATAAGGCATGCTGCACTTGTTAAAGTACTTTTTAAACCTTGCCACTCTCTGCCCTATTATGGTCAACCAAGCCAATGGTTAATCCTTTCTTGGTTGCAATTTTATTTAGCATGGTGTGAGAAAATAAGAAACATCCATACAAGACTTTTTTTGGGAAACCCACTGGTGGTGGTAGGGCTCGCTGAAACCCCAGGCTTTTAAAGAGGCTCGTGAGCCTTCTGTGCAGTTGTGATGGTTGATTGATCTCAGTGCTTTGGAATGGACAGCCTGCTCTTTGTAGTTCAGTGGGTGTCTTTGGTCCTTTACCAGCTGCCTGCTGTCATTTTACTGAAGACCTGCCAAGTAGTCTCACTCTTGTTTAAAGCTCTCTTTGTGCTCTGCACGGTCAAATGAAGTTGCTTTAATTCCATTTTGCCACTGAATTGACAGAACTATCCTTCATTCCAACTCTGTTAACGAGCCTCCGTCGGAGGCAAATATTCACCCTGCAAATCGAGATGTAGTTTCACTTTATACTGTAAATTCCTCTTTTGCATTGCTGTTTTTGTGCTCCTTCAGATCAGAGTGGGATATATTGCATCTCCTACCCAACCTTTTAGAATTTATGTAATCAACCAACCAGAACTCTTCAGCATATGTCAAGTGTTTACTGACCACAGATGACTCCATGGCTTCTTCTAAAGCTCCATTCTGTTTATTCTTCTTGGAACACTCAAGTGACTCTGAATGTGAGTTTGGCCAAGTGCATGGGTTTCCACATGTTTTTCACCCTCTGTGCTGCTGTGTACTTGCAGTTGCACTCATATGTGCTAGTGTTCCTGTGCACAGCATCTGCAGGTTTACAACTGTGGGCATGCACATAATTCACTCAAGATGATCTTAAAAAATTATTCACTCAATGGTGTACCAGGTGGCATTCATGCTGAAAGTCCTCTTTCAGCTGATCTGACTTCTTTTCATTCTTAAGATATTTAATATATGTTTACAATACTATAACTTTCCCAGTAACTTCTTTCTCTTTGTGGATTACAAGCACACCAGCCCACCAACAGGCAGCTTGGGAGTTGTACACACCCTCCACCCTTGAAGCTGGGGAGGGTAACCTATGGTCTTGGTTTTACCAGGTGGCCATTATTGCCAGGGCTGATGCTGGCATTACGTAGTCTTAAGTCTAACCAGCAGCACAGTCAAAAGCATAGCTGCAGAGATACAAACCAGTGTTGCAACACTTGACACCTATGCTCACAGTATTGCTGGAAACTCTGCCCCCAGTCACGAAGCTGCTCAGCAATAAAATCTCCCCCCCCCCCCATATTACCTGTGTACAGAACTCACCAGGGCAGGGATCACCAGTGTATTATCTACTAACATCTTTGCTGGTCTCTGCCACATGTTTTTAGAAAGTGGTTGGGGCCAAGTGGAGGCTTTTGCCCACCATGGCTTCTAATTGGCCACTGGAGATCAATGTGCAGATTTTTAAAAAGTAGTCTTGGCAACAGCTGCCACCAAAACACAAGGAGCTTACCTTCAGTCATACATTAAAGCTGTGAGAGTTCTGCTCAAAGTAGTCAAGGATCAGATCTTGGTTGGTAAACCACAGTTCTTTATTTCCAATCTCTACATTAGTACAGCTTCTCGGATTATTGTCAGAGATAACACAGATGATACAGGCAGGTCTATTATACCTTTCCAAGGAGTTTGAATTACCCATAGGTAGCCAATCGCTACAGAGGAAAAACGGCGGGCAAAAAGGGGCTCTGGCCGTTTGCTTCCCACAGGAAAGAAAGTGAGGTGTTAAGCTGTAAATTCCCTTCCCAACCAGACCCTTCAGATGTTACCAGTTCACATAACAATCAATGGCCTCAAGGCTTTTGCATGTGATAAGAGATGAGACGCATCCTCCCTTGAAGTCCCAGCCGGGGCCGATGGAATGCGGAGGCAGCAGTGTGAGAGGCCCATTGTTCCCATACATTGCAGGTGTCACCCTCCCGCTCTAATAGTTACAAAACCCAGGCCTGGTTAGGCACTAAAACATGGCATCTACAAGCATATATCTGTAATACATACATGGCAATAGGGTATACTATGACAGAGTTGGAAATTAGACAGAATGCATAACTGTAAAAACTAGAAATACTTTGTCTGAATCAGCAGATTCTGACAAAAGCTTTGTGTGTGCAAGAGAACACGATGTGTTCATTTTAATAGGCATTCTGTTAAACAGAACTTCTGCTGACATGTTGAAGAGTTAATATTAGAGTTATGCATGACCTCACTCCCTTACATTTTGTGGTTGGCTCTGCCTTTTGTGACACCATTTTGTCACTGGTTCTGCCTCCTGCAGCAGCAATTTTGTAATTGTACCCACCACCCTGTGTCAGAATTCCAAAGGTGCCCACAGATTTTAAAAGGTTGGGTACACCAGAATTAGGATATCACAATAGCCAATTACTCCATGACATGACAGACTGTCCAATAACTTCATTGGATCCTCCAAAATTCTAGTTTTAAAGGGGAAGGAGCAAATGTTCTTTGTGCTTTCTCCACATTTTACAACATTTTATAAACCTCTATCACCACCCTCACCACCCATTTTGTTGTGTTTTTTCCCTCAGCTGAAAAGCTTCAACTGTATTCTCTTTCTTAATAAGGAAGGCCCTCTAGCCCCTTTTCTACATCTTTTCCATGGCACCCTTTTTGAGATGAGGTAATCAGAACTGTTCCTGGTATCCTAAACATAACATAGATCAAAGCATTATGTAACTGGCCATTGTATTTTCAATACCATTCCTAATTCACACAAATATTTCATTCTTATGTATAAGATATACTAAGAATATACATATTCAGGGGTCATTTCATAGAAAAAGAGGTGCAGGAGTTCATTAGCATAACTTATTTGCATATGCCACACCACCTGACATCCCCGGAAGTATGTAAGGAGGAGAGAGAGAGAGAGAAAGAGAGAGAGAGAAAGAAAGAAAGAGCTGGCAGAGAGGGAACAGTTACTAGTCCAAGCCTCAGAAGTACCACTGTTCTGGGAGGATAGCTTCAGTGGTGGCTGAAGCCTTCAGGAGGCTGGTCGGAGGAACAAGGACCTTTCCAGGGGACAGGGTCATTTTGCTGCAGCCCTGACACAAGCAGGCATTCCTCCGCCGGGGGGGGGGGGGCCTGGCACCAACTCCCGGAGCTGCACTCCTCCAAGCTCCTGCTTGAAATGACCCCTGTACATATTGATACTCTCACTTTGTGTGTTACTCATTGAAGTTAAAAATGGGCTCCTCCCATACTGCCCAGCCTGACAGTTGAGATCATCTCAAGTGGAGGTAACTTGGGTGGTAATTAGAGATAGGGTATTTTCAGGGGGGGGCACTAGGGGTGTGCAGGAAAAAAAATCATTTTTTTCCGGATTTGAGTATAATAAATCTGATTTTTTTTGGAAATCCCCCCAAAAACCGAATACCAATACCAGTATTATATTGCTACCTGAATTTTTTTTGTATTCCTGAAAATTTTCAGCTCCATTATATCTTATGGGGCCATTGTAGTCAATGGCAAAAATCTTCTAAGAAGTATTCAGGGGGTGGGAGAGGGGGTTTGAGGTAGAGGCACCAAATTTGTACTGTAGCTGCTGGAACCTCTCCCCAAAAGACCCCTCAAGTTTGGGAAAGATTGACCAGGGGGTCCAATTCTAGGGGCATCCAAAGAGGGTGCCCCCAATTCTCCATTGTTTCCTAGGCAGGCAGCAGTGTCTCCCCAAGAATCTCTCTGCAAGAAAGTAAGTGAGGTGTGGTGGTGTTAGCGGGCATGTTTGCCAGGCCAGCAGCAGTCAGTGCCCAAACCCAACAGGACTCAGGTCAAATCAGAGGATCTTTGGGGGCATGTTTGCCAGGCCAGCAGCAGAACCAGTGCAATGTGCCCCCCAGAACCAGTGCCACTGTGGCAGTCAGTGCTCAAGCCCAACAGGACGCAGGTCAAATCAGAGGATCTCTGGGGGCATGTTTGCCAGGCCAGCAACAGAACCAGTGCCACTGTGGCAGTCAGTGCCCAAACCCAACAGGACTCAGGTCAAATCACAGAATCTCTGCAGTATAAATGGCAGGGGAAAGGTGAGTGGAGCCCTTTAAAGTGTAAAGCCTCCCAGAGCCTGTATTCGGCATTGCCAAAAAAAAATCGAAAAAAACCCAAAAATTTTCTGGGTTTTTTTTGGCATTTAGTATTCGGCAACCAAATCAGGTCAGGGAATCTGATTCGGTATGCTGAATACTCAAAAATGGTGAAAAGATTTTTCAGGGGGGGTTTTTTGTTCGGCTTTACCGAATTCACACCCCCTAGGTAGCACCTCACTTTGGGAATGCTCCCCCTCTTGAGGCCTACCTTAGTTGCCCTTAGGTTTCCTTTAGGTGGTAGGCCAAAACATTTCTCTTTATCCAGTTAGAAAACTAGGGGGATTCCATCCTTTTAAAAGCTGTTTTATAGCCCATTCCTAGCCTGAGGACAGTTTTATTATCATTTTAGCCTGCTCTATATTTTGTGATTTCTTTTTTATTACCTTTATTTCTGTTTGTTTTACTACTTTAGTTATGAGCTGCCTAGAGCTGGTCAAGAGAGCTAGCATACAAATTTTCTAAATCAATAAATAGTGCCCAACCATACTTTTAAAGAATTTGCACACTAATGTAAATCATTGTCTAAACCACAGGTGTCAAACATATGGGCCAGATCTGGGTCCTGCAGGGCTCCAATCCAGCCCGAGAGCAACTGACTCTGTGCTGCTTCCTGCTTCCTGTTTCTTACATCACAGCTACTTTTGGGCAGTCTCTCCGATTTTCTGCTTTAGAGGAGAGAAAGAAAGCCAACCCTCCCTTCCTTCAATTGGCTGAGAGCTCCTTCCTCCCTCCTCCTCTGGGGAGGGAGGGGAAGGGAAAGAGCCGGGGAAATGGCATGTTGTGGAACTTTTAAGAAGACCAGCAATGTTTTATTCCAGGTATAAGCTTTTGTGTGCAAGCACACTTCTTCTTCAGAGAGAGGCAGAGAGGCAGAGAGTAAGTCCTGTGTTTAAGACCAAAGATGTTTTTATTCCAGGTATAAGCTTTTGTGTGCAAGCACATTCCTTCTTCTTCAGAGCAAGACAGAGACACACAGAGAGAGTGAGTCCTATGTTTAAGACAAAAATGTTTTATTCCAGGTATAAGCTTTTGTGTGCAAACACACTTTCTTCAGAGAGAGAGAAAGAGAGTCCCATGACACTTGGAGAGATCCCCCTTTCCATTTCTAACAAAGGGGGGGAGAAACCTAATAGCACAGCTTGCATTCCTTATGAGTGAAAGGGAGCAAGAGTCCAGCAGCACCTTAATGACTGACAAAATTTGTGGCAGAGCATGAGCTTTCACTCGTCACTGCTCACTTCTTCAGATATAGCTGGAATGTGAGTCAATCTGTTCTTATATCTTGGAGAGTGAAGTCATTTCAGATGCCAAATGACAGTAGCAGGTATTGGTAATGAGAGAAGGAACCCAGGAGTTTGCATTGTTTTGAGCTTCGTGATCAGTGGCAATTCAGCAGTCTTTCTTTCTAATCTCTCTTTGAAATTCCTTTGTAAAAGAACTGCTACTCCTAGGTCAGTGGCTGAATGTCTTGGAAGGTTAAAATGCTCCCCCACTAGTTTTTGAATGTTGTGGTTTCTAATAGTAGCGGAAAGAGTAAGAGTCCAGTAGCACCTTTAAAGGCTAACAAAATTATGGTGGGGTATGTGATTCTGTGATCATTGCTCACTTTAGACTTCTTTCCATTTATTCTTTGCATCCTCCTGGACTAAGTCCTCCTGTACCAAACTGAGACCTCGGTTGCCTATTTCATTACCAATACTGATATCTCCATGCCTCTGTATATCACACCAATGCTGATTTCACCACCCCTCTGCATATCACACCTAATCCAATCACACCTGCTATTGCCATTCAGCATCTCAAATCATCTTTATAAAGTTTATATCTTCGGTACCTTGTGTTACATTTTATGGCATGCATGGCCCAGCCCAACAAAGTGACATTTATGTCAGATCTGGCCCTCGTAACAAATGAGTTCAACACCTCTGGTCTAAACTTTTGGGAAGTCTGCTTTGGGAATACCAGAATTTAGCTGATAAAGGGACACTTCAGCTAGAGGAGAATGAACCTGGGAAGTTTCACTAGGCCATACAGCAATATGACTTACAGTAATTCTGGACTTAGAGCATCAACTAAAATCTCCATTAATACAAGTACTGACTACCAATGCTCCCTCTAAGCTGTGGAGTCTCGTGAGCAAAAATTCTACTTTGTGAGCTACTGGCATTAAAGTTGTGAGCAAGCAATTTGGCTGCTGCATCAATCAGTTTCCTCTGGGGCCCTCCTTCCTGAGCCGAGACAAAAAATGTGTGAGCCGGAGGCTTAAAAAGTGTGAGCTAGCTCACACTAAATCAGCTTAGAGGGAACACTGCTGACTACTGTTGTTGTTGTTTTTTCCTTTACTCTTGGCCTTCTGAGAGACCTCTATGTTTCATTTGGCAGCAAGAAACATTTAGTTAACTAATTGGTAGTTATATTTTCAGTTGGATGACTTCCATTTTGTTTGCTTCTTCTTCCCAGCCTGCCAGGCGTGCATCCTGATACAAAGCACACCCTATGCTCACTGATACCAACAAAGCATTATACACAGGATGCTAACAAAGAGCTCTTAAGATCATTACCTAAAAAATCTTTTTCACGTATGCACACTTTTAAAAAAAACATATAACCTGATCTGGATATAAGGAAGAGGTTTCCTGTGACCATCAAAATGTTGGGCTGGGGATCAGAGGACCTGCAAAGACAAAAGCTATGTGGGACTAAGATGGTAATAAGAAGGGGGGTTGGCTGAATCCAGCCCACAGGTTTTGCACTGCTTATATTTCTAACATTGCTTTCATTGTATTGTTTTCTAATTTTGTAATCTCCCTTGAGTCACAGTAAGAAAAGTGGACTGTAACTAAAGTAAATAAAACAAAATAAATAAGATTGTATAATCATAAGGTTTTGTGGAATTTTTTTTTTTTGCCAATGTAAGTAGAGCAGCTAGGTCCACTGGACCAGCTAGCGGGGGATGGGAGTGAAAATACTGGGAGGGTGGAGGAAAGAAGCCAGAAATCAATATGACGTGTCTACATCAGCTGGAAGTGACCTAGACACATTGGGGACATCAGGGGCGATGTTCTGGTTTGTGGACAAAACATCTGTGGTAGAATTAGCTTCTAGCATAGTGTTTTGCCCAAAAACCAGAGTGTCGTCCCCTGACGTCATTTTTGGGTGACATAAGCACATCATGTTTATTTCCATCTTCTTGCTTGTTTGGGGGGTGTAATCCCCCCTTTGCCAGCCAGCTGTCTGGCAGTGGTGAGGAGCGCCCAAACCTGGAAGAACCCTGCTTTCACCAGGGGGTCTGGCATCCCTAAATGTAAGCATTGTGTTTCATTGGTGCAACGTGGTTAAGGAACAAGCCTAAGCAGATGTAACTTTAAGAGACTATCAGTCTATAAACTGTGTATTTTGCACAAAGCAGTATGTTTTTGCCATTGAAATTGTTATGTGTGCCAACGAAGTTGAAGGAAGCCTCACAACTCCTTTCCTTCCCACTGCAATCAATTCTGCAAAGATAATTGAGGGGTTCTTTATCTCTCTTTTCTGTGTGAAGTAAATAAAACACCCCTCCAATAAACATTTATATAGTCAAATGAATCAATGGCAGAGGATGAGGAAATTTCTCAGCCAAAGAGGTCATGTTAGCAAACTGTGGTCTTCTCGTTGTTATTCATTGGTAGAAATGGAAGTCAGAAACAGCATTTGGTTTCTCTTGGTCTCTTTTATTCTAGAGTTCTTTGTGTACTGGGCATAATAATTCAGGCACTAACAAAAGATTTATTCTGAACTCCCATAAAATGATACAATAGGGTTTTAAAACACACACACACACACACACACACATGCAGAGATCTCAAGCAGAAGAAAAGAGAAGGTAATTATGCAATCTCTCCCTCTTAATGTCAGTAAATGCTATGAACTGAAATTCAATTAATGTAAGGCAAAGTATAGAAGTTTCATTTCATATATATTTTTCCCCTTAATCATTGAAATGTCCAGGGAACTGGGTGCACTACAAAGGCACCAGGCTTGCTTACATGTGACATTCTCTATAGAATATATTTTTAGCCAGCAAGCTTTTTCTCAGAAAATGTACGAATTTGGTTCTGAGTGGCAACCTCTTGATTTAATGAATGCCATTCATGCCCGGGTCATTTGGGCATTAGTCAAGATGTGCTATTGTACAAAGGACTCTTTCAATCCCAATATAAAGAGACCTTGAAGGACAGAGTCCCTAATAAGTTTCTTTGTTCCTTAGAAAAGAGAGCGCTCGCATTGCACAGTCCTGGAAGGAGCTTGATGCATCCCAGAGATGCGAGGAAGTGGACTCCCAGCTCCTTGTAGAATGACTCCTAAACTTTTCAAAGAGCTCCTGTCACGGCGAAGCAGTTAGGCTTTATTAACAGTGCAGCCCTATGCAGAGTTACCCTGTTCATAGTCCACTGAAAACAATACATAAGATTGCACTGTAAATTGTCTTGCTAGCTGTTCTCTGCTGAGAGCCTTGTAAACTAATCTAATCTGAAGATTGGCAATACTGCAGGAGACAAGACTGTCAAAGGGGCATGGCCAATAATGCTAACAAGACCATTGTTTTATTTTGTAAGCCATCTTGAACAGGTTCCCAGAGAGGCAGCATAAAAATGTTCTAAATAAATAAACAACTTGTAGCCTCCTGTTTTCCCATGCCCATTAGGCAGATCTGTGCCCTACAGTCCTGAGATCACGTTGAGCTACTCTGATACTGAAATGATCCCATACATAGCTGAGATAGGGACATCCCTCTGGGAACATGTTAAATGCTTCATTAGAATAAGAGACCTCCAGGACTCTTTGCTGGAACATTTTGCCTCTGCAGTCAGGGAGTTTCTGGATTCTAGAAAGGATAAGCTAGGCACATTTTAGAACTAGGAGGACACTAGCTGTACAAGCTACCACAGAACAGAAAGGAAACCTATGTGGTTCAAAGGCAGAATATCTCTGAATAGCAGTCTTATAGGGATATGAGTGCCAGCCTCCACGTCGTGGCTAGAGATCTCCTGGGAGTTCAAAAGACCTCCAGGCAACATAGATCAGTTCCCCTGAAGAAAATAGCTTCTTTGGAAGGTGGACTTTATGCCACTGTACCCTGTTGAAGTCCCTCCCCTCCCCAAATCCTGCCCTACCCAGACTCTACATCTCAAATCTCCAGGAATTTCCCAACACGAGCTGGGAGAGAAGCAGGAACATTAGAAATCAGTGGGAGAAACTTTCAACCTCCCAGGGGGACAATGCTGCTGGTCTAGATGCAGCAAGCAGTCTATAAAGAATGTTAGACTCCAGCATGATATTGCTGCACTAGGAAGGTTGTAATCATTGAGGTCTGAATAACAACAATGCTTTTCTTGTCTGATATAGGTGTTCACATACCTTAGCAAAGCTAGGGAGACTGGTGACACCAAATACTGCTGTTGTGAATAGTCTCTGCACTGCTTTTGCATACATCGGCATAGTGTTGTGATTAGTGCATTAAAGATGGATCTGGGAAAACCTGGGTTCAAATACCCACTCCACCATAAGGCTGCGATCAGACAAGCTGTTTAATCTGATGTCGTTGCTGTTGCCCTGCAGATTTAAAATGCAGATTCAGACAGGAACATCTGTCTCCAGTTCCCCAGTTGTTGGTACCCCATTCTCACATATCTTTGAGTCAGAGTTGACACTGGGGAACGTCCAATCTTTACAGATGTCAGTGGTTTTACCCCGTCTTTCCAGACATCTGATCAATCCATCACACTCTCAAGTCGTTTGGGAAGTCTGAATGTTCTGTTCCATTTCATGCCCCTTTTTTTGAGTAGGTTAGTGATATGTGCATGACTGCATATTTGTACCATGGCTATGAAGTATCGCATGTGTGTTTACATGCCGAAATACCTTGTTTGGATCAGGGTGGTTTGTTTTTGTTTTTTTGGATTGGAGCCCCCAGGGTGGGTTTGGGGGTTTTTTAGTGACAAATTCAAGGGAAAAACCCTTCTCTGCTTATTTTTGGGGTGGTACACCAGTGAAAGTAGTCCCTAGTTCAGCTCCCATATCAGCGCCTATGATTGTGCCCCTGGAACTTTTTTCTCCCTGCCATATCACAATTCCTCTGGTGGGAAAACTGTGCAGGGCCTGGAATACACAGTTATGTGCATGCATAAAAGATAGGTTTTTTAAAGCTGCCCAACCATCTGCTTCATGGTTGCCACACAGCAGTAATCTGATCGATCAACCATGGGGTAAGCATGGGGTAAAGTGGATTAGGGTGGGATGATCAAAACTCTCTGTTACAACCCCCCCCAGATGAAATTAGAAGTGCGGCCAGACCATGCTAACCCAGTCATCTGAGTGCAGCCTAAAATTCATTGGGTAACCTTGGGCCAGTCATTCTCTGTCAGTCTACCTTACCTCACAAGTTGTTGAGAAGCTAAAAGGAAGGAACTGCTTGGAAGAAGACTGGGGTAAAAGTTGTATGACAATAAATAAACAAACATCTGAATTTTGAATAGAGTATATCTCTTGCATTTCATGGCTATTTGACCTCACAGGATCCTTTTCTCTATGAGTTTATGCATATCTCTGAGGAGCTCCACAGAAGCTTATGCCACCATTAACCCATCTGTCTTGAAAATGATACAAGACGGCTTTCAATTTCTGAGCCTGTTACACACAAAGCTGCCTTATACTGAAGCAGATCATTGATAGACCATCAAGGTCAGTCTGACCATTGGTCTATCAAAGTCAGACTGGCATTGGTTCTCTAAGCTGTCCAGGATCTCAAGTGAAGGTCTTTCACATCACCTATCACCCGATCCTTTTAGCTGGAGATGTCAGAGATTGAAACCTGGGACCTTCTGCATGCCAAGCAGATGCTCTACCACTGATCCACTTATGAACTTGTATTGTTCATATCTTAGATTATTCATAGCTAACATCAGATGTGACACCAGCATTGCTCTTTATTACTATTTGATATTTTCTAAAATGTTTCATTGTACAAGCTGCTGATGAAAATGAAAATATTATGTTTCATTTAAAATACATTTAAAAATACATAACAATCAGGAGGAAAGCATTCCAAATTTTACTTTTAAATAGAATGTTCTAATATTTTTGCGAAGCACACCTGTATCATTTTGGAAATATGAGCTGACTACCTTTTTTCAGTGCTAGTACTGGAGCAACATGTGCAGCCTGACTACAGCAAACGAGTACAAAACAGCAGCTCCATCTTGTGGTCCACAGACAAAATGCTCTTGTTGACAAGTGTGCCATGAAATCGGCGAAGTGATGGTATCATTAACAATTTCTGATCTGCTCATTCTGATGCACCCAGACCTGCTAAGGTAGGCAGAACTCTAGGAGATCAATTTATTGTTTAGATTTACATCCCAACCTTTCAAAGAGGTTCAGGGCAGATTGCAATATTACATAATAACAAGCGATTTCCCTTACCTTAAGGTAGTCTTCATAGCTGCATTGCCATGCTAAGAGTTGGTTGCATCTATTGAACCTCTGCCTGTAACATAACTGGTAAAGGCACTTGAGCCAAAAGTGGCCAGTTCCATTTGCTTTTACCAAAACCATGCTTCTATCAGTTCCACTGTGAGATTACTGGATGAGATGCAGGTTTTGAGGGACCCTGGGCAAGATGTTTCCCAGTGTCCTCCCCATTAAGTAACCCACCTGCCTGAGCACACACACCATCCTGGTGGAGAGCAAAGCTGAACACACATGAAGTTGCCCTATACTGAATCAAAGCATTGGTCCATCAAGGTCAGTATTGTCTATTCTGACTGGAAGGAGTTTTCCAGAGTATTAAGTAGAGGTCTTTCACAACACCTACTAGCCAGTCCTTTTTTTAGCCGGAGATGCTGGGCATCAATCCCTGGAGCTTCTTCATGAAAAGCCGAGGCTTTCCCACTGAGCCACAGCCCTCCTTGGCAGCAAAAGCTAAAGGAAGCCAAAGGAATCACATCTGTTCCCTCCAACTGTCTCTCATAGTATGAAACAAGAGATTGTCCCTGAACCCCTGTGGCTTTGCAGGAGCTTCTGGGGAATGGGGATAGTAAATCCAATTCCTGGCTGGCAATGCTCTTTCTGTTGGGCCATTCCCAAAAGCTTATTTAATGCCTTACATAAAGTATGTACAGCAGATTCTCCTGTACATGCTTTATGTAAGGTATTAAATATGCTCATTTAGCACATTTAGGTTGTGTAAATCACCTGTATCCTGAACTAACCTTGTGAGGGTCTTTTGCCTGTAAGATCAACATCACACAGGGTGTCTGTTGTGTAGGTGAAGTACTTCTATGGCACATCATACATACTCTGAGGGAGGAATTCTTGGAAGACAAAGCCAGCTATAGAAGAAAGACCCTAGAAGATCTCGCTTAGCTTCCAAACACTTCTTTCACAATTAACCTCCCACTGATCAGCTTAAGAAACAAATCTAAAACCATGTTCTCCTTTGACATCAACTCAAGAACTGCATATCAAAATGGGTTTTGACATGGCAGTGAATCAAGGCATTTGTGAATCTGTCAAATGCAAATGTCTCTCTTGCCTCCCCCCTCCCCCCGGCTGTTGCTCCTCTAGTCCTTGCTAAGGTTGGCATGCTTGTCGATTGATTGGTTAAATAATGTCACTTGGCTGGTCAATCAACAGAAGTTATTTAACCATGATCAAATGTTGTCAACCAATCTGTGAAGCCAAGATTGTCATTCTGTCGGTGGCAGCTTACCTTTTCCTTGCTTTCATAATGTCTTCCATTAGCAAGGACAGGAGAGAGAGCTACTTTCTCTCAAGCCCAGCAGCAGTGGAGCTTACAAAGGTTTGCCTACCATCAGCCTGCTATAAATGCAAGACTCTCTGAAGAGAAACATGAGCAGTTACCCATGGCAAATATAACTCTCTGGGCCCCTCATGAAATTTCATTGACCTGTACCATATCATTCTGTTCAGCAAAGTCTAAGGCTTTCCTCCATCCTCAGGAGCTTTTCTCTCAATCAAAGTGGATGTTTTTCCAATGGAGAAATCACTTCAATTAGAGGAAGGATTCACGCTGACCAATTAAGACCAATAGAGACATAAACATGTATTGCATATGCTAGTACCAAAATATGTTGCATATTTAATAAGGAAAAAACTTCAAAACATTATGATGAGACTGGATGGTTAACTTTGAAAACTCTTTACTGACTTTTCTGGTCACCCCATCTCTCAATAGATGTCATCGAGCTGGAAAAGGTGCAGAAAAAGGACAACTCGGGGGATCAATGAATGCTGCACCTTTCCTAACAGGAAATGTTAACACACATTTGGGATTTTAGAACAAGACAGCTAAGGACAGAAGGGCTGGCTCTATCACTAGGCCAACTAGGCGGCCGCCTAGGGGCGCAGCTGGCAAATGGGGCAGTGGAGAGACTGAGAGAGACTCAAACCAGGAGAGAGTGTGCTTTATGCAAACCATGATTTACCATTATGCCTTAATGCAGCTTTCCATTCAGGCTAAGAACCAAACTTAGCTTTGGGCCAATGCAGATAGACTTGTAGGCGCTGTGGCCAGTTGGTGCAGGTGGCTGCTGGCAGGGCTGGAGAGCTCATGAGCCCGGGCAGGCGGACAGGCACTGGGGTGTGGAGGGGGGTGTCCCTTGCGGGCGGGTCTCCAGTGGTGGAGAGGGTGGCTCTGTGGTGGTGGTGGGGTGCTACAAGGCAACCTCACCTGGGGGGTGCCACAAGGTAGCCTCGCCTAGTGTGCAAAACACCCTGGGGCTGGCCCTGAAGATGTGAGAAGAGTTTAGAAAATTATGCGAGGGGTGGAGAGAAAGAACATCTTCTCCCTTTCCAAATAATACGAGAACTGGAATAATAAAAGCTGAGCCCACCCAGTGAATTTGAAGGACAGTAAATTCAAGCCAGGCAAAAGAAAGTATTTTTTCATGTGATGCATAATGACAGAAATCATTGCTGCAGTGATGAGCACTAACTTTAGATGGCTTGAGAAAGGGTGGTGGATGCATTCATGGAGGATAGGTCCAGTGATTCTTATTGTACCATGATGACTAAATAGAGCTTCCAGATATGCAGTGTGTCCCAGAAGCAACGCTGTCCCCAGTTGCCGAGGAGACAACAGCAGAAAAGGACTGCTGCCTTCTTGCCTTGCTTCTAAGTCATGCAGCCACTGTGGGAAATCGGGTGCTGTACTAGGTGGACTTTTGGTCTGAGCCAGCAGAGCTCTTCTTATGTTACTATGTCTTTACTTAGAAAGAATTCAGTGGGACTTATTCCTATAGATTTTATTGCAGCCAACCTTTTATTGGTGAGTTCTGGCGCCATGCACATGCCGTCATGACTTTCTGCGTGGTACTCAGAAAGTCCCAGGTTCAATCGCTTAAATCTCCAGTTAAAATACTAGGTGGGCAGTGATGTGAAAGACCTCCTCTTAAGTCCTTGGGGAGTCACTGCCAATCTCAGCAGACTTTACTGACCTTGATAGATCATCATTCTGATTCAGTACAAGGCACTATCATGTGTCCTCTGTCAAAACTGAGGGAATCTCATTTTGATTCCCAGCATCGTGATAAACGTAGAATTGGAATACGAAGTGGCAAAGCCGTTTGCTTTAGTTTCCTTTTCCCATTCTTTTGTAACATTTCTTTTCAAATGCAGTGAGGTTGAGCTCCCCTAACAGCCGTTTTTCAAGAGATGACAAGAGATAGGATTGTGTGAGCTTCCCCCGCACATCTCTGCTCACATGTTTTAATTTTGACTCACAAATGCATCCCTTCTGCTATTCTAGTCCGAGTCCCTTTTGCAAAACAATTAACCAAGAATGATGGTAATTTTCTTGTTGAGGGTGAACGCTCACAAGGGACTGGGCTGGAATCATTCAGCTTACCTGATTGGTGACCTGCACCTGAAACTCAGTTAAATCCTGTAAAAAAAGCAATCATTTCCCTTTTTATTTGTTCCTAGGAAACAATTACTGGGAAAGCAATGAGTGTACTGCTAATTACATCATCACCCCCTTATCACACTCTGCTCATAGAAAGCTTTAATAATACAAGGTATTAGAGAAATAATTGTTCCACTCAAATACAAATGGGTAAACAAAAGGTGTGGGTCTCTCGTCTTGATTAATTTTACAGCTAACATAAAATGATTAGAATGTTGTACGAAAGATTGCAAATGAAAAACCAGAACATTTTGTCAATAGCTGGATGTTTCGGGTGATAAGGGTTCAAATCCTAACCAAGAATTCATTGAACAACCCCGGAAAAATCACTAAGGTGGTCATTAGAATTGCTATGAGTTTTCCTCATAGCCTCGGTAGCAGTGTTCCCTCTAAGCTGAGTTAGTGTGAGCTAGCTCACAGTTTTTTAGCCTCTAGCTCCCACATTTTTGTCTTAGCTCAGGAAGGATGGCTCAAGAGCAAACTAATTTGTGCAGTATCCAAATCATTTGCTCACAATTTTAATGCCAGTAGCTTACAAAGTAGAATTTTTGCTCACAAGACTCCACAGCTTAGAGTGAGCACAATCCAGCAGATATTACAAAATGACATTGTGTGTCCTCCTTATATGTAAAACATATGTATTACTTTTTGGGCTAGAAACAGAGTAGCAACTGAACCTATGAATATCTCAGAAGACAAGATGGCCCCTTTCTCTACTCACAGTAAATGGAGAGTGCATATTTGAATCTTCCTGAAAGCGGCTACAGCTCTGAATATATCTATGTGTCACAGAAAGCCTTCTGCTCTCAGTAATAAGCAGCATATAGAGAAACACAGACACCAACCCTCCTGATCAAATCTTTGCAGGCTCCAAAAAGTTCTGGAGGAGGAAAACATATGTTCCAACAAGGTCAAAAACAGTTCAGTTCAGGCCGCCTTCTGATTGCCTAACAAAAACTTGCCTTTTCCCTCCTATCAGCTCAAACTCGGTCATAACTCCTTTCAATGAGACCTTTTTTTTGGTCATATCGTCCGCCAAATGTTTGCATTTTATAAAATCTTCATACAGAGAGTTCCGCTTGCATAGCAAAACTGTTATACGAGATTAAGGTTGCGATATCTGACTATTGATTTAGCAGGGTATTATCTCAAGGCATTGCTCCCCCTCCCCTCTTTGAGAGACATATCATTCCCTCTTTTAAAGCAGCTCATCACAGATGTATCACCCGAGGATCTATTTTGGAGTGAGATTTCACACTGAATGAGCATTATCCTTGATAGAATTTTTAATACATAGCTAGCAACTAGGCATTGATCGAGGAGAGTTAAGCAGGAACTGAAGGCTACATAAATATAAATGTGTCATAATTGTTTACAATAACTAGTTATATGCTTGGAAACACTGGCTCTTATCTCCCAGTGTGTCTCCATCTCTATTTTTCTAGTGGTGTTTGTAGTCCAAGGAGAGAAATTGTTTCAGCTATATTTGCCAGCACCAAAGCCCAAAAGATGCTTTGGGGGAAAGAGGGGGCATGGCAGAAGCATGCTATACTCCATCAATCACTAACTGACAGGTGGCTCCTGGGAGGCCAGCATGGGCTCCAAGAGCTACCCTATCATCTCATTTGCTGAAATGTTTAGCTAGCAAGGCTGCTGTCCGGACAAGATCAATGAAAATGCAAGCAGATGTCTCAGAACAAAACAGAGTGGACTCCTTATGAAGTTCACTTGGCCGTAGAGTTATGAAAAGGGCCATGGAGAAAACCTTGAACAACTAGGTCCATGGCAGAGGTTAATTCCTTGCATGGTCAGGTGCCCGGGAGCAGGATCACATGAAACAGGAATCCCACCACAGATACCAAAGGTCAAAGTGAAAGTTGTGGGCTGAATCCAAGGTCAAGATGTGTTTATAAAATCCAGCTGAGTGGCCAAGATTTGACAGAGACCACAAGTAGCACAGTCCAGCTACAAACAAAGATGGATTATGGCAGGGCTTTCTTGGAAGAAAAAGCCCAGCAGGAACTCATCCGCATAACAGGCCACACCCCTGATAGCGCAGCTCATTAGCATATTAGGTGGGGGCTGGGAAAGCACAGGGCAGGCATGGAAGCTTTCTCTCCCCCCCCCCCCCCCCGAGTTTCTCCACCGCTGCGGAGAAGCTCAGCAGGGGAAGGGAAAAAAACAGAAGATGTGTTTAAATGACTTTCTCTCCTACCCTGATCTTGGGGAAGGAAGGAAAGGCATCTAAACATGCCTGCGCTCCCTGCCTGTGCTGCGGCTGCGGGGCAACTGGAGACAGGCAGGCACAGAGCCCACGCATGCTTCCATGCCTGCCCTGTGCCTTTTCCTTTCCCCCCCAGCTTCTCTGCAACGGTGGAGAAGCTGGGGGGGGGGGAGAGGCATGCTTTTCCTGCCTGCCCCTTTGCTTTCCCTGCTGCAGGGTGCCTGGAGAAGATTGGGAAGGGAAGCAGACATGTTGGCCTGGCTGCCCCGGGTCTCCCTAGCCAGCCCACCAAGGAACGCAGGCTGGGGAGACTGAAGGCAGCCAGGAAAACATGCCCCGTTCCTTCCCTGAGCTGCTCTGCTTTTGCAGAGAGACTCAGGGAAGTGCGGGGGGGGGGGGGGGGCATGGCCCAGATCGAGTTGGGAATGAAGGGCATTTTCAATGTGCCTGGGTTCCCCTCCTGATCTTCTTGCACCTGGAGAAACCAGGCATGGAACCCAGTCATGTCTACATGTCTGCCCTCTTTCCCCCGCCTGCCCGCCCGCAGCTTTTCCAGCTGCCACATGTCAGCTAGAGAAGGGAAGGCAGAGAGAGGCTTTTCCTTGTCAATTTCACTCTCAGCTGACTGGCCCTGAGTGAAATTGACAAGGAAATCCCCAAGGGCTTCCCAGAGGGAAAGAAGGCATTTTAACATGCGACCTTTCCCTCTTGTGTGTAACGTGGGGAGGGCAGCATGCTCTGTAGCCACGTATGCCCAGACATTTGGGCTGCAGGTGTGGCCAACTCAGAAGCCAGCCTGAAAGCCATTCTGGTGCGTTCCTGCCCCAAAATAGCCCTGGATGACGGAGACAGAGTTTAAAAAATGAACTGAAAGCATGAGTAACTAAGACAACCCAGAGAAAACTAGCAGTCACAGCAATCATGAAGTGATATCACACAGGATTATCAAGGTAAAACAAAACAGCTAATTAAAGGGCCAAACTACACATTATACTATGACAAGTTGCCAATGGGGACTGGCAACCATAGAGCATCTGCAATTCCCTCATTGCAACTTGTGTGTAAATGTGAGGGTTGCCAACTCCAGATTGGAAAAGTACTGAAGGTTTAGGGGTGAAGCCTGGAGCAGCCAGGTTTTGGGAGGGGGAAGGAAGGACCTCAGCAGTGTATAGTGCTATGGAGTCTCCCCTCCAAAATAGCCATTTTCTGCAGGGGAACTAATCTGCGTAGCCTGGATTTTAAAAAAAAATCTAAAAGATCTTCAGGCCCTACCTAGAAGTGGCAACCCTGAGTGCAAAAGGGGCCAGATTGAGCTCCTGCCTTCTCCCTTCGATTTCTGGGAGCCAAAACTACCAGAAAGCCATGGGGGTGTTGTTTGCCCCATCAGCATGTTGCAAATGCACATCCGATCCCCCCCCCCCCCGGCTGTTTCTGCTCCCAAAAATAGTGTGCAGGGGAGGCAGGAGCCCCTCCTACTCCACATCATGGTCCTGATCTGAATCTGGCCCTTCCTGTGCTTTTACACAGGAGTTGCCGGTGCGGACTTGCTTCTGCAGTATGACTACAAATCCCCATGGAGAACTCAAGGAGAGTGTAACATGTAGATTGGCTCAGAAACAGCAACTCAGGGAAGCATGGGCGTCAACTACGGGGGGGCTCGAGGGCTCGAGCCCCCCCCCGAAATTTCCCGGGGGGGGGCTCAGCCACCCCCAGGAAAATGGAGCGCCCGGTGGCCAGTCAGCCGGCCGTCGCCGCCTCTCCTTCCCCCCCACCCCCGGCCTGCCCTCCTGCCTCCCTAGGGCAGGGGGGGGAGGCATCTGCGCCACCCCCGCATGCCCCGAGCACGAGGCAGAGTGGGAGCCGGGGGCCCGCAAGGGCGACACGCCGGCCACCGGCGCCCGAGGTGAGCAGGGAGATGGAGGGAGGGGGGCGGGGAGCGCGGCGGGCGGGCGGTCACGGCCTGGGGGAGGGAAGCGGTGGCGGCGGCTCCCTGGGGGGGGAGTGGCGGGGACATGGTCCCGAGCGCGCGTGCGCACTTCGCGCGCACGCACGAGGGAGCCCCCGCCCCTCCCGGGGATTTAAAAAGTCTACGCCCCTGCAGGGAAGTTCTTGTGAACAGTGGAAGTGTCTTGTGGACAGAACGTACAGTTACTCCATACAGCAACAAAGCAGCATACGGATGGCTCCCACAGAGCACAATTTGGTTGCTATAGCACTCTGTAAAAACACAGTGAAGTAGGGCATCTGTTAAACGTTAAAGCTTACATATGATAGGGACAGGCATTCAAAGGCATGGGTTTAGCAGCTTTACATACAAGAATTTTCAGCTTTCAAACATGTGCCTGCATCTTCCCTGACAGCCCATCTCCTCCCATACTATCTAGCCCATTGGTTAAGATGTCTCACAAGCCCTGCTCTCTGTTCCCCTACCTTTAAAGATCTCCAGGTGTCAAAGATAGTTCTCTTGGAGAAAATGGATGCTTTGGAGGGTGGATTCTATGGCATTGTACCTCACTGAAATCCCTGTCCTCCCCAGGTTCTGCCCCCAAACCTCCAGGAATTTCCCAATCCAAAGATGGCAACCCTAAACTAGAGACAAGCCTTTTTCAGAAGGGGCACCTCACTTGTGGAATGCTCTTCCTTTGAGGCTCACCTGCCACCTACATTGCTTTCTTTTAGATGCCAGGACTCATCTTTTTTTACCGAGGCTTTTTGGGGCGGGATCTTATCAGATTTTTAATGGTGTGCTTCTGTTTTATTGATAGATTTTATGCCACTTATGTCTAATGGCTTGCTTTTAATTGGTTGTCTTATATTGTGGTTTTTAATTGTAAGTTGCCTTGAGCAGGACTCTGAAGAGGCAGCAAAGAAATAGTCTAACTAATAAATAAATGTGAAGATGGTATTTTGAAAGCTGAGCAAATCATAAAGGGATTTTACATATGATTGATATAAATACTGTCAAAGGCTGTAATCCTAAAAATAGTCTCCTGGAAGTAAGCCTCCTTAGGGGTAAAAATGGGATTGACTTCTGAGTAGACCTGCTTAAGATTGCTCCCAAAGTCTTCTCCATGGCTATGCTTCATTCCTTGACTTGCAGTGTTCTCCTTGAGCTCTTGATTTCTTTCCTGCTTCATCCCTTATGAAGACATTTGCTTATCATGCTCTGACTGTAATATGAGTTGAGCAGTTTGGCATGCAAGCCATTGAGAATTTAGGAGTGGGATTTCCCAGTCTCTCTCCAAAGACTCCCCTGTACCTTTTTAAACCCACCACAAAATTGCCTTGCATGCACCATATCTGGAATGCTGCTTGTTTTAAGATATGGGGAGGGGGCAAATTAAAACACTGGAGAAATCTTTAACTGAAAGTAGGCAATCCACTTGATATTCCTGTTCAAGTGAATTTTTGAGTATTAGTCTGTACAAGTCTATGCACACACATCAACACCTAATCAAAAACACAGGAGCCATTGTATTGTTGCAATATTGTTCCAATAGGGTCATCCACTACTTCCATATCCTTCCCAATCTGATTTTTCTAAAGCCCTGTCTCAGAACATATGGCAAAGAAAACTGGGATCACACCTACTGGTTCCACACTCCAACTTCTCTAACACTTTTGTTGTGTCACTTACATAGAATCCCATTAACATGTTGTTATGTAGTCCTCACTTCTCTCAGCAGTGAGAATCTTGGGGAGGCGCACTTAACCAAAGTTGTTTCCCTTTGGAGGAAACAGTGCTAGAGACTTCTGTCATCTCTTACTATTTGCTTTATTCACAAATATTCAAGTAGAGTACAAGTGGAGGCAAAGCAGTTCTCTTAAGAGAGAAGATCTGCTACCCCACATTATATCCCAGAGAAAGAGAGACATCCTGCTTCCTCCAGGTACTTCAGCCAGTTCATACCAGTGTCTGGCTGCCATCTTCTCTCTGGCTTCCAGAATCAAAATTGATTTTTCTTCACATGTAGAAATAACCCTTTGTTCTCCCTTCCTTCACCAGGGGGAGGGGTCATGCCTGACCAAAGCTATTTCAAAACAATTAAGGCCTATTAAGGAGATATCTGTGAGAGGGAAGGTGGTATGGGCTGCGGTCACATGCGCCAGCTGGAGCGGAGGGGAAGCAAGGCTATTTCCTCTGGAGGAATTTGACTCACAGTTGCAAGATCACACATCCCTTTGTGCTGTGGGCTCAGGTGATCACTGTGTGATCAGACACCACCGCAGGTGAGTCTTCTTTTTTTGCCATTTGTTTCCCATGCGCATAAATGAGGAATTGCACCTCTGCACTGAGGGTTCCTCATGGAGTAAGCGATTATGCGCATACTGTGAAGGGGGGGGAATGGCGGGGGGAAAACGGCATCAAATCAGGATGGAATTAAAAGACTATCCTGATGGCATGGGAGTGTGCTTGAGCAATCAGACAGGGGAAAGTCCATCCTTGGCCCATCGGAACCAGTTAGAGCTGGACTTTTCCCGGTGTCTTTTAACTCTGCTTTTGTGGCAGAGCAGCATGGGTTGCCGATGACTGCAGGACATTTTCCAGCTATTGCTGTCTGATCCTGCCCTTTAGATCTGTCAGGCATTTGCAGCTATATTGGATCTAAAGATGCATATGATCACAGCCATGTTATAGCTTGGTCTCATCAGCTCTCAAAAGCTAAGCAGGGTCAATACTTGGAATGAATACCACTAAGGAAGACTCTGCAGAGGAAGCCTGTGGCAAACTACCTCTGCTTCTGACTTGCCTTGAAAGGCCCTTGCTGGGTCACCATCAGATGGCTGGGACTTGATCGCACTTTACAGACACAAAGAGATATCTAGGTTTGTAAAGAAATGTTACCATTCCATGGGCTCTGGCTTCTTCTAGGCATGTCACTTTCAGTCAAGTCCACAGCATGGAAACTAGCAACCAACATGCAAGCACACAAGAGCTCTCTGCTCTTTTTGTTTTACAGAAATGGATGACGATTTACTCACGAGTAGTGCATATCTGACTAAGGACAGCTCATACCCTCTCTCAATTTTTTTTAAGTCTCTAAGGTGCTAGTAAGGGGTCTTTTTGTAGAAAAAGCCCAGCAGGAATTCATTAGCATATTAGGCCACACCCCTGACAGCACAGCTCATTAACATATTAGGCCGCACCCAATGTTACCAGAAGTATGGTCATCCAGCCACATCCACCTTTTGCTTCTTATTCTGTTTACCTTGTTGTCAAAACAGTTTTGACAAAACCAATAAAAACATTATTTTCTGTCCCATCTATACAAAATCTCGCCTGAACCAATATCTTATGTCCAACAATTATTCCCATACTGAATTGGAATCAATTCCTAAAGGTTAGGTTCCCATGGAAATCAGCTTGCCTTCCTGCAGAACTAGTATGCTGAATATGAATTCTTAGGGTTGCCAACCTACAGGTGGGGTCTGGAGATCTCCTGGAATTACAACTGAGCTCCAAACTACAGAGATCAGGTCAATGGCTGCTTTGGAAAGTGGAATCCATGTCATTATGCCTTACTTAGGTCCTTCCTTCCCCCAAACCCCACGCTCCACTCCCAAATCTCCAGGGATTTCCTCAACCTGGAGTTGGCAACCCTAGTTCACTGGCAGAACAACCCTAGGAGCCAATTTGATGTAGTGGTTAAGTGCACGGACTCTAATCTGGGAGAAATGGGTTTGATTTCCCACTCCCCCCTTGCACTGGCTGGATGACCTTGGGCAAGCCATAGCTCTGTACCAGCTGTTGTCTCAGAGCTCTCTCAGCCCCACCTACCTCACAGGGTGTCTGTTGTGGGGAGGGGAAGGGAAAGGAGTTTATATGACACTCTGAGACTCCCTTGGGTAGTGAAGGGCAGGGTATAAATCCAATCTCCTCTTCTTCTAGGTTTGTGGATGCACTGGACGGGAGTAGTTTGTGGACTATTTTATTCAAGGTACAAAATTTTATTCAAGGTACAAGATTTCATGTGCCACCCACACTTCTTCAGATGGAGGAAGTGTGCATGCACACAAAAGCTTATACCTTGAATGAAACTTTGGACTCCCACTTTGTTCTGCTGCTTCAGACCAACACAACTACCCACCAGAATTATTACACTATAATACTTTTTACAAGCAATTATGTACCAGTGGAGTGGTTACCATGCAAAGTCTGTCCCACAGGTAAAATGAACCTGTGAACAGGTGGTCTTTACCACATAAAAGTATCACTACCATCACAAGATCACCAATCGTTGGAAGTCAACTCCTCAGAAGCAGAAATCTCTCTTATTAGGAAGTTTAAGAACATCAACTTTGCTGGCCCATTAAAGGCAGATGTCAGCCCAGTGGTAGGAGAAGAGGGACAATCATCTTCATCAGAAACTCTGCCCACTTTTTTACTTTCACAAAACAGGCAACCTCCAAAGTGCTGCTGACCATGCTCATTTTTTAGTTACAACTCTGTTTCTCTGCAGATGTCCCCCAAAGTCCCCCATGCAACAGCCAAGTGTTCTACAAATACACACAACAATGAAGCTACCTTTTCAGATGTTTTCTCTTGCATGGCAGTAAGCACCAAACCACTTTAATACAGACTTTAGACACACATATATTTGCAAGCCGTTCCCAACAAGACACAACAATGAACTCAGGCTTCAAACTTACTTTCCTTAAGCAGAAGATGCCATGAGAAAACTAAAGAGATTCTCAAAAATTAAAGATATAGTCAAAACCAGCATTTCCTGGGCTCTCTGCTTTTTTACTCCCCCCCCCCCTTTAATTTTTTAATAAAAACACAAAGAACAAAATGAAACAAAAAGGAAGGAAGGAAGGAAGGAAGGAAGGAAGGAAAGAGAGAGGTAGGTGGGGGGGGAGAGAGAGAGAAAGAAAGAAAAATGTAGGGGAGAGAGAGAGAAAGAGAGGTAGGTGGGGGAGAGAGAGAGAGAGAGAAAGAAAGAAAAAGGAAGGAAGGAAGGTGGAGGGGAGAGAGAGAGAGAGAAAGGAAGGGGGGAGGGAGAGAGAGAGAGAAAGAGAGAGAGAGAGAGAGAGGAAGGAAGGGGGAAGGAAGGGGGAAGGAAGGAAGGAAGGAAGGTAGGTAGGTGGGGGGAGAGAGAGAAGGAAAAGAGATGGGGGAGACAGTTACCGGAGCAGGGAGAGCAACCAGACAGCAGCAAGCCAAATGCAGAGCCAGGCCTTTCAGTGCAAAGAGCCCAGCCCCTGTGCTTAATCTCTGGGCGGGGCTTTCTCCTGCTGGCTTTCTGCACTTAAAGGGAAAGCGCCAGGTGGGGCTTTTTCCTGCCAGCTCTCTGCAGGAACTTTCCCTTTAAGTGTAAACAGCTCAGGCCTGGCAGGGAGGGGGTGGGGCAGGCTCCGATGCCAGCCGGAACGGCATTCCGGTACGTTCCTGCTGAAAAAGAGCCCTGGTGTACTCCTCATGAGTAGTGTGATGTATACCACAGCCAATAAGCGGCATTATGTTTTCCAGCTGACTTGACCTATGATGAAAAGCATATATCAAACCAAAGACAGGGTACGTTGTACCACCCATTCTGAGACCAGGTCATCAACACCCCATGCAAGTGTGTGTCCTAGTACATGCATCTCACAGGTACTCATATCTCCCATCAACATTGCACTAGTGAGAGGGTCTCAAATCAACTCAGCCTATGAGCACTTTTGGAATTTTGGGGGAAGGTAGTAGATGTCATCACATCG
The DNA here is from genome assembly GCA_029233225.1 of Lepidodactylus listeri. NCBI lineage: Eukaryota > Metazoa > Chordata > Lepidosauria > Squamata > Gekkonidae > Lepidodactylus > Lepidodactylus listeri. The sequence goes on along the minus strand of JARCFY010000002.1, from coordinate 41,864,272 downwards.
GAGGCAGAACAAATCACCGAAAAGCTGTCATGGGGTTCTGAAGCCAATCACAAAATATTGGGTGCTTGCAAGCCAAGCATCCTTCAATGATACTTCCAAAACAGTACTACCCTGAATACTCAAAAGACTTTTGAGCACCTTTTGCTCCACTGAGGGGAAGGAAAGCCAAGATTGGCTCTTTCCTTTTGGGAAAAGCAACCATATGCCAAGCAACACATTAGTGGTGGGGTGGGATGGGGTGGGTGATTCTGAGGTCTGGGCAAAAGTCCCTCCACAGAGGCATTCACAGACATGGTGGGTGAGCGGGCAAGCAGGTAGTGAGCATGGTGAGCAAACCAGTGGGTGTGGCACTTGCCAGCCCACCACCAGAGTGGGTAAGTGGGCTGGTAGGACACTTGCTACCAGCACAGCAAGCAAAGAACTCACAGGTACAGTAAAGCACTTGCCAGTGGCACAGTGAATAGGCAGGAAGGTGGGTGGGGCACTTGCCACCAGTGCAGTGAGCAAGCAGGCAGGCTGGGTGCTCACCACTGGCACAGCAAGTCAGCCACCCTAAGCGTGTGGGAGCCTGCTCATTTCTTTCTCCTTTCCCACCTCAGTTGGGGGCAGGACGATGAGCAAGCTGAGGGGCAGAGTCCATTTAAGGACCATCTGTGCCTTCCTGTCTACCTCTGATTGACTGCAGGCCTGGCTGCTGCCCTGAGGCCTTCACCACCCAACACAACTCCTGAGAGGCTAGCAGAGAAGGCAGCTTGCTGGTTGGGAACCAAGGGCTAAGGCAGCCCCAATTAGTAGGTGCCGTGGTACCAATGGGTGCCAGAGAAGGGGATCTGAACTAGGGTTGCCAACCTCCAGGTGATATCTGGAGATCTCCTGCTATTTCAGTTGATCTCCAGATGGTCAAGATCAATTCCCCTAGAGAAAATGATTGCTTTGGAGCATGAGGTCTATGGCATTATAGCTTGCTGAGGTCCCTCCCTTCCACAACCCGCCCCCACAGGCTCCACTCCCCCACATCTCCAGGTATTTCGCAACCCAGAGCTGCCAACCCTAATTTGAACTAGGAGGGGAAATGTGGGGATTTCTGCTGTTTTTCTAACAATCAGGTAAGAAATTAACAAGGATGAGTAGGAAAAGCCAACATTTCTTCATTATCTTAGCTAAAGAATAAATAAATGAAAGAAGTATTTTAAATGTGGCTATTCAGATATCTAGACTTGAGGTTCTACAGAATTATGAAATCTTCCGGGGATTGCGATGATGAATGTCGTCCTGTCCAACATATACATTCAGAGCACTATTTTTCACCTAATGGATTTCTCCTGTCCTCCACACATAGATGACAATAGAAAGAACTGCTCATTTTTCAAGGCAACCTCAACCATTTTTAAAGCTCTAGTCTTTTATTTGGGTATACTTGAGTCATGGTACATTTTTTCAGTTGGAATGTTGGTATTTATAAACGGTACTCCACAAGCAATTTTGTCTGAATGCCATATGCTAATGTAGGAAGGAAAGAAACAGGTTTAAGGTAAGCATACATTGCTGTCCTTTTCAGAGGAAAAATTAGCAGGCATAAAAATACCTCATGCTTTGTTTGCTTTGGCTAAAATGCATGTAAAGTCTAAATAGTCCGACAGATATTTTTAAAAGCCAGATTCAGAATGCTGTGTGATGGTATGTTGGAAGAATATGTTTCATCAAATAGAGCACAATTTAAATAGTGAATTGGGGGGGGGGGGGGAGGTACTGCAGCATCTCTAAAGCAGCATACATACCCCCTTTAACTTCATCTTTTGTATTCATTGTTGTTTTTGTGAATTGAAGCTGTAGCTATTTTGTGGCATGTTTTTTAAAAAACAGATTCATATTTTTCTACTTCTGTCACTGACAGAGTAGTTTACTGTAATGATTCTAGCATGAAACTCTCTTGGAAAGCCATTTTGAAACACTCATTGGAATGCATGGTGGCTAGTTTTCTGTTAGCATTCAGAGCTTCATTTGGGTCAAGGCTCACCAGGACATAGTCCTGACCTTTTTTCAATGCCCTACATAAGTAAAGGAATAAAACTGAGCTAGAAACCTGAAAACCCAAAGTTTGCCTATTTCAAATCAATTATGGGACCTTGATTTTCGGTCATTTTTTCCTGCCGGTTTTCTCACTCGCTTTTTCTCCCCACCAAGACATTTTCCTCTGACTGGACCTTTCCCCCTTCTAACTCGCATCTCCTCTTCCAGTGGCACCTGGAAGCACCTGGTATCTTTCTAGCCTATGTAGGGTTGTCAGAAAACAAGAGATCCAGTAAACTGTTTTCTTACTTCTTTCTCTTATTTCTTGCTTATATGTTTCTCTACCTAGCCCTATAGACAGGAAATAATGGAAATATATTAGGTTGAAGTATTGATTAGTTTGCCATATTTTGATTTGCTATGATACTCTTTGCTATGTTATTTTTTCATGCTTTATATTTTTATATTATGCAACAGCCTTCAAATGAGTTTAACAAAACAATGTTCTCACTTTTCCCTTTGTCCTTTTTCATTCTGAACCCCCCCCTTAAATGGTAAAATAAAAAAATTATATTTTAAAAAAAAGAAAACAGAGATCCATTCCCCTGGAGAAAATGGCTGCTTTGGAGGGTGGATTCCGTTAAGGTCTTCAAACCCAGTCCTCCCTGGCTCCAAATCTGCAGGAATTTTCCAACCCAGAGTTGGAAACCTAAGCTTATACCACCTCCTTGCCCAGGATCCTATATCTTTTTAGAAACGTCTCTTGATTTCAAGCAACTCTTCTAATGACCAACTAGAAGCCCTTCTGCCTGCCCCATTCCCCAGTGCTATCAGGACAGTTTAGATAATCTCGGCCAAGACATTTCATGTGATGCTTACACTCTTTTAAACACCAAAAATATTTGTTGCAGGAGCCAATAGTAACTCATCTGGCCAGCAAAGCTCCCTGACTCTGTGGTTACAAGGCTCAGGGCCAGAGTATGGAAACAGAGGCTGTTTTTGTTCTTGCTCCCATGTGAGGTAACCCACACCAATCAGCTGAGTTCTATTTTCCAATTTTGTTCCTACTCCATGAGGCAGATAGGATGAAGCTTCTCTAAAGAAAGAAGGACACTGCTGGTCCCAAACTCAGTTGCTCCGATATTTCACAGGATGCGGTTGAAGTTCACACAAACTTCAGCCTGGTCTGATCATGTGCTGCTTGGAGTAATCATGGTTGTTATTGTGACATTTACAACTCTTTTGTCTTATCCTGCAGGCACACCTGGGGTTGGGCAACTTAACTGCTTTTAGCTTATGCTTCCGGAACCTTATAATTAGGTTATATTAGTTAATAAGCTAGGCATATTCTACAGGGATGATCATGCATGAGTGCAGAGTTTTAACTTTAAGCCATAAATCAAGACTATGCCTACCTAGCAAACCTGATGCAGTGCAGCCACCATCCACATGTTGGTGCTGACCAAGGATAAGCCTCATGTTCTTGCAGCCCAAGCCAGGTGGCCAAAGCTGGAGCTTTATTGTGCCCTAAATCAAATTCAGCTTGGAAGTTCCTAAATTCTGGTGCAAACTGAATCTAAGAGGTGTATATATATATATATATATATATATATATATATATATATATATTTGGTATTCAGTACATTTGTACCTCCACTGTTTCTCCAGTGTACTCAGGGCTCTGTGCCTTGAGTTATCTCTTTTTTCTCCCCTTGCAATAAAGTAGGTTTAGCTGAGAGCTGATGATTTGGCCAAAACCATCTCCTGTGTGTTGTGCCGGATTACAGATTTTATTTGAATACAGCCTCTTCAACCCAAACCTAGCGTATGTATATTTCTCTTTCACTACTATATCAATAATTACAAGGCAAAGAGACAATGGCCATTTAAAGCCATTCCACTGAGCCCAATCATCCATTCATTTCATTGCATCCCTTAGGACTGTCCATGTGGCCCAGAGAGATCACAGGTCTTTCTCATGGTGTGCCCAGTCCTTTGGAACAGACTGCCAGAGCAGGTGAAGAGGGCACCATCCCTTCCTACAATTAGAAATGCATACTGAACAACAACATAAGGTGCATACTCCAGATATGCCCTTCCAGACAGTATTTTGGATGGTGAAGTTTTCCAGCAGCTCTGTCTATGAGTTTGCTGATCCTGTGAGTTTTAACTCCTGGGCATGCTAAATCTGCATGCTTTTAAATGGGTAAACTGAGTATATAATTTTGTTAATTTGTGCCTTTGCAACTTGGTTGCTACATTGGGTGCCACCTTGAGTCCAAGGAGATAAGACAGGATGTAAATGTTTAATCAAATAAATAAATACATTGACAGCAAATGCAAAAAGAAAAGAAAGAATCAGCCACTGCCATAAACACATGGTTTGGTTTTAAACAAAACATTTGAGCTGAAAATTCCAGATATCTCAAAGTTACTTCCATACCAACAGCAAGTAAGCCACAAAACATGAATTGGGTCCAGAAGCATATGCTACTTTTTATCCCTTTGTGGTCTAATTTCAGAGATTAGACTCCAGAAAAAACTGGTAATTGGTTAGCAGTTCTCACTGAACCTTGAATTTGAGATTCTCAGGCTGCAGTCACAAACACTAAATAATCCACTTTCAATCCACTTTCAATGCACTTTCCATCTGGATTTTGCCAGTTCACACAGTAAAAATCCAGTTGGAAAGTGCACTGAAAGTGGATGGAAAGTGGATTATTTAGTGTGCATGATCACAGCCTCAGTAGGCTTGCTTTGATTTATGGGACACAGAAGGACCTGGCCTACGTCAGAGGTACAATACAGCCAGAAATCTCAGGCTGATCAAGAACAAGAGTCCTCTGTTAGTATGACAAAATCTCAGTCAGAAATGACTGATATATTAACCCAGTCTTCCTTTCTTGGGAGTGCTGGTTCCAGGGTAGGTACAAAGAAATTTTAACCATGTCTGCCTCTGATTTGCCTTTGCCCTCTTCAGATGTTCCATCACACATACAGCTAAAGAATACAGGAGATAGCGGTATCATGCCCATTGACCCCACTATCCAATCTCCACGTGTTCAGTGGGAGGTCTACATACATCAACATGCAGGATCTGTATATACAACAAGGAGTCTTGCTTCTTTATGGGCTTGTAGACTTCCCATGGAGTGTGTGGTCAAAGGGCAGAGCTAGTCGGTTCAATCCTGCTTCTCACTCTGGGTGACTGAAGGTCAGGGTTTTCAGCCAGGGTCTTGTAGACTGGAGTAAAGATTGTTGTCTTGTTAAAGTTTTGGTCTGTCTGTCTGTATCTTATCTCTAAAGGCAGGCTTTTGACATCTACATATACCACTTTGCCTACCATGGTAAGATCAAGAAGAATATTACATGGTGATGTAAACTGGCCTGTTTTCTCACTAATTCAGCAATAGCCTAAAATTGAAAGTCTACAGGCCCTATCGACTGAAATAACAGATGGGGTCCTTTAAGCTCCCAGCCCAGTTATGCCTGAAAAGCCATCTGGGTGAAAACTGGGGAACAAGAAACTTCCATCAGTCCCCAAAGCTAATTCCCAAGCTAAAGAATGTAAAGCTCCTATTGCACTACTTCGTGCTGGAGATAGGTCAATGGAAAGTTTTAATAACATATAGAACGTCTATGTAAATCCTGCAAATAAAACCCTTGCAGAAGCCCTAAAGGCATTCAGTGATTATTGCAAACCTAGAAGGGGGGGGGGGGGGGAAACAATTTTGAGAAGTGCCAGTTTTGGCAGCCAAAGTTTGATGAAGCAGCAGAAATAGATAACTTTATAACAGAGCTAATCCAAGAAAGCAAGAGACTGTGAATTTGGAGTTTTGAAAGACCTCATGCTGAAAGACAAGGCTATGCTTAGTTTCACAGGTGTCAACTTAAAAGAGAGTTTCCATAACTCTCAACCAAGCTCTTGCTTAAGCTGTTGAGGTTTGCAGCACAAAAGCACTTATAAGATCCCTCACCCCAAGCAATGGCTAAAATAATACGCAAGTCAAAAATACACAACCCTGCGCAGCAGAAAAAGCACCAGGGACACACAAATCAGCCCCATGGAGAGACAGCACATGGGAATCCCTGCAGAATGGTCAGACATATTCACACACCTGGAACATGCCTTTTATATAGTGCTCACTTCACCGGCAACATGGAGTGTACATCCCTAACATTTATTTATACTTTGAGTCAACAGAGAGGCAGCTATGAGAAGATGTTACAAAGACAGAATCCACTTTGAAGCAATAATAACCAGTGACCACTGAGAAAGGAATCAATACATAGAGTGAATAAGGACCACTCCTCACTGCAGAAGATGGACAGAAAAGGATATACTGGATGAAGAAGCTTTTCAGCCAGGTACAGCCAGACTTAATAAATGCTTTGAATCATCACTTATGTCTGAGGCAAGGTCAGGATTCAAAAGTGCCACAAGGGGAGCACTGAAGTCCTCCCATCAGGTGAGGGAGCTGCAGAGGGTTGGGAAGCTCATTTTCAATTATCATCATGAACCACACAGAGGAGGACTCAGGCTGGCTAAAGATATTTGGTTGCCCCAAGCAGGCAGACTTCCCTCATTCTCCTAGAAAGGTGCAGGGCAGCACAAATGGCACAAGTATGATAGGGAAGACCCCCCCCCCCCAATCCTCCTTGTTGTCCTGGACTCTACATGGAAGATATTAATGAGAGAATTATCTCCCTCTATCCATGCTGCACTTTGAGTGTCATGGGTACCTGCCAGTTCAGTGACCTTTGACTGTGCTTTGGGTTTTTGATAACATTTGCCTTGCAAAGAGCACAGTGACTTTTAAGGAATTTTATAATCATTCCCTGCTGCCTCTAGGCAGTTTCTGTTTTGCCCGTGAATTTCCCATCATAAGTCAAGGCTAGAAGTGTTTGGTTGTTATGGAATCCCATGGAAGAATTGAAAGTCCAAATTTACACAGTACAGAGTGCAAAGGTTAGGTCTGGGTCCCACTGTCTGTCCTGTGCAACACGCAGACATAATTTGATGGTTCTTCTCAGTTACCACACATATGGTGCTCAGTTTGGATTGTGACAGCGGTGTGGATGGAGGTGAGACTTCACACACACACACACACACACACACTTCCCGCATGCCATTTTCCTGACCTGACATAGTTCAGGAAGGAACTATTTGCCAAATCAGGAAAACCTACTTTTACACTTGACACAAAATATGGGGTGGGGATCCTGGACCCAACCTGTGTACTTTGTACAGTGTAAATCTGAAAGATTTTAAGTAAAAGAGCATATGTGGAATAACTAGGAATAAGGACTGTTGTGGAAATAAATACAACAGGCTCTAGAAAGAGGCTCTGGCAGAGTGCCAAGACCTTGGGCACTCAGCGTCAATTTGCTGTGGCAACCTCAGCAGGGTATAATGACACAGAGTCGAGCATTTTCTCCATTTTCTTCAATGCCATCTGAAGAGCAGTTATAATTCTGAGTGATCTCCTGCCCCCACCTGGAGAGAAAAAAGTAATGTTTTTTCCCACCATAAAGAACAATGGAGGGGATGGGGCAACCTGTATGGGGCAACCTGTTTGGGGGCCTGTAGAATTGGACCCCATGGTCCAAACTTCTTGAAACTTGGTGGGTATTTTGGAGAGAGGCCCCAACAGCTACCCTGCAAGTTTAGAGCCTCTCCCTCAAACCCCGTCTCCTCCAGCCCCTCATACACCCTATGAGTTTTTGCCATTGACTTCAATGGCCCATAGGGTATAGTGGGGCTGAAACTGACATTCGGCGGGTTGAATGACTCCCCAATCCGCTTGCATTGCCGAAAGTGACATGCGTGGATCATTTAGCAGCTGGAACAGATGCAACCTGATTTTTTTTATTTGCACACCCCTAGTGGGCACAAATGGCAGTGGTGACAAGCCCCTCCCCCAGCTCCCAGTGGGCCTGTGAAGGAAGCAAAGCAAGAACGGGTTTAAAGTTTAAACCCCTTCTGTTTAGAGTCGTGAGGCAGCAGCGGGAAGATCTTTCCATTGTATTCTATGGGGCCCTTCTCACTTAGCTTCCCCCCTCACCCGCCTTAGCAGGCCAGATGAGGAAGGGATGGGGAGGCTTTTGAAGATGCCCCCCTCTTTTGCTTCCCTTTCTGACACACTTCTGGTGATGTCAGGAGGCATGGCATATGGTACTGAGTTATGTTAATAGGTATGCTAATGAGCTCCTGTACCTCTTTTTCTACGAAATGACCCCTGGGTTAAAGTATCAGACTAGGATCTGGGAGAGCTAGGGCTGAGCCCCCACTCTGTCATGGAAGCTTTGCTGGGTGACCTTGGGCCAGTCAAACATACTGTCAGCCTAACCTTCCTGAAAAGGCTGATTGCAGGCATCCAATGAAGGAGAGGAGAACAATGTAAGTTGCTTGGGACCCACATTAGGGAGAAAGGTAAGATATAAATAAATGAAATTATTGTATGTTTCAGACTCAAACAGTTCACAGACACTACAGTACTCAGAGATGCTGAGCCTTCCCTAATTTTCCATTAGTCACAAGAATGTTACTGATTTTCCATTCATTTCTTTGAAGTCCCTACCTGGGGGAACATGGCAGCTCTGATATGTTCATCAACCTCCCATCCCCCACCCCAAAAGCAAGCACACAAAAGCAGGGGGCTCAGATGAGGATTTGTTCTCTGCATTATAAAACCAGACCTCTTCACAGCTCAGGATTACAGCTTCCCAAAGCCTGGCAGAAAGAATATCCTCTCCTTTTAAATCTTTAACTTGCAGCCTACCTAGAAAGGTTAAAGTGAAGGAGAATGTATATAGGGCATTATCTAAGGTGATGAAATCAGCTGTCACTCACTTAAAGTTAAAAGAAATAACTCCTTTTCTATCCACATCGTAGACACAGAACTACTGGAATGTTACCAAAGTAGACCACCTCACCAATAAGAGATCTCAGGTTACCCTCTGTGCCAGTATTAGGTTTGCCAGCCTCCAGGTGGTAACTGGAGATTTCCTGCTATTATAACTGATTTCTAGGCAACAGAGATCAGTTCACTGGGAGAAAATGGATGCTTTGGCAGGGGGACTCTCTGGCATTATACCTCACTGAAGTCCTTCCCCTCCCCATACCCCGCCCTCCTCAAGCTCCACCTCCAACATTTCCAAGTATTTCCCAACTTGGAGCTGGCAACCCTAGCTGGTATAAAAAGAGAAGTCAGGAAGCAACTTCTAGACCTCTCAGCCGTCAAGGCAGCAATAAATGGACAAATGAGGAACAGGAGAAGTGGCCAGGGATATTTTCACCAAGAGTTGCCAGGAAAATGGCCTCCCCCTTAATGTGTGCAAATGGACAAGGGAGGCTTTTCATGGCATGGAAGTAAATTACATCATCTGGTAATAGGATTGGCAGTTCCATGTTGGGAAATCCCTGGAGTTTCAAGGATGGAGCCTAGGGAGAGTGAAGTTTGAGGAGGGGAGGGGAGAGGACTCAGTAGGGTACAATGCCATAGACACTGCCCTCCAAAGCAGCCACTTTCTCCACTGGTATGGATCTCTGTAGTCTGGAGATCATTGTATCTGCAGGAGATCTTCAGTTCCCACCTTGAGGCCAGGAACCCTAACTGGTACCAGCATCCCATTAAGCTGCTACTAAGGAGGTAGGAAGACTTCTTCCTGTTTGGCTGCTTCCTCCAAGCACCACGGCAGCCCTTCCTGAACATACAAAAAGCCTTTGCATCTTTCCCTGAAGGTGCCATGCAGTGGCCAGGGGGTGGGTGGACAAAGCCAGAGCCTCAGCTTTTCCCCACCCTATCTTGCCATTAATCTGAGGCTGCAAACAAGGCTTTCGCTTGCTCCTACCATTTCATTCCCAATAGCTTCAACAGCTCCACTAAGAAGCATTTTGGGCTATATTGTTAGCCCTCCTCAAGGCAAGGAGCCAGCAGTATGATTGTGGAAAGTGCTGTACACACCACATGTGTATTGGAGGTGACACTGTATGATATAAACATAGGCTAAATGTTCTGGTTTGATTGCAGGCCTGTCAAGTCATGGGCTCTTTCTACACTAGGCCTTTAATCCTGGTTCAGTGCTGTCTCCTACTAGCTATTCTGCACTACACTCGAGTTCACTTGTCTTTTTATCCCTTTTTTTTTTTTTGTCAGTTCAGCATTACATTGTGGTTACCCTGGGTTTGGACCGCTGTTGCCCTAGAGTATATGGATCCTGTTTTGCTACGGGCTTTCCCTCAATCTGGAGTGGTGCTGGTGCAGATTTAAGTGTAGAATTATTAACTCTGTTTCAATCCGCCCTGCCCCTTTCCTGCTATACCTAAGACATTAAACCCAGGTTTACTGTTCGCAATGCAGAATTTATAACCTGTGGCAGGCAAGCAAATTGGAGCAGGACAAAATTAGGGCAGAAAACAACAGATAAACAGAGATAATAGCAAGGTAAATGGCCATGAGTCAAACACACAGAAAACCTGGGGTTAAGTCCAAGTGCAGAAAAGGCCATTGTCTCTTCACTGCCCAAGGAAAAAAATATAGTGCAGTTGCAGCCATTTTTTGTAAATTATGTTTGGATGTGGCTTATTTGGTTCCTCACTAGAAGAAAGAGGAGGAGGAGGAGAAGGACATTGGATTTATACCCCTTCCTTCACTCGGAGTCGCAGAGCAGGTTACAAACTCCTTTCCCTTCCCCTCCCCAGAATAGACACCCTGTGAGGTAGGTGGGGCTGAGAGAGCTCTTTCCAGTACTGTCCTTGAGAGAACAGCTGTGACAGAACTATGGCTTGCCCAAGGTCATCCAGCAGCTGCAAGTGGAGGAGTGGGGAATCAAACCTGGCTCTTCCAGAGTCCATGCAATTAACCACTATACCACTGTGTGACAGAGTGTTGGACTGGATGGGCCACTGGCCTGATCCAACATCAGCTTCTCTTATGTTCTTATGTTCTTATCAATTCCCACAATAGTTCACAGGGTAACAGTGATAAAACACAATTACGTTCTCTGATGAAGGCTATGCCATGATGTTTCCTGCTCTCTTTGCCCCATAAAACCATGAATTCAGAGCCTCTTCTGAAGCCTTGTCCCACATAAGTCTTTTTTCAAACTATATTCTTGTTCTTGCATTGCAGTTTGCTGAGGGGCAAGAACATGTCACAATTACACAGAAGCAAATCCCAGTTTACCATTGATTTTACACATAGCAAGATGTTGCAGCCAATCCTCCCTCCCTCATGAGTATACCTGTATGATTCACATGTTTGTCAAACTCATACTTGACATGTAACCCATTTTAGATATGCACATAAAAGCTGTTATTTGGAGTCCTAGCCAGGGTTTTTTTGTAGAAAAAGCCCAGCAGGAGCTCATTAGCATAATAGGCCACACCCAACAGCAGAAACTAATTAGCATATTAGGCCATACCCCCTGACCACACAGCTCCCTCCCAGGGTCGGCTTCCCCAGGTGCCCCCTGGCTTGTGGGGCACATGGAGAACCCAAGGGAAGGCAGGCAGTTTCTGGATCAGCTTACCCAGCACCCTGCAGCTGCGGGGCACCTGGGGAACCTGAGGAGGGGAGGCAGTTGAAACTGCCTTCCCTCCCTGGATTGATTTGGCTTGCAAGGCACCCTGCAGCTTGCGAGGCGCCTGGGGAACCCGAGGGGGGGAGGCTATAGGCATGGCCAACTTGGAAGCCAGCCAGAACTCCATTCCTGTGCGTTCCTACCCAAAAATAGCCCTGGTCCTAACAGTGCAATCCTGTGCAGCATTACTTCAGTCAAAGCATGAATTTAGATGAAAATAATTCTTGCATGCCCTAAACCTGGGTGGCACCAACTAGCCCAATCTCATTATGGTCCTTTCCACATTTGCCTGCCACTCCAGGTTTTCTCAGTGTTTGAGCTAAGGCAATTTAAGTCCACAGCAAAACAACATTCAAGTAACCTGGGGCAATAGCAGGCTGAAACTGGGCTGACCACTGAAGGGAGGTGATGTAATGCAGAAGGGGGGGGGGACTTAGAATAAAAAGAAGGTTGAATTCAATTTTAATGCAAAATGGGGGAGACCTGGATTAAAAAGTAGGTTGAATTTGATTTTAGTGCAGAATTGCTTGGAGGACACCACAGTGAACATGGATTCAAAGGAGAGTGCAGAAAAGGCGAAGATCTCAGACGCTAAGCAGGGCTGGCCCTGGCTAGTACTTGAATGGGAAACCACCAGGGTTGCTACACGGAAGCAGGCAATGGCAAACCACCTCTGAACATCTATTGCCTTGAAAACCCTACAGGGTCACCATGAACGGGCTGTGACTTGACAACACTTTCCACCACCAACTCCACATAGTGTTGCACTATTTTCATTGGTGGACACGACTCACAGAAGGGCATCCACACAAATGCTTTGCAGGAGTTCGAAAAACAGCTGTAAGCCTGACTTGGCTAAGTTTGGTCTCAGCACCAGCTACTGCTGGCATCGTAAGTGTTTCTCAGCTTTCTTTACATCAGTTCTTAGCTTCTGTTCCAAAGCTTGGCAGTTTCGCATAGATTAGCAAGCTGGGTCTGCTTCTGCTCTCAGCTTGAGTATTCTTGCTTCCTGGGAGTTTGAGTATTTGTACTTTTTTTTATGCTGTGAACTTAATAGCATTGATATTTCTTACCGCCAGGCTTGTAAGTATGAGGATATTAATGTCAAAATGCTAAATGTCATGGATTTCTATGCGGCGTGTTCTACAGAGCCCTGAAATAGTGCATGATGCTCAGCTGGTAAAGTGATGTCTGTTTGCCACAGGAGTGCTGATATAAACCTTTCATCATACCTCCTGAGGATTAAATATCCCCTCTAAAAATACAGACCTATGTCATGTGCATTTCACACGGCAGAAAAGATAACAAATAGAGCAGCAGCACACTGGGAAAAAAATAACACCAAGGATCTTCCTGCCTGGGTAAACAGGCAATTACAAAGCTATTTCTGGCCACGTTCAACTTCCAATGGATTTAGTGGCATTCTCTGTTCCTTGCCTTATGATGAGGCTGTATTCTTGTTGAATTAAAGAAAAAATGACCCATAACCTCCCCCCCCCCCCCATTTCCAGTGTATTTCTGATTTCTGTCTCAATTGGGATGATATTCCCAGTGGAACATTTAGAATCCCCTCTGACCTTTGCAGGCTATTATTCTTCACAGTTTGCCCTTGAGGCACATCTTGATTTTACTCCAGGCATAAAAGCAACTAACTTTTCCAGAGTTAAGAAGTGGCTCTGTCCAGCTAAGGTCCATACAAAACCTTTAATAGCCTGTGGCATTAAGGGTGAGATAAAAGATCAGTAGAATTTTTTTTAAAAAAAGGTATGATCTAAACTGACACAGAACAGGACTGTGAGTTTAGAATGTCTAATTTCTCCTTTCCAGGGCAGACTTTGTAGATTGCTAAAAGCCCATAAACCCTAACCACAGGTATCTCTGTTTCAATTTTTAAAAGGCTGTCACTTAATACATACGTAACTGTAGAAAACAGTAGGAGATTTTGTCAAAATGTTCAGTTTAAGTCCAGTGAATATGTCATTTATCACTCCATTTCTTGACAATTTCACCATTGTTAAAGAATCTTGCCCTCATCCATAGGGGAAAAGAAAGGTCAATGAAGAAGATTATTTTAAAGAAAGGTAGGGATGTTTTACAGGAATTCAGTGTACCTAGAAGGATGTAGGGGCCTTATCTATCCTCAGCGATTCTGGGGCATTTTAGGGGTCATGTTTTAACTGTACCAAAATTGACTTGGAAGCACCAACCCATCATTATGGGTATTTTGTTTAAAGTGGAAAGTAATTTGCAGCTAGCAGTGGTGGTCAGATCTCAGAACCGTTAGCGGTTTAGATTCATTCCTTTAAAAGTGTGCAATTGCACTAAAATGTAGCCTAAACTTTTCTTCCAAAGAAGAGACTTAACCCTTTGTATGTCCTACCTTGAAGACTGTGATTTGCTTATGGATACATGTGCTCTTTTGAAAGCAGGGGTGCAAAAATATTATGCAAGGTCTATTCTCACAATGCTTTCAGCATGTGGTTCTTAGGGCTTTGTCAACATCCAGCTGCATGTACCATGTTCTGAGATGCTCATGTACATGCTGAAATGCTACACACACAACTGAGTTCTGATTGACTTTTGCACGCCTGTGCAAAAGTAGCTTGTTTTTAAGTTTTTAAGTATCAATGTAAACCACCCCAAGCCCATTCACAGGGAGGGCAGTATATAAATCAAATAAATAAATAAGTTCTTGCAGATGCACACAAGCGACCATTCTTCACTGAGTTCTGCAAGTGGCATCCAGAGTCATGTGGTACCTGCAAGTGGGGGCTATGCAACAAAAAGGGCCTAAGCAGGGCATGATAAGAGCCTAAATTATGTCACCTTAAAAGCCCCTTTCTTCCTTAGAAGCCACTCATATTGTGAGGGCCTAAGCTGTAGCTTACCTAGCTTATCCTTAAATCCGGCTTCAGTCCTAAGAGGGGATGAATGAAAGCGGTAGCCACCTGTGCTGGTATGTTTGCAGCTTTTTCTATTTCAAACAGTGTATCATCATTCTTAGTACCTGACATATCATTTGCTATGACTGTTTTTTAAAAGCTGCCTGAAATGAATATTCAAAATGAATGAAAATGAAGAAGACATCGGAAGAAGCAGGCACTTGCCAATGAAAGCATATGCTGCAGTTAACATACTAGTCACGGAGATGCTACAGGGTATTTTGTGGTTTTTAATTAAATTTAGCACATTTGACATAGGGCAAATCTGGATCTAAAATCTTTATAAAATACTATGAGTTTGGCAGTTACTGGTTTGGTTTGTGAGGTATATGTTCCAGTAGAACAGCCCCCCTCAGTGTGCTAGAGGCACCAAACTCACCAGGGATCTCCTACTGACTCTTCTCTACCTGCCCTCCAAGTTTGGTGAGGATTGGATTTACAGAGTTCAAGTTAAGCCCTCTCCCCAAAGAAGGTGCCCCTAGGAAAGTGCTTTCTGAGGAAATGTCAGGTGCAGGTTCAGGAGAGTATAGAATGGTTCCTGTGCAAGTTAGAGACATCAAAGTCTCAGGGGACTTCACCCAGATGCTCCTCTAGGTGCCCTCCAAGTTTCCTTCCTCCTCCCCACTGCTTTGAAGTTTGGTAAACATTAGATTGAGTGGAGACAGTCTGTCTGGAAATGTATCCATTCACGAACCACCACAAACAGCTTGAAGGTTCGTGAAAAGTTCCTGCTGGTTGACCTGCCATGAACTTCAGTTCACAAAGCAGGAACCAGCCAAAATTTGTCATGCACTTTAGTTCATGAGCTGGTTTGTACTCATCCCTAACTGGAACCTAAGCAACAAAGGGGTCTGTATGGTTTGTTCCCTCTTTGCCATTCTAGAAAAGTACAGAATGCTGCATTGATTAGACAGGATCTGCCCCTTAGTTTTCCCAAACTGGAGGTGGAGTCAGAAAAACAGAAGTGCAGGGGATTGGGCCGCCAACATGGGAGAAGACTGAACAGGAAAACCCCTTTTAAGAATAGATTCTGAATGGAATAAGAACATGTGGGTTTGACCACGTGAGATAAACAAGGGCTGGGACAGAAAAAGTTGTTGGTGCATGAGAAAAATGTGGATTTTTCAGTAGGTGAAAGGTGAAGGGATAATTTATTGGGAAGATCTGAGGAAATGAATTTTGGGATGGTGTCTGGGAAGGAAGTGAGCCTGGAGGAGAACCTGGCAGCTCTTTGCCTCTTAAAGCCACCCTGTGGTTTTCATTTAGCATCTGATATTCAGATGTATACTATTTCTGTACATGGGGGTTCTATTTAGCTATCTTTAGCAATAATTGTTGATAGTTCTGTACTCCATTGCCAAGTATTTTTTTCTTAAGGTCATGTAACAGGAGTTGTCGCCACTGCTTATGGCACTGAATTGCCTCTATGGCACTGAATTGCCTACATATGAAGAAATAATACATGCACAAGTAAGGGGGAGGGAAAGAAAGAATTCAGGGCATGGACATTATGGCAAATATGGACCCAAATGTGACAGGGAATTTTGGACAGGGAAATCATTGGTTTGGCATTTGGGCTCTGCACCTCAATTTGCATCCATTTTGTGGTTTCAGTCAAGCCTGTCTCTAGTCCTGTAATCTGTTCCCAAGACTGAGCAGCCAGACACCTTGGTGAAATGATGTGAAGATGCATCAGAGACCCTGGAGAGGCACTGTCAGTCTGAGTAGACAAAATTGACTTTGATAGACCGTGTCTGATTCAGTATAAGGCAGCTTCATTTGTCCAGAGCTCACCAGTACACAGAGCAAGGTAAGCAAAAACAAGTCAACCAATTAATACTTCTTGAAAAGTCTGAGTATGCACCTGAAGTTCAGACTAAAAACTGTGTCTGCTGTTCAGAACCTGCACCATGGTATCCTTTTCTGCCCTTGGCTGAACAGCCACATAAGCAATTCTTCCAAGTGACACAGTAGCCCTTTTCAGACATTAGATCTGAGAATATCCAGCCCCATGTCCCAGAAGCACACAATATCTGCAGTCTTCCTCATGTTCACAGTTGCTGTTTCATCTCAATAGGGCACCAGATATATTTTCAGCTACAATACATGCTGCACAAAAAATATGCATAGGATCCCACTCAAACAAAGTGTCAACTAGTATATCAATAGAAGTGTGGGTAGCATGTACTCCCACACTTCTATGCAGCAGGATATCCCAAGCAAGACAACTTAAAAAGGTTATTCAGAATGAGATTTTCATAAACCAACATTTATATCTAATCTGTTGGATACTCATAATTTGGCAGGGAGAAACTTAAAGTTGTGTCTTGTAGTGAACTATGAATCTGAAAACAATTTTTGATGGAATGACTGACAAAGACATCAGTCACTACGCAGAAGTCTTCCAGGGCACTCTGCTGCAACCCTGAAAGTCAGTGTTCTTCAGCTAAGGAACTTCCACAGGAAACTCCAGTGGGAAACTGCTAAATTAGAATTCATCATTATGTTCAGTTAATCACTAGGCATAGTCAGGGACTCAACTGTTCTGACCATTTTTCCAGTCACTATCCCATTGCTCAATGTAACAAAGGGGACTATGTTACCACCAAAATAAAACAAGCAGTCCAGTTGCACCTTAAAGACAAACAAAATTTATTCCAGCATAAGCATGACTTATCATTGTGCTTATTGGTATACTTTTGAATGTTGCAAAGAAATCTCACAAAACCAGGCTTTTTAACCCATTGTTCCCATTTGTTTTTAAAAATTACTCTCTATATAGCAGTCATTCTATCTGAAAATTCACTATACGTGATGAAATTGACTCAAGACCACAAAAACATATGCTACAATATATTTCTTACAGTGCACTCTTAAGCAGAAGTTCAATAAGCTCAGAAGGGTGAAAGTCTGTTTAGAATTGCAGTGTAAGTCCTTAAGGTATCACAAGACTCTTCTTTTATTTTTGAATTTCTCTTACATAGTTGCTGTTTGTGTTCTGTGTAGAAGGCAGGCATGCCTTTAGCATTATATACTTTTGGTTAAAGGAACATTTGTCTTTGCACAGGAGAACTTTAGCCTGATGAAGCTATCACCTGTTTGATATTCTTTCTTGGGTAGGTTTTTGCAAGTGCTGCATTTTGTGTCAGTGTGAAGGTGACATTCATTGTCAGGTGTTTTAGGTAGAGAAAAGATTAAAAGCTGATAAAGGGAGAAAAATGAATCCTTTCAAAATTAATGTCAACAGTAGTAACTCCCATGTGGCTGTCATTGTATGCAAACCCACCCACCCCCCAAATGGTGATCCCTTGAACTCAGCCAAAGTAGCTATTAAAGGTAAAGGTAAAGGTTTCCCTTGCTCGAAAGCCAATCAAATCCGACTCTAGGGGGCAGTGCTCATCTCCGTTTCCAAGCCAACGAGCCAGTGCTGTCCAAAGACATTCTGTGCTCATGTGGCCGGCATGACTTAAATCCAAGGTGCACAGAATGCTGTTACCTTCCCCCTGAAGTGGTACCTTTTTATCTACTTGCAGTTTCTTGCTTTCAAACTGCTAGGTTGGCAGGAGCTGGGACCAGGGACAGGAGCTCACTCTGTCACGCGGCACTAGGGTCTTGAACTGCCGAGCTACTGATCTTCCAGTCTGCAACTCAGCATCTTAACCTCTGAGCAACTGCAGCCCATCTAGAAGGAGAATGAGAAACCAGAAGAACACACAATCTAACAAGCTGTAAGCCTTGATGGGATAGTTATCTGGGCATAGAACTGCCCCTGACAAACATCCAGATGGTGGATGGTGAAAGGTGAGATGTAATGAAGAAAAATGCAGAAATAACAAAGTCACAGCAGCACCAGTCAGCAGTCCACAGAGCTTGAATCCTGTGAATGGCTAGTTGGCCCACATAGTATTCACATCTTGCCAAAGTGTGATGGAAAATGCTGATCTTGGCTATTAGCCATGGTGACTAAAGGGAACCATTGCATTTGGAGACAGTAAACCTCTGAATCCCAGAGCTAAAAGGCAACATCAGGAGAAGGCCTTGGCCTCTATACCTATTGTTGGACCTCCAGGAACTGGTTGGCCACTGTGTGATCAGGATGCTGGACTAGATGGATCACTGGTCTGATCCAGCAGGGCACTTCTTATGATCTTGTGGGGTAATGGTCCCCGAGGTGGTGCTCATGGGTACCACAGAATCCACCCATGCATTTCCTGAGGTCCCCTTGCTTCTCCCCCAAAGTTTCTCTTTCCCCAAGGGAAGGGTGAATTCCTGATTTAATAAACTTCATTGGCATGAGAACTGCTTCAGAAAAACCTGGGAGGCATCTGCAGGGAGCATCTGTCTAAAAACAGATAGGAGGGTGGCTTGGCTTAAAAACTTTTAATATTTGTGCCTTACCGTTCACCCTCACCTAAGAACATTGCTGGAACAGACCACAGTCCATCTAGTCCAGTGCCCTGTTTCATATAGTGGCCAACCAGTTGACCTACAGCACCAATGAACATGGTACAAGCCCCCCCCCTTGATATTACCTCCTGGCACTGGTATTCAGAGGTTTCAAAGACCTACATGTCTTTATGCTCCTCCAACCACACATCTTCTCTTTTGCTGCCTTTCCTCATCCCTTTCAATGGTTCAAATTACCACAGAACTTGCATTTCTGAAAGGATGCTTGGAAAACTCCTCAGAAATGTGTCTCCTTTTCTCATAAAACTAGACCTTGGGAAATGTGCCAAAAAATTAATTAGCAGTAAGTTCAGAACAGACAAAAGAAAGTCCTTCATACAATGTGTAATTAACTGGCCAATAACTCTCTGTCAGAAGATGTACTGATATAACCACAGACTGGGGTTGAAAAAGGATTAGATAGATTCATAGACAAAGGTATCAGTCACTATCAGCAGTGAAACAGTTTGCTAGCTGTAACTATCAGCTGCTACTGCAATGTAACCAAGGGCAGAGGAGAATTTCCACCCTTACTCCAGCCAATCATGCACCCAGGATGCCTCAGTAAGCACCATGCAAACACAGGGTTGTTAACTGGCTAGTTGCTCCTGGTGTGGGCTGCTGACATCAATGAGGAGGGCTAGCCAATCAGCAACTACACTCTGAAGTGAGTTGGAATTTCCCTTCCTCCTCCCTTGGATCACCTAGTATCAGCAGCCAGTGGATCCTACTAGCAAATAGCCTTGTTGGCCAACATGGGTGGTGTGCATAAGGGAACTCCCAAGCCAGACAATATACACTAAAGTCACTGTTTTTGGCTGTTACAGTTGTTTTCCAAAAGGGTATTAGCAATCTATTATTCTTAGTGAAATGAAACAACCATCCCCAGGAAATCTGTGTTGTTTTTGTGCATGTGTTCACTGTGTTGTTCTTTTATTGCACTGGTTTCTCAGACAACAGCATCCTTCCAACCACTCAAATCCTTGCAAGAGAGGCATGCAGAGTACTTCCAGCCAATCACTTTTGGCATTACCTTCAATGACTGCTGCCCCAGACCCTGAAATTGACTGCCAATTGAAATGAATTATGTCTGCAGTATGTGTGCATGAAAAGTCACCTACTTCAGGGTCTAGTAAAATGGAGCCCCTTTGTTGCATGAGTTTGAAATTTGGGGGATCTTGAGAGGAAAGGGAAGACTGAATTCCATGCAAATTTGATGGTGTTATGTTCAATGACTACTGCCTCAGAGCCTGGAATTGACTATTGAAACGAATGGTGTCTGCAGGGAATGTACTAGAAGCAATGACAAGAATGCTCCCGGGGGGGGGGGGGGGAATACAGCTGAAAGCCCATTGGATATAACAAGAATCAGGAATGCTAAATGACTTGCATAAGTTTTATTGAAATACATCACAGGAAAGAAAAGTTGCAATTAAAACGCAGAAGGGATTTGGAGAAACCTGTTCTGGGCGTGGAATGACAGTCCCCAGAACTGAATGACAGTTCCTGGGACCAGGTAAACCGCTCTGGGACTGGAATGACAACCCCAAAATGGAATGACAGTCCCTGTGAACTAGGGACTAGCAACCATCAAGGGGACTTACTGGTAGCAAGAGCAATCGTTACTGTCCTAGGGACTGTCATTCCACTTTGGGGGCTGTCATTCCCATTAGAGAACTCTTTGTTATCTCAGAAATCATCATTCCACTCTGGAGACTGTCATTCCAGTTGAGAGCACTGATTCCAGTCCCAGGGACAGTCATTCCACTCTGGAGCCAGTCTGTCTAGTCCCAGAACTTTTAAGCTACTCCCAAGGACTATCATTCCAGTCTGGGGGCTGTCACTCCAGACCCAGATCAGTTTATTCAGTCCCAGGGTTTGTCATTCCACTGTAATGCACGTGTGAAAACTTGCTTACTTCAGGGTCCAGTAAAACACGCCCCATTGTTGACTGTGCTTGAACTCTGGCAGTTTTGAGACAAGAAGGAAGACTCTGATTAAAACAAATTTGGTGACATTATCTTCAATGACTGCCATCACAGACCCATGAATTGGCTGTCCCTTGAAAAATAAGTGTGTTTGTAGTGTGCATGTGTGGAAAATCCAGACCTCCAAAACACCACACAGATTACTAACTCAGACTGGTAGCACCCTACCCCAAATGAAGCAATCATGGTATGAAAAATCCACCCACCCACCCAGATCCAAAACTCTTTTTTCTCAGTGCACACCCATAGCCACTATTGCAAAAAAAGGGGAGGAGGGAATGTGGCTATTTCCATGGTCAGCTATAAACAATTGTTAGCAGTCAGACCCCTCCTCTTGCTGAGGCAAGGGCATAGACTTTCCCAATTTCCCGGGGGGGGGGGCTGGGCCAGAGGGCGGAGGGAAGGGAAAGAGAGAGAGAGAGAGAGAGAGAGAGTAGGGTTGCCAAGTATTACCAGCAAAACAGGAGTTCCTCGCGCACGCTTTGCACGCACGTGCGCCAGGATGATGTCACCACCTCTGCTGCACATCTCTTGCCTTGAAAACCCTTTGGGGTTCACATGTCAGCACTTCCCCCACATACCAGACCATGCTGCCCAACAAATCTGGCATTAGGGAGCCAAAGAGCCCTGGTTTCAGATCGACGTGACCCCTCCATTTTAGACAACCACTGAGACAGGATATGATAAAAATGGCTGGGCATGTCTAGGGCTCCCAAGAAGCCGCCACTGCCACAAGAGCCTCTCTCCCCCCACCGCCCACAGCCCAGCTCCCCCACACCCCTCTCCCCACCCACTCCTCCCTCCCTCTCTCTCTCTCTCTCTCTCCCTGGGGGCGATCTGGCTGACTGCCCAGTGTGATGACATCACCCAGAAGTGACTTCATCATGCTGGGCACGTTGACGGGGTGATGATCTGGCAACTATGGTGCCATAGTTTTCAGGGTGATTGCTAGAGCGTCGCCCTGGCAACGTGCCCAGCGTGCCCACCACTTCCAGGTGATGTCATCACGCTGGGCAGTCAGCCAGATCGCCCCCAGAGAGACAGAGAGAGGGAGAGAGGAGTGGGTGAGTGGGGAGAGGGGTGCAGGGGAGCTGGGTGAAGGGAGAGGCTCTTGCAGTGGTGGTGGCTTCTTGGGAGCCCTAGTGGCAAGTGGCAGGTGGGGGCCTGGAGGGCAGGGAGGCATGGTGGTGGGCGGGTGCTCTGTTTCGCCTGGGTGGGGCTTAGTCCCCCCTGGAAAATTTCAGGGCTGACCTGCACCCCTGCATAGTTGACGCCTATATGCTGAGGGGCAGTTTATAGCTAGAAAACCATAAACACCCTTCTTGAAATACCATCTCAAATATCGTAAGTGCAATACACTGCCTGGCCCAAAATGACACAAATGGATGCCAGCCAGAGACAAGCCTGGATATGTAGTTTAGAAGTGTGAGTAAGAGTGGCTGGCTAGCTAACGACCTCCTTCCCACCCTAGAGGGATGCATAATTTAGGACAATGTGTCTCCCAAGAACCTATTGACTATCTCATCAACACCCAGCCTCACTTCCCTGCACCCATTTACCCTAATTAAGCAACACTTAACACTATTCACCAAACCTGGTAGCTTTTCCCATCCAGTACTTACAGGGTTACTCCGGAAGACAGTGGAAGACAGGAGGGCCTGGCATGATGTGGTCCATGGGGTCGCAAAGCATGTGACTGAACAACAACAACAAAATCTTACAGTGTTACCAAGCACCATTTACACCTATAGTCCACCTCAGGAAATCCCATCAAGCTTCTCCCAAATCCCATCAAGCTTCTCTCTTGACAGGCTGGAAAAGTGGGCTAAAACAAATAAAATGAATTACACTGGGGATAAATGTAAAGTTTGGCATTTAGGTAGGAAAAATCAACTGCATAATTATAGGATGGGGGAGATTTGTCTTGGCAGTGGTATGTCCATTAGGCACATGCTCTGCCAAATGCGTTGGTTGCCAGTTGAATACCGGATTTGCTTCTGGGTGCTGGTTTTGACCTTCAAAGCCATATATAGCCTGGGACCAAGATATCTAAGAGACCGCCTCTTTCCATATATGCCTCGAAGAGCATTACGTTCAAAAGATCAACACCTCCTGGTTGTCCCTGGCCCGAATGATGCCCGTCTTGCCTCAACCAGGGCCAGGGCTTTCTCTGTCCTGGCCCCAGCCTGGTGGAACATGCTCCCTATTGAGACCAGGGCCCTGCGGGATCTTCTTCAATTCCACAGGGCCTGCAAGATGGAGCTGTTCCGCCAGGCCTTTGGTTGAGGCAGCGGGCGCATATATATGGCCTCCTTGAGGTTGCTGTCACCCATCTGTCACCTGTCTACTGACCACTGACAACTGGCCTTTAACTTTCAGGCCAGAACTTTATAGCCAACTAATGCTGTTTCAAGCTGTACCCATTGTTTTAATTGTTAGAATGTTTTATCATGTTTCATATTTAATGTTTTAAACTGAAATTGTTTTTATTCTAATGGTGTTACCTGCCCTGAGCCTGCCCACAGGATGGGCAGGATATAAATGCAAATAATAAAATAAATAAATAAATAAAAGGATCTCGGGGTCTTAGTAGACCATACACTAAATGTGAGTCAGCAATCTGATGTGGTAGCTAAAATGGCAAATGCAATTTTGGACTGTGTCAACAGAAGCATAGTGTCCAGATGATGGGAAGTGATCGCTTTACTGTGCTCTGCTTAGACCTCATTTAGAGTATTGTGTTCAGTTTTGGGCACCACAATTTAAGAAAGATATAGACAAGCTGGAATGTGTCCAGAGGAAAGCAACAACAATGGTGAGGGGCCTGCAGACCAAGTCCTATGAGGAAAGGTTGAAGGAGCTGGGTATGTTTAGCCCAGAGAGGAGACAACTGAGAGGTGGTATGATAACCATCTTCAAGTACTTAAAGAGCTGTCATATAGAGGATGGTACAGAGTTGTTTTCTGTTGCCCCAGAAGGTTGGACCAGAACCAACGGGTTAAAATTAAATCAAAAGCGTTTTCAGCTAAAAATTAGGAAGAATTTCCTGACAGTTAGAGCAGTTCCTTAAATCAAAAGAGTTTTCAGCTAAACATTAGGAAGAACTTCCTGACAGTTAGAGCAGTTCCTCAGTGGAACAGGCTTCCTTGGGAGGTGGTGGGCTCTCCTTCTTTGGAGGTTTCCGAACAGAGGCTAGATGGCCATCTGATAGCAATGTTGATTCTGTGAACTTAGGCAGATCATGAGAGGGAGGGCAGGAATGGTTGTCTCAGTGCTTAGTTCTTGTGGCCCTTTCTTACACACCCAGGGGAATGCTGATTACCACTTTGGGGTCAGGAAGCAATTTTTCTCCAGGCCAGTTTGGCTGGAGATGCTGGAGGTCATCTTCTGGGCATGGAACAGGGGTCACTAGGGGTGGGGTATGTGGAGGTATTTGAGAATTCCCAGCATTGTGTAGGGGGTTGGACTACATGATCCTGGAGATCCCTTCCAACTCTATGATTCTTAATCATTGTCTACCTCTGAAAAACCCATAAAGTTATTGTTTTGGGGACAAATATGTCAGCTTGTTCCAGGGAGCATTTCCCCCTATATCTAGAGTACATATCCACCAATGCAGTGTGTGTGTTCCTGGTACCAACAGCATGCACCCCCACTTTGTGGGTTTCTTCTTCCCATGAAACACTGGCCATTTTGCTGCTGCTTCTATAGACCTCTATAAGATGTAGTAATTATCTTCCCTTTTCCTTCAACTATTCCCGCTCCTCCCTGATTTCCTCTTAGCTAGCCTTGTGTGTGTGTGTTTGTGTGTGTGTTTGTGTGTGTGTTTTGCCATTATTTTTCTTTTAATAAAAAGCCTTTCTGGTTGAACATCTGCCTGGTTTATTTGAGAGTTCTCTTAAAAGAGAAAAGCCCTGGTATACATTGGTGGAGATCCCAGTTACACACCTCTCGCTCTGTCTCCTTAAGCCAGTTCCCCCAATTAAATAAGAGACTGCCCCTTTGGGTAACACTTTCCACAAGCATCTGGATGGCCATAGTTAAAAAGAGAATTCTGGATCAGATGGACTTTTAGCCTCATTCAGCAGGGCTCTTTTTATATTCCCCGCTAAATGTCAGCTGTGTGTCATAGAACTCTAGATAAACCACAGTCAACAAGAAGCAATTTGCCAATCATGAATAACATGCCTGGTCCTTTGCTTGCATTTATTATGCAAACTAACATTGTACGCTAAGCTGCCAGAATCCAAAAACAGCAGAATTAACTTGCAACATCTTTCTGCTCCTGTGCTTTTTAATTTTTTAAAAATTCTTTAGCTGTAGCCTTTGTTAAGAACTATGATCCTCCTCAGTATGAGTGAAGCCAAATCACTATTTAAGACCTTTTCAGTATTTTCACCTTTTGGGGGAAATTAATTATGCGCCAGACATAACTCATTCTGCAAAATGAAATTGTAATCTTTCCAGCAGAGAGGAAAAAAAGCTCAGCAGAGATGTTATTGTCTCAGCCGGCTAGAAGATCCCACAATGGATATGCAGAAAAGGAGCAGTTCTCAAGTCTTAGACTTTCATTAAATGAGCTACCCTAATACATGGCTCTGTGCCTCCAATTAATGATCAGCTATCAAAGCAGATTTTGCTACACAGTCAAAATCTCAGAACTTAAAGGTAATAGAGATGATATAAAAATGGTAAGGGCAATAATTATCTTTTTAATGTGTAGCCAGTTTGAGAAACTGGAGTCCTCTTCATATCTGGAAAAGAGACGATATATGAATGGTCACAGCAACCACTAACACTTGAAAATACTTACAAAAGTACCGTATTTTTCGGACCATAAGACACATTTTTTCTCCCCAAAAAAGTGGGGGGGGGGAAGTGTGTGCATCTTATGGAGCGAATACTGCACGTTGGGGCAGGGGGAGTGACTTAAAAAATTCCTGGGGGGGGTACCGTGAGGCCTGTGTTGCTGCCGCTGCCAGGCCGTTGCCACCAGCACGGCAGGGACGAGGCCGCTGCTGCAGCAGGCACAAGGTTCCTGTTGCTGCCACAAGGCCGCTGCCGGCTCGCGCAAGGCCGCCGCTGACCAGTGCGGAAGGCGCAAGCCTCCCCCCGCGTCTTATGGTCAGGTGCGTTTTATAGAGTGAAAAATACGGTAAATAAAGGAGAAATATATTGTGGAGGGGCTGTTGCTCAGTAGTAGAGCACCTTTTTGGTCTGCAGGGTTCAGTCCCCAGCATCTCCAGTTAAAAAGGACCAGGTAGTAGAAGATATGATAGACCTCTCCCTGAGACCTTGGAGAGCCACTAAGTAGACAAAACTGACT
Organism: Lepidodactylus listeri; assembly: GCA_029233225.1. Lineage (NCBI taxonomy): Eukaryota > Metazoa > Chordata > Lepidosauria > Squamata > Gekkonidae > Lepidodactylus > Lepidodactylus listeri. The sequence continues at coordinate 41,837,975 of JARCFY010000002.1, read as the reverse complement.
TTGATGGACCAATGCTCTGATTCAGTATAAGGCATTTTATGTGTTCATATACCTAACTTCTAAGTCAAAGCCAATTTGGGATAATCTTGTAGGGCACTTAAAATAGTTGTACAATGATGGATGAGGTATCAGATTGACATCTTGAACCAACCAATTTGAAGGAGGGTTTGCCAGATTGCCTCTCATATCAGATAAATTCAACAAATGGAAAAAAAAGAAGAAACAGCTGATCAGTTCTGAAGATTTCCTCACTACTGGCTGTGATAGCTTTAGCTTCAATAAACTGAAATGAGAACTCCTTAGTCATTGGCTCAGCTTTTGAGGTGTTATGGAATATTTATGAGTACTCCAATTGCTCAGGCATTAAAACATCCCCTGATGTTGCCTCCTGGCACTAGGATTCAGAGATTTACTGCCTCTGAATGTGGAGGTTCCTTTTAATGACCAGGGCTACTAGCCACTGATAGACCTGTCCTCCACAAGACACTGAAAGATCAATTTGATTATCAGTATCACAGTATTGATAATATTCCACAATGCAGTTTTATTCATGTTTAAATTATGTAGAATTTACTGTGTTCAACAAGACATGCCCAGTATCACAAGACTACAGCCACTGGCATACAACTCAACATATGGCCTAAGGCCATTCCAGGAAATTTGATTGCCATGTCTTTGCTCTCACCATTTAATTTCTAAAATGAAACCCTGCCTAGTGTTGTATCCTGACCTGGAAGCCTCGGGAGCAGTCATAGGAGTGCTAGCCTCCAGGTAGGGTCTGGAGTTCCCTCAGAATTACAATTTATCTCCAGACTACATAGATCATCAGTTCCCCTGGAGAAAACATCTGCTTTGGAGGGTGGACAGTATTGTATCACATGCCTGCTCAGCAACCTCCCTTCCCTAGGCTTCACCCCTAAATCTTCAGGAATTTCCCAATCTAAAATTGGCATGCCTAGGCCTAAATAGGTCTACTCAGAAGTACATTCCAAGTCATTCAATGTGGCTTAAACCCTGGAAAGTATCCTTAGGACTGCAGCCCTGACGGAGGAAGGCTGTCTCTGATTACTACTGAAGGAAAGACACTCTGGATATAATAACTGAGTACTATTTTATGAGTTCCACAAGTTTCTGGCAAGTGAAATCAATTCCAAGGGTGAGCCCTCATTGTCTTCATTAGAGTTGCCAGTATTCTTTACTTACCATGCACTGTAGGTCCACTTACCACTCAGGGCAACAAAGGATTCAGTTACCCCAGGCTACACTCATAGAGGAAGCCACATTAACATGTATTTATTTAAGCTTTTTATTATACCTTTTTGTGGAAAAGATCTTGCCCAAGCAGTGAACAGTAAAATCCATAAAAACAAAATCAATAACAAAGAAGCTGAGACCCCAAGGAACAACCATTTAATAGAACTCAGCAAACAAAACAAAATCAGCTAACATGAAATGCCTTCCAGAACAGCCAATTTTATACAGTACAAAATAAAGAAAAGAAGGGTATAGCAGAGGGTAGGGTAGGGTATAGCAGAGTCTAGGTGCCACAGAAGAAAAATCCATGTCCTACCTTAACTCAGATAGAAGAGAGGGATGGAAGAAAGCCTTGGGCCTTCATCTAAGAATCTGGGTAGGTTCATAGCACAGGAGACTGTCCTTCAGATAGCACAAGCTTTAGAGTCTTTCTAAGGTTGCCAGGTCCCTCCTGACAACCGGCAGGGGAGGGGGAGGGAGGACTTACAAGGAGCAGGAGGGAGGACCAGCAGATGTTGCAGTGATGTGTCTACATCACTGTGAGAATGTGCCAATAGATATAGTCCACAACAGGTCTCCTTAAGTAGAAAGTCCTTTATTTGTAGAAAATATCATGTTGGTCAAACACTTTTCCTGTTAGTAATGCCCAAGCTTAGGAATGCAACTACAATTATACTTGATATGAAATATGGCTTGTCTACCATCTACCAATCAATAGTAAGAATTTTTGGCACCCAAATACACTGGCCCACTGTTCCCAAGGAAAGCGCGGGAAAACAGGTTCTCAGGGGAAAACCCTATTGAAGGATTTTGGAGAAGATGTTCCCAGAGACATCAAAGAAATACAAAGAAATCAAAGAAATACATAACACCTGTGATTCTTGTAACATATAACAGAAGGCTTCTTCTGTTAAAGGCCGTTCGCTAGGGAATAGCCAGCTAGAGATAAGAGGGGAGGAAAAGCAAACGAGTAATGAGCATGCGCAAAGCAGGCAAGCAAAGCTCGCATTCCAAAGGTGGGAGTCAGGTCTCCGATGCTATCTCCTGAGCAGGATGTAAGAGAGTCAGGGAAAACCTTGAAACACAAAGCAATGTTAATAGATGATCAACTCCGATTGTAAAACAGCAGACATTGACACATGTAATACGTTCAGCAACCTTATTGATCATGACAAGACAGTTACCCCTATCTATGGCAGTGTTAACTGACAATCACTTCCAACATGACCCAGAAGTGATATTGTCATACAAGGCACTGCTCTGGTATTTGGGCAAAAACTCTATGGTCAGTTTGGCCTCTACCATAGTTTTTGTCCAGAGCAGTGCCCTGTGTGACAATGTCACTTCTGGGTCACGTTGGAAGTGACATAGACACATTGCTGCAACATCAACTGGGCTTCATTCTTTTTACAGATAGCAGGGAGGTGGGGCCTGGTGGCGGGGACCCCCACCTCCACTGAGGGGGGGGGGTCTGGTAACTCTAAGTCCTTTAGATAATTTGGGCCCACAACACTTAGGTTCTAAAGATAAAAACCAGATCCTTGCTTTGTGCTTACAACAATATTATAGTGATGCTCTGTGTGAGCAAAGGCAGTCTTTGGGATTCTTGCCAAATGGCAACTTTGCTTGATAGGGTTGCTAGATATACCCAGGAGGCTTTGGAGGGTGGGGCACAGGGGGAAAAGACATTATTAACACATCAACATCACTTCCAGCTGTATCCCAGAAGTGATGTTACCAACGCTCTAGGATTTGGCTGATCTCAGTGCAGTTCTACAATATTGATGAAGTGACTTCTAGGTTTTAGCCAAAAATGACATCAAGAAATTGATGAAACTTCCATCCTTCAAAAACAGAAATATCTTATAGAGCTTGACAAGCTAATGAAACATTTTATATGGCAGGGGAAAAGACCAAGAATAAAACTGAAGGCTCTACAAGACACAAAAGAAAGAGCTAGATTTGCTTTACCAGACATTCAGCTATATTATAGAGCAGCATCACTGGCATGGTCAAGAGACTGGATTACTTTAGGTCAAATTTACATCTGACTTTCCCGTTAGAATCATTCTAGTTTTTAAAAAAACCTGTCTATACCTGTTTCTAGTTTCAAACCATACTTGTTCTCGTTTATAAATTATTGTTTACATTCGTTAATTGCCCTCCTGTGGTCAAGCTAGCATTACATTGCTTTAAACAAATGCTGTTGCTTAGTACTCTTCAGACCCCCTGTAGTGAAATTTGAAACCAGCGTGAAATGAGCTTGGGAAAAGACAGCAGTCAAACTACTTCAGAGGGAAGGTGTAAATTGGACCTTAGAAAATTCTAGGATATTAGTTCTAGAAGGTCATGACTTATTGCTGGGGTGGCATGCATTTGTATGATACAGGAAAGCTGATGTCCATAAATATTTTAAACAACACCTTATTAGAAGAGCTCTATTGAAGGTTTGGGAAGAAGTTAAGACTTTTCTACACTAAGATTCCAAAATGGGTTTCACCGTTAGAAGCCTTTGCCAATCCAAATATATTCTCGAAAGATTCTTTGTTAAATTATGAAGATCTCTTGGACAATAAAAATGAAGTAAAATCAATAGAAAATATTAAAAGACTAAAATCTGACATAAGTTGGTGTGAAAGAGTACAAACAGAATCAAGATATACTAAAGATAATATTAGAAATAGACAAGACATTGTTGTACTCTGAAGAAAAACTGATTAAAAAACTGTACATACTTATGCTGGAATACAAAACACAAGATGAAATCATTAAGAACTCTATGGTTAAATGGGCACAAAACTTAGATCATAATATTAATCTAGACCAATGGTTACAGGTCTGGAAAATAAATGTTAAAATTACTAAAGCAACTTCATATAAAGAAAATATTTACAAAATGTTTTATAGATGGTATATTATTCCAGATATGTTAGCAAAATGTTACCCTGAATTGCCTAATACTTGTTGGAAGTGTAAAAAGGTTGTTGGTTCAATTTTCCATATGTGGTGGACATGTGATAGAGTTAAAAGGTATTAGGCTTGAATACATGAAATGTTACAAAAAATGCTAGATTGTACCATACCTTTTACACCTGAATTATTTTTACTGAATATAAGATCAGACAACTGTAAAAAAAAAACCCAAGACTTTTATTATTCATGTATTGACAACTACAAGAATATTGTATGTTAAGTATTAGAGAAAAGATGAAATACCTTCAAAAGAAGAAATGATAAGCAAAACTCTTGAAACTGCTGAAATGGACAAATTGACTTTATTTTTGAGAGGACAAGAAGAAGGGAAATTTCAGACTACATGGTCAAGATTTTATAAATGGTTGGAAGATAAAAGTAAATGAAATATACATACTTAAAATCACACTTAGCCCTTCCAAGCCCATTGACTTCACCTAGAAGGGGTAACATTGTTTAAGTCTTTAAAAGTTTCAAGAGTGCCCTGGCTTACAATATTAGCTAAAGACATCACATTCTTTATTCCTGTCCCAGTGAATCCAGTGACTCAGAATCTTATGCAACATTGCCACCTTGTGAGGCAACTGAAAAGTGACCGAAATAGCAAAAAGAAGGTTATGGATTTCAGTCTTCAGTATCACAAATCTCAGGACAGATGCATAAATGCATTTGTATGATTGACAATATATTCTCTCTGGATCAAACAAGGCACAATCACATAGAACAAAATATCTCAGTTGCCTCAGTTGAAAGGCACGATGTCCCCCCCCCCCCAATTTTGTTTTAAATACCAAATAGTGTAAGACTTTAAAGAACATACACAGATAACTGAATCAAAACAAATAACAAACATATTTCAGTCAAATATGTGCAAAATACACCTAACTATAGTACTGTTCAAAATAATATTTGCTGATAAGAAAAGTTTATAGGGATTAAGAGAAAATGACTGAACCAAGATCACCTATGAAGCTTTGTTGTAGGTGGAGAATATGAAGCCAGGTCCCCCATTCCTAATCCAACCCTCTAACCACTACCACAAGGGCTCTCCTTTAATCTTACATACATTGATATTGATCTGATGGCCAAATTGTGGGTGCCATTGTCAGATCATTGTGCCCTGAAGGACCAGTTGGATGTCCCCACTCCCCCCTCCTGTCTAGGCAGTGAGCAAATTTTGCTCGCCCACAGAGACTAATGGATCCAGTTGGATTCCAGAATGCTCTGCGAGCTCCAGTGCCCTCTGGCGATTCCTTAGATGAGCTGATAGAGGACTGGAATGCTCACCTCTCTGAAGCCACTGACAAAATTGCCCCCCCCCCCCATGTCCTCTTTGCCTCTGTCAATCCCCCACTTCCCCTGGTACACCACAGAACTCAAGGGGATGAAGCGGGAGCTTGGACAACTAGAGCAGATTCGGTGGCATGTTCTCAATGAAACTATGAGAGCATCTTATAGGATGTTTATGAAATCCTATGAGGTGGCAGTGAAGAATGCAAAGAAAGAGTACTATGAGGCCTCCATTATGTCTGCTAGCTCTTGCCCAGCACAATTGTTTAGGATAGTTAGATCTCTCACGCCCCTCTCCTAGAGGACCCAAAGCAATAGGATTTTGACTTTAATCTGTGAGGCATTTGCGAGCTTCTTTGCAGATAAAGTCTCATCGCTCTGCTGCAACCTTCCAGCCAGTATTGATACAGTATGTGAGGCCCCTTGGCCATCTCTGGATCCAGTTTTTGACACTTTCAGTTGGCTCTCCCAGGCCAATCTTGACAGAATTCTGGATGGTGTTAGGCCGACCACCTGCCTCATGAATCCGTGCCCCTCAAAGCTGGTGAAGGCCAGCAGCGAGAGGTTATGAGGCCCCCTTGAAGACTTCATCTTGTCCCTGGGTTCTGGGACCTTCCCAGGGGGGCTGAAGGAGGCAGTGGTTATTCCACTCTTGAAAAAACCAAACTCAGATCCTATGGATCTGACCAACTACCGCCCAGTCTCGAATCCCTCGTTTCTGGGCAAGATAATTAAAAGAGCGGTGGTCAAACAGCTCCAGAAATTTCTAGAGGATACATCAGTGTTGAACCCATTTCAGTCAGGCTTCTGCCCAGGCCACGGGATGGAGATGGCATTGGTCGCCCTCACAGATGATCTCTGCAGACAGCTGGATCGAGGCGGATCAGCGCTGCTGATATTACTGGATCTTACAGCAGCATTCGACACAGTCAATTATGATCTGCTGACTCACCGCCTTGCCAACACTGGAATCCTTAGGACAGCCTTGCAATGGCTCACCTCATTTCTCCATGGTCAAGGACAGAGGGTGGCGCTGGGAGGGACAGTGTCCTCAAGAAACCCACTGGAATGTAGGGTTCCTCAAGGGGCACTTCTCTCCCCAATGCTGTTTAACATCTATATGTGCCCCCTCACCCAGCTAGTGTGGAGTTTCAGGCTGGGATGCCATCAATATGCTGATGACACCTAGCTATATTCACAGGAATTTAGCTGAAGGTTTGGAGGCTATGGTGAGATGGTTAAAACAGAGCCGACTGAAACTGAATCCAGGAAAGATGGAGGTTCTGTGGCTGGGTCAGGGAGAGCCTCAATTAGGTTGCCAGCTGTTTCTTGAGGGTGTGCCTCTATCACCAGCACAGACTGGTGTAATTCGCACCTTACTCAGAAGCTCCAGCTGGTCCAAAATGTAGCCATGCGGGTCCTTACAGGGACCCCCTGAACAGCACATATCCAACCAGTGCTGCTTGAGCTGCATTGGCTTCCAGTGGAGCACCAGATCAGGTTCAAGGTTTTGGTTTTGACCTTTAAGGCCTTTAGTGGACAGGGACCTACATACCTTCAGGACCACCTCTCCCAGTATGCCCCTGGAAGAGCACTATGCTCAGGAAATAAGAACTTGCTGGTGGTCCCTGGCCCAAGAGAAGTCCGTCTGCCCTCGACCAGGGCTGTAGAATGCTCTGCTGGAAGATGTTTGTGCCCTGTGGGAGCTGTTACCTTTCTACAGGGCATGCAAGGCAGAAATGTTTCACCAGGCCTTTGGTTGAGGACAGTGACAGGGCTTCTTTTGGCATTCCCACATAATTCCCCATCCCTTATAACCCCTCCCCCCAGGGGATACTGGGGAGCTAAGATTTCTCCACCATCTTACATATTGTATATACACTGTTTTTATCTACTAGTATGCATTGTACTGTTTAATTTGGTTTTATATTGTGAATGTACACTATCCTGTTGTAGGCCACCCTGAGCCCTATTTTAGGGAAGGGTGGCCTAGTAAATCCAATTTAATAAATAAATGAATAAATAAACTAAAAAAATCAAAAAGCAAGCTGGCAAACTTTAGTGTGACTCTGTCTCTCTAAATGGTTTGTGAATCATGCAGAATTTACAGAAGATATCATGGCTCAGGCCTTAACAATTTTCTTTGGACCTAGAGGCCAACCTCAAAATTAAGCACCCTAAATCTTAAGGTGCTAGACTATGTTTGCCAGGCAGTACCTGGCAATGAGCTTGAAGGTGGGGTGAGGGCAGAATCCCAGGAGATAAATTAAACAGAAAAATAAGGCCTTGTCTACTGAGGGGAAGTGACAAAGGGTAGCTCTAGAAATTGCCAGAAAGTCTATGGTAAACCCTGAAGTTCTCACCATAGAGTTTCCAGAGATTCCTAGAGCTACCCTTTGTCTTTTCTGGGTAACTCTAGGCATTGCCAGGAATTCTATGGTAAGAGCTTCCTGTAAGTAGACAAAGTCTCATTTTTCTTTTTAATTTTTCTCCTGCTGATTCTTCCAACAGTGGCAGGAAATAGGACCTGAGGGCGGGTTGGCAGCCCTAATGGAGACTCATCCATACCAAATACATTTTTTATGTGTCATATTAAGCAAGTTTAATGCTGCCTCTATGTTATGAATGAGGTTGTCAACCGGCTTGCAGAAAAATGTCCTGTCCCTTTAATAAAGGTTTAACGGGACATTATTTATCAGGTGATGTTATCTACCTCCATGCCCCAACATGTTTCAACAGTCCATTTACACACCTGAAGTCTCTATTAAAGTGAGAGGACATTTTTCTTCACACTGGTTTGCAACCCTAAATTCAGCAGGTCAGGCCTGCTCTAAGAAGTAAGAACACCCGTTAGTTGTAAAGATCAAAGCCATTACTGAAGTTGGCCCAAGGCTCTGGACTGCCTTCCTGAATAAGGTACAGAGTTGATTCTTCCTCATTGTACTCCAGATGGTGTGCAAAAGTTTTTTGTGCAAGTGAAAATGTTTTCCTGAAGAGGCAGAGCCTAGGATAACCTGCTGAAAACTTTCACATACCCTCTCAGTTCCCCTCCCTTACAGGAACTAAGCCCATGTACATGTCATTGAAATGAATACACATTCTTCTCCAATTTCACCCCACCTCCATATTCTCACCCTGTCTTTATCATCTTCCTTGTCTCAGATTCTAGTTTGTAATCTCCTTGGGGCAGGGGCTCACCTTCTAGTGCTCTGTAAAGCATCATGTACATTGATTGTTCTGTGTAATAAAAAAAAAACCTCCAATTGATTCAGCTGAATATAAACGAAGTAGGGATGGTGGGTTCCCATTGGGGGCAGGGTATCCCCAACCACCAGCTCCTTTTGCCTGCCACCACTCTGGCAGCCATTGTGTGAGAGAAAATAAAATTAAAAGTAGCTGTCAGTGCAAAGATGTTATGTCACTTCTAAAGAAAACCTGGTAGTGCTGTCCCATCACTCTAGGAATCACCAGGAACTCTATGATTTTATGGTAGAGTTTTTAGCAGTTCCTAGAGCAGCTGGACATCATTTTGAGTTTTTCCAGAAATGATGTAATGCCATCATGCCAACAGTGCCCCACATGTCCACCCCCCAGATACCTGCCAATTGGCAGCCATTGGCTCGCGACCCTGGGGGGGGAGAGAAATTGAGCTACTTAGTTCCAGTGGGACAGCTAAGGCCCAATTTACACCTCCCCTCTGAAGTAGTTTGACTGCTGTCTTTTCCTACACTCATTTCACGCTGGTTTCAAATTTCACTCCCTGGGTCTGAAGAGTACAAAGCAACAGGATCTGTTTAAAGCAGTATAATGCTAGCTTGACCACAGGAGGGCAATTAATAAATGTAGATGGTTATTTTTAAACTAGAACAAGTATGGTTTGAAACTAGCAACAGGTAAAGACAGGTTTTTTGAAACTAGAAGGATTCCAGCGGGAAAGTCAGATGTAGATTTGACCTAATAAGTTAGTGTCAACAAAAACAAGAACCCTATGTATTGCAGCATAAACTTTTACATACTCAAATCTCTTTTGTTCAATCCTAATTTTGTAAGGCAGACAAACTGCTAACATAGACAACTATGTAACTAGAACAGAAATAAAAGGGGGGGGGGGAATCCCAGTCATTATTCCCTTTTCAACCCAAGCATGGAATCCTTTGAGAGGTGGTAGTGAATAGCTTTCAAACAGATACACCTTACTTCAGTCACTCAGTAAATCTGGAACATAATCCTGTGTGTATAATTAGTACACCAAGCCTGAATATAAAACCACTCACAATCTACTCTATTATTTGTGCTAAGAATTATTCCAGTATCACTGAAAGTGGGCTGGAAGACTGAAAGACTTATTTCTTCCTCACCAGCCCAGGTTTCTCTATGCCCTCTGAATCCCTTGTGGGGAAAGTCCCTTATCTTTGCCCACCTGACCAAGCTCAGCCACCTGCCTGCCTTCAGCTTTTCCTGGCTGTGGCAGCAGAAAGTAGAAGTTCCCAGCAACGGTGAAAGTTGACCTTCTTCGGTGTGGTCATGGTAGTGGTGCTGGTGTTGCTGCTGAGCAGACAAGGAGAGCCAGCAGTGACTGAGCTCTGTTTTGCTGCAGAGCTCAAATCCTAGCAACAGATTAGCTATGTGCTAGAAGTTTTGCAGGGCATTCCTCCTAAGGGCAGACTCCCCCTTTTTCTCCTTCTTTTAAACTCTGCAACAGAGTTTCTGGGTTGAGAGATGCTGGAACTCTAGGCAACAGCAGCAAGCCCCAGGTTGCAATGGAAGCCTGGCTCCTGCAGTTGTCAAAGCTTGTCATAGCTGCCTTCCCCTCACATACAAAAACTGCTTTTGAAGATGGGGGGAGGGCTTTAGGAGCCATCTGGGAAGCTACAGTGAGAAACAGGCTACCATTCAGCACTCTGGAGTGACAGGTTTTCTGGCCTTGCCCATCTGGGGGAATGAGATGCGAAGTCCCTGTAGTGGCAAGCGTTTTGTATAGACCAGCCAAAAAGAGGAACAGAAACAATGTATTAGCTTCCTCCACATCTGACTTGAAGCTGCTGACCCACCTGTCCACCAAATTTGTGGTCTTTGCGCTGATTCACAGCCATTTCATGCATACTTGATATTGGCAAGTAACAGGCAACCATATGTGAGTATTTTCTCAGTGTGGAAACTTTTTTTGAAAAATTGATACAGAATATAGAACTGCCTCAAAATATATGTTACAACACCAATTTGCCCTAAATTTGGGGGGAAAGATAAAATTACAAAGAAGCTATTTAAATTGTTCTACAGTTAGCCATACATTGAGTCATCTGGTTCCATGCGTCAATATTATCACTTTTAGAATGCAATAGATGAGGGCTGCTATCCACAGAAAACTGGGATTGGGCCCATTGAATAAAATGGGATTTACTTCTGAGTACAGCTGCTTAGGCTTGCTTCCTATTAAATTGAATTGTATAAAACAGACCTTTGAAACATCCTAACCAGTGCCTATTACATAGGACAGAGCATTTCTTTCAGTGTCAGGTAAACACCAGGCAAGCAGCTGTGATAGAATTCAGTGCAAAACCCCACTTGCAGAATCTTTACTGCACAATCAGATAAGAATAATTCTGGTGTGCAAGAAACTTTCAATCTGATGCCAATGAAGATTACTTCTGTTACCATTTTCCTGTAGCTTCTCACTTATTGGCATTTCCACCACATGTGGTAGAAAGATACATTTTCTGCACCACACTGTCAGTATTTTCTATCCATGTTTTTACAGAGCTCATGTATGTGAAACTTGTTTTGTACAAATTTGATTGCTTTGTTACAATGTTTTTGTTAATGTTTATTATTTGAAATAAAAAAAAAATTAAATGCTATTGACCAGCCATTTAAATAATATTGTGCTGGAGTGCTAAAGAAAAAGTAGAGCCATCTGTAAACAAAAAAATTCCAAGCAGAAGGACTATCTTCATATTCTAAATCCTTCTGCTGTGTTGTCATAAATATCTCTTCAGATTTACAATACAGATTAATAATACATAACTGGTACAGTAGACCTTTGCCATTTGTGGTAGATCTTTTCCAGGGATCACTGTGAATGGCAAAATCCATTAATATTGGGAGGCAGGGGTCTGCTGTCTCCAAGTAACAAAAGCACAAAATGAAAAAAACATAATTATTACAATGGTAGCATGGTGGGGCTAAAAAATGGCCTGGAGACCATGTTACATAGTCAGATTGTGAATATTTGAAATGGGAAGTCATGAATCCACCAATGGCAAGGGCCTACTATACTTGAAAAGAGATTCCTATTTTTACCCAAGAACAATTTTTCAAAACTCGTCACATCTCCTTAAAATAATTATTTTGCTTATGTGGGCAGAAAGGTAATTTTTTTATTTATAGATATTGGTATAATGATAACTGATAACCACTTTTTATTGAAATCTATATACTATTAGTGCTGTGTGACCTCCATCTGTGGATACCTAAATCCATGGATCAGGGCCACATGGATGCTAAACAGATTTCTCAGCAAACTTGGGAGATTTCCCCAGGTTTGCAGAAAATCTGAAATCAAAATTAAACTATATAGGGGGGGTTAAATCCCCCCAATACATTTTGCATTGTCTGTACATACACAGACAATGCTATTATTAGATGAGGAGCCGCTCCAGCCCAGCCTGGTGGCAGATCCTGGTAGCCACTCTGGGCTTGTCCTCAGAGTCAAAGGAGGATGCCAGCAGCCAGGCCCAGTGGCAGAAGAGGACACCATGGAGGACACCGTAGCTGCACCTGGCCCTGGAGGACACCAGCAGCCACACCGAGCTCAGCAGCTGCAGAGAAGAATGCTGGCAGCTGCACTGGGCAATGGCAATGGCAGCTGGAGGCCTTGGGCTCATATACTAATATGGCTTGGTGCTGGGGAGGGATTTGGGATTCCCCCTCATGAGTCTCCCACACACACTGAGATATGTGGGAAATCAGCAGTGATGGGAGTCCCCACTTGTAATCTCAACAGAGAAGGTGATCCAGTTTTTCAGAACAGTGATTGTAGACAGAAGAGGAACAAATTAACCCAAAAAAGCTCAATCCCACCATGACGAGATGTCACATTAATAACTGAGGGAGATATTTTGTAGGGGCAATAGAAGAAGAAGAGATTGGATTTATACCCCGCCCTTCACTACCCAGGGGAGTCTCAGAGAGGCTTACAAACTCCTTTATTTTCCCCTCCCCACAACAGACACCCTGTGAGGTATGTGGGGCTGAGAGAGCTCTGACCGAAACTGCTCTTTTTCAAGAACAGCTGTGCCAGAACTACGGCTTGCCCAAGGTCATCCAGCAGGTGCAAGTGGAGGAGTGGGGAATCAAACCCGGTTCTCCCAGATTAGAGTCCGCAGACTTAACCACTACACCAAACTGGTAATTTCTTAGGTTGTACTTTCCACACAAAATTCCTAATAAATGCAGGAACAAATCTCTTGAATTCTGTCAGCACTTCAGATGGTTAGAGCTCTTGCAAGTGCTTCTCCAGATTAATGGTAATTAGGCACTAAAACGATCAAAAAGTTCACAAAAGAACATAGCCAGGAGCAGCCATATCATTCATTGCTAGTTACATCACAGTCCAATAGCCTAGAGAAGCCCATCAGTGATCATATCCCATACTTACAATCGAAACAGTAAGGAATGTCCTAGCTGGAAGTTGCAGGTAACCATGTTGGTCCAAATCAAAATCCCAAAACAAATGTTGTGTAATACTTTTTATCAAGATAATCCAAAATAACACAAAACAATGAGCAACCTTTTGACTTCTTTAGAACTTTTTATCAGGCTGGATGTTTAAAGTGAGGGGAGAAAACGAAGTCTGAGGTCAACATCTTAAGGCCTCTTGACCCTATCCTGTGTAAAATGTTAGGTAGATCTGAATGGATCACAATATGAGGTGCAGCTGGGATCAAGTTGAGCCTGTGACCTTCTGGGAAGTGTTATTAATTGAAACTTGATCTTCCAGGTTTTCCACAGAACTGTTCCTAGCTGCTTGTGAAGGAACTGAGCATATTTATTTACATGGGGCCTAGGATCCCTAACTGAACAACTCCAGCAGCCATTTTAAAAACAACACAGCTTCTTCAGCCCAGAGATGCCATCAGGAAAGGCAGACAGCCTTTCCTCCAATCATTAACTGTTCCTTAACAGTATCATCCCTTGTAAGGTTTTACTGCAGGAAGAAGCGTGGGAGGGGGATGACAGTCTCCAACTGCAAATATGAAAAGCAGTTGTTAATGGAATCAATGGTTAATTAGTGTTTAACTGGGAGAACAGTGACATGTCCTTAAGAGGAACATTGGAATTCAATAGCTTGTGAAAGAAGCTCAACCTGGTAGAGGTAGGAAGAAAAAGATTGTGGACGGGGCTGAGCATAAAAGAAACAGATCACAAGTTAATTATAAATCATCTCCAGACTACTGAGATTAGGGTTACTAACTGAAGTTTGGGAAATTCCTGGAGATTTAGGGGGTGGAGCCTGAGGAAGGTGGGTTTGGGCAGGGGGGCCTTAGTAGGTAAGGCAGGATTTGGGGAGGAATGAGAGCACAGCAAGGTATTATGCCAGAGAGTTCACCCTCCAAAGCACCCATTTTGTCCAGGTAAATTGATCTCTGTCTTCTAGGGATCAGCTGTGATTCTGGGAGATCTCCAGGCCCAATCTGGAGGTTGGCAACCTAGCTAAGATCAGTTTCCTAGAGAAAATGGCAGCTTTAGAGGGTAGACTGTAAGGCATCTCATCCCTGTTGAGTTCCCTCTGCTCCCAAAACTACCCTTCCCAGGCTCTGTCCTCAAATCTCCAAGAATTTCCCAACTCAGAATCAGCAATCTCTTCAGGAAACTTTTGGTTAATTGTCTTAGGGTTATTCACTGAAAATGTATTTTCATAGCAAGAGAACCCACCTGAGTATGTAGAAAGCCCTGCCTTGCCTATATGTGACCTGGTTTGGCCTTTTGCAATTGGCACATGCCACCCACGTTACTATTAAATATAGTAAATAATGATAGGCCTTTCTCAGCTCTGAGGTGACTGGGTTCTTGCCTAATGAGAAATCCCTTCGAAAAACACAGAGGTGTGGTGGGAAGATAAAAGTAAAGCAGTAAATACAGGGCACCCTGGAAGCAGGGTGAAAGATTCCCTCGGAGGCGCTTAATTGAAGACTTTTTCCCTCCTGGTGTGAGCTCATTTTAAATGAAAAGATTTAAGCTAGATTCCCTTTAGTTGGCATTTGTACTTTCTTGCCACTCTTTTGAAATATAGCTTCTCTGCCCCAACATAGGCTGCTTTTGTACAATGAGAAACAGAAGGGGTTTTCCCCCCTTGCTGTATGCTTTCAAAGCCTCCGCAGACCTTGTAGCCTATCTTAAAAGTTCCTACACCATAAAATAGTGAATGATACCATTTTGTTTCAAAGCTTTAGGAACAGAGCACTCTCTCTAGCAAAAGCTGGACAAGCAGTTGGCTTGGTCTGACAGGAAACCAGAAGTAGGAACCATCTTTGCCTGCGCTCCCAGCTATGTGCATGGGAGGCAGGCCCTATGGTTGCCCCCGGCCACCAACAAAGGATGGGAAGTAGGGTTGTCAGATCCAGGTTGGGAAACTCCTGGAGATTAGGGGATGGAGTTTGGGGAGGACAGGGACCTCAGCGGAGTACAATGCCACAGGGTCAACCCTCCAAAGCATCCATTTTCTCCAGTGGAACTTATCTCTGTAGTCGGGAGATAAGCTGTCATTCCAAAGGATCCCAGGGTCCCACCAGAGGCCAGCATGCCTAGCCTGGTGATCTCCTGGAATTACAACTGATCTCCAGACTACAAAGATCAGTCCCCCTGGAGAAAATGGCTGCTTTGGAGAGTAAACTCTGTGGTGTTATACCCCACTGAGGTCCCTCCCCTCCTCAAATCCTCCCCTCCCCTGACTCCACCCACAAATCTTCAGGAATTTCCCAAGCCAGAGCTGGCAACCCTAGCCCACAGCCAGGAAGGTTATGGTGAGAGGCATGAATACACTGAGAGCTGGCAGGTCCCCATCATCCCAAACCCTGAAATTTATCAGGTACAGCATCCAGTAATGTCATGGGGTGGGACCTGATGATGTCACATTGAATATCAGTCTTAATAGTGGTACTTTTCTTACTGAAAGGTGGATTACACAGTGTAAGTCAATAAGATAAAGAGGATGGGACATCCAATAAGCAATGCAATAGGATTAAGATTGTAGAAATCTAAAACCAAGCAGAAGTGCTACTTGTTCTACCCACAGGGCCAGCTAGAGAGGCACAGTTGGGGAGTCTCAATGTGGGGATGAGATGATGGTGTAGAAAGGAGAGCTTTAGATTTATTAGGCACGATGGGACACTTTGGGACAAGCCAGGCCTCTACAAAAGGATGGGTATTTGAACCAGAATGGAACCAGACTGGTACACATAATATTAAAAATGTGGCAGAACAGATTTTAAACTGAACCGGGGGGGGGGGGGGAGCCAACAGGAGCTGAGAAGCATCTGGTTCAGGTAGACTTGTCCCAAAGTGGTGAACGGGAAAATGCTTCTGATTGCAGTAATGGGGACTGGGTGGATAAGGAACGTGATGATTACATAAAGCAGGATAGTCAGTCAAAGAGGCCAAAGGAAGTGGAAAAGGCACACACCAGCGATGTCTAGAGAGAAACAGTGTTCTATCCAAATACCAGAAACCTCCAGTCCCAAATGGGGGAGCTGGAGTGCTTGGTTTTAAGAGAAAACATAGAGTGAGTGAAATAGAAACTCTGTGGAAGGGAAAGAACCAGTAGAATACATCCCAAACTCAATAGAAATCATAGGGACAGGCATACTGGAGGAGGATGGCCATCTTAAATGTTCATATGATCTGATGCTCTTAATAATAGACCAAGTTTCCACCAAAATTGATAAATTAGACACTGAAATTAAAATATTGGAGGACAGTGCTGTACCTACCTACACCTTTGATAATCGTCTTAAAGAGAAGAAAGGAGATTGGATTTATACCATGCCCATGAAAAAGTCTCAGAGCAGCTTACAAACTCCTTCCCCTTCCCCTCCCTACAACAAACACCCTGTGAGGTAGGTGGGACTGAGAGAGCTCTTTCAAGATCTGTCTTTGAAAGAACAGCTCTGAAAGAACTTATGAGTGACCCAAGGTCACACCAGCAGCTGGAGTAGGGAATCAAACCCAGTTCTCCCAGATTACAGTCTGTGCTCCTGACCACTACACCAAACCTGGGACATACCATGTCACCACTGACCAAAATGCTCAGGGTGATCATGAGATGGAAAATGAAATCAGAGAGGCATCCAAAGATTTTAACTACCCTCATATTGACTGGATAAGTGCAAATTCCAGTCTCATCAAAGAGGCAGCATTTCTAGATACCCTAAATTACTGCTCTGGAATAGCTGGTCATGGAATCAACCAGAGGGGAAGTGACCTTGGACTTAGTCTTGCTGCCCAGGATCCAGGGAAACAATGATCACTCTGGCATCAAATTTAATTTTCATTTATGTGGGAAAGCACCACAAAACTCCAACATGGTTATATTTGGCTTCAAAAGAGGAAACTTCTCTAAGATGAGAAATCTGGTAAAAAAAGAAGAAGAAGAAGTTGAAAGAAACAACCAAGAGGGTCAAATCTCTTGAAAAGGCTTGGGAGTTACTCAAGATGTCAGTTAGAATGTATACTACAGATCAGGAAAGGTTGTACAGAGTCTAAGAGGTCACCAGCATGGCTACCAAGCAAGGTGAGGGAAGCTGTTAGAGTGAAAAGGGCTTCCTTCAGAAACAAGAAAAACCAAAACCAACACAAAGTTGCATATAGGAAATGCAAGCAATTAGGAATGCAAAAGGGGGTTTTGAGAAATGTATTGCTAAAAGAATGAAGACAAACATTAAAAAAAATCTTGAAATACATTAGGAGCAGGAAGCTGGATAGGGAAGCAGTTGGGCCATTGGATGACAATGGAATTGAAGGAGAACTAAAGGAGGAAACTAACAAATCCCCCAGACCAGATGGTACCCATCCTGGAGTTCTTAAAAGAACTCAAATGTAAAATTGCTGATCTTCTAACTAAGGCTGCGATCATACGCACAATTTGACCCAACATAGGCATGAATGCCGGGTAGATTTAAAGTGTGCGATCAGACAACAACATCTGGGAAGCGCCCTGCAGCCATCAGCAACCCGTTTTGCTCTGCCACAGAGGTGGAATTAAAAGACACCAGGGAAAAACCAGTAGTAAATGGGTTGCGACGGGCCACAGATGGACTTTTCCATGTCTGATTGCTCCAGCGCGCTCTCATGGCATCGGGATGGTCTGATCAGGCCATCCCAACTCTGTGCTGTTGTTTTTTTCCCCTTTTACAGTATGCGTATCATTGCACTCTCCGTAGGGAGACCTCAGTGCAGAGGTGTGATTCATCAATTCCTTGTTTAAGTGTATCAAAAACATATGGCAACCCCCCCCCCCCCAACTCAGCTGCAGTTGCGTCTGATCACACAGTGTGCCCGCAGCTTCAAAAGACTGTGTGATCACACAACTGCTGGTCAATTTCCTCCGGAGGGAATAGCCTCGCTTCCTGTTATAGGTGGTTAGTTTATAATGTCTGTTATGGGTAAATTTATGGAAAGCATTATTACAGATAAAATTGTCAAGCTTATAGAAGGTAAGTCCTGTCTCACTAACTTTTTATAATTCTCTGAAAGTGTCAAAAAATATAGGAATGAGCTGCTAGATATTTTTACTGAGCAAACTTCAGAATCATGGGATAACAGGACAAGTTCTCTTATGGATTAGATATTGGCTAAAAAAACTGGAAACAGACACTAGGAATAAATCAATTGAGGAAGGTGAGAAGTGGGGTCCCTCAGGGATTTGTATTGGAAGTGGTGCCCAGCTTCATAGATACTGATGGAATCTGAGCTGGCAGCAAAAGACCAAGAAAGGGACCTTTGAATAGTAGTAGATAGCTTGATGCAAATGTTGACCCAGTGTGCAGCCGCCATGAAAAAGGCAAATTCCATGCTGTAATAGAGAATAGAGAATAAAACTCCATTCAAAACAGGAATAGAGAATAAAACTGACATTATCATACTACCCTTATATTAATCTATGTTGAGACCACACTTGGAATATCGTGTATAGTTCTGGTCACTACCACACTTGAAAAAAATTATATTATAGGGTTTGAAAAGGTGTAGAAAAGAACAAACAAAATGATTAGGAGATAGCTGCCCTATGAAGAGCAGTTAAAATGCTCAAGGCTGTTTAGCCTAGTAAAAAGGAAAATAAGGGGAGACAGGATAGGGGTTTACAAAAATTATGCACAGCCTGGAGAGAGGAGACAGGGGAAAACTCTTCTTCTCCCCTAATACTAGAACCCAGGGTCATTCACCGATGCTGAAGGGCGGGAGATTCAAACAGGCAAAAGGAAGTTTTTCCTCACAGAGCATATAATTAATTTGTGGAACTTGCTGCCACAGGATGTGGTTATGGCCACCAATTTGGAAGGCTTTAAAAGAGGAGTGGACAAATTGATGAAGCACTGGGCTATCAATGGCTACTAATCATGATGGATATCTATCCCCTCCAATGCCAGTTTGAATCAGTTGCTGGGGAGCACACATAGGATGATGCTGTCACAGTCTTCCTCTTTCTGGGCTTTTCTAGCTGGCTGGCCACTGTGTGATCAGAATGCCGGACTAGATGGACCTTGAGTCTTATCCAGCAAGGCTCTTCTGAAGTTCTTAAATATGAAAAAGAGCATAAATATTAAAATGGCATGTTAAACAATGCAGAAATTACATAATACAATCATACACACAGCAATACATAATATATACTATACATACTAGTATGGACCACAGTCCCTATCCCTTTATCAAAGCACCTTTCCAAAACATTTCATTACACTATTTCCCTATTGCCTTTGTAAAAACTCTCTGCTGAGTATCTCAGTTTTGCATAGTTTGTGGAATGTTCAGATAAACAAGCCTATGCTATTATTAAACAAAGATTTCTTGACACTGAAAGGCAAGAACTTAGGGAACATGCAACCAGCAGATGCTCCCCATGCAGGTTGGAGATTTTCGACACAGGCTGTACTACAAAATATCTGTCTGGTTTAACAGCCCCACATCATTGCAGAGCATAAATGCTTGCACACTTTAATGTTCTGCCATCAGAGGTGTTGTTAGGGAGATACCGCCATATACCTTATGTAGACAGACTTGGCCCTTGCTATCTAAAAAAATCCACTACACACACCATTCTTCATTGCCCCTTTTATTGGAACATTCGATCCCATTTTATTACTCCATTTCTAGAGGGTAAGAGCTGGCATTCGGATGACGCAGTTGTTCACTTTCTTCTGTTCAATTCTAATTGAGAAATAACGAAGGCTGTTGCAGAATTTTTATATTATGCAGTTAGAAGACATGGCTTGAATAGCCAGGTGTATGTGTCGGATGCATCTTAGTATTTTGCTGGATTTTCATGATGTTTGTGCTTTCACGCCAATAAAGGTTTTGTGTTGTCGTTGTTGTTTGTGGAATGCCAGAAGGGTAGGAGCCTTCCTGACATAAGAACATGAGAACAGCCCTGCCAGATCAGACCAATAGTCCATCTAGTCAGCATCCTGTCTCACACAGTAACCAACCAGGGCATAGAAGCTGAGTGATAGGTTACTGTGAAAAAATGCATTTTTGCCTGAGAAGTTTGAAAGGATCAAAAGTCTCTACTGTGCCTTTTAACAATTTTCTTCTTCTTCTCTGGGAAGACACCAGGCTGGGAAGGAGGAAGGAGGTTCATGGCTTACCAGGCTCACCTCAGCTACCTCTTAAGAAATGCTAATGGATCTAGCTAGAGACAATGGGGTGGCCAAGCTTCCTCCCTTTCTCCCCCCTTCCTCCCCGCTTCCTCCTAGCAGGAAACATAGATTTAGAAGACTTTAGGCTAGGGCGGATCCAGGGATAATTTCCAGGAACAAGTCCTAGGAAACACTTCTTTGAACTGGTGTGACCTGGTCAGTGGGTGAAGAAACAGATATGATAAAATCTCTTTGCAGGAGAAAGAAGGTCTCTTTTTTCCTTGGGTGTTGAGGCTATGAGCCCATGCAGACCTCTCCTCTGGGAAGGCAGCCATTTTGACCATGTGCTCACCCAGAGAGCTACAGACAGCTGCAAGGTAACATAAACTCTGTAGAGAGTTATAGCATCCTAAGCTTTAGGACCTTGTCCTATTTTAACATCTGATAGGGCGTGTATACAAAGAGGCACAGAGGATTTGTGTTTCACCGATTTCTTTTGCTCAAGGTTGGTGCTGTGCTAAAAGTATGTTTGTAAACATTTTCTTTTTAATAAATACTTTATAACTTTGAATGCTGGGAGTGGTTCTCTGTACCACATAGACCTCCACTGCTATTTTAAAAGGAGTGCCCAGGGAAAGGCTGGCAGTTGGCAAGCAGCTATTCCTCCAGGGGCATACAAGGCAGTAAACTGTCCCTGAGGTGACCAGATGCTGGGCAGTGAAAGACACAGGGGCATGGCCTCAGATCTTGGAAAGGAAGCTGGGAGTCCTGACTTTCCCAGTGGGAAATTCCTTACAATACAAGGCAGGCAGACTAACTATATGGGTAATTCTGCCCTTTGACTCACTCATGAAACAAACATTTTATATACCAAGGCACTTAACAGCTTATGAGAAACCAGCTTATGCAGTTTGCATCAATAAAATATATTTCTAAACCTTTTGATCCAGCATTATTTAAAAATTATTAAGCAGGCTTGAGAACCAGCTCTCTGTACAAACTAAGTTCATAATTTCTCTCAGATGCTTTCACTGTGACACCTGCAGCTGCGACATATGTAGCCTTTATCTGTGTTGCCCTAAATATTCAGCTTAAAGAGGGAGATAGAAAGAAGATCTTTTAAAATCATGTCCAAAATTCTCTATAAAAATATAGGTCGCTTTTTAAAAAATCTTAACCTAACTACTCATAAACAATGGAGTTTAAAACAAACCATAATATTCATATGCTATTAGAATTAAATTTTTAAGTATTAAAAATATTAATAGCAGGTAGGCTTGCTGCCAAACAACCTTAATTCAAAGGTTCTTTGTTCATTGTCTAGCATTAGCTATCTTTTTACTGGAGCCTCCAGACTTTTCCAAGGCTGTCTAGCACTTATCTCAGCTCTCTTGCAAATTGTCTGCTTTGCACAGAGATCCGACTTGGCCTTTTCTTTTAAAATCATTTCAGGTCTGCTTTGGCCATCCTGTCTAAAACCACTGATTACTAGTAGCAAAATAATTACAAGGCCATTGATTAATATTTAATATTCCAAGACTAGCAACAATACTTTGGGGGAGGGCCCTGGCCCTCATCTACATTCCTTTGTCATCCAAAGGCTCCACTGCTTCTCTAGCTGGTTTCCTGCTCCAGGTATATTTTTTAATGTTTATTGTTAGTCTGGATGCTTTTAGTAACCTGCTCTCCACAATCTCTTTTGCATGCCTAATTATTGACTTAGATTGCTTTTGCCTGAGCCTGTAGTCCCTCCTGTTCAATTCATTAGGGCAAACCTTCCACTTTTTAAAAGAAGCCTCTTTACTTTTTATAGCTTCCTTGGCTTGTGTTGCTAAGCATGCAGGCATTCTTTTAGACTTGGCAGTGCCTTTCCTAACCTGGGTTCGATCAGGTGGTCGATAGTACACCTCCAGTTTTAAGTAACCCTTAGGGCCCAGTATTTCCATCCATATCACTTCTGTTGGGTAGTAAATTCCCCCAGATGTTTTCTCATTCACTTGATTCTATGCCCTCTTTGATGTACAATGCAACATCACCACCACCACCCCATCCCTTCCTGTCCTGCCTACAGAGCTTATACCCAAGAATGACTGTATCCCATAGATCTTCCCAATTCCAAAATGTTTTTGAGATATCTATTATATCTGAATTGTTACTGAACACCAAGCACTCCAGCTGCCTCATCTTGGCTTGGACACTTTTAGCATGGGCACATAGACACCTATAATGTTTTTTTTCCTTTCCAGTAATTCTCGCCTCCCTCGGCCCCTTAGTCACCACACATGGCCTTTAGTCACCATTGTGCCCTCACTCTCAAGTTCTATTATGCTGTTATCAATATTACCCGGAATGTTTACACACAATCATTCCTTTGGACTGACTTGTCCCAGACTGGAGGGTCTCCAGCTCCTGTTATCTTTCCCCCCAGGATTAGTTTAAAAAGTGCTCTGCCATATTTTCAATATTAGTTGCCAGCAGCCTGGTTCTCTTTTGGTTCAAGTGAAGCCTGTCTCTTTTATACAAGTTCAGCTTGTCCCAGAAAGTCCCCCAGTGCCTAACAAATCTAACCCCTTCCTCCCAGCACCACTTTCTCATCCACACATTGACATCCCTATATTTATTTATTATTTATATTTGTATTCTGCCTAGCCAGGCGAACTGGCTCTAGGCGGCTAACAGAAGCTAAAATGATAAAACAATTGCCTTCAGATTAAAATGAGATACATTATACATAAATACATAAAAATACAGACTAAAACAGCAAAAGATGGTGGCGATTCTGATCACAACAAAGAAAGCAGCATCCCATAGATCCCAGCCAGGAGGGTTCCACCAGCCATTTCCTCAGTGGCCCATTTCCTCAGTGGTGGTTCCTAGTTGAAAGCCTGGCAAAAGAGCTCTGCTTTACAGGCCCTGAGGAACTGCAAAAGGTCCTGCAGGGCCCTGATTTCTTCCGGGAGCTCATTCCACCAGTTTGGAGCTGCCACTGAGAAGGCCCTGCTCTGTGGTCACCAACCTAGCCTCTCTTGGGCCAGGGAGGGTCAGGCGATGTTGCGAGTCTGACCACAGTGCTCTCTGGGGTATATATGGGGAAAGGCGGTCTCTTAAGTAGGCAGGCCCCTGACCATAAAGGGCTTTAAAGGTTAAAACCAGCACCTTGAACCAGATCCGGTACACTATAGGCAGCCAGTGCAGCATCCTCAGCACAGGCTGGATATGGTCTCGTGCAGAGACTCCCATCAACAGCCTGGCCGTGGCATTCTGCGCTAGCTGCAGCCTCCAGAGCTGAGACAAGGGCAGCCCCATGTAGAGAGCATTGCAGTAGTCTAATCTCAAGGTGACCATTGCGTGGATCACCGTTGCCAGATTATTGCATTTGAGGAAGAGAACCAACTGCCTGATCAGCTGTAGATGATAAAAGGCTGCCTCGGCAGTGGCTGCTACCTGGGCCTCCACGGTTAGGGAGGCATCCAGGAGCACTCCCAAACTCCGAACCCTTGGCACTGACATCAATGGCACCCCCCCCAAAGGTCAGTAATGGGATCCCTACCCCGGCCCACTCCAACTCAGACACAGGACCTCCGTCTTCGTTGGATTCCATTTCAATCAGCTCATCCTGAGCCAGCCCGCTGCATCCTGAAGCACCCTGGTCTGTGCCTGTCTAGCTGGCCCTGCACATGGAACTGGCAACACTTCTGAGAATGTTACCTTTGAGGTCCTGGGCTGGCCCTTAACTTTCTGCCTAGTAGCCTAAGTTTTTCTTCCAGGACCTAATGGTTACATTTCCCAATGTCGTTGGTGCCCACATGCACCATGACTGCTGATTCCTCCCAAGCACTATCAACTTATCTAGACAGCATGTGATGTCCATAACTTTCACACCAGTCAAGCAAGTCACCATGCAGTCAAAACGCCTGTAACAGACCCCACTCTATATATTACCAGTGATCGAATCACCCACTACCAGAAGGCCACCTCCCCAAGCCCCCCAGGGGTATCCTCGGTACAAGAGGATATTGGATTATTGCCCAAAGAAGGGATCCCTTCTAAGGGATCATATCCCTCCTCCGACTTTTGCACTCTGACCTTGAGACTCTCATTCTCCACAATTCCAGAAGAGCTGTCAGCACAGGAGTGCAGCTCATGAGAGGGAGGGCAGGAAGGGTTGCATCGGTGCTTAGTTCTTGTGGCCCTTTCTTACACGCCTAGGGAAATGCTGATTCTACTTTGGGGTCAGGAAGCAATTTTTCTCCAGGTCAGTTTGGCTGGAGATCCTGGAGGTTTTTTGTCATCTTCTGAGCCTGGAACAGCGGTCACTGGGGGTGTGGAGGGGGAAGTATTTGTGAATTTCCTGCATTGTGCATGGGGTTGGACTAGATGACCCTGGAGGTCCCTTCCAACCCTATGATTCTATGAAATCCCTGAGGTTCTTTGTGCTAGCCCAGCTGGCTCAGTTCTGACCTGATCAGCCAGGCAATTCCATAAAATACAAGCTACAACAGAGAAAGCATGTGTAGAGGCAGTTGTGGAGCTGTTAGTGACAAATGATTATCGTATTTTTCGCTCCATAAGACGCACTTTTCCTCCCCAAAAAAGTGGTGGTGGGGAAGTGTGTGCGTCTTATGGAGTGAATATGGAGCTTTTCTTACCTGTAACAGGGCTCTTTCTTCAGCAGGAACGCAGGGGAACGCCATTCAGGCTGGCATCCCAGCCTTCCCCGCCCCTCCCTGCTGGGCCTGAACTGTTAAGACTTAAAAGGGAAACGGCAGGAAAAACCCCACCAGACTAAGTACTCTTTCCCTTTAAGTGCTTTTCCCCTTTTAGACAGCCAGCAGCAGAAAGCCCCCCCCCCCCACAGATTAAGCTCCGTGGCTACTTTGCACAGAAAGGCCTGGCTTTGCATGGCATGCCAACGTCTCTCTTCTTTCCTTTCTCTATCTTTCTTCCTTCCTTCCTTTCCTTTTTCTGTCTATCTTTCTGTCTCTCTCTCTGTCCCCACCTTTCTTTCTTCCTTTCTCTTTCTCTCTCTCTCTCTCTCTCCTCCTCCTTCCTTCCTTTATCTCTCTCTCTCTCTCTTTCTTTCTGTTTCATTTTTTCCTGTTTTCCTCCTCTAAAAACAAGGTGCGTCTTATGATCAGGTGCGTCTTATGGAGCGAAAAATACGGCACTCCCCATTTCCAATGTATTGGTGACCACAAGATCATATTATGGGGTTTTCTGTTTATTTAATTGGTGTTCCTACATTCTTCTCTCAGGAGTCAGTGCTAGGCATAACACTGTGGAGTGCAATTCAAAAGTGACAAGTGAAAACCAAGGATAGGAGGGGGGTCCTAAGTTGCGCCTACTTATAAATCATTCCCTCCAACCTGTAAATTAACCCTTTATACCAGGAAGGCAGATGTCCATGATTGTTATGTAGTGACAGAAAACTCTATGACAGTTGTGTAGTGACAGAAAACTTATAGCCTCAGCATTCAGAAAAGGGGTTATTCTTGGCTCGATTTTATTTAGATTCTCTCAAGGAAGTAGATATTGTGGGGGTTAAGACTCCTTGGGACAATTGCCCCCTTCAGCACTTTTCTGAAGTTTGAACCTGTCTGAAAATTACTCCTCATCATCTTTTAACCTTAACCCCGGATTTTGGGGGGGGGGGGGGAATGAGGACAGGTGCTTTTTACTGGTTCTCCACTGGTAGCAAAAAGCATTCTGTGGGTGCTCAGAGATACTCTTTTACTCGGGCAAGCTGCAGCATGATGGCTTGCAATTAATGATTAAAACATTTGTAATGAAATAGCATCCATTTTTTTGCTCTGGCCCCCCTCCCATGGCCCCATCTATTTGTGAGGCAAATTTCCTACTGCAAACAGAGGAGGCAACTCCAAAATAGTACTGCAGATGAAATGGTATCTGCCATTTTAAAGTAACATGTCTAAGAAAGGCCTCTGCCCAAGACCTTGAAGAGCCACTTTCTGTAAGAAAAAAATAGTTCGGTGAACCAATGGTCTAGCTTTGCATAAGGCAATTTTGTATGTTCCCCATGAATCTGAATTACACCTGTTCTAGTATTTCTTCCAACTCTTAAAAAGAAACCATTCAAATGGGGAGAAGGGTTTGAGAGAAATATCTGGTGTCTGCTTATGGGGAACACGCTGAATTACAACTTCTCTTCAGATGGTAGAGATCTTCCCCTGGAGAAAATGGTGGACTCTGTGTCATTATATCCTGCTGAGGTCGCCACAGCAAACTGACACTGAGTGCCCAAGGCCAGGGCACTCTCCCAGAGCCTCTTTCTAGAGCCTGTTGTATTTATTTCCACAACGGGCCTTATTCCTAGTTTATATATATTACCACATTGATGTAAATGAGACATATGGCAAAAATCAAATACTGATAAGCTTGAACAGAATTTTTCTCACTTTTTTCACTAGAGGGCATCAGTGCAATAGGCTTGAGTGTAAGATACATGCTGTTTCAAAGTATAACAAAATGAAAAGAAAACAAATAGAGGCAGTCCAGTTTCTGAAAGTTATGGTTTTTGATATTTTTCAAAATAATTTAAGATGCTAGCATCGACCAACCTAAAGGCACCATTGTGTTTGCTCTAGTTCCAGTGAGCATCCATACTAAAGTGTTGACAGCCCACACAATAGAGGGACTGCTCTACCTAGACCCACATTTTACATTGGGAGGATAAGGACCCTCTTGGTCTAACCAGTAAAGCAATGGTCCTGAATCTGGGAGATCCCAAGTATGGTTTTAAAGGCTTCAGCAGGCCATTCTCTTTGAACGTCAAGTGCTTATTTATAAAACAGGAATAGTCATGTCCTGCCTGTTGTGAAACTAGGCAAGATAAAGGGTTTAAAGTGCTTTGATTGTCTGATGCAGACAGGAAATACAAAGCAGTTTTAGGATTGTGTGCAATTGGTCCATGTAAAATGAGCAATTGGCCTACTGTGTGCAATTGTCCACATAAAACAGATTGTGTAAGTGGCTTCTTGCATATTTTGGAGGTCCAGAGAGTCTTCAGGAACCCACTCCAATCTTCCCACCGGGCCTATTTTTATTTTTATACCCACTTTACTGATGGAACACCATTCAAAGTATTTTTTCAGTATTCCAACACACATGGCCAAAAATTAGAAGACAACATTAAATTATTCCGATGAAGGGGTAGAGCTATGGAGAAAGACTTGATTGGTGTAAAGTCTGTAAGAGATCATATTTGGTTTCTAGGAATGTGTGCTCAGATATAGCCGTCTGTCTGATTGACTGACTGTCTGTCTGTCTCTGGATGGTACCTTGGATTTTCCAGAATACTGGCAAATGGGTCCCAAAAAATCCTGGAAATATTTGGGATTATCTAGGAGTATCAGGAGCCAGTGTTTGAAGGCTCCCAGAACTGTCTTTCTTTTTTCTTTTTTGGAGTAATAGTGTCTTCCCGGACTTGGTATCAGCTTGCCAGGTTGATTTCTCTTAGATTACACAGTTTTAAAATGTTTTTTGTTGATTTAGCAAAGCTGTGTTCTTTGCTTGAGTTGCTTCATGTCAAGTTTGCGTTTTATGGGGGATGCTTGGGTTTGACAATGCTGTAGATCCTCGGGTTATACATTCATTCAATTCTCTGATTTTACATTTGCTAAGCTTGCAACAGAGTTTTTACTGAGTTTGGCTTGGATGATTCTCAGGTTGTGGTGTGGATTCTCAGGTATTAGCTTGCTGTAGATTTTGGGGTTCTGCTTTGGCTGGGTTCTCTGCCTTTAGATTTGCTAGGCTTGCAACAGTGTTCCTGTTGGGTTTGGGTTGGGAGATTCTAGAGTTTTACTTCTTCTTTTTACATTTCCCCCCATATGAATCAATGGTGGATGGCTGGGGGTACCTTGTTCACGGTCCCATAGACCCTCTTGGTCCACTTCACTTGAAGTTTGGGGGTTATTTAAAGAACACTGGGAACTCTGTTGCAATTTTAGTGCCAGTAGCTTTAAAAGTGGCCCTTCCATGACCCTTGGAAATATTCTTCATAGAGAATAATGGTACCAAAAAAATCGCAATCCCAAAAAGAACCTGAATCCCAATACCAAACCTATATTTGGAATCTGGGAAACTATGAATACCAATATTTTTCATCTCCCTGATACTTGAATCAGAAAAAAATACCAATTTTTTTTAACTGCACTCATCTATTAGCTTCTACTGCATCTATGCAAGGGAGACATTAGAGGACTAAGCTGCATTCCTTGCCAAAACATCAGGCAGAACAGGACCCACTGCTACCTGGAGCCTAGGGACTGATGCTTTCATTCAAAAACAAATCAGAATAAAGTCTCTGTTCCAGTAGTTTGTAACTGGCCATGGTTAAAGCACTGTGAAACTTCCCACGGACTCAAAATCTGCACTATTTCATATATCCATAAGATGGCACTGCAGAAAAAGGATTTATGATAAAACTTTCAATGTTTATGTAATTGTTGGACCAGTTATTTTAATATAGTACCCAACTTACACAGAGGCAAAATAGCTAGGCCTATTTTCACAAGCAATGCTACTACTGCTGGTAAACCACAAAAAAACCACCTTTATATATAGTTTCATTTAATTTGCTTTCATTTATTTTAGATGTTTTAAATGTTTTTATTAAAAAATTTATATACTTGTGTGACAGTACCTCTCTTCTATTTTATGTGGTTAGGTGTGATGTAGTTTTAAATTTCTTGTTGTTTCTTTCTCACACTCCAAGTATCTATCACTGCCACCAGGAATTTAATTCCTGTCTTTAATTAACCTTTCCCACAGTTTATGCCTGAGCTCTAAGGCTCCTTCATTGGACTATGTGGTTTTGAGGATAAGGCTCTGGGTTAACAATAAACAAAATAAACTTTTATTGGTAAAAGAAGTGTATTGGTTACAGGATGTTTTGTTAAGTTTCTCAGCAAAATCTTTCTCTTTTTACTTAGGTCTCTGTCAGCCTTTTCCCTCACACTCTTAAAATACTCTTATAGTAGATTTTGCCTAATATGCCCCCTTAAGTATAAGTTCTTCCTCCTTTAGAATCTTAATGCTTTTTACAGCACTGCTATATGAGTCTAGTTAGAAGACTACTTCTCAGACTCTGTGTAGATTGACCACAACTGATGGCTGCTGGCTGCTGACTTCAGACTGAACACTCTGCCTTCTGTCTCTCCACACACACTTCTTAGCTCCACCCATACACAGTCACCAACCAATCACCTCACTCACTCATCTCCCTCTTTCACCCCCCCCCCCCCTTGTTCTTCTGGCACTTAGGCTGAGGACAGACTGGCAGTCTGGCCCGCTCTACCTCCGCTTTAAAAGCGGAGGCATAGCGGCCGTCCAGACCGCTGCATCTGCCCCCCGGAGGCGTCCCGGACTCACCTGGTCCTGCGGCATGCTCCTCCCGCAGCAGCTGGGCACCACTTCCTAGTGGTGTCCCAGCGGCTGCACGCGCGTTTCACCCGCTTCCAATGGGTGTAAACGCGCACGTGGGCGGAGCCACACGGCATTCTGCTGCTGCTGCCGGAAGCCGCCTGCAGTGTGGACGCTATGGGCGGCTCCTTGCAGCAGCGGCTGAACGCCATGCTGTGGGGCAGTTCGCCCCAGCTTGTTCTGCCGCGCTCCTATAGCGCGGCAGAACTTCAATCTGTCCTCAGCCTTAGTAAAGGTTTTCCTTTCTTGAAAGCCAGTCAAATCCAACTCTAGGTGGTGGTGCTCATCTCTGTGTCCAAGCCAAAGAGCCAGCACTGTTCAAAGATGTTTCCATGGTTATGTGGCCAGCATGACTAGATGCCAAGGTGCACAGAATGCTGTTACCGTCCCACCGAAGCGGTACCTATTTATCTACTTGCAATCTCTTGCTTTCAAACTGTTAGGTTGGCAGGAGCTAGGACCAGAGATGGGGGCTCACTAAGAAACACACACATATAACTGGAAATCATTACAACTTTCCTTTCTCCTTATCACCTAACACTGAATGTAGTTATTAGTCATTGTTAATGTAGATGTTATTTACTTTTAAATTCATCTTCTCCAGTAGACACATATTTTCTAGTTCCTGTGAACTTAAAGATGTGTGTTATAGGTGCATTAAGTGTAATCTTGACCATAAAAATAGCATTAAGGGTTTTCTAGGGGGCATGCCTATTACACCTGAAGAAAATGTAAGTACTCCCATTTCAGAAAAAAAAATTGAAAAACATATAATGTGGGACAGTGCGGCTTTGGCATGATATATACACAATAACAAACCATGTCCTTATATCAATGAGCCTAGGGTGCTGCCCTAAGTAGGAGAATCAAGTGGGGAAAGCTGAGTGGAATCAACTCCATATAACAAAGGACAGTTTTGTGGACCCTGAAAAATGTCATGGATGAAAAGAGAGACTTTCTCTATATATAATAATTCTCTGATGGTGGTGGCACTTTCTAGAACATTCCAAACACCACCCCAGCCTTTGGTCCCCTGGCCTGTCAATCAGAAGCTGTCCCTATCCACTGGCTGTGACTACTCGCATGCCATTGGCTGGGTCTGCTCCTCTTCCCCACCCACTCCTTCAGCCTCTGTGTCCTGTCAGAATTCCTGGCAGACAGTTTTTTGCTCTTGACCAAGACACTTCTCCAGCTTCCTTCCTGTGGGGGGATTAACTGTTACCTCAGCGGCTTTTGGTAGGTAAAACAAAATGTCAGTTACCTGTGTTTATAAGATGGCTGCTGCCTGTAGTTTGTTCAAAATGTTCCCCCATAAGGTTCAACTGTTACCTCAGTGGCTGTTAGTAGGTGAAACAAAATGGCAGTTACCTGTGTTTATAAGAGGGGCTCCAGAGCAAGGTAGGTTGATGTTTGGCTGAGAAGGAGATGGGGTTGCCAACTCCAGGTGGGGAATTCCTGGAGATTTGAGGGGTAGAACCTGGTGAGGGTGAGGTTTGAGGAGGGGTGGGGCCTCAGACAGGTACAATGCCATAGACTCTGCCCTCCAAGCCACCTATTCCCTCTTGGGGAACTACTGCTGCCAATCTCCAGGTGAGGGCAGGAGATCATTCAGAATTACAACTGCTCTTCAGGTAGCAGAGATCAGTTCCCCTGGAGAAAATGGTGGACTCTGTGTCATTATACCCTGCTGAGGCTGCCACAGCAAATTAACGCTGAGTGCCCAAGGCCTTGACACTCTCTAAGAGCCTCTTTCTAGAGCCTGTTGTATTTATTCCCACAACGGGCCTTATTCCTAGTAGATTTATAATTATAAACTGGAGCTGCTACCCAGAAGGCTCATGCTCTTACCATAAATGTCCACACCTGATGAGCAGACAATCTGTTGTGCGCTGACTCGTCTAGAGAGAAATGATGTTCCAGGCACCATTTTTAAGTAGCAGCTGTCCTTCTTTTCCACTTGCTGACTCTCATCCTGGACCCAGGATTACTGCTGGAGACACAACTTAATGCAGCTGCAAAAAACACTTTCTTCCAACCATCAGACCTGATTCAGTTGATCTAGCCACCCAGATCCATGATGCTTAGGAAGGGAGAATATGGCCCCTCTCCCAGTGCCTGCTGACAGATAATATTATTGGGCCTTGGAACACCTATATTCACCTGATATGAAGCATGGGGTTTGATGCTATTGCTTATTGTGCCATCGATTCGTTTTCTTGCTTTTATTGTTTTATAGTTTATTACATGTTGTAAGCCGCCCTGAGCCCACATGTGGGAGAGGGCAGGGTATAAACTGAATAAATGTAATGAAATTTGAGTGGTTTTGCTCTACCAAGCAGCTGATGCTGTTGGCCTTTCTTTAGCACACCCAAGTTAAGAGCTTGAGAGTACTCTTGAACATGGCTGATGGATAAAAATGTCAGAGCTCTTCTTTCAATCACATCTTGCTCTTAAACTGCCCCTTTATTTAGACTGCCGACCTGATCCATGTAACCTTCCTGGCTGGAGTATTGTAACAGACTCTGCATGGGACCCCCTCTGAAGATATCGCAGAAGCTTCAGTTGGTACAAAATGTGACAGCAAGACTCCTGTCATGACCCCTTTATAGCCACAGTAGAGCTCCCACCCTTTCCTTTGTAAAATGGTGGCATGAGAAAAAAGAGAGTCTTGGAACTGTTGATGTCAAATGGAGCTCTGGAAAATGCAGTAGGCGATCTACAGCCTTTCTGTACTTTTGAGAATTCCTCCTCTTGAACAAAAACAGAAAGTGAGGACTATCAATGGAACCCTAGCATGGTCCCTCTCAGCTAACACCTACTGATTTCAACAGCACTAGCTTCCCGCTTAGGATTACAGCCCATTAACACTGACCCTTTAGGGCCTGGAACTTCTCTGAAGGTCCTGTATTGATAGAACAGCCAACTTTCAAGTTATGCAGAATTTTGCCCAGGCAAGCAAAAAGAAGAATTTTGTGACCCTCCAGTGGCCACTAGCTGCCCTACCAACACAGTTCAATGGATCAGGTATATTTTCTTATCTGGGATCCTATGTGTATGTCAGTTTCATAGCTACTCAGAAAGCTTGGATACCTGCCAGTTCAGCTCGCATCCTGGTTGCTGGTTGCAAACAGGGACCTGATTGTGTGAAAATCAGTTTGATACCTGAGCGATCTGTTTGTCAGTGTTTGACAGGTTGCTTTATTGCAGGGGTGGCCAACCTTGCTTAACGTAAGAGCCACATAGAATAAACGTAAGAGCC
The DNA here is from genome assembly GCA_029233225.1 of Lepidodactylus listeri. Classification (NCBI taxonomy): domain Eukaryota; kingdom Metazoa; phylum Chordata; class Lepidosauria; order Squamata; family Gekkonidae; genus Lepidodactylus; species Lepidodactylus listeri. Next base: position 41,804,906 of record JARCFY010000002.1, on the reverse strand, counting down.
ACATAGAGATGTCTGAGAGCCGCAAGACAGGAACAAATATCACACACACGTTTTTATTTTTAAAAATATGCAAATTTGCTTTTTATTAACGTTAAATGGGACTGCCAAAAATAAAAACAAACGAGGAAAACCGGTTATAAGAAAGAGAGAGAGAGAAACTAGGAAAGCAAATAGATGGGAGGGAGGAGGGAAGGAAGGAAGGAAGGAAGGAAGGGAGAAAGAGAGAAAAAGCATGCCTCCCCTTTGCTTCCCCAGCCGCCCTGCCAGGAGCTGCACAATATGTGTGAAAGAGCCACATGTGGCTCCCGAGCCACAGGTTGGCCACCCCTGCTTTATTGTGTTACTTCATCATGTTCCTTCGTGACCATGCAGGAAAGTGCAATGGGCATTCTGTGCATGTGCAATCTCTCAGCCCAATCAAATTCTACTGCTCCCCATCCATCTTCATGCTTAATGGCACCTCTCAGCAGGCCGTTGTTTAAAACAGACAATTTGATCACTCTCAAATCATATAAATCAGTCATAAATAAATGCCGTGTTTCAATAAAATCCTATCCTTCAGTGTTCATCTGAGTAGTCCTCAACAATGTTAATTGGCACCAATTAGTTTCAATTGGCAGCATCTTAGCACATGTGCAGCTATACGAAAACCTGATGAAAACCATTTTGGCAGTCATTCACAGCTGTTCACCATGAACCAAACAGATCCGGTGACTGACTCACCTCTGATCAACACCTCCAAATACGCTAAGGAAGAAGGAGGAGGAGGAGGAGGAGATTGGATTTATACCCCACCCTTCACTCAGAGTCTTAGAGAGGCTTACAAACTCTTTTCATTCCCCTCACCACAACAGACACCCTGTAAGGTAGGCAACACTGAGAGAGCTCTGAGAGAACTGTTCTTGAGAGAACGGCTCTGAAATAACTTGTGACTGACCCAAGGTCACTTCAGCACCTGCATGTGGAGAAGTGGGGAATCAAACCTGGTTCTCCCAAATTAGAGTCTGTGCTCTTAACCACTACACCAAACTGACTGTTGAATGCCCTTGTAGCTACACTGGCACACTGAGTCCAAGTATGGGGGAGCTGGATACATTTACTGGGACCCAGGTGGGGAGGGTCTACAGGGCCTAACCCAGAAGGTTGCAAGCCCATTATCATGACAGAGTCTTTGGATGGTGTTGCAGAAATAAAATAAATATTTTGTTCATGGGACAGTGTGAATGGGATAGAGTGTGTGTGTTACTGTTTTATAATAAGCCCATGTAAAGAATGCTTGGGCCTTGATTGCACACATAAACCCGCTGCCTTTTTGGACCAAGGAGTGGATAGCAACAGCACATCACAATAAACAAACCAGGATGAACATGGGAAATACAGAGCAGCAGAGAATGGCTGCCTTGACCTGGATAGGCCAGACTAGCCTGATCTCATCAGATCTCGGAAGTTAAGCAGGGTCAGCCCTGGTTAGTATTTTGATGGGACACCACCAAAAAAAAGTCTAGGGTTATTACACAGAGACAGGCCATGGCGAACCACCTCTGTTCATCCCTTGCCTTGAAAACCCTGTGGGGTAGCCATAAGTTGGCGGCGAATTGACAGCACTTTACACACAGAATGGCAACTGAAATCCATTGCTTCCTTCTAAATGACTATAGGAATTCACTGACTTTCTAAATGGCCACTGAAAGTCTTTAAAGCAGTGGTAACTGATGGCTTACAAGGAAGTCTTTAGGCACTCTTTCCCAACAGCAAATCAAAATACTTTAGCAGACCATAATATTTTCCCACTATTATTAAAAGTTCCAGTGGAATTAAACATACACACATTTATCACAATCACTGTTACAGAAACTAAAAATTACAATAAATAAATATGACAAAATAAAACATTGTTTTCCAGTTCATATTCTTCTTTATTGAATTGTTGTCTCCTAAGCAATTGTCACATTCATTGTAGTATCTTCCCTAAATTGCTTCCTTTGTGGGAAGGAGTGGTTGGAAGGCTGTAGGAGAAAAGACATGGGGCAGCCCCCTAAAATGTAGTTGCTCAGATCTTTGGTTTTTGATGCATGAAAGTGAACCTCCCCTAAGCCACTCAAAGACAGTCAGGTAAGTGGACACCTGCTGTCATACCAGTGAAGGTGCTCAACTCTTCTTCCTCCAGCCCCAACAGAACAAGTTCTCATAGATTTCTTCTCCCATCCTTCCCATTTTCCCTCTTGCTCTTCATCCCACCCACACACAAACAGATCCATGGGACCATTCAGACAGATTCTAATTTGACTTCCCATACTAGTTCCCTCCTCCTCTGTTTTGGCTCTGCCACACCCAGGACTCACCAGCATTTAAGGGTCTTGCACCTGTTCTTACCCCACAAGCAAGTTTATGAGTAGGTGGCGAGAGCTTTTGCTTCTTGGGAAGAAAAGTTTTGTGGAAGGAAAAACACATCATGACATATGCTTTGAAAAGCAGTTGTGTCAATCAGCCTGGACAGTGGAAGCAGAAAATGCAGGGAATTTACTGAAGAGTATCAGGGAAGGAGAAGGAGAGTGGGGAACCAACATTGGTGAAGGGACAAGGAAAGGAAAGCAATGGGTTAGTGAAGGGGAAGAGAAAATGCAGCAAAGATGGGGTGGAGACATGGTCTGAGAGGAATAGGAGGAATTGGTGGAGGCAAAGCAGGGCCATAGCCATGGTGGGTCCAGCAAGCGTGCTGCCGGACCTGGAGAACCAGATTTCCCCCACCTAGAAGAGTGGCAGCCTGACCTAAAGCAGGAGGCTGGATACCTCCCCGAACTTCATGAATGGGGGTGGTAACTGGGAGGAGGATACTCTCAGGTTGTGCTGGATCTATACATGACAGAAGGGTGCCTGCCTGCTTCCTTCCTGCCCTCTGTTGGGCCCATTAATGATGGGTGGTAGCTGGAAGAACAGATGCAGTGAAGGGGTGCTCGGCTGCTTCATCTTCTGTCTCTGACCAAAGCACAGGTATAGCTGAGATGGAGTGAGGGGGTACAGCTCCCCACCCGGAACACTGTGCCTTGCCCACCTGGAAACGTGGCAGCCCCACTTAGTGAGAAACGCCTGAGTGGGAGGTAATATAAGTCTTCTGAGTTCCTCCTCATGTTTTTGTTGTCTTCCTTGGTCCATCATCTAATATCGTCAATGAAGTCAGCATAAGCAGCTGTTAGATGATATCTAGCACTAATACAGTGCTTTCAGTGCTCAAAGAGCTTCACATACATTACCTTGTTTTTTATTTTTTTCTGTGAGGGATGTGTGTGTGTGTGTGTGTGTGTGTGTGTGTGTTGTGTGTGCGTGCATACATGCCTGGAAGTCATGGATGACTTCTGGCAACTCCTAGTGGGGCTTGGATGTTCAGAGAGGTGGCTTATTTTGCCTGCCTCTGCCTCCCTGCCCTGGTATTCCTTGAAGGTCTCCCATCCAAGTACTTACCAGGATCAGCCCTGCTTAGCTTCTGAGATCTGACAAGATTGGGCTTGCCTGGGCTATCCATGTCAGGGTGTTTTTGATCCTTAAAAGAGACTTTGAGGATGGGCCAGTGTTACTGCAGATGGGAGGTTACAACATCATGGCTTGCCTCAGGCCAGTTAATGAGATCATGATGGAGATTAAATTTGAACTGGGGGACTCTCATACCACATTTCATTCTCTTAGGTGCCCCATTGCTCTAGTCTGCAGCCCACAGTCCCTTCTGGTTCTTCCCTGATATACCTTGAAGTATACATCTTGCTGTTTTGGCCTTTCCTGATCCAGGGCAAAGACCACAGGATTTCAAGATAGCAGTGCCCTGTGATAGTACATTACTTTCACTGATATTCTCCAGTGTGAGGGATTGTAATACTTCGGTGTCATCTGGATGGAAAAGACAAGATGAGACAAGAGCAATGTATAATGGTCCCAGCTGTAGTCAGCTAAAGTGTTAGCCGAATTGCTTTAATTTAAGATTAGCAATTGGCAAATAACTGGGTTCTTAGCCAACTATACCAAGGTCCCGCCCCTTCCAGGAGTTCCCAGAAAATAGGCACTGAGGCAGAGGTCAGTTTAAAGGATGTTTTACTATAAAATATTCTCAAGCATACAAAAACAGAATCACACACACAAACACACAAGTCCTAAGAAGTTTAAGATAGAAAAATAGCACTTTTGCACGAGCAGGAGATTCGTTGGTTGGGAAATATGTTACCTGTCCTGGAGATGGGCTGTTCGTTCCAAAAGAAGATTTGAGGGATTGAAAGGAAAAATGGGAAGCGTGTCCTGAACCAGCAGAAACACACTTCTCTCTGTCTGTGCAGACCAGAGATCAAAGATGGAGGGAGGGTATTGGGATAGCAAGCTGGACTCAAGAGGGATAAAAGCAGATAGAGGTCGTAGAGGCTCAAAAGAGTGATTGCATGGTGTGCAAGATCTTTTATTAGGTGAGTTTTGGGGCGGTCAGCGCTAACCACATCCCACTAACACACCTACCAGGTAGTCCGTCCCTACAAACCTATTATTAGTCAAAGTAAAAAGAGGAGGGGATGCAGAGGGGTGGTCAATATTGCAACACTAGAGGCTAAACAGGAACTGACACCTGGGCAAGTCTGCGATGAGTAACCGAGCCATTCCATTGTTCCTTAATGGCCCTAGCCTGGCCAGTTGATGGGCGAACGATTAGTTGCCAGGTAACTTCACTTAGCATAATCCGTATCGGAATGTTGGAGGGGGTAGGGGTTTGCCTAGCAAGAGGTGACAGGAGAACCCTTTTGCAATGGGGTCTTTGTCTCTTTGTGTGAACTATGGCGGGTGCCTGCTTCCCGGAATGGACAGGAGCCTCTCACAACAACGAAGAGTGCATGTAGTCCTTTAAAGCATAATATCCCAAAGTTCAGACTTATGAACATTAAAGGCCATAAGAGCACATGCTGTGCCTTGCTAGGCAACAGTTGGAGGGTTTGTATCAAGGAGGTGGGCATTCACAAGAAAATTGCCCTATAGAGCCTGGGTTTTAGGGTCAGGGGCAGATGAGATGTTTGCTCCATCCCTCCTTCCATCCCTCAGTGCTGCAAAGAGATTCCCCTACAGCTCTGCAATGCTGACTGTCAGATCTTTGGAGGCAGCTTGCCCTGTCAAGCCCTGATCCCAAACTTTGAAACCTAAACAGACAATTGCAAATATGTGGGCTCTTTGGCTTCTAATGCACCAGATAAATCTCAGTGTGTTTAAATCTGTGCGTGGTTTCAATCTGTTGATGGGCTGCTATGTTTTAAGCCTCGCAACTTGTAGTTTCACTGTTGGCTGCCTTGAGTCCAAAAAAATAAAAATAAACCAAGGATATACATAGTGGTCTGGGGAGGGGAGATTAGGATCATTCTGTGTTTTTGGTGAGGAGGAGAAAGATTTATACCCCACACTTCACTACCCAAAGGAGTCTCAGACTGGCTTACAATTTCCTTTCCCTTCCCCTCCCCACAACAGACATCCTGTGAGGTAGGTGTGGCTGAGAGAGCTCTGATAGAACTGTCCTTGAGAGAACAGCTCTGACAGAAGTATGGCTTGCCCAAGGTCATCCAGCAGATGCAAGTGGAGGAGTGGGGAATCAAACACAGTTCTCCCAGATTAGAGTCTATGGATTTAACCACTACACCAAACTGTAGTATGCCTAGGGATACCTGACCGGAATAGCACAGGCAAGCCTGATCTTGTCAGACCTCAGAAACTAAGCAGGGTCAGCCCTGGCTAGTATTTGTATGGGAGACCTCCAAGGAATATCAGGGGTGGCAGAACCACCTCTGAACGTCTCTTGCCTTGAAAACCGTATGGGGTTGCCATATGTCAGCTGTGACTTGGCGGCACTTTCCACCACCACCGGGACTAGGGATTACATAATAAATGCTGCTCTTTGGATTGTAAAACAATGCAGACAAAAGAAACTGTCTAAGGCAGCCATAATACAAAAAGTGGGTTACACAGGTGCAGTAAAAGGAATGTGATACATACATACAAAAAAAAATATGATACACGAAGTTATTTCTTTAAAGAAGTCCTTCCTGGACTGTTCCATTATACTATGGTTCTAACCCAGTTATAAAAATAGCCCTTGAATATTTCTGTTTTGCACATTCTGCAGAATGATAGACACTCAGGGGCCTTCCTGATCACCTCAGACTGGCTGTTCCACAAGGTTGGAGCAACCACAGAAAGCAAGCAAGGACTGGGATATTTCTTTGCTTGTACCCCACCATTCCATACATACACCCCATACTACATAGTATTATCAATGTGACCCCCTCCCTGCCCTTTCAATAAGCTTAACCCAACATTTTACCTCCTATCCCTATGGTTTGTCGGTTTGTCCCCAGCAAAATGAAGATGGCAAAAGGAGGCCTTTCTTCAGAGTCTGCTCCTAGCTTTGAGCATTCCACCAAAATGTCACCAAGTAGTATCTGCTGGGTTCTTCTTTGCAGAGTTCCACCGATGCCTGGAATCAACAATTATTCCCTTCCTTTCTTATTAAAAAAGTTACTCCAGTGATGATCCTAACATTTATTTTACAAAGAGTAGATTTTAAAAAACAAACAAACAAACCTTTTTAGTAGTCCTTAGATTTTTGGCCACGGGGAGAGGCCAGAAGACCCTTCCTCTCATATCTGCCATTGCCAGGCAAATGTCAGTTGAGCAAAAAGCTCTTTCTGGAAGGGAGCAGAGAGAACAGTAAGGAACACTCTGGAATGCAAGAAGGTTGAAGCGATGGGTTCTGTCTTACAACAGAGGGGGTAAGGGATCATTCCAGACTAAAGGACTGATGTGGAAGCTACCATAGATATCCTCTCTCCCTGGCTATGCTTTTTTTCATTTAGTGTGAGAAATGTATTGAATGCATAAGTGCCTTATGGTGCAATCCTATGCAGTTACTCCACCCTAGGTCCATGGAAGACAATGCTCTTAGACTGAAGTAGCTATGCAGGAAGGGAATAAGGAAGGAAGGGAAGGAGCCAGTTTGGTGTAGTGGTTAAGTGCGTGGACTCTAATCTGGGAGAACCAGGTTTGATTTCCCACTCCTCCACTTGCACCTGGCTGGATGACCTTGGGCAAACCATAGTTCTGGCACAACTGTTCTTGAAAAAGAGCAGTTTCTGTCAGAGCTCTCTTAGCCCCACCTACCTCACAGGGTGTCTGTTGTGGGGAGGGGAAGAGAAAGGAGTTTGTAAGCCGCTCTGAGACTCCTTTGGGTAGTGAAGGGTGGGTTGCCCAAGGCTTGCCCAAGGTCATCCAGCCAGGTGCAAGTGGAGGAGTGGGGAATCAAACCTGATTCTCCCAGATTAGAGTCCACGCAGTTAATCTCCTCCTCCTCCTCTTCCTCCTCCTTCTGCTATTCTTTGGGAGTGCAGCCTTGCTACCAACACAGTGAGTTATCATTACCACACTTGCCAGTCCAGTTTGTGTTGAGGTATGTTGGGATCTTTTCATATTGCTGCTATTCCTGTTCACGCCAGATCCATCAGCATGGATCTTTCTCAGTCCTGATAGGAAGACACCAGAAGCAAAAGCATTGGTTGTAAATCACTGGTTTGCTTTTTTTGGTCCTCCTGGCTTGGGGTCTTTCTTGTCCCTGTGGATAATAGCTGCATTTGGACTCTATTAGGGCTGCTCCCACCCTTCTTTCACACTCCCCACACCACCTTCCAACCCACCAGCTTTGCCTAGGTTATTTTCATCAGTTAGTTTTTCCCCATAAGTTCCCAAACTGAAATGGTTTTTATTTCTTGATTTAAATCGCTCCTCCCCATACCACCTTTCAATGAAGAGATAAAAATCACAGTCAAACATTAAATCCACCATAAATAAAAGAACAATAAAACAGGAAGACCCCAATAAAAAAAACAGCAGAAACAAAAATGCAGCCCTTCACCCATCTAAAAGGTTGGGCAAATCAAATACTTTTCACCCAGCACCTAAAATGGAGGAGAAGAGAAAATGTTTTGGGCCCCTACTGGAGAGAAAGGGAGAGGATAACTGCAGTATAAATAAGTAAAACTCAAGGGGAAATGCCAGGAAAGTATCTCTGGTGCAGGCATTCAACAGCTAGGGCTCTGTTATTCTCCTAATTTCTGGAGGCACCCAGAGAAGGTCAGGTGCTCTTCAAGTCCAGACAGGTTCATATAGGAGCAGAAATCCCAGAAATTGCCACAGTCTCTGGAGCTGCATGTCTAACCTCCAGATGGGGCCTGGAAAATGGAGATCCCCCCCCCCCCGCAGAATTACAACTGATCTCCAGACCACACAGATGAGTTCCCTTGGAGAAAACAGCTGCTCTGGAGGGTGGACTTTACGGCATTATGCCCCTCTGAGGTCCATCTCTTCCCCAAACCCCACCCTCCTCAGGCTCCACTATCAAATCTCTAGGATTTTCCCAGTCTATCCTACAACATCTGACATCCCTTCCTCACCCTTCCCTTGGCCACACCTAGAAGCTTTACTCTCACGCTGTATGGAGGAAAGTTATTTCATTCATTTCAGTGAATGATTGATCTACAAACAAAACTGGCATTGTTCAGAAATACTCCATTTAAATGTCAAAAATGTGAACCTTGAAAATAACTAATCACTTTTAAGGCTGAAAATCCAGTGAATTACTCTGGACATTCAAACAGATGGATTCCAATAGGCACTCTCTGTCAAGATCTGCACCTAATAATCACCCACCCACACTCTATGACCCCTTACAGATCAGGAGAACCGCTAAGGATGGACAGCAACACCCACTGGTTGCATGGGATTAATGTAATGGGGAAAGAAGACAGACGCTATCCTGTTGTTATTTAAAGAAGAGGGGAGGTAAAGGGAATGCTTACTCGGGGCAGTGTTCCCTCTAAGTTGAGTTAGTGTGAGCTAGTTCACCACTTTTAAGCCTCTGGCTCACACATTTTGTCTTCGCTCGGGAAGGATGGCTCCAGAGCAAACTAATTTATGCAGTAGCCAAATTGCTCACTCACAATTTTAATGCTAGTAGGTCACAAAGTAGGATATTTGCTCACAAGACTCCTCAGCTTAGAGGGAGCATTGCTCAGGGGGTGCATAATTGTTTGCATTGCTGGGAGCAGTGCTTATTACATCATCAGGATATTCAGCAGGGATTGGTTCCCCCAATATTCTTTAGAATGACTGGGAGGAGAAAGATTTGAAATGTGTAATTTATGGAGGATTGGTGGTTTCCCCACCACCAATCATAACTTAGGAAGTTCATGTCGCTCTTGTTCTCAGTGTGATGGTTCCAGAAAACATTCCTGTGAGGAAAGATTATATACAGCTCAAGAATCCACAGACAGGACACCACCCACAGGCTAGCACTTGGGACATGGCCACTGCTGGGGAGTCTGGCACCCCCAGCGCAGACATCACAAAATCCCACGGGACCAGCAAAGAGGCATATTGGGATGTTCTTGCTAAGCCAAGGCCCTCTTCTTCAAAGATAGACACAGGTCCTTAGCTAGGTGTCGGCTGTGTTAGCTGCAGCCTGCAGTATATCTTTCCTCCTTCAAGTGCTACACTTTTTAAAAATGGGGGCTCTCGTGGGCAAGTTGTCCGGTCTCGTTGTCTGCTGGAGATCCGACCACAAGCAAAGGGAATGCCCTTGAAGGTGCTTGGCCCCAGGTTTCCCGTTCTGCTCCTTCGCCTTCTCATTCCTCTGGGCCGTCTCTGAACCGTCACCGCCTCCCTAAAATCTACTGTTTCCTGAAGTCGAGCGGCCAATGGCATGACGTCTCTCGCTGAGTCTCTCTCCTCCTGCATTGCGGAGCTATCCGGGCACGCGTACCTACGGCTGCAACATCCTCTCGTTTTTTTGGCTAAACTTATTCAAAGAAACCAACCGGGGTGGGGGGGGGGGGGGGGGGACTGGATTCTACCCAGAGCGTTTATTGTATCCCCTGCGGCATGACTCGCCTGAGTCCTTTACCTTTAGATTGTTCTAATTACTTTTTTCTTAACGTGTGCTGTAACGTCGTCGAAGGGAAAGAGCGTCACGTCGCGCAAAAGCTTTGAGTTTGCTTTCTGTTCAAGCCGTCACCGAAGGGCATAGTGCGATCTATGCGCCTGTGTAGTTTTTTTTATTAATGTAACCCTTCCCCCCTTCCCCCCCCCGGGTCTCTTAAGTCTACAGGAGACCGTCTATGGCGACAGCACAGCTATTCCCTGAAGCAGCGTTTAGAATGGAATCTACCGGGGGGGGGGGGGGGGGGGGGGATCAATAAGGACGATTATCTGGTGCTAATTGCGCTGATCAACGCGCTGGCTTCCCGGCCGGTGGTAGCTGGAGTGCGTCACGGAATCGTCGAAACAAAGACATCCTCCCTGCCTCTCCTCGGCTGCCAGTTCGTTCTCCCCCCCCCCCCCCCTCCCGCCTTAAAACCTGACGTCCAGACCACAAACACCGCCCGAGAGACCTGACTGAAGGCAAACCGGTTTCGAAAAGACGCCATTTACACGGGGGCTGGCTCTGGAAGTGGCCCGCGAGGCTTTTTATCATAACGTGGCACTTACCTGTCTGCGGGCATTAACCGGTTTCGTCCCGCTTCGAGTCTCACGCGAGACGTCACGGTGCCCAGTAGCGACCCGTTCCCTGCTTTCAGGAGGGCAATCCGTCCGTTTTAGCACCCGCCGGCTATGAGGACGTCCCCGGCTGAGGAGGATGTAATGGTGTCATTATTAGCAACCTGCAGAGAAAGAACCTAGCGCTGGACTGATATTGTTATCGGCATGCAGCATGGCGGTGGGCAGAGCAAGAATGCTTTCCGTTGCCCTTCATATGACCTAAAGGTCGTGCGAAATAATAGGGATTTCAACCAAAAGACATGCAGCTTGATGGAACTTCTTCTTCGGGAATGAGATGGAAGAGATCTTCCTGCGCCTCTCTCCTTTCAAGGACGAAAGTCTGCCTTGATTCCCGCGAACTGCGAGATATTCTAGTCCTCCACAAACATTGCAGGAATAATTCCACTATTTAAGACTGCTTTACGTTGTTTTCTTGGCGTGGATTCTTTTGAACCTCCCAAAAAATCTAAAGTGGAAGGAATGGTTGGCAGTGATTCCCAACTGTTATACCTATTCCTAAAATATTTATATCTAGAATTCTTTATAAAGGACTTTATTTCGTTTCAAGTAAAGTCTGTTCCCCAAGGCTGCTGAAATATTTTAGGAGCTCCAGAAATTGCCTTTGCTTGGAATATTGGGAAAACCTTAGATGTCCACGAGGAGGCGCTCTTTGAAATGTCCCTAATTCCAAAATTAAGATAATAGGGACTGTTTATCTGGGAAATTCAAGGAAAGCAGCATAAAGAATGCCATGAAATAAATTTGTAGCCAGAAAAGAGTGGGTGTACGTGTGTGTTCAGTTCTAACATCTTTGCTTCTATGAATAGCCCAGCAGGCCAGAGCAGTTCTATTAAGCCTGGATGTGAAACCATCTGTAGGGCAAAATTCAGTTCTTTCTTGCCTGTAGCTGTAACTGGATCTAATGTGACTTGCAGTTACACAACAGAAACTAACCATGACCTGTCAAAAGAAAGGAGCTAAATCATAATTTTGTTTAAATTTGAAAATAAAACAAGATATGTGAAGCACTTTCAGCTCTGCAAGGACTATAGAAATGCTAATTATAATATGGGGCCAAATTCAGCATAATATCAGTCTCAAAAGATGTGCACTAGGTTCAGCTATCCAAGCAAGTCTTGTAAACCATGCAAAAATCACTGGTGTTCCTCTTCCTCATCAAATACATGACACAAATCTAATTCTTCAGAATGTTTGATGGTTGAGCCAATTAATGAGAATCCACCCCCCCCCCCTCTTTCTTTCTTTCTTTCTTTCTTTTTTGTGGCATTTTGGGCACTAAAAGTTATAGTAGAAACTGAAAATTCACTCAGAACTCAAAATCTCAAATTACAAACTGAGGAGGAGACAAACCCTGAGAGGAGATTTTCATATAACCCAATGGAAATCTGAGATGGCACTTCAAGAGGCAGATACAAAATGAGAATTCTGTATGATCATTTCATCTCAGCTAGGCGCAACAGTCCAACGGACAGAGCTTTGGGCCAAGAGCTGAACCTCACTGTTATAAATAGTAAATCCCTTAGGACAGGAAGCTGCATTTTGATTCTCTGCAAAAAGCCATGCATATGGGTTGTATAACAACACACATCCAGAACCATCACACAGTCCTTTCTGGACTGTATCTCTTTAGAACATAGGTGGTGTAGCACATGCTTAAATCCCCCCCCCCCCCGTTTTAAAAAAGTCTTCCCTGAACATAAAAAAAATGCATATTAGGCAAACGGCTAGATGAGAACCCTTAATTCTGAGATGCTAACTTCTCAAGGACAGCGATTGCGCCATCTACGAAATCATGTGATTTCACCACCTTCAGTCTAAACTGGCACTGTTTAGGAAAAGCTATACTACACAATGTTCAGTACATGCAGTTTGTTTGGCTGGCCTTGGGTTCAATTACCACCATCAGAGGTTTACTGGATTGCCTTGGGCAAGTCATCCCTTCTAAGCCTTCAGTATCCAACTGTAAGTTACTACATATTTTCCTGATGTCTTTCTTGTAAGGATAAACTATGTAAGAGGTTGCCAAAAAGCTGCATCTTAAATACAGTATGCATCGAATTAATGTAAGAATGAATGATGAACTGCAGAACTGAAAACAAAGAAAGGCAAGAAAGAAGTTCTGCTTCTCTACTCTTGCCTTCAAAGATGAGTAAAATGGCCTCTCTCTTGAGTCAGTCATCAATGGCTTGGCAGTGGCACCTACATTTGCTCTCTATAATGTGTGTGTGTGTGTGTGTGTGTGAAACACCATCAAGTCGTAGCTGTGGGGTTTTGAAGGGAAGAAGCTAATAGAGGTAGTTTGCCATTGCCTGCCTGTGTGTGTGTAGAGACCCTAGTATTCCTTGGTGATCTCCCTTTGGAATACTAACTAGGACTGACCCTACTTCGCTTCCAAGAACTGACAAGAGTAAGCTAGCCTGAGCCATCCAGGTCAGGGCACTCTCTGTAACAGGGGTGCTCAATTTGTGCTGGAGTCTCCTTGCTCTAAGAATGCTTCCTCTTCTTGTAAGGCCTTAGGAGAGGCAGGAGCTCCATGACAAAGGAGCATAAGGAAAGCCTTGCAAATTGATACTAGGAGCCAGCGTGGGGGAAAGAGATCAAGGACTTGTAGGATGAAGAGTTCTTGCTTCTTGGTTAACCAAACAAATACAAGGAGACACATAAGAAGCATCTCCCCCCATTGCATTTTGTCTACCAGCTCTATCAAAACATTCACAATAATTTGGACAAGAAAGCCCAGTTTTGTTGGTCTCTAAAATGCTCCTGGGCTTTCTTGTCCAATATGTTCTACCACAGACCAACATGGCTACTCTTTGAAACTGGGATAAGAGAGGGAAAGAAGGAAGGTATGTTCTTTCAGAAGATACTTGATGCAGGAACATATGTTCTTTCTTTATTTTCCTCCTCCATTGAGCTTTGACCCTATAACACATGACAGTCTTTGTTAGGGACCTGCTATAAATATGTCTCTGGCAGGGCAAATACATATGGTATGCCCAGTGACTTCTTTAAACTGGGCTAAGGTGTCTAACGTTAGTGCACCTGTGATCTGTAGCTTGGGTAGCTGTTGCACAGATATGCTGAGGCTGCACTAGTAGTTGCTTTGTGTTTGCACCTATAGTGGTTGAGTGAAGGCCCAGATATTGGACACATACAAGGTTGATTTGGTAAGTTCTTCTGCCAGCATCATGTTTCCAATAAGGCCTTGATTAGATCTAAAGTCATATGGTGGCCAAGAGACCACACTGTGAGCCAAGAAGGCTCCAATTCAAATCTTACCATCTCTACTAGTAGCAGAGGATGGAACTCACAGTAATGGGTTTAAATTAAGGGCAGGAAGGTACCAGTTGGGTCTTAGGGAAAACTTTTTCACAGTAAGAGTTGTACAACAGTGGAATCAGCTGCCTAGGTAGGTGGTGAACTCCCCCTAACTGGCAGTCTTTAAGCAGTGGCTGGTCAAACACTTGTCAGGGATGCTCTAGGCTGATCCTGTATTGAGCAGGGGGTAGGACTAGATGGCCTGTATGGATCCTTTAAAGTCTGTGATTCTATGATTCTACTAGGGCAATAATTCTGACCTATTTTAAAGGGTTGTGTGAGACAATGTATGTAAATGCACAAAAGCACCACACAAACACTAAACATTATGGCCCCTCCAACAAACCATCCCAATCACTGTTAATATGGTTTCTCTTTATTGTTTGATATATTTATGTACCACATTATGTTTAAAGATAGTTTTTTTCTGATATACATTTGTCATCTTAGTTTTTAACCACAATTACACCACACATACATTTGAAACAGCTCCACAGATCTGATATTTGCACAGAATGGATTTTTTTCCTTGTGTGTGTTTTGTTTCATATGCAGAATACTTTTCAAATCCAACAACTTGGGGGTTTTCCGTTTGTGCTTTTTTACTAAACTTAGAAACAAAAAGGACCTCATCCAGAACTGAACTGCGAGTCTCTGATTTCAGCTGGAGGCCAAGATCTTAATCAAAATGGGAAGCGCTGGTGTTGGACATGAGTTGGTATGGAAGAATCGAGCAGTCCTCACTGGTGGTTTTTAAATATACAATGTAAACACTACAGCTTGCGAGGTTCCTCATTGGTTGTTGCTGCCACTTGGTGATGTGATTTAGGTCTTGCATCAGGTTGCGTATTTCCTCCAGTGTCCCAGCATGATGATGCAGAGCGATTGGGCTGCCATGTATTTCCTCAAGACTGAATCTACATAACTCTTGCAAAAATATTCCCACGAAACCTCTCATTATTTCCAAATATTTTTTACCTCCCTTAGAAAGATTAGAACGTTTAAACTATTGAATAAACAGGATGGGGAAATATCTCAAATATTTTCCTCTCTGATAATATCTAAATAATACAAAATATATATATATATATTTCAGTCTTAGTTTATTTAAAAAGTCTGCTGGGCCAGTGTTTAATCTGGAAATTTTGTTTAAGGTTTCTGTGATATTTTGTTGGGTGCAATGAACTAAAAATATGACATTTCTGTTTTAATGGAGATGCACTGATCATTTGGCTATGCAGATATTCTGTGTGAGTCCTTCCCCCTCCCCTTGAATGCAACCCAGTTCTGCCCACACTTCTAGTCTTCTGAATTGGTTCTATAAGCCTCAATGAGGCCTTCTAAAGAATGAATGAACCCAGACACACTGCATATACCACCTATTACAAAAATGGCCACATCAAAGAAGACATGGTGCCACAAGAGCTTCCTCCACAAGAGCTTGAGGTGGAAGAGGCTGGGAAGGAGGAAGCAGAGGCCTGCGCCTGTGAGGCTCCCTGTGAGGCCCATCAGGAGGGCAAAATGGGGGACATAGATGGCCATCAACAATGTGAAAACTACCAAAGCGCACCTGAGGGTGAGCCCCCATGATTTGAGCCTCCCGTCACCCCCGTAGCAGTTAGGGAAGAAGGCCCTGTTTCCATCCTGGAAGAGGGATCTCTCCAGAACTTCCACTGCTGCAAAGAAGGGCAGTGGGTAGGAGAGCAAGGCTTTGGCCACCAAAAAAATGTTAACAACGGCCCTAATTGTAGACGGCAAGTTGTCTGTGATTACTTCTTTTGTCTCATCAGCCCAGGTCAAGTAGGCTACCAAGGCAAAGAGTCCCTTCAGGATACAAGCAGCTATGTGAGTCCAGTTCATCATGCAGTGGAACTCCTTGGGGTTCTGCATGTTCCCTTCTAAGGAAGGCAGAAAGATCTGTGAGGTGTAGCTGAAGACAATGATACCAATGGAGATGGGGAACTTCTTCACATCGATGTAAAACTTGACTTTATCCCATGCCCAGTCACGGGCTCTGGAGAGACAGTAGGCAATCACCAAAATGTTGATCACAAAATGGGCCAAGGTGCAGAGCAAGCTGAACTTGGAGACAGCCTTGAGGTTCTTCAAGAAAGCACAAGGCAGGAGGGCTGCTGTGGCAATGATGGACCATGATTTCTGGGAGACCGGCAAGTTAGGGAAGCTGTTGTACATCAAGTTGCCACTGACCACCACATACAGAATACAGGTCATGACCAACTCTATGATCTGAGCCACATTCACAATCCTGCCCCCAAGTGTGGGAAACCTGGGCATGCAGCAAGCATTAGCAATGTCCACATAGGAGTCTCTCACCCTGACTGTCTCCCCATCTTCATTCTCTTCATAAAGACAGGCAATAAGGATTTTCCCAGTGTAACAGCAAACCACTGCTGCAAAAATAATTAGAAAGAGTCCTAGGTATCCACCATGAAGAATAGCATAGGGCAGGCCGAGAACAAACATCCCCTAGAAAGAGATAAAATGGAGACTGTATGGCTCATTTTTATTTAACAGGAACCAGCTCATTCTCCCAATAAGCAGAGACAAAAAGGAAAGAGCAGCTTCTACTCTGTGTACACAACAACCACGACTCTTAGAAGCAAGGGGGGGGGGGATTATTACGATTTCATACTTTCCTCTTCTGCTTTTAATATTTCTTATAGAGCAAATGTTTAAATGTGTCCACACACCTCTTATTTAATCAGAAAAAACATTTATGTTAAACAAGAATACAGCTATAATTTCAATTGACTTTTAAAACTATATAGTTTAGATGACTTCCCCCCACAAAAAAGCATAAGTGTTTAATTCCAAAGATAGAAAAGTATGAACTAATCTATAAAGTCTTGGCATAAGTATCAATTAGCATCCTTGTCTTCACCATTCTTTCCTGTATTTGTAACTTCACATTAACTCTTTAAAATTCTGGTTGATCTAAATACTGAAATCAGTGCAACAATTTCATATGCACAAGAAAGTGGTTACTAGTAGTATTGAAGCTCATCAAGCACTCCATTGTACAACAAGGGGGATATGTTAGAATGGCTGAAAATATCTATTCCTTCTCATGGTTTTCTTATCTTTATTTTAAGGAGTGGAGCATATAGTAAATTACTATGCCCCATAATAACATATTTTGAGTTTTTCATGTATCTTTATAATCATCTGGGGACAGAGCCCCCCTCAAAGATCTGCAGTTTCAAAAAGACATGATTTATTATTGTAATAAATATGGAGTGGAGGTAGAAGGCCTGTTCATTAGGTTCCTTCTTTAAATTATATACTTCCTGATATATAGAGAAAAGGCTTGAATGGAGTATTCTGGCTTAATTGGCTTACTGATCATACAGCCAAGTCTTTACAGAGGACATTTTAAAAAGTCTGGCTACAGGATTAATTTAAAATGTCTATAGCTATCTGGAACGGGTATTTTTAATGAAAAGAATAATTTTTTAAAAAAAACTATCAGGTGGGATTTGATTTGGATTTGACAGTAATTTGGAGGGGGAAATACCAGCTGAGGTCCTTGGGGAATATTGTATTCCAAGCTCTTCTACAGGAAGGAAAATCACAACTATGGAAGGGGGGTGTATCTTCTACATAGGAATGTATCTTATCACTATTACTTCCTCAGCATCGAATAAGAAATGCATTGGATAAAATGGAGTAACATCAAGCCGGTTGTCGATTTCGTTATGTCGCATTTTGCTTTTCTGTAAAATACAGCAACATTTCCCAAACACAAAATCACCACAGTAGTGGGGGTTTTTTGGTTTTCCATACTAAAACCACGAAAAGTCTTTGTATCTACAAAAAGAAGCAAGCGGGGTATTTTTAAGTGGGTTGTTGTTGTTTAAAAAACTTTTTCTGGCATTCAGGCTCCAAATGAGCAGAAGATAACGAAAGAAGAACCGGGGAAGGAACAAGGCGCTCTGGTGTGGCCCATCTGTTGCCTGGGCCACTCTCATTCCCCAGAACCGAACAAATGAATTTGCGAGGAGAGAGGTGTCCTAAACCCTGAAGACCTTCGCAGATTCTGCACCACCTCTAATGCTAGGTCTCAGGTGCCTACACAAAATCACAATATCCGAAGGAATCAATCTGGAATCATGGCTGTTGCGTTTTCCAAAACGAATGTGATTATCCCTCCACGACCAAACTTGCACTGAATGGGGGGGGAGGGAATAACTGGTTGATCATTTTTTGACCCACCCACCCCCACTGGAAATTCAAAAACTAAACTGCTGGTTGTTAATCCGAATTACGACATGTTCAGTATGCGCCCCACTAAGTCCTTCCTATGCACGTTCTGAGCGTAGGAGGTTGGACTAGATGACCGACTGGGGTCCCTTCCAACTCTGGGTTTCTAGTATTCTATAGAGTGCCGCTGAAAACCACAGAAACCAACCGAGGAGAAAGGAAACTCGGCTCTGAAATCTAGTCCAGTGGACTTCGCGCCCCTAATCGCGGCGCCTGGGCATCCAAGACAACCATCCTGGCTCCATGGAAGTGAGTGGCCAAGCGTCGGTTCCAAGGGAGCCAGGATGATCGCGCCCTTTTGCACCGAAAGCAACAGCGCTCTTCGGGTGGTGGTTACCTGGATGGCGTTAGTGACATTCCAGCCGGCTTCCCAGGCGGTGATCCTGGGCTTCCCTTGGCCGGACAGCTCGGAGCAGACGCCCTCGTCCTTGGAGGCCGAAGGGGGCAGGGGCCCCGTGCCGTCCCTCTGGTAGTGGATGTCCCCTTCCAAGGGCGGCTCGCCTCCTTCCTCGCTGCCCTCGGATTTCAAGATGTCCATCTGCAGCCCTTGCCTGTGCTCGAAGTCCAGGTCGTCGCAGTGAGCGAAGCCCACCGCTTCCTCGTCCGTCGCCGCCTGGAAGCCCATGCGGGCGAACATGCCGCTGACTTTCGCCTGGGACTTGTTGGAGACCGAGGTGGCCACATTGGAGATCTTGCTGCGGATCAGCGTCGCCATGATGCTCGCTCTGGGCTCTCTAGCTGGCGGGGAAGGGGGAGGGAGGCCAACAAGAACCACAGCACGCACACACGCACACAGACGCACAAAGTTTCAAAAATCAGACACAAGGGTGGAAACCTTCCTCTTCCGCTGGTGGCGGCGGCGTTGCTGGTCTGGGGGTGCTCGACCGAGGCGCTATCTCCACTCCCGGCTACACCTGGACCTTCTCCTCCGCAGTGTCCCCTGGAGCATGACACCGCTCAGAGGGACCACCTTGGGACCTCCTCCATGGGCTCTTCTCGCCTTCCTCCGGGTGCATAGAGAGGGGGCTCCGGGGAGGGCACTGCGGGGTGGAGAGAGGGGGTCTTAGGCGCTGCTCAAATGCCCAGCTGCCCTTCCCGACGTCTCCCGGTCTGCCCCCTCCCTTCCTTCTTCCTCAGCAGCAGAGGCGCGGGTGGGTTGTCTCTCCAGCCTCAGCGATGCCAAGGCAATGCAGAGGAGCCTGGGGTTGGGGGGGGGGGGGGGGGGGAAGAGGGACGAGCAATGATCACCAGATTGCCAACGCAAGCCTTTTGCCGTGCAGAACGCGTCCCCGTCCCCCCCACGCGTTCAGCCGCTTGGAGGGAGGGGAGGGGAAGCGGGGAGGGGGGGAGAGAAGGTTTGCTGCATTTCTGGGGGAGGTACTGCAAGTCCCCACCAAAATCTACCGCTCCCCCCTCCCAACAAGCAACACCCACGCTTCAAAAACACTGCAGACGGTAGGGAGTGGATGGATTGGGGAGGGGGGCACTGGAACCCTACACAGCGTCTCCTGCCCTCCCCTTAGCATCTAAGCTTCATTTGCAGAATGAAGCCCACAGCTCAGCCTTTTTATACAGGGATCTCTTTCCACTGGCAAACCAGAGACCCTAAACAAATAGTCTCTACTGAAGATGCCAGCGTATTTTTTTACTTATTCGATTTGTGGCAGTTACAAAAATCCCTCCACCCCTCGATTTTTTTCGGGCTGCGTTGGAACCAGGAAAACTGTCATGATATAGACTGCCGGCAGACAGGGCCAAAAAGATGGCGGGCGACTCGGATCCCTTCGGTTTCCCTCTGCAGTTTATTTTCTGTAGTCGTCCTGTCAACGGGATAGATTTCGTCTGTGGGGCATGACATACAGATAGAATGTTTGTTTCCAATCTAGGTTGGTGCACCAAAATACCACAGGTAATCTCAATCCGCCTCCTGTGTTTTTGAAAGGTCATTTCTACCTACAAATGTCTTGAACCTTCCACAAATGCATCAGAGTCTTATTCCGCGGCACTGAATGAAATGGTGCTGAATAACGTCAAGGTTGTGGTCAGGTTCTAGACAGCGCCTAGCGCTTCAAAACACTGCAGCAGACCAGTTTTGTTGCTCTCTGGGTGGAGGAAGGAAGGGGTGTAATCTAAACCACCGTAAAGCAATCTCCATTTCTTGTTTCCCCTCCCCATACATACACACACACACACACACTCACTTCTATTAATATGGCAATTAAATGATCCTAAAATAGGATCCTTCCTGTAGTAGTGACATCACGTATTTCCTTACTGCCTGGTTTTATTTGCTGTTGGATAGGCAATAAAAGAACCGAATTGTCCCCAAACTATTTTAACTCTTGATTTTAAATGTTCTGACCCGCCCTGAGCCTTACTGCGTAGGCGAGGGCGGGCTGCAAGTCCAATAAATAAAATAAAATAATAAACTTTGACATAGGTTGGAGGAGGACCCCAGTCAGACTTTGAAGTGGGATAATGAAAAGCTGTTTGCAACTAGGAAGAAGGTAAAAGAAAGAGGAAAGGCGCGCATGCAATGTGTACCTAACACGGGGTATTTTAAATGCAAGAAATCACAACAACCCCATGTTACCTTCTCCGAATGAAAGAGGGGTACTCCTAAAAGCCATCATTAATCTCATACGTATTTACGCAGAAGTAAGTCCCCCCCCCCTTCAAAATAACTTCAAAGTAAGCAAGCTTGCAGCCCTTCGATACGTATGTTTACATTTCTCTAAAGGACCTCTGCAGTTTTGGACAGAGAACGCCTTCCAGCACAAAATAACGCTTCTATGGGTACAGTAAGGCAAACGATTCTGACGAGTGGGGAACCGCGCAGTGTAGCAAAAGCAGGCTCTATCCTTGCTCTGGAGGAAGAATTATCACATATCATTGCACAAATAGGTCGAGAAAGGCAAGCTGCTTTTTTCTTTGCTCCATATTTAGAAACCTCCAGCATGCATCTGCTACAAAGGAACGATCACATCGCGCCAGGATTTTGATTCCAATGGCAAACCATCGATGCAGTCTCAGTTTCCTGCCCCTCCCGTGTGTGTGTGCGCGCATCTGTATGTCGCCCACACACTCACACACGTACCTCCAGGATCCTAGTTCTTTAATTTCTGCAGATCTGGGGAGGGAAACATCATACGTCCACGAGCTAAAATTGTCTGGGGCTTTTTTGCTTAGAATGCACAGTCCCTCTAATGCACCGTTTTAATCTGTTCAAATTGCTTGCTAAACGGACCGCTAGGTTCCCAGGAGGCCTTAATTTTAGTAGTCTAAATGTACCTAAGTGAACTCCTGATAAAAGACAGACAGACAGACAGAAAGAATTGATTTTCCAAAGAAACTTCACGGGGTGGGGGGTGTAACCGTAACAGGCACAGCCCTGGCCACCGTCTCCTCTCACAAACACCGAAAGAGACAGCTGAAGCTGCTAAACCACAGAATATTAAACCACGAAATTTGGTATTGTACAAGCTACCTTTGAGCCGCGTTTAGTTCCTATCACAAAGAGGGGAAAAGGGAACATCCGATTTTTTGTTTCCATTACTAGACAAGTATGGTAGGTATAGAATGGAATGTGTGAAAATATTGCTATTCCCGGGACCCAGAATTGGAGAGGAAATGTAAGTCTGCTCTTTTACACTAACGACCCTTCCTCCCGGATTCTGGACGGTGCCGGAGGAAGAAACAGAGTCGCTGAATGAGGAGCAAGAGGAACCGAGCCAGACCAAACAAAGCGCCTCCGTTCTCCGTCTGTTTAGACTGGAAAAGGTCAAGGGCAGTCAACCCCACCTCCCGTCCCTATTTGAATATTCTAAGAGGGGGAAGCCCCATTGTCTCGTAAAGGCGCTTTCTTTCCTTTCTCTTTTTTTTTGTAATGACGCGGAAGATCCCAGGCCGCCTCCCCTTCCCACTGAGCCCTCCCCTCGGCTGCCATCCCACCTTCGCCTACTTCCCACGCCCAAGATAGAATCGCACGCGTCCCCCCTTTTCCTCCCTCCAGCATCACTTCCCCTTCCCGTCATTAACCGGCTTTAATTCCACGACGGGATTTCCCAGCGGTACCTGTACTGGTGCAATGGATCGACCGTTCCTATAAACGGATGCATTACGCAAAGCAGTCGCTGGGTATCAGAAGCACTTTTTTCAACGATGGGATGGGCTGACTGGACAGTGTGCATTTATTAGTTGCTTATGTGTGTTCTAATCAAGTCTGTACCCCGCCGTCGGGGATTCGTTCCGGAGCACCCCTGGAGTACGGTACGCCCTCAGGAGCAAGACCGCCTGCTCCCAAACGCCTTTACCTAGTAGATCTAAAACGGCACAATCGACTAAGGAGCCTATTTTCTTCTCCCGGATTATTATCCAACCTTCGGGCTCTGTTTTCTCTGGAAACAAGCCTTCCGTTCTACCGAAATAAGTGCGTCCAATGCATCCACGTGCACCTCTGGAACGTCGCAAACTCGTTCTTCTTTGCTCCCTTTTCTGCAATCCACGCGCACTCGGGACAACCCGAAACGAGTCTTGGCTGAATCTGATTCAGCGCCGGTCCTTCTGGAATTGAACCTTAATACCTACCGCCCTGAACCAGAAAGGTACACATTGGACTGTACTTCCAACACCTAGTGAGGAATGAGGCGCCAGTCTCAGTTTAAATTAAAATAGTCACCGTTACTGGTAGTGAATCCGGAAGCAAACACACACACACACACACACACACTCTCATTCGTTTACCCCGGATTTATTTGGAAGAACTGTGGCTTCCTGATGCTTGACAAGGCATGCACATTGACGTTCGCTAAAAGTTAGGAATAATTCAATTCTTAACTACCCTGATTGGAAATACCGTTGGATGGTTATATCTTGAGTAAAGGTCATCTCTTCAGGAGCAAGATCACCTGCTTCTAAACGCATTTACAGGGAAGTACACACGAATTCACATGTGCAGGTCCATCAGTCCAGTCCATACCTGACCGGAAAAGCCTTTAGAATACGACCTTCACCTGTTTCGGTAAAGCCTATCGAGGGCTTAATACTAACAGGAACACTAATACTATACGCGCATACCAAAGGGTGAAAAAACCATGCAGCGTAGCGTCTGTAACAGATTACTGATTCTTTATTTCCAGGCACAGGAGGTTAGATCAGGGTTCTAGTTTCTCAAAAAGGGATCCTCTGACGACTCTACGGGGACCAAAAGTTCACCTGTTGCTTTTACAGTGAATGCGCCCGGGGCGGTAAAAGAAGAAGGGGGAAGGGGAGGAACCTGACACTTTTCTCGCGGGGAGGGGGCTTCGTCCCCTTGCCCCAAGCCTCGGGACTCCCATACATACATTAGCAAGTAAAAGGAAGTGGGACGAATAAGAGCCCTAGATATCCTGAGATGGCTTTTGTTAATCTGGTTTCTTTTTTATTATATGTTTTTTAATGGTTTATTTTTCGAAAATACCGTTTTCTACTTCCCAGCGACGTGCAAGCCGCTAGGAGAGCTCCGATTCGGAGCCCAGCAAGATCCACTGCAAAGCAGGGCAGCCTTGAACGTGGCAAGGAGCAGAACTGATGCCCATGGAAAGAACGAAGCCTGTCGGATCGCGGCCAGCAGCGGAAGCAAAGACCCGGCTCCGTATTGCTAATATCAGCTCTGCTTTTTAACACGTGCTAGCGTCTCCCCCCCCCCCCCCGCCCCGCCTTCCATAGCATAATACAGAACTCCCCCAGCAGGAAACAAACACTTTGAGGACAACCCCCCCTCCCTCCCGGCAACAGAGCTTTACAATTGCATCTGGATTTCGTGAGCGGTAGTCGCAGCGACCCACAAACCACCACCGTGCGGCTCAGGTCTTTCAGATTGCGCGCTCGCTCGCTCGCTCTCACACACAAATCCCGCCTGAAATCCATTTTAGCTTCCTGAAGCCCGATGATCCTATGCATGTTTACTCAAGGTATCTGAAGAAGTGAGCAGTGAGTCACGAAAGCTCCCTGCCACTTGCTTTGTCGGTCTTTAAGGAGCTACTGGACTCCTGCTCTTTTCTCCTGCTACAGACAGACCAACACGGCTACCCATCTCAAGGTAAGTCCTCCTATCCTGTCCTGGAGAGGCCAGCCTAGCCCGATCTCATCAAAGCTGGGAAGCTGAGCAGAGCCGGCCTTGGTTAATGTATCTGGATGGGAGAGACCACCCTGCCCGGTCGCAAAGCAGAGGCAGGCAACGGCCAGCCACCTCCGAACCTCTCTTGCCTTGAAAACCCTGCAGACGAGTGCTCCTAAACCAGCCGCGACTTGAGGGCTCTGCCCACCGCCAAGTCCTACTGAAGTCCCTGCAGCTTCCTCTTAAGGAAGGATCAGGAGGCTGCAACCGAAAAACTTTCTAGAGCCAAGGAGATGGGGTAGGAGCCAGGGACGCGCTTTAGAGAAAGCAAAAGCGCCGGAAGAAACCAGCTCAGTAGTTCCTTGGCGGGAGAGAAGGCTTGGAAGGGAGACCGTGCGGATTCCCTCCCGCAGCACACGCACGCACACACCCCAACACACACACACACACACACACACACACACACACACACACACACACACCCCACCCCTCCTTTCTGTCATTACCTGCCTTTTCAGGGGGATTTTCCTCCTGCCAGCCGCTTCTGTCCGTGGCTTTCCACACCACCCGACTAGCACCACCCCAAAGTTTTGTCTCGTTCGTCCGGACTGCTTTCCGGCTGCCAGGATTCAAGGAAAGCGTGGGGGCGGGGAGTAGATGGAAAGGAGAAGAGAGAGGGGTGCGGAGAGACAGACAGAAACAGATCGGTCGGGTTGGAAGAGACTCGGTTTACCAGTCCTTCATCTTTGCCTGCAAGACATCACTCCAGTCTATCGGCGTGGTGGTGAATGAACTGGGGTTCGCGACCGCACGAGGGCGGCGGATGAATGAGTGAACGAACGAACGGGACCGCGTCACGGACTCGCCGGTTTCCCCTCTAACCCATAATTATTCCCAGGCTGGGATGTTACACGCCAGTGTTGTTAAAAGGTTAGCGGGTCTCGGGGAGGGGGGGCTGCTGCGTCTGATCTGCAAACAATTTCAGAATGAAGCCAGCCAGGCAGGCAAACAAAAGAGCCCTTCGCTTCTCCGCGCGCGCATTGCGCTCGGGAGTACCTTGCCTCGCGATCAGATCGCCGGAGGCATTGCGGGGGGAGCCTAAACCAGGTCAACGGGAAAGACGTGGCAGGACTCTTCCCTCCGCCCCACCCTGTCTTGAAGGGCCCGTCACGTTTCACGAGTCAAGCAGGGCTGAGTATTCCCGCCGGAAAACAAACGCCGCAGCCCAAAGGATTCCGTTTCGAACGGTGACTCCCAGCCCTGCCGGCCCGAGGAACGATCCTCTTCGGCAGGGCAGCACCAAAGACATCCAAGGGGTTAAACGCCTTTGCCCTTATCTCCTCGGAACAGGCAGGCCGCTGAACAGCCTGGATTAATAGCTCAGGGAAACATAGCCACCGAGAGGGGAAACGGGGGTGGGGGTGGGGCAAAGGAGTTTGCAGCCAGAAATATCTGACTTTGTATTTAGATTGTTAAATCCGTTCCTCCTCCCTCAACTCCCCTTTGCCTTTATTCATGCTTTCATAAAAATGGTCTTTCTTACAACGGGAGAAATAACAGGTTCCCTTTTTCAGCATTATTTTTCTAGTCCTCATAACTGCCAAGGGACTCAGAGTGGCATGTCTCTTTGGATCCGCGATCACAACAGCCTTGAGAGGTAGGTGGGGAGACAATGACTGATGGAGGCCAAGATCATCTTATGAGCTTCATGGACGAGTGACGAGTGAAGATCAGTACCCAAACAGAGTGGTTCCCATCACCGAAGACAGCCCAAAGACAATCTAACTAAGAATAGAGAATCCAGATTCAAAATCCTTAGAGGTGGGCAGGGAGACAATGACTGATGGAGGCCAAGATCATCTCATGAGCTCTGTGGTTGAGTGAAGATCTGTCATCTGTGCTCTGACCTCCCTGCTACAGCACTCCAGCCAGGACTGCTTCCATCACCAAAGACAGTTTGAAGCCAATCTGAGGCTAGAGAATCCAGGTTCAAAATCCTTAGTCAGAGTTGGCCAGGTCGCCAGCCATTTAATCTCTGCCACTGTTGTGAGGAGGAGGGAACCATATCCATTTCCCTGCTCCACTTGGATGATGGGTGGGATAAGCAGAAATCATCATCATGAACCACCAGGATAAGCCCCTCTCTCCAGTTTGGTGTAGTGGTTAAGTGTGCGGACTCTAATCTGGGAGAACCGGGTTTGATTCCCCACTCCTCCACTTGCACCTGCTGGATGACCTTGGGCAAGCCATAGCTCTGTACCAGCTATTCTCTCAAGGACAGTTGTCTCAGAGCTCTCTCAGCCCCACCTACCTTACACGGTGTCTGTTGTGGGGAGGGGGAGGGAAAGGAGTTTGTAAGCCGCTCTGAAACTCTTAAGTGAGTGAAGGGTGGGATATAAATCTCTTCTTCTTCTCTTCTCTTCCCTGTCCCATCAACCAGTTCCAGAGGGGCACTTTGCTGTTGGAAATCAGCATTTGGTTAATGGGTTTGAGGGGGGTTAAAATAGTCAATACAACCTTCTTGATCAACGCAAGGGGGTGGTTTTGATTATCCTCAGAACTAAAACGAGTGATTGGAAATAGAACACACAGACTGTTTTTGAGTGTTAGTCTAATTTTATCTATCTATCTATCTATCTATCTATCTAGCTAGCTAGCTATCATTCTATCCTGCCCTCCCTGCAAGTGGGCTCAGGGTGGGTTACGGTCACACAGGAGTCATGGTAACAACGATATATAAATTACAGTTAAAACAATATTCATATCAATTAAAAACAGCAACAAAGCAGTAGTCAGTGTGGAAGCGCCTCAGTGGAGATGCTCAGTTTGGGCCATTAAGGAGCCTGCACTGTCAGCAGGGTATGAGCAATGAATGATAAAAGGGTTGGAACCCTTCCCCTATGAAGAAAGGTTGAAGCACTTGGGGCTTGGAGAAACGATGGCTGAGGGGTGACATGATCGAGGTTTATAAGATTATGCATGGGATAGAGAGGGTAGAGAAAGAGGTACTTTTCTCCCTTTCTCATAGTAGAAGAACTCGTGGACACTCAATGAAATTTCTGAGCAGTTGGGTTAGAATGGATAAAAGGAAGTACTTCTTCACCCAAAGAATGATTAACACATGGAATTTACTGCCACAGGAGGTGGCGGCAGCTACAATCATGGATGGCTTCAAGCGGGAATTGGATAAACATATGGAGCAGAGGTCCATCAGTGACTATTGACCACAAAGTATAGATAGGAACTCTCAGTCTGGGGCAAGTGATGCTCTGTGTCCTTGGTGCTTTTGGGGTCCAACAGCAGGAGGGCTTCTAGCGTCCTGGCCCCACTGGTGGACCTCCTGATAGCATCTGGTATTTTTGGCCACTGTATGACAGAGTGTTGGACTGGATGGGCCATTGGCCTGATCCAACATTGGCTTCTCTTATGTTCTTATGTAAACTCCTGATGTGTTAGGATTTGGAGTGATCATATTCTTATATTTCATTGTCTATGACAGAAGTCCCTGACGTGGTGCCCATGAGTGCCTCCTCCTTTGGTGTCCCCCAAGTGTTTTTAGAAAGTGGATGGGGCCTGGTGTGGACTCTGCCCAGCAGGGTTTCTGATAAACCACTGGAGATCAGATTAGCTATGCAGATTAAATAACATTGTTTCAGTGACAGCTGCCACCACAGTATTCATTTTATTCTCTTTCACTCTCTTTACCAGTATATTTTAAATTAACCCCTCCTCCCCTGTACTTGAACTTCCTCTGCATGTGTCGCTCTGCTTCCTGTGGCAGCCATTTTGTGACTGGCTCCACCTCCCGTAGCAGCCATTTTGTGGTTATGCCCACCACCTTGTGTCAGAATTCCAAAGGTGCCCCTAGGCTCAAAAGGTTGGGGACCCCTGGTCTACATCATTAAATTTTATAAGCTACTTTCAGTCCTGTGTTACAGGAGAAAAGCAGCATGTGCATGCACGAAATAAATCAATAGTAAAATATGGCTGTTCTTTGTTTGGATTTATTTTTAATTCATTGTTAGAACAACAGCAGACCCAGGACACAATTTGGTGAGACCGGTGATGATTCCACATCGGTGCCATCTCATGCATTTCATAGGTGTTAACAGGCGTATCACACATTATGCAACGCAATGTGTTAAAATAGTGTTCTTCAGACTTTCCAGACTTAGGACTCACCTTTAATCATTGTTGGTATTATGAGACCCGTTGAGCTGCAAGCATGTGGCAGGAAGTCACATGATTTCCTACTCATGTGATGCAAAGAAGAGTCTCTGGTCCTGCCTGTGCTAAAGGAGAATCCTCTCAACCACTGATATGACCTTGCCTTGCTTTTCTGCTGCTCCTGTTTACATGCATGAGAAGGGAGCATGGTACCCTTGCACTCTGCGCCTGTGCACTAGCAGCATGGTTCCAAATGTAGCAAAAAAAATGGCAGCTTTGTAAGATCTCATGACCCAGCAGGTTGGGCTCCATGACCCACCCCTGGGCTTCAACCCATGAGTTGAAGACTGCAGTATTATATAGATAATTTTTTCCATCTAGAAGTACTAGCTGATGGTGAAAAATGACATATTACTCCTCACAGAGATTGTGGAGTGTGAGTTGGGTACATGAGATGTGAATATAACAGCTTTGTGACGTGACGGAACCCCCAGTGTCTAGACCTAAATCTAGTATTCATTAAAATAATTTCTACACTGAAATTTCTACATCATTCCCCCCCCCCCCAACTCAGTCCAAACTCTGGTTTTGCATGCAAAAGAGAAAGAACAGGCAAATCTGCCCATGATAATTATATCCTGTCTGATCAACAGTGGGGCTTTGATGCACCAGCTGACAGGCAGAGGGAGGAGGAGCTGGATATAGAAGCAGGAACCATTCATTGTCCTGTGCAATCAGTCCAAATGTCTATTTACTGGGTTGGATCCCGACTAGTTTCCAATAGCAGAATGGATCTTTCCTATTTCCCTCCTCTCAGTGCAGCTCCCTGAGCTCCACAAAATGCTGCTCCTGGGGTTTGGGGACCCTGAGGAATGGCATGAAGGGGGGGGGGAGTTGCAGCACAAAGCATGGAAATTGTCTGGATCAAACCCAGTGTATTTAATATCTGGCTGCATAAAAGGATGTGTACACTTTCTCCACATGCAGGGCATGCTTGAATGGCCCATTTCCATGACTTTGGTTTAACACATTAGCAGAAAACCAGATGTTGAAAAACTGGAATATGCAGAACAAAGTCCAGTGTACCCACATGGCTGGTTCGAGGTATTTTCTCACCCCAAGGAAGGTAACACATTGTCTCCTCCTGCGGCCCTGCCCACTGGGGGCAAGCCCTCTGGATCAGGAAGCAATGCTCATCACCTCTCATGTTGCCAGTGGGCAGGATGGACTCAGCCCTGTTGTGCATCAGTGCCATCCTCATTGTGCTGCCCTAAGCTGTCACGTGGGTGGCTTGACTGGGGAACTGGCCCTTCTTGCCTAGAGACTGGCTGGTACCCTCTCAATTCATCAGTACAGATGGGAAGGCACTGGTGAAGAAACCAGTATGAGTGGATTGCAAGAGCTGGGGATTATTAGATGCATATGTTGATTCCCCTTAAATCCACCCTGTTCTATCAGTATATCATCCCAGTTCTTGATCCCACATAGCTGGAATGCTTGGAATGAAGTCTGTGCATCGGACTACCTCTCTCTTCCCAAATATGGGTTAAAACGAAAGGGCAAATTCCCACAACATTTTACTGACCCTGTTTTCAAAGCATGTCAGCAAACAGAGTGGGTTACATGAATTAATTCTGTACCACTGACATTTACGCACAGCAAAAGACTAGTGATCTGGAAGGGAATCTATTTATACAACATGCAAATATAATCATCAGTTTGACACTAACCATGAGCAAATAAAGCCCCCCCAATAAGCACAATACACAATAAACTATAAGCATGAAAGATTTCAAGGAAAAAAATGAACTGATTTCTCATGGGGGGGGGGGGAATGGACTGTGTTCCCAGGGGAGGAAGTTATGATGGACAGAAGGCTGTCCCGCCCTGAAGGGGAAAACAACCACTCACTTAAGCCTATGGGAGTGCTGCTCCAGCATCCAATCACCTTTCAGAAGGGGGGGTGGAAGGTTGGAGGGAAGCACAGCAGG
This sequence comes from Lepidodactylus listeri, assembly GCA_029233225.1. Classification (NCBI taxonomy): domain Eukaryota; kingdom Metazoa; phylum Chordata; class Lepidosauria; order Squamata; family Gekkonidae; genus Lepidodactylus; species Lepidodactylus listeri. The sequence continues at coordinate 41,774,435 of JARCFY010000002.1, read as the reverse complement.
AGCTGAGTTCAGTTCTGCCTCAGGGAGAGGGCAGTGAGAGCTCAGGGCTGGCTCAGGAAAGGAGCAGGCAGAGGGAAGGGCAGCTCGGCTTGGGAGAGTGGCAGAGTGGTTTGGCTCTACCTCTGACAGAGAATCGAGTACCCAGTTGTTTGGCCTGTCTCTGGCAGTGAGCAGACCTTGCGCCATTCAGTCTGACTCTTGGGAAAGGGCAGGCTGGTGGGGGTGGAATCCGCTCTGTGTGTGTGTGTGTGTGTGTGTGTGTGTGTGTGTGTGATAGGATCCAACCTAGTGGCTAATCGGTAAAAGCCTGTTTATGCCAGAAAGTATTAAAGAAAATTCAGACTACTCTCTAAATTAATGTGCCTCAGCCAGGTTTCTCCTTTGTCTAATTAGAGACCTGTGCTGCTGATCTGTTCCTGGAAACCTACTTGTAAATAAATATATCTTCTTTATTGTTAACATACAATTCCTGCCTCAGACATGACCTCCATATTCTACTTGCACACCACAAAACTTATCTCACAGCAGTGAACTCAAAGCCTAGACACTCACTGCCTTTAGAACACCTGGTGGTAACTGAGGGGAAAGTTTATAGTTTAAAATAAACTTGGCTCCCCCCAAATCATAGGAGGCTGCATTGGTCCCCTCAGTTGATAGAAACGGCCTGTCACAGAGGTATCTACTGTCAAACCTATCTGGAAGAACCCCCTAAATAAGCTCTGGATGAAATCCCTGTTCCTTAATTCTAAGTATGAAAGGATGGACAGGGGTTGTTCCATAGTAAGACAGAAGCACTCTATAAATGCTGATATGTACCTTTAAAATTCTACTTAGCAGTATTGGTGCCATATTTTTAAATGTGACTGTACGTAGGAAGGAGTTATCAAAAATGTGCATCACTGAAGGAGGAGCGATGGAGCTGTGAACCATGCAGTGTTTCTTGCCTTGTCTGCAGGTACAAGGTCTGGACACGGCTAGAGGCACAAACCAAAGGGCAAAGGGTTCTTGGCCCTTTGGCTCTCAGCCCATGGCTTGCAGCCTGCACCTTCAAATGAGCCTACTGCTGCACCCAGGGCTGGCTGAAGGCTGGAGGGTAGTTTGTGGTTTTCATTATTGGTTTATTTATACTATGCATTTTCTTTTCCTGTTGTTGTAAACAATGCTCCCTCTAAGCTGTGGAGTTTTGTGAGCAAAAATTCTACTTTGTGAGCTACTGGCATTAAAGTTCTGAGTGAGCAATTTGGCTACTGCATAGATTAGCTTGCTCTGGAGCCATCCTTCCTGAGCTAAGACCAAAATGTGTGAGCCAGAGGCTAAAAACCTGGGAGCTAGCTCACACTAACTCAGCTTAGAGGGAACACTGATTGTAAGCTTCTCTGGGTCCCTTCAGGGAGAAAAGTGGGATATAAAATATTAAAATAAATCAAACATAATCACCAATTTATATGTTAGAGATTCCCCCCTCCCCCATTTATACAACTGATGAAAGGAATTTTACTGGCATGCAGCCGAATGCCACCCAATCTCTGGTTTCTCATCATGGCAGAATCTGAGGTGCCAGAGGAAGGCTTTGTAACAAGCAATCCACTATTGCAAGGTGAAGCCTTTCCAGGCTGACAACTCAACAGCTGTCACTCTGTCTATATTACACCAGGCTGTGACATTCATGCCAAACAGAGCCATTTCATGCCAATGGTACTGATGTAAATATCCAGTCGGGCTCCTCTCAATGATAATTCAAAAGCATCAAAGCCAGCCATAAGTGGGTCATGCAAATTAGCCATAAAGGTAATTGTGGTGATTGGTTCAATAGCTTTTATTGCAGAAGAACAGGTGCTGTGTGAGGGCTAAATTATCTTTTTGGTTAATTTGACACTTTCAGCTATGAGGATGGAGGTTTGGGGAAGGACAGTGCTTCAGTGCAGTGAATCAGACTGCCCCTTTCCTTGTCCCAGTCTGATAATTGGTCAAATTTGCAGCCTGGTCCTATACACACTTAGGTGCAACAAGGACAGTTAAAAGCAGCAGGCTTGCCAAACGCTGCAGTTTATTTTTTCCCACCACTCCTTTATAGAGCTCAGGGTTGTCATGCATCTATTCCCACACTTCCATTTTATTCTCACCATGACCCTGCAAAGCAGGTGAGGCTGCAAGAATGTGACAGATCCAAGATCACCCAGAGACCTTTATGGCAGGGTGTAGATTTGAACCTGAGTCTCCAAGATCCAAGTCCAACACTCTGCCACTGCACCATACTGCCTTTTGATGGACGGGGGGGGGGGGGGGGGGGTTAAAGCATTTCTTTTTTAAAAATAAAAATTTTAGTAAAGTATTATTAAAAATACCCATGCAATCTACAGAGCACACCAGACATTGCTTAATATGAAATAAAGATCAAATCCTTACTCAGATCTTTTCAATAGCCCACCAGCTGCATGGGATTTGTGTTTTTTTGTGCATGGGATTCATATTTTTAAAATGTGAATGTGAATTATTCTTTTGTTAGCTGGGGAGCATCTCCTTCCTGTTGTTAAGATGGGGAGCATTGGCAGGGAGGGCTCTCTTTTTACCACTGTGTTCTCTCTTTTCTCAAGTGTGGAGGAAAATTCATTCATTCATTCTGGCATGTCCCTATTTCCCCTCCCCTTGACTGGGCCTTGGAGCAGAATTTTGACAGAATAATGAAGACTTGCATGAAACACTATAAAAAGGCAATTAGATAAACTGCTGGATTGGGAGAAGCTTTCTGACCTGGTTAATAGCTCTGGAGAGACCTGGGAATTTCAAGAGAGTATAGAAATAAAATGTTCTGATCTGTGTGTTTGGGAAGGAAGCAAGAGTGGTACATTCACAAACTGCTTGACAATGTATGTGGCACCACACATTTGAAAGGCATTTCATTCGATCTAATCTCTTTAAAAAAAGGACTGAATTAAATTTTCATGTTCCTCCTTCTAAATTTATTTTAGGGGTCTGTGTATTTAAAGTCAAACAGTTCAACAAGGAAAATAAAGTATCTGCCCAATTTTCATGTATCATTATAATTCTTTTAGAATCTAGATCACACTGCTAATATCAACCAATATCACATTTTCGCTTAAACCATTAGTGTGCCAGTTTTATGTAATGATGGTATGATATCAAGATATCAAATGTTGATACACAGTGACTGAACTTCTTTTCCCCTGGAGAAAAGGGGCCAACTCCCATCACAGTGAGACCCAGAGCAGTGTCAGACTAGGATCTGGGAAATCCAAGTCCAAATCCCAACTCTGCTATGGACCCTTGCTGGGAGGCCTGGAGGAAAGGAAAACTATGTAAGCTGCTTTGAGACCCCATTGGGGAGCGAGGCGGGATATAAATAAAGTAAGCAAATAAAAAAAGAAATAAAAATTAACACACTAGTGCTGTTTCTACTTCCCTGTCTGCATCTCATGCTGCTTTAATAACACAGTGAGATCCCACGTCATCCTGACATATGGCAGCTTGCATAGTGATCCACCCCTTTCATATGAATCACCATTCCATAGAGTTGCATGGCCATGGACAATGAGAAGCAGCAACCAGGATGCATGAAAAATATATTGTGAGGACCTACTTGTGTCTGTGAAAGGGGGAGTTGCCTCAGATTCTCAGGAGAGCTGCATGCCCTACTTTTGCTTGCGCAGGGGTGGTCTTTTTAGGTATGTTCAGCACAGGGCTTCAATCTAATAACTGCCTTCTTTTGTTCCTTGTGCTACAAGTCTCTAAGAGGTAAGTGTCTCAGCTCAGGACCAACAAACACATTCAATAGTCAAACGTGTTGAACCACTGCCATCACCCATGAGCTGAACGTCTGATCTGCTCATGCCCATTAACCGCCTTATACAGCTGTCGAATAGCTTTGCAGCTGAGACATAGCTACATCAGTGGGGTTTCATTTCCTTGCCTTGCAGGGGATTTTGTATCTGGGCAGTAGGTAAGATCAATTCTGCTCAGGGTTCATGGATGCAGGTCATTAAATGGTATTTTGGGGGGGGGGGACTGTGGTTCCTATACAGCTGTACAAAAATCTGCTTGTGCGATGTAACATTGATAACACAGATTTAAACAAATACCAAATGGTAAGACTTTTTTAAAATATGGAGTGTTTGCTCAGGGTTCGTTTATTCCACTCACTGCCAAGCGGTATGCAGTGGCAACAGCTCTATGGGGGATGGCTTCGGGAGGAATTGTTATTACTATCAGGGTTTGTAAGCATGTACATGCTTTAAACGCTCCCAATTGCATTGTATTTCACTGTGCTGTGTGAATACTTGAAAAGGTGACAAACAGGCTCAAACTGTTTGCAAACAGTGAACCAAAAAACCGACCATTGGCTCCCTGTTTGTGACCAGTGACCTGGTGGAAAACCAAATTAGTGAGTGTTTGAGCATCCCTATTCAGTTCTAATACATCATGGCCTTGGCCAAATCCAGTGTCTTGGAATGTGCAGGAGTCACACAGGGGAAGGGCAGACAGCAGAGTTGGTTGTACTTTATTAGACAGGGATCTCTTCTGCTGGAGGAGGTGACTCCTAGTTTCAGTGCTCTACTCTGGTGGCCTTCCAGGACAGTGTCTCTTGATTCACATGAGGCTATTCCCATGTTTCCTTTTCTCACATACTCAGCTGCCAAGAGGGGCCACTGCTCAGTGGCAGAGCATCTGATCAGCATGCAGAAGGTCCCAGTTTCAATCCCTGGCATCTCCAGTTAGGGAATCTAGCAGTAGGTGATGTGAAAGCCAGTTTGGTTTAGTGGTAAAGTGTGCAGACTCTAATCTGGGAAAACTGGATTTGATTCCCCACTCCTCCACTTGCACCTGCTGGATGACCTTGGGCAACCCATAGTTCTGGCACAGCTGTTCTCTAAAGGACAGTTGTCTCAGAACTCTCTCCGCCCCACCTACCTCACAGGATATCTGTTGTGGGGAGGAGAAGGGAAAGGAGTTTGTAAGCCGCTCTGAGACTACAAATGAAGGGTGGGATAAATCCAATCTCCTCCTCCTCCTCCTCTTCTGAAAGACCCTGCAGAGCTGCTGCCAGTCTGAGTAGAAAATACTGACCTTGATGGACCCATGGTTTGATTTAGAAGAAGAAGGAGAAGGAAAAGAATGGAATTTATACCCCATCCTTCACTACCCAAAGAAGTCTTACACACCATTTATTCATGTGTAATTCAACAGGAGATCTTACAGAAGGAAGAAGAGTTGAATTTTATACCCTGCTCTTCACTACCTTCCTCTCCCCACAACAGACACCCTGTGAGGTAGGTGGGGCTGAGAGAGCTCTGAGAGAACTGCTCTTGAGAGAACAGCTCTGAAAGAACTGTGGCTTGCCCAAAGTCACCCAGCAGCTGCATGTGGAGGAGTGGGGAATCAAACCCAAAGTGGGGAATCAAACCCAATTTTCCCAGATTAGAGTTTGTGCCCCTAACCACTACACCAAACTGGCTCTTCGGGTGCATTCTTGTGAGGAAGTGGTTCCCAATCAACTTCTGGTGGCACCACAATGCTTCCAGCTCAGCCATAGCCACTTCCAGTGAGGCCAGGAAGAAAGCGGGTCAATTCTCTCCACCTCACAGGTATGAATTTGGCCACCAGTGTGTTTCATGTAAACACTAAGCAGTTTAGAAGCCATATAGTACTGTGTAACTTACTTGTCCGTACTTTGTGGCAGCATGAAAAGAACCATATCACACACTAATAAGGCTGCTGGGAGAATTCAGAGTTCTTCACATGCATAATCTTGCCATTCTTACAATGACACTAGGAGGTAGGTCAGAATTATTATTATCCTCATATTGTGGGTGGGGGAGGGTGTATGCATGTGTGTGTGTGTGTGTGTGTGTGTGTGTGTGAGAGAGAGAGAGAGAGAGAGAGAGAGAGAAGCATGTCTAAGGCTACCTGTTGAGTTCATGGCAGGGGGACATGAAGTAGGAACTTCCAGAGCTGTAGCTGAGCCCCTGGGTCACAATATTACACAAGCTTGAACAAATACCTGCTGGGAGCTAGTCCATATGGTGATCCATTGCATACTGGTGGCTCAACATGTGCAACAAGGATACAGTCTCAAGTGGCTTACACACCATTTATTAATTTGTAATTCAACATGGGATCTTACAGCAGGAAGAAGAGAAGTTGGTTTTTATACCCCACCCTTCACTACCCAAAGGAGTCTCAGAGTGGCTTACAATCACCTTCCCTTCCTCTCCCCACAACAGACACCCTGTGAGGTAGGTGGGGCTGAGAGAGCTCTGGGAGAACCGTGACTAACCCAAGGTCACTCAGCTGACTTCCTGTGGAGGAGCAGTGGGGAATCAAACCCGCTTCTCCAGGTTAGAGTCTGCCACTCTTAACCACTACACCATGGCTGGTAACCAAGATATCTGAAAAGCCTTCAAGAAGCAGGAGAAGCAAGTTTCCTGCATTTGCTCCTTCTACGGCCAGCAACTGGGATGGAGCTGGTCATCCCTTTGCCATAGTATTGTTCTTTTTGGAGGTTGAGGTGTGAAGCCTCTCAGCGCTCCCTAGTTCCTATATTTTGTTCCCAGTTCTTGGATTCAAGCTAAGAGAGTTTTACTACCCACAAAAAATTAAAAATCTTTATACTTGTTATGCCCGCTGACCGCCACCGGGCACCAGTGGCATACAGTCAGAGCTTGACTCCGAGAGACAATAGGGGTCAAGGATCCTAGACCACCACTAGCCCTCCAATAAGAACTCTGGCGAGAAATTCAAACCCGCCAATAGGACTTTTGGGGGTGTCCTAGGAGTTGTATATAGTTGGCCATCTCAGCCAGTATTGCATGCTTGTTGTGTACTCAATAAATCTATGCTAATCACTACATCGTAGTCCGGGCTTCCATGCATCGAACCCAGTACACAGTAATACTGTGGTCAAATGCTCACACGTATAACCTGACTAATAAATGCCCTATTTCATAGCCATTCGTTTTCGGGGGGGCGGGGGGCAGAGGATAAAGACATAAAATGCAAGCTGGAAAGTTTGAGATTTGTCTAGGTCCAGGCTTCCCCGTGCAAAAATTTGCTGGTTTGATTAGTACATTTTCATTAGGTCTGGCAGTTTCAAAACACTGATCATGGGTTTGAGCTCTGCGCAGGAACAGCTTGCAGAAGAACAGCTGTGCATGTGACACGTCTGCAGAAAACCCCAGCAATAATAATGTGCCACTGTACATGCCTCGAGCAAGTCATTTTTGTGCAGGGCAGAAGCAATCTATAAATGTGATGGTGTTTGCATGTAGCTGTGCTGACAAGGTCAAGGAACAAATGCTCACCAGTGTGAAAACCACACATTACCAGTCCATGGGGACCATCCCACAACATTACTGCATAATGTTGCGGATTTCTTTTTACTGAATCTAGGAAATCTGAGACCAGACCAAACAGAGGTTTCACCTCATTCCTTGCCCAGTTACCAAATGGTTTAGATGTCTCGCTGCACAATCATAAGTAGAGTTACACCTTTCTAAATTCTAAGTCCATTGACTTTAGTGGACTTAGAAGGATGTGACTCGGCTTAGGATTTCACTGTTATGCACTCAGTGGCATCTTTCATGTCTGAGATGATGTCACCCATATCCCCAAGCTTAGACCACATACATAGGCGTAAACTATGGGGGGGCTCGAGGGCTCGAGCCACCCACAAAATTTCCTGGGGGGGCTCAGCCACCCCCGGGAAAATGGAGTGCCCAGGCCGGCTGGCTGGCCGGCTGCCGCCGCCACCGCCTCTCCCCCTGCTCCGTTCCTCCCTCCCTCCATCCAGGAACCAGCTGGGCAAATGCCCAGGGTGCTGGATGGAGGAACGGAGGCAGGAGCGGGGGGGGGGAAGACTGAGCCCCCCCCCGGAAAACGTCGCCCCCGGGCCCTTCCGAGGCTCACCAGCTGGTGCCTCTCCCCTCCCCCCACTGGCCTGGCCATTCCTCCCTCCTTAGCTCTCCCTCTTCCTCTTTTAGGGGTGAGGGAGGGAGTGGCCAGGGCGGAGGGGAAGGGAAAGGCACCAGCAGCACCGGCTGGTGAGCCTCGGAAGGGCCGGGGAGGCACAGCAGCTGGCGGTAGGTTTTCTGGGGGGGGGGAAACATCGCCCCAGCAAGCAAGTGTGCTTCGCACGCGCGCTAAAGAGCCCCCCCCCCGGACTTCAGAAAAGTCTACGCCCCTGGACCACAATGCATTTGCTCATCTGTAAGATGCCACTAGGTTCTTTGCTGTTTTTGCTACAACAGACTATTATGCCAATCTTACAAGAATTCATATATCTTTTTCACCATTTTTTTTTAAATAATGATTTTGACACTGAAGACATTTTAATGAACACATGGAAGCTCAGGTGACCTTCCAAAACAAAGTGGGTTGTTTTTCACTGACACTACAACAGAAGCAGCTTTGGGTAGCAAACCTGTAGCATAGGTTCCATGGGAGGCAAAGACAACAGGAATTGCTGGAACACAAGGACCGGATCGTGGGAGCCATGGGCCTGGTGGTGGCTACAGCATTCAGCCACCCCATAAACACATGAAGCTGCCTTTTAATTGAGTGAGACAATTGGTATACCAGGCGCAGTGCTGTCTACTCTGCTTGGTAGTGGCTCTCCAGGATCTCTTTCAAATCCCTATGATGGTCCCAGAAACTGAATCTATGACCTTTTGTGCACAAAGGAGACTCTCACCCACTGAACTGCAGTGCCTCTGCCAAATCGACTCTTCTGTTTGTTTCTATGTAGCGTAGAAACAAAACCAACCAACATTGGGGGGGGGGGAGAAGCTGCAGGCATGCCAAGGATGGATCTGGACAGCCCTCTCACATATGGTAGACTTGACCTTTGATGTACTTGCCAAAACATTTGGCACAGTTTATTTATTTATTTATTTACAAAAATGCGTATGTGGCCTTTCTGACTAATCTAGGCCACTAAGGCAGCTATGAGTAAAAGCAGAAGAGCAGAAAAACAGTTAAAGCAGAAACTAAAATTTATATTAAAAGTGCATAAAGCAATAATTAAAACTTAGGTCAGGAAGGAGTAGTCATCAAGGGAATGCTAGACAAAATGACAAAGTCTTCACCCACCGGTGGAGGACAGTGACAGAAAGGGAAAGGCACCCAGTATGCTGTGCCCTTTCCCCATTCCAAGCCAGCTGAAGGGGAGTGGACAGAAGGGGAAAGCACCTCCAGCCCAGACACCTTATCCATCAGCTGGGTGGCTGCAGCAAGAAGCTTCAAAAATGGGGGAGAGGGGAAGAAAGCAGCAATGGGGGGGGATGGTGAAAGCAGCAATAGGGAGGATGGGGATGAGCAAGAGGGGAGGAAGGGGGGGTCAGGGTGGGATGTCCCTTCCTCTGTTAGTGTTCACTCTTGCAGAAGTCTATCTATCATACAGAAGCCATTCTAAAAGTAAAGTTGTACCAATTTTTCTGAAGTTTCCAGGACCAGCTTTCTTGTAACGCTCTCTGTTGCCAATGCACCACCTATTTCGGTTTTAAATTGTGTGGAAGTGTAGAAAGGAACATGTGGACAGGGAAGTCAGGATGGCAGCCACTGGCCTGGCCCCCCATACTCTAGCTTTGCACGGGATGTACACATGGTCCATATGTTCTATTTTTGGAAGATATGGATTACTTGTAGGGACACATTTGATGTAAGATCCTGTGCAAATGGGATCATTTTCTGGGACTGTGGAGACCTGGATTCAAATTCCCACTCAGCCATTAAATTGTCTGAGGATTTTGGGCCAGTCACTCTCTTACAGCCTAACCTGCTCCTGAGAGTAGGAATGGATTATACACTGCCCCAAGTTCCTTGGGGAAACGATTGGATAAAAAGATCAGTAGGTAGATAGGTAGAAAGATAGATCTTGACTGCATGGAGGTTAGAGAGAGGTCCTCTTCCACACAATCTGTTCTGCACTTCATGAACATCTGCACGGGTATTCTGTGTATTACTGACTGGAATTTTACTGACAAGGCTTACGCTGGGATGGGAACTAGATTGCCATTAAGTTGGCTATAGGGTTGCCAGATCTGCCTTGGGAAATTCCTGGAGCTTTGGGAAGTGGAGCCTGGGGAGGGTAGAGTTTGGGGAGGGGAGGGACCTCAGGTGGGTACAATGCCATAAAGTCCACCTTCCAGAGCAGCCACTTTCTCTAAGGGAACTGATCTTTGTACTCTGGTGACCAGTTTTAAATCTAGGCGATCTCCCGGTCCCATTTGGAGGCTGGCAACCCTACAGTCACCAGCTTTGGGCTTGGAAATTCCTGGAGACTGGGGGTAGGGCACAGTTTGGGAAGGCATGGGATCTCAGCAGGTATATAGTGCCATAAACTCCACCCTCCAAAGCAACCATTTTCTCCAGGAGATCTGATCTCCATAGTCTGGAGATTAGGTGTAATTCTGGGAGATTTCCAGGCTGGCTGTCCTACTATTGTAACAGGTTAGATACCTGAGACAGGAGTAGATGACAACAGATTTCATGATACTGTTCAAAAATGCCTTTGTGGAGATAAAGTAGCACTTGGTCATTAGGAAGAATCAGGATGTACTGGAAAAAAATGGTATGTTTTTGGTTAGGTCAACATGAAGAAGCCAGGAGATAAATCTAAACAAAATGACTGCCAGTTTTTCCAATTACAGGAATGCATTACTTACATTTTGCTTCCATTGGCGTGCCCACTCCTTTGCCTGGAAATCAGGACTTGGTAGCACCCTCTGCTACACAGAAGTATCGTTCCAGAACATGATGATTTCTCTATAGTTCCCCAGATGTTTGTGGATGGCTTTTGGCAGGTGTCCACATATCCCTGTGTTTTCCTGTCTCTAAAAATGGAAAGCATGGAGAGAAAAATCTAAGACAATTGTAAGGGAGAAATGAGATAAAACAACATTTTGAGCATACACAATCATTAGGGGGAAAGGGACAGGTTTTTGATGTAATAAAGAAAAAATTAAAATGTCCATCATGCAGCAGAATGTTGACATCTCAAGCTATTTTGGTACTGTATTACTATAGTTCTTTATTATTGTATTTATCTTGATCAGTGTTTCAGTCCTATTCCCAAAATACGTGCATTCTTGCCCTTGACCGGCTCTCACCAGTGAAGACTGTTGCACATATAATTCTGAGTTTACTCTATCCAACAACGTTACCTTGTTGTGGTGGGCAAGAAAAGAGTCAGCCTAAAAGTGGGGCATAAAATGTGGGTTGGTGAGTTAACAACAACTTTTCAGAAGATTAGCTTCACTGAAAGTCCTGGAAGAATCCTAACAATCCAAAAAAGATTGCCTGCCCTCCTCAAGCAGGTGTCTGGAGAGGCAGCATGTAAATTTTCTAAATAAATAAATAAGATCTTCAGGGTCAGGTGAGCAGTATCCCAGTAATATCTGTACTAGTGCAGAATATAACAGAGTCATAGTCCTACAGTAGGAAGGAGTATTATAGGCCATTTAGTCCAACCCCCTGCCCAGTGCGGGAATCCCAACATGGGTGGATTCCTAACAGATAGCTGAGCAGTCTCCTGCTGAAGACCCCCAGCGAGACAAAGCCTGCCCACCTCTAGGTAATTGGTTTAACTGCTGAATTGTCCTTACCATTAGGAAATTTACCCTCATGTTCAACCAAACTCTACCCTCCTACAACTAAAGCCCATTAGAGCTAATCTTGCCCTTCGGACCAGCAGAGAATGAGACTCTGTCCTCTTCCATGTGACAGTCCTTCAGGTATCTGAACCATGTGGTCCTGTCTCCCCTTCAGTCTTGTCTTCTCTAGGCTTCTCTCCATGATGAAGGCCTGTAAGGATAACCCTGCTGGGATTTCATATTCATGTACTAGGAAAGGAAGTGAAGTGGCTATGATTGGACAACAGAACTGGATAGAAGAATAAGACAATCATATCATTGGCAGCAATTCCCCCCCCCCCCAAATAAACTCATAGAACCAGGTTTTTCTCTCCCCCCCTCTCCCCACCAAGTGCTCATCTTTCACTTTGTCATTCAATTCCCTATTGGCCAGATGCAGTCTGTTTCATTCTCTTTTTCCATTACACACTTGACTGAGCGGAGGATGAAAAGGCCCCCAGATTCCGGTGAGAAGGTAATTAATTGACTTTCTGCTCTCGTTGCTATGCGGCAAAGGTTGAAGCTGCAGCGGCTACAGTTCATTTTCAATCCTGGAAAATTAGCCATGAATGGCATCATTATGGAGATGATCATCTGCCCACCGCAAGGGCTGTGATGTCAGCCCTGGGTGGTCTCAGTGAGGTTACTAGAAAGGAGATTTGCAAGCCTCTCAGATGGATGCCTTCAGACTGCCAAGTAGGTAACAGTCTGTCATTGCAACCTTCTCTTTTTCTATAAGCTCTCTTTATTCTTTGAAAGCCTACTGGCTGTGTGCAAGCACGTGTGCCCTGTGCGTACATATGTGCATGTACTCAAACACATATATGAATTCCATTTCCACAATTTACTTTCCTAATTCCCCCCCCCCCAAAAAAAAAATTCAATCCAGCCATTTCCAAATGGAATAATTTTGGCATTGTCAATGCCAAACACAGATCACATCATGGCGCTAAGCACCTGTGTGTCCATCTCCCTTCTCATATGATTGTTTACAGAATGGTAGTCACTGAATGCCATCATGACTACATTGGGGGGGAGTGAAATTTGGAACTCGGTAGGGAGAAGCTGCCCGGCAGAGGGTGGGAAACAGTGGGCAGGGAATGGGTTAAGCACCTGCCCTCCCACGGTCACTTCTTCACTCAAAATTACACACATGCATAAGTGCTGAACCTTCTTTTGCCCTTTCATTGGCCCTTTAGAGGAACTTGTTGGCTGCTGTGTGAGACAGGATGCTGGACTAGATGGATCATTGGTCTGATCCAGCAGGGCTCTACTTATGTTCTTGTATTATGAAAACTAAAACAAATGGTGTTACACTTCTGCTACATGCAATTGCATGTAAAGCCTAGTTGGGCCCTGAGGGACTGTTTATTTTTGAAGTTGCCTTGGGTGAGTGCTAAACTTAAGAAGTGTCTGACTCACAAAAGCCACCCTGAAAATATCCACCATATGTACTTCCTTGATTCAGGTTGCTCCACTAGGAATAGGCAAGTGTTCCTAATAAAACACACAAAGATATCCACATTATTCCCAGGACTTGTGGCTTGCTGTGTGAGGAAAGGGAGGTGAAAATGTGACAAATGAAAAGAACAAAGGATTACAAAGGTAATCCTACTCTGCTGTGTGGTCTCTCCATTAATTGGAATACAGCTAGGTGTGCATTCAGCTTCCCTGAGCCGGAAAAAAATACCAACTAAATGCTTTATTGGTATTTATTTGGTATTCCTAAACCGAATACAAATTCAGGAAACATTTCTGCTACCGACCAAAGTTTCCTGAATTTCTTTGGCTTTTTCTGACTTTTCAGTATTGCCAACTTCCCTTCTCTCCCCCAGCCATTGGCTGGGAGGGGAAGGCATTTACATTTAACAGCTGACCTACAGAGGGAGTAAAACTGACAGGCAACTGGGGGAGGGAAGGGGAAGGCATTTAAACATGACTTCTCTCTGTCCCTTCCTTCCTCTAGCTGTCCCACCCCAGCAGGGTGGCTGGGGAAGCAAAATGGAGGCATTTTAAATGCTTCCCTCTTTCTTTCTTTGGTTCCCCAGCCACAGGGCTGGGGACTTGGGAAGGGAAGGGAGAGCAAGAAGGCATGTTTAAACACCTTTCCTCCCCAAGCCACCTGGCCGAATCCACTGGTTAGTTTCACACCCTTCTGCCAGTCAGCTGTTAGGTTTAAATGGCCTAAACCTATCAGCTGACTGGCAGGGCGTGAAACTGACCAGTGGAAGTGGCAGGGGGCTTGGGGAGGGAAGGGAAGGCATTTAAACATGCCTTCTTGCTCTCCCTCTAGATATATAGACCCGAATATATTCAGAAATACCAAATATTTCCCCAAACCCAATACTATAATGATATTGATAGTTGGGAAATTTGGTATTTACTGACATTTTCCAGGTCTGATATGCCCAAAATGAAAATATACTGATTTTTTTTCCTTGCACACTCCTAAATTCAGCTACTTCTAGAGGCAATGTTCCCTCTTGTTCATCTCCATTACTGGTATCTGGAGGTAGACTGCATCTTTTATATCTTTAACGATCATAATAATTTTTGAAAATCTGTCCTCTGTGAATTTGGCTAAAGTTAGCTGACCCGGTGGCCATCATTACAGCAAATTCTGTAATTAATTATGTGCTTTTTGAAGAACTTTCTCATATCTATCCAGAATCTACTACCCAACCACTTCATCATCGAATCATAGAGTTGTAAGGGACCTCCAAGTCCATCTAGTTCAACCACCTGCACAATGCAGGAAATTCACAAATTCCTCCCCCCACCCCCAGTGACCCCTGCTCTATGCCCAAAGGAGGGCAAAAAAATCCCTCCAGGATCCCTGGCCAAACTGGCCTGGGCAAAATTACTTCTGGGCCCCAAAATGACAATCAGCATTTCCCTGGGCATGTAAAGGTGACTTCAAATTCTAGTGTTGTGAAAGAGAGAAAACAATGTTTCTCTATCTACTTTTCCCACTTTATGCATGATCTTATAAACTTCTGTCTGTCCCCACTTTGTCATCTTTCTTCTAAACTAAACCAAAGCCCCAAACTCTTCAGCATTTAGTGGGAAAGTAGCTGATCTCTAAAGATTTCATTGCATCAGCAACTGCTAATAGATGGAGGAAAAAGAGGTCAAAGCGTTGCTTGGCAAAGACCTGTGGGGAGCAAAGTTTTGAAAATGGCACACAAGAAGCTTTATACCATTCAAAATATTTTATTCACTAAAGAGGCAAAAAGGCGAGCAGCCTGCTTTGGCAGGGAGGGCGGGATATAAAATAGATTAGACAGACAGACAGACAGACAGAGGTCCGGTACAATCAGGGGTAAAATGTCTGAGTTAATTCAATAAGGACTCTGAGGTAATTCAGTATAGGCACAAGCTCCGGTTAATATATTTTCAGGAACTGAGAGTTTAAAAGCTTTTCTCACACTCTTAGAATTGTTGAGATGATAGACTTTGGATTCAGTGTTTCCTAAACACTCCAGTATAATTTCTTCATTTTAACTGACTCTCTTAGTTTCCAGAAGGCAGGGATAGACTACCAACTGCCCAGATTCCTTCTCCAAACACACCACACCTGGGATCAGTCTACTCTTCAGAGCTATCTCTCATTCAACTGGGTAGGGAATCACTTCTCTCATTAGAAGATTAATCCCTTTTCCTGGCCCGAATGGGGGTCTTCACTGATCCACTCATTACTCCTTACCAACCTTCCCAGTTTTCTGTCCGTGTTAACCTTTCATCAGTCAGTACTAAATTCGCCTCAGCATTCAGTTCCCAAGTCTTTCTGTTCAACTGACACTAACCAAATCCCTTTGAGCAGCTGGTCACTCAAAGGCATCTCTGGCTCTGTGAGACATTAACCCTTCGCAGTCCTTTACATATTTATGCAGCCCTTATGAGCTTTTAAAATGCAGTCCATCACACCATGCATTTTCTCTATTAATATAAGGTATTTCCCTATATTAGATAAGAAGAGGTAAAAAACAATCCTTGAAGAAGACAGACCTGTAGAACACTGAATGTTTGACCACATGGTGAGAATCTAAAGGCCATGTAGTTTAACTCATTCTTATAAAGTAGAATCATTAATATCATAAATTCCAAGTAATCTCCAGTGTGGCACCATGACATCTGTTAATGTCTTTCCTGGCACCTGCTTACTTTGTGAGTCTTAGGAATAATTTAAAGGCAATAATATAAAGGAACAGAATACAGAGAATATGTTCATTGCATAACCCGACAGTCCTGATTTCTTAGTCGGGAAAGAAAGCGTAATTGCAGTTACTCCACCTCATCTCCAAAATAGGCTGCCAGAGCTGACCTGTGCTGTAAAAAATGATGAGTTGTTTGATACTGAGTTCATAGCCTGAACATGGCAACAATAATTCCATATACAAGCCCAGATGTTAGCCATGTGATACAAATGTGCACCTAAAGCTCAAAGCAGGCATTCAGTAGACTTGACGAGAATGTTGGCATTACAGTACAGAAAAGGTTGACTTTGTTTGGACAGATGTTAGGCAAAAAATCCAAGGCTTTTTTTTTAGCCTTATTCACTGGGATAATGGCTTTTCAGAGTGCTTCCAGTGGGGGAATTTGTTATAGCCCCTCTGAGCAATCTGTTTTTCCCTTCCAACCCTTTCTCACCTTCTTTATGATTTCTCACTTCCCTGAAGTGCAAAGCTGCAAGCTCCATCACAGAGTAATGCACTATTTGCCAGAGAAGGTCAGTCGCAGAATAAATATTTGCCCCTCCTGTGTCTGTGTCAGGGCTTTATAATAATTAAAGTTTTATTTCACAGTCTAAATCTGTAACAGCCACAAGGGAGGCGTGGAGGATGACTGTCTTTGTTAGTGTTGGACAATTTCCTTCTTTTTCTAATTGCACGTCACTGTCAAAACTTTGCTATTTGTAGAAGGATATACATGTAAGTGTGATAACTTGCTTGAATACTGGCAGACATCCAGAAGTATCATTCATATTCTACCTTTCATTGCTATCAGTGCTGTCTAACACTTTGCTTTTGGAAATCGTGGCCACAGGAAATCAATATTTGCTTTTTTTTTAAAGTACTTCCCCCCCCCCAAATTAAATCACAAAGTGTGTTCTATTTAAAATATAAGAAAAAGGAGATCAGTAGATCAATCTGTGTGGCTGTGCACAATGTATTGAATCAGAAACAAAAGCTATGTAATGCCTTTTATGTGAACCAACCACAATAACACAAAGAAGCGTGTAAGTTTTTGAGTTCTCTAGAACTCTTCATTAGGCAGGATGTTTTTAAAAAGGCAAAATGGGGAGACAATATTTTGGGGAAGGTTTACATTAGAAAGTCCATGTGGCTACATTGAGGATTTTGTGCACCAGGAGTTCCATGTCTCCAATGCATGAGGGGCTTATTCTGACTGGGACACCTGAGGCATAGTCTGCGGGCATACTCTGGTTGACACACATGGAGAAGGGGCTTCAGCCTTCCCCCTGCCATACCATTCTCACAAACTGAAACAGCCCTGAGGAGTTTTCGTTTGCTCAAATAGGAAACTAAAGTGCAGTCGATGCTTTTTTGGTAAAGAAAAAAAATTCCACTACTCATCAATAAGGTTGTACCAATGTCCACCAATTCCCTCCTCGGGACATGGGAGAGC
Organism: Lepidodactylus listeri; assembly: GCA_029233225.1. Taxonomy (NCBI): domain Eukaryota; kingdom Metazoa; phylum Chordata; class Lepidosauria; order Squamata; family Gekkonidae; genus Lepidodactylus; species Lepidodactylus listeri. Next base: position 41,757,144 of record JARCFY010000002.1, on the reverse strand, counting down.
CCCCCCCCCCCCAAGGTGCCAGTACTCAGCACTGGTTAGTATCATCATCAAAACAGCCCTGAGTGCAGTCACCATTAGGCATAAGTTGTTACCCTTCACTACATGTACTATGGTCACAACTGGAATAAAGCTGCCACAGGCCTGGGAAGTATGGATATCTGGGCACACATGTGATATGAAACCCCTGTGGCAGCCATGAGGACTGTGCAGAATGTGGGACTGTATAATGGTAGGCCCTGCTTTTAAGGCCTCGTCGTTGCATCCCATGCAGAATATCAGAAAAATCTGATGAGAGCAGGTATGAAAAGGTAAGGAATGGAGCTGGTGACTGGTTGCACCTGTGGTCTTCTGGAAAGAAACTATGGCAGCATCCATTTGAAAATACCAAGACCAATAGCTGACTGAATGCCTATCTGATCCCAAATGGAAGACAGAAGTCCCTTAAAAGTCTGAGAATGGAGAACATATTTATTGTTAACCATATCAAAGATTAATTTTAGATATTGTTTTAGACAAAGATTCAATGGAAACCAAAGTCAGCTGTTTATTAAATGAGGGCAAGCCATGATATGGAGTGGAGTCTGGTTAGTACAACAAATAAATCAGCTCAGACTTGTATCCCGCATAAGAGACATTCCACCATCTCCTTTTTATCCAGATGTTTTGAATATACTCCTGGCAATTGGAATACATGTGATTATACTGTCATGTCTTTTCCTCCTCTACTTTTTGATATGATACCAAAAAAGAAAGCTCAGCTGCAGTGTCCCTTTGGAGAAAGGAACAACTGACATGTATCGCTCTCCGTAGCAACCCAGATGGCACATTTTGTTCTGAAGCTGATATGATGTGTGCTTCTTATTGTGACTAACTGCCAAATGTACACAAGCAAAGGGGTTGTGCGATGATGTAGATTGCCAAGTCACGAGTGGCTGAGGGGAATAATTTCCTTACCGTATCTCCTTGCTTTATGCAACTCAGACCATCGTTGCTGTTTTATTCAGTTTTGGAAGCTCCCAGAAGGACCCAGCACTGTCAGCATCACAGATAAGAGACACCATTAAACCAGCCCCTTTGTGAGGTTGCTTTATTCTCAGCTCTGTGCACCAATAGCTACTGCCTATGACCACAAGATCTGAAAGTAAATCCCGCAGCCCAAATCAGGGTTCTGAATTTGGAATCTGAATTGCCTGAAATTTTAGAATTCTTCTCTCTGGAATTTTACAAAGGGCATTTAAAAAGAACCCCTGTTATAATAAATAACAGGATATTTGTTAATGCCATAATGGTGTGCATTGGTTATATATTCAAATACAGAAATGTTGTAAGAAACTGCTATTTACAGCCTCAAGAATTTTCTTGGTACAATGTCGGAAGCAAAGAAATGTACCAAGTATAGAAGCATGGATAAAGAAGGTATGGTATATGCCATGAGGATTCTGGTGGGAATGCACTGTACAAACCGCATCATGCCAGTGCTACCACAGTTATACAGGTTGTCATGGCCACTTGAATGTTATGAATGCCTTAAATCAGGGGTGGGCAAATTGCAGCCTGTGGGCCACATGCGGCCCGCCACAGAGTTTTTTGCGGCCCACCAAGACAGTCGGCCAGTTGTAGAAAAGTGTGATAGGGTAGATTTGTCTCATTAAACTGATTCTAAAATTAAATGTGCTTGCAGCTATAGATGATACGAAATTAGCACAATAAATAAATTGAATAAAACTACCACTATTTTATTTAATTTATATTTATTGATTTTTATGATACAATTTATACCTTTTCTGAAATGCAAAGTGAACTAATGAATGCAATCATTTTAAAAGGTGCGGCCCTCCGCTAACCTCCGCTCCCACAAAGTGGCCCCCGAGCCAAAACAATTGCCCACCCCTGCCTTAAATAGTTGGATTTCAGTTAAATTAGTATGCAATAAAGTATTGCATGGGTTTTTTTTAGTGCAAGCCACTTCAGGATCTATTTAGATGGACATCTGACTTGTGTCTTGCCCTGTGTAAATGAAAGAAAAGCAGTAAAATCATTCAAACTGATAGAAATTAATCCTCAGGTTACAAGGGATTGTGAGTTCAGTAGAACCTGGTGACCACTGGAGGTCATAGTATTCAGAGTGTTCAGAGGCCCAGAACATACAAAGGTGGGTTCTGGTGTATGTAGGTATACACACACGAAGCTACATAAATTGATGCTTCCAGTAATCACATAGTTAATGCCATAACTATCTGAAGTGTCCACTTCCCTGTTGCCCACCACCTTGAGTTCCATGTTGGAAGAAATGTGGGACAGAAATGCCACAAGCCAACCTGTCCAAACTGTTCACGCACCTTCAGTGAGCAGCCTTATTATCAGTATAATTTCAGATGCAAGGACCACGTGCCTTGGGCTTTCAGTGAAGCACAGCATGCTGGCTCCCCTGCTAAGAATATTTCACCTGTTCAAAAACAATAACAACAGCAGCTGTTCCCATTTATTTTGTTTGGGCAGTGACAATGAGTCACAGCCTGTCAGTATTCTGCAGCAGAGACATTCTGGTCTCCAGGTGGATTGTAGATTACCCTGAGGCAGTGTAGGGAATGTGGACCACCAAAGGCAGCATTCATCCATATGATTGCTAACCTCCAGGTGGTAGCTGGAGATCTCCCACTATTTCAACTGATCTCCAGGTTCCAGAGATCAATTCACCTGGAGAAAATGGCTGTTGTGGAAGGTCATCTCAACGGCATTATATACCCAACAGAAGTCTCTCCTCACCACAAACTCGACCCTTCTCATGCTCCACCCCCAAAATCTCCAGGTATTTCCCAACCTGGAACTGGCAACCCTACATATATAGAGGCCATTAATGAGTCTTTGCTATTATCCAGATCCTCAACTGCATCATCAGCATTACACAGCAATCAGTTTTACCGTGAGAACAGGGTGTCAGTGCTTTGATTAATAGTGACTTTCACAAGATCTCTGGATGATCCCCAAATTCCCCTTTGTTTTGATTTTTCAATGTAAACTTTCTAGATTATTTGCTAGCCTACTAATATCAGCTAGGTGAAGATCGATGCAATAACACTGCCTCACTGGGAGACGGCAGGAGGTAGCTTTTCATGTTCTTTGACCTCAAGTCAACACCATTTGCTGCCTATCTGACTAGCTAGTGAAGCAGAAAATGCACATCACACTGCAGAGTTAAGGGGCATGGTCTGAAAAATACACCAGGTCCCAGCAGAGCATATCAAATTAGCCTTTTCTACATTGGCAAGGGTGAGGTTTACTGATGGGTTGTGTATGCTTAGGCACCGCTGGAATTTTTTTGAATGACAGAACACACTCAAATGACACATGCAAATATATATATCACAAATATATATATATATATCAATACTTTTTTGCCATATAAAAACAGGGCCCCTCTCTTGTGATGCCACTGAAGTATGTAATTATCTGGACTAGAAGACAAATTCATCTTATTTGTGATACTCAGCTGTGTTACAAAAAGACCACCATCCCTCAAAGTTCTTTTGTGGTTTAGAATTTTAAAAAGAGATTCCATATGGGCATTGTCAGCCTTATGTCTATACGGTAACATAGAAATGACATGAATATAAATAAATAAATTCCACCATATAAACTAATGGAGACCATCTCTCCCCATACTTTGAAATTCTGAAAAATCTGCAAAGAAATTGTCATAAACCTGGTCTGAACTTTAAATAGAATACAGAGGAATTAGGTGTAAACATAACAGAGGTCCCATGCCTCAGTAGCAGAGTATTTCTGTTTTGCATGCTGAAATTTACTTATTTGAGATCTGGCAGCTTTATTTAGTAAATGGTGGGAAGGATCTTTCTTTTCCTGAGACAAAACCCAATTGTTTCCAATCAACACAGAAAATTCTAAGTTAGACTGGCCAGTGGTCTGACTTAGTATGCCAACTCCATATATTCATAAGTGCAGTAACATCTTTCTAAAAATGTCTTCGTAACAATGAAATTTGTTTTGATACATTCAGAAACAAAGCATATAATGGCTAAAACTTTCTTTGCCAGCATGACATCAAGCTCTCAATGTTTATTCTCTAATCAAATATAGACTTCCAAGTGCAAAATGCATATGCCCTTTATGAAATATGACAACTCCCTCCTAAGAATCAGAAGTTGCAGTCTTAGAGCTGTCCTAAACAGCACACAAAATAAAGTGGAAGACTGAAGTAACAGAATTCTAGAATGGGGTCATATTTTTGAATAGTACTGTTACATCAAAACCCCTTAGGTAGTATATCAGTGTATCAAACAGAGAGGTTCAGCATAACCTTTTCTTGAGAATATTGATCTACACAGGGGTGGCCAAACTGTGACTCGGGAGCCACATGCGGCTGTTTCACACTTACCGTGCGGCTCCCAACAGGGTGGCTGGGGAAGCATGCCTCCTTGATCGGTCTTCCCTTCCCCAGCCAGTGCTCCTCTCTCTAGGTAGGCTGGAGGAGGGGGGGGGAGCAGAGAAAGAAAGCAACTTTTAACTTTAAATGTGTTAGGAAAGCTCTCCCCCCCCCCCAGTGGCTTGGAGAAGGCATTTGTCCCTTTGAATCCCTTCTCCAAGCCAAGCCAGCTGGTGTGTGGGGGGAGCTTGTTTGTTTCTCTCTTTCTTCCCACCTCGTTCATTCTTTCTTGCCACCTCTCTCTCTCTCTTAGATAAATAAATATCATTGAACAAATAAATATCAGTGTTAGTATCTGGTTTTATCCCTTGTTTTTATTTTTGGCAAACTCATTTAATGTTAATAAAAAAGCAAATTTGCATATTTTTAAATATTTGTTCATGTCTTGCAGCTCTCAAACATCTGACTTTTATTCTATGTGGCTCTTACAAGCAAGTTTGGCCACCCCGATCTACAACATGTAGAGATTTTTAAAATCAGGAAAATCCATGAAAAAATATGTCACCCCTCCATCTGCTACTTGAATTGGAACATTTCAGGATTCTAACAACTCAAGTCTAACCTCTCAGTCTGAATAATGTGGGGGAAGGAGCAGTAATAGTTACCTATGTGGTTCCTTGTGCATTCTGGGGCATAGTCAAAAGACACTTGGCACATCCATGAGTTAACAAGTGTATCCTGAGAATGACAACTCACCTTAACCTCTATTTTCACCATCAAGAAGGGGTGAGAAATCCTCTGTGCATTGAGAGCAACCTCACTTCTTCTTTTTTTCTCCTCTGAGCAAGAAAGACACTAAATATTTTCTCAGTTGTCCCTGTTTTTTTAAATAAAGCACAGCAAACGTGTACAAACTTACACAGACATGTATTGAATTTGCCCTGGTATCTGCAAGAGGCAGCTGCTGGATTATATTAAATTGTTCACCCCCTAAATGGACCTCATCGACTATTTGCCACCTTGCGAGATTTGAACAGACAGATTTTTGGAAGTCAGAACCGAAGAACCCTGTTATAGATTGTGAAAGGCTGCACTGGTGTATGAGGTGGTAGTCCTAAAACATGCAAGCATTTGTGAGTACAGAGCCCAGTGATGCAATTTGTTCTGGAAGAATTCTAAATTTAGGATGCATTCACAAGAGAACATGCTTTTTTTTGTTATCAGTGAATTTATGGAATAAATGCCCCGGGGGTGATTCATAAACATAAACTATAATTTCCAGTCTAAACTTTAAGAATGACTCAAGCTCAATCAATAGGGCACCTACCCTTTAATCTAATTTTTTTCAAAAATGTTTCACTAAATACATGAAATACATCTAAGCTAAACAACCTATTTTTCTGGATTGCATTTTCATATTTCACCTGAGAGTCCTGCTAATATTCAGCACCATGGACAGTTCACAATACCAAAATATTAAGAGTGGCACAGAAAACATGTTTTCAGTAAATTTCCCAGTACATTTTTAAACTATGAAGATCCTTCAACGATCTATCACCATAATGCATGGGCATGAGGTACCAACTCAGCAATTACTTAACACATATTTCCAACAGGATGTTCTTAAGTGATGATAAATAGTCTCAAGCGACTTTGTAAATTGCTTGTAAATGGATGTTTAAAAGCTTTCTGTCTTTTTTAAAAGCATGGAGGACAATAACTTTTAAACACCCAAAAGGACCCTCTGAAAGATTTTTTGGATTTTAATTTGACACAGTAATAAGCTGGTATCCATAGGGTGGGGTTTTATTTGCATTTTGCTGACACATACTTTCTAGTTCAATATTACTGTTAACATTTAAGAAATGAAGACAGCTAACCACACATGCCCCAGACTTTTAATGAAGAGTTACTTTTCATGGCAAAATTTGGACAGAGAACTCGGACTCCAATCATTATGGCCCAAACTCAGTTCTTGCCTCAATGAATGGCTTACTACTACTAGAAATACAAATGGGCAGTAGCAGATCAACCTATGGAGCTGATAGACCATTTCAAATATTTAGGCATTATTTTTCAAGCAAATCTTTCTTGGAAGTTGCACCTGAAATCCATTGTAAGAGCTGCTTTGAGCACCAGGATTCTGCTATTCCTCTGGGGGATAATATGTTCCTGCGCCAGTTAAGGTATTCACCACTAGAGTCATCGGGCAGGTACTATATGCTGCTGGGGTTTGGATCAGAGGAGTAACAGACAACCTTGTTAAACCACTACTAAGATTCCTACACAATGTCTTGGGAGTTCCTCGGTGTGTCTCTGGAATAGCTCTGAGAGCTGAAGCTGGGGAGATGTCCTTTGAGGCAAAGGCCAAGAGAAGAGCATTTAATCTGAATTTAGGATATTAAAATCGAATCCAGAATCAAGCTTTCTTAGACTAGTTAAGCTGGACCACCACAAAAGTGACTGGGGTAAACTACTGGATCACAGTTTGTCATGCCTGGGTATTACCCAGGAGGCGATGGAAACAATGAGTGGTCAATTGACTCAGCTCTCCAGAAGACGTCTGAGGGACTTGTATTATGACAGCCCATTGATCAGGGCCCGCAGAGTGTATTCATCTTTCTCAGTTGCCAACAAAAATGCCAAATTATCTATTTGAATTAACTATTCTAAAGTATAGTGTTAGCCAGCAAGGCACTTTTCTGTGCTCTTATGGATTTTTATATCCATAAGTTTGAACTCTGTGTTGCCAGCAGTGGTAGGGTCTTGCGCTTTCTTCTTCAAATAGGAGCCAGCTCCAGCCCAAGCCAGGAGGCTGACACCCCAAACAGTTCACCCAAGACAAAGATAAGGGATTCCTCCTGCCATGAGGTTTCCTTCTGTCAGACATCCGCTGGCTAACCCCCACTCCCCCATTATACATCTGGATAGTTACCTAGCAACTAATGTGCCAGCCATCAGATACTTGGCTAAAACCATCAACTGACAATAGGTATGGCCAGGTGAGTCATCGGACCCCAGACTCAGTGTCTGTTTCCTGGTGAAGTCATACTTTTGCAACACTGACCAAACCCCTGGACCTCCTCCCTTTGTTCACCTTTAACCTATAACAAGGTCCAACCGGGATGGACCGCCTAGTAGGAGTGTTAGTGGGTTGTGGTCTGCAAAGCCCGCCCCAAGACCCCCAATAAAAGTCCAAACCGAGAGTCACTCGGCCTCTTGAGCCATCGCCCTCTATCTTACCTATTGACCCTTCAGTCCAGCTTTCTGTCCCCAATCCTTGCCTCCATCTTTAAACCCCTTTTTCTCTCGCTGGACTCGCGATCCAGGAGAACCACGTGGTCTTGCCGGTTCAAGCCTCGTGGCCCCATAGCTTTTATACCTTTCTTCCCCAAATCCCATTCATCTTGACATCGGACAACGCATCGAAGGTAACGTGCTTTCCCCACCAACGAAACCTGCTCATGCAAAAGTGCTATTTTCTCTCTTTATTTTATTAGACCTGTAAGATTGTGTGTGTGATTACGATTTTTGTATGCTTGATTACATGATCCAGTAAACAACATTGAACTTGGAACCCGCCTCACGTGCCTCTTTCCTTGAGAACTCCCGGGAGGGGTGGGACCCTGGTATAGTTGGCAAGAACCCGTGTATTTTGCTGATTGCTAAACGTAAATTAAAGCAATTTGGCTAACAATAGAAGGACTTTTATGCTAGCACACCTGAATGCCCTTCCTTCAGCAGTGATACTAGGAAGATTCAGTGGAATTCCATATTCAAATAGACTCTGCAATTGACTCTGTAGAGCATATCTTCTTTGATTGTCCCAAATTTTCAAAACTAAGAGCTGAATTGATCTCCCCATCATTTAATCAGAACTCTCTTTTCTCCAGAAGTGAAATCTTCCTGGCTGCTCAGTGACAAAGATAAACAAACTACTTTCTGTGTGGTGAAATTTTTGGCAGCTGTTGTTAAGTTACATGATAACTAACTTTTACGTTCTCCTCCTGCGGGATGAGGGTTTGTTGTTTATGACTTAGGTTGTAAAAATGGTAAGAAGTAAAAGTACTAGCTTTCAAGACTCCAGTGACGTAACAAGTGCCCAAAAGAGGACTTCCATTACCCTCTTTAAGTGGCTTTCTCTGCACTGGCAGCAATGCAAGAGTGTTTGTATGTATGCTGAAGGCAAGTATTCTGCTACATTAATCCAGCTTTCTTACATAACTCCAAGGGAAACATACACAGGGAAAGCAAGCAGAGCCCAGAAACCAAAAATAGAAGACCCAGGAGTGAAATTGACACTCTGGCTATTACTATGCCTTCCTTCTCAATGACCTTAGTGATAAAAGGAAGAATTGAGTGGCTTTATCTTTATTCAGTGCATTGGTCCTTCAGGGACACTTGACTGTGATTGCATCATTTTCAGTGTCAGCCTTGATAACACACTGGTTGTGTTTATTTCGGACTCTCTTTCCCACCCCAGCGGCACAAAGAACTCCCCAGGTAGCCTGAACTGTTAATTCAGACTGACTGACTTCCCCCATTAGTCCAGGTGGCTTCTTTGTGCATCCCACTGTACAGCATTAACACAACAAATTAACATTCTAATTGCCTTTTAACTATTTATCTATGTGAGGAAAAACACCACAGGAAAGAAAGCGCCAGTAGAAGAAAAAACTCAGACTGTTGTGCCCAGTCTGGATCTCTTTCTATTTATAGCCAGCCATGCTAATAGTCATTTGCAAGACTCTAACTTTGGCCTACACTTGGAGGCTGAAAACTTAAGTCACAGCCTGGCGGGCAGTTTTACTGTGATGGAAAAGGAAATAGATTAATCTCTCAGAGTAGAATCAATGAGAGCCAGTGTGATGTATTGGAAAGATAATTTGACTAAGGTCTGGGAGACCCAGCTTCAAATCCCAACTCTTCCTTGGAAGCTTACAGGATGACTGTAGCCAGTCACACACTCATGGCTTAACCTACCTTACAGGGCTGTAGTCAGAATAAATGGAGTCCTTTTGGGTCCCCTCTGGGGAGGAAGGTAGCATATAAAGGAAGTGAATTTATCTGGCTTTGAGTGACCTATAGTTATCTCTTGGCTGAGTCACACTGGTTTCAGCAGGTGGACCTGAGAAAATCATTACATCCTAATGCAGCAAAAGGAGGCATTACCATGGAATAACATGTACATCTTCTCAAGTGCACACACCTAACCTGTGCATGGGATCTCTAACTCTATGTATCTCTGCAGTTACGTATACCAACACATGTTTGAAAATGATCACTTAGAAAGGAAACGGAGAAAGTTCCAAAACTGACTCAGTTGGATGGGCTACAAAAGTATACCATTTTAAAAGCAGAAAAGAGAGACTGTCAGTAGCAATGTACACAAATAAACAGCCCAACTTTTAAATATCAAAAATACCTAACTGGACTCACTTGCCACAGAGGGCACTGTCAGTTCCCAGTCCGCTGCGACCAGCCGTCCACCCTCCAAAGGCGGGGTGCATCTCCATTTGGGGAATATAAATGTGAGCAGGTAGGCAGAGCCTTGGACACCTGGGTTGGTTTGACAGTTACTTCACCATTTGCCTTCCCTGCTGAGGCTTATTCTGGTGGCCTGTGTTCACGCCGACTGGACTGCATGAGCAGCTTGTTTTGCCGACCCCGGCTGCCCTCACTTACTCCCATCTGCATCCTCCACACACAGTTCACCCATCTTCATAAGCCTTGGCTCCTTCCTCCTCAGCTTGCCTTCTGTCCCCTTCCTTTATTCCCTTATCAGCCCCCTGCCCCACCTTACAGCAGGCTGCCCATTGGGCTGACCGGCCCTCCTCCTGCTCCCAAGTAGACCCATCCCTCCTCCCGCTGGTCTGGTCATTGTTGCTGCCCTGGCCGGGCATATCTTCCTTATCCTCCTTTCACTTGAGCTGGCCTGGGTGGTAGAGATCCCAGTCCTCCTGGGAATTCCTGTCTGGGTGACCTAGTGGATCATTAGTGATTCCAGGTGCTGGGCGCCCCAACCACATCTTCTCCTGGTCCCGAGCTCACCCCTGGGGCCCAGGCCACCGAACGCGCTCCTGGTCACCTGTGCTGGTGATGTGCCCGACCCTTGCCCCATCGGGGGCTTGGCAAGGCAGGGGGGCCTGGGCAAGAGGCCCCTCCTGGCAGGCACTTGCTACAGGGAGAAGAAACTGAAATTATCCTCCCTATGTTTGGTTGTCTATGAAATGCCCACAAGGGGCAGGGGTAGCTGGAAAGAGAAGCCACCAACCTTGAGCCATCAGTATGGGAGTTTGGGGAGAAGGAGACAGAAGAATGGAATCATCTGGGAGACAGAAGGAAGGATGTAAAGGGGGACAGGCAGCCCTAGAATCTTTAGCATCATTAGTTGAAAGAAGGAGGGGAAGAGCTGCTTGCAGGACTGGAGGAAAGCAGCCAGTGAAACCAATGGTAGAAGGCTCTAGCAGAGGATGGCTTAATGGGTGGGTGGATGAGAAGCTTCCATAGCTGGCACTGGAAGCAGGAAAGGTTTGGGGTTAGAGTAGATATGGGATCAGTGAAGCTCTGGAAGGGAATCTAGAAGACCAGAATTTTTACTTGGAATGGTTCAGGGAAGAAGAATCCAAAAGATCCAGTGGATGCTCCCTGCACTCTGCAGTGAGGCCCAGTCAGATTTCCTCTAAAATAGGGCCCTCAGGCCTTCCCAGGTAAGGCTTAAGATGGAACCTGAAGCTAGAGGCAGGAGTCTTAAGTTGATCTGGGAACACAAGGCTTGGCTGAGAGGGAATCAGGCTCAGGTGCACTGCCAGCAGGTGCTGGAATTCCTGAGGCTGCACTGTGCTGTCTTGAGAGCCAGCCATGGTCAGCCATGGTGTAGTGGTTAAGAGCGGTGGCCTCTAATCTGGAGAACCGGGTTTGATTCCCCACTCCTCCTCCACATGAAGCCTGCTGGGTGACCTTGGGCTAGTCACAGTTCTCTCAGAACTCAGCCCCATCCACCTCACAAAGTGCCTGTTGTGAGGAGGGGAAGGGAAGGAGATTGCAAACCACTTTCAGACTCTTTAGGGTAGAGAAAAGCAAGGTATAAAAACCAGCTCTTCTGCTGCTGCTCTGACCAACATCCTGCAAGGAACTACCATCACCAGAGCACTACTATAGAACAACAGTTGAATTGTATGCAGCCAGTCTGGCACATCATCTCCTCTGTACCACCTTAGCCCAGGCCTTCTGCCTCTGTTGTTCCTGCAGAGTAAGAAAGAATCCTGGGGGGTGCAGGCCAGGGTTTGAGGCCTGCACAGCAGAAACTTGGTGGCTGCCTCAAGGGGCCAGTGGCAAAATTTCTTTTGCAGGCTCTTGAATGGTGGCCTCAGGTACCAGTAGTTCATTGTGGGTAAAGGCCTCTGTGGTGCTAGTCCCTCCCTGGTCCCTCTAGCCTTCATCAGCCACCAACCTTAGCTCCTCAGACTGAGCTACTCAGAGGGGATCATGACAGGAGGAAGTTGGGGGTGGTAGAAAGGGAACTATACCAAAGCTGGGATCTTTAACAGGAGCAGCTTGTGAAAAGGGGAATCATAGAAGGGGAGATAGATAGGAAGAGAAGAGAAGGCCATGTGAAGGACCAAATATCAGTGCAGCTTACATGTGAAAGGGAAGCACAGTTCCTGGGGAGAGACTAAGAACAGGGAGAAGTAGCAGATGGGATAAAGGTCATACTTTGCCTGTTTTCAGAGTTCAGTCTTGGCACTCAGGTTTGATAGTGTAGGGATGGATTTCTTGGGGTCAAATGGCCTAAGTGGGGAGTTGACCGGCTCCAGTTTGGTGTAGTGGTTAAGTGTGTGGACTCTAATCTGGGAGAACTGGGTTTGATTCCCCACCCCTCCACTTGCAGCTGATGGATGACCTTGGGCAAGTCATAGTTCTATCAGAGCAGTTCTCTCAGAACTCTCTCAGCCCCACCTACCTCGCAGGGTGTCTGTTGTGGGGAGGGGAAGGGAAAGGAGTTTGTAAGCCACTCTGAGACTCCGAGTGAAGAGTGGGATATAAATCCAATCTCTTCTCCTCTCATCTCATCTTCTTTTAGCCCCAATTTCTTGGGGGGTTTGGTCATGGGGTTTGAGAAGTGTTGGGGTTGCACCTCCTAGGGTCACTCTAGGGTTGGGGCTCTTTTATGACAGGAGATAGCCTGATCTTTTGTTCTTTAAGTCAGGCAACACACTTGACTATTGCAATAATTCACATCATCATAACTGTTTTTTCTCTTCAGGTGTGCAAAGTGAGGAAAATAAACAAAAAATGGATAAATGCATAAATTACTAGAAATACAAGGGATTTACTACAGGATATCTGTGGTTCTTTGTATGTAAAATGGGAACAATATCAGTCTGTCTCACAGGGATGCTATGAAACCTAAAACATAAGAATATGCTACTGCCAGTACTGGCCTTCAGGGCATCTTGTTTGGTATCCATCTTGAAGGAAACAATTAATTGACATTAGGCCTACACAGGGCTTTATTGCAAATTCAAACAAAATGACCAATATAAATGATTCAATAAAGAATTTTAATTTGTTCATCTAAAATCATGATGGCAAAGAGGACCAATTCACTTCAGCCCTGCAAAGAGAAGATTAATCGAGAACAAAAACCTCATTTATCAATATAAACGTACACTGCAGCTGCTATCTGCATCTCCATATTACCATTCCAGGAACAGCCTATTTCCTCATCCACACTAAATCAGAATGCAGTCAACAGAATTTTCAGGCACACACACTCAAAGCAGGTTAGAACTATTCCACATATTACATGGAATACGGCAGCATACTGAGGTGGCAGAATTCCAGACTGGAGCACTTGGAAACTGTGTGTGTTTGGGGGGGGATGTATTTTGAAATTTCCACCCTGAATATAAAACCTCCCTGCATGTAGTAACCTAGCACACTCAGATGCCATTGTAGTACATGCTGGGAGCTTTGCTTTAAATGTAAGACATGCTGGGAGTTTGTTTTTAATTTAAGAGATGTCAAAATTATGACCTCACTATTGAAGTGGAACAGTCCAAAATGCAGCCCACAAGGCCTCCTAATACAAGATGCTTGGGAGATCCATGACTCAATCTTCACAGTAATTTTGAAATAGAAAGAGTAGCCATGTAGGGCCCTGATTCAAACTGGGGCTGCATTGGAGGGAGATGGGGGTTCCACCCGCATATGGTTTTCCCAATTAGTGTGGGTTTTACCTTGTTAATAACACCACAAGCAATGAGACTGATTTCAGCATGAAGAGTTAAACGCCTTCTCCTCTCCCCTCCAGACTTATCTGAATTGGAGCCCCACACAGTTGCTATAGAAATAAAAGCATCTCCTCTGGTTTGACTTCTGGCTCATCTTCTCATTCCACATAATTTGTAGAATTGCTTTGTGCCTGAGGGCTGGTTTCCATGCTACCCTGCAGCATGGCAGACAGCTCTCATGTAATGCCTCTGCCCTCCTCTTCATACCCACAATGCCTTGTGGAACTTGCCACGAGGACCATCCAACAATGTACAGTTTCCATGCCAACAGTGGATGTTCTTGGAATTCTGTTCCACCAGGTGCAGAAGTATGATCCTAAGCATCTTGCTGGCAAGCTGTTGTAAAAGTTGTAGAGATGTTAAGGAGAAATGCCGCATAGAAGCCTTGAACACATGGCTCTCATTATACTGGTTCAAAACACACTGAAATTGAAGGGATAGTTAGTAATTAAGCTAAAAAAAGTTGTATCATGGCTCTGTGGCCTTAACAGGAGGACTGAAATGTTATGGCAATGAATATATATACAGAGTATATACATTTCTAAATTTATTTTCTCAAAATCTGGAGCTGATTTCTATGAAAGGATAAGAATTGATGATGAAATGCATTGAATAACTTTATGTATTTTCCTGTGGTGCTTGCAGACTTCATTGCTGAGGTGTACTTGTATATGTGTTTGTGTGTGTGTTTGCTGCAGTTCATATTGCTGACCTGTGTGAAATGGTTCCCATCTCACACAAGGCCCACACCCCTCTATAGATTTTCACTCAGTGCCTTCTTTTACAGGAAGTCTGACAGCCTCATTTCAATATTTTCCATTTCTGATTATCTTTTGTTTTTTAAAAAAAGACCAGCAGTTGAAAGGTATGAATGTGAAGATTTTGTTTAAATACCAGTTTAGTTGCAATGATACTTGAAAGGAGCAATAGAGCACTTCTATGTTTATCCCTATATGCCTAGTTTAAGTTTCAAAATGAGAAGTTTGTAAAATAAGTGCTCTTTGAGGCTCCCCAAATCTTTTAGAACAAGATAAATCATCAGATGATTTGTGCCATTTTATGTTCCTAAGGATTTTTGCATCTGTGACATTTATTTGTGTGTACACTCTAGCTTCATAAGAGGACATAAGAAAAGCTAGTAACACTCACACCGAAGTTAGGGTTGTTTATCTGAAAAGAAATGAATAAATAAAAACTTGTGTCTTTGATTACTTTTTTAAAAGCGTTAAAATATATCAATCAATGATTTTTTTAAAGCAAACGATATGGGTAGGAAAAGTACCCGGAGACAACTATGGACTAAGGGATTTGACCTAGGCCAGCCATTTATGAGCTATATGCCGGGGGGGGGGGGGGACATATAGAGGTTGCTGCCATGGTGCTGGGCAGCATTCAACAGGACCCAGCTGCTGTTTGGCATGGAGAGATGTTGGCTCTTCTGGCCGTGCAGTTTGCCTGGGCCAGGTATCACCTTCCAGGGGCTGCACATGTCATTTTTAGGGATGGGCACAAAAGGGGGAAATGTAGTTTGGTTCATGGTTTGCAGCATGCAGCATGGTTTGCAAACCACAGACTGTCACAAGTGTTTTGGTGCTAGACAAACTGGTTTGCGAAGCTCATAATGCAGTAGAATAACACACACAGCCAACATGCTAGAGACACCAAACTCACAGGTGATTTCTGGCTGACTCTCCTCTACCTACTCTCCAAGTTTGGTGAGAATTGGTTTTATGGGGTCTGAGTTACAACCCACCCCCGAAAGTGTGTTCCATCCTCCATTGTTTCCGATGGACTAAGGTCAAACCAGAGAATCTAGAAGACTAAGGTCAAACCAGAGAATCCAGTGCAAGCAAGAGGGCAAACCTGGGGCAAACACTAGGGCGAAATCGGTCACAGTATAAACTGAAGATGAAGGGCAAGCCCCCCCCCCATCTAGTTTGCAAGCTTAGCAGAACCAGTGCCACTGTGGCAGTGCAAACCCAAAAGGACTCAAGTCAAGCCAGGAAAGTGTTTTGGGGGTGTTAAAAAAAACCCCAAGCCTGAGTCCCTCTGAGCCAGTGCCTCTCAGACTAGTAAGCAGTGCTCAAACTCATTGGTCCCTGAGGTTAAATGCACATAGCAAGACCAAAACGTTTAGAAAAATGCACACAGGTTTATTGAGCAAATAAAATTAAAAATACTACTGGGCAACACCGTCTCCAGAGTTAATTAGCAAAGAACACAACAAAAGCTAACTTTTCCTTTCTGACACTTTTGTACCTGGCATTAATTGGTGCACCATTCAGAACTGCAGAGTCTAGAAGCTTATGCACCTGTCCCATGGGATCAAAAGTTAGCATAGCATCACCATCTAAGGCATCCGGTGGTCTCCAGAATCCAATCAGAGCACTCATTCACTGGAGCCCTCCAAGAGATGATGCAACTTGCTCCCCCCCCCCCCCATCTAGTTACTGAACTGAGCACAGGTTTTTCACTTAGCCAATTACTGCATTCTAATATCAGGCCTTGAAAGAGATATAGATAGTATCTATAAGAAAGGCTAATTAGAAACACCTGCAAACTGAAGCAAACCCTCTGTTATTCATGTAAATCCCTGGCAAAACTAGGGTGCTTTGCTTCACAGGGGTTCAAAAGTGTATAGGATGGACCTCCTGCAAGCTACACACACCAGACACACAGGGAACCTCACCCTGCTGCCTACTTCTTTACAATCTCTCCAAGTTGGGGGTAGATCTAAAATCATGGGTCCAGGTGGGAGTGGTCTGGGCTGAGAATGTCTTCCAGGTAGAAGAACACAGATCACTCTAGACACTGGTGGTAGGGCAGGAAAGGAGATGCATGGCCATGCAAGAAAGGTTGGGTCAGATCATGGCAGCCTTGTGTGAACAGTACTCCAAGGGACTGGCGGAGGCGAATTCAGGGGACTTGGCGAGGTACTCCCTCACCATCACCTCTGCCAAATCCTCCGCCATGGCACTCCTGGCAGCCCCACTGCTGCTGACCTCCCAGTTCACCACTGACAACCAGTAGCAACACTTCTCTATGTAAGGGTCTTTGAGGCACAGGTGCAGGGTTGTGGCTCCTCTTCTTCCACCCCCCTCAGCCTCTTCCACCCACTGTTCCCTCTGGCCATGTCTGCTGGCTTGTAGCCTCTGCACTTCTTTGCAGAGCTCCAAATTCCACTGCATGAGCTCTGCATTCCAGACAACAATGTTGCTTTTTATTCAGGGGTCACACATCCAAGCCAGCCTGTACTCCCCTTCCTTGCAGAGAGGATACAACCTGGTGGTGATGCCTACTCACTACCTCTCTGCCAAGGCCCTAAACCATGGGAGAACAGGAATCTGCAAATCCCTGAGTTCACCTAACACCCCCAAACCCCAGCAGGGGAGAGGATTCACAATCAAATGATGTCTCTGTGATTAGCTATGACACACACTTAGCACATGGAAGAATCTAGTTGGCCGTCATCTCTATTGTTTCCCCAGGATACAACCATCAGTTCACACCCAGTTCTTTGTCCACCCTCTAGACTAGCCAGTGCCCAGTTCATTCCATTTGCTGTTCTGAGCCATTAGATGCCTTGTTACTGCCTCTTGGCTCTCCACACTACTGCCCTGCATAATACATCTTAAGGAGATCTTTGCCCTTGCAGTTCTTATGACTGGCTTCCTTGCTGATAGTGTCATTTTTCCCACAGGTAAGAATCAGAATGTCATATGTCCATTTTCATTGGTGGGCCTGCCTTAGAATTAGAGAGCCAATGTGGTGTTGTGTCTAAAAGCTGTGGACTCTAATCTGGAAAACTGGGTTTGATTCCCCACTCCTCCTCACGAAGCCTGCTGGGCGACATTGGACCAGTCACAGTTCCCTCAGAACTCTCTCTCAGCTCCATCTACCTCACAAGGTGCCTGTTGAGGGGAGAAGAAGGGAAGGCAATTGTAAGCTGCTCTGAGACTCCTCAGGGTAGAAAAAATAGGGTATAAACACCATCCCTTTTTCTTCTTCTAAACTTCCAAGGAAAATCTGCCACGACCCAACTTTAAAGTCCCCTTAAAATCATTGGAAAATATTGTTGTGCAGGAAAACTTTTGGAGGCTACCATGATGGTATTCTGAAGCTATTTTTGTTTCTTAAGGTCTGTTAAGTTTTGTAGCCTTCAGAATTTGGGGGGTGGGCTTTATGTTTATCCTCAATCAGGGTAGTTCAAGCATGAAGAGAAGTGGACTTTCTTACCCTTTCAAAGGATGCTTCTAAATAAGGGGGTTTCTAATCCACATTAGCGAGGACAAATGCAGAAGCCAGAAAGCAGAATTCCCCCTGTTTAATCAATGCAGAGTACAAGACTAGGGCCTTCTGTCTGTGGCACACGGCTAATGCAGGAATTAAAGGACTCCAACTCCTTCCCTCCCCCTCTCCCCGAATTAACATCCAGTCTACATGTATCAAACAAGCAGCAGCCATTTGGTCCCCGCGGTATCTAATATTCCCTTAGGCCTCTTTGTGTTTCCCTCCCTCCACAAGCACATGCTATCTGATGAATAGAGAGGTATTTTGTAGTCATTAAATTTTCACTTTAGTTTAAACAGACACGCTGCCATTTGAAATGCTCCCTGGCGAGAGAGGAGATTGGTAGCTCTGCAGATGCAAAAAAAAAAAAAGATGAAGGGGAGGGGAGGGGGACTCATGCAAGATGGAAGGAAGGCAATTAAACGCAATGATTTTAAAGCGCTGGGTAGAAGGGGTGCCTGCTTACTGAAAGCCCAGCACTGCTACTCTGCAAAGGGGAAGGGAGGGTAGAAAGCGCAGCTAATAACCTCAATTACAGCCTGTGTCCTCCCAAGACAGTTCTCGGCACAGTTTGGCTTTCACCAAATGCGGAGGCCAAGCTTGCCTCATTGGCATATGTTGCCCAGAAAGCAGCAAAGTCAACAGACAGGGCTGGAGTGCAGACAAATATCAAGTCTTCCTTTCCCCCAAAGTGGAGGCTCCCCCAACATGTTTGAGGTTCTGGCCCTCTAAATGTTAACTTTAAGGGTTCCAACTGTTCCACTTCCATGGCCAGAAGCCAGCCATATACAGCTGAGCCCGTGGAAGTGCAGCATTGCACTCTTGACAACCGCAGAATGTAAATTCATACTTACAGGGAAAGCTTAAAATACATGTTCACAAAACAATGTGATATAACGGTTAGGAATTGGTCTACAGTCTGGGAGAATGAGGTTCAAACCCCCACTCTGCCACAGAAGCTAACTGAGCTGACTTTGGGTGTGGTCACATGCACCAGATTTGGGGGGGGGGGGAGTGAGGCTGTTTCCTCTGGAGGAATTTGACCCGTAGTTGCACAATCACTCCTCCCTTTGAAGCTGCGGGCGCAGTCCAGATGCAACCGTGGGTGAGTCATTTTTTGTGTATGTGCTGTTTGTTTCCCATGCACTTAAATGAGGGATCAATGAATCACACCTCTGCACTGAGGGCTCCCTATGGAGTTTGTGAGGATGTGCATACTGCAAAGGGGGGAAACACTGGCACAGAGTTGGGATAACCTGATCAGACCATCCCTACACCATGAGAGCGCGCTGGAGCAATCAGACAGGGGAAAGTCTGCCCATGGCCCATCGCAACCTGTTTCCCACTGGATTTTTCCCAGGGCGTTTTCTCACTAGCTTTCCCCCGCGGTTTACACCGAAGCTAGCACCGGAGCTTCTGGTCAGTTTCCCACCATTTGCTCCATGCTCACAATTTCCTCCAGAGTATCACTGCACTGCTCCGGAGCTTCCCTGGAGCAAGAAAATCCTGCTAGGAACAGGATTTTCCTAGCAGGATTTTCTTGCTCCAGGGAAGCTCCGGAGCAGTGCAGTGATACTCTGGAGGAAATTGCTCCGGAGCTTCCCTGGAGCAAGAAAATCCTGCTAGGAACAGGATTTTCCTAGCAGGATTTTCTTGCTCCAGGGAAGCTCCGGAGCAGTGCAGTGATACTCTGGAGGAAATTGTGAGCAGGGAGCAAATGGTGGGAAACTGACCAGAAGCTCCGGTGCTAGCTTCGGTGTAAACCGCGGGGGAAAGCTAGTGAGAAAACGCCCCCAGTATCTTTTAACTCCGCTTCTGTGGTGGAGCAGAATGGGTTGCCGACGGCTGCGGGGTACTTCCCAGATGCTGTTGTCTGATTGCATCCTTTAAATATGCCTGGCATTTGTGCCTATGTCGAGTCTAATTGTGCTTATGATCACAGCCTTTGAGCCAGCTGCCTTCTCTCATACTAACCTACCTCACCAGGTTGTTGTGAAGATTAAACAGAGGAGGAGGGAATGAAGTTGTAAGTCATTTTAGGTCAGCATTGGGAAACCAAGCAGAGTATAAATACCAAAAAAATATTCTGGATCTACTCAGATGCTTTTGCAGAGAGCAGTGGCAGAATGCAGAGTCATCAGTAAGGTTTTCCAAGTGATAACCCAGAGAGCTGTCCTTACGCCAGGGCCAAGACCCATTATGTCTTGCTCTGCCTTCCAGTAGTTTTGACCAGTGTTCCCTCTAAGCTGAGTTAGTGTGAGCTAGCTCACAGTTCTTTAGCCTCCGGCTCACAGATTTTTGTCTCAGCTCAGGAAGGATGGCTCCAGAGCAAACTAATTTATGCAGTAGCCAAATCACTCGCTCACAGCTTTAATGCCAGTAGCTCATAAAGTAGACTTTTCGCTCACAAGACTCCACAGCTTAGAGGGAACGTTGGTTTTGACCCCACAACCTCAGGAGGCATAGGAGGCCACAAGAACCCAACTGACCAAAGTAGCTGGGTTTTCCTCCTACTTTGGGTTTTACAGGCTATACCTCCTTCTGCTAGAGACACAACCCAAATGCCTGGCACGTGAGCAACACTAAACCAGCAGCTGTTCTATGTTCACCCAGATGTACAAGTTAGAAATATGCAGAACTGTGTACATTAGAGCACTGGAAATCCCAGCTTTCAAAACATAACCAACTTGGCCATTAGCCTACTGGAGCTCATTATGCCAGAGTGGATGCGTAGGAGAAGCATTGACAGCATATGAATGAATTGCAGGGAAGGCAGAGGAATTCTATTACTCCTGCAAGGTAACAGTGTCTTCTCCTGCCATTGTACATAAGAGGTTCCACCCACATTGCAAATCAGAGAAAAGAAAGGCCTCTTGATAAGTATAGATTTACTCCAGCAACTGGCTGCAAATTCTGCACCAGGAGAAGGTTAGGCCAACTGGGGATATTGGGGGGATTCACTGTGCAAACACTTACTGTGAAACACTGAGTTCATTTAAGAGCCTGCTATTTGTGTACTGTCCCTGATTCCCCTCCCTAATTAAATTACTGATTTATTCAAGATGAGGGTTATATGTCAGTCATATCCCAGAGGTTGCAGAGGGTGGGAGGTATTAAATCAGTTCACACAGGCTATTAGTAGAGCCACGGTGCTGAAGAATCAGAAACTGGCTAGATCTAGTTCAAGTGAAATGCAGAAATTACAGTGCAATTCTAAACTGAGTTAACTCTTCTGATCTCATTCACTTTAATGGATTTTCAAGTGTATAGGATTGTATGGCTAGGGGTTGTACATTATCACATATGGGTTGGAATTTCCATCATCTTGCACCTAAACAACAACGTGGAATGCAAAGAAAATGCTGAATTGCTTCAAATTCCCACCAGTTACACTGTAATTGTTTGCACAGACATACACACAGTTTCTCCCTTGTATTACTCAATACAACACAAAGTGAAGCCTTGTCTCCAAAACTGAGAGAACCACATTCAATAACGATCAGTAAATAATCAGAAGTGCCTGTAAGACCCACAGAGCACCACTGTAAGAAACACTGGGTTGGATCCAGATGCTTTGATTCTCTTTTTTGTGGGGATCAAGACCCGAGTGCTGCATGACGGAGTGAGCTCCTGTCTCTGATCCCAGCTCCTGCCAACCTAGCAGTTCGAAAGCAAGAAATTGCAAGTAGATAAATAGGTACCATTTCAGTATGAGGGTAACAGCATTCTGTGTGCCTTGGCATCTAGTCATGCTGGCCACATGACCACAGAAATGTCATTGGACAGCGCTGGCTCTTCAGCTTGGAAACGGAGATGAGCACCGCATCCCTAGAGTCATATTCGACTGGATTTTGAGCAAGGGAAACCTTTACCTTAAAGGAAGCTGTGTGGTTTGTCTATGCCCATATAGCCTTGCTGACAATGTTTGTAGGGTCTGGTCTGCAAATACTCTCTGACTATCCCCCACACACACACACATCAATTCACCCAACATACCCAACCAAAAAGAGAATCCCAGTGTTCAAAAAGGTGCTTTCCTTGGCTGTCTCAGTCCTGATACAATGGGGTAGGGGAACCTGTATGGTTTGCCTCTCAAAGCTGAGTACATTCGTGATTGTTTATATTAACTGGCTTTACACATTATTGCACTGTTACCTGGGAACCATAGTTCAATCCAGTCCATTCTGGGCATGCTCAAACACAGTGCTGTTATGTAACAAATGCCACCAACTATGCAGATGTCAAAACAGCACATACACTTTCAATTTAAAAGGATGTGTGACCTGCTCATGATAGCCCTGGGGCAAATGTAATGCAAGCAAGTCAGTGTTAGAGTCAGCTGGGTCCAAGTCCAGTTAGACCAGCTTTCCTGGGCAGGAAGCTGCCATGGCTAAGACCAAGGCCAGCAGCATGGCCCTCAGTAAACAGGAGATTGTGGCCGATAATCAGTCAGTAGGGCCAAAGGTGGAGTTGTTAAAATGGCAGGAGGCCCAGTCAAAGGACAAAAGTGACAAAGATGAAGAAGACTAAGATGAAGACAAAAAAGATGAAGGTGAAGGAGAAGAGACTGGATCTATATCCCGCCCTTAACCTTGAGTTCTCAGAGCAGTTTACAATCTCTTTCCCTTCCGCTACCACAACAGACACCCTGTGAGGTAGGTGAGACTGAGAGAGCTCTGAGAGAACTGCTTTTGAGAGAACAGTTCCGAGAGAACTGTGACTGACCCAAGGTCATCCAGCTAGTTGCATGTGGAGGAGTGGGGAATCAAACCCAGTTCTCCAGATTAGAGTCCGCTGCTCTTAACCACTATGCCAAACTGGTGTACAAGGTCAGTGGCAGAAAGCATAGTTGTGGGCAACCAATGATCCATAAATAGACAGTGCTTAGCCAGGTCCTCAGACAAAGGACTTAAGTAAAAGGAAGAGAGCTTATATAGCCCAGCTCTGCTCAGATAGGCTTTCCTCATCATCAGCTGCCTCTGTTGGACTGACCTAGGCTGCAGCTTCCAAGGTGGCCACTTGTGGAATGCTGCTGTGGTCACCTTCAGGATCAGGCTTACCCGTGGCTGTGGTGGTGCAGGAAGTAAGGCCTGGGTTCCCAGAGTCCTCCTGGGTCTGAGACTCCTGCTGCCTTACAGCCAGTAAATTGTTTAAAAGCATGAGCAGTGGCTAGCCAGCCAGCTGCCAAAAGATCTTTTTTTAAATTAAAAATTTAAATCTGGAAAAAAAAAAGAAAAGAAGACAGGGTTTAGGTCTTATGGAGTTCAGAAGAAACACAGTTTAGGTGAGAGGTGGGTCCAGCAGTTAATTGCATGAACAGACAGAAGGGAGTCCTATTTCCAGGGGTCCTTTCATAGAAAAAGAGATGCAGGAGCTCATTAGCATAACTCATTAGCATAACTCATTAGCATATGCCACATCCCCTGACATCACCAGAAGTGTGTCAGAAAGGGAATGCCAGTTTCAGCCCCATTATATCCTATGGGCCATTGAAATCAATGGCAAAAACTCATAGGGTATATGAGGGGCTGGAGGAAAGGGGGTTTGAGGGAGAGGCTCCAAACTTGCAGGGTAGCTGCTGGGGCCTCTCCTCGAAATATCCACTAAGTTTCAAGAAGATTGGACCACGGGGTCCAATTCTATGGGCCCCCAAACAGATTGTCCCATCCCCTCCATTGTTCTCTATGGAGGGAAAAAATGTTAACTTTTTTCCTACCATAGAGAACAATGGATAGAATGGGGGCAACCTGTTTGGGGGCCTGTAGAATTGGACCCCCTGGTCCAACCTTCTTGAAACTTGGTGGGCATTTTGAGAAGAGGCCTCAGCAGCTACCCTGCAAGTTTGGAGCCTCTCCCTCAAACCCCCTCCCCTCCAGTGGCTTTTAAAATTGCCACTGAATTTCGGCGGCAATTCAGCGGCGAGCTGAATCAGATTAGAGAATCTGATTCAGCCCGTGGCTGCCCTACTGGCCAGTCCTGAGCTGGCGGAGCTTTGCTCTGCCTTGCTCCAGCCCCAACGGATCCCTGCCTATTTCAATCACCACATTTTATTTCTGGAATTCACTTCCAGATAAGGTCCTGGCTAATAGTGCAGATGGCTTTTGAAGGAGGATAGATTTAAAAAATCATGATGGACAGGTCTAAGAATGGCTACTTGCTATGATAAGTAAATGGAAACTCCATTTACCATGCCAGATATTGAGAGTATATGGCAAAGCTGGGTGGTGGTCACATGCGCGAGAAACAGCAGTGGGGAAGCAAGGCAATTTCCTCCAGCGGAAGTTGATCCGCAGTTGCGTGATCACACAGACTTTGAAAGATGCAGGCACAGTCCTCCATTGCATGATCAGACACAACCGTGGGTGAGTCGGGTTTTTTGTTTTGCCGTGTGTTTCCGATGCACTTCTATGAGGAAATGATGAATCACACCTCCGCCCTGATGGAGTGTGCAGCAGTGTGCACTGATGCGCATACTGCAATGGGGGGGGGGGGGATCCGGCACAGAGTCGGGATAGCCTGATCTGACTATTCTGATGTTGGACGAGAAGGGAGCCAGACTTCAGCCATCAGTAGCGTATGCCCGCCTCGGTTAGTTTCGCTGAGATCGGTTTTAGAGTGCGTCTGATTTGTAAGGTCTCCGCCCTCAGGTCTGGAAACACTTGGATCTTGTTTTCTTGGAAGGGGAGGCCTCCTCTTGTGCGAGCTTCATTTAAAATTTGTCGCCTGGTGCGGGACTCCAAAAATTCCACAAGTATGTCCCTTGGGAATTGGCGCCAGTTCTGGGTCATGGATCCTAAATGGTAAGCTTTTATAATTGTGGGCACTATACCCTCCTCAAGTTGCAAGGTATGAGCTAGCCAAGCCCCCATAAAAGCAATTAAATCAGTGGATCCCTCCGTGGACTCTGGAAAGCCTCGAAATTTTAAATGTCGTGCTTGCAGGGTGTTTTCTAATGTCATAATTTTTTCGGTGGCCCAGGTCTCATACCGCTGTAAGTGTCTAATCCCTTCCTGGTTAATCATACTATTTTCCATCACAGTATCAATAGCCTGGGACATTTGATGGCAGGAAGTTTGGAGTGATTTAAGTTGGTCTGCCATAGGTTTCATAATTTCATTCATAGTGGCGACCATTTCTGCCTTAAAACTAGTGAAGGAATCTAGCCAGTCTTGTTTTGACAGGGAAGCTGCTTCATAACTGCCGCTTACTGGACTTGCCGCCATTTTATGACCTTGATCTTCTCACCCGATGTTCCCTTGTGTTTCGTTTTGTGAGGTAAAATATTCAGACAGAAGCTTTTTTGGGGAGGTCAGTTGCTTCGTACAACTCCCATTGGTCTTTCCCATCCCTGAGAACATGATTTCTAGCCGATGGTATCGTTTGCCATCCAAAAAGGGGAAAACGGGTCCGGAGAGAGACTACTCAGTGTCTGCCATGAACCAGCTGGACACCCCGCCCCCACTCCCACGAGCTGACTCTCCAATGAAATGCTTCTTAGGCCAAACATGGTTTCAACCTGGATTATTGTCATCTTCCTACGATTGATGGAGAACTGCTCACATTACACGCTTCACAGATATCACAAAACAAGGAATCTTGCTGGAAAAATCAGAGCTAGAGAAGCAAGCAAAAGTAACACTTCCCTGGTATGAATACCTCCAAGTAGCTCACCTATACACTACTTGTAAAAAAAACCCTCAACTTCCACCGAAAACCTAATTTCTTTGAACGACTATTGATAAACACTTCCCTTATAAAGTGGGGCCTAATCTCCTTATTCTACAGTGCCCTAATCTCAGTCCCTACAGACAACCTTCTGCCAGTGCAAAAAGCCTGGCATAAAGACTTAAGTAGGATTCTCACAACACCAATGGGACAGCATCTGGAGTTCCACATAACCCCAGCTAAGTTATCACATATCTACTCAGAACAATCACCACAGTGCTGGAAATGCAAAAAAGCCATAGGGACATACTACCACGCCTGGTGGGCATGCCCTCTCATCTTCTCCTTTCGGGAATCTGTCCTCATTGAAATACAAAAATGGCTTAACATCATCATCTCAATGGATCCTGCACTTATTTTACTTAACCTTTGGCCACAACAGCTTCCCACAGCAGAAACACGTGATCTAATCTCCGTCCTTATAACTGCAGCGAAATACGCAATAGCAGTTAAATGGAAGGACCCACATCCTCCACCCCTCTCCACATGGTTAGCCAAAGTGTGGGACTACCTTCTTTTTGACAAGACTGCTGATGCAATACAATCAGCTGACAAACCTAACAACAGCAAAAGCCTGCTATCCAAATGGACCCCATTATTCACCCACTTTAAAGACGAAGATGTAGACACGCTTCCAAAAACATGGGCAAACAACTCCTCACTTTATCTATTTTTTGATACAACATCCTGAAGGGTTTATCTGTTTTGAAATTTATCCTGTTATGCAGTATAGTACCGTTTGTTTTCAAAATTTCTAGATTTATGTCGTTGTAAAGTACTGTAATTCTTAACTTACGATTCTCTTCACTCTGTACTGTTTTCTTAACATTAATAAAGCTATTATTAAAAAAAATCTGACTATTCTGATGCCATGGAAGCGCACTGGGGTGATCAGACGCAGGAAAGTCCTTCTGTGGCCCATAGCAACCCATTTGCTACAGGACTTTCCAATGTGTCTTTTAACTCTGCTTCTGTGGCAGAGCAAAATGGGTTGCCGACGGCTGCGGGGTGCTTCCCAGATGTTGCTGGCTGATCATAATCCTTTAATCCGCCCGGCATTCGCAACTATGTTGAGGCGAATTGTGTGTGTGATCGCAACCAGGGCTGTTGCCTCCATGCCTTGCTGTGGACTGGCCACTGTTGGGAAAGTGATAATACACGATGTGACCCTCAGTGTGATCCGGTGGAGCTCTTTTTAATGTTCTTAATCATGCTCCTCTGCATTGATAGGTAGCAAATAAACAGGGACAGTGTTAAATTACATCCTCACAGATCGATCAGAGGGCCTTTTGGTACAAGTGTGGTAATGTTACTCCACTAATACACTGTGCAAATAAAGACCCCCGGATGACCTTATATCCAGCCTAACCGCTCAAATTCAGACATCCCAGCCTCAGGCGAGCTGCCAGATTTTTTCCTTCTTCTTTGCAAAGAAAATTCACTGTGTGCCTTAACCTCATTCTGATTTTACACATGATTGGCTGGTGACAGAAAAACAAATGGAGGAAAGGGCCAGGACAAACCCAGAGGAATACACTGCAGCTGAGCCTTTACTGACTGTTTCAGGTGCAAAAGTATGATGATGCAAAGGAGAAAAAGGTAGGAGCATCTAGGACAGCTGATGGGAGGGAGGGGCTGGGAGTATAAACTTCTCTGGACTCAGTTTGCTTTGAGATCCCAAAAAGACTGGTTCATTTTACTTTCATACAACATGATGTCTATCACCTCAGCTTCAGCCCTAGTTAGAAGTCTCGCTAGGAACCACTTATTTTAACCTTTTGCTGGACATTTCAGCAAATGAGTGGTTAAGGGTTCTGTGACATAATGGCTCTTGCAAGCACCATTTCTATTTAATTTATTCATAAATGATCTGGAACTAGGGGTGGGTAGTGTAGTGGCCAAGTTTGCAGATGACACAAAATTATTCAGGATGGTGAAAACCAAAGCTGACTGTGAAGAGCTCCAAGAGGATCTCCACAAATTGGGTGAGGGGCAACAATGTGGCAAATGAAGTTTGATGTTGGTAAGTCAACTTTAAAGTGATGCACACTGAAACAAAAAATCCCAGCTTCAAGAACAGGCTAATGGGGTCTGAACTTGCTGAGACTGCAAGGGGAAAAGATTTTGGGGTCAGAGAGGATAGCTCAAGGAAAGTGTAAACCTAGTGTGCTGTAGCAGTGAAAAAGGCAAACTCTATGTTAGGGATTGTTAGGAAAGGGATTGAGAATCATATGGCTGATATTGTAACGCCCCACTCTAGATCAATGGCGCAGCTTCATTTGGAATACTGTGTACAGTTCTGGTCATTGTATCTCAACAAAAACACTGCAGAACTGGAAAAAGTACAGAAGAGGACTACCAAGATGATTAGGGGGGTGGAGCACCTTCCCTATGAGGAAAGGATGAAGAGTCTGGGACTTTTCCATTTAGAAAGGATACAACTAAGGGGGGACATGACAGATGTTTATCAAATTATGTGTGGGGTGGAGAGAGTTGACAAAGATAATTTTTCTCCCTCTCCCCAAATACTAGAACTTGAGGGCGTCCAATGAAGCTGATGGGCAGTAGATTCAGGACAGACATACTTTACACAGAGTATGCAGTGATGGCCATGGGAATATACAGCTTTAAAAGGGGATACAATAGATTAATTGCAGATATGTCTAACCAGGGCTACTAGCCATGGTAACTGAGGGGAACCTCAACATTCAGAGGCAGTCAACCTCTGGATTCCAGTGCCAGGAGGAAACATCAGGGAAAGATCTCAGCCTCTATGTCCTGTTGTTGGCCCCCCAGATGAACTGGTTGGCCACTGTGTGAGACAGGATGCTGGACTCAATGGTCCATTGATCTGATTCAGCAAGGGTCTTACTATGTTCTTACATACACAGCAAATCTGTACAAGGATTCAAAAGAAAGTTGATATAACTACAAATTCTCTGATCCTGTTCCACTTATCCCTGAGACCAGGGGTGTCAAACATGTGGCCCAGGGGCCAGATCAGGCCCCCAGAGGGCTTCAATCAGGCCCACAAGGGACTGGTTGTCTCCTGCTTCTTCCTCCAGTTCTGCTTCTGCTATTGCATCATAGCTTGCTTTCCTAGACTCTCTCAATCACTCAGGAGAGATAGATAAGCAAGCTTCTGCTCCCTGCACTGGGCTGAAGCTCCTCCCCCTCCCCGATTGCTACAGCACAGACATTTTGATGCAATAATTCAGAGCAAGAAGTGTCAGTTATCAGAGACTGTTAAATAAATAAAATATTGCAGGAATGCTAATGTTTCAGCCATGTTTTATTTTAAGTTGAGCCAGTAACCTGGCTAGGCGGGATATAAATCTAAATAAATAAATAGTTTAAAAAATCTTTGTGTTTGCAGCCTTTGTAAAGTTTATGTCTCCGCTAGCTGGCATTACATTTTATGACACCAGTCCCCTGGCCTGACAAAGTCCAATTTATGTCTAATCTGGCCCTCCATAAAAATGAATTCGACACCCCTGCCTAAGACATTAGAATTAGAATAGGTTATTTCTCTTGGAGTTACAGTCATTCAGAAATGGTTCATACCTCTGCTACACAGATGGGGCTTCATTCCCTTTGTTTTAGGAGCACACAATTATCACTGCCATTGGAAAAGGAGCTACAATCTGAGATAGCTACATTTCTGAAGCAGCTGGCTAAGAAAGATGAAGAAAGAACCCCCTTTCTATCCCTTTCATTCTTCCCCCTCCCTAATGGTAAATATCCTGTCTTGTCTCCATGGGAAGTGTCAGTTAACCATTTGGTTTTCAAGTCGCTGTAGCTGAGGTGTGACTTTCATTCCTTTCTTCTTTCTTACACTAGGTTATCGGCATATCTAAGGAGCTGGATAGCTCTTCTGCTGGGAGGTTATCCTCCCTCCCTACTTTGCCAAGGGGAAAAGGCACTTAGTAAACTCTGGGCATGGGTAAAATACAGACCCGTTTAGAGTAAATTTTGATGAGAATTCTGGGGTGCAGGACATTTCTTCATGGGTTCCTAGAGAGGCTTTCATTCCTCTGTTTCATTAAGGATTGGTCTCTCCTGTGTGTGCACACTTGCACTTTTATATGTGTGAGGGGATGGACAGATGGACTATTTCTCCAAGGGGCTGTGGTGGTTCTCAGCAGCCCTGGAAACACTCAGTGGTCTTGCAACACCCATCCTCCTGACCATGTTACAACTGGTTTCCCATAGCAGCTCATGACCTGACCTTGCTTAAGTAGAATCACAGATGCAATGCTCATGGCAAAGATCATGGAGTTGCATTATTCTGTAAAAATTGAAATGCATATGCAGTCATGGTTTGGACTGGAACCGTGGATGGGGAGAAGGGACTTTATTCTCATATCCCTACTTGCTTTTGTTAAATGAAATTATAGAATGCCCATAACCATGCTAGGAACCCCATTTTGATTAACAAACCGAAGAGAGATTGAAGGGTTAGCTCCCCACTCCCCTTCCTGTGGTGGCTTGGTCAACACTTTAGCTGTGTGCCTGCCCAATTTATATTTTCTAGAGATCCAGGATCTTTGTCACATAAGGCAGTCACAGTATCACTACACAATATGTACAGCAGAATAAGTAAATCAATGCAAAATAAATGCTATGAATTTAATCCTTGCTATTTTGATTTCATTTTAAGATACAAAAAGTATATGAGTCACTTTTCTTCCACTTGCTGTAATGAACCTAATGTATTTATATCAAATGTAGCAACTTATGACTTTGTTCTTTGCCTATTGAAAAAGTCACTGTAAAAATGTGGCTTTAAAAATCCCCCCATCGCCAATAAAAACAACTCCAGAATCTCTAGATCATATTTATGCTGGCTCTCTCCTTTCTTTTCTCCACAAAAACTGTAAATTTCAAGGACTGGTCAATGCAAACATGAGAAGTTGAGTGTGCTCTGTCTAGAACACTGCCCAGATTCCTCTGCAGTGTTTAGTGGTTCCATCTGTAGCAGGATGGAGATGATTGACTGAAGGTAGGTGGTGTTAGCCAAATTGCTCTGTTTGCTTTAATAAAAGGTTGGGGAATTATGATATTAATGTGCAGTTGGCATAACTACATGATCATGGCCTTTATATACCAGAGTCCTACTTTATCCAGGTCACAGAAATAGACGCAGAGACTAGATAACTAAAGCAGTGATCTCTTTACTGAAGAATTCTTAAGTCCTTATAAACAATAATCAAACATTCAGACACAATACAGAACTAAGGAAGTAGACGTGATTGATAGGGAATAAAGGGGGTGAGTTATGGGGTGATACTACCTGTCCAGATGTGCAGAGGTCCATAAGGAAAGGATTATGGCCTAAACCCAGAGGGTAAAGGGGTGGCCTGCCAGTTGGCATCAGGGCAGAAAACACACACAGTCTGAGGTCATGGACCTAGATAGTTAAAGGCACTGGAAAACAATGCAGACCAATGGAAGGTCTTGGGGGCTGGTCTCAGGTGAGAACAAAAGATTACGTGGGCCAATCAGGTGTCCCACGAGGTGTGTGACACCAGGGTTGGCAAGGCCTAGATGTGGCCAATGAGCTTTCAGAGGGGGCAGAGTCTGGATTGACAACTGGAGCCAGGTGTGCTGGGGCTATCTGAATGGATTTTAAGACCACTGATGGTTCTGCCATGGCAGTTGAATAGGTTCCCAGATACAGACAAAAGAGGGAAATGGGCCCCTGATTAGCATCAGGAAGGATCGTTAATAATTTGAATGTTTGGTTGGTTTATCTTGGTATCCTGAGGGACGAAGAGCAAGGAAGGACAAGTACCACACATAGACATGAGATGACATAAGAAAAGGGCTGGGTGAGGTTCTGGAGACAGAAGGACTATTTGCCAGATGGCCTCTAGATAGCCTTTAGAAATGTAGATACTTCACCTGGTGGAACCCAGTGTTATTCCATAAGCATAATCTCTTCTGGGTAGAGGGGGAAGACTGGCGGTTTGCTTTGAGGGTGCCTTTTGAAACCGGAATGTGAAATCCCTGTTTCCAGAGCTATGGCTTGCTCTGTGTTCCAGAACCAGGAGTGTCTTCCTTGGCCTGAGTTTTGTGGGTCTCTGGTTCAAGTTAGAAGTGGGGTGCCCCTTGCAATTGGGGCTACCCAAGAGTAAAGACAGCACCTCTGGCATGGGTGTCAACTACGGGGGGGCTCGAGGGCTCGAGCCTCCCCCGAAATTTCCTGGGGGGGCTCAGCCACCCCCGGCAAAAGGGAGCGCCCGCCGCCGGTGGCCAGTCAGCCGGCCAGCTGGCTGTCGCCGCCTCTCCTTCCCCCCCACCCCCGGCCTGCCCTCCTGCCTCCCTGGGGCAGGGGGGAGAGAGGCGGTGGGGAGTGACCCGCACCAGGCCTCAGCAAGCCCGCCGCCGACGCCAGGCCGTGGCGACCCTGAGCACAGCAAGCAGGGCCAGGACGGAGGCGAGGAACCAGCCGGGCCGGGCCTTGGGCAGAGAGAGGAGGCCGAAGTCTCCCATGCTGGCCTTCGCAGCTGCAGCCACAACAAGCCTGCAGAAGGCGCGCTGGGCGGGAGGGGGGCATTATAATAATAGCAGCAGCAGGCGGCTCCCTCACGGTGGGGATGGGCTTTCGGGCACTCTTTCATTGCTGGGCAGGCGCTACCTTCCCCACTTTCCTCCGCGAAAGCACCGGGCGGAATGTTCCACGCGGGTCGCCTGCAGAGGGCGATGTCAGAGAGGGCGGGTGAGTTACGTAAGGCTCAAGCTGGATCAGATCCAGGAATGTAGGGCAGCAACTTTTATTTAACTCCAGTTCAAACGTCAAGACGAGATTTCGAAGTTCTCGTAACTCTTCAGGCTGGGTACTCGCCGGGGACATGCTCCCGTGCTTCGCGCACGTGGCAGTCAGCCAGCCAGCTGGCTGCCACCGCCGCGACTGCGCCTCGAGCCTGCCTCCCTGGGGCCGGGGGGGAGCGGCGGGGACATGGCGCGCACGAGAGAGCCCCCCCCCGGGGATTTACAAACTCTACGCCCCTGACCTCTGGCAACAATTGTCTCAGGTGATTTGAGAAACAGGACAAAATAATACTCTCCTGTGGAGGTCAAGGTCCTTTTGACTTGGGAGAAAAATCCTTCCCTACCCTGACTGCAAGGTTCTATAGCTGCCAGGCTAAAAAGTAAACCAAGAAAAGCAGAAATTGTTTTTAAATACTTTAAATACACCAGCATGATGTAGTGGTTAGGAGTGGTGGACTCTAATCTGGAGAACTGGGTCTGATTTCCTACTCCTCCACATGAAGCCTTCTAGGTGACCTTGGGCCAGTCACGGTTCTCCCAGAACTCTCTCAGCCCCACCTACCTCACAAGGTGCCTGTTGTGGGGAGAGGAAGGGAAGGTGATTGTAAGCCACTCTGACACTCCTTACACTAGAGAAAAGCAGGGTATAGAAACCAACTCTTCTTCCCTTAAAAAAAGCCATGAATATAGCCAAAGACAGCTTTTGCAAGTCAGTCTTGAATTCTATCTAAAATCTTTATGGTAACATGGATGCAGCCATTGTTAATGTTTCTCAAAGGGCCTACAGATCCTGCATGCACCGATTAACAATTGATACTGACCTTTCTATGCCACTGAAAGATAAGCTCAAATCAGTACTTCTGCGGGCTCCAGATAACAACAATTCCCAAAGCAAGGCACTGGGCCTGCCGAGACTCCCACCTCCTATTATGAAAATGTGAATGCAAAACAACATCTAAGGTGAATGAGGTACAAAACTGGATCATAGTCTTATATCTTTAATAGTCAAATTTTCCAGATGTTCCCAGCTGAACAACCTTAATTTTCTAGTTCCTGTTTCCAGTGAATCACTCGTCCTGTTCGGGGAAAACTTTGGAAAGGTCTTAAAGATTATTTGTGCATGCATACATGCAACAGAGTCCAGTAGCTTCTTTTAACATAGGGTTACCAACCTGGAGAAAAAAAATGTCCTGTCTCTTTAATAGAGGCTTAATGTATGGAAAATATGGAGCTGAAGATTTTCATGGCATAGAGGTAAAATAACATCACCTGGTAAATACCATCCCATTAAGCCTCTATTAAAAGAACAGGGTATCTTTCTCCAAGTGAATCCAAATAGCAAATGAAGGGTGTAGACTTTCCAATTTCTTGGGGGGAGGCTGGGCCAGAGGGGGGAGGGTGGGGGAGGGAAAAAGAGAGAGAGAGAGAGAGTAGGGTTGCCAAGTTCTACCGTTTAGACAGGAGTTCCTTTCATGTGCCAAGATGATGTCACCACCTCTGCCGCCGCAAGAGCCTCTCCCCCCCCCCCGCCTGGCTCCCCTGCACCCCTCTCCCCACCCACTCCTCCCTCCCTCCCTCCCTCTCTCTCTCTCTGAGGTTGATCCAGGCAACTGCCCAACATGATTATGTCACCTGGAAGTGACGTCATCACGCTGGGCACATTGCCGAGGCGATGCTCTGGCAATCGCCCTGAAACTTTATGGTGCCATAGGCCGATTTCGCACTGGCCAGTTGCCTCTCGTTCTCTCTGGAATTTTTCCTCCCAGTTTCCTCCGGAGTATTTTCTTCATTTTCCCACTTGGAACCTCAGCCCTTTTGATATAGCGTGACAAAGAGTTTTCTCCAAAAAAAATTAGAAACTCCCACAATGGGGCGGCCCTGATGAAAGGCGGGTGAGTGGGCGTGTTTTCATTTTGGGTTCTCCCCCGGAGCAAACAGGACAATCCTCTAAAAACAGGATTTGTTTGTTCCAGAGAAACTCCGGTGCAGCAGGGCAATACTCCAGAGCAAAACGTGAGCCCAGAGCAACTGGTGTGAAATCGACCAGAAGCTCTGGTGCAAGCATGAGAGCAAACCTGGGGCAAACGCTAGTGTGAAATCGGCCTACGAGTTTTCAGGGTGATTGCTAAAGCATTGCCCCGGCAATGTGCCCGGCGTGATGACGTCACTTCCGGGTGACATCATCATGCTTGGCAGTCACCCGGATCGCCCCCGGAGAGAGAGAGGGGAGAAGTGAGGGAGGAGTGGGTGCAGGGGAGCTGGGGGGGGGAGAGATGCTCTTGCGGCAGTGGCTTCTTGAGAGCCCTAGCGGCAGGCGGTGGCCAGGGGCCTGGAGGGCGTGGAGGCACGGTAGCGGGCAGGCAATCAGTTTTGCCTGGGAGGGCTCAGTCCCCCCTGGAAAATTTCAGGGGTGGCCTACGCCCCCAAGCCCCTGCGTAGTTGATGCCTATGGTTGCTGAACATTTGAGTGGTAGTTATTGCAGTATCACCAGATA
Organism: Lepidodactylus listeri; assembly: GCA_029233225.1. Classification (NCBI taxonomy): domain Eukaryota; kingdom Metazoa; phylum Chordata; class Lepidosauria; order Squamata; family Gekkonidae; genus Lepidodactylus; species Lepidodactylus listeri. Next base: position 41,722,180 of record JARCFY010000002.1, on the reverse strand, counting down.
TATCTTACAGTTGATCATCATGGCTTCTGTTCAGTGGGGACCAGCTGCTGATCTTGACTAAAAAGATCATGGAGGATGCTTCTTCAGGCTAGAATATAAGCTGGGCTGGCCTCTCAATTAAACACCAGGTCCTGAAAGGTAGGATGTCCAGAATCTCAGAACAGCCTTGGAGAGGGACACAGGAGCCACAGAATAATTTGGCCTCTAGTAGATCAGAAATAGTTTAACTTCTATCAGCAGATATGTGTTGGGGTCCAGGGGAAGAAACATCTGAAGAAAGGCAAAAATATCCAGCCAAGGACAGAAATGAATACACAGTGCAAAGATGGAGCTTATTGGTTGAGTGCCAACATATATATGAGAAACTTGTAACCACTATTTTTTTGTATTTCCATAAAAAATAGCAGGAATGTATTAACATAGGATTTATATAGTTTTGGAGGATGTGTGAGTTATGAGAATTTTTATTCAGGAAACTGTATCCCATTGAGTGGGACAGTTAACTAGTGTTGGAGACAATCTTATAAATATGGGAGTCTGAATTAATTATCAGCCTCTTCTTGAAGGAAGCTCCTTGCCTGTGATCCTTCTTATTTAGGGGGTAAGAGACAGTTAATTTACTCATGAAACTGCTCTCCTACAATTATCTGTGTAGAATTAATGGATGGTATTATCATATTCTTTTCAGTTTGTCAGCATTAAAGATGTAAATAGTTTTTTTTTTAATAAATGGAGGCAATGATGCTCTAATAGTATTTACTTGTATACTGCAACTGACCAAACACGTTGTTGGGGCTTCCTTTGGCTTGAAGATAAATGATCTGATATAGGAAAGGTAACTAGATGCCTTGTGTTTTTCAGGAGCATGCCTTTACCTGTGTCAAGCCTGACAAGAGTAAGTCAGAACAAAGGAACCTGTTACAGTCAATTCCCAATCATACTCATGATGATCCTACCCACCCACCAACACACTCTTTGCCCAAGAGTGGTACCAAGAGGTGGTAGGGAAGATGGGCACTTGAGCTGAGGCTTTCGTATTTGTCCCCTTCTTTCCTGTCATAAAAAGGAATCTGCCATCATGCAAACTCTGCTTTTTCCTCTCTATCAGCAGTTGATAAAGGTAACCACATGGGGAAGGGGGGTTAACAGCCACACAAACACTTCTAACTCTAGGCCTGTCAGGAGTTTTGGCCCATGAGTGGATGAATAGCCAGGTGCTTTGCATCGAAGTCTCAGATCTTTAAAAGGGGGGGGGGGGAACCCCTTTATTTACTATCATACAACTCTGCTTCTTCCATGACCTATCCGAGAGCTTGGTTTGACTTCCCACATGTGCTGCCCCTGCACCTTTACACTATCATAATAAGGCACATGTCCTCAACTTTATGGCCCTAACTCAGGATATCCGAACAGTGATCCATCTTGCTTCTTCCTGGCAGGTGGGCAAATGGTCATCTGTATTCTTCTGACTTGTCTCCATAAAGAGAAACCATCTTTTCTGAGTCAGAAATCTTCAGAGGGTGTTATTTCTTTGCTCCCAGGAAAGTGGGTGACATATCTGGGTCCAGTGTCTCTAGTGTGATAGTCAAGATATCCTGCATTCCTTTATCACAACCACATCTACTTCATAAATCAGTGCAGAATGAGACACACAAGTGAACTGCCCCACCTCGAACACTAATATGCCCCACCTAAGAATCTTTTGAGAAACAGACTTTTTAATTTGTGACATCATTGCTTCCATTTAAGGAGATTGTTTGTTTTCTTTACTTTCTTTTTAAAACACAACAGAAACATTTCTGCTTTTAAAACATTACCAGAGTGATAGCAGATTTGGTGCCCCACCACCCAAAGTGGTAACGGTCCGAACAGAATCCACTGCATCTATCACTCTGCCCACTCATGATTCCCCCCATTGCTCCCTGGGGCAAGGGCGTAGACTTTCCAATTTCCCGGGGGGGGGGGGCTGAGGCTGGGCCGGAGACATTACAGGCCATAGTCTGGGAGGCTCAGCATGTCCTGGAAAAGTTCAGGGGGGCTCCAACTCCCCAGCCCCCCTGAAGTTGACGCCTATGTTCTGAGGGGAAAAATCTTGCTCACACACCTTGCCCTCGCTTTTTGTGTCAGAGCACTTAGCGTTGTCACCTTTTAAGTGGGTATTTCTGCACTACAGGCAGAAATTCAATACAAGCATCTTTCCCCTTCACTGAATCACCTTGCTGGAAAAAAGCATCATCTGTTCAGAACGTCTGTCCATTAGGGAAAAAAAAATTACTATCCTAAAAGCACTGCAGGTTCATCACACCCATGCAGGCTCTCAGTGGGGGAGCTTAAGAGTCATTTCTTATGATACCTTTGAAGCTTCTTATCAAGTTACCTGGCAATACAAAACTAGGACTATAATACTTTTGTCCGTTCTAGTGGTCCAGCTGGTGTCCATTTCCATAAGTACAGAAGTACTGTGTTAGTTGATTCAATAAGCTCCAAATTTTATCGGACTATGTGTGAGGACAACAACCTCCATAGTTTGAGGTTTTAAAAATTCTCTTCATTACCCAGGGAAAATAAATGACCGGCAGATTACCAGCACAGGGTTCCAGAGTAGTCCATGAACTCAGAATGAAATCATGAGGAGGGGAGAAGAGCAGCGAGGACTGAACCCCCCCCCCTGAAAAAAAATGGAAATCTTATTCAGATGCTCCCTGGCCTTCAGGACGTCACCTGGGATTGATTTATCATGTACCTTTATACAGACTGTTTTCACAAACAGAGGGTCTAGAAACTTGGGTTTTCAAATTAAAAGATTCTGAGAAACCTGAATACTCATTCCAGAAAAATGCTCCCCCCCCCCCCCCACAACCCATCCTGACCTGGTGTAGCAGTATTGCTAGATATACCCAGGCCCAATCTATATCTAGCATTTGTTCCGCTGTTTTACCAAACTCACATTGGAACAGAAATTCCTCTCTGCACTGCATGCCACTTTCACTTTGATCGATTGTCAGATTTTATGGCAGTGTCCAGACTGCGTGCCTCTTCCACTTTGTTTGATCTCTGGGTTTTATGGTGGCTGTCTGCATAGATTTATGGCCGTTTTATGGCCATTCACAGGTGACTCTGCAGTCACTACGGCATTGGCCTGGGGTATTTGAATGTGGCTTTGAGCTGCAGCTTTTTCTGTTCCAGAGTGGGTTTGGTACAACAATGGAGCAAATGCTAGATGCAGATTGGGCCCCAGCCAGCTTGCATGGCAATAGTCTTTCTAAGACTATACAACTAGAATAAGCAAGCAAAAGAGCATTTTCAGTCTTTTTTTTAGCCCCCACCACCTCTGCTCACTTGTGATCTGTCATTCTCTTCCCTCACCCATTATCTCTAATCAGAAGAATAATGGAGATTCCATTTAAGCTCTCTGCTGCCTTTCCTTCCCTATTGCTCACAATGCTGTAATTTTTCTTGTAATAAACAATTTTCCCCTGCTCTTTTTTTCGGCATTGATCTTGCCTGGATGTTCAAAGACTCCTTTTGAAAAATAATTTTTGTGCATTATTACATGTAAGCCCCTGGCTGGTAATGAAGATAAAAAAGAAAAACCCAGGGTTCTTCACTAGAGCATTAAACCGTGTAAGGCCATAATCGGGGACTGATGGGTTTCTTTGTTCTCTTTCAGATGCAGGCCCTGGCAAATGATGATAATCGTTTGCAGCTATTTGTTGACACAATTCCTGCCTGTCCCAGAATGGCACACCATTGTATATACTGGACTAAGGTTTAAACCCATGAAACACATGTTAGAAAAGTATAGGGCTATGCTCTGTCCCCTGCCTCAGTCTTCAGGAGGTCACCATAGATTTAGTCAAGTATGGATGCACAAAACCAGAATCAAAATAGAGTCAAAACTAGAGAATATTCAGTGTAGCTTTAAGGACACTCACAGGTCAGGACACTCACAGCAACCTTTCCTTCCTGTTATCTGATCCTATTTCCTTTGAAGTAGAATGCTATTCTTAGGAAGGAGTTTCCTTCCTTCTGGCTTGACACCTTACTATCACACACACACTTCCTCTCTCACACACAAAAAGAAGCATGTTTCTCTTCATCTTTGGATGCAGGGGCACTCTTCCCTGCATCCATACCCATCCTAGGTAGTTAGAATAGACTCTATCCCTGTCTCTCATCTATACAGGCTTTTGGGGCCGCCACCGGAGGGAATGGCCCTTAGTAGGTGGCGGGGTGAATCGCCGCTAGAACACCTGGGGTAGGGTGGGAGTCTCCTGGCAGGAATGAAAGTAGACCACTGGTATCTGATGTTGGTCTAGTATCTGCTGCCATCTGTGATCTGATTGCTTAGCTGTATTTTAATGTGATTTAACGGAATGTTATGTGTTTTAACTCTGTATATTTATAATAATGTTGTTAGTCGCCTAGAGCCGGCTTGCTGGCTAGGCGGGATACAAATCGAAATTAATAAATAAATAAATAAATAATAAATACAGTCTAGAATAAAGTTCCATAAAATAAAGAACTCGTATTAGTTTTAAATCTGACTATTGACTCTGTATAACTTTGTAATTCCGCAAGCACACTCATTACCAAAGCTTTGCTGCGTGGAAATGCTTAGTGCACTCTGCTGCATTAATAGTGATTCCTGGCTCTACTAAAACCAGAGAATCCAACAACACACACACACACACACCCCAATTCATTGTTGGCCAACTTACTAATACACACACTCACCAAGAACATTGAGGACTTACAGTGGCTATATGAATATTAAAGCTACATTGAATATTCTCTAGTTTTGACTCTAGTTTGATTCTGGTTTTGTGGAACTTTTTCTCTATTTTGCAGAATTCTTTGTTTTGGCTGCAGCTTCTTTGATGACATTTTTGACCCGGCTGCTGTTTCTCATCCATCCTAGATGAGCCATGTAGATGATGGCACCCAATCAGAAATCATATGGCAGTGCATGGGATGACTTCAGAATACTATCTAGTTCATCAGATTTGATTGCATGTTGAAGGTAGCACACGGCTAGAGGTAAGAGAGAGCAACTGAAACAGTTTCTGAGTATTTTAAGGGTAGGCCCATACAGAGTTCATGGCAGTAATCTAATCTAGATGTAACCAGGGCATGTAACCTCAGCGACCAGTAAGAGGAAAGGTCCTCTTGACAGTCTTTGCAGTTTAAAATAACAGTGGTCTTAGAGCATGTCTGAGAGAGAGACAGCCAGAGCAACAGTGGAGAAAAACTCAGAACAAACCTGATAAGGCCCATGTTAAAGCTCATTTCAAAGGCCAATTCTTGACTGTGGTGACTTCAAAGAAACTGTCTTTTTCTACCACCATTGCATCCACACAGTGTGGACCTCTTCTGGGTGGCCAGAGGCCTATTGGGTCCTAGTCTATGGAAGGAAGTGGACGGCTCTGCAGTCTGCTGCAGTCATTTTGCTAAGCACTTGGAACAGACTGTGGGTCAGTGGAAGAGCATCTGCAGGAGGTCTTAGTTCAATCCCCAACATCTTTAGTTAAAAGCATCAGGTCAGTAGTAATGGGAAAGCCCTCCTTCTGAGACCATGGAAAGCCACTGCTGAATAGAAAATAGTGATTGTGATGGACTGAGGGTCTGATTCAGTATAAGTGACCTTCATGTGTTTACTTTGTGGATAAAATCTCCCACATCCAACCTGGACTCTGCAGTAGCAGTGGCATGCTGGCCAGTTGCATGGGATACTTTTAAGATTAGTCTGAGGATGTGGACAATATTTTTGGAAGTTTGAGACCTTCTGTCTGCTTCTACAACCCTTGTCCCTCTGCCAGAGGGGGAGCTTGGACCTGGGTCTGGAAGACAGTAAAGCCTCCCAGAGATATGGAGTTGTCAGCCCTCTCTTGAAGCAGGCAGTGGCGTCTCCACTGCTAAAGAAACTTACTCTAGACCCAGAAGAGCTGAAGCACTACCATCCAGTTTCAAATGTAGCATTCTTGAGCAAGGTGATTTAGTGAGTGGTGGCTGGATAACTTTAGGAATTCCTGAATGAAGCAGGTTGTTTATATCCACTACAATCTGGTTTCAGGCCTGGTTATGGGACTGAAGTGGCCTTAGGCACCCTTGAGGATGACCCGTGCCAAAATAAGTTAATTCTCCAAAACCTCCCAGTGGCTTTAGATACCATTGGTCATGCCATCTCGCTGGACTGCCATTATAGGTTGGGACCAATGTTCCCTCTAAGCTGAGTTTGTGTGAGCTAGCTCATAGTTTTTTAGCCTCTGGTGCACACATTTTTGTCTTAGCTCAGGAAGGAGGGCTCTGGAGCCAACTAATTTATGCAATAGCTAATTCACTCATTCACAACTTTAATGCCAGTAGCTCACAAAGTATAATTTTTGCTCACAACATTCCACACTTTAGAGGGAACATTGGTTGGGACTGGGAGGCACTGTTTTGCAGTGGTTGCAGTCCTACCTCAAAAGTAGGTTTCAGAGTGGAGGCACTGCAAGGTTCCATCTCCCCCCCCCCCCCATGCTTTTTAACATCTATGTTAAGCTGCTGTGAGAGGTCATCTGAAAATTTGGGCTGAGTTGCCAGTCCAATGTTCCCTCTAAGGTTAGTGTGAGCTAGCTCACAGTTTTTTAGCCTCTGGCTGACACATTTTTGTCTTAGCTCAGGAAGGATAGCTCTGGAGCAAACTAATTTATGCAGTAGCCAAATCGCTCGCTTACAAGTTTAATGCATGTAGCTCACAAAGTAGCATTTTTGCTCACAAGACTCCACAGCTTAGAGGGAGCATTGGTTGCCACCAATATGTGAATGACACTCAGCTCTTTCTTATGCTTCCAGTAGATCCCAGGGAGGCTGTGGGAAATGTGAACAGGTGTCTGGAGGCAGTTTTGGAATGGATGATGACTAACAAGCTGAAACTTAATCCCAACGAAATAGAGGTGCTGATGGTAGGAGGATGATCTGACCCAGGAACTTGGATTTCTCCTGTTCTGAATGGCATTGCACTTCTCCGAAAGGAGCAGGTTTGTGGTTTGTAGTGCTGCTGAATCCGGGCCTCCTGTTGGATAAACATACGTCACTAGTGTCCAGGCGCAACTTTCAACAGCTTTGGTGGTGAGCCAGCTGAGGCTGTTTCTGGATGCACTCTCTTTGGGGCAATCCATGAAAGCTGCCCAGAGTAACCATTGGAACAGAATGCTGCAGCCAGAACTCTGACTGGAATTGTTCATAGGGACCAAATCTAGGGTTGTAAGCTGTAGGTTGGGAAATACATGGAGATCTGGGGGGGTGGAGCCTGAGGAGGGTGGGGTTTGGCGAGGAGAAGGACTTCAATGGGGTATAATGCCATACCATCCACACCCCCAAAGCAGCCATTTTCTCCAGGGGAACTATCTCTGTCTACTGGAGATCAATTGTGATCCCAGGAGATTTCGCACCACCTCCTGGAAGGTGGCAACCTTACATATCACCAGGGGTCATTTCGAGCAGGAGCTTGGGGGAGCTCAGCTCTGGGAGTTGATGCCAGCCCCCCCCCCCCGGAAGGAGGAATGCCTGCTTGTGTCATGGCTGCAGGAAAATGACCCCGTCCCTTGGAAAGGTTCTTATTCCTTCAACCAGCCTTCTGAAGGCTTCAGCCACCACTGAAGCTATCCTTCCAGTCCCCTCCCTCCCCCCTCTCCCCTCTCTCTTTCTTTCCTTCTGACATACTTCCGGTGATGTCAGGTGGTTTAGCATATGCAAATAAGTTATGCTAATGAGTTATGCTAATTAGCTCTTGCACCTCATTTTCTATGAAATGACCCCTGCATATCACTCCAGTCTTTTTCTGTCTGTGCTGGTTCCCAGTTTGTTTCTGGGATCAATTCAAGGTGCTAGTATTGATTTTTCAGGCTTGAGGCAAGAATAGCTTAATGACCCCCAACTCCTAAAAGAACCCACACAATCACTCCAGTCATCACTGTAAGTCCTGCTTCAGGTGCCATGGCCATCTGAAGCTAGAGAGATGCCAACACAAGAACAGGCCTTCTTGGTCGTGGTGCTGAAACTTTGGACCTCCCCACCTCCCCACCTGGAGAGTCATCTGTCTCCCTCTATCATTGTCATCCATCAGCAGGAAAAGACTTTTTTGTTTTGTTTGACATTTCCTCACTAACTCTTGTTAGCCCTCCTCCTTTGTTTTTATGTGGTCATGTGTGTATATGTTTTGTTCAATTGTTTTAGATATTTTACATATATTTGTCTTTTGAAAAGTTTTAATGCTTGCCCTCTGGAGACCCCAGCCTGGGTGGGAAGGCAGCCCAGAAATATTTTAAATAAAATCAATAAAAGTGTACTTTTTAACTCAGCAAAACATGCAGGGATATGGCTGTGGGCCTCCATCTAGAAAGAAGCACCCACCTGCTAAGTACCCTAAAACTGAAACATGGGCAGAAAGTTTCCTGGCAAGGACAGAAAAATAATAAAGGGCAGTTCTTGTATATAGGACATGGTATATTTCAGACCTGCAGACAAAGGCAATGGCAAACCACCTCTCCTTCTCGCTTGCTTTGAAAGCCCCTTGCTGGGGTCACCATAAGTCAGCTGCAACTTGATGGCACTTTACACACACACACACACACACCTTCCAGACATGTGAATCCCCATTAAATTTTGTGGAATGATACTCACAAAAATACAGGATTGCAAAATGAAAAGCACCATTTAATTTCACATTTTTTGCAGAGCACCTCTTTCCTGGAAGAATAAGTATCAAAATTAAATATTCAAGTTAAGATTATCCTCTCGCAAGCAGTATCCTGAGTTATTGCTCTATGTCCCATTCCATTCTGCTCGCTTACTGCCTTTGATTATTTCATTTGCTGCATTATAAACAAGTTGCACATCGCCTCCTCAAATGGACAGGCTGCTTTGATTCAGAGAACCTTATATTCTTTGGGTCTGATGATTGATTGGCTTTTGTGAGAATGCTTTAAACTCAAGTCCGTCTCAGCTCCCACAATAAGTATCTGTTGAACATAATCATTTGTCAGAGTAACCCTCTATATCCTGTATTCAATCATCCCGTATTTTCTCCTGATATTATTAGTCTTATTATTATGAGCCTGGGGGGCTGTAGTCTCATCGGTTCAGTCTGAATTAACCATGTATGTCAATCTTGAAAATGCACAGATTATGAGATTTAAACCTGGACTCACCTCAAGTCTAATTTGGTTCCTAGAGGATTATTAAACCAGAGGAAGGATATTTTTTTGTTAAACAGTCAACATAATTTTCATGCAAGCTTTGTGGCATATTAATATTTTAAGAGACTGTGGAGCTGAAGTTTTTCTTCCTCTGATTAGAAGAAAAAGTCTCAGGATAATACACTAAAAGAGAAACGTTCGTTTCCTAAGGTGCTTCTTGTTTGTCCAGTTCCTCAGTGTCCCAGGCCCAGAACATTTTAATCCTACCCTTCCTTCAAGTATTTTAGGACAAAACTTGTGAGACCTGTTAGGCTGAGAGTGTGTGACTCTGACTGCCTTTCACGGCAGAGCAGGGATTAACCTGCAATACAAAAGTGGAGTTTTAATGGGAGGAGGCTCTCATTACACAAGAAGTACAACACAAGTCGGGTCGGGGATTCCCACCTCATGCAATATATGTTGACCAGGGAGGCAAATTCTGCCCTGGAGCATGGTGTGGCAAAAGGAGAGGAAATAGGGGTGCCAGTTCCAGGTGATGGCTGGAGATCGCCTGGGATTACGACTGATCTCCAGGCAATAGAGATCAGTTCACCTGGAGAAAACGGCTACTTTGGAAAATGGACTCTATGGCATTATACCCCATTGAAGTCCCTCCCCTCCCCACCCGCACTTTCCCAAGCTCAGGCCTTCACTTGTGGTACATATATGACTGAGGACTCACTTTAAAAATTGCTTGGGGGCCTAGTTCTGCAGTGGTGTGGAATGGGGGGGGGGCTTCAGCCTTCCACCCCATCCCTTACCCTGAGGGTTGCCAGCGCCAGCTGGTGTCCTCTCTTACCTATTCAGTTACTCTTTTACTGGAAATCTCCTTGGAACTTACCCTGCCTATATAGTTTTGCTTCCTGAATTTTGCTTCCCAAATGTAATTCAGTTTTGCCAATCCACTTCCAGGGGAATGACTTTTCCCCTTACTTAATGAATGATATTATCCCCTTGGAAACTTATGGGTATGCCAGTCAGATATTTTGGTGAGGCTGGCCTGTAACTTCTTTAGCCGTAGCAGTTGTTTTCATAGTGGCACTAACAGAAATGGGAGGCCTGAGCGACATCATTGCCAGCTAGTTCCTTAGTAGGAAAAAAAATGCATGCCCTGCACCCCCACTCTGGGTTCCTTTCAAATTCCCAACAAAACACATTATGTTGGCTATTCCTTGTAGTGATCATGTCCCTCAGCAAACGTTGTCACTATCGTAAACATCATACACTGTGTGAAATAGTTTCCACACCTGGAATGATCAGTACTAAATATCCTCCTGTCAGAGAACAGGGCTTCTAGATTCTCCAAAACTTGCCTCTGAACTAGACACTGGCCCTTTAACTCATAAGTGGTTAAAAGAAAACAGCTCAGCAATGATCCCCTGATGCAGCGGTTGGAGGGTATCCCTCCATGCTGTGCTGTGCTTCAGTGTTTTAAATATAGCCATTACACCCCGCAGCCTTGCTCATCTAGCAGTGACTCAGAGGAAGCTTTGAATGCAGAGACATTCTCAAGGACCAAGGAGGAGACAAGGGGGATGTATTCCATGTATTCCATCCCCATTGAAAAGACATCCACAAAAAAAGTTTTCTTTTATTTTTTGCAGACAAACTTGAAACAATAAGCTGGGCTGTATTTGAAGGTCTCCTGCAACAGCTCAGTCGAAGTAAATTCCCATGTGTTTCTATGGGGCTGGAGCAGAAGAACTTCCCAAGGGACTGCCATATGTGTAATGGTTTTTTAAAAAAACACCCTCCCTGATCATGCAGAAAAATTAAAAAGCATGCCTGGAGTGATGCATGAGAGTAAGAGTGGCTAAATCCAAGGTGAATTATTTTTTTCCATCTCATTAGCTTACCAGCTGTAGCCTTTTCATATGGACACAGATAGATGCCAAAAGTTCTGATTTATGCAGTCATGGAGATCACAGTGCTTACGATGGCAGGAGCGGAGAGCAGGAAACAAAGATTTGTCCAGGGAGGGGAGGGCTATCATTCTTTAAAAGCCAGGCCAAACACTAGTTTATTTATTCACACTTTAACTTCCCTTGTAGCTAAGAGTTCAAAATGGCCAACCACATTTATATTTTAAAAGGATGCCGTAACAATTTTCCAAAAACATCAGATTGAAAATCTAATATGTTTCAGAAACAAAGCTTCCCCTTGAAGAATCCTAAGACTCATGCTTAGTCACTAATTGTATTTAAAGGTTTTTAAAGAAAAGACTCTTATGTTGTCTCCAGAAGATGCCCAAACATGGACACAGTGGAAGATAGTGGTGGGGCCTTGGAGAATCATCTCTATGTGCCACTCTTACTTTTATTTATTCGTTGTTGTTTAATGCCAGAGTTGGAAGGGACCACCAAGGTTATGTGGTGCAACCCCCTGCCAACGCAGGAACTACAACTATAATATTCCCAACAAGTAGGTATCTAATTGATACTTTAAAAACTTCCAGCAACAAAGTATCCACCACCTCATGAGGGAGACAGTTGCAGTTGTAAGCCTGAGCAACATTATTGTGGACTTTTCTGGTGATTTATGAGATCGGTGAATGGACTATGCTGCCAGTTATGTGGGTTAAAATAGTGCACACAGTGACCAGTGGGAAGATGGTGGCAAATGCCTCCAACGAAGGTTTAAAACGCCATTTTCTGAGGTTACCACCTCCAGCCTGGAGGTTGTTACAAAGCACAAAGACACTCACACACACACAAAGCCATGTACTAGAGACATAACTCCATGAGAGAACGAACTCCATACACGTACACAGGATTGAACCCCCTCCTACAAGTCTCTTCTACATCAAAGGACTTCACATGAGGGTGCGAAAGCAGCCGGCCCGGGACCCGCTTTCATCTAGAAGATCACACCAGATGCAGCTGATGTCAACATCCTGTCCTGACCATCAGGTAGATCTAAATATTGACCACTCCCATAGGCATGGGCGTCAACTACAGGGGGGCTCGAGGGCTCGAGCCCCCCCCCCGAAATTTCCCGGGGGGGGCTCAGCCACCCCCGGCAAAATGGAGCGCCCGCCGGTGGCCAGTCAGCCAGCCGTCGCCGTCTCTCCTTCCCTCCCACCCCCGGCCTGCCCTCCTGCCTCCCTGGGGCAGGGGGGGAGAGAGAGGCAGCGACGGCTGGCTGACTGGCCACCGGCGGGCGCTCCATTTTGCCGGGGGTGGCTGAGCCCCCCCCCGGGAAATTTTGGCATGTGAGGCAGAGCGGGAGCCGGGGGCCCACAAGGGCGACGCGGCCCCCGGCTGCAGGCAGCAGCAGCTGCAATCCGCCGGCGCCGGCGCCCGAGGTGAGCGGGGAGAGGGAGGGAGGGGGTGGGGAGTGCGGCAGGCGGGCGGGCACGGCCCAGGGGAGGGAAGAGGCGGCGGCGGCTCCCTGAAGCGGGGGGGAGAGATCGGCGGGGACATGGTCAGCTTAGAGGGAACACTGCATGTGGTAACCCCCCCCCAAGTTGCCCCCCCAAGTTGCAAAGCCCCGGTCCTCTCTGCGCTTCCTCGAGAGTAGGCTCCCCTGCACGGCATAACTTTGCTGCCTTTCTAGAGGGGAGGAGCCTTCGGAACCCCGCTTGGCCAGCCGTAAGGAAGCCCGCGGCCCGCTACTGTAGCTGCGCCTCCTTCTGGGCGTCCGTCTGTGGAGGAGGAGGAGGAAAGGCCCCGCCCAGCCACAGGGGACTCCCTGAGCTCCCTCCCGCGCAGCCGCGGTGCCCGGACCGAGAGGCACGCTTGAGTGGCAGGTCGCCGGGAAGAGCCCCGGAGCAGGCGCGCAGGAAAACCGGGGAGGAAGGCGATTGGCTGTCTGGGTAGCAGTATGCAAATGAGGCGCCCTGGCATCGTGGGCAGCACTCAGGCTTTTTCGGAATGAAATCCCCCCCCCCCCCCGCTCCAAGAAAACTTTTGTGAGGAGGCGCAATAAACGGCGGGAGCTTCTTTGTGGGTAGTTGCGTTCGAGGGAAGGAATAGCCGGGAGGGAGGCGGGGAATCTGGGTTCGGGTCGCTGTGACTGCTATAGGTGTGGCGGTGCGTGCCATGGAGGAAGCGGGAGGCAGAGGACGAGGCTGCACTTTTACGAGGCATTCGACTGGGTTCCAGGGATGTGCACGAGAGAGCCCCCCCCCCCCCGGGGATTTAAAAAGTCTACGCCCCTGCCCATAGGACCCTCTTAGTGGCTAGGGACAGAGAACGGACCATCTATAGGCATTCCTGGGAAGGTCTCATACCTTGCCAACCTCCCGGGAACACCCCGCCCATAAATATTGCTCCCCAAGAATCACAAGTCAGATTTTCCTTCCTGTTCCTGTTTGTTCTTCCTCCCTTCCTCACGGATCCTTGGGTGCACCGCTTGGATCTGCCACGTGGCTTCTGCTGGTCCAGTACCACAATCCTTTGCCCTTTGTCCGAAGACACTTTCCCCACTTTTTCCAGACGGACTCCACTAGGTTCCTATATAGGTAAATATCACCCCCGATGGATACCATCAATTCTCCTGCTCATGCAAACGTCTCTGTAATTCTACCTAATTTCTTAGATCTGTGTAAACATGTGTATGATTGTGTAATATTGCCTATGAATCTTTTATCATTTTTATAGTAAACACCTTATCTTTATAACTCTTAACTTGAGTCTTGTGTCAGTTCCTGGGAAGTCTCGGTGAAGCACAGCCTCTGTAGACACAGGTGGAGATCCACAATGCCTGCTGCACATTGTTAAGAGCTTATATTCCCTCAAATATTAATAAATAAAAGAGCAGTTAGGCTAACACAGTGTCAAACAAACCACACCGTTCAGAAGTTCTTCCTCCAATTTAGACGAAACCTCCTTTGCTGTAGTTTATATAGTTCTGTCATCCAAAATGACTGTAAAAAAAATGTCCACCCCATCCCCCTTATGGCATCTCTTTTGGGTATCAGAAAGTGGCGATCATATTACCTCACAAGGTATCTTCTCCAACATATAGTTTTCCAACTCCTTCAGCCTCTCCTCATAGGACATGGTCTCCAAACCCCTCACCAGCTTTGTTGCCTTATGCTGGACTCCTTCCAGTTTATTGACATCCTTCCTAAACTGTGGTGCCCACAATGGTACTTGCTTCATTGTGAAGTGGAGGTTGCAATGAATATATCTAAAGAAAAATGTCTTCTTATTTAAAATACTTATATTTTGCTTTTCTACAATGCTCAATGTGAGGGGAAAAATACAAGCACAGAGAGGGGAATTGTTAAGAACAGCTTGCCAGCTGCAAAATATGTCAGCTGTTTTTCTTCAGTGCAGGTATAAAACTTGTGTATGGCCAAAGGCCAAGAACCAAAAGGGCTATAAGCTTGGAGCTTGTGACCACTGTGTGCGCTGCCTGTTGAATCTGAAATCTGAGCAGGGTTTTGTTTTAAAAAATCTTTGTTTCTTACCTGAGTTTTATTTGTTTACATTGGGGTGCTTTTGAAATCCACTCTTCAGGGAGAAAAGTGGGATGCTTTCAAAGCAGTCCTAACTAGAGTTACACCCTTCTAAGCGCACTGACTTAAACAGGCTTTGAAGAAGGGTTGCCAGCTCACCACTGGCAACCCTTGGGAGACGTGGGGGAGGGCAGAGTCATCAGTGTTGTGTCAACACTGCAATGTCATTTTCAGTGTGAGCCTAGAGGTTATGTGATTGCTCCAGGCCAACTTCCTGGGATTTTCCTGAAACTCTATGGTAAATTCTAGACAATTGTCATGATAAAGTGAAGTCACTTCCAGGTTCACGCCAGAAGTGACATTATGGCATCGACATCATGCTGACCCCCCCCCCCTTTTGCTCCAGCTGCTCCACTGAGCATCAGCCCCTGCAGTGCGGCCAAGGCAGGAGATTACCTTCCTCTGTATAAAGACCCTGGTATTCCTTGATAGTCTTCTATCCAAATACTAACCAGGGATGACTCTGCTTTTCTTCTGAGATCTGATGAGATCAGGCTAGCCTGGGCCACCCAGGTCGCCAAACGCCCACGGCTGAGGAGCAGTGCCCTACCATTTTGTGAATGTTTGCAATTTTTATTTATTTCTTTGCAAGCTCTCCAGAGCTAAAATGCACAACCCTATTCAACCACACACACGTTTACATCAACAGCGAGTTATTTTCATACAATCACAAGTCAAAATCTGAAAACTTAGCTGCAAGAAAGATTTTACCTCTGAACTTGGGGCACTCGTATCTACATCTTTTCTTAATCTCCAAATGAAAATAATTATTCAAGTTAAATCTTTTGCCAGTGTATTCTTTTCCTAGTTAGTTAAATAAACAAAGTTGCACTGTAAACCAAAACCTTGGTTCGTTCACTTGAAACCCAGTAATGCATACACAACCTTCCATCAAAGAAATATATTTATTATTGACCCGTCATACATTGGAAATGCAGCTCAAAATAAATGAGTCTGAATGCTGCTGACTCCAGAGTTATTATTAAACTGTTTGGCATTGAGGAAATTGCTTTTCATAAACATCCTGGACTCTTCCTTTTTTAAAAAAAAAAAAAGTCTGATACACACAGAATCATAGTTAATCTGTATGAATCCACAAACTGCATCACTAATAAGACAGGGAAATCTATCATTTTTGGAAAATGAAATAGTGGAGTAGAGAAGGGGAATAAAGATATGTTGCTCTGTTTTCAGACTCCATTTCAAACGTGGCATTAATTCTAACACAATTTTGAGTCTGACTTCTGTCATATTCTGGAAGGTTGAGATAGGTCACGTGGGGTTTCTTTCCTAAAGAAAAATTACAATAATTTTCCTCTTTGCTTGTTTAACTATGGCCACTATCATACACACCTATTTGCCATGCTAGAGGGATGATTCATCGATGGATCAAACTGGCGCGATCACACCAACACATCTGGGAAGCTGTTGCAAACTGTTTTGATCCGGTGGGGAATCATAGTAAAAAAACTACTAGTGAAACTCCAGTATCAAACGGTTTGTTGCGGCTCACAGCCGGAGTTTCCCTGTGTGATCGTGCCAGCGTAGAAGTGTGGCATCGCAGATAGCGTGATCACACACTATCCCGACACAATGCTGTTTCCCCCCTCCTTTCTCTGTGTGCACATCATCGAAAGCCCTTAGGGGCGAGAAGCAAAGCATCGATTCCCCTTTCCCCCCTTGCAGCAATTCATCGATCCCCCATTTAAGCGCCTCGGAAACCCACCACAAAAAAAACCTACTCACCCGCGGTTGCATCTGATCATGCAGCGGCGGTTTGCCCCAGCAGGTCCATGGAGCTGTGTAATCACGCAACTGCGGGGCAAATTGCTCCGGAGCAAAAAAGCCTCGATTCCCCTCCAGATTATCTCGCTCATGTGGCCACGACCTATAGTCACCAAATGCATGTTCAAAGAGCTCACATTGCCAAAGCATGTTAGGAAAACAGAGAAAGGCTAGAGGTTGTAGATGTACAGCCCAGTGACGTTAGACTATATTGAGCTGAAAACATGTGGTCATTTATATCCATCCATAGGTTCCAAGAGAAAAACAGTAGCATATCTGGAACATCTTGGGAATGGGACACTGGGTTAGTGATGCCAGTACGCAGAAGGTCCCTGGTTCAATCCCTGGCACCACCAGTTTAAAAAGATCAGGTGGGAGGGGTCATTAATTCATAGGGTAACCATAAGTTGAGAGTGACTTGACCTGACAGCACTTAACAGAGAGAGAACAGGTGATGTGAAAGAGCTCTGCCTCAGACCTGGGGAGTTGCCGCCAATCAGAGAAGACAATACTGACCTCGACAGATCAACTTCCCACATTCAGCTTATAAAGGTCTGGTGAACACATGCTACAGATAATAGTATGGAACACCCCATTTTGACTGTAAAAAGGAAACTTTTTAAAATAATGCCCCTTGGTCTTAAAAAGTTCCGGCAAATACACATGCTAGGGAAGTTGTAGGCTGGTTCTTTGCCTGTTACACTGGTTTACTAGTTTGTGGGAGTTATTTAAAAACAGCCAAGGAATCCAAAAGCCTTTCCCCTGAACTGTTACAGGCCATTCGATTACCTTAATTTGCAAGAGTTCAAGCCTGAACTCTCCCAAGACACCAGAAGGACTTAACTGAATCTATCGTACTTTGGTCACATTATGAGAAGGCAAGAAGCATGGGAAAAGACAA
The DNA here is from genome assembly GCA_029233225.1 of Lepidodactylus listeri. Classification (NCBI taxonomy): domain Eukaryota; kingdom Metazoa; phylum Chordata; class Lepidosauria; order Squamata; family Gekkonidae; genus Lepidodactylus; species Lepidodactylus listeri. The sequence continues at coordinate 41,704,809 of JARCFY010000002.1, read as the reverse complement.
TAATGTTAGGAAAGGGAAAAGAGGAAGACCCAACATGAGATGGATTGACTCTATAAAGGAAGTCCTAGACCCCAGTTTGCAAGACCTGCCCCCTTGATGTTAATGGTTAAGAGATTTTGGAGGACATTAATTCACAGGGTCGCCATAAGTTGGGAGAGACTTGACAGCACTTGACATGCATAGAGCATACAGGGTAACAGTACTATATAGCCTAAATAAGAAGGAAAATGGTTTCCTCCACATTAGTTGCTGAGCTCAGCATTCCAGGTTGAACACAGTCAAATATGAAATCTAGCTTTAACACTGTGAGATTGCGCCAATAGATGTAGTCCACAACAGGTCTCCTTAAACAGAAAGTCCTTTATTTGAAGAAAAGATCTTGTTGGTCAAATACACTTCTTCTGTTAGTAATGCCCAAGCATAATAATACTACTACAATTATACCTGATATGAAATAAGCCCCCCTCGACTTCCACCAATCAGTTGGGAGAATTATTGGCACCCAAATATACTGGCTCACTGTTCCCAAGGAAAGCACGGCAAATTAGGTTCCCAAGCAAAGACACGGTCAGGATCTGTGGGCCGGATGTTCCCAAGGGTAAAATCAATCAAAGGAGCAATTTGCGCCTGTGAATAAAATAACATGTAGCAGGAGGATTCCAGCTCAAGGCCGTGAGCTAGCGAAAAGCGAAAGAGAGATAAGAGCGAAGAAAAGCTAATAAGCAGCAAGCATGCGCAGAGCGAGCAAGAAGCGCATTCCTGCGGTGGGAGTCACTCTACCGATGCTATCTCCCGTCTGGGACCTAGAGAAGTAGGTACGGAACTCAAAACAAAGACAATGTTAAGTGACCATCAGAAAAGGCAATAGAAACCATTGGCAGTGGTAACTGACATGACTGCAACAGAACCATTGATAATAAAAGGCAATAGAAACCATTAGCAGTGGTAACTGACATGACGGCAACAGAACCATTGGCAGTGCTAACTGACAAACACTGCTGAAGGCAAGCCTCTGTCTCTGTATTTACTCCTAAAAATGAGGCCCCCACCTTCTGAAAGCAGCTGGTATTTAATAGACTGAAATCATGGCACCAGAAAAAAGGGGTGGGGGATTTTTGAGGCAGGGGCTATAAGCTCTGTGGTAAAGGGCTTGCTTCACAATGCAGAAGGTCCCTAGTTCAGTCCCTGTCACCTCCAATGAAAGGTAGTAGGTGCTGGTGAACACCTTTCTCTACCCTGGAGGACTGCTGTCAGTCGGAGTAGAAAATACTGAGCTAGTGAGATCAGTGACTTGTACTTGGTATGTAAAGGTAAAGGTTTTCCTTGCTCGAAAGCCAGCCGAATCCAACTCTAGTGCTCATCTCCATTTCCAAGCTGAAGAGCCAGCACTGTCCAAAGACGTTTCTGTGGTCATGTAGCCAGCAAGACTAAACGCCGAGGAACACAGAATGCTGTTACCTTCCCACCAAAGTGGTACCTATTTATCTACTTGCAATTTCTTGCTTTTGAACTGCTAAGTTGGCAAGAGCTGGGGCCAGAGACAGGAGCTCACTCCATCACACAGCAATAGAGTCTCGAACTGCTGAGCTACAGACCTTCCACTCTGCAGGTCAGCATCTTAACTTCTGAGCCACCACAGCTCCTTACTTGGTATGAGGTAGCCTTAAATGCTCATATGTAACTTTAGTATCTGGTAATACCTGCAAAGTACAGTGAAGACTGAAAGTCCTATACAAATTGTGCCAATTCCTATGGTGACTTCCAGTATAAAATGCAGATACCTGTCTGCGGGATAATAGTTATGCTTTTCTTGTGGTGTTTCCCTCTCCCTCCCTTATCCACTCACTCACACACTTCTAGTATAGCTTGAGAAAGCAGTCCCCAGGTAGGAACCTGGGTAGCTTACATCATTCTCCATTTTATCTAACCACCACCCTGTGAAGCAGGTTAGGCTGAGAAAGTATGGCTAGTCCAAGGTCACCCAGCAAGCTTCCATGGGAGAGTGAAGATTTGAATCTGCATCTCCCAGATCCCAGTTTGATACTCTAACCACTAGTAAAAGGTAAAGGTAAAGGTTTCCCTTGCTCAAAAGCCAGTCAAATCCGACTCTAGGGATGCAGTGCTCATCTCCGTTTCCAAGCCAGCGCTGTCCAAAGACATTTCGGTGATGATGTGGCCAGCATGACTGGACGCCGAGGTGTACGGAACACTGTTACCTTCCCACTGAAGTGGTACCTATTTATCTACTTGCAGTTTTTTGCTTTCAGTCTGCTAGGTTGGCAGGAGCTGGGGCCAGAAACGGGAGCTCACTCCATCATGCGGCACTCGGGTCTCGAACTGCTGAACCACTACAGTTCAGCATCTTAACCACTTGAGCCACTGCAGCCCCACACACCTCCAAACACCTGAAGAGGACAAAGAACAGAAGGGGCTGTTCACGCCCTCCTTGCAAGTTGGACTACACAGAACTTTGGTCGGGCCCATCATTACCTTCATTATTAGTCTTAAGGAGCCCAAGGGCCCAGTACATCAAGCTGAGAAGCTGTTTTCAGTTGCCAGTGTTTTAAGTAATGGCCTAGGGATGGGCTAAATATGATCTTGTAAACAAAACAAATGGTGGTGGTCCGAATCTCTCTTTCTGTTGAAAAAACATGGCTTCTGAAAGATATTTGAAGTGACACACCTATATGAGTACACAAAAATGTTTTGGAGAAAAAGCAGAACATTCTGTTCGGCTTTATGATCTAAATATAGAAATGCAGTCAGACCGCACGACAGGATTCCCCTAAACCTGCCTTCCCAAAATGTTCAAAGGGAATGATACCATTTCTAGCGTGCATCAGACAGGGAATCAGTTAGTAAGCTTATAAGGATGTAAGGTTAAAAATAGCCCTAAATTGTCCAAGACAGATCAGAGGAGGGCTTCTGAATTTCAAAAGATATCTACGCATATTAAAGGCTTAGATTTTAAGAACAAGAAGCCAAGAGCCTGTAGCATCATATGTTAAAAACATAAAGCCTATCAATCTGTAGCTAAGAATAAATTCTTATTTGCATTGCAGCTAAATTGAAGAAAATTATGAGTATTTTTCCCCATTCCTCCCAGAAAACGGGAGATGTAGCCCAATCTGGGTTGCTAGGCAACTGAGGCCTGCACATGGCTGATAACACTCAAGGCATTATTTGTCTGCCTGACTGCACAGAGTCAGAACAAAGGCCAGCTAATGAAGCTTTCAAACGCTGTTGGCTCTCGCCTTTGACGGCTCAACACAGGTTCTCCTTGCATTTATGCGACAGTTACAGCAGCCATGCAACTTCCCCTCCAAAACACAAATGTCTTCCACATTTGGGCAGGAAAAGCCCAATGGAAAGTGACAGACAAACAAGATTGTAGATGAGCAGCAAAATGTCTGACAGATACACACTAGCAGGCTTCCAAAATGGAGGACAGCTGGAATGAGACGGACAAAAACACAAGTGGCCAAAGAACACACCGGGCTGTGCACTGAATCATTACTTTGAATCCAATAAATATCTTTGCTTAATTTTTACCACAGAACAGGAACTTATTCCTTGAAGTCAATAAATTATGCACTCGGAATTATATATATTCTCAAAACCAGATTACACAAATTCATGACAAAAACGTGGTCTACTTCAGGGGAAAGGGGAAGAAATCTTCTCGCATCTGGATTTTGCCTGTTTTCAAATTTTGCATAGGACAGTCTTCTAAACTGGTGACTCCTCCACCACCTAACTGGTATAAATACAGTATATTGGTGATTTTTGTGTCTGCAATGCAGACAGATTTTTTTTTTTAAACCAATTGCAGCTAACCCAACAGTTGTAAATTCAGAGTATGGTTGCTTTGTAATTTACTTGGTCAGTCAGTGAAACATTGGAAGGAAGGTCATTTCTTTCCATCTTCCCAATGTTTTCACCCAAATCTTCAAAGTCTTATTTTTCTTTTACATATCCTTTCCTTCCCACAGACCTTCTAGCACTGATATCAGCATCATTTACCTTTTTCATAGAACAATACTGTTTTCATTGCATTTTTACCCAGCACTGTTCTACATGATGTTCATTTCTCTTTAGTTTAGACTACAGATCAGTAGCTAGAGCACACTGGGCAGTATCCAGCTCTTCTGGAAGGTGTTTACTGCACCCTCAGTTACCAGCCTGGAGAGGGGGATGGCACTTGTAGCAACAGGACTTACCACACCCCTTGAGGTGAGGTACTCAGTGTCCTGGAGTTATATGGGGCCTTACAGACCACCTAGTAATCCAGTCTTACTCAGTTCCTCAAAATGGTCCTCCAAGAACTGTAACTGGCCATTTTATTTTCAGTCCCTTTCCTAATGATCCCTAGCATAGTGTTTGCCTTTTTTCCCTGCTGAGGCATACTGGGTATACACTTTCATTGAGCTACTATGACCCCAAGCTCTTTTTAGGTCTCATCTCAGCAAGTTGAGAGGATATACTGGAAGCTGGGATTTTTGTTCCAACATGCATTACTATACACTTGCCAACACTGAACTTCATTTGCAATATTGTTGCCCACTCACCTAGTTTCAGAGCTCTTCACAGTCAGCCTTGGTTTTCACCATCCTGAATAATTTTGTACGATCTGCACACTAGGCCACTGCAACATTCACTCCAGTTCTGGATCATTCATGAACAAATTAAATAGCACCAGCTCCGATACTGATCCTTGTGAGACCTCACTTGAATCATAGAGTTGGAAGGGACATCCAGGGTCATCTAGTCCAACCCCCTGCACAATGCAGGAAATTCACAAATACCTCCCACCCCCAACCCCAGTGACCCTTGCTCCATGCCCAGAAGATGACTAAAAAAACCTCCAGGATACCTGGCCCATGGTCTGGAGAAAAATTGCTTCCTGACCTCAAAGTGGCAATCAGCATTTCCCTGGACATGTAAGAAACAGCCACAAGAGCTAAGCACTGATGCAACCTTTCCTGCCCTTCCTTTTTCATGATCAGCCTGAGTTCACAGAATTGGCATTGCTGTCTGATGGCTATCTAACCTCTGTTTAAAAAACTCCAAAGAAGGAGAGCTCACCATGTCCCGAGGAAGCCTGTTCCACTGAGGGGCCATTCTGTCAGGAAGTTCTTCCTAATGTTTAGCTGAAAACTTCTGATTTAATTACAACCCGTTGGTTCTGGTCCAACCTTCTGAGACAACAGAAAATAACTCTGCCCCATCCTTTATATGACAGCCCTTCAAGTACTTTAAGATAGTTATATCACCTCCCAGTCATCTCCTCTCCACACTAAACATACCCAGCTCCTTCATCCTTTCCTCAGAAGAATTGGTCTCCAGACCCCTCACCATCTTCGTTGCCCTCCTTGGGACACATTCCAGCTTGTTTATATCCTTCTTAAACTGTGGTGCCCAAAACTGAACACAGCACTCTAGGTGAGGCCTAACCAGAGCAGAGTAAAGCAGTATCATTTTGCATGATCTGGGCACTATACTTCTGTTGATACAGCCCCAAATCACTTCCTTCCATTTTGGAAACTGTCCTTTTATTCCTGCTCTTTGCTTCCTGTCATTTAGCCAGTTTTTAATCACAAGACCCATCCTCTTATCCCATAACTGCTAAGCCTACTCAGGAGTTTTTGTTGGTGAGGTACTTTGGTGCACAAGTGGGGACACAATGTGTGACTTAGCAAAGCAGCTACTGTGCTCTTTTTCTTGCATTTCTGCTTATACAAGAGCTCTACAACAAGCAGAAATTTTGTGCTGTATCCAGCCCACAGAATGGGCAAATTACATGGGAGAATTTTCATTGGGCCAATCACTCTTTTGCCTTATGTCCCTGACAGGGCTGTTGTGATGACAGAATAGGTGGGGTGGGAGAATCATATATCCTTCCAAAGAGCTTGAGTGGTAAAGTTGGAATTTTAAAAAAGAGTAATTGTGAAGTCACTATTTCCCATTTACATATCATTATGGAACTCCTAATTTTCCATGCATATATAAAGTATCACACACACACACACATATATATATTTCCTTATTATATAAAGCCGTTTTCAAGTGGCAAGATTCTATGGGGGGGGGCAAAATCAGTTGGCTGGAAGGACTGCCACTCAAAAGGGGTCCCTGGCCACTGGCTGCCTTCTCTCACTGCTTTGCCTCAGTCCCACCCACAGAGCCACCGGCCAGCATCTCGGCCTCAGTCTGGACGAAGCCAGCGAAGGGGAAGGACTGGGTGCTGGGTCCACTCTTCTCCTCCACCCACTGCCAGGTGGGTCTAACTGTCCCCTCAGTGGCCTGCTTCTGTCAGTGAAAAGACAATAAACTTTCAGCATAACCCCCCTCCCCTGCCTGACTTTCTGACTTTCCTGTCAGAATAAACTGAATATTCCTGTCAGAATAAAAGCTCTCCCTCCTGCTTAGCTCCACCATGGCTGGCTGGCTGGCTAATGAGGTGGGCCAGCAACCATCAAGCCATTCCCTTCAACCCCCTGTTGTGCAGCTGACTTTCCCCCTAGGGTTGCCAATCTCCAGATGGGACCTAGAGATCTCCCGCTGTTACAATTGATCTCCAGATGACAGAGATCAGTTCCCCTGGAGAAAATGGCTGCTTTAGAGGGTAGACACTATAGCATTATACCCTGCTGAGTCCTTCCATCCCCACCAAATGCTGCCCTCCACAGGATCCAACCCCCCCCCCCCCCAATCTCCAGGTATTTTTCTAATCAGAGCAAGCTAGGTTGCCAAGCTGGCAGTGGGTGGGGAGGGGTAACTGCTGAAAGTCCATCGTCTTTTTACTGACAGAAGCAGGCCACTGAGGGGACAGTTAGATCCACCTGGCAGTGGGTGGAGAACAGTTGCCAATCTCTAGGCAAGGGCTGGAGATCACTCAGAATTACAACTGCTCTCTAGGAGGGAGGGGGGAGGAGATAGAAAGCTGAAGCCAGGGGGCAGATAATGATATGTTGACGGTTGGCTAGGAGGGAGATAGGGTTGCCAACTCCAGGTTGGGAAATTCCTGGAGATTTGAGGGTGGATCCAGGAGAGGGTGAGGTTTCAGCAGGGGTGGGACCTCAGACAGGTACAATGCCATAGAGTCCACTCTCCAAACCACCTGTTCCCTCATGGGGAACAATTGCTGCCAATCTCCAGGGGAGGGATGGAGATCACACCGAATTACAACTGCTCTTCAGATGGCAGAGATCTTCCCCTGGAGAAAATGGTGGACTCTGTGTCATTATACCCTACTGAGGTCACCACAGCAAAATGATGTTGAGTGCCCAAGGCTGGGGCACTCTCCCAGAGCCTCTTTCTAGAGCCTGTTGTATCTATTTCCACTTATTCCATGTGTGTGTGTGTGTGTGTGTATAAAAGCCCAGCATATGGCACTTTCCGGCTCTCCCACTGGCTGTGCTGTGTGTTCCGTCAGCCATTAGCCTGCCAACTGCCACTTAAGAGTACATGTGTGCCACTGGCTGGGTCTGCTCCTCTCTCCCGCCCACTTGGCCATTGCCTGTTAAAATAAACTGCCAAAACTGCTGTGCGACTCACTTTCCCCTCAGTGGCTGTTGCTAGGCTTGGAGGAGGCCCTTTCCAGGTCTACTTTGACCTTTGTGGGGAACTCATTGGGGCCAGTTCTGCTAGGGTTTCTGGATATTTTGTGCTACAGAAGCCAGAGTTTGGGGAGGGGTGATGCCTCAGCTGAATAGAATGCCATAGAGTCCACCTTCCAAAGCAGTTATTTTCTCCAGGGGGAGACCTAGGTTCTTGCTGTGGAAGCTGAGTGGGTGATTTCAGACCAGTCACAGACTTTCAGCCTAACCTACCTCACAGGGTTGCTGTGCAGATCAAAAGGGGGAGAGAATGATGTAAACTGCTTTGGTCCCCACTGTGGAGAAAGCCTGTACTTTTTCTCCTGGGGAACCATTGTTGCCAATCTCCAGGTGAGGGCTGGAGATCACTCAAAATTAAAACTGCTCTCCAGATGGCAGACATCAGCTCCCCTGAAGAAAATGGTGGACTCTGTGTCATTACACCCTGCTGAGGCAGCCCCCCCCCAAGACAGCCAGGGTGACATAGCAGTTAGTGCTTCAGAGCAGGGTCTGCCAGACCCAGGTTATTGCTGTGGAAGCTAATTGGATGATTCCAGAACACTCACAGACTTTCAGCCTAACCTACCTCACATGGCTGTTCTGCAGATCGAAAGGGAGAAAGAATGATGTGAGCTGTTTTGGTTCCCACTGTGGAGAAAGACTGTACTTTTCCTAGGTAGAGGCTGCAGGGAGGAGGAAGGAGATGGAAAACCAAAGTCAGAGGGGCATGTAATAGTACATTGATGATTGGCTGGAAAGGAGATAGGGTTGCTAAATCCAGGTTGGAAAATTCCTGGAGATTTGCCATAGACTCCACCCTCCAGACCAGCAATTTCCTCCTGGGGAATCATTGTTGCCAATCTCCAGGGAAGGGCTGGAGATCACTCAGAATTACAACTGCTCTTCAGATGGATCAGTTCCCCTGGAGAAAATGGTGGACTTTGTGTCATTATACCCTGCTGAGGTTGCCACAGCAAATTGACACTGAGTGCCCTAGGTCAGGGTACCTGTCCAGAACCTCTTTCTAGAACCCATTGTATTTATTTTCTTATTCCTAGTTGAGAATATTGTAGAAAACAAGAGGTTCCAAAGAACATAGAACCAAGGCATGTAACAGTTACCCCTACAGGTGTACCTAATGCCCTTCTATCTTCATTCATGTTATTGCCACATAAAAAGAGGATGGATCTACTAGCAGTTATTATCCATGACCTCTGAATAGAGCTGCCATGTTCTGAGGGCATGCAGCTGGATTCTGGGGACAAACAGAATGCTTTCCATCTCCATTGGGAAGAAGCTATGGCTCAATGGTAGAGCACATGCTTGGCATGCAGAAGATCCTAGGTTCAATCCCCACCATCTCCAGTTAAAGGACCTCCAGAAACAAGCTTTGGGAAAGACCTTTATTTGCCAGGGGAGCCTCTGCCAATCAGTATTGACCAAAGTGAGCTACTAGATGGACCAAGGCAGCTTCATTCACACTGCTGCAAGTTTCCAAAGGCAACTGGTTGACACAGGCTTGATTTAGGGATATATTCTCCTCCGTCTGGATAACCGTATTTGATTATACACAAGGTAGTAAGAAACAACAAATGTTTGTAAATATATTGCTTTTTAGCTGTTTAATCTTGAACAGGCCTTTGAAATTGGTCATAAATCTTATCCGCTCCACCACTTACACTTCAAAATGTGCTGCCTGCTGGCATCAAAATGCTGGATCAGATTCAACTCTTATGCAGGCTTGTATAATAGCTTGCCAGCATAAGGAAACATTACAGCTACATGTTACAAACAGAGCACCCCCCCCCAACCCCTGTATTCCATCCAGTCTAAATCAGCACAATTTCTGAGAACAAGGTGCCCTGGATGAAAGCACAATGACCTAACTAGAGAAAAACTGTACAGCTTTGCCATTCTCCTCATTGTTCCAGGAAAGCTTTATATGTACACCACTTTTGTCCCTCCTGAAATTTGCAGCCTTCCCTGCCTTGAGGCTGCTTAAGCTGCCCCCCATTTCTGTCCCTTTGTTCTGTCCCAAGTCAGCCAAACAACGACCGGGACTGATCAGTTCTCTAATTGCAGTAATTTTACCTTAAATGCAGGCAGCTGAGTATTCATCATCGCAAATTTCGCTGTTTAGTAAGAGACCTCCCCCAAGGAAAATAATTAGGGATAATAACAAGTGGATCATAATAAATGCAACACAACAACAAATGTACGCTAAGGACATGAAGCAGAGTCAGAAGGGCTATTAGGGAACCCCTGTGACTTTCCCCCCATTTTGGGGGGGAAAGGGGAAAAAAACAATGCAATATTCTTAATTGTCTCTTGTAAACTGGATCCTAGCTCATCAGCCACCACTGTTGGTTTGTTATAAATAATACCCAATTATTCCCCTTTTGGCAACCTCTTGTGTCCAGAGAACAGCTCACCAGTGTCATCAGTGCAGGCAAGAACTGCCACCTCAATTTACATCAAGGCATAAAAGGCTGTAATGGAAGGCAGTAGGAGACACACACTTAGGTTAATTATAGGATTCTCACAGCCCTGCACCTGACAGAGACCAATTTGCTGCAACTCCTCTTAGTCTTGACATGGCTCTCCGAGGCTCCGTTTTGTATCTCTCCCCAATTCCAGCCCAAAGAACCAAGCATGCTGTGATTTCTTCCTTTCCGCTTACATATGCATATATGATTGGACATTTTTTAACTGCAGGGACATGCTCCAAGATAGCCACCCATGCAGCTAGTCAGGGGGTCTTGCAGGGCTGGCTAAATGGCTTTTCTTCTTTTTAACTCAGGGAGATTATACCCAGGGGTTCCAACACTGAATACATGCAGCTGCTTTACATTTAGAAACCAATGGTCCATATTATGGATTACTCTCCCTGACAGAGCAGGTTCTCTACAGCAGATGTGACAATCCATACTAGAAGGTGGTCACATTCCATCTTGGGAAATACTTTGAATGCTTCTAACAGATGCTTACTGCTAAATCCCAGGTTGGTAACTGAGAATTAGATTGGCTTTGAAACACCCTAAACAAGGGCAGCAAGTTCATCAGTTGCAGGCCAAAACCCATAAGGGAAGCTGAATGTTGCTATCCACCTTTAACTGTTTGGAAACCTTTGAGGGGCTGGGACCCCAAGAAACAGCATTTTTGAGATCCTTTTAGGCTGCAGTAGAAGTGGGAGGTGAGAAAGTCAAGCTTCAGGGGGAAGTACTTCTGTTCACAGAAATGCTCTGGTGGATCAAAGCCATAAGTATGTAAGTACCATCAAGTCGCAAACCCAGCAAGGGACTTTCAAGGCAAAAGAGAAGCCAAGATGGTTTACCATTGCCTTTCTATGCAGAGTCTTCCTTGGTGGTTTCCCATCCAAGTATCAACCTTGCTTAGCTTCCGAGATCTGATGAGAGCAGGCTATACCATGCTGCCTTCCCTCCATATCAAACCATGCTCTTGTTAAAAAACAAAACAAAACATGCACACAAAGCTACTCTGTGGTAGGCCTGTGCATAGAATGTCACCTGTGGTACATGATGGTTAATAAAAAAAAAAACCCACAACAGGTGTCAAGCAGAGTCATGCAGAAATATAAAGTACTGTTTTGCAATGCTCTCTCATACCATTTCTTAATGTGGCTGTGTTTCTCAAAGCAAACCGATGACAAACAACTGGGCTTTTTAAATAAAGCAGCAGAATGACTGTATGAAGCATCAGTTACGGATGCCCTTGGGAATGGAGGAAAAATGAGAACCCTAAAAATACAAGATACAAATGAAAATCCTTTCTGTGTGCAAATTAAAAGGACAATCCCACCTATTTTTTTTCTTAATCACAAATCCAAATAACTGTATGAAGAACATGATGTTCTGAACATCTTTCCTACCTGTCCATTTCTGCAGCTCTTTGCACCATCCAAAAAGGTACTTGGGGGTCAGCGAGCCCTCAGCAGCAGCATAGAATGCACCATGGCTGTAGCTCAAATGGGAGGCCTACAGAAACTAGACCATTCAAGTAGAAGCATTTTTGGCTTATATAACTTTTAAATCCAACCTTATCTCAGGCCAGTGCTGTTTGTGCCAAGCATTCAAGGTTTTCAATTTCTTTTCCACTGCTGCACAATTGGATGCCATATAATGTACAAACACTTAGTATTCAAAAGAAAATGTTCACCTAGCAAAAGGTACCAGTACTTAACATCAGTATCACCTTACCAAAAAGCAACGCTTGCCAAAGAAATCCAGCAACTGACAAAAAGAAGTGATAGAAGACAGGAAGGAAGGCATTTTGGAAATATGTCTAGTTCTTTATTGATATGCTGTTTTAAATACTGCATTAAAAAGTTAATATAAACTGTTTTTTAAAAAGCATAAGTGAGCTACATTTTGTGCCTCACTGGCTTAACTTTTCGACAAAATTTCTCTCATATGGAGAAACACATTCAAAGAACATCAGTATTGTGGACAGTCCTTCACGTCACGTGCTATAGCTCTAGTCCCTTTATTCATCCCGCAATTTCTGCAGTGCTCATCCACTGTTGGTTTGCTAGCACCCAAGCAGTTCAGTGAAGTAATTCTCTTTCATTTCCATTGTTCTATTCAGACTGACCATGATTACAAACCTTTAAAAAAGCAAGCTGCCAAGACAAGGCAGCCTTCATACCTTACGAAGCAGTGATCTGCCCCATGACTTTGCTCTGTATTTTGGGCTTATTATGAGTACTAAGTTATTAGATTTTATTAATCACCACCTGTTTAGTGCACATTGCACTTATTTTCATGCGGGGCAAAAATATTTCTGCTACTATGTGCTGATCTTCATGCTCCACACAAAGTTGCAACTGTAACGCAGATTACTTTGTGCTGAATGTACTTGGCATGGATTATTTTGTACTGTATACTAGAGTGAGCTGTACCTACATAATGTTGACAGGATTTAATGGGCAACTAAAGTAACTGTTAAGATTTGACATACCAGTGCATGCATGAGAAATCACACCTTAGAACAGATGGATACAAGGGTCCTGCAGGTCCATTCGTGTATGTCATCCAGCCTACATGCCATCTCTGTCATGTTCTAATGGGCTTCAGGATCCTGATAGCTATCTGTTTTAGGGTATGACTGAGAGCAGAGAATCAGGGAGGCAGCAAAATGGTTGATGGCATCCCCATCTCTTTGCCCATCTACCATCTTCCTGCTCCAATCTCATCCGCATTCAATCCCCCCCCACATGCCATGGAGTTTTAAGTCATGCTCTGCTTCTCAGCTTTCCAACACATATTTCCATAGCTCCTTTTTAAGGGAAAAGGAGGCATTTGGGCTTCTAATACATACCCCTTAGGTTTTCATTTGGATAGTGAGAAAGAACCTTAATCCCAAGCTACAGTCCCTTTTTCCCAAGTTGTCCGCTCTTCAGTTTCTCTATATTGTAGATGCCTGTATTTTTAGTGTTTAACTATTCTGATAAAAATTAATTAGAAGATTATGCAAAAACCTCTCTCGAAGCCTAAGGAATGGATCAGAATATTTGTGTTAATGCTTAGTTGCCCAGCCCTGGAAACCTTTGTTAACTGAACTCTGCTAAATCACCCAAAACAGCATACTTCCAGCAGCGTGTGTGTGTATGTATAGATATTTAAAGTGGCATATTCTGATTTGGTTCTTCTGCCAATATTAGCAGCAAACCATAGCTGATGCTCTGTTTCAAAGAGGGTGTAATTCTTATAAGCACACCAGTTTGTAAGTAGATGACATAACATGTGTCACATATTGACCTTTCAAAAGCAAAATAGAAGATTTCACACACTGAATTCTTAAATACAGAGCATCTAGAACTGTCACTTCTGACAAACCCTCTACACATTTAGATGGTTATTTTGGCTATTTTTTAAAAAAAGACATAAAAGGTAAGGAAATGGGGAAAAGGAGGACATTAATCCCCAAATACAGCAACATTCACATCGTATTTTCTGGAGTCACCTACGCAAACAGGTTTTTGATAAATATACTGACAAAAAAAGCATTTTTAAAAAATTCAGTATCCAAGCAACATGAAAGATATGAAGAATAAGATCATCATATGACTCAGGTGTTTACAAATTATTTGTTATGCATTAAAAAAAACCTTAAAGAGTATTAAGAAAGAAAAAAGCCTCTAGTTGGAGTTTCTTTAAAAAATTTTATTACAAGTAGTAAATAATAAAGGTTAAATATTCACCTAGGAAGCCAGACTGGATATAACATCCAATTTGAAACTGGAGACATTAAAAGAGCAATAATACTGAGGTGGTTTAGTGTGACCAAGTAGAAAAAAGATCTACAATTTTTTTTAATGTCATAGCAAAACTACAGATCTGTTAAACAGTAATATTAGAATCTATCATAGAAGACGGCATTCCGCATCTATTCTTGTGTTTAATATTTCAGCACCACTGACTTGGACAGCGGCATTCTGAAGGCAAAATTCCCAGAACTGTTTCCTTGCTCTGGGTAGTTTTGGACTGTCTTCTATGCCCCCAGAAACAAAACAAAATGTAAAACTGCATACATCCTACACGTCTTGTTCCTTCAGGAAGCAGGCAACTTCATGATAAAAATACTAACAGTTGTTAACTGACTCTGAAGCCCAGTATCTTCTTCATCCAATACGAAGTCTCTTCAGTAAATGAATCAAATCTCAAAGTTAGATGATCCCCATCAGTTTTTTCAAGGATGTTCCTCAACTCCCCTCTACTGCTTCTTCTTGGAAATCACTTTTTACGGTTGTAAATGCCACATATAGTCTGTTAACCTAAAGTTCTCTGGCATTGCCTACAAGCTGATACGGAAATTTAAATGAATAGTTTCTTGTTCCACACAGTCAGCTGGCCCATTTAAAATACCTCTTAAGCACACGCTATGCCTGATGTTTTCCTTGATCACTGGGTTCAACAGAGTGTGTATCTGGATTCCTTTCTCCTGATGTGTTCCTAGAGCGTTCGTGGAAAGGATGGGTTTTGCCTTATAATCCATTCTGCATGGGGATTCACGTGGTACAGATCTAAGAGATACGTGTCTGGATCCAAGCAATGCTCACCTGTTGAAGGAAAACATACTTTGAAGAATTATTCCGGAAGCTGGAAGCTGAGCAAGCCATCCTGAACCTAATAATTTCTGGATTGCTTTCAATTTTTTCCACCTTCCAAGAGTGTGAAGGCTAAACATACTGTGGTATGTAGGTGGGGGGCGGGGAGAGGATCAGTGTGAACAATTTTAGTCACAGTCCTCCAAGCTCTTCACACTTTACTGCGTACCAGCCTGGGCAGCAGTTGGAGGACAGTGAGATATGGACTCCTGATGAAGCCAGGTCAGGTTCTGGAAGGATTTATAAATGACTACATCCTAAAAGCACGTCTTCTCCAAGCCAAAAACAGATGCGATGAAACTCAACAGATCTCTGTTAGTCTATAAAGTAAATTGCAAATGCAGCCACAACTCAAAATCAGGACTACATAGGAAAGGAAGAAGACATCTGAATACCCAAACACATGAAGCTGCCATACAGCACTGGTCTATCGAGGTCCGCACTGCCTTGTTCTCACTGACAGGAGCTCTCCAGGGTCTCAAGCAGAAGTCTTTTATACCACCTATTACTTGACCTTTTTGAACTGGAGATTGAACCTGAGGCTTTCTGCAGGCAAAGCAAACGCCTTACCACTCAGCAAGTGTCCCTAATTACTCTCAACCCTTCAAGCCTACTTGCTTTTGCTAATTGAAACCAGACTTCATGCATGGATAGCAGTAGTTTTAAAGGAAAAAGGCATGCCATTTAAAAACCTGTATTTTTCCAGTGTGGGAAGCCTGGTTTCAATTAACAAAAACAAGTAAAGGTTGAAGGGATTCTCCTTTCTTCCCACATGGCCCTGATCTGAATCACGGCTGCAAGTGTGCACAACCTACATTTTACTCACTGATTGAGATCTGTGATATGACGTTTATTTTGAACCTCAAGTTATGCCGTATACTGGATACTTTGGGGGGTGGGGAGAACAGTGAGCCCTAAAATTACAGTCACACCGAGAAACAATCAGATTGTTAAAATGGAGGCTCTTGTTCACAAATTTGTCTTCTTGGGGGTGATGAGTAGTGGAATACCCCCCCAACCACCCTCAATTCCTGCACCATTTAAAAACATTCCATAGAGTTTAAACACATTGTGGCAAAGCTTTTTCTGTCCAGGCCTCATCCAAACAGATTTTTTAAGAAGTGCCAAATGCCAGAAAATCTAAGCCTCTCCCCCACCTTTAATTAAATCCTTTCCCCTTCCCATGCTGATGCACCCAGATTTCAGGGAGAGGGAAGCCACAGCAGGTGGGAGGCCCTCTATGCTCACTGCAGTTTTCATGATCCTGAATCCTGTCGTGCTCAACAGATTCATTCCAACAGGAGCAGCTCTTGCCTTTAACCAGCCAACAACCCTATTATAGCCCACTAGACTAACCCTCCCCAATTAAAATGCCAGAGGTTGAAATCACGTACTTATATTGCCACCAACTTCATACAGGAGCAAGTTCATGGACTCTACTGACCCATTGCTGCAAAAAAGAAGAACACGGTTATAATTAGCACCATGGCCAAAATATTCCAGTGTTATCAATATTGACCAGAATTTACAAATGGGCTGGTCTATTAGAAAGACTCATTCATTAACAGGATACATGTCAGTGGTTTTCTGGTGAGCATCCTTTATGGGAGGCTTTGGTACAATCATCATGCACAGGAATGGCAGCTAGACTTACCGTCCTCTCTGCTATATAGATCAGGGCCTTTTCTGCCCTGGCCCCAGCTTGGTGGAACCCTCTGCCGAATGACATCCACACCCTGTCTGACCTATCAAAGTTTCGCAGGGCATGTAAGGCAGAGATGTTCCCACCAGGCCTTTGGTTGAGGCCAGCGACAGTTCCTTACATCTACCCGGCACCCTCCCCCCCTTGACTGAATGCTAGCCCTGCCATCTTGTTTTTTTAAAATGTCTTCAAATGCTTAAATGCCTTGAATGTTTTTAATATTGAATTTTTATGGTTTTGATAATGCACTGAATTAATCTGCTGTAAACTTGCCCTGAGCAAGCAGGGAATGGCGGTCAAGAAATCTAATAAAATAAATAGATAGATAGAAATACTAAAAACGTATGTTTGTTGTACGCCAGTTTAACAATTGTGGCATACCCAGACTGTCCTAGGAATTTTACTTTAGCTAGGCAAGGATGCTGAAAATTCTCTTCTAAGGAGCCCCCCCCCCCACAATCCCCCCTCTCCAAGATGTCAGCACCATTTTGCTGAGTCATGAACTAACCTGTAACACGAGTATACACATATGACAGTCCCACCCATACTCTCTCTAGAAGTGATGAAAGAAACTTCTCTTTCACTTCTGAAATGCCATAGATAGACCATGCCATGGTAATGGGCCTGTAATCCAGGCAGGACCCTTGGAGAAAAGTGTACCTATTTCTCTCCCCCCCCCCTCCCCCCGCATTTCCCATGTGGGAGTGGGCTCAGAGTCACCCTCCCCTTTTACAAAATGACAATTCCCAGGATTCCCTGGGGAGAGGGAATGATTACTGAACTGTTTGGGCATGTGCTGTAAGATATGCCGCCATTCCCTCAAGCTCCAGCAAAGGGCTAATTTGTCAAGAGGAAAATAAAAGCACAGTGAAGAATCAATATCAAGCAGCAGCGCAACTCAGCAAGAATCTAATTCAGGTGATGCTCAACTGTGCCAATGAAAACTGCAGGCCTAAAGTAGAGATGGGAGCTGTTAATAGAGTATTAGCGCTAATGCTTGCAAATCCACTGCGACGTTCCCAATAGTCACTTTCTTTTTAACCTTCCGCTAGGCAGATTTATATTTATTTACCGAAGAAAGAAACCACCACCCCTTGTGTACAGGTGAACAAATGGATGTAGAAATACGGAGTCATATTGTTTCATGCCTTCCATCCACACTGGATAGTCATCAGTTTGCATATAAGGCAAACAGATCCACAGAGGATGCTATCATTACCACTCTCCATACTGCTCTGTCACATCTGGAGCAGCCGGGGAGTTATGTGAGGCTGTTGTTTGTGGATTTTAGTTCTGCCTTCAATACCATCCTCCCACATTGATTAGTGCCCAAATTGGAGGGCCTTGGACTTTCCAGCTCTATATGTTCCTGGATTTTGGACTTCCTGACAGCCCGCCCTCAGAGGGTTAGAGTAGGGTCTCATATGTCCACAGCCCTTACCCTTAACACCGGCTCCCCACAAGGCTGTGTGTTGAGTCCCCTGCTCTATACCCTCTATACACAGGACTGTACCCCCACTCACCCCAGCAATACTATCATCAAGTTTGCTGATGACACCACTGTGGTGGGGCTCATTTCTGGGAATGATGAGTCTGCTTATCGGGATGAGGTGGAACGGCTTTGTGTGTGGTGTAGGGAAAATAATCTGATTCTTAATACCACCAAGACCAAGGAATTGGTGGTGGACTACAGGAGGAACAAAACGGACATTAAGCCACTGTTTATTGGCGGAGAATGTGTGGAAAGGGTGGCTACTTTCAAGTTTTTGGGAGTGACTATTGAACAAAATCTGACCTGGAGTGCAAACACCACTGCTCTGGTGAAGAAGGCCCAGCAGAGGCTTTATTTTCTCAGACTTTTAAAGAAAAATAACTTGAATGAGAAAATACTGATGTCTTTCTATCATTGCTCAATAGAGAGCATTTTAATATACTGTATCTGTGCCTGGTTTGCTAGTTGTACGGTTGCAGATAGGAAAGCACTCCAGAGAGTCATCACCACAGCCCAGAAGATAATTGGCTGTCCTCTCCCACTTTTGGAGGAACTGTACAGTTCTCGATGTCTGAAAAAAGTGAAGAACATCCTACAGGATTTATCACATCCTGCATATTCCTTGTTTGAACTGCTGCCTTCGGGCAGAAGATATAGGACAATCAAAACAAGGACAAATAGACTAAAAAACAGTTTTTACTCGAGAGCTATTATTGCCCTGAATGCTGCATGAGACTGAAATCTGGAGGAAACAGTGGTTTGGTTGCTATGTAAAAGGGAGAAGCAGTTGTGAATGTCTGTGTGAGTGCGCATGTGTATATGTTGCGAGTCACTGAATTATGGCACTTTTTAATTTCATTGTACTATGTACAATGACAATAAAGTATATTCTATTCTAAATAGAATCGCTTTTTCTCGAGCAGTCAGTATTCCGGTCACAATTATGAAGTCTGACTACAACTTAATTATTCGCTTTTTATTTACTCCACTTACATTCTACTCTTTCTCCCAAGAGCCTAGAGCTGCTTACATCCAGCTTCCAGGCATGTAATATCCCAACGGCCAAACTGCCTTGGCTGCAGCACCAGGCGACTCATTAGTCTTGTAGCAACAACTACAAACTTAGATGTGGCATAGTGGCTAAAGTGTCAAACTAGGCCCTGGAAGGCCCAGGTTCAAATCCCCAGTCAGCCAAGAAGTTCAAGAGATCTCACACCATCCATTCTCTCTTGTCCTAACCTATGTCACAGGGCTGTTGTCATGATAAAATGGAGGCAGGAAGAATCATACATACTGTCCAGAATGCCTCAGAGGAAAGGCAAGATAAAATATGAAAATGTTAAAAGGGGACAAGAAAAATTCACAGGCAGATGGGCCTCTCAACAGCCATGATGAAACCTCCATGTTCAAATGCAGTGTACCTCTGACCACCAATTGATGGAGGGTGAACAACTGGGCAAACAAGTGTTGGAGAGGGCACTGCAATGGCTACTATGGGAAACAGGGTGATGGAGTTTTGGCTATTCTTGAAAGAAAAGACCGGGTATTAAAATATTTATACCCTAATATATAAAACAAACTACTCTGTCACTGTAAAACTATAACTATCAGTTGACTGTAAACTTCAATAACCTGGGAGAAGCCTATAAATCAGAAGATGGCTGTTCATACCCAGATCTTCATATTTTTGCACTCTTTAAGAATGTTTTTACAGGAAAAAGCAATCTAAGGCAGTGGTGTCAACACATTCATTCCACCCTCACTCTGCCCTCAAGAACAGGACAGTCCTCTGGTTACTACAGATTAGGAATACCTGAACATCTCACCAAATACATCAGCATTTGTGTTCATTTTGAAGGCAGTACTGTAGGTTTTCTCACAAGTCAGATCAAGAGATTAAAATGAAAACCAACATTTTCAGGACTCTCCTGCAAAGCCTTAAATGTCATGAAGCCTGACAAGTTGAGTCAGTGGTAGAAAAGAAAGCCCTGAAGAATGTCAGACACAACCTCTGTGCATGTTAACTGCCAAGTTGCTTCTGACTTATGACAACCCTATGAATTAATGACCTCCCCAAATGTTCTATCGTTAACAGCCTTGCTCAGATCTTGCAGACTGAGGGCCATGGCTTCCGTAATTGAGTCAATCCATCTCATGTTGGGTCTTCCTCTTTTCCTGCTGCCTTCAACTTTTCCTAGCATTATTGTCTTTTCCAGTGACCCTTGCTTTCTTATAATGTGACCAAAGTATGATAGTCCCAGTTTAGTCATTTTAGCTTCTAGGGAGAGTTCAGGCTTGACTTGGTCTGGAACCCACGTATTTGTCTTCCATGGTATCCATAAAACACCACATTCCAAATGAATCAACTTTCTTCCTTTCAGCTTTCTTTAGTGTCCATCTTTCACACCCCTCCATAGTAATTGGGAATATTATGGTATGAACTATCTTGACTTTGGTTGCCAGTGACACATCCTTACACTTAAGAATCTTTTCTATCTCCTTCATGGCTGCCCTTCCCAGTATCAATCTCCTTCTGGTTTCTTGGTTGCAGTCTCCCTTTTGGTTGATGATGGAGCCAAGGAGTAGAAAATCTTGAACAACTTCAATTTCTTCATCGCCAACCTTACAGTTGTGTAATTTCCCAGCAGTCATTACTTTTGTCTTGATGTTCAGCTGCAACCTGCTTTGGCATATTCTGCTTTAACCTGCATCAGTTTTCATTATTTTCTGCCAGTAATGTGTTGTCATCTGCATATCTCAAATTGTTAATGTTTCTTCCACCAATTTTCTCTCCACCTTCATCTAAACTAATCCAGCTTTCCTTCTGATATGTTCTGCATACAGGTTGAACAGACAGAGAGATAAAATGCATCCTTATCTGACACCTTTGCCAAGGGGAAACCAGTCTGTTTCTCCATGTTCCGTCCTAATGGTCACCTCTTGTCCAGAGTATACACTGTGCATCAAAATGATCAGATTTTGTGGCACACCCATTTCTCTTAGAACCAACCTTAGTTTCTTATGATCCACAACAGTCAAAAGCATTTCTGTAATTTATGAAAACAAACTATACATCTCTAAACCCAACTTCCTTCCACAGTCCTTGAAACACAGGGGAAATAGCACTTAATTTGGCGAGATGCTGGAAGATCCATGAATGGATGGTCCCAGCATGTTTTTTCTTGGTAAATAGCAGGTGCACAAGGCCCTTATTCAGAATGAGCCTGCAGCGCTGGGGGAGAGCTCCCCTGAAAGTTTTGCCCAAATCCAAGTGTCCTCTTCCCATAGCTACTGTTGGCCCTATTGAGTTAAACTTTTTTTTGCCATCAAAAAGGGTTTACAAGGGAAGAGACATTCAAAGGTGGTTTTGCCATTGCATGCTTCTGTGCTATGACCAATATTCCTTGGTGGTCTCCTGTCCAAAGACTAACCAGGGTTGACCATGCACAACTTCCACTTCAGATTAAATGGGGCTAGCTTGGGCTACCCAGGTCAGAGTGGGTTGATCATGCAGGTTTCTTTATAGTCCTTATATGCTTTCCAAAACTGAGCAAATAGCAGCTCAGGTGGGAGAGGCTTCAGGTTAGGAAATATACCCCACTCCTCCCACAGCTCTGATCCAAATAAGGCATCACAGGTCCACTCACAGATCATCCTGTTCCCATGTGGTTAAACTCTTACCTCCTCCTCCCTCCACACATAGTGCTTATTGCTATCCAACCTGATAGTTAAGATCCTCTTTCCCAAGCCCACTGTATGTGCCCCTATCTGCAGAGAGGGGGTGGGCGGGGACAAGAGACAGGGCATTTTCAGCATCTGGGCTTTGGAATGCCTCCCCCCCACCCCAATGTTTGAGCATCACCTTTTAGGCTAAAAAATTTTTTTTACCCGTACGAGGGGTTCCTTCTTTTTAAACTGTTTTTATGGTTTGCTTCTACTCTGCAGACTGTTTTATCAGTATCATTATATGCAGCTGAATAATTCAGCTTCATTATCAGTAATTTTTATGTTTCTGTTTTTTATTATTTGATTGTACTGTTTTTACTTTGTAAGTGGCCTCAAAAAAGTGTTCGAGATGATATATAGGGAATTCCTATACTACAACTCCCAAATAATACATGTCAGTAAAAACAAACAAACAAACAAAACCCTTCAGTCTTAATTAGGTTAAAATTAAACAGCTGGGGATGGTTTATTTTGGAAAAGAGATTCAAAAGAGATGTGGGCTTTCCTGTTTGCTGCCACTGACAGTGTTCATAAAAGCAGGATTCTGAAATAGTCAATAAAGGCTTAATTTTACGGAAAGGTGATATAGAATTGATCCAAATAAATAAATCGTGCTTTTGTTCAGGACCCCTAAGACGCATATTTACAATACAATCCCATAAGTGTTTAATTGCTACGGTTCCTCTATCCTGGGAAATGCTGTTTGGTAAGGATGCTGACCATTCCTTTTGCAAGCACCCCTAGTTTCACCTCCCGCAACACCACTTCCTAGTTTTCAATCAACGCAGTTCTCTTCACACTGCAGCAGCAGCAAATCAGCAGGTAAAGCCAAGCTGTGTTGGCTTAAAGCTTAGTGACTTTTACCATTTGATGAGATTGACTGTGTTGACAATATTCCAGCCATTCTGACAGAGGTGCTTCTGGAACTGCTTCAGGACATCAGCGGCTTTGGTGCCATTGTTTAAGTGAACCTCCAGAGAGTCCTTCAGGAACAGGGAAGCTTGGACTTTCACTGTTTTGGACGGCTGAAAAATAAAGGAGGCAGCAAAGGGGAGGGAGGAAGAAACACACACTGGTAAGGAAGTGAGGAGCATAAAGGTAAAGTTTTCCCTTGCTCGAAAGCCAGTCGAATCTGACTCTAGGGGGCAGTGCTCATCTCCGTTTCCAAGCCAAAGAGCCAGCACTTTCTGAAGATTTTTCCGTGGTCATGGGGCCGGCATGACTAGAAGCCGAGGCGCACGGAATGCTGTTACCTTCCCACAAAAGCAGTTCCTATTTATCTACTTGCAATTTCTCACTTTCGGACTGCTAGGTTGCCAGGAGCTGGGACCAGAGACAGAAGCTCACTCAGTCACATGGCACTTGGGTCTCAAACTGCTGAGCTACTGACCTTCCAGTCTGCAGCTCAGCATTCATGCTGAAAGACTCTCCTCCCTGAGTATCTACTACGCGTATGCATCTTCCCTCAGGTTCCACATGAGGGATGCAAAGTCATGATTAATATCAAATGATTCCTTTCATCATAAAGCTGGACATGTGTTTTGACTAGGACTAGAGTACAGAAAGATATGCAGGGGCGCCCCCTGGTGTTTACATATGAGAAATTTCTTTTGTTGCAAGCAAAACTTGCCTTGTTTTAAAGGAGAAAATATACAGATGTATTTCAGGCACTTCAGACAAAGAAAGAAGAGAGCTAGTTGGTCCAGCTCACCCTATGCAAAGAACTACAGGCCTGGGAAAAGAAAAAGAAAAAGGGGAAGAAGAAGAAGAGGAAGAGGAAGAAGAAAGGAGAAGGAAGGAGGAAGAGGGAGGCAGGAGGAGGAGGAGGAGGATTTATATCCCGCCCTTCACTTGGAGTCTTAGAGCGGCTTACAAACTCCTTTCCCTTCCCTTCCCCACAACAGACACCCTGTGAGGTAAGTGAGGCTGAGAGAGCTCTTTCCAGAGCTGTCCTTGAGAGAACATCTCTGACAGAACTATGGCTTGCCCAAGGTCATCCAGCAGGTGCAAGTGGAGGAGTGGGGAATCAAACCTGGTTCTCCCAGATTAGAGTCTGCACACTTAAGCACTACACCAAACTGGCTCAGAAACTCAGGAAAGGACTGGATTTGTGAAAACCAAAATATGGGGAAGACCACTGCCCTTTGTCTCAATACCAAAGTATGCATGGACATGTCTAGTTAGTTCTACTTCATTAATAGAGGAAAGCACAAGGAACAGATTTGCCATGCCACGCTTGGTCCAATCTGAAAAAAAATATGGGGATAGGAGAATTTAAGAAGGATCTGATTCACACAGCCAAAAGCTGAACTTGCCTCGGTTACACAGGCCTCCTGCACAGCTGGACCCCCCTGTCTTCTATTACAACAATATTCCAACACACTGTTGGTTATCGAGTACCTGAATTTGCTTGCTGCTCCTTTGCTTTTCTGTCC
This sequence comes from Lepidodactylus listeri, assembly GCA_029233225.1. Taxonomy (NCBI): domain Eukaryota; kingdom Metazoa; phylum Chordata; class Lepidosauria; order Squamata; family Gekkonidae; genus Lepidodactylus; species Lepidodactylus listeri. The sequence continues at coordinate 41,680,730 of JARCFY010000002.1, read as the reverse complement.
CTCTTCTTTTCATATGGTACATATTGCAAGTGTTATTTTAAATTGTGAACCCACCTTGAATGCAATGGCAGAAAGGCAGTACACAAATGTTTTCGATCAAATAAAATACTTTGATTTACATCTGAGCTCTGAGATTTAACAGGACAGTGCCGTAATGAATCCAAATAGAGGGTTGGACTCCACCAGAGCATTTTGGCGGATGGAAGGATTTCTCTTAGTGGAGTGTAACTTTCTCGCCTCCCACTTCAGCTGCAGTTCCCCTGCCCTACAGGAGCAGCAGGAGGGGTATGCATGAGAAAACAGCTGACAAAAATCCTTCTGTCTGTGGAAGGGCTCAGTGGGAGCCAAGCCAGAGTGTGGAGATCAAAGTAGACTGCTCCCATTATAACACAACTCACTACATGGGTTTCTTCTAGAACATACAGTAGCAATAAAACCCAGATAAGTGCTGTAAAGGTTGCTTCATGGCACAGGCAACAGTTTAGTTACACTGAAATTTCAGGATCCACTGCTTAGGAAAAAGAACGTGTAAAATTGTGACAGTAAATATGTACTAAGAGCTCAAAGTGCTTCACATTATCTCAGAACTCCTTACGACCCTCCTGTAAAATACACACACTCTGTAAAGTTGGGTGACAGAAACTGAAATCTGCCTAAGGCCAGCCAGTGAATCCCTGACTGAGCAAAGATTTCCAGTGGGAATGTCCAGCTTGGACTCCCTGAAGGTCACCTCAGACACTCCACGTCTTAGATGTGTATCACTAGAACGGTTAGGAAATCTGCAAAAACTAGTAAGCTCATTCCTGTGTTTCCAAGTGTGTGAGGGCACAAAGATTTAATCCCACTAAATCATGACAGTGTTTTCCCAAGAGGATGAGACTCATCAGTAGGTACAAGGTGGACACAGGAGAAATCCTCAGTTCATGTCCAACTGACCATGTAGGGCCAAATAACAAGCATTTTAAGAAGCATGTGTAGTTCTTTAAAAATTGCTGATCTCAATTGGGTGCTTGGCAGTCCCAAGAGCTTCACCCCACTATGCCTTTTGAAGTGTGGAAACAGCCAAAGAGTCAGCATGGTGCAGTGGTTAAAAGCAGCGGGCTCTAATCTGTAGAACCAGGTTTGATTCCCCACTCCTCCTCCACATGAAGCCAGCTGGGTGGCCTTGGGCCAGTCACAGTTCCCTCAGAACTCTCTCAGCCCCACCTACCTCACAGGGTGCCTGTTGTGGGGAGAGGGAGGGAAGGAGCTTGTAAGCCACTTTGAGACTCCTTAAGGTGGAGAAAAGCAGGTATAAAAACCAACTCTTCTTTTTCTCTTCTTCATGGAGGGCAAGAGCATGTGGGGCCACTAACATTGCATGCCTGATCCAGATGAGGGCCTCAATGCAATTTTTAAAGAACTATCACTTGTAGTTTTGCCTTAAGTCACCAGCATCCATGTGTGAAACCTTGGACATACGTAGATTTTGCACGTGACTACCATGAACCTCAGCCCTGCCTTTTAATAAAGCAGGAAAGCGACGGTGGTGACAGACAGCGGGCGACATGGGCTCTCACTCACTTCGGCATGGTTCTTTTCTGCCTTCTCCTTGTCCGTGTGAATCTTCCTCAACAGGTTTTTGATCCTCCTGTCGTAGAACTGGTACTTTCTGCTGCTACTCTCATTCAGTTTTCGCACCTGAGCAACCAAGAAAGACGCTACCTAAAAAGAATGACAAATTACAAGAGCTGAGATGAGATACAAGTTTACTTATGGTGCAACACTCTTACCACCCTTAAAGAGAATCGTGCTGTGAAACACTTCTCAAAGTATCCAATGAAGATGGGGAGGAAAACAGAAGGCATCCATACCAAGGAGTAAAAGAAGCAGCCTGGTTCTGGACAGAGGGAGTGTTAGGCCAGTGATTTTGTTCCTGCTAAGTCTAGATTAGTTTCAATCCATCTTTACCCATAGCAACACACCCCTGTGGGACTGCTGCTTTTGTTATACTCCACTTCCTCAATCTTTAATTTTAAGGCTCCCTGTACTGTCTCTATCATCCCTTCCAATGCTCCTCCAAATATTGGGCTTCGTTTTGCCCTCCTGCTCCCTTCCCCTCTTCTCCTTTCAAGTCATTTCATCAAAATCCTTGTTCTTTGTGTCCAAACTGGAACTAGGGCCCACTGGCTCCAAGCTTGGACCAGGAATCAAAATTCTTTTAGGAGATTTGTGCTCCTTTGTTTCCAGACTCCTGCCAGCCGCCAAGTTACCCAACTGAACACCTGGAACGCACCAGTGACTTCCAGTCCTCTTTTTACAGATTTTCAGCACTTTCACATATTGGTTTTTTGTGGGTACTGTTAATGAAAGGCACTGAAAGTGAAAGGGCTGCCACTTTAAAAATGAAAGTTCCATTTTGACAAATAAGTCGTCTTCTGTTTACAGATGCAAGAAACTCAAATGCCTTAATTTCAGACTCATTTGGGCCTAACTTACAGTCCAGAGCAAATCCTGATAATGGATCATCATCCGCACAATATCTGCCGCCCCTTCTGCCAGCTGTTTCTCCTTTCCCTCTGGGATCTTGTTCGGCAGCCCCTTGTGCATGAAGAGGTTTGGAGCGATGACTGTGGAAACATTCCAAAGAGACATTTTGTTCTTTTTCTCTCTGGAAACCACCAGCCTCAGGAACTCCAACAGAGCCTGGAAGTGGGGAAGAAAGACGTTCATGGTCAAATTTAACAGCAAGTTTTATCTCTCTTACCTACAGGGAGTTTCTTCCCCTCTTCCCTCTGTTTTTCATCATGTAATCTCAAGGACAGAATATGCTCTGGTGATTTTTGTGTGCGGTTGATATTCTATTGTGCAACCTGTAATTTGACTTGTAAGACAATGTTTTCTTTATTTATATAATTTTAACTAAACAACCATGATTTATGCAAACCCAGTAATGTAACTGCATAACATACGTTACAGATTCCCCTGAAGAAGAAGAAGAAGAAGAAGAAGAAGAAGAAGAGATTGGATTTATATCCCGCCCTTCACTCACTTAAGAGTCTCAGAGCGGCTTACAAACTCCTTTTCCCTTCCCCTCCCCACAACAGACACCCTGTGAGGTGGGTGGGGCTGAGAGAACTCTTTCCCAAGCTGTCCTTGAGGGAACAGCTGGTACAGAGCTATGGCTTGCCCAAGGTCATCCAGCCAGGTGCAAGTGGAGGAGTGGGGAATCAAACCCGGTTCTCCCAGATTAGAGTCCGCACACTTAACCACTACACCAGACTGGCTCTCTGTTGGTGAAACACATATGGAATTTTGGGAATTTTAACTGAGTAATAAGATCTGGTTTTACTTTATTTTGCACCTTTGGCCTTATTTTTTTTATCTCAAATTAACAGCAAGCAACGACTAGTCAACTTCAGCTTTAAAAAAGTATGACATCTCCCGCCCCCCCCCCAATATGCCTGCTTGCATCAGTACAAGATTCATGTGTTCTGTACAGTATTACCAGCTATTCTAAGACTTCAGAACACATGGCACATTGAGAGTGTTCTAATGCCAGGGGACTAGAACACTCCTTAACACAGACCCCTGTGGGGAATTTGTAAACCTGACCACCCCTATTTGCATAGTCAGCCATTTGTTCTACAGCCATGGCAGTGGCACAAGGGATGACCAATGGCCACTTTAATCTACTTGATAGTAAAGAGGATTCTTCTTAGCACAGGAAGGTTCAAAGACCACCCCTCCTCCTCACCCACATAAACGCCCTCCCTCAATTCCTTCTCTTTTCACTGTCTAGCTCATCAATTCGTCCTATAATTTAGGCAAAGGGAGAATACCCTGCTTCTTGGGACATAAGAAGTTTTAATTGTGGTTTTTAACGTTTTGTTCTCATGTGCTGTTTTTACACTGTCGTTGGGTTCTGGATGTCTGGGAGAAAGGAGGGTATATAAATATTTTAAATACATGAAATAAATAATACTCCGCACATGTGTGGAAGTTATCCTTTGCCTTCATTTTTGTCTCCCAACAATGCCTACCCCCAGCCATGCTCAACCCACACCAGTTGATTTATATATGCTCCATGCACACTTGAGATGCAGAGCTTCTCCAGCTCTACCAGTGCAGTCTTAAATCTGGCTCCTTCTTTTCCAGATGGTTATAGAATCGTAGAATCAGAGAGTTGGAAGGGACTTCCAGGGTCATCTAGTCCAACCCCTTGCACAATGCAGGAAATACACAACTACCCCCACATACACACACTTTCTGTCATATGCTTGCAATCAGCAATCAAACAGTCAGTCCTTGAGCATTTAGAGAGGATGACTATGGTTACTAAGATCCAGGTTCCTCAAGAACAAGTCCTGTCAGACTAACCTTATCTCATTTTTTGAGAGAGTTACTACCTTGTTGGATCAGGGGAATGCTGTGGGCATAGTTTATTATCTTGATTTTAGTAAGGCTTTTGATAAAGTTCCACATGATATTCTTGTTCTCACTGGTAAAATATGGTTTCAATCCTTTATTATTATGTCGATTTGTACCTGGTTGACAGATCACACCCAAAGAGCGCTAGTTAATGGTTCCTCATCCTCTTAGAAAGCAGTGACAAGTAGAGTGTCTCAGGTCCCTGCGTTGTTCAACATCTTTATAAGTGATTAAGATGAAGGAATAGAAGGGATGCTCATTTAATCTGCAGATGATATTAAACTGGGAGGGATACCAAATACAGTAGAAGATAGAATCAAGATACAGGATGACTTCGACAGGCTGGAAAACTGGGCTAAAATGAATTTCAACAGAGATAAATGTAAAGTTCTGAATTTAGGGAGGAAGAATGAAATGTATAAGATGGGGGAGACTTGTCTTGGCAGTAGTACATGCAAAGAATCTAGGGATCTTAGTAGATTTTACACTGAAAAATGAGTCAGCAGGTGTGATACAGTAGCTAAAAAGGAAAATGTAGTTTTGGACTCCACCAACAGAAGTATAGTGTCAACAGCACGTGAAGTGATGGTATCACTTTACTGTGCTCTGGTTAGACCTCGTTTGGAGTACTGTGTTCAGTCTGGGATACCACAGTTTTAAAAGGATGCTGACAAACTGGAATATGTGCAGAGAAGGGCAACAAAGATGGTGAGGGGTCTGCAGACCAACTTCTACAAGGAAAAGCTGAAGGAGCTGGGTACATTTAGCCTGGAGAGGAAATGACTGAGAGGTGATATGATTGCGATCTTCAAGTATTTGAAGGGCTGTCATATGGAGAATGGAGTGAAGTTGTTTGCTGTTGCCCCAGAAGATTAGACCAGAACCAACAGACTGAAATGAAATCAAAACAACTTCCTGACAGTTAGAGTGGTTCCTTATTGGACAGGCTTCCTCAGGAGGTGACACATGAAACCGCCTTACACTGAATCAGACCGCTGGTCCATCAAAGCCAGTATTTACTCAAACTGGCAGCAGCTCTGCAGGGTCTTTGCCGGAGGTGTCTCACATCACCTCCTACCCGATCTTTTAACTGGAGATGCCCGAGATTGAACCAGGGATCTTCTGCATGCCAAGCCGACCTGAGCCACAGCCCCTCCCAGGTGGTGAGCTCTCCTCCTTCAGAGGTTTTTAGGCAGAGGCTAGAGGGTCATCTGACAGTAATGCTGATTCTGTTAACTCAGGCAGATCAAGTGTGGGACGGCAGGAAGGGATGAGTCAGTGCTCAGTTCTTGTGGGCCTTATTACATGCCTACGGTAATGGCAATCACCATTTTAAAGTCAGGAAGGAATTTTTCTTCAGGCCAGATTGGTCAGGGATCCAGAAGATGTTTGGCCTTCCTCTGGGCATACAGCATGGGTCACTGGAGGAGTGGGAGGGGGGTAGTTGTGAATTTCCTGTGTTGTGAAGAGGTTGGACTAGATGACCCTTGAGATCCCTTCCATCTTTATGTTTCTATGTCACCTGAGGGTTAAGGGTGGTTCCCAGGTCTGGAAAGGCTGAAGACATCTCTGCAATGCATGCATGCATACGCTCTACCAATGAGTATTGGCTGCCTTCCTAATTTAGAGACACAGAAATTGCTCGAGTCATGGCTATCCCAAATAGTTACATGATAATGTTTCTAAGATGATGGATTCTGTAGGAGGTGGCAGCTTATTACCTTCAGGGTGTTTCGGTTGGGCTCTGGCAAAATCAGAATAAGCAGATTTAGAGCTTGCAACCTCTGCTTCAAGTCTGGGATCTCTGTAGTGGAGAGAGGAATCCAAATTATACATCAACATGGTTTTTGCTCCTACAGACAGCTAAACATTCAGGAGCCACAGTAGGGAACTCCAAGGAAAATACAGGAAATGCAAGAAGATTTAATTTTAGATTATCGAATTTTCTGGGCAACACAGAGGAGATGAAATTATGCCAGCAAACTATTTCTGATGGGACTTTGCAAGTCCAAATCTATCTCCATGAATATAAAGATCTGCTAGCTTTAAGGCAACATCCCAGCAACAATGTCAGTTCTGGGATTTGGGTGTGCATGTGTTATAGTAACCCCAATTCTAGCACCCTTAGCCCGGATGAGGCAGGACATACTAACTGAGAATTCTCACATGATCTTCCTGGAGTGTGCTACACAAACTGAGTCTGGGTAAGGTGAGGTCTTTGGTGGCCTGGGTCACTGTAGAAGCTTTCCTACCCAACAACAACCAAAGGCAGCACCATGCAAACAAGAAGGTTGCTGCATCTAACATTCTCTTCCTATAAGATTAACCTTCTGTATGCACAGTCGGCCAACTTTCTGCTGGTGCATTCAACATTCATTTGACCTACATGAAGCTGCCTTATCCTGACTTAGACCACCAGTCCATCAAGGTCAGTACCCAGACTAGCAGCAACTCTACAGGGCCTCAGATAAGAAGACTTTCAGATCATTTACTATCTGGTCCTTTCAAATGGAGATGCTGCCATTGTACAAACGTTTGTGATTGTTTGAGTCACCATGCACAAATGTCTCCTTTAAAGGGAGCATCAACCACATCTCTCTCTTGCTCTTTTCGGTATAGAGCTGATGGTAGAGTACTCATATTTAGACTTAGAAAATATTTATTTATTGGATTTATACCCCGCCCTCCCTGCCAAAACAGGCTCAGGGCAGCTTACATATTTTTTTTAAACAATTTAAAAACACATACAATCTAAAGTGCAATACAGACATTTGCACAGCACCACATAACTTCTCCTTCACAGTCAGGGAAGGACTTTGACCTGGGTCTCCCCTTCCCAGCCACCACATCACAGTGACCCTCAAATGAGCCAGAAAAGTAACACAAGGGGCTAGTGGTCAAGATAACAGAGGCCAGTCTCTGAGGCCAAAAGCTCACTCTGCACAGCTGCAAAGGCAGGCAGGTATTCTGCTGTCAGCAGAGGAGTCGGGAGTTCCCGGATGAACCTCTTCAGCAAGCCAGACACATCGTTCTGATGGACCTCATCCCAGTGGAAGAAGCCAGAATAGAAGCTGCTTTCTAGCTTTTGCTCCAGACTCTAAAGGGAAAAAAAAAGGGGGGGGGGAGAAGAAACCTCCTAGTCATGAGAAGATGGCAGAGCTGACGTAAGGATTTTTAAAAAATAAAGCACCACCCAAAAACAAAACACACAGAAAAAGAGAACTTCTGCCCTTCGAGTCAAGACACACACACACACACACACACATACAAAAGGAGGGGTTCTCTTTGCTTGCAGTCACCCCCTTACAGTTTAGCAAGAGCCACTATGCTTTTCAAACAACTTCTCCTAAGTACTGGAAGCTACACTGAACCTTCCCACTTTTAATTTTGAGGAAGATAAACTGTACCTTAATGCGGGTCTGTGATCCTGAGACTCTCAGGATTCCTTCTGTGTCCAGCCCCCTCTTTTCCAAACATGACAGCAACTACGAAGCAAAATACAAGAAGGTCATTAAATCTGCTCCCAAAAGAAAGGCTCTTCAACAAAATCCGGAGTAAAGGCACATCCGGACAGCAACAACAATAGGAAGTATGGAAATTAGCTTACTGCTTGCAGAATCAATGGAACTTTGGTATTTGGGAGGAGTTTTTGATCATTTTCTAGCAGAGTGCCAAGTGGTACCCCAAAGAGCTTGTTCTCTGCAATGGAGGATAAGATGTTACATCAGTCAATCAAAATTAAACTCAAATAAGTGATCTGCAGTATGACAAAACAGTGCAGCATCAAAATCACTAGAGTGAACTGACACGGCCATTATATTGTAACAAGAGGTGGGGGGGAATCTCTGGCCGGTGGATCCCAAATGGCGCTCACCTGGAATTCCTGACCACACACCTTACAGTGTACCAGTCTACCAGTGCTTCCAAAAAGTAGAAAGAAGAACGTGCAGTCAAGTCACAGCCAACTTACGGTGACCCCATAGGATTTTCAAGGCAAGAGATATTCAGAGGTAATTTGCTGTTGCCTGCTTCTGCATCACAGCCCTGGCACTCCTTGGATGTCTCCCATCGTAATAGCAACCTTAGTGTCCAAGATTGGGCTAGCCTGGTTTACCCAGATCGTGGTTCCCAAAAAGTAGTTTCCCCAAGAACTACTGATGTGGAAAAACCCTGAGACCCCGGAGATCCACTGCCAGTCGGATTATTCCAAACTGCCCTTGCTAAATACATGGTCTGACTCAAGGGAAGGCAGCTGCATGTGTTTGTGTGCTGGCAATGAATGCAAAACTGATTTGGCCTCTCTAAGTCCTGCTTTGTTAGCCACCATCCACAGGGCTCCAGAGGAGCAATCTATAAAACCTCTTAAAGGAATAAAGAGTGACAAGCAGGAAAACCAGCAGAGATTCATTTAATGGTACGTGTGGCTTATCGCCATTAGATATGCTGCGATGGGCATATCTGCACTTTAAAGAAGACAACATCCTAAAGAAAACTTTCAAATCTGACAGTCCACCCATTTTCCTTCTTGTTAGCTTAATCAGTGACAGGAATCACCGGAAGCCAAAAATCCAACGAAAAGGAATAAGGTACCTGTTGCCTTCCGTTTTACTGCCTTGTTTCTCTTCAGCTCTAAGCCTAGGACATCACAAAGTGCAGTCAGCTCGATGAGCGCTAACGTGGGGATCTTCTTCATATCCTGCGGCGATAAATCTCCTATCCTGGTCACTCCCAGCCTGCCCTTGGGGATCTTAAACTTCTAACCCAAAAGAAGGAAAGAAGAGCTCAGGACAACACTTTAAGGTAAGCACTGATAACATTCTCATGTCTGAAGCTGTCAGACAGACATTCAAAAGGTGTAAGAAGAAGTCTTACAGGTAGAGAACTCTCATCCTTGATCCGTCTGGATTCCCTTGGGAACGAGCCTTTGAGCAGAATAGCTGCTTGCTCTGAATAAGCAATTTCGGTGCTGAATATCTCTTCTCTTCCAGAGCCCCTCAATGGAGATGGGAAGTCTGGGACTCCAGTTGTGTCTGCTAAAACATGGTAGTTCAGAAAAGGAAGAAAAAACACAAATCACGTGAGATGAACTTGTATGGACAACAACAGAGAAACCCAATCTGAATATACTAGCAAGAGCTGAAATACATCACCACCCTCATACTCAGTTTACATCCCTCACCCAAGGGATCGCAGCCCAGATTTATTTATATTTATATTCTAATTTATATCCTGCCCTACCCTGCCACAGCAGATCAGCCCATATCAAGAGGCTCTGCCACTGCAAACAGCTACACGTTTTATTTACACACACACACAGAGACTATCCGTAACGTTCATATAGAACACAATCATTGCATTTTCTTTCACACAGCTGCCAAGTATTTTGGAAGGAACAACTACTTTGCATGGAATCCCAAGCTGATTTCTCAAGAATATATTTCTTCTATTTAACCACAGGAAAACTTCCTCCTTACATTTCTGATTGTTGTTGGATGACGGAGATCTGTGTTGCAATCGATCAATTTCTGAGCCCGGCTCTGGTGCAGTCTCCTAGCCCGGGGACAGAGAGAGAACACATGTGAAATCATATGCCGAGGAACCTATGTCATAGGACAGCCCAAGCAGATGTAGAAAATACAACAATGAAGCAGCATTTGTGAAGGGGCCTATCATCTGTGAAAAGGAAAAAAGCTCTGTGGATACAGAGATATTTATTATGAATAAATCACTCTGGTGAAACACACTACCAAGTTAATATTACATTGGATAATATAAGAGCTCTGTGGACACTCATGGAGCTGCTTTTTACTGAGTCAGATAACTGGTCTATCAAGGCCAGTATTTTCTACTCTGGCAGTGGTTCTCTAGGGGTCTCAGGCAGAAGTCTTTCAAAACACTAAGATATATAAATGTATACAAGTATGAGTCAGAGTTAACCACTGTTAACAACTGCGGTGGCTCAAGTGGTTAAGACGCTGGCTGCAGACCGGAAGATCGATAGTTCGGCAGTTCGAGACCTGAGTGCCACATGACAAGAGTCCCAGCTCCTGCCAACTTAGCAGTTCAAAAGCAAGAAATTGCAAGTAGATAAATAGGTGCCGCTTCAGTGGGAACGTAACAGCGTTCCATGTGCCTTGGCGTCTAGTCATGCCAGCCACATGACCATGGAGAAGTCTTTGGACAATGCTGGCTCATCCCAAACACCTGCTTTTTGGAGGGGACAAGTCTATCCCCCACCATCAAAACTGCTTCCAGTTGTCAGTTATAATGACTGCCAGGCAGAGGTTAACAATTAAAGCAAACAGCTAGACTAGTTTTTATGACACAGAAGCATCTGGGTACACTTTCCCATGAAAAAAGGGACTAGGGTATCTAGCCTTCCTGAAAGGTTAAAACCCTAAACCCCCCAATCCCTAATTTCAATGTTGCCCAACGCTAATAAAAAAGCACTCTTCAGATACTTGAGTGGTCCTACTATTAGTAGTAGTAACAGGGGTTCAACCCAGGAATTCAGGACAAGATTTTGGCTACATTCTGGTTCAGGTGTACTAGTGAGTTGAACTCAACACAACAGAACAGCTGCATCTGTTTATTCACCATTCGTGTCTCAAAACATGAGAGGGGAGGCTCTGCTTTTTACAACAAAAAGTGCACGGGTGAGGGAAGCTGAACACTCCCCTGCTCTACCTTCCCATGCACCCTGAAGTCCTTTTCTTGCCAGTCTGTTTCATTTCTGCTATTAAAGACAAATCAGAGTATGGGCAGGGTTTGCTCCACAAATACAACTTGGCCCTTTTCATGTAAAAGGCACACCTCCACCTTCTACATGAAAGGGACAGGCACGTGAACCATGCACACAGCTTCTCCTGTTGCATCCCGCTTGGCTGCCTCTCTGCTGCATAGCTAACAAGGCTCCAGAGTGAAAAGCAACCCAGTCTGAGTCAACAGAAGCAAAGTGGAACTGTCTGACTCAGAGAAAAAGTTTCACTGCTTCTTTTCCTTAAACGAGACCTGCAGAAACTTCCCAGTAACTTAGCAGACATGGGCCGCTGCCCAACAGGCATGCCACCACAATGCGAGGACACTATAGGCTTCCCAGCAAGCTCTGTAAAACCACTGAGCAATCAGGGTGTGCGCAAGGGTAAGAAAGGCTAAGCCGGACCATCAGGTTGCTCTGATGAGCAAAAACAGATTGGTGGAGTGGGAAGGGAAGGCAGGCGGGGTATCACGCTCTGAAGAATAAAGCAAAGCCACAGACAAAGATAGTACTGACAAACCTTGACGTGTTTCAATGGCATGTTAAGTTTCAGATCACAGCTGCAGTCAAACGGATCAGCAGAAACAAATGTAAAGCAGGCGGGGCTGCAGCTACAAGGACACGTGGTTCTGTTTTGAACCTACTTTGGTTCAGGTGTATGAGCAGAAGCACAAAACAAGAGGATTCAAGGCAAGCTTTCCTTTCAAAACTAAAGTGGCAGCATTCGTTTTGAGGCATAACCTATCTCGCACTCATTTCAGTACTGAGGGTTTGGGACTCTGCATATTTCTGTAAACTTAATCGCTTAACCGATTTGCAGCTGTTCAATTAGCTAAAAATTCTCTGAATTGGTTCAGTCCTGATTCGTATATTTCCATTTTATTCTATTATATCTGGACCTTCTTGGATGGCAAAATCCTCTGATCCCGGCTCCTACTTGCATTTTTCAAAACCCCTTTGAGGCAGCAAAACAGAAACTCCTCATTATGTTGCTATGTTGGACAGTAGTGTCTGCTCCAACAGCGGTTCTCTCTCAGCCAAAAATCACAGATACCCAACACAGAGGTTGGCCTCGAACCAGTTCAAGGCCTCAACCAGAAGTCTCTTCTAGTGTTACTACCCAAGATCCTGGAAAATGGAGATGCCAGGGATTAAAAGCTGGCATATTATACGAAGTATGTGCTCTACTGCTGAGATATGACCTCTCCCTGGCCTTTTCATCTTCTATGATTCACACTAACATATACACATTTCTATGCAACAGGAAGAAAGTGCCTGTGTGTATACAAGCATGCAGTCTGAACCTAATAACCACTGCAGTTACCTTGCTGCTCTTCCCGTACTTTGCAGTTTTAAGCATAAAATTATGAACTCCTGAAATTCCCCCTTGTAACAAGTAGAATATTAGAAAATTGGTTACAATAATCAGCTGTGCCTTCTGGTTTCCCTAGGGTAACGTGCATACTGGTTTTTGTCCTGGTCTGCACTTTAGCTTTCCTCTTATGCAAAAAAACAAAACAAAAATACTCCCAGTCTTAAGAATTCTTGCAAATCTTCAACTAACTGTTAAAACAGTGATGGGGGGCAGAAAGCAAGCAAGGGAAGACAGCCCACACTCACTCAAGTTAGCCCATAATAGGAACCAGCTCTAGTTGTGGATATTGGACAACACAACAGGATTTAATAAGACACTTTATGAGAGCTTATTTTACTTCATTTTATTAATTCAGGATCTAACATCGCCACAGCACAAGGAAGCTGGTGGGGAGGAGGGGGGAGCTACTATGGACAGAAGCACACAAAGGAACGTACCCCGGAGCCAACCACTCCAAAGACGTCTCGGACATCACGGATGGGCTGCTTGTTCTTCTTTCGCCGAGAGCGGGTGTAAGTATCCAGTCGTCGCTGTACAGCCGCAGCCTGGGTCTTGGTCAGAGTGGAAAGCAGGATGATATTGCCGTTCTCTGTGGCATGGTCCCCAATCAGGTCTGACAGCCCAGCGTCTTGCAGCCACTCAGCTTCCGCTTCCCCCTCTGAAAGGCAAGGCCAGGATAAGCCCATGAGAGCTGCAGCACACAGAGTGGATTACAGGGGCAAACAAACGACCCAGATCTTGAACAAGTCACACATGCAGCACCTTGATTTATTTCCAAGGACTGGAAACCTGGAAGGGCCATCCTGTCCAGCTCCCAGCCCCAAGGCAGGGTCTTTCCTTTATCTTGGGAAAGGTACCACTTTTCTTTGGCCAGAACAAAGAACAAGCATACATATACGGATTTGCATGCATATACGGATTACTGTAGAAATGTGAGATGATGAGGCAAGCAAATGTTAATAATGATTTAAAACAGTGATTCTATGAAACTGTTTAATTTATTAATGAAACGGTTTAAATATTATTTTGCCACATGGTGCTTGGTGTTGTTGTTCTTAATTTACACCACGGTCTCCCCATTTTTGTTTTGTATAAGCAAACTTTTCTTTTGCCAGCAAACACTCAGTGGGTTTGACAGCTACGTGACAGACACACTTTCCACAGGAGAAGATTTTCCAAGCGTAGATATGCAGTGTCGGGAGCATGCTAAAGTTCTGTCCACCATGCAGCTGTTAAAGACCAAGGGTGACGGAACATACATGAAACACAAGGCTGTTCTACTGGGCCAGGAAAGAGCACTGTCTCCTCTGACCCACAGCACAGAAAACACAGCAAAGTCTCAGCCCTGGCACACAAGGTCCTCTGGAAAGGGAGATGCAATACTTGTGTTTTCCCCATTGAACAACCACCTCTCCCTTTCGGGGGGGGGGGGAGAGAAAGCATCTCTAATATCCCACAACCTAGCCTGGGTCAACTTGCCGAACCACCTCTTTTAGAGATGTTCAAAGGCTACTAGGCAAGCATTCATTGTGGACTATTCGTGTGCGGAACAGATGAATACAAGACATGCAAAAGAGGTCTCAACTGTATGGGCTACCAAACAGCATGTTTCTAGTGGGAAACTTCACATGGGAAGCAAGCAGCCTTTCCAGGAACAAAACTCTCCAAGGAAAGCCAGTGTTGCAAGCAGCATCTCTTCTCCCATTCAGGCAGTAATACAGCAGGGGAGTAGCTGGTACCTGCCAAGTACAGCTATGCACAGGTGTTCTCAAAATTACAGCGATCCACTCACCCATCCCCTTATGCACCGGGCATTTTCAGTCAGAGGAGCAGAAAATATAACCATCAGTAAATAACCAACTCATTCTCAGGGAAGGAAAACAGACAACTTTTACCCCAGAAGAGTGTAAGAGAAGCTGGTGCTGCATAAGCAAGGAGTCCCCTGCTGGAACCTTGCCTCTTTCATGAGCTACTCAGCTGGCCTTATGCAAGCTGTGCCGTCTCAGCCTCATTTGCTCCTCTGCAATAGGGGCATAAATTAACTGGCTGATTTTACAGTGCTGTGCTCTGTTGTCCGTCTGTTCCCCCTGCCCCCGAAATTGGAAGGTTTGCTGTGATGAGCTTCCTCTATTAGATGAGGAGAAGGAAGAGATGATTTCCCCTTTCTCCCCTGTGCCACATGGCATTTCATTTACAACACTCCCCTGATCCCCAGCATTTACTGGGGGGGGGGGGGGGGCGGCACACAGGGTTGCAGGGAGGGGGAAGCAGGAAATTTCTTCCTCTGAAACCGCCTGCAGTTTGTAGGATCCGCTGACCAAGGTATGCAAAGCATTTTTGATATTTTGCCCCTCTGAACTATCCCTGGCCTGTTTGAGGTCTTCCTCTGAACTGCTTCCCACCTACCATTTCAGTTGTGAATAGATGATTGCCAATATGTTACTTCGCACCCCTCCACAGATGAGGCACTTGTGGATCTGCAAAATATTTCTTAGGGCGACACAGGAATAAAGATACTGGGCTATCTGGAGTGCCACCTAGTGGCCCCAAACAAGAACTAGGCAAACACCTCCTGCCGTGTCTCTCCAGCAAGCCACAAGCGACATTCCAAGCAAGCCCTTGTTTCTCACTTCCTTTTACAACAAACAAACAAGAGACAGCTGCTCTCATAGAACCATTTTAATTTCTTCTCATCTTCTGCCTAACCAGCCACACAGCACATCTAAAGGCACGAAGTCACAGAAAATGACCTCTCAACAACCTGCAACTCTTCCTGCTGAGGAAGCAAACCAGACACTGCCTGTGAATTAGTGACCAGTGATCCCCCTAAGCTGACTTAGTGTGAGCTAGCTCATGGTTTTTTAGCATCCAGCTCACACATTTTTGTCTTAGCTCAAGAAGAATGGCTCCAGAGCAACCTAATTTATGCAGTAGCCAAATTGCTCGCTCACAGCTTTAATGCCAGTAGCTCACAAAGTAGAATTTTTGCACATAAGACTCCATAGCTTAGATGGAGCATTGTTAGTGACTCTTGTTTTAAAGACAAAGGTTGTGTTTCTCTTTAAAATAAATGAGCAAGATTGTATGCCAGAGTTTCACAAGTGCAAAGCTGGCATGTTATCGCCAAGTGTAAGCTGCAAGGCGCTGTTTTAGCGGACTTACGAATGATAATTTCATAAGTGTAAGATCATGGATAAGTGTATGAGAGGACTTGTGTTGCTGAGTGTACAACAACAGATGCCAACTGCAGACAAACGCCATCCTATGCCAGGAGACGACAGTCCGGCAGAAACCATTGTTCCAGTTCCCAGAAGCCTCTCTGAAGTACAGAAGCCAGTTTGTGACTCTGGTTCATCCCTGCGTGCAAAGAGATGTCCAAACATTGTCAAATCCAAGTCTCTGCATATCATGCTCCCCCCCCCAACAGACATTGTTTCAGCTAAATAAAGGCTTAATTGCCCACTTCACATGGACTATGGAAGCAGTTAACGGACAATTGACTTGGCCAGGCCAAGAGGTTAATCCCTCTTGGGTAGAACAATGGCCTCACCTTTGAGTCATCTTTCCTCCAGACCAGGTGTCTCTAGATGTGATTAGGTCATCCTTAAACATTGTCCACTCCCATCCTGTACCCTATTGGTTAGAACTTTAGAGGCGGATCAGCACAGAGGAGGTCGCTTGGCAAGCCAGCCCCCAGCGACGCCCTCCCTTAAGAGCAGTCTCCCAAGCTCCAGACAGTCAGATCTCACTTCTCTTGCTATCTCCTTCCCAACCTCCCTCCTGGACCTTGTGTGCATGCTAGGGCCTGCCATGTGCTTCTGCTGGTTCAGAGCATGTGATCCTTCCCCCCCTTCTTCCCAAATACCCTCTGTTCTTCTAGCAGGATGGAAATCAGACTTCTGGAAGTTAAATATTTCCCTCTACAGGATTCCATCAACTCCCTGCTCATGTAACCGTCTCTTTAATTCTATCTTACTTCTTAGACCTGTATGACTGAATGTATGATTTTTGCAACATCTGAATGATTCACTTTTATTATTATTAAGTAAACTAAACACTCTTTTTAACTTCATTTGAGTCCCTGGGTCTCTTTTTGGGAAGGTCTGAGAGTGGCCCAGCCTCTGTTTACAAAGGTGCTGGTCCTTAATGCCTACTGCTGATTATTAAGAGCTAATATTCCCCCACTATTGATAATTTAATAAAGCAGTCAGGCTAACACAAGCACAGTTTTTGCAAACCCCAGCTTATGTCTCCAGAGGCTATGCCTAGGGTTTCCAACCTCAAGGCAGTCAAAGTATACACACCATGAAAAATTACAAAAAATACAAATTAAACAATTAAATTTATGTGATGCAATTAATATCTCTGTTTCTATGTACCAAAAATTCAACAGTCTTTTAGTGTTCCTTGAACTACAAGCTCCAAAGATTCTTCCCATTAAGAGTGGGCGGTCAGTCCTAGGTTTCCAAAACAGCAATAAACGGTCATTATAGCTGGCCTGTTGGAGTCATGTTTGTGAGCTTTGTGGAAGCACAGGACGGAAGATAAGTCAGCTGACAACCTCCGTCGCTTCCAGTTTTCAACAAAGTCAAATTGTAGCAAGGACATTTGGTGGTTAGACTATATGGAATTCACCTGTTGAATTAATGAATGTGACTCTACCAGCAGTTTATAAGGGACACTAAAAAATTGTTGAAATTTTGATAGATAGAAACTGAGATATTAACTGCATTACATAAATTTAACTGTTTATATAATTTGTCATTTTTCACAATGTATACACTCTGTTTGACAACCTCTCTCATGATCTCTCTACTTTTGTAACCTCCAGGTGGTAGCTGGAGATCTCCTGGGATTACGCCTGATCTCCAAAGCAACAGAAATCAGTTCCCATGGGAAAAAATGGCTGCTTTGGAAGGTGGACCCTATGACACTATATCCCATTGGAAGTCCCCTCTTTCCCCAAACCCCACCCCTCCTCAAGCCCCCTCAGGGGGCGGGGATTCCCCCGCTAAATGGGTCCCCAATCCTCTGGTCCAGATCCGGCCAGCGGGAGGAACCCCACCCCCGAAGTGGCCCGATCAGGCTGACGTGCCCGGCATGATGACGTCACCCAGAAGTGACATCATCCTGCTAGGCACGTTGCCAGGCAACGCTCTAGCAATTGCCCTGAAAACTCTATGGTACCAGAGTTTTAGGGTGATTACCAGAGCGTTGCCCCGGCAATGTGCCCAGTGTGATGACGTCACTTCCGGGTGACGTCATCGTGGCGCACGCAGGACTCCCAGAGAGGAACCGGGACTCCTCCGCTGTTTATTAGGTAAGACTTGGCAAACCTAACCCCAGATATTTCCCATCCCCGGGCTGGCAGCCTGACCCTGATAGTTAATGAAATGTATCAGCTTTAACAGACGGGATCAAGAGGAGCCTGTGGGTGTGTGCAAAGTGCTTTCATAAGTATGAGGGGAGAGAGACATTCCTTCTGGCAGCTGTTAGCTACTAATAGAATGCTATTCTGGAACACACAACCTCCCCTCCCCCACTACTTTCAGGGGCAGCTTTTCAGGAGGCTGAGAGTGCCACCCCTGCAAGAAGAAAAGCCACACAGAAATGTCCACGTGGCTCTTAAGATCCCAGCTAGTGTTTGCAGTTGACCACAGGCAGGACATTGGCACATTCGTAGATCTTGCTTAGAAAAGGAGACTACAACCCACCTTTAATTATTTTGCTTATCATTACAGCTGCCGCCACCACACATTTTGCAGAAGGAAAGAGAAGCTGCAGTTACACAACTCAGTGGATGCAATGCAATACCTTCCAGTCACCAATTTGTGTGTGGAGCTCCATGCCCCTGGGACCTTTGCCTTCCCTTATAGTCATGTGTACATTCAAACCTTGCAGACCTTGGGCCAGCAAATCCAGGGAGGAGTCAGAAACTGGAAGCAGGTCCCCCCTTCAAGAAACTCTATCCACATCCACTCTCACAACAACTGTCCTTTATGTTCAAAACCCAGATTTGTCCACAGAATAGGCCACTTACTAAAAGTAATTGCAGCACCTAACTAGACATCGTCCAGAAGACCTGTGTTTAGAATCTCCCTTTTAAAAAAGCACTAGATAATAGCAGGAGGGCAGCGTAGAAGATCTGGGCCACAGTGGTGGTGGTGGGGGGGACATTAACACTTTCCCCTTGCTGTTTTCCTTACCCCAGTCCCCAGTGGGAGGAAGCCCAGATATACCACATGGATACCAATGGATTCTTTTTCCACCATGAAAAACACAGTTCAGGGGCAGGAAGCAATTTGAACAGGTAAAACGGCCCGGGGGACGGAGTAACCCCAACTCCAACCCCCCCCCCCCATTCACTGATCCCTTGGATCACATCTAGTTTGTTTCCCTCTCTCTCTCAACTGATGAGCCCAATAAACTTTTTTAAAAAAATTATTCCCACAACCTCCCGAGTTACAGGAATTTCTTACCTTCTTGGGGTTTGACTTCCATAAGATTGCACTCCTCAGGCTCCGAATCAGTGCTCTCTTTGATGCTTTCCACCTCTAGCCAAAAAGTATCCATTGATAAATTGCCTGCTGAGGCCGACCTGGAATGCCAACACTCAGACTGCAGCTGCTCCAAGGAGCTCTTCTGAGCGAAGCGACTCATTTTGCAAGGGCAATTTCTGATGCTGCGCGTGAGAGAGAACAAAACAAGACAAAATGTTACATGCTCAAGTATCTGGCTTGACAATCAGAGGTACAGCTAGTACGTCAACGGTCTCCAGACCCAATTAAGGAGGGCAACTATCGGAAGACACAGAGATAAATGTCCTATTTTCTATTTCTGCTTAGTGATAATGCAGTCTGCAGGCTGAAAACGAGCCCAAGGCATGACGCGAGCGGAGCCAGCAACAATGCAAATTTCCTCGTACTGTCCTTCCTATGACCTAAAAGGGAACACCCTTCAGAGTGTGCAGGGAAGCATCACAGAATCAGAGGCAAATCAACTCCAACACAGTAAGAGCTTCCCAAACACCTGGATGGTAACTTCTGAAATCCTAAAACTGTTAAAGCAATCTGGCTTGGTTTGATGTTTCACCCCTTTTTTGCTTTCAATAAAACTGCACAAAATGTTATCAAGACACACACCTGGACAAAAAGAGTCTGGAGGCATCTTAAAGACTACCAGACTTATTGCACTGTAAGATTTGGATGGAAGACCACCAAGGAATACCAGTGCCGTGACACAGAGGCAGGCAATGGCAAACCACCACTGAACATATCTTGCATTGAAAACCGTACAGGGTTGCCATAAGCCACCTGAGACTTGATGCCATACAAGTTAAGGTATAACAAACCTTTAATATGCCCCCAGCTTTTTGTTTTCTCTGCAAAAGCCTGGAATCCAAAATGAGGCATCACTCATTCACGTTGTGTAGCTCTTCTAGACAGAGTATCCACTGCCCCTCTTCTATGTTTGAAGAGGGTTAACACTGATATTTACAAGTCCCACTGCTGTCATCAGATTGAACTACACTTCCAGTGTTACAGGGAAAAAGTTCAGTTTACATCCCCATAATTATTATTGCTGGCTGCCTGTAATGCATCATTGCTATAGCTTCTCAAACATTTGGACTTCCTCATCTGCCTCTCCTCCTCCTGTGCACACAGGCATGCCTGCTCTGGACTGGAAAAGAAACATCCTATTGAATCTTTCCTTCTGAATCAAAATGACTCTTTGCAAAAGAAAGCATTTATGTAATTGCATCTCCACAGAAAGAGTTGCAAGTTGGAGTAGTGGTTGGCTTTCAGAAAAGACAAAAGAAAGGTTTTCCCACCCAAGCACTTGCAGACCTGCTCTGAAATGCTATAATTTTTGTATGAGCTGCCATTTTGTGACTATCTCTCCACCCACTGAGCCGCCATTTTGTGACTGATACCTTCCAAGGCTCTTGAGGGGAGAGAAAAGACTCCCAGAAACATAAAATCTGCCTTTCCCAGATGTAGGGAGGTGGAGAAATTCACAGGCATTTGCTGTGCTGAGAGATCTTCTTCATGATGAATGTATTGCAGCTTCCTCCACACTGAGGTCATACTGCCCACTCAGGTAGAGTTGCCAACTCTGTGCTGGGAAATTCCTGGAGATGTTAGGGTACATTTTGGGGGGAGAGGCTGCAGCAGGGTATAATGCCATAGAGTTATGTTTGCCGGGTCTTACCTCTGCTCTGGAAGGGAAATTTGGGGGGCATTCCAGGGGTGGGCAGGGACAATGCAACAATGTCAACCCAAAAATAATGTCATTTTGTCGGGGATGCTCTGGTATTTGGGCAAAACTCTATGGGTTTTTTGCCCTCAAAATCATAGAGTTATGGGTGGGGTTTCTCCCGACAGCCAACTGGTTCGCAGTGGGGAGAAACCCCCCAAATTAGGGAACCCTCTGCTGGGACCTGGGGGCTGGCAACCCTACATAGAGTTTACCCTACAAAGCAGCCATTTTATCTGGGGGAACTCATCTCTATCATTTGAAGATCAGGTGTAACTCTGGGAGATCTCCAAGCCCCATCTGGAGGACTGCAACCCTACAGCTCAGGGGAGTTTGCCTGCATGCCCCCTGAAAGTATGCTTATTAAAGAGAAGGTTCTTGCAAAAGCTCATTTGAGGGAGCAGTCTAATAATCCTACATAAAAAAAGAGGGGGAAGTGGTTCCTCCCCCCATCTCCCCTACCCAAAGCCTTTCCCCACAGTTTTTCCAGGGGAAAATGGGGGGGGGGGGTTACTGCTACAAAATATTTTCTCTTTTAGAATGAATAAAATGCTTACTAAGGCAAGGTTTTTCATTCAAAAACTGAGGATATTTTCCATTTTTCCAATAGAAAAAAATCAGGCAGTTTGGGTGGCACTGAAAAAAAAAAACCAATGAAATATTTTGTCTTCTTGAGTGAGAAAGACAAAGCATCTTACGCAATCCAAAAGTAATACACAGAAAAAGTCTGAAGACTTTCTTAATTTCAACAGTAGGACCCGGGGGGGGGGGGAGTTCTTATGTTGTAAACATATACAATATTTTCAAGGTTTTTTGTTTCTTTTTTAAAGAGTAAATAATTTTGGCTACAATTAACATGCTATAATGTGTCTAATCATGATACATTATTGAAGAATTCAGCATTTTCAGTGTTATGAAGTTTGGCTTCATATCTAAAGATGCTGGCAGTCCTACCTTATATGACTCTATGACGGAATTTCTGCTCCAATAATTCACTTTATTTTATTTACTACAGAATCATCTTTTACCTTTAACTTTTAGTTTTTCAATCCTCTCACATGACAAAAATTAACTGTGACTGGCCCAAGGTCACCCAGCTGGCTGCATGAGGTGAGCTCTTTAACCACTACACCACAGCTTAGGTACTGGTATAGTTGAAATTTTTCTTACAGAAAATGAAATGAAGATATGCAACTATTTTTTCAGTGAATACATAGAATCTTCACTGATTAAGAATATAAGAACATAAGAGAAGCCAATGCTGGATCAGGCCAATAGCCCACCCAGTCCAACACTCTGTCACATAGTGACCAAAAATATCAGGAGCCATCAGGAGGTCCACCAGTGGGGCCAGGACACTAGAAGCCCTCCCACTGATGCCCCCCCCCACAAGCACCAAGAATACAGAGCATCACTTGCCCCAGACCAAGAGTTCCTATCTATACCTTGTGGCTAATAGCCACAAATGGACCTTTGCATTTCCCATTTGGCTGGTTTTGTCTCTTCCCCTCCTCCTGTTTTTCATTAGGAAAGTTAAATGGGTTAACTTACTATTACTCAAATAAAAATCCCAGTTGCAGAAATCTGAATCAATTTGCACACCACAGGACATGCAATTCAAGGTGTTGGTTTTGTCCTTTACATCCCTAAATGGTTTGGGACCACAGTTTCCAAAGGACTCTCTTCACCCATACTTTCCTGCTCAGGTATTAAGATCACAGGGAGATGCCCTTCTGACTGTCCCATCAATTGAAGAGGCTTATTAGGTGGGTACATTATGCTATAATGTGTTTAATCATGATATATTATTAAAGGATTCAGCATTTTCAGTTCTCTCAGAGTTGTATATTGAGGAAGTTCCAGTCAAATGAGAATGAATGTCTGACTTATAATGTATTTAATGTTTTAAATCAATAAAACTTAATATCAACAGGCTTGACTGGGAAACCCTAAAAGACTCCAAATTTAAACTTTTGGTATATGGGTAATTCAGATTTCCTAAAATTAGTTGACAAAAGGCTTTGAAAACAAATAGCCTGAACAAAGGCTGAAGTAGGTGAGAGAATCTCTGCCACAATTCCTACAATTTCAGAAAAATTATGTCCACCTCCCTCACCCTTACCCCCTTACTAAATTAATAAGAGTGTCCTTTGTGTACCCGTGTTGCTGTCTTGTTATATTTAACCTTTGAAACTTCTTCCCCAGAGAGATCCATTCCCTGAGAAATCTGTACTCATGAAAGTAGATTTTTGCCCCTGTTGTTTTAATATGTTTGGATAATCAAAAAAAAAAAAAAATTCGGAGAGAGGCCCCAGCAGCTACCCTGCAAGTCTGGAGCCTCTCCCTCAAACCCCCTCTCCTCCAGCCCCTCATATACCCTATAAGTTTTTGCTATTGACTTCAATGGCCCATAGGGTATAATGGGGCGGAAACTGTCATTTGGCTGGCAAAATGACTTCCGAATCCGCTTGCACTGCTGAAACTGACATGCAGGGGGTCGTTCGGCAGCCGGAACAAATGCAGCCTTATTTGGCCCGATCTGAATCGGGCCAATTTTTTTTATTTGCACTCCCCTAGTGGGCACAAATGACAGTGGTGGCAAGCCCCTCCCCCAGCGGGCCTGTGGAGGAAGCAAAGTGAGAAAGGGGTTTAAAGTTTAAACCCCTTCTGTTTAGAGTCACGCGGCGGCAGCGGCACAATCTTTCCATTGTATTCTATGGGGCCCTTCTCACTTCGCTCTCCCCCTCACCCGCCTTGGCAGGCCAGCTGGGGAAGGGAAGGGGAGGCTTTTGAAGATGCCCCCCCCCTTTTGCTTCCCTTTCTGATACACTTCCGGTGATGTCAGGGGGCGTGGTATATGTTAATGAGTTATGCTAATAGGTATGCTGATGAGCTCCTGCACCTCTTTTTCTACGAAATGACCCCTGAGGACAGCAACAGTTAAAACCGGCACCCTCCTTTTTTACTTTTGGCTCCGCGTCCCCTTCCCCACCCTGCTGCACAGAAAGCATGGCAGCTGGCAAAAAAAGGGACTGATCACCATCTGGATTGGTTGTTTTATTAATGCACTGTAATAATTTTATCACGTTGATTTTAATGCTGTAAACCGCCCAGAGTCCACTTGTGGGGTTGGGCGATTCAGAAATCTAATAACTACCTAAAGAAATAAAACATTATAAAAACAAAATAAAACTACAATTATAAAACCTACAAAACTCACAATTTAAAATCTCCCATCTGGACTGCTAATAATAAAAACTGAAGCAGGCAAATGCGGTCTTAAATAAAACTGTCTTCAGCTGCCTCCTGAAGATTGAAAGTGAGGGGAAGAGGTGCACCTCCCTCAGGAGGTTTTCCATCATTGTGGGGCTGCCACGGAAAAGGCCCTAACTAACACATGATTGCCTTTGAGAAACAGAATGGACAAAGCCAGCTGGATTCAAAGCAAGGGAGGACACACAACACATAGAAGTTTTATAGAACTACAGCAAAGTGCAATGAGTTCTTCTCAGGCACCACATGGGTGTCACAATCCTTTCCACAGATGGTACCAGCCCTTCACTCCTCATAAAGAGGACTGAACAGGTTTTCAACTGACAGTTATAGGTTCAAGGCTAAAAGTGGCAGAATATTTTGAAGCTGGGATTCTACAGATAACGATTCCAGAGGAATAGCCATATTAGTCTGAAGCAGGAAAATGAAACTGGAGACCAGTGGCATCTTAAGGACAGAAGAAAAATTCTAGTACAAGCTCTCCTGAGTCAGAGCTTACCTTGCCAGCTATATTAAACGTACATCTCATACATACAATTACGTCAATTCTGACTCATGAAAGCTCATGCTGGAACAAGTTGGGCTCCTGCTTAAAAAGTCAGCTGGTCGTCTTAATCTCCGACCGTGTTATGTGCCTTAATTTTCAAGTCACCCTCAGTCACTGATAGTTAAGTTCATTGTCTGGCAACATACACGCTTCACTGACTGAAGATTCTACGTATTCACTGAAAAAAAGAGCTGTAAATTGAGGAAGTTCCGGCCAAATGGGAATGAATGTCTACTTGGAAACTAGTTTACAAAAAGAGGAATTAAGAGTGATGTGGTGGGAGATTACCGACAGGAAGACTTTGTGAAGGTGAAGTTATATTTCCAGCTACTCAGCCTCACTTGTCTTTGGCATTCCCCTTAGGTCACATGTCACAGCCTCTCTCGATAATATCTGTTTATACTTCTGCAAGGATCAATGGTTTTAGCACTGGGGAAGAAACCAATGTAAAAGCCTCATGTTTTTTCACAAAGGGGAATTAAGCTGAAGCAAGAGCAAGAAGGCCTCTTGTTTGTACGGGTACAGATGTGAGGAAATACTTGTAGAATTGTTTAAATATTAACACCAATAAGTACAGGAACACAGAATAAACTTGGATTGTTATCTGCAAAAAGGAAACAACAGAATTTGGAGAGGAACGATGAGGCCCCCGCTCTGCTGACAAGGTCATCTTGGAACCAGACTGGTCTAAGCTTCACTCGAATCATGCAAGAACTGCTCAGAACAGCCTCCGTGCAGCGTCTTCTCCCAAGGTAAAGAACATTATCTCATGGTGCATTTCTCTGCCAGCACCAGCCACTAACAATAAAGTTGGACACTAATGGGGAAACACGTCGCATGATCTCAAGTGTGCCACATTGTATGGCTTTCAAGCTTATCTTCAGGGAATTCCTTTTTACAAAGATTCATCTGTCACAACCCACTGCTCCCCAGCAATGGCATCCCAGTGTACTGCTGAAAACACAGGGGGCGCATTCCATAGAGCTCACTCGATCCATGCAGGATACTGCCTCCAGCTGCTGGGCCTCCCCATCACTTCTCATGGCTCAAGAAGGCAACCAGGAACTCATCTTCCCTCAACTGCAGCTGCATGCTGGAAGGGAGCAAGCTATCTTTTAGGGAAATTTATAATTTCTGATGTCATTGTGCTAAGCTTTGAAGAGACTGGAACACTGGATGCTCATCATGAAGGTGTGGAACTTGAGGACATTATTGGGAGTGTTGAGAGGCAATGATGAGAAAGCCTCCCAGCATTCAAAATGATGCCCTCCCCTCAAGTTCTAGATGAGAACCCAAGGTTCTCGGGAGCAGAGTTCAAAAGCTGCCATGTCTTGGTAGTAAAGGAGACAATTTCAAACAGCAGCCACATGAGCAAGGCGATACAGGCATACTCACAAATCTTTCCAAACAGACCTATAAAATATCAGGGATAAGCTGCAGACATATTCTTCAAGCACAACAAATGACAGGCCTACATCAGAAGCATTCAGTATCAGGAGGCGAAACGGCAACAGGCAAAAAGGAGACTTCTTCCACTCCCCTTCTGTTGATTCTTCCTACATACTTCAGGTGACCTTGGTGTACAAATCCAACTAAAAGTAACACAGCAAGAATAGCACTGTGGCTAGATGTTCACATTCTTCTAACATATGGTACACTGACAAGCATGACAAAGTGACTTCTTGGTACATGAAAAAACAATACAATAACAGATCTAGTGTCTATCACATCCTGCAGACCTTTAGCTTGTTCCTGATCTGGGGGATACCACAGACCCCGGATCCCACACACTTGCCACGTGAAAAGGATGGTTAATCAAATGACTTCATGCTTACTCGAGGGAATGGAAAAATTCATACTAAAACTGATGGGACTAAAACAGTGGGGTGAGGGCACTGCCTGGATTGCTGGTAGGTAAAAAATAAACACACTAATTGTATACAATATTTGTATACTTCCTTTCCACCAAGGTGCTCAACACAGATCACAATTACAAAAATCAATGAACAGCCCACTAAATGCTATCATCAGTTTTTTAAAAAAACAACTATACAAACCAATAGACCTACTAAAATCTTCTACTGAACAACACATTTTAAGAACAGCAGTGACACCAACTAGCTAACAAGTACAGCCAAATAGAAAGGAGAAGAAACAAAATCTTGACCTAGCAAAAAAATATACATAGTGGTGCTGCCAGACTCGGGTGCAGCCACTGAAAAGGCCTTAACTCTTATGCTCACCATCTCATCTCAAAACAACACACAGAAAGGCCCAAGATGAAGACTGAAATATCTGGACAGGATTATATAGGGTAGTTCTTTAAATATGCATGTCCTGGGCCTAAGTAATACTCTGTAATTTGTTTTCAACTTCGTGCACTCTAATTTACTGAAACATTTCAGATAGGAGAATGCATACCACAGGTATTCATATCATAATGTATACACCAGTTACAGAGTTTGGTAAGACATCGCCTATTGCAGCAATGAATTCCCAAGATCCAATCATATGTAATGCATTTACACTTGCAGCACATTTTAACCTGCCCGTCTAACAGCAGCATTATAGAAACTGTTTCGAACACTTGAACAGTCTGAATAAAAAAATCAAAGACACTCCAGACCTGTCATTTCTGAAAGAAGCTGCAATCTATTGCATCCTGTGTAGGCATGATGATTTGGAATCCAAGAAATGCTTCCAAAATAAGCAGCATCTGGCAGTACTGGAGCCAATACACCAACATGTGCGTCAGCATACTTAAAGAGCTGTTTCCCTTTGAGGACAGCAAGGAAGGAACACTGAGTGACCTTTGTAGGCAGGAGCAATTTAGATACAAGCACAGATTATATGCTGTACATATTCACTAGGCAGATGCAACAGCACAGCGAACGGAGGGATTGGGGGAGGTGGATAATTCACTCAGAAGCCTCAATTCAAGTTCCTGTATTGTGTGGTACCCAGTCCTAAGCACAATGCACAGAAGCGAGAGCCATACATTATAATGGCTGTGGAAAACACCAGTCAGGTTTCCAAGACTTGCAAAGGTGCATGCATGCATATTTAATCCCACCCTCAATGCATCTGCTGCAGAACACCCCAGGATCTTCTTCAGCGGTCAATCTGCGGCAGTGACTCCAAGTTCCATTTACTTCAGCAGAAATTACTAGTATTTTGTGGGCTTAAGGACCGAAAACACCACATGGCTGGCTGCTGATGTTCTATCTAAACTGCTTCTTCTTCTTCTTCTTCTTTTGTATTATGTTCATAGTATCATCCAAGTGCCCTACCAGAGAAAGAAATCACAACCACAATGTAATGCCCTGTGACCCAAAGAGCAGGCAGGGGTGTGCTGCACTGAGGGAACAACCTGAGAGTTATGGTTGGGTGTTATCCTTGTGATCCACTAAGAATAGAAAGGTTATGATAGATACAAGGTGATGTTATATTATACCAAAATGGTACAGGAAGGTACTTTTATAAAGGGAACAGGACTGTGAAGTACACCAGTGTGCATAGTATCCTCTGTTTGCTGTATGGACTACCCTACCCTCATTGCTTTTTTTTAAAACCTTTCATGTCATTTTCTGTACTTTTTAACATATTGTATCTTAAATACATATTTTTTTTTAGATTGCTGTAACTTTAGTCCCAGGACATTGATAATTAGATACCTCATCCTATTGACTAGCATTGATTTACATTGTGTAATCTGCCGTGAGTCTCTGTAAAAAAAAAAGCAGATTTATAAAGCAATAAATAAATAAAACATGGTCTACACATTATAGAAGAGCCAAGCAACACCCTCTCCCACCAGGCCACGGTAGTCCATTTCAGATTCCTGCCCCCCCCCCTTCCAGTTTGGGGTGGTTGTCCAGAACAGCTACCAAGAGAGACAAGAACCATGTAATCCCTGCCTGCTTTCTGTGTGGTTTACATACATGGTAATAGAATGTTAATTTGCCAGTGGTAATAAATCAGGAGCAGAAGTTAGTATAGCTTCCATTGCAAATAGCGAGGGGGGGCAGTTGAAGATCACTGGGGACAGGATTAGGGTTGCCAACCTCCAAGTGGGACATTCCGGAATTAGAATTTGTCTCCAGGAAACAGAGATCAGTTTCCTTGGAGAAAATGGCTGCTTTGGAGGGCAGACTATGGCATTATACCACTCTGAGGTCCTGCCTCTCCCCAAACTTCTCCCTCCACAGCAGGGCCAGATTAAGGCCACTTGATGCCCTACGCACAGCCCAACAATGGTGCCTTTCAACCCTCCCATTGCTTAACTGACAAGACATTAAGACTCAATAAGTGCTGAAGGTGAAATAAGCCACTAAAAATGCAGTTTTCTTCGAGGCCATCCCCCACAACTATATTAAATACAAACTTTTTTAAAAAAAATATTTATTTAACACTAAATAGCAGTAAGCAGCAAATTAATTACTTATAACTAGAGCAACATTTTAAAAAATGCAATTTTTCAATGCGTTTCAATGCATTTTTAATAAAATTGTTATAAGGGGAAAATGCAAATACAAAAAAATTATTGAAAACTATTTTTAATCACCCTACCAAAGATCATAAGGCAAAATATGATCTGAGATTTCTACTAAAATTACGTGATCTCAAAATAAGGTTGTCAGGTCCTTTCAAAGTCCATAGCAGGGGACTTTGGGGGGCATTACAGGAGGAGGTGGGGTGGGTCCGCACTTGCCTGCTGGGGAGGGGGTGTGGCCGCACGTGCCTGCATTCCAAGCCCGGATTTTGGGGCTTAGAGTGCAGGCTCGCGGACCCCGCCTCTCTCCAGCAAGGAAGAGGTGGGGAGGAGGCCAAGTTGTTGCTTTTGGGGGTGGGGCTTCCCCCACCCGCCAAACCAGGTGGTCAGGCAACCCTATCTCAAAAGCATGCTTTTCAATTTTGAAAAGCATCTTTCTGCAGAAATCAATGTTGGAAGACAATTTTTTAAATGATATACTAGTGGAGAAATATCATAATTTATATAAAACAAACATATTTTATTCCATTGCTTTCTAACCTTGAAGATATATAGCATTTCAATATACATGGATCAAAAGATGCAAAATAATGCTTATTGTCGCCTACTTATAACTTTATGTATACTGTAAAAAGTTTTCTCCTACTTTTTTTTACTGGCAAAGTTTTTGATCAAGTCCTCAAAACTAATCTGGCGTAACAAATCTGCTTCTGTACTTAGGAGAGACAAGGCATCCAGCCTCTCTTGTCATCTAGTTGCCCCTCCTACCCCCCCCCCCCCCCGGGCTAGTGATTCCACTGCCTATCATTCCTTCTGTACAGCCCTAACAAAAGGAATGACTGAGAAAAATATTTCATCTTCAAGGTGCCCCCCCCCCTTCCCTTGGTGCCCTAAGCATGTGTTTATTTTGCTTAACGGTTAATCCAGGCCTGGTCCACAGGCTCCACACTCAAAACCCCCAGGTATTTCCCAACCCAGATCTGGCAATCATAGCCAGGATATTCTGATTCCTTTCATTTTGGGCTCTAGAACTCCCCCCCCCCACCCCCACCCCCAGTCACCTCATTTTGAGATTCCTAGTTGCATTTTCTGATGAGTTATGCCTGACACAAATGAATAAATAGAAAAACATGTGGATTCTTTTATTATTATAGATGCATGGTAACAGTTCAGTGGCAGAGCATCTGCTTCGCATGCAGAAGATCCAAGGTTCAATCCCCAGCATCTCCAGTTGAAAGTATCTGGCAGTAGGTGATGTGAAAGGCCTCTGCCTGAGACCGTGGAGAATCACTGCCAGTCTGAGTACACAGCACTGACTTTGATGGACCAAGGGTCTGATTCAGTATAAGGCATCTTCATGATTTGTTTTGTTATATTTGGTTTGGGGTCAGTGACATATGGGAGGGGGTCCATGGTGGCTCTCGGCAGCCCTACCAACAACTTCTACAGCCTGCCCACTTCATGGCCCCTTCATCCAGCCAGAATAGCCCCAAAGAGCCCTCGTGGTCATGGCAGAAGCTGCTGTTAGCTAAAGAGCCAAAAGCTTGAGCTAGAGGTGTACAACTTTTAGAAATTTTGAAGCTGCAGGGGCAACCCACTCCCCATCTTTCCACCCCTCGACCCCTGCCTGAAGCATAGAACAAAGGTGGAGGTAAAAAACAAATTCTATTATAAACCAAAGAGAGAGCATTACTTAGAGAGAAATTTGCAGTAGGGTAGGACTATCAGTATATTTGGACACAAAGTTAAACTTTATAATATTGAAAATGCTGAAATCTAACAATGAATGATTGCTAAACATACTATAACATAAAGGTAAAGGTTCCCTTGCTTGAAAGCCAGTCGAATCCGATTCTAGGGATGCAGTGCTCATCTCCGTTTCACCAAGGCACACGGAACGCTGTTCCCACTGAAGTGGTACCTATTTACCTACTTGCAATTTCTTGCTTTCGAACTGGTAGGTTAGCAGGAGCTGGGACCAGAGACAGGAGCTTGCTCCATCATGCGGCACTCAGGTCTCGAACAGCTGAACTACCAACCTTCTGGTTTGCAGTTCAGCGTCTTAACCACTTGAGCCACCGCCACCACAGCCCTCACTACAACATATTGTTACCAACATTATTTAAATTTAAACAAAAAATATTCCAAAAACATTGCACATGTCTACATTATATTATTGTTACCTAATGCTGCAGACTGTCTTACACACACAAAAAAGTTTATGCTACAAATGTTGAGTAAAACCTGGTCTTTCATTTCATTCATTTAAAAAAAGTGGGGGGAGATCATAGGAAAGTTTATTTTTTTCCAGTGTTCCCCAAATTATCCCATTGAAAAATGGGGAAAATCCTCAGCTTCCCCCCCCCCCCATGCTATGCATTTGGAGTAAATGAAATGTTTTTTAAGACAAGGGTTTTTTCACTCAAAAAGGGGGAAAAGACCATTGTTTTTGTTAAGTACTTCCCCAAATTTTCTAGTATTTAAATTTTTCCAATAGGAACAAGTCCTCAGAGGAAAATGGTGAATAAACTTCTGAATTTTTCTAGGCCTTCACATCTCTAGCTGGGGCCAGCTCCACACACCAGCTGGACAGAATCCTCAGCTGCCCAAGCAACTAGCACTGGCATATTATGCCACAGTGGTCCCTCAAAGGGTTAGGCCAATCACTGGGGGAGGCTTTGGGGCGTTGGATGGCCTCACAAGTCACCAGAAGGGTGGGGAAGAAACCTTGAGGCCTGCTCAGGACTATTTAACCCCTAACCAGGCTGAGGCCAAGACAACTCCCCTGCTAGCTCTCCAAGTGAACCTCAAAAGAGGTTGGCAGGATGTGGAGGAGAAAGGTCAGATGCTGGAGAAAAGAGCAAATGGTTCCAAATGCAGTTTAAAAGAGCAAAGCATTACAGGGGGACAGAATCCACCTAATTCAGGAGGGGGCAAAATACAAAACATCCATCAGTCAGATGCTACTTCTGCACAGGGCTCAAGGGTGTCTAACAGTTCTCTCACAAAACACAAGCTAAAACAGAGACTTCAGGCACTACCTGCCAACTGGAGGGGCCCCTATTGTACTTTCCTGTTCTCAGCTGTGCCTGAAGAGTTACAAGCCTCCCCAATGGGATTTGGGCCTGAGCACATACAGTTTCAGGTAGTTCACTAGAATAAGAACTAGCCTCTTGTCCCTGGTTCTATAAATCTTCTGTTCCCCTTCCCAAGTAAAAACCTGACAAGGTGCTGCATCCACTCCCTTGGTGATATATAGTTAATATAGTAGGGTTTGCCCTGTTACAGAAGCGTAATATTGCATGCAGTAAATAAAACTCCCAAGAGGTATATTGTAAAAGTAAAACTTACATTTATTGACATGGGTTCAGTTCACACTTCCATGCTGCAGTCAGAAGGAGAGAGAGAAGCCTAACCTAAAGAATACTACTCCCTATCACAAGTGGCCAGATAATCTGGCATCACACATGTTGGGAGTATGAGGGCATTGTTTCTATAGGAGAGAGCTGTATATGCGTCTGACCCCCATGAAGGGCCATGTGAAGAAGTAGGGAGCAAAGAGCACAAGGCAAGAGAGGGGATCAGAGGGCAGCTCCCGGGGTTTAGACAAAGAGAGGCATCTCATTAAGGAGGTAACACTTATACACACTTGGAGCAATGTTGCGCCCTCTAATGTCCAAGCACTGGACTAATGTCCATGCAGAACTGCTTACTCCAACACTAGAGTCTACAGTATCACTTCAGTCCCCTCCCCAGCATCCATATGCGTGTTTGGGTAACTCGACACAAAAAAAAGTCAAGGACTTTTAAAGCCCTTTTCTCTTTGCGCCGACTTCCTCATCTTCGATCTGAGCCTGGGCTGGTCAAAACTGTTTGAGTTTCCAGCTCCTGTCAGTATCCCTTCCTTCACCTCTCCTGTTCCCCCCACCCCCCAACCCCTGTTGCAGAAATATTAAGAAACTCACTTGGATTTTTAAAAAATGTCATGTTGTGTAATATTGTGAGGTATGCTACTGATGCAATGAGCAAAATCTGAAGCCTTCCTCCAGAGCCACAAAAGTTGGAGGAAACCTCCTTAGGCTACAGGATCTTCCTCAAAGCCTAAAGGTAGGATAAACACCATTAGCATCAGAAACAAAAAGCCCTGTGTAACCACCATAATACAAAAACACATTAATAGCATTGTTGCACGTCATGCGCAAACCTGACCAGTAAACATAAATTATTTTGTTGTGCAGTCAGAGGCTCCAAGGGCGAACTGTTCCATCCAAGGAACTGCTCTTCCCCACACAGCACATGAAATCAAAACAGCATCTCTTATCCAGCAGCTGCATTAACAAAACACATTTCCTCTCATTGTTCTCGACTGCTTTAAAGGGCAGACTTGCTTGCCACAAGCAGAAACACAGTCCACTTTATAGTGGTTCCTGCTTTATTTGGCGCAATGGGAAGTTGCTGAGCATCTCTAGAGCCCAACAAATAGAAGAGAAAACAACAGAGCCATTTTTAGATGCAAACAATACAGCATCTTAAAGAGGTGAAACAGGAAGGGCGGATTCATAAAATGAGAAAGAGGAGCCTTGCAGATTACATTTGGCTGCATAATCAACTCACGGGGTAATTCACACCAAGCCTGGGCTCCTTCTCTCCCACCAACCCTCCCCAACAAGGCTGCCCAGTATAGTTTCTTCTTCATGTCTCTATCTGGTGGAGTGGGCTGTGACTTACAGAAGCTCGTACGGAAGTGTTAGTCTTTAAGGTGCCACTGAGCTTTCATTTTATTCTGCATCATCAAGCATACTTCAAGCTGCTCCACTGCACAACCAAAATGATTTTCAGCCTTTCAGCCTTCCAGTTATGTGAATCAGGCCTTAGATTTACATACATGGCACACGCATCACACGAACAACTAACAAGTATTTCCTGGATGGAAGACACTGGGCTGATCTTCAGGCATTCATTAGGCAGCTCTTGAAACCTGGTGTGCTGCTGTGAGGTGAGTATTTGACAAGGACTGGAATGATCCAAGTTCAGATCTCCACCCAACCATGGACCTCACTACTGGGTGACCTTGGTCCTGCCACTCACAAGAACCTCACGAAGATGGAATACAGAAGGGGAGCACCACATCCACCACCTTGAACTCCTTGAAAACTGGGTGGGATAAAAATGTGATGAAAAGGAAGTCAGAATAAACTAGTAACAGCTTCAAGAAATGCAGCTCAGCCTTCAATTCATTTCTCAGGGTCAAACAATCAGTTGGGAGAGAGATCATGGATGAAAGGGATTAAAAAGACCGGATAGAACGGGGTTTAAATACACTGAGAAACTAAGCCCCTTTTAGATTTGCTTCCTGGTTTTTGCCTGAGGCACACACATTCCAATAACCGATGGTACTAAGCAATCCTTCAACCTACGTGGTCCAGATCAACTGATGCACAGGCTCCCCCCTGGAGTGCAGGAACTTTGTGTGGCCTGAGTAAACAACAGAGATGGGAAAGCAGCCAGATTCAACTAGCAGAAAACTGCTCCAGCATGGAAGAACCAGCAGGACTAAGCATCACAATCACTTAGCGCACACTGCAGTACCAAAGAAGAAGTGCAAAAAAGGGAGCCAGCATATACTACAGAATTTTGTATGGGTTTCCCTTCTAGAATGCTAGCTGTTTGGCTTAACCAAGAACAGCTTCCCCCAGACCACTGAGAGCCAAGAAGCACAACTAAGTATCGATGGCTCATTGATGTATAAGCTATCTTATTATCTTCAACCATCTAGAAAGGATGTTACTTTGGTGAAAGCATGCTGCCATTTTTGAATATACACAACCCAGAATCTTTTCATATACATCATCATCACTGTCACGGTAATCTGGCTGGTTCCTGTTGATAGCACAAGCCACAAATCACAGGCCACCCACAGACAAGGCTAGGTTAGGGGTATCTACCTACTTGGGGGACTTTCCCAGGTCTGCAGAAAAGTAGAACTTTCTAAATTTACCAAAGGATGTGGACTAAATATGCTTTGGGAAAGAAGGAATGCAGAGAACAGCCAAGTGGTAACTAGAAAGAAAAGAGAGGCAGGGAAAGTCACCCTGCTCAAGCCACCAAATGTTCCTGGATTTTTTTTGGGGGGGGGGGCGGGTAGACCTTCCAAATTGCTTAGCTCCAAACCCAACAACCCACCCATTCCCTGAAGGCCCACAGCCTTCTGAAAGTAAAGTGGCTGGACCCCCTTACAATGGAAGCAGAAGAACTCAACCACCAAAAGACAACGGAGAGGGGTCTTGCATGCTTGGGAGATTTCTCAGATAGGCTGAAAAAATAGGACTTTGTTCATTAATCAAAAGAAAAACGTTTTGCCAACTTATGCATTGATTCAGCCAGACAGCCATCAACCTCAGTGGTGTCACAGGTTTAGCAAATCCTATTCACAAGCCACAGTGAACACATGCATAGGTGTGTGTGTGTACATCTGCTTGTAAGAAGGAGCTAACATGCATTCACTTTACAAATGTAACCAGAGATAAATATGGGGTTCAAATCACACATACACGAATGGAATTTAGCATGAGAATTATTCAGTGCATGCATAAATATCAAGTGTGCACTGAACACTGATAGTACATGTGTTCACTAACTTGCAAACAGAGCTACTACCATTGATCTTTCCGTCTCCAATTTTTTTTAATTTTTTTATATGTTATGGCATCAAGGCTGCATCAACAGAGCTTCCAGACATGGCCAACTGTGGAAAGGAAGCAAAAATCCCACTGAATCTGAGCCAGGAGCTTCACAGAGAGTGGCCAGTACCTAGCCAGTCTTGCCAAACCAGGCTCCTGTCACACCAAAGACAACGTAAAGTGAAGGCAGGGGACACAGAAGACAAGAACAAGGAGAAGCCCTCAAGAGCAGGTCTTCTACTTGAGGGATTCTGATGGAAGGTTTGAAACCAGCCTGGGGTAACGATCAAGAGGTGCAGGATTACTGATGTCAGGAAGGCTTTCTCAGCTAGTGCTGCTCATTCCCATATTCTGTGGTTCCTCCTTGGCCCGGAGCTGGACACTGGCATGCAGCCCACAACCCTGAAATCTTCAATATGAGGCATCTGCAGGCTCAGATCATGACACCTCTTCAAACAGGAGGCGTGCCAATGCTTCTGAACTCTTTCAATTAGTCATGTTTGATCACCCACGGGTTCCACTCATGTTCTGCTTGCAGGCCGCGAGCAGGAAGCTAATTGTTCAGCGTGTTGTTCCGATGCATCTAATTAGCTGGATGAAAGCATTTTCTCACAAGACTGCACTGCTTTCCTACAGCAGCCACCACTGCCGCTTCCAGTTTTTAAAAGAAAACAGTAAAAGGGGGGAGGGAGTCCTCTTTGAGGTGAGACTTGTGACTTAAGTGTCTAAGTGCCTTTAGTGTCTGCCCATAAATTTGGCTAACCTTGCCATCGCTTCTCAAAGAGATACTCACCAACTGCACCGGTGGCAAAAAGCAGATAACACAATCTAGCTGTTATTGTTCATTTCAAGGATGTACCCGATGGTTCAGGTACAAAAAAGGGGCAAATGGCAAGCGATTATGTGTTTTACATGAGTTAGTCAACTTAATAACTCAACAACCACTCACTGGGGATATGTATTTTGCTACAACCCTTGCCAGAGCCCTATAAAAAAACCCTGTATTGTAATCATTGTGATACTGTAATGGGGGGAGGTTATGTCCAAGAAAGAGCGGCATTCCTAGATAAGCCATCTAAGGAATTCCTCAAACAGCAGAGCCCCTGAATTTAAGGACAACATCTACATGACATCTTGGAGCATTCCTGGGACATCCTCCTTAAAATGCAGCAAAAATAAATCAACTTTGATCCAGTTCAAAGGGGGGGTTTCATACCAGCTGTGGAAGATTATCTGTGTAGACATCCACTCTCTGTTGCCACTTCAATGAGGGAACAGTGCTAAGCTATGCCTTCAAAATGACCCAGGGAAGCTCAATGAAACACTCCCACTCCTCCACTACCTTTTTTAGCCCTTTAAAGGGCTTTCCCCCTTTCCCATCTATGCCATGCTGTATGGCAGAGCTCAGCTATGAAAAGAAGGGGAGAGAAGAGGGGCTGGCATGATTGCCATTACACCTGCCCTTTTGCACAGGGCACAACAGAGGGGGGAAAGGGGGACAAGCAGGAGTTGGGGTGATGGCAGCAGCAAGCAGGGAAGGGACGTTGTGAACCCTGTTCCAGCCCTGCTTCCTGCCACTGCCATCACAGGGGTAGGGTTTACAGGTCTCCCACTATAGCAGTAGAACCCTTGCTGGCAATCCTCTCTTCCTTCTGCCACTTCAAGTGGTACTGGGAGAAAAAAATTATCATTATCAGGTTGACATCTGACTTATCTACGAATTGCCGGAAACCTCTATGGTTTTACCAGAGAGTTTCTGGCAATACCTATAGCTGTACAATGTCACTTCTGGGTTTTCCCCAGAAGAGATATCATATCTGTGCCTCCCAATGTCCCCCATGACCCCTACCCCCCTGGACTCCCACCACTCACCAGGCCATGACTGGCAACCCTAGGGTGCGTTTTCATAATCCTGTCGGGGTGCAAAGATGAGATTTAAACTAAGGACTGCCTGGATCGCCATTCATTCTCTTGGCTGCTGCACTGTAGCTTCTCCCATAACATCCAGCTCAACTTTACATGCCCGCAAAGGCCTTCCAACTCGTTCTTATTTGATGCTGATTGTTTGGCCAGGCAACCCCAACAGGTTAAATTATTCCCTAGATCCAAATCTTGAGAGAAAGAGACGTACCAAAGCAGAGCTTGGAGGTGTTTCAGGAATGCCAATTCAGTTTTAACACACATGGAAACAGTTACTGTAAAGATACTTATTAATTAGGAAACAAATTAGGAGATGGAGTAATCATGCCACAGGGCAGTTCTCACCACTCCCAGCCACTTCTTCCCTTCATGCATAAGGATAGTAACTGCCTCCACAAGCACAAGAGGCAGTTTCTCAACACCAGTAGTACACCCACTTACCAAATTCGTGGACCAAGCCAGAGTTAAAAGAGAACAGAGACAGGATTATGTGCACTTCTCCATGCTGCTAGCCTATGCTGTATCAGGCAAACACCCCCACCCCCATTACACTTAACCCTGAAAAGCTAATATTAGCCCATATATTTTGTGATGGCCTTCCCAGACTGCATCCACATTTTCCAGTCTGGCAATCCAAGAGGTAAATGATTACAATGCCGTAATACAAAATAACTATGTGGATCCTTCCAGAGTTAAGGTTATGATGGTCCAGGCACTTGGTAACTGCTCTAAGAGGTCACTCCTGGCCTTTTGAAGCTCCTCTTAATACAATCAGGAACTGAAACCAAGCAAGCTGTGGCCTCCATTTCCTGCTACATTAATTGACTAATATCACTGCTAATAAGCACTTATTTATTTAGGACATTTCTAGCCTGCCTGGCTCCAGTTAAGGATGCAGGCAATTAACATTCATGTCTACAAACAAGAACCACAGTACCAAAAAAATCTAAGAGTCTTGATCTTTAATTCATTTAAAATAAGCATCAGTCAGTAACCAAAACCATATATAAATACTGGCCACAAACTGTTATGAACAGTTCTGCTTTGCTGGATCTTCTTAAATTCAAAAGAAGGGGTACCTTCCTGAAAAATTTAAAGAGGCCATTTCAGGGGGGTGACACTACCTAAAAAGCTCCAGCCCCCACAGTGATGATTTTTACTACCCCACCTGAAGGAGAGGAGGTCAGAAAAGACTGATCCAGAAGACTCTCTATAGCAGGGGGCCGGGACTGGTGTAGTGAGCCAGTCTGGTGTAGTGGTTAAGTGCGCGGACTCTAATCTGGGAGAACCGGGTTTGATTCCCCACTCCTCCACTTGCACCTGGCTGGATGACCTTGGGCAAGCCATAGCT
This sequence comes from Lepidodactylus listeri, assembly GCA_029233225.1. Classification (NCBI taxonomy): domain Eukaryota; kingdom Metazoa; phylum Chordata; class Lepidosauria; order Squamata; family Gekkonidae; genus Lepidodactylus; species Lepidodactylus listeri. Next base: position 41,641,669 of record JARCFY010000002.1, on the reverse strand, counting down.
CTGTACCAGCTGTTCCCTCAAGGACAGCTTGGGAAAGAGCTCTCTCAGCCCCACCTACCTCACAGGGTGTCTGTTGTGGGGAGGGGAGAGGAAAGGAGTTTGTAAGCCGCTCTGAGACTCTTAAGTGAGTGAAGGGCGGGATATAAATCCAATCTCTTCTTCTTCTTCTTCTTCTCTTGAGGGCTCTTACCCGGCCTGCGAACAACTGGTGCAAGGGAGGGAAGGTAGGAGGTTGCTGTGGAGGAGGGGGCGAGCGGGCACACACAGTGAGGTCAAGGAATAGCTGTCAAGAAATAGGAAATTGCTAGAGAGCTGAGACTGAGGTAAAATAGTAGGGGGGGGGGGGGAATGGCAGCGAAGGCAGAGAAAGAGGAGGGATGGTGTTTTTCCCCCCTCCCGCCTCCTCTGACAGCAGCTCAGTGAGGACTGATGAAGCCACTACATGGAGAGGTGGAGCTGAGCAGCCAGGGCTGCCACTGTCACACTAAATGGCGACCCGTGAGGGGGGCTGGTGACAGCGGACGCACACAGTGGTGCTTTGCCAACGAATGGCTGGGGCCAGCAGGGGAGGGGGGGAGGAGGAGGAGGAAGACTGTTGTGTGGATTGGGAGGTAACTGGGCTGTCTTGTGCGTGCCATTCTGAGGGGAAAGACATCCCAACCTTGGAAGTGAAAGGGAAAAGGGAGGAGAGAAGGGAGAAAGGGGTGCTGCTGTCACTGCCACGTGTCTGAAAAGCTGTGGAACTGGGAGGCAGGGTGAGGGTCAGGGAGGGTGGGGGATGGCGACCTCCCTTCTCCACACCTTTTCTCAGCTCATGAAGAAAAGGGGGTTGCGGGAAGACAAAAAGCACCCCTTGGAGCTTTCAGGACAGCCTCCCTATTAGGCCTTCCTCTCAGCCCTGCCACTTCCATGGGAAATGCAGGAGGGATGAGAACTGGCAGTGGGGGGATCGGGGGGGGGGAGCCAGGTTCAGACCCCCCCCCCCTCCTGAGCCAGGAACCTGTTTTCTGTGTCACCCAGGGCCAGTCACTCAGCCTGGACCACCTCACAGGGTTGGGGGGATGGGGCATTGGAGGGGGAATTCTGACATGCCTCTTTGAGATCCTCAGAGGTAGGACAGGGGAAGAGAAGAAACAAAGAGCAAGATCATAGCTGTGCTCGGCTGCTAAGGCTGGGCGTATGGGGTATGTGTGCTGAAAAACTACCTTATTTACTAGCAAGGAAGATGACTTGTCACCTAAAAGTGCCATATATACAAAAAGTAACTAATTTGTATGGAAATCTAAGATACCCCACCCCTTATACAGTATCCCTTGGGGGGGAACTAGTTTTGTATACAATTAAATTATCGGGGCTTTTGTGTATTCCCCAGTAAATCAATTGCTTTCCCTCCTAGGAATCCGTTGCTTCTGTTTGTATTTTAATTTAAAAAATAACTGGGTTTGCCTGTGTCATTTTTAAAGTTTGTACCTCCAGTACCTGGCACTACAATTTATGGCCCCCATGGCCCAGCCCAAACAAAGTGACATTTGTGTCAGATCCAGCCCTCGTAATAAATGAGTTTGACACCTCAGCTCTACAGCTATTTACATTCCAGGACACGGAAAACTTTTACTAGGTGTCCTGCTTTCTACTTCTCCACACAGGAGATCCCAATGCTTGTGTGGTGCTGCTCCCCCACCTTTTGCCCTAGCTCAGCCTTTCCCTGGGTGGCAGAACAGCTTGCTTGGTTCAACTGTCAAGCTTTAGGAGGGTTCAGGGGTTTCTCTCCATTTCAGTTTAGGAAGTCGCATCAGGAGAGTCTCAGAAGTTTGTCCAAAGGTCAAGGATGAATATTTCTAAACTTATTTAGAATCAGGCAGCTCTTTCCAATGGATGAGGAATACGGGACTTAGAACTGAAAGCTGAGGCCTGGATCCAAACTTCATGTTGGCTCAAGACAGGCACCTCCACTTGTAGTGTTGGTTTTTATATCCCACTTTTCTCAACCAGGAGGAGTCTCAAAGCAGTTTAGTCTCCTTCCCTTCCTCTCCCCACAACAGGCACCTTGTGAGGTAGGTGGGGCTGAGAGAGTTCTGAGAGAGCTGTGACTAGTCCAAGGTCACCCAGCAGGCTTCATGTAGAGGAAAGGTGAATCTCCAGATTAAAGTCCATACTGGCACTTGTGAAACAGATTTCAAGAACCGTACTCACCAATATTCCCCTCGCATTGCTGCCCCCCATATCAACCCCCATTATGTTTCTGGGGGTTCACCGACACACTAGGGCACAGTGGGGTTTATGGAAGATTACAGGAAGAGAAAGAAGTTGCCTTTATGTTGTGCAGTTCCACTTACATTACATAGGATCCAAGAGCCTACGGGACAACGCCCCAGCTTAGACTGACTGGATGGGCTATAATAAGTCACTGTATCTGAGCCATCACCCCCTGCCCCCCACATGTGAAAGGAATAAAGGAACATTGAACAGGATCTCATTTAGTAATTGGGAATGCCATTTCAGCAATTCCAACACTCACAGACCAGCCTCACGGGGTGCCTTAACCGAGGCTGGGCCACCAAATGTGGAGCAAACACAGATGGAGCAATTTGTGTGACAAGGCTTTCCCTAGGGAATAGGACAGTTGATTTGGAAGGGGCAGGAAGAGAGAGGGCTTTTTTCTTGAGAGGGTTGCCAAGTTCTTGACTGACTACAACAGTAGGAAATCAGTAGCACAAGAAGGCAGAATGTGAAATGCTTTTAAAAACAGGAACGTTCATGATGACACCCCCTCCCCTTCAAATTTGTTTGCATGAATTTGATTCCACAGGGAAGCCTACCTTATCAACATATGCGCTTTCAGAAGGGCAAATATCTTTTTCAACTGTGTTTCAGGTAGCATGTATTGATATTTTTAGTGATGCTCTGGTTTTTGAAGGTGGATATATTTTGGTCATGTACTTTATGGATACATGCTTGAACCCTTCTAAAGACACTAGGAGCAAGATGCAAAAATATTGTTCTTTACTAGGTAGGCTGATGGCTCTCTCAGCCATCACAGCACTTAACTATCATAGAAACTAAACAGGATCAAATCAGCTCTTGAGATGCCACCATCCTTAAGAGGTGACCAACTTCCTGTCATGCGATAATGAGTGAACCTTCAAAATCCATGCTCAGTGAGCAATTAGCAAAGGGAAATCTGAACAGCCTGGGAATAAGCTATTTTCAACCACACTAGAAGAGAGTCCACGAAAGATCCACTCCAGCTGCATACTTAAGCGATTTAGGGGCAGTGGAAATTAAAAGCATAGATAAGCTCCTTACAGCTTCCCCTTTCCCCCACCTCCAGATATAGACAGTCTGACCTTGTATGTCTAAAAACAATGCACATTTCCATGCTACCACCCCTTGAGCCTTTCTTGAAACACAATGTACCAGTGGTGCTCAGTTCAGGGTTACACAGACAAAGAGAGATAAAGACTTAGATCACCTATCATAAATGTGATCTTGAAACAAAAACCTGCTAAGGACAGGCTAACCTCAGCAATTGTTCACTGTGCATAAATAGTTCCTGCATGCCGTTTGGTCATCTTGTGGAATGTCACCAAGTCGGTTTCAGAGCTTAGAGAAAATGTAGAACAGCTGGCACCCAGCCTACAGAATGGGGAACTCGTGGATACTAGAAATACCAGAACTTGAACAAGCAAGGACTGAAGACGAGGGGGGAATACAGAGTCTGGATCTCTACCAGTTAAGAATTCTTGGAAAGCACCATAACAAGATGTGTTTTAAGAGTTTAGGCATCTCAATGGCGGCCCCAATACACCTTGTGTGGTACTGATGCCACTGAAGAAGTGATTAAAAGGTAATTTAAAAATACTATTAGGGTTTTTTATGTATCATCTCGTACGCATCACAGTCACAGGCACAATCAATCATGCCAACAAATATAGAACACAGGAGTCATTATGCAAATGCTAAGTGACTTAACCTGCTGGTTAGAACGAGATGTACACTTAAAACTAAGCAGTATATTCTAATGCCAGTTACCAGGGTTTTTTTTAAAAGCAAGACCTACTACTCAGCAAATTCAGTATGCAATGCCATAAAGGCAGCTAGAGCTGTCAGACGTTTTTAAAGAAAAGACAGCACAACCACTTCAAAATAGGGCAGATTATCTGAAATCTTCTACCAATATCGTTTTGAAAAACTAATTCGTATGCAGCACTTAGCTCAAAACTTTTAGTCCAAATTGAGATTTTCTTGTAAAAATACTTTCTTTACTGCTGCGTTGTTAGAAGTCCCCATAAACCAAAGGAAACTGCCCCCCCCCCAAAAAACCCTAGCTATTTGAATGAGCAACCACTGATCATACAAAAATTAGATAAGAAACGTTGACAAATTGACCTCCGGGAAATAAGAACCTTCAAAATAAAGAAACTGACAACTGCTAGTCTGAAAAATCTTTTGGCCTTTATAAAATTACAAATGAAAACCAGAACTATGCTAGTTTACTGAATATTGATACTACTGCAAAAGAACAATCCTTTAATGTAGTAATTCAAAACACAAGCACTGGGAAGTCCCTCCCCCCACTGATTTTGCTGGAAATTGTGTGTGTCAATCAGCATGTCTGATGCTGTAGCCTAAATGTACAGAAAAGCTCTAAACCCCTGCCTTTTATTTACATCACACGAAGACTTTTTTTAAAACTGCCTTTTCAAATTTTGGATGAGATGCAGTTTTCAACTTATTACTTTGTGTTTCCTTTTACTTCCACCATAAACACCCCAGATCCTTGGAGAGGTTATAATTCATTTAATTTATTTATTCATTGAACAGGCAGCAGCTTTGATCATCAAAACATTTTTATACTTCCTGAAACTACCAGCCTGTGAGAACACTCTCCGTAAAGTTACTGAAAGACCCCCACCCAATTCAGACTGAAACTCAAGCAACAGTTAACAAAATTATTAACTTCAGAACCCATGGGGAGCTACATTTTTGCCTATTTTGTTCTAGCAGTCCTTTAGTCTGATGCTTGTTTTCTAACACGCCTCAGTGCCTGCATTTTGGCAGGATTACAAGACTGTGCTGCTGCCCGTAACTAATTTTCCCAAAAGAGACATCCCAAACAAATCAATACCTGCAAACACCTGCATAGCCAGGAGACTGGATTGGCTGCAATGCAACCTGGGGTCTAGGAATCCGAGTCCTGACAAATCCAGACTTGCTGCGCTTCCCAAACGGATCCATTCTCTCAGCCGGAACAAAAAACTAGAGGTTTTTCTCCACAGACTGAAGTTGCCACCAGTCCATCAGTGTCCTCTTTTGAAGAGTCCTGAGACATGGGAAGTCACTGGAGCGCCTTAAAATTGTTCTGCAGCTGACTGCACCAAGCACAAGGCTGTAGCCCCACCCACTCATGTCACACGAATGCTACTAATTGGACAGCAAATCTTCCTCTCTTTTTTTTTCCTTTCTCACACACCCGGTGAGAATAGAGAGATAAAAATCTACTCGACATACGCATGATTTCAAACGCGCAGCCAGCCTCTCATTCCAAGAAATGTAATCAATTGTCTTGTGCTTGGAATGTAAAGAAGAACCCAGATTTCATTCATTCTCAGAGGCTCAAAGGGCTACCTCATTGTGAGGCGAAGCAACTTCGATCCAAAGTTTCTCTCTGGCTGTTTGCTTTTCTCTAATGTGAGATGAAATGGGGAATGCCTGCCAAAACAAGGCTAATCTATATCTAGTGTTTTGCTCATACAAAAGCCAGCTAGGGTTAGAAACTTGGGGGGGGGGGGGCCAACCATAAAGGGAGGAAGGGATATTCAGGCCCGTAGCTACAGTGGGGCTTCCCGGGGCCCAGCACCCCTTCTTACTGCGAGGGCCCCCTGACTCCCCGAACCTCCCTTCCCCACTGCCGCGAGCAGCAGGCCAGCCGGTGAGCACATGGGCCGACTGCCGACCCCGACCACATCTTCTGACCCAGGGGGAGAGGAAGCCAGTGAGTGAAGGGTCTTTCACAAGAGAAGTGAACCTAGATTATTCAACTAGTGATGGCCTCTTCTGCTTACATCAGCTCTTGAACTTTTATGTGCATATAGGTAAAAGTAAAGGTTTCCCTTGCTTGAAAGCCAGTCAGATTCGACTCTAGGGATGCGGTGCTCATCTCCATTTCCAAGCCAAAGAGCCAGCACTGTCCGAAAACATTTCCATGGTCATGTGGCCAACATGACTAGACGCCGAGGCACACAGAACACTGTTACCCTCCCACCGTAGCGGTACCTATTTATCTACTTGCAATTTCTTGCTTTCGAACTGCTAGGTTGGCAGGAGCTGGGACCAGAGACGGGAGCTCACTCCGTCATGCAGCACTCAGGTCTCAAACTGCTGAATTACCAAGCTTCTGGTCTGCAGTTCAGTGTCTTAACCACTTGAGCCACTGCAGCCCCTTCAAGTGCATACAAGGTATCAAAGTATATCTGACCTCACCACATGAAATGGATGGGGAACTAAGAAAGTGCTCCTTAATACTCAGGTGTCATTCAGGTAAAAAGGCTTATTCTTAAAGCTCCAGAACACTCATATTATGTTGGTTATCAGGGAGCTACAGAATTTACGAGACAGGACACCACTTGAAGGTGTATTAACCATACTTACAACCAAACATCATGTGTAACACAAGATGAGACACTGATCTTGACCCGACCCACTGTCATACATACCTCATACAAAGAGGGTTTACTCACTTTGGGGAGGGGGGGGAGAGAAGGGTCTTCCAGCTTCCCCCCCGTGCCACTTTTGCCAGCAGAAATGGCTGTGGGGGTTGAAAAGAGCCACAAGCCACCCCCCCCCATTACCATTTCCGCTAGCAAAAATAGCATGGGAGAGAAGCTGGAAGCCCCTCCTTCACAGTGCTCTGGAGGCCAATGGAGCAATGGAACACTTTTAAGACAAATAATTCCACTTCATACAAGGTGCACGGTGGGCAGTGGGCACAGCCATAAAATGGCTGCTATAGGAGGCGGAGCCAGCCACAAAATGGATGTTGCGGCTTACCTTCAGTTACACAGTAAAGATCTTTGTGCTGTGGTGGCAGCTGCTGCCAAAGAAATATTTTTAAAAAGCAATATACCTAACCAAATTCCAGTGGCCCAATCAGGGCAAAAGCCACACCTAGCCTTGCTCATTTTCTAAAAAGATTTGTCAGACACCAGAAAAGGCATTGGCAGGCATCATGGCACCCACAGGTATCATTTTAGGGACCCCTGCTCTATGCAATTACCTCCTCCAAAGGCAGCCTCAACTTCCCATAACTCAGACAGTTAAAGTGAAAAGTAATACCAGAAGCAAGCAAAAGAGCCTATATGTAGTGTATCAGATGTCCATTCAGGCTAGCCTGAACTTGTCAGACCTTGGAAGCTAAGCAGAGTTGCCCTTGGCTAGCATTTGGGAGGGTGACCTCCAAGGAATACCAGGGTCGTGATGCAGAGGCAGGCAATGGCAAACTACCTCTGAAACATCTCAAGTCTAGCTCACCACCTAGTGGTGCATGATGCTAAAAGAGCTACAAGTTCTGGCTGCCAGACAGTCTTAGGATCTCCTGACTATACTATCTATAATATATAAAAGACATGTCGTGCTGGTGACGACTCACCTACTCTCCCATTGGCCACTGGGGAAGCTACCTTAGCTGCCACTGCGTAGCCCCAAATCAACGTAAGTCAGGTGTGGAGGGAACCATACCTGTTACCATGCGGCTCTCCTTCCATACTACCCACTTGGGGCAGCAAGATGACTTGACACAGCCCTGCCTTATGGCTAAACAGAAGGAAATAAACATGGCTCGCTTACCTCTATTTTCCCTCCGCCACCCCACCAGCCACAGCCGGGACCACTCACCTGGAGCCTCTTTCTAGAGCCCGTTGTATTTGTCCCAACAACGGGCCTTACTCCTAGTGTACAATAATAATGAAAAGGGGGGGGGGGGGAGAAGAGAAGTACAACAAGAAAAAGACCACCCTATCAGAATCCCAAACACGCTTCCTAAGCAAGACCACGGGAACAAGTGCTCATGATGTAGCTCAATTACATGCATGTTTCCTCAGAACTAAGTCCCAATGGATCTGATGAAGCTTAGGTGCAGGTAAAAATGCACTCTCAAGACTGAAGCCGTGTCTACTCAAATGAAGAGATGGAATGGTTTCATTAAGTTAAGAACAGAATCTCTGTGTTATCTTGTATTAGGGTGAACCAAACTGATGCATAACATTGTGCAAGCTTTCAAGCTTACCAGAACTCTATCTCAGGCTGGATGTTACAAAATTTAAAAGAGAAAGGAGGAGGGGAAGCAGATTTCTCAGGGTGTGATGTTACAGCCTGATCTTACAACCATCTTCTGTGAAATATGAAGGCAGGCACAAATGGATCGACCTTTGACACTGTCACCAAAACATTGCTGTTTTGGCTACGATCTTCACTCAAGCCCAAATCAAACAAGATATTGGAGATTTGTAAGTAGATCTCCTGCTTGTTTAGATTTCTATAAAATAGCACCTATGGGTTGTGGTGTGGTCCCAAGCCAATGGAGAGGGCATGGCAACTATTTATAGAAAAATAAAGGGATGAGAGATCTGAACACAGATCTCCAGTACCCTTATGTCTCCAATACAGTTGGAGAAAGGGAGGAAATGTAGGAGGGGGTGGAAGTGTGATAAATAAGGGAAGGGGAGACCGAGAAACATTCATTTCTTTCAGCAGGGAAGAGCCAGTTGATTCCATTCATCTATACTTCTGAGCCTTTTATTATTTTTTAAAGAATATTTGTTTAACATATAAAATTTAACAAGCCCAGCAGGAATCACAATAAATTTTAATAACCTTGAAACATGCAAGAACAAGAGTTACAGAAGCCTTGATGTTATCCCAGCAGAAACTTTCACAACAGCAAGAGTGGTAGAGGCCCATGTCAGTGGGAAAAGAAACCCAATTAAAACAACCTGTGAGAACTTTGATATTCAAAGCTGAAATTTTAAAGAGCAGAAAACAACACATGGGGGGTTAATTTCTTGAGTTTCCTGCCAGGGACAAGCAGCATTCTCTCTCTCTCTTTTTAATCTTCGCAAAACAGGTTCTAAACCATTCCGGCTATAATTCAGAACTAATAATAGTGCAGTATGTTAAAACCTTGCATTTTCATGGAAAGCATGCAAAAGGCAGCTGCTAAACTGGGTAGGGTGAGAAGCGGAATCAACCTAAACTGCATAGAATGATCTGATGCAGGAACCAGTTTCGATGTGTTTGACTAACAATTAAATTTCAGTAGCTGCTGTACTGGAACAGTCACTGCAAAATTCCAATTAAAAACCAAAACATACACACCTTTGTCCCTCTCCAATTATACATCGGTTCAATGTCTATACCATTTACTCACATCTAGATTCAATGTAACACTCGCTGTCTTTGCGGAAGAACAATTAAACTGCACGTCTTTAAAAGGTGTACATGGAAACTATTTTTTTTAAAAAAAAGATTCTTCTCTCCAAGTGCATGATAAGGTTAATCCTTTACCTAGGTCACTAAAAAATTTTCCAAAGAACAACCTGGCCTAATTAATGGTTCAAAGAGTGTGAGGTCACTCAAACCATATTTACAGCCAGGGTTTATCTTCAAAGGAGAGGGCCTAGAAGGGGTTGGGACGGGGTGCCAGACAGGAATGTCCAAATAAAATGGCAAATTAAGGTGACAAGGCCAAAGTGGGGGCCACAGCTTCCACAGAGAGGCGGCTGAAGATGCAGAACCTCTGGTCTGGGGCAGGTGGCCTGGCAGGACAGGCCTTGAAGATCAGACTCCTCAGCTTGGGGTGGGACCAGACTTGGAGGGAACCCCACCCAGATGCAAGCAGTGGGGAAAAAGAAAGCACAGGCCTGACACACTGCACACACCCATGGTGCTACCTTATTAACTAAACTAAGCCTACAGCGTTTTTTTACCGACTTGGGCCCCAAGGCTTATGATAAAGCGTGACGAATCCCAGGTGTCAGATCGCCACAGCATGTAGAAATTTCATTGCGGTGCCACGTATTTGTTGTGGTAGCAATATGGTCATAAATAACCCTGCAGGCTGAAATATCAGTCTGGCTCGTAACATTAGGGGCAGGCTTCTAGAGTCAACGAAACGAGGGCTGGCTCACAACATTGCCATTGGGCTGGGGGATGCCACACTCAGACAATATTCTAGATGCCTCAGACTAAACATGAAATGGCCAAAGGTAATCAATGCATATGGAACTGCAATGACTTCTGAAGAAGGCAGGAGGAAGAGGGGAAATGGACAGGCTTGGTGCCACTTCAGATCGCAAGCAGGCAACTCAAAAGAGCTTCCCAGTGCATCTTTGCATAGCCTCATTGAAACTGTGCAGCAATCCTTGCAAAGCAGCTATACGTGCTTAGTTGGAGTTCCTCGTGGATATTGTGCTGGCTACTTTGCACAGGTTGCAGCACAGTTTGAATGTGATCTAGAAACCATACACAGTCACACAAAGAAACTGGGCCTCAAACGGCTCTTTTAAGGTAGAAAAGTCACCACAATGCAACACACACACCACAAGATACAGAATGGTTAATATTTTCTCTCTCTCCTCTCTTCCACTCACGGGGACCTAGAGTGGTCTGCAAAAAGCATTTGTCAGAATGAGCTTTTACAAAATAGGCCAAGGAGCTGAGCAAGAAATATTCTCACTTAAAGTCAAGGGGCTGATTCTGTCACATAGCTGAACTTTCTGTCAGATAGCTGAACTTTCACAAGACCAATTTACCATTTGAATAATGGAAGAGAAGCAAAAGGAGCCCACACTTGGGGACACCTTTGTCTCAGACAGAGTTGTGCCAGCTCCATCTACCGCTTGAGAGTGAAAATTATTTATTTAGCAAAAATTATACCTCACCTTTTGGCCCTCATAAGGGCCATCAAGGCAGCTAACAAATTTAAAACATACATATTAGTCCATCCGGGGGGGGGGGGGGGAATAACCTTGCTCAGCCATGCGAGGTAGGAAATAACATAAGGATACACCTAGGAAACATCATGTTAGAACACCCCTATCTACTCCCATGCCACAGATCTCTCCGCAGTGACATCAAGGCATGCCAGGGCAAGCTCAGTCCACACTGCCACTTTTAAAAATTTCCATGCTCAAAACTATCAGCAGCAGCTCTACAACGCAAAGCAATTTTACCTTTCATCTGATCAATGCCAGCACACTGAGAAGTCCAGCAGTAGTCTTCTTTCCAAACAACGTAAGCACACACTTAGGGAGCAAATGCCCAAATGCTACAGTCACTTAAGTTTTTTGTTCCCTCAATCCAATTGCTAAAGGGGCTTGGCTTCCCTGAGTGCATAAAACCTAATCAGATCACTGCTGGGGCAGTATGTCAGAGGGGCATAATCCCCTATCCATTTGGAGGCTCATAAGCAGCTTTAAAAGCACCAGAGTGTTATGCGACAAACAGAGGATTAGGCCTTCAGGTGGGGGACTAAGCACACCAGGAGCGGATCACGCTGCAGAAGCAGCCTCTGTATTTATGTTATAAGCAAACTACCAGCAGATGGAGGCAGGGTGAAGCAGGAACTACCAGGAACTACCTGCAGCCCAAGGAACCGACATAATCTGCAATCCGCTACCTGTTGCTACATAGCTGGGTGCCACAGCCATATTGCTCAGCTGAGAGCCACTTTGCAACCGGCAATGAGAAACTTCAGCCTACAAAGCAAGTTTTATCTCATTCCCAGAGGCGCTTTCCCATTTATTCAGGGTGTGGTAATAAATTTTCACCCACAGTTTCACTTGTAAAGAAGAGAAAGTTGTTAGATAAGTTTTCCAAACTCCCATATTACCTCGCTTTAGATCTGATATACATGCAGTACGCTTGCCAATAGCCAAGCAATGAGACACCTTGTATTTCATATAAGAACTTTACTGAACGACTTCTCGATCATACTCCTACCCCAAAAGAAAAGATGGTCACTGCTAATCTATTGTTGAGAGGAGAGCCTATTTGTTCCTCAGGTTAGAAAAACGTTCAGTTCCAACCAGTGAATTTATTTTGCTCAGCAGCTGAAGCCCAAACACACATACACACAAGCTACTTACACTGCTACCTAACTAGCATTCAAGTAGGGAAATATAACATTGTGGCTTTGGATCCCATGACCATATCCCACACTTGCTTCAATCTGGCCACAACGCAGCTCACTTCCTCTGCCCCTAGTACCTCCATTTGTGAGACCAATCATGGCTTTCAATGGGCCCTTGAGCAAATGGTACTGCTAGCAACAGAGGAAGCAAGCTACACTGCAGCAAGAGCAAATTGCGTGTGGAACACGGTCATACAATCCAGGCCTAGATGTTCGAATCATTAAATGATAAGGACTTGTTTACCACTCTAAAGGGCTGTAAACATTTTCAAAGGCTTGGGAAATTGGCCGGCAGGATGTGCTTTTTCCAATGCTGGCCTTATGGTTAAAGCAGGCAAAGGAGCACGTTAACCTGTTTTTAACAAAAAATAAATAGCAAAGCTAACAATGTGTAAGAGCGTGTATGCGGGCTAGATTGAGAGTTTGGTGTTTAAACAGCAAATATTTTTGACAGTTTAAATGGTTGCTTTATTTAATGAACATTAATTAAATCCTTATCTTCCAGGCCTTGTACTTTGGAAAAGTCTAGCCTTGCTTGTACGATAGCTAGTATACAAGACCAATGTCCAAACAACTATTAGGGAAGAAACACCAAAGTCAGGGTGTCCAGAGGGATCAAAGAGGTCAGTCAGTACTGTCTTCCTGGACAACAGAGAAGCAGCCCCTCCTATAAAACCAGGACTGAGGATCGCTGGCCTGGGGCCCCAGAGGTCAGACCAAGCATGTGGAGGATTTGACACTCTTCCTTTTGTACCTTACCCAGCGCCTTCCAGCATGCCTGTCCGAACATAACCCCATCAAAGATAAACCTATGCCTTGTCACTTTGGTAAATATTAAAACCAGAACCGCAAATGACATTTTTAATGTGTGAGGTATAGCTTACTAGGAGGAAGCTCTGAGGTATTGAAGAAATGGCTTTTATATTCCTTGTTCCCTCTACATTCTTCGTTCTCACAGCACACTCCTTCATCTGTTGGTGAAGTTAGCTATTAATCTAGCTGCAAAGGATTTCTGCCCCTTGGCTAGAACAGCATAACAATGTGGCTTTTAAGTGAACCAGCGATTCTTATTAGTGCTGAGCCAAATCAGCGGGGAGGGGGAGTTACATGAACCAATTTTCCCTAACTGAAATTCTTTGCTGTTTTCAGTATTCCCCCCCTCACAGGCACATAAAAAGTACAAAAGGTTTCACAGCTGTTAAAATCTAGACATTTATGCATACCAGCACAGAGGAACAGGGACAGAAAGAACTACTGCTTCAAGTTTAAAAAGAGTCAACAAGGACGCAGCAGGTCAAAAAGAACAGGCATGGACAGATCTGTGTAACAAGGGAAAATAGGTCAAGCCCCCCCCCCCCCCCCCATACAGTCTGGTCCTTTTCACATTCTCAAAAACAGAAATCCCCATCCTGTTTGAGTCTGAGGGCACCTTTGGAACCTCAAAATGGCTGCAATAGGAAGTGCAGCCAACAAACGAACATCAGGAGCTTACGTTATGGACAACTCTAATAAACAGCTCTTCAACTTTGTAGGCAGGAACCTACAGGAAGCCTTTTAAGATGAACATTTTTTAAAAATACGTTCTTCCATACACACAGCTTACCTTCAGTCATGCAGAGAAGATCCTTGTGCTGTAGTGGACCAAGCAACATTTTTAAGCTCTGCCAATCAGATCTCTAGTGACCAGACAGAAGCCCTGCTGGACAAAAGCCCATCTGACCATGCTGAGGTTGCCAGCAGCCAGGTAGGGCTTGGAGAACTCTCAGAACTTCAACAGCTCTCCAGACTACGGAAATCAGTTCCCCTGGAGAAAATGGCTTTTTTTAGAGGGTGGAGTCTATGGCATTCAGGGAAGGGTGGTATATAAATTGAAATTATAAATAAATAAATAATATCCCACTAAGGTCTCTCCCCTCCCCAGTCTCCAGGAATTTCCTAACCTTGAGCTAACCTCCTCAGCCATGCCTGCTTTCTAAATATACTTGGTGAAATGTAGGCACAGCAAAAATCACGTGAAGGCAATGGAAACTTATTCCCGGTTTTTCTGGATTGTAAAGGCACAGCGATTGTCCCATATTTGTCAAAGATCTTCAGTGTCCACACTAGGTAACATAATGCTCGACTGAAAACCCAGAATTGCTGCTAGCTGCTTCTCCTTAATCCTTTCAGACACACTAGGGAAGAGGTGTCCAACTCATTTGTTACAAGGGCCAGATCTGACATAAATGTCACTTTGTCGGGCCTGGCCATGTGTGCCATAAAATGTAATGCCAGGTACTGGAGATATAAGCAGCTGGTAAGCTCCAAGTTGGTGTAACCTCACTGCAAGGCCACATCGGCTGGGAGGGGGATGCAAAGGAAAATCCATATGGGTAGACTGGGAAGCCAGTGGTGCAGCACTGGGCAGATGCTCCCATGCTGCTCGACTGCTGCAGACGAGGTAGTTCTGCCGTGATGAAGCCACAATGCGAGCGGCTCCATCCACTCCGCCTCAGCAGTCTCTTGTTCCCTCCCCTGCACTAGTTGCTTGCAGGCCATATAAGAGCCCTGGACAGACCAGTTCTGGCCCCCAGACCTTATGTTTGACACCTCTGCACTAAGGCACACTGGGTGAACACCAACCCCACACTTCCTGTTCCAAGACACCAAAATATGCCTTGGAAAGGCAAGACCTTTTTTCTTCCTACTCCTGTGTATCAGAACATTGAAAACTGAAAGGAACTCTTGCAGCAGTTTGAGTGTCAGACTAGGATCTGGGAGACACAGATTCAAGCCCCACTCTGCCATGGAAGGTTGCCAGACAATCTTGGGCCAATCATTCCATCTCAGCCTAGCCTACCTCACAAGGTTGTGAGGATAAAATGGAGAAGAGCAGAGCCATGTAAGCCACACTGGGAATCCACTGGGGAGAAAGGTAGGGTATAAATGAAGTAGGGAAGGGCAGCCTAGTATATCCAATAAATAAGAAAGAAATAAGAAATAAAACAATACTCCTTTATTATTAATATGCTCATTTAACCAAAGGTCTTGAGCATAAAACCAGTACATTAAAATAGAACACATGACATGATAAAATAGTAAAATACTCATACACAATTTCCCATTAGAAGTCAACAAACTATAACCCATCTTAGTGTTGTGTTAAAGAAGTCACTACTGCCAGAAATTTGATGATAGATTGAGTTATTTCTGTGTCAGAATCTGCTAACACAACAGAGATAACCCAAGATTCAGCAGGAAGCTGATATCTAGCCAGGACAAGACTAACCCAAATATCCCTGGGGACAGTCCACAGAACAGTGTAAGATGGTCTATATAGTCTCTATTGGCAATGTTCCTATGTAACTGAATGAGCAAGGGACCACTGAAACCCACAAAGAAACCCACCAAGTCAGAGGATGTAAAAAGTTCGGTTGGCAGGCCTAGCATTACCAATGTAAACAAAATATACATTTGGCCCATTTCTTTAAAAAGAATAAAAGTGGTTTTGTTTTCATGCAAAAGGTACATATATATACACATCACAGGCAATTAGCCTCTAGCTCTTTATGGGTTTTAAAAGAGAGACTGTATTAGTTTCTCTTGGAATTAAATGCCACCCTACAGGTTTGCGTTTTGAATACCAGCCAGCTTCTTTAGCATGGGAAGGATGCGTCTTTTCAAAATCAGAAAGGCTTGTGTAAGGAAAACGCCAGTAGGCACTCTGAAACCATGACATCCCACACAACACGCGGACAACCCAAAAAGAGTTATCAGCTGTGGTGCCATATGAAATGATACCAAAGGCTTTGGCTCATGCAAGGAGAGAAACGCGTTAGTTGCTACTGGAATGAAATATTACCCTACATGTTGGAGAAAGAAGAAAAGTATCTTGCTTACTTATACAGGACCTCCCTCCCTAATAAAACCACTGTTATCAACGGTGACTGAAAAATGAATAAGGTTCGAGATAACCACAATGGTCCAAAACGCGAAATTCAAAAACAATTGCTATATAATATTTCTTGTTTGTTTGTTTGTTTTTAAAAAAAGACCAACCAAAATGACATAAAACAGCACACAAGCTATCAAGAACCCCAGAACTCTTAATCAGGCTGGATGTTAAACTTTTTAAGAAAAGAGAGTGGAGAAACACACATCTTTCAAAACACGGTCTTAAAGCCCCTAAGTCAATGGAAAGCAAACTAAGTAGCATTACCTTGAATTGTAGGAGGGAACCCATAAGCAAAATCTTTTCCCAGGTTCATTTTCCTCCTGTTGAGGAATCCCACACTTTTATCAAATGCATTCAGGAATTCTTAAAGCAGAAACTGGCTGCAGGTAGTGGTGCTGGTCCGAAGCAAAGTTCAAGGACAAAATCCATGTTATACTTTTCCTTTTCCTTTTTAACAAACAGGCTGATGAGGGGTTCTGGAGAACTCTAAAGCTTGCACACAGCTGTGTGTCAATTGGGTTGATCTTAATAAAAGCTATTTTTTGTTTGCTTGGTCTTAAAAATCAATGACCCACTTTGCAGAAGAACTACCGTGCGATGAAAATCTCTCTGATTAAGAGAGTACCTTCGCTGTATGGATTTTATTTATGCCTCCCCCTTTGAGCCATGCCAAAGTAAATTATAAGGCACCTCACAAATCTAAACAGCAATTACATTCAGCAGTAACAAAAATAAGAAACAGACAAAATCTGTTAATCAAAAGCCTGCAATATGGGATATTGTTACAAAAACTGGTGATTCACCCCACTTCCTCAGCGGCAGGAAATTCCAAGGGATAGGCCTCTGTGCAGGATCTGTTTTTCCATGTAATATAAATACAGAAGAGAGTCTGTGTAATGTATGTTTAGAAACCTGCACATGAAGCAGAACACACTGCAAACAAACAAGCCTCTCCATGAAGGCAATGCAACTCCTACACCTGCATCAGATTCCTACAGGAACCATATGGAGTCCGTAAAGCTGCCATCTCTCTGGCTCACAACCCCTCTGACTCTCTCTTTGCTCAATCCCCCGCTACACACACTCTGCTGGTAGACTGCCCAGTCAGGAAAACAATGCCATACTATTCTCTCTCATCGGCTAATACATCTTCAACCAATTTAACTGAAACTGGCCAGCAGTTCCTTGACACTATACCGCCAGAATATAATTTCTGTGGCCCTTGTAAAATTCTAGCTCTTTTCTCATCATCTGCACTTTGTACATGAGACTGTACCCCTCTGCTCTTCCCCCCTTCAGTCTTAAAAGAGTGTAAAGACCACGAGCTTATGCTTCCTAAGCAGCATTCTTCCATCTGAGGTCACCAAAAGTTACACTACCCTGACTGCCACAAGGTCTAGCTTGTTCGCCATTTCCCTCAGGAAACATCTGAACAAGTTTTTACCAGGCCTCAGGCCCACTCACTGCTAGAGTGTAAGCCAGCAAGGCATTTTATATGCTCTTATGAACTTTAATAACATAAGTTTGACCTTTGGGGTTGGTTCTCTGCCTAAGGCAAAAGCACTCTCTATTGCCATGAGAGGCTCCAGCCCACAGCGGGAGACTTCCTTCAGAGTTCACACTTGCATGAAGAACACGAAATACATTTCAAAGAATTCTCTCTCATGAAGAACACGAAATACATTTCAAAGAGCTCTCACATCTACTTCACATGCAACTACCATTCAGGAGACCAAGACTCCATTTCAAAGAATTCTTTTCTCCTCTACGCTGGCCCTCCTCACACCTGCCCCCAACAATTCCAGTAAGAGATTAGGTTGCCCGGCAACTAATCGTCGTCCATCAAGTGACCTGGCCGAAGCCATCACGAGACCAGAGATTGGCGCCAAGAAGACTGACCAGATGGCCCAGGTGTTAGTTCCTGATTAGCATTTAGTGTTGCAATATTGCCCATTCCTTCCTGCCCCCTCCTAACTATGACACTGACCAATAGAAAGACTAGAAAGGACGGACAACCTAGTGGGTGTGACAATGGGATGTGGTCAGCGCAGCCTGCCCAAATGCCACCTGATAAAGGATCTTGCACAGCAGAAAGAGATCCCAGCTTTTACCCTCCTCGACCTCTATCTCCTTACCAACCGCTCATGTCCAGCTTCCTCTACCCAGTACCTAGCCTCCATCTTTAATCCCTGGTTTGCGCAGCCAGGACTGGAGCGTGTATCTGCAGGTTCAGATCTCGCTCCCCCTATTTTCCTACTCATCCCTCCATTCTTCTCGTGGAAGAGACTCAACCTCTATCAAGCCAGGTAACGTGACTCCCCCTCAACGATACTCCTGCTCATGCAAACGTGCTATTTTCTATCTGATTTCCCCTAGACCTTGTATGTATGTGGTTTTATTATTATTCCTTGTATGCTTGAATAATATCCTTCAGTAAACATCATTTATAAGAAACCACTTTGTTTCAACGCCTATCTACTGAGAAGTTCCGGGAAGGTGGGACCTTGGTATAGTTGGCAAGAACCCGTTATAGTGCCGGTTGCTGAACGTAAATCAGAGCAATCAGGCCAACAAGAGTGGCTGGAGTTCTCCTGGGATTACAACTGATCTCCAGGCAAAAGAGATCAGTTCACCTGAAGAAAATGGCTGCTGTGGAAGGTGGACTCTATAGCATTATACCCCATTGAAGTCCCTCCCCTCCCCAAACCCCGCCCTCCTTAAGCTCCACCCCCAAAATCTCCAGGTATTTTCCAAGCCGGAGGTGGCAACCCTACTCACTGGATATACCCAAGCCAGCATAGCCAGAAGACCTGGGATCCAAATCACTGGGCTACCACAAAGCTCACCAGGATAACCATGGGCCACTGACAAACACTCAGCCTAACCTACCTCACAGTGCTGTTATGAGTATAAAATGGGGAAGGAAGAATCACATATGCCACCTTGAGCTTCTTGTAGGAAGAGCTGGATATTCAGTGTAGTATTAACATGTGATCCAAGAAAGACATATAATATCTATGCTGGTCCGAATGCTTCAACTTTAAAATTTCAACACGTACCATTTCCCTCAGAATAGGAATGCTATCTTTAAAGCCAAAGATTTATTTATTTCGGGGGGGGGGGGGACGCCCTGCAGCAGCAGTACTCACCAGGACGCTTTCCGCAGAGACAGCTCTCCCCAAGCCTCCACCTGTATTCCTTTGCCGCTTTCAGCACCTTTGTCGGGGTGGGGTGGGATGGTCTCTCAAGTCCTAACGGGAGAATTGGTGGAAATCAATATAACCATAATATGAGGACTGACACTTTCGAACACAAAAAAGTACTGCTTAAAGCTATTCCTATAAATTAGTCCTGGAGCAACCGAATGACCCAGGCCAGAACCAAAGCACAAGTTTCAAGAGGGTGGACTAGTTTAGTGCTGTTCTACACTGAGGTAGTCTCACTGATGGGCTAAGTTTTCCAGCGGCACTAAAAGTTTTGCTTTCCACTCTTTAATGAGGGATCATTCAAAATAGCTCCATAATAGCACAGTCCATTCACCACTTAATTCTGGCCTAACAGAGCATTAAGGCCAACCCAGAAACTCTGGGCCCTGTTTATGTAGTCAGGCTTTTCTTCCCACTGTCTTCTTTCTAAATGGCAGGAAGGTGGAGTCTCCTGAGCCAGGCCACACAACTACAGACCTTAAACCCCACTCCTTTAAACATGCAGCTGCACCAAGGAAAACAACTGCATAAATTAACTCCTACCTATGTATTCATGCTAGCCATTGTCCCTACGTTTAAAAAAACAGACACCTACCGACAAAAACCTCCATCCAATATTCTTTATTTTTTTGTATCTGCATGGCTTGAACACTATTGTCAACTTCAAATTAAACCAATAATAAAAGCCTTAAGAGATTTGTTTATCTACATTCACAGCTGTCTTACCCTGAAGCCAAAACTTTGTTTCCTGGTTCCCTGAAAGCTTCCTTTTTCCTTTGCCCTCCTCTCTTGCCTTCTGCTATGCAGTAAGTTCAGGCGGCTGGCTTTCTGAGTAAACAAAGAGTAGACCTGGAAAAGGCGTTCTTTGGTCCCGCTTAATTTTTCTGATATTTTACTTCATCTCTTAATTACCACCGTAGCTCAGCAGTAAAACTTTTAAAAGTGAAGAAATTTCTCTTTGGTGAGGCCATAGGTTTAGCTAAAAGCTACAGGCACAACCCAGAGATACCAACAAGTAGTAGGAAGCTGCAAGTGTCTTGTGGAGGTAGTTTTGTACTAGGGTTGCCAGACTCCTGCTGGGGGCGGGGAAACCACCACTTTTGAGGGGTGCTTCCCTGCCCCCAACTGGAACAAAAGTCCACATGAAGACATTACCCGGAAGTGATTACGTTACATACATCATGTGGTGATGAACTCTACGGTAAAATTGGCTACAAACCATAGTTTTGCCCAAAAACTAGAGCGTCACCCCCCAATATCAGTGACGTGATAACGTCACTTCTGAGTTATGTCATCATGCCAGGATCCCCCGCCGACTGCCAGGTAGGACCTAGCAACCCTATTTCATACAGATCTGTAGAGTTTGCAGCTGATAGCTGCCCCCGTTTATCCTGTGTGAGTGCCCCAATTTGTCATATGCAGACATCCTTTTTGTGTCTTTTCACATCTGGCAAATAATATAGGTTGCCAGCTCTAGGTTGAGAAATCCCTGGAGATTTGGGGGTGGAGCCTGGAGAGGCCAGGTTTGAGGAGGGGAGGGACCACAGCAGGGTATAATCCCATAGAGTTCATCCTCCAAAGCAGCCATTTTCTCCAGGGGAACTAATCACTGTAGTCTGGAGATCAGTCCTTATTTTGGGAGATACCATTCAAGGTAAAACTCACTCCTCCCCGAACTGGGTACAAGCAGTGAAATCTGACCAGGCCTTTAGGAACAGCATGAGATCAGTCTTCTGTCTTTCATGATTGATGTAGAAATTCTGAACAGACACAATACCACATTGTGCTTTTAATGCATGTCACAAAATCCATTCCTTGTCCAAGCGGCTGCTTTTCAAATCAGCTGCTAAGGATGTATACACGCCAGCCCCATTCGCCAGTTCCTACACAACCGACAGGATTTCCTTCAACTGTGATACGGGTGTTATTTGCAAATGCCAACTCACTCCTGAGATTCAATTTGGCTGGGAAAACACAGTTTAAGCCACTGTACTTTTGTTATCCATCCTCCCCCAAAAGGATATCCTTCCATTTCTATGATACCAGGATACCACCTGCTATTGAGCCAATAGGACTTAAAACACAGTACACCCTTCTTACTTGGGCACTTTTACACTTCAGCCATGAAGAAACAACATCTTGTCTTTTTCGCAATAACTCTGGGCCCATCTTCGGTTCCCAGAAGCAGTATTGTACTTAAAACAGCAATACCGAAAGGAACCTCCATAGTCTCATCTGATTCACTAGACACCACTCTGTGCATATTTATGCTGGAATAAAATTGTGTGAGTGCCTCAAGACTCCTGTTTATTTTTGTTGCAAAATACTAACAGGGCTATCCTTTTGGAATTATTTCCAGTGATCTTTAAATCCATCATTGTGAACGTCTGAAAATAAACCAGATTAGAAGGGGATGGACAATGATTAAGGGCTAGTTCACACAGAGAAGAGCTGGATAGCAACTGAAGGTGTAAACCACAAGCATATGCAAATACACATCATATCATTATATCAACAGTTGCTGCTAATTTGTAGGAAGAGGAGGACAGATTTAAATTCTAACTGTAAATCCCCTACAGGGAACAGCCACAACCTCAGTACAGTTAATTCTGAGAAGTCAGCAGGCAGCTCCTTACCCGGTGGATTTCAAAGCACTGCTACTTAGAGTTTAACCAATATTTTTAGATCGATGTCATGGGGTTTTACAGTGTAATGAACATAAATTCAAGAAAAGATTTGGGTGTCCTAGAATCTGAGCAGATCCACACTTTGGAATCTGTTTCTTGTTAAGAGACTGTACACATGATGTGCATTGGAGAAGTGTAGCTTTAGTGATTATAAAACCATTAAAAATGCCAAAACTGATGCAGAATAGTTCCCTCCTCATCCCAAAGCATTTTTTTAAAAAATAAGCAGCTTCTCACTTAGAGGAAAAAGCATAATTACCAGAGGTCCACATGTCACTGCTTCCTTGGATTATCTCTGTTTATCTGTCTGTTCCCCCACTCCAATCTGGTTGCCAGATGCCCCTTACTTGACTCTTACACCACCACTTCTTTATTTTGTAGAATGTGCCCTATTGCAAACAGAGCTTTACGTACTTTTAACACAGGCATACAATGGACTTTTGGATCAAATAACAGGCAGATATAGATCGGAAAACTTACCCAATATTCTCAGTTCTGAGGAAGGGGTAGCATTAACCCTGAAGTTTGCCCTCAGTTCCAGGAGCATGAATCAGGAACACACAGCAGAAAAGTTTGGGAGCCAGAAGACTAAACCTTTTAGCCTTAGCAATCAGAGGCAGTTTTGGCATGCCAAAAAGTGGCTGAATCCATCAGTTAATGGAAATTCCACATTCTCAGGGAAGTTTATAAAAGGTGCAGGCAAAAAAAAAAAATACATACAACGGCCTTAAAGGGGAAAATGAAGGTACTCATTTCTTCAAGTGAGAAGCTTCCTTCCTCAAAAAAATACTTCCTCATAAGTTTCCCATATGTTCCCAATCAGGCTGCTTCATCTATAAATATGCTGGTTTAAAGAGAACAAAGTATACACCTGAGAAATAAAATCTACTTCCTCACATCTTGGTTGACCACATAGTCATGAAATGACTCTCTCGGGATACGTCTATATTAAAACCTGCAAAACTGCCAGGACTTTCATCATAAAACCGGGGAACTCTAAATACATTCATGCCTTGGCTTCCTCAGGTGTTCAAGATCTATACCCTTAGGCAAAGGAGCTGAGAATTTTCAATTGAGGGATTATTACCTCCCCCCAATCACAGAATACAATTCCAAGGATTACCTGAAGGAATTATTGTTAAACCAGTTGTATAGATGTGTTAGCTGTATAGTGTGCATTTTGTAACAAAACACTGAACATCTCATTTTCTCATCTCTTTTTTCATTTTCTTTCTTTGTAGGCTTCCCCTTTATATTAATTCTATTACTTCACTAAAATGTCCTTACTGCTACATTCAGAGAGAGGAATCCTTGAACAGGTCTACTCAGAGTCCTACTCAGATCTCTTCAATGGGACTTACTTTGAGGGAAGTCCTTTTAAGATTGCACTGTCAGGGAATTTTCTGGTAGTAGCGTTTGAGATACAGTTTGTTACAGAAATGTACACAGAGCCTATTTTTATAGTCAGGTGAAGTAGTCAGGTGGTCATACATCCCAGGAAATTACATAAACATTCAAGATGGGTAGTCGTGGCAGTAGAAAAGAGCAAGAGTCCAGTAGTACCTTAAAGACTAACAAAATCTGTGGCAGAGTATGAGCTTTCTGTGAGCCGTGATGTGAGCAGTGACTCACAAAAGCTCATACCCCACCATAAACTTTGTTAGTCTTTAAGGTACTACTGGACTCATACACATTCAATTAAATTGACTGACCATCCAGGTCTGTTGGCCTACAATGAGGCTGACATGTGATAGCTGCAAAATAATGGACTGCCGCAGGTACTTCGTAGTCACTGACAAAGAAGCAGAAGTATCTAGCCACATGCATCACAGCAGATGCACATTCTGAATCATTAACTACTACAGACATCTAAGCAGCCGCCAGAGACTTAAGCAGACAGTAAAGTTACATGCGGCTCAGCTTCAAGGAGAGACTGAGTCAGTCCTTCCAGTATACAAATATGTAATCTGGATTGTTCACTAATTATATTTACATCACGTCATCTAAAAGAACTCATTTTACAAGTGAGAAAACTAGGGCACAAAAGGCACTGAGAGCAATCACGAGAATCCATTTATATTTGATTATAATATTTCAATCTCTTTTGTACCTCTTCTCCATGCAATATGGTTGTTTTTAAGAGACCGAGAGAAAGAGAGAGACATTGGGTAGCACAGTTTAAGCATGTAGCACAGAAAACTAATGACTGCCCCTCATCCATTGAATCCCATAGCAGCCCACACTGTCATATGATGTCTGTAGGATATTCAGATGCGGATTTCATTACAGAATGTTATTTTGTTTGTAAACATTTCCTTGAAATTATATTGTATGTGAATTGTTTAAATGTGACCACTTTTTGTCTGCTATTAATATGCTATGACATGTATTATTATACTATTGGAGCATTCAGTGTTATAAAGTATAATTCTGTATCAAAATACTTTATTGTGACTGTGTAAGACTGTTTCTGTCAAAATACCTTGCTTACTACAAACATTTGTTTTCTATTTGCAGCTTTTAATTTTTTCCTACTCCTCAGATTTTGCGATCTGATTTGCTATCTTAGCTACATGTGCTAAGGTAGCAAAGTGTGCATCAGTTTGCAACTCTCTCAAGTACAGTGTATAATATTTGCAATTTTTCTTGCAGGAACAAAAGGCATTTGTACTTCTAAATTACATAAATATGCTAAGTAGTACAAATGAATATGCTATGTTAAAGCAGTTTAGGCTTAAGAAAGTATTGCATGTATCTGTTTTCCCCCAAAATTTCTGCTCCCCCACCATCGAAAAGTGGAATAGGAACCCATAGCTTCAAAACTTTCAGACATTTTACATCTCTAGCTATAATAGATAATGTTTACAATAGCATTTTCTAAGTGATGGGAGCATATTTTTTTTAGAAACCAGGGTTTGCAAAACTTAAATGGGACAGACCAGTTGTTTATACTTGATATCTGTTGATACGGCTAGGTATCTACACCACTATGAAGAGTTTTTCTTGTACAACACGCAAACCTGTCGCAGGTGCGGAAACTTCTGGCATGTGCTTTGTTTAAAGATTTTTTCCCTACTGCAGGGATCTTAGTAGGAAAATATTTGTGTACTGCTCAGTGCAAACACACAGATGTACAATACCTGAACAAACACCACATACTTTCTAAGGGATAGTCTAACACAATGTAACTAAAAACCTTTCAGTGGAAGAGTACTACAGAAGTCACAAGTGATTACATCCCGGATAGATAACTGCTTCAAACGCACCCAGAGAAGTCTCACAACACTGCCGACATACAATTACTCCATTGCTTGGCTGTCCCTGGCAAATGGAAAAAATAAAGGTGGGAGTAACATGGCAGACAAAACATTTTATTTGTGTTTGAGATTCTTATCATGCAATCCTAAAACTGCCAGTGCGGTGTACTGGTCAGACTAGAATGGGGCGAGGGGAAGACCCTGGTTCAAATCCCCACGCTGCCATAGAAGCTTGCTGGGTGATCTTGGGCCAGTCTCAGCCTAACCCACTCCTCTAGCAGGGTTGCTGTGAGGATAAAATGGAGAAGAGGCTAACAACATAAGCCACTTTGGTTTCCCATGGGGGAGAAAAGGGGGTATAAATGAAGGAAATAAAATAAACAAATCCTCATTTTCACTAAGAGGAAACTACCAGTGGTGTGGAAAAGACATACATCTCCTGTACTCCAAACACAAACATCATAGCAGAAATCAACCACAAGATGGAGCAGTTGTTTAGAGTTACGGAAAGCAAATCAAGGCCAAACCCAAGGTGGGTTAAGACGGGCAAGTGGCCCACATTTGAAAAGGCATTCCTAATATTCAAAGAGGCATTCTGAAGCCCATGACAGCAGATCCACATGAGCATTTTAAGCTTTTTAATACAGTGGCAGCCCTTAAGGGACTGGGTGACGACTAGAACAACCAAAATTCAAACCCCTCTATACTGTCATGAAGTTCATTTGATGACTTAAGAGCCCATAACAATATCTCAGCCCAACCAATAAGGTAAGTAGAAGATAAGGGGGAAGGGGAACCGACACTCACCACCTTGGAAGAAGAGTACAATAAAAATGTAATAATCATTAATTTATTACAGTCATAGACCAGCAGAATAAAACATACAAAACAAAGGGGTTATAAGAATATACACAACCTTCCATTAAGAGATATAAAAAAAGCAAATACGCGTCACTAAATCAACACTATACCTCAGTAGATTCTGGCAGCTGCACAGATTCTGGAAAATTCTGCCCAATGTTTCAGATTCAAGGTCTGTAATAATGAAAATAACAGTCCGCCATAATCCACTGCCCGGACTCACCCTGCTTAACAGCAGGGCCCAGTAGGAGAAGATTCTTTGAGCCATGAGCCACAGCAGGCCTTCTCTCCCTCCCCCACAGTGCCCAGACGGTTTTTTCCCTCCTGCTTGCCAACACCAAGGATCAGCAGCCATGCAATACAATGTAGGCTCTGTAGGCATGGTATCAAATGAAACAGAGCTAGAGGTGCCAGCATGCACATAAAACAGATGATTTCCATCCCAGGTCATGAGTTCAGATAGAGAGAGGTTGCTTACTCACAATCTGGCAAAAATGGAGTCGGATTTGGCATTCAGACAATGCAGAAACAGGAAGGCTGGGTGGATTTTTTCCATTTCCTGGAATGGGAACTGAGCATACCTGACCACCAGAGCCAGTTCTAGCTGCCACCCCTATAGTCTCCAACACTCCCTGACTTTTAAAGTAAAGAAAGGGAGGAGGAATCTTTCAAAGTCATCCACTCTCATAATAGCACCTTAAACTATTTAGAGAAGGAAGAGTGAGGTTACAGGTGTATATAGAGGAGAAAGAATTTAGCAGGTCTGATTCCCACATAACTATGAAAGCATGAACTGGTTTGCACAACGGTTCTCTTCTTCCACAGGAAGATATAACTAAGCTGCAAACCACATGTTTCTGGACAGACTTGCGCAGAGGCACATTTGATTAGCTGGTACTTATACTAGATGGCTTCCAGGTTTTGATCCTTCCTCCCAGAATGCCATGAGTACTAAATATACCAGCTGAAGTCAACTGTGCATTCTATGAAATATGCAAAGGGAACTTAAAATCATGGCCTGGAAGATCCTTCCTTCACCCACAACTGGTTGTCTTTGAACATCCAACCTGATGAAACATTCTGGGAGTGTGAAAGCTTATATACTGTGTTGTGTTTTGTAGGGTTGGACTTAATAAAAAGCAGTGTGTGGTTCTGGTAGTTGCAATAAGTGTTGTGTTTTTTTTTATTTTTCCCCAAGGTAATGAGCCATTTTTGATTTACTGTTCAGCTGCTGAAAGAGGCAGTCTTGCACTCCCATCACCGAAATCCAGATACCACTATTTAAACAGCATTCATTAAAAAAAAAAACCACACAGGTTGGTTGCATGGTTCTCCCGCACAGCCTGCTTTTTAAGAATAGATTATATTAATGTAAATCAGGGGTCTTCCAACCAGTATAAGAGATGCACAGTGTTTACCAGATGGAGGAAAGCCATCAAACATCCTGTGTTCTCACAGCTAGTACAGAAGTTCCATAACATTGCTCTTACTCAGACATAACATGTCCTTCAGCTGAAACAGCAGATGCAGTCTTCTTTTAGAAGAACAGACCATCCAAGTGAGCTCTGGCTCATGAAAGTCAATGCCAACATTAACCTTTAAAGAGCTACAACATTCTCTATTATTTCTACATTGTTTTAGGAATCTAACCACTTGCAGTGCCATCCCAAGGAGAGTCACAATGAAGCCAATAGGTTTAGAAGGGTGTAACTCTGCTGAAGCTGGCAGTGTTGGTACATTTTTATTACGGTAAAAATTCTGGAAACGAATGGGCCAGCCTCTTGTTTCCAAGGCACACTTTGAGAAGATTTCTTGCTCCTACACAAACCTGATAAATAAACCATTGCATCATTTTGACTGGAATTCCTAACAGTACTTGCAAAATGCATACCAGCACAGCAGTTTGGTGTAGTGGTTAAGAGTGGCGGACTTTAATCTGGGAGAACCGGGTTTGATTCCCCACTCCTCCACAAACAGCTGCTGAGTGACTCTGGGTCAGTCACAAGTTCTCTCAGAGCTATTCTCGCAAGAGCAGTTCTCTTAGAGCTCTCTCAGCCCCACCTACCTCACAGGGCGCCTGTTGTGGGGAGAGGAAGGGATGGAGACTATAAGCCACTCTGAGGCTCCAAGTGAAAGGTGGGGTATAAATCCAATCTCTTCTTCCTCATCATCAGCCAGGGTTAATGTTCCCATGAGTTATGCAGATGGGGAGACAAGTGGTTTGGGTTCAACATCTTTAAGCATGTGGACATGTAATGAAAACGAATGAGTACACTTGTAAATACTCTAAAGAGTACATTCCTCAGAAAGGGGCTCAGTGGCTAGAGCAACTGCTTGGGAAGCAGAAGGCCTCAGGTTCAACCCCCACCATCTCTATGTAAAAGGATCAGGTGCTGATGGGATAGATCTCTGCTGGAGACCCTGGGGAGCTGCTGCCAGTCAGAGCAAACAATACTGACCTTCACAGACCAATTCACCTCCAAGTGTTCATTCCACCACATGCTCAACCAAACCAGTGGTCCTTACAACTTTTTAAAACAGAGTGCCAGCATTCTGTGCTCTCCGAAGATGAGCACATTTTCTTAATGTTTTGCCTGCCTTGTTGGAAAACCTTTCAGAGGCTTTTGAATACTCGGATGCCCATAAATACTTTTAGTAGCATTGCAGTGAACCTATACAGACACACACAGCAGAATAATGCATTCATCCTGGAGAACTGCATGAAGTTCCCCCTGCATCCACTTGCACTGCCCCCCTCACACACCCCAAAAGGGGGGCAAGATACCTTTTCTATAGATTTTTAAATTTCTTGAATTTAACTCTTCCCTATTTAGGGACAATCCTGATCAAATCTCATCCACAATTGGTGGCAATCTTGGACACAAACACTGGTCCCTCAACATTTTCTTCTATTAGTTAGTATGCATGGAACAGTCACACTGGTGAAGACAGCTGTAGCATTACAACAGAGTACCCCCATTCCTGAGATCCCAGCTCCCTCCTGGCTTTGCAGTCCACATTGCAAACAGTCATTCAAATGCTGGTTCAGGCATCAGCCTCGTACCTAGACACACTGCACACAAGGTCTGAGCCACAGTTATTTTCCACAGCTTCAAAATTTCTGGCTTTCTAACATCTCTACTAACAAATGCCCAGACTCTGTTATGTCCCAGACTGCAGCCAGCCAGCTTGTCCCACAAACCTCAGAACCAACAAGAAGCATTTGCGGTAGCCATGTGCTGTTTCACTGTTTTGTCACAATTCAGTGTGACAGAACTTGGCAGGACACTTTTTCATGGGGTAAAGACAGAGTTTGCATCAGAAGCCCACTTGTATAGTACCTGTTCCACCAAGGCGGTGCATTGCAATCAGAACGGCTGTATGCAAGATGAAAATCCTCCAATACCCAAGAAAATTCCTCCTGAAGTTTGGCAAAAGACACCTCTGGAGCACATTCAACTGTTTAGCAATTCTCTCATGGAAATACTATTTTACAATACTGCTTTAAAGTGATCTCGAAGAGGATTTCCATAGATCCTTTAGTCTTGCAACAGGAAGCATGCAGATCGCCAAAACAGACTGAAGAATAGCTCTGCAGACACAGCATACTTTGAGAATACAATAAGCATCCAATCCACTAATACAGAATCCAACCCTGCTATTCTCCCCTGCCCCTTGTGCATAGAAAGCAATCTTTTTTTTTCTTTTTAAAAAAGAAAATCCCTAGCTTTAGTATTGCCTCTTGGCAGAAGGAATCTTTCCAGATTAGAGCCACACAGGAGGACTCCCAGTTCAAACAATAACAGCATGTGTTTCTTATGAGAAGCTGGAGTCTGCTGAGGAGTCACAACAGCCAACGGTTCATTCATTCATTCATTCTTTTGGAGGCTTGAACTCAATCCCACCCCCAATTACAAAGCCGTTATCAGCTGACTGACACCCGCAAACTGCTGGCTTGTTCCACAGGCAAGGAAAACGCCACTTTATCTTTTCTACATATAGGATTGCTCTCTAGTTTTTTTCCTCGTTCAGCCTTCAAAAGAGCTTTGCGTATCATATCTTAACGCAGATACAAATCTTAAAAGACCCCCAAATCTTTATGTTTTGCTAAGAAGTCCATCCCAAAATGCTCGCTGGGACTTGTTTCTCCACAGTAACGGTGCATAAAGTACGGCTATAGTTGCTTAAAGCTCATGTGCATGAATGCGCGCTTTAAACTGCAACCGGAGTTTGCCGGACAGAAACGAAGAAAAGCAGGAGAGGATTCCTAGGTTGCACTGAGCAACAGGCGAGTATCCTGTTTCTGGAATAAAGGGCAAACGTGTAAGAGACATTCCAGCAGCAGCTAGATCTTTAGCTTAATCCATTACTCCCTGCCCCCACTAACTATCCTATTTACAGGCACAAGTAACGGCAAACATGCTGCGTATGACATACGTTCACGATTCTCATGCTATATCAAGCGCCCCACCCTCCCCACGGTAAAAGGGGTATCGAGCAAAAGGGGCAAAGAGCCTGGTTTCCAGGAGCAGAAATGCACCCAATGGGAATCTCTCTAGATTGAACTCAACACAAACAGCTTTAGAAGTTATTTTTTTAAGGAGTGAGATTTATCCCTGATGCTTAAGGCAGCAACAGAAGAAGCCTGCGCCCTCGTGCTTGGGTCGTTCTTTGCCAGAGATCCCGGCAATTAAAACAGAAAACCCTCACCCTGGCGCCCACAACATCTGAAAACCACCAGCCTCCCTTCGTGACTATAGACGAGATATCTCTGAGACCGCGAGGACTACGAATGAAAATCAATCTCTAGGGCACAATCTATATGCGCACTTACTTAGTAATGAACACAGTACTGGGCGTACTCATGAGTAAAACGTAAAGGATCGAGTTGTGTGTTCTCTAGTGCGCATAAGCATACCCACCGGTTCCTATCCTATTTCACCCTCCCCGGTAAGAACAAAGGGACACATACCTGCTGCTCCGCGCTACAGGACGCAAAGAGACCCCGGAGAAGCGAGGCAGCGAGCGCCTCTTCGCGTCCCCTCCAATGGAATCAAAGCGCTCTAACTGTAAAGAGCAGCGGAGAAAGAAAGGGCTTGCAAGGGGGCCTGGTAGAAGACGAAAGATAGGTGGAGCCACAGAGAGCGGAGAGGAAGCAAGCCAGACGGACGGAATCTTGCAAGACAGGGACGAGAAGAGCCAACCCTGACCTGATGCGAGATTCGGGATTAATATGCTTGCTCGTGATATTCTTTACACAGAGTGGCAGCTCTAAAACGTTGCTTTAAGGATGTGGGGAGCATCGCTGCGGAAGAGAGTTTCTGGCTGCCACGGCACTTCCACGGCGTAAACAGACCCGTTCAAAGTGGCAGTCAATGAGACTGGTACAGCTCTTACACGTGACACACAGTCGCGTGTATTCCCCCCCCCTCCCCCAACTGTGCGTTTACAAATTTCGAGAGGGGAACTGACGTTGGAACGGGACTGCTCAGCATTTTCGCCTTTCGGGATTTTTGCACTACTAGCCACTCCAATTTGAGGGTGATTTTGAGTGGGACCGGAGAAGGGAAAGAATTACGCGTCTTGTCCCGCAGTCCCTTCCTAGCTAAACTCGCAGTTAGTGTAACTCCCCCCCCCCCCTTCTTCAGCCGAACGTTCACGTGCTCTAATGTCGCGTGTAGTTTGAACAGCTCCACCCACCTTCCCTTGCTAATCTCCTACAAAGCTAGTTACACCGGTTGCTATGGAAGTGGGTTTTAAAGAGACCGTTGGAAACATCAGGGAGTAATTAGGGGGCCTGGCTTGCCTTAAACCAGCGCCGGCCTGTTCCTTATTGCAGAGGATGGGGCACGCAAGAGAGTTGCCTCTTCTTGATCTAAGATGTTTTGAGCAAAGGAGCGCTCTAAGAGTTTGAGTGTCCCACTATATACCACCTCCGTTATCTGCAGTCTTCCTCCTGACACCCAAAAGTTTCCTCCTGACACCCAAAAGTTTGTAGTCAGTTTCCACAGAGGTTTCCACATTGGTCTGTTACAGCAAAATTGTACAAAAAAACCCTGGCTTCTTAAAGACCAACATTTATTCCACCAGCATAAGTTTTTGGGAGTCAGAGCTCACTTTATCTGATGCCTTAATTTACTGATATATCTTTTATTGTCTTTACTACTTTTTGCAACTGGAGTCATAAGCAGCAAGCCTTCATCACACAAAAAAACTCATTTCACGGGAAAACATGGAAGAATGTAAAGGTTGCTGCTGCAAAGGTGGTTATTTGATTTGATAACAGCTTGTAGAAATTTTTCCACGTGCAGAGTAATTTGTTCGTCTCTAAGTAACCAGGATGATTCCTCTGGAGGAAGTCCTGATTAAATAAAGGTGAGATCAGTTCATCTGTTACAGTTAAAAATTTGGGACAATCAATTACTGACGTATCACAGAATATTAATGGAATGTTTACAGCCAATCATTATGTGTGTTTTCTTGGAAGCCTGATCAAACCCCACAGAAAATATTTAAAATCTAGATTGTACTGCTTCAGTTGGAGAGATCTATTATGTTTGAATGTCCCTCTCCCCCCAAACATTCTTTGGACAAAGATAACTAAGCAAGTCATATCCAGAAGACATCATGCAAAGCAGTTAAACCTAGCCAGGATTAAGACATCAAATCAGGGAGAGAGGCTGAGGCTGACTTGAAGAACATCTGCTCTGCATGCAGAAAGTTCCAGATTCATTCCCCCGCATCTTCAAATTAAAAGGATTATGTAGAGTGATGTGGCTCGATTCCAGTCAGAACAGACAGTGGTCTGATTCGGGAGTGCAGATGCACGTGTTCAAGGAGCACTGACCAAAATAGGAGAGTTAAAGAGATTAAATAGGTTTTGTTTTGAACATGCTTGTCTCCCACCAAAGGCAAGTTGACTTTTAAAAAAATATGGGCTAATTGTTGTATTAACTTTTATTCTCAGTTCCACCTTTCTATATAATTCATGGGCATAATATTTAGGTTAGAGATTTATGTACAGCATTAAATACTTATGTGAATGGACCACAATCACTTTTCTCTTCTGTATGTGGATTGGTCTAGACTGAACTCAACATATCACATTCTTCCGTATCTGAACTGGGGCTTTTCCATAGTAGTTGCAATGTATCTAGCTGACCTCCTAGCCCCTAAAAACCAACTCACATATTAGCTGGTCCCACATAATACCGGTAGCTTTTATAATTACAGTAGGCCAGTAACGGAATCTGTATCTAAACCCTAAGGCAGCTGTAACATTCCTGAGCTCAACTTCAATCAGTGAAACCAGAGCAGAGCACAGGAGCCCATACTGAGGGCGTTTTCTCACTAGCTTCCCCAGCGGTTTACACCGAAGCTAGCACCGGAGCTTCTGGTCAGTTTCCCACCATTTGCTCCGTGCTCACAATTTCCTCCAGAGTATCACTGCACTGCTCCGGAGCTTCCCTGGAGCAAGAAAATCCTGCTAGGAACACGTTTTTCTTGCTCCAGGGATACTCCAGAGCAGTACGGTGAAACTCCGGAGGAGTTTGTGAGCACGGAGCAACTGATGTGAAACTGACCAGACACTCCGGTGCTAGCTCCGTTGTGAGCCCCGGAAAAAAGCCAGTGCGAAAACACCCAGAGAGTCAGTAGCTGATAAGAGGGTTGGACTAGGATCTGGGAGAATGGAGCTTGAATCTTCACTCATGCCATGGAAGCTCACTGGGTGCCCTTGATCTAGTCACACTGTCTCAGCCTAACCTACCTCACAAGGTTGTTGTGAGGAGAAAATGGGGGGGAAATGAATTAAAGACTATGAATAATATACCTTCCCTTCATGAAGAAATTGTACCTTTCCTTTGCAGATTTAATCATAGCACATGTTCATTATTTTGTTATTTACTTATTCAGCTTATATCCCGCTCCTTTCCCCGCCAAGCAGAGCTCAGGGTGGCTTCCAACCGTTAGTTATACAATAAAGTCAACATATTACAATTTAAAAATCCAATATTACAAATTTAAAAACCTAACAATCAGTCTGCTATATCAGATGGTGCCCCAACAATCCATCACAGGTAGACAAAAGGGGAAGCAGCCAACACCGAGAAGTTCGTGGCCCAACAGTAGGTGAAAAAAGCGAGCCCTAGAAAAAGGGCAAGGGGGGAGGGAAAGGAAGGGAAAAGGAAGAAGGTAAGATCAAGACATGAAGGAGCAGAATGAAGAAATAAAACAAGGTGGGGGAAGGGAAAGGAAAAACAAGACAAGGGGGAGAAAGAGGAGTGAAAGAAAGAGGGAGACCAGCTGATCTCTCTAATTGTCACAGTCCTCAACCATACACCCAGTGGAACATCTCAGTCTTACAGGCCCTGTGGAACTGAACCAAGTCCTGCAGGGCCCAAGTCTCACTAGACAAAGAGTTCCACCAGGTTCGGGGCAGATCTGAAAAGGCCCTGGTCCTTGTCGAGGACAGCCAGACTGCTTTGGGGGCAGGGTTTACCAATAAGTTGTTACCAGACAAGTGTAATGCTTTCTGAGGGCTATATAGGGAGAGGCGGTCCCATAGGTATGATGGTCCCAGACCGCTTATCTTTAAAGGTAAGTACAAGAGCCAGTTTGGTGTAGTGGGGAGGTCATGGCAGAGCGACAAACTTTCTCTGCAAAGAAGCTTGCAAAAGTCTCACAGCTAATGGTCAAATCACTTAAAATTTTGAGAGTCCCTCGACAGGGATGTAAGATCTAATTACCCTAAGCAATTGAGCTGGGCAAAAGCTTGCAGATGCAATGGAGGCCACATAGTAAGCTTTCTTTGTGGCCTTCACCACCATCTCATAGGATCTCAGAAATGTCCTGTAGGATGTTCTTGTAGCCTCATCCTGAGTACGATGCCAAGCTCGCTCTAGTCATCTAAACTCCCGTTTCATCTCCCTTAGCTCTGAGGTATCCCAAGGCAAAGAGGATGTCAGGGAACAATCTTGTTGATGGCCTCTGAAAGACAGTTATACCAATTTTCTGTAAGTCCATCTAAAGGGTCATCAGGAGGTGTTGGACCCCGCAGAGCATTCTGGAAAAACAACTGCATCCGTATGTCTCTGCAGGTGAGCATAAATCTTCTCGCCACCTATGGAAGGGAGGACTGACATGTCCAGATGGGCCTTCAGGGCAAAACAGTCTGGCCACGGCACTCTATTCATAGAGATCCAGCCAATGTCTGGCTAGTTTAAAATCAGAGTTTGCCGAACCACTTCAAATTCTGCAGTCCTGTACAATAGCATGCTCAAACAGGAAAGAGGGAGGAAGAATCACATCTAAGATAAGGGAACAAGCACATATAGCCAGTTTGGTGTAGTGGTTAAGTGTGCGGACTCTAATCTGGGAGAACCGAGTTTGATTCCCCACTCCTCCATTTGCAGCTGCTGAATGACCTTGGGCAAGCCATAGTTCTGTCAGAGCTGTTCTCTCAAGGACAGTTCTGGAAAGAGCTCTCTCAGTCCCACCTACCTCACAGGGTGTCTGTTGTGGGGAGGGGAAAGGAGTTTGTAAAATGCTCTGAGACTCCTTCAGGTTGTGAAGGGCGGGGTATAAATCCAATATCGAAGGGCGGGGTATAAATCCAATATCTTCTCTCTCTTCTTCCTTGGCTCAGGAATGCTATCTCTGCAGCAATTTAAGGGCTATGTTATACACTATATCTTTTTGTCTCTATTTTGAATGACTTTTTAATTTAAGTACCAGGATTGCTTTACCAAGGAAGAAAACCACCAGAGGAAAACTTGAACTCTTTCATCCCTTGCTGTTTTCTCACTGGAGAAATCTACTAATTTGAGCTCCTTTTTTCCCAGCTGGAGAAAGAATATGGGCAGCTATAAGTTTCGGCTCCCTAAGAAAGATGTTGCTCTGAAAGGCTGGCTCTAAAATTTTAGTGGCATATATGTGAAGGAAGAAATTCAAAAAGCCATCTTAACATGAACCATTGTTCAGCTTAGTCAGCAGGCTTCAGAAACCGCAAGGCCATGCACACACACACGCACATAATTCTCTGCTATGAGAGCTTGCATAGAAAATACAAACTGCTATTGTTCTGGTTGCAATTGTATTTCAGTATGGTTTAGTCCTAAGAAATGTGGCCGTGAGAATCTTAGCCCTTTCGTTACATTGTGTGAAGAAGACATTCCTATTGTTCTGATTGTAACTGACACGCGCAAGATTGTAACTGAATCTTTTGCTTACGAGAATGACGTGTAATTTACTAAAATGACACTAGTCCCCGTCTCTTCTGTAAACCCCTCCTTTTCGTTTAAAAGATTGAGCCCTGATGAAAACGGGGCTCGGCAATTTTACTCTGAAGGATTTTTCATTCAGGCCGAGCCTGGTACCAATAAATCGGCTTCTTCTGTTCCTGGTGTCTGAGTGTCTCCTTCTTGGTTGGTTCGGATTTTGGGTTTTTGCTACATTTCTGGTGCCGAAACCCAGGAACCGAGGCGCTCCACCCAACGGGGAGGTGGGCTTTTGGAGCCCTCTTGGGGCCACGGCATCAGCGGGAGTTGCTGGGCCGCTCTCGACTTCGCAGACACGGGCCCAACTTTCGCATTTCGAAAGGTCTGCTCTCGGGAGGCTGCTGTGACTTCTGCAGAGTGCTGCTTGCCTACCAGAATCTCAGCGAGGCGAACAAGCCAGCACACCCGCACGCATACAACTCCGGAGTCTACAGGAAACAGGCGAGTACATGAGGTTTAGGTGGGGATACCTCTCCAGAGTGAGAGAAGGGAGGACTTGATCACCCCTCCGAGGGAAAGGTAGGGGGCAGATGTCAGTGCAGTGGGCCTGAATCACCCAAAGCCCGGCCTCCTTTCATGGAAAGGGGAGGCAGACAGATGTCAGCGCAGTGGGCCTGCATCACCTAAAGTCTAGCCTACTCTCAGGTAGGCAGAGCTAAAGAGGACTACAGGAGTCCTGCTCTGCTCGGGGAAGGGGGGGAATTGTTGTTGTGTGTGGAAGTGCGTGAGTGAAGCTGGACTGAATGAGAGGGTCTTTCGCGTTTCCTGGCAGTCAACGTCAGTTACCCCCCTCCAATACATGTTAAAGAACTTTGAAGAAATTTTTGGCAAGGCAGAATACTCAGAGCCTCTCCTGGCAATCGACTTACAAAGACACTGTGAGATCAGCTGGCCTGCTTTCCACGTAGGGTGGCCCCCAAGTGGATCCATGGACATTGCCCTATTGAGGAGAGTGTTTGCTGCCGTCACAGATTTGAGAGGAGATCATCCTGAGCAGTTTCCTTATGTGAATTCTTGGTATGAGTATGTCAGAAAACATCCAGACATAGCTCGCAAATTTCAAAAGATGCAGCCCTGGTCTGTTGCTGGGCAACCTGTAATTCAACCCACTCCCAGAACAGTCCCTGCAATTTGTCCAGTGTTGCCCAAGAACCCAGAGAAGTTGCCAACACCCCAGTTATTCCCTCCAGAAGAGGATTGCCCACTAGTGTACTGTGCAGGCCCTCTCCCATCAGCGCCTAGGGAAGAGGAGGCCCCAGCAGAGGCTAGGATTTCACCGAGGCAAACTAGAAGTTTAACCCGGTAGAGAGAAGAGGAACTCAGAGCTTTGGAAGAGAAATTAAGAGAACAAGAAAATGAGCTTAGGAGGAGGGCTGAAGAGGCAGACAGGAAGGCCTGTGAGGAAGCATTGAAGAGGGAAACAGAAGCAAGGGACATAGCCAGAGCAGAGGAGTTAAAAAGGCTTGAGTGGGCATCTAAAGACGCAGAGCTGAAGGCACGAGAAGAGGATTTAAAAATCAAAGAGACAGAGAAAGCAAGTAGTGAGAACGGTCCAGAGAATCGAGACCAAGAGCAGCCCCCATCCGACCTTGTACTATGCCAGGACCTAGACACAGAAGGGTGGCTAAAGAAAAATCTTCAGACTCAGGAATGGGAACCATTCCTCCCCACTCCAAAAAAAAACAGCCACAGTGTGCCCCCTCCGAAGAATCCCGGCAGGTGCAGAGGGGAACCTTACTTATATTTATGCACCTTTCAGTACAGTAGACTTATGTAACTGGAGGGCACAGACTACCCCTTACACAGAGGACCCCCGACCAATGACGGAACTTATAACTACTGTTATGACAACTCATTCTCCCACTTGGAGAGACTGTAAACAACTATTATCAGCTTTGCTTACAGTGGAGGAATGCCGCCGTGTAATGGCTGCAGCCAAATTAGATATGGAAAGGGGGGCCCCAGTTAACCAAGCAGAAAGAGCTGCATGACT
Source organism: Lepidodactylus listeri (assembly GCA_029233225.1). NCBI lineage: Eukaryota > Metazoa > Chordata > Lepidosauria > Squamata > Gekkonidae > Lepidodactylus > Lepidodactylus listeri. The sequence goes on along the minus strand of JARCFY010000002.1, from coordinate 41,603,267 downwards.
GCAAGAGCATTTTCCTGATAATGACCCCAACTGGGACCCCAATCATGCCCCCTCCCAGACTCTGTTGCAAGGGTACCGTGCTGCAATTATAAATGGACTGGCTGCAGCCGGAAGGAAGCCCATGAACATGGCCAAATTAAGAGAAGTTATCCAGGGGGCCACAGAACCCCCCTATGAGTTTCTAGAAAGACTTTACAAAGCTTATCGGCTTTACACCCCTTTTTATCCAGAGGAGGAGGTAAACCGGACTATGGTCAATGCCTCATTCGTTAGTCAAGCTGCACCAGACATCTGTAAAAAGATTCAGAAGATAGATGGTTTTCCAGGCATGGTGATGTCCCAGATAATAGAGGTGGCCCAGAGAGTTTATGTCAATCGTGAGAAGGAGGAACAAAAGGAGGAAGTCACCAAGCAGAAAAGGAAGGCAGCAATTTTGGCCGCAGTTATCCACGGGCCAAGAGCTGCAACAAGGCAATTATACGGACCCAGACAGTACTCCACCTCCTCCTTAGGGCCAAATCAATGTGCAGCCTGTGGGAAGGACGGGCACTGGAAAAATGAATGTGACCTCTACCCACCACCCCAATTCCAGCAGCCCCAACAACACCAGCAGAGCCAACAATACCAACAGCCCCAGCAATTTCAACAGTTCCAACAGCTCCCACAGCCTCAAGAGCAGGCTCCTAGAGAGCTTAGGGGAAGAAGAGGACGAGGGAGAGGTTTTAGAGGAGCCCAGAGAGGATGGGTCCAGGATGGAAGATATTCCCTAACCCCACAAGCAGAAGGTAGAGATGGGATGATTGGACTTGCCAGCATGGAGGAAGAAGAAGATTGCTAGGATAGACCGGGTTTCCAATGCGGCCCAAGGGAACCTATGGTCAAATTAAGTGTTGGAGGAACACCAGTGGACTTCATGATAGACACAGGGGCTGAATTATCCATAGTCACAAAACCAATTGCTCCCCTTTCAAGAGATGTCCAGCCTGTAGTGGGGATGGCAGGTAAACGCCTCCTCCTTCCTTTTCTTCAAGCCCGTTCTTGTGAATTAGGAGGACATCAGATCAACCATCGCTTCTTATTAAATCCCGATTGTCCCATCAATTTGTTAGGGAGAGATTTGCTCTTTAAACTCAGAGCAAGCATTCACTTCAATGAGGACCAGGCTACCATGTCCCTCACCCTCCCCGATGCCAAAGTGTGTTGCAGTCTCTTAGTAAATCCAGAAGAAGAATGGAGACTGTATGAAGAAAAAAGGAACATGCAAACAGAAGCAAGGGCAGAGGGAGACTTTGATTTTGACCCAGATGAACTTGACCCCCTCAATCTTGATTACTGGCTGGACTCTAGTAAAAGGCAGGATTGGGCAGGTGTTACTTCAGCAGACAAAGAGTATTATGCCCTCTCCGTTCCTACAGTCTGGGCTGAAACTAATCCACCAGGTTTTGCAGCTCACCACCCCCCAGTAATTGTAGTCCTCAAGCCAACTGCCACCCCTGTCCGGCAGCGCCAGTATCCAATTCGAGAAGATGCCAGAGAAATACTCAGCCTCCATTTTAAAAGACTGTTAGAAGCAGGAATTCTTGTGCCCTGTCAATCAAGTTGGAACACTCCAATTTTGCCGGTTCCAAAAACAACCCCAGATGGAGAACCCGATTACAGGCCGGCGCAGGATCTTCGAGCAGTAAACGCGAGAGTAGAGACTATACATCCTCTGGTCCCTAACCCATACACCATTTTGACTCTGATCCCTCCAGAAGCTACATTTTTTTCTGTTTTGGACATAAAGGATGCGTTCTTTACTATACCATTGCACCCCAACTCTCAAGAAATATTTGCTTTTGAATGGAGGGTCCCAGGGGCCACAAACCCAGTTCAGTATACATGGACACGCTTACCCCAAGGGTTTAAGAACTCTCCCTCCCTTTTCGGCCAAGCACTAGCCTCAGACCTTGAGAAATTTGACAACCTCGAGGGTCAATTGACTCTACTTCAGTATTGTGATGATCTTTTGCTGTGTGCCCCACATTTGGAGTATTGCAGTACTGGGACTTTAAAATTGCTGCACCTCCTGGACTTTAGTGGGTTCAAGGTTTTCTGGAAAAAGGCACAGCTTTGCCAGCGTTCTGTGCATTTCCTCGGCTTTGATATCTCTCAGGGAGAGAGGTCTTTAGGACCAGCACGGAAAGAGGTTGTCTGCCAAATTCCAGAGCCTAAGTCTTGTAAAGAACTCCGTGCATTCCTCGGAGCAGCAGGCTACTGCAGACTATGGATTCCTGGATTTGCTCTCATAGCCAAGCCCCTGTATGAATGCCTCAGAGGAAAGTCAGATACCCTTTTCCCATGGACAGATGAACAGAGTCAAGCCTTTAAAACCCTGAAACAGAAACTCATCCAAGCTCCTGCGTTAGGACTCCCCAACCCTGACAAGCCGTTTTTCCTTTGTGTGGACGAGCGTAGAGGAGTCGCACAGGGTGTTTTGCTTCAAACTCTAGGCTCCCTCAAGCGTCCGGTCGCCTACTTAAGTCAGAAGCTGGACAAAGTGGAGCAAGGACTCCCTCCCTGTTTAAGAGCCGTGGCAGCGTGCTGTCGACTTATAGAAGCTGCTGCTAAATTCACTTGGGGAGGTGAACTTACAGTGTTTGTTGCACACGGCGTGAAAACTCTTTTGGAAGCCAGGGGGCACAAATATTTGACTGTTTCCAGAATGGCCAGGTACCAGGCCGTTTTGCTAGAAAACCCCGGAGTTACTCTAGCCCCAATCACCAGCGTCAATCCAGCCACCCTGCTGCCCATCCCTGAAGTCACCCCAGAACATGACTGTGTAGTTACAACAGATGACATCTTTGCCTCCCGTATTGATCTCCGAGATCAGCCCTTGCCAGCTCCTGACTGGACTCTTTATTGTGATGGGAGCAGTTTCTTAGACGAGCAGGGGACCAGACGGGCAGGGTATGCTACAGTGGACGATCAAGATGTAGTGAAAGCCCAGTCCCTACCTTCAGGCACATCTGCCCAGCTGGCTGAAATAATTGCCCTCACAGATGCTCTTGTCCTAGGGCGGGACTTATGTATGAACATTTACACCGGTTCGATGTTTGCATTCCAAGCAGCCCATGCTCATGGGGTCCTCTGGCAAAACAGAGGCTTCATTAATGCAGGAGGGAAGGAGATAAAGTATGGCCCCAACCTGCGTCTCCTGGTGGAAGCTGTGAACCTTCCCTCCCAAGTTGCTATAATTCATTGCAGAGGACATCAGAAGGGACTCAGTCCTGTTGCCCAAGGCAATGCTAGAGCAGACGCTGCAGCAAAGCAGGCAGCAATGGACTTTACCCCAGCTTGCCGGGCAGCTCTAGCATGTCCTGTTTACTCCGCCCCAATTTCTCAATGGACTCCTCGTCATTCAGCAGAAGAAGATGTGTGGCTAAAATCTCAGGGAGCAACTAAAAACTCAGAGGGGTGGTGGATTCTTTCAGGGGAGAAAGTGTGGATTCCCTCAGCTTTAGCTTATGAAGTAGTTAAAGCCCTTCATGCCAATACACATTTTGGATCCACCGCTCTTCTAAATTCCCTTGACAGATGGGCTCACATCGACCGCAAAGCAGCCCTAGCAGAACTAGTTTGCAGACAGTGTGTGACTTGTGCTCAGAATAACCCCAGAGAAGGACCAAGAAAGCCCCCGGGACATAAACCCCCAGGACCTGCCCCAATGACTCATTTAGTTGTGGACTTCTCAGAGATGCCTCGAGTCGGGCGTCACAAATACTTGCTTGTTTTTGTTTGCACTTTTACAGGATGGATTGAAGTATTTGCCACTGCCACTGAAAGAGCTTCCGAGGTGAGCAGGGCCCTAGTGCGAGACATTTTGCCAAGATTCGGGCTCCCACAGACTATTTCCTCAGACAATGGGACTTCGTTTGTTTCTGAGGTGACCCAGCAAACAGCAGCAGCCTTAGGCATCAACTGGAAGCTTCATTGTGTCTACCATCCCCAGAGTTCTGGGTTAGTTGAAAGAGCCAACAGAACTTTGAAAGCTGCAATCCACAAATTCACTCAAGAGACTGAGCTTCCATGGACTAAGGTTTTGCCCCTAGTGCTCTTTCGGCTACACTGCCTTCCCTCAAAACGCACCTCCATTTCTCCATATGAGGCGATGTTTGCATGTCCCCCTCCGCCGAACTTGGGGATCCAGACAGATGCCTACCAGATAGGGCACCTTATTACTGCTGCAGAACTCCAAGCTCTTGGGCGCCAGGTCCAGGAACTTCAAGCCTACTATTCTGTGAGTTTACCCCATCCTGTGTTTGACCCAGTGTGTCAGTTTGGCCCAGGGGACTCAGTGTGGGTTAAAAATTGGCGACCCGATCCATTAGGACCCCGGTGGGAGGGGCCATTCACTGTTTTGCTTAGCTCTCCTACAGCTGTCAAGGTGGCAGAGCGAAAACCCTGGATCCACTGGTCGAATCTGAAGTTGGCGTACGAGAGGTGGGAAGCTGCCCCAGGTTCCAATCCAACATCAGTCCGGCTTCGCAATCAAGTCCGCTACCACCGGCCGCCCGTGGAGCCAATCGAGGAGGAGAGTTCAGCCGTCAACCGCCAAGTCCTAGCTCCTACCAGGATCGCTCGACAAGAACAGGATAGCCGTTAATCAAGAGACATTTGTTGTGACCTAACTGACTTTTCCACATCTACAGAAGCGATGCTGTTCCGTCGTCGAGAAGGTGCACTGGGCATTCCTTCCACCGCCTGGATAGTACTGATTATGCTTATTTCTACAGAAGGGCACATTATAAGCCAGTGCCAAGAATGTATCACTGCCACTTACAAAAACTCTCAGGTTTCCCAAACTTTAGTCTATCATACTGATTATGAATGTCTTACTTTAAATATTACTAAGTGCTTTTATCAAAATACCTCTTATCAGGTGTGTCACCAACCTACTAAAGCTGTGTGTTATAAGCCTCAGGCAGTCTCTGTTTGAGCTCGAATTAATGTTTATTCTTATTGGCCTGGTGCAGACAAAACGTTTGTTCTTGGCAGCCTTCTAGCTAGTAACTTAACAATTAATCCCAAAGACTTTCTTTCAGTTTGTTTCGATGTCTGTGCTGCTATCTCCAAACAGGGAACGCCGTTTCACCAAAGGGGATGTGGCAGTCACTGGTGGGAAACCCAGTATGCTCAGGAAAAGAGATACTTGTTTCTTCGCACTGGATATTACTATGCATCATATGGTACAACTGTGCCAGGTCCTGATAATCCCTTTCTCTCCTTAGGACAAGTATCCATTCCCTGTGAAGAAGGGTTCTGTACCCCTTTATGTATTTCCACTCCCTCCCCCACCTCCACCTCCAGTAAACAAACAGTATATGGGATCGAAGTAGATGGAAGGGGGCAAGATCCCTATGGGTACGTAATAGTTGAGATCATAGGCTCACCCCCACAAGGCCAAGAACATCGGATACACACGACATTCTGGATGGAAATAGGGAAATAGATAGAAATCCCCCCAGTCACAAAAAATTTGTTCATCGATTTGGCAGAACGGATTGCAACAGAGCTGCAGATAAAGAATTGTTATGTCTGTGGAGGGACAAACATGGGTGAGCAGTGGCCTTGGGAGGCAAGGGAACTGGAGTTAACTAACCTTACCCCTGTTAATCTCACTTGGAAAGATTCTCGGCGCCCCACAGAATGGGTTCTGCAACATTCTTTGGTTGGTAACAGGTGTATTGTTCGGCGGGGCTCTCGTTTTTCCCATTCTGTAGGTTCCCTGGAATGTGAATCAGCTTGGGTGTGCAATCAGTCCAAGCCACTCCAGTATGTGAATTTTGCTGCTAATGTTTCTTTTACTTCTGTACCAAAGGTTTCTACTGGAACACAACTTGATTCTTATTATCATTATCCATGTGTTACTTTCCTTCCTTGGAGAGCCCCAGACCGTTTATACTGGATTTGTGGAACAATTGCTTATGCTGTGTTGCCCTACAATTGGGAAGGTGCTTGCGTATTGGGCACAATCAAGCCCAGCTTTTTCTTGTTACCCATCTCTACAGGTGAGCGATTGGGTGTCCCTGTATATGACACCCTGGGCCGGCCCAAAAGAACGGTTCGTGCCAATGCCTGGCAAGGTAATGAATGGCCCCCTGAACGAATCATACAAGTTTATGGGCCAGCCACCTGGGCAGCAGATGGGTCCTATTTCTCATTGCTGCAGAAGGAGGTGTCTGTGGAAAGTTCAGTCTTACCAATTGCTGTCTCCAGATCGATGACAATGGAAAGGCAATAGAGCAAATCACCGACAGAATGAGGAGCCTGGCGCATGTTCCAGTTCAAAGCTGGATAGGCGCACTGGATGCTGAAGGGTTTCTAGGGGGTCTATTCACGAATTGGAAGCGGGTCCTCTTGCTTATTGGAATTGCCTTGGGGGGACTTCTAATCTTACCCTGCCTTATTCCATGGGTCAAATCCTTGGTCCGCAGGGCAGTCGAAGCAACGGTTAATAACATGGATGCCGCAAAGCTTCTCTACATGGAAACTGCCAGACAGCGCTACCGCTACCTAGAACTGCCACAGGTGAACCCAGACACTGCAAGAGAGTAGGTTGGGCAGTTTCCCTAAAAGGGAAACGCCCAAAAGGGGGGAAATGAAGGAAGAAATTCAAAAAGCCATCTTAACATGAACCATTGTTCAGCTTAGTCAGCAGGCTTCAGAAACCGCAAGGCCATGCACACACACACGCACATAATTCTCTGCTATGAGAGCTTGCATAGAAAATACAAACTGCTATTGTTCTGGTTGCAACTGTATTTCAGTATGGTTTAGTCCTAAGAAATGTGGCCGTGAGAATCTTAGCCCTTTCGTTACATTGTGTGAAGAAGACATTCCTATTGTTCTGATTGTAACTGACATGCGCAAGATTGTAACTGAATCTTTTGCTTACGAGAATGACGTGTAATTTACTAAAATGACACTAGTCCCCGTCTCTTCTGTAAACCCCTCCTTTTCGTTTAAAAGATTGAGCCCTGATGAAAACGGGGCTCGGCAATTTTACTCTGAAGGATTTTTCATTCAGGCCGAGCCTGGTACCAATAAATCGGCTTCTTCTGTTCCTGGTGTCTGAGTGTCTCCTTCTTGGTTGGTTCGGATTTTGGGTTTTTGCTACATTTCAGAGATTAGAACAGAGTACTCTGGGAAAAGAATTACCAGAAATATTGGGCAGGCATGTGGGTGCTTTATAGCAGTTGTGTATTTATTCTTTGCCACCCAGATGACAGCTCGTCCTGTAAAGGAATTGGCTGGGGAAGGCAAGAAGTTCAATTACCATTCATTCACATTTTTTGGGGGGAAATAATAGTCAATATTTTAAAATGCATTTATTGGCAGGGGTGTCAAAATGAAGCAATGAAAATAGTTAGACTAATGTGTGCCAGAACATGTCCCCCCTAATACACAGACTGTTTCCATGCAGATACATACCTGAACCATCATTTAGCAAATCTGAGACAAGAACTGGAGAACCACTTATGTTTTGATTCTAATTTTACTCATTATGGAAAATCTGAGCTATCTATAGTTATGCAGTCCCACCATCATATAAGACGCTTTCCAGAGGTCTCCCTACAAAAGAGTGACTCCAATCAAAGGTATTTGTTTGCGGAAGTGGCTGTATTTTAAGTACATTGTGCATGCATCATTATTAGTCTTTATAGCCCCAGAGACTCTGTTCCTTCCTCTTCCCCCTGATGGAAATAGATAGATCACAGATTTCATGTTTTAGGGAAACCAGAATCTTCACAGCCTTCTCATTCAGCCGGGAAAAAAGTTAATAAGTGCGAATAATTGGAGAAGAAAGTAGCAGCTGGATTCGAAGAGAGTTGGAGAGCTGAAACAACTGGTGGAGAAGACTGATGGGAGGAGCAATCACCAGTGCGCACAGTGACTAAAGAACAACAACATCCATTAAAAAAATATATTCTTTAGAATCATGATGGGTTTTATTTGGTGCATCACCCTGGGACATAAACTACCGGGGGGGGGGGGCCTCAAGCCCCTGCCAGGAATTCCCAGGACACCAGATAACATCATGGAGTTGCTAAGGCTGTCAGGTTCCCAAGATCAGTCAGTCCTGTTTGTCTCTGTAGCAACTTAACAGGAGGGGAAGGCAGGTTTTGTTTGTTTTTGAAAAGTAAGAGGGGGAGGGGACCTTCAGTGGATAATACTCTCTGAAGAAACAAAATGGAGAAAGAACATGGAAAGGGGGAAGGGAAAAATTAATCCATCTAGCAATCAGAAGGCCTCAGTGACTGAAGAATGTTATTTCCTGTAGCCTGCAACACAAACGCTGATCAAGAGAGATTCAGGTGGGTAGCCGTGTTGGTCTGAAGCAACAGAACAAAGTTGGAGTCCAGTGGAACATTTTAAGACTGACGAAGGTTAGTTCTGGGAATAAGTTTTCGTGTGCAGAAGTGTGCAGGCACACGTCAACTTATACCCAGAACTAAACTTGGTCAGTTCTAAAATGTCCCACTGGACTCCAACTTTGTTCTGATCAAGAGAATTATGGTTGGCCTTCACAGATGGGATACTAATAATTGGACTCAAAGTTTGTTCTAATAATTGCATTATTACTATGTCCTGGTGGCCCAGCCTTAAGAGAAAGAAATGGCCCTGTCTCCATTTCATCTTCAGCTATGAGTGTGGGGGCCAATTATCAAAAAAAGCGGAGGTGAAAGCCCTCTGATGGCACAGTGAGGGAAAATGTAAGGAAAATGGTGTCTCAGGGAACAAAGAGTGCATAAAACACTGTGTGGACACTCCACTGCCAGTATGAATGCCTCTTCATTCATAGCACTGATGACAGGAAAATTGAGAATTCTCACTGTGTGGCTTAATCTTGCATAGAATGCACTGTAAGTCACCACTGTAAACCCCCCCCCCCCAGTACATTACAATGAAAGCAATAACTGTAGATGAACAGACTGAGTTGAAATTGGAAAGCTGATCCCGATACTTCCTTTAATTCCTGCAGTTGTCATGATCCTACAAAAACACATACAGCCATGGTGAAAAGGAAAATGGGAAAGAGCCAGCCCCCATACTACATAGAGTGCCACCATTTTTCCTGCTGGAAGCCTTCAAAGATATGGCTGGTTATAGCCAAAGCAACCTATGAAACGTTTCTTTCTTTCTAGTTCTAAGTCATATATTCATTCCCTCCCACAATTTCACTGTCAAACTCTTCTATCTAGCCTTCTCTTCTTCTCAGCATTCCTCTAAATCACATCATCTTCAAACCCTTCTTCCTAGGTCCATTGCTTTTCTTAGCATTCTGTCACCCCCTTCCTTCTTGCCCCGTTTCTCTACCATATACACACAGCTCTGCTAATCTCGGATAGAAGTTTCACCAGCATTACCACCACCATCCTTTCTCAGTTATAACATGTAGAAAATGTGTGCCTTCTACATCTTGAGATGTATTATATTGTACACATTGAGTTTGTTTGGCATTTGGATGCCTAAAGTTTAGGAAACAGCATAATGTATTTTCGGTGTGCTCGGAAATAGCTGATGATCACATCAGAATAATTAAAAGCAGAAGAAGAATCCCCAGAGTGAGACTCTGTTTAAGCAGTAGTGCTTGCCTTTATATTGAAGGGAACTTAGAAAGTTTTAAGACCAGATGCCACACCTTAAGGTGTGTACAATTACCACCTTACTGTAATGACTGCACAATGTAAACCTTACCAAATTTCATTTCTACTAGGACAAAACCAATCCCAAACCTACAATTTGATCTCCAAAGGGATTTATTTTCTTTGACCTGAGAAGCAGTCACCGGATGAGACCTCTAAATCTGCCAGTTGTAAACGCAGAATGTTATCTACCAAAGATGGGAGGAAATGTCTCTCTAATGCTCATCTAAAATGCAGGATGGGCTACTCTGCTTACCGGTATAGTGTTATACAAGGAATTTTTATCAGAGCAATACTGGTTGACACCCTGGTTCCATCTGTCTGAAATAATGGCAGAGAAGCTTTTCCTTTGGTGTGTGTCTTTTGAGCTCAAATGGGCAGGCTTGGACCACATTTTTTCCACACTAGGCATCTTATTCTGGTTGCTATTTCCTTCACATTCATTCCCAGATCTGAAGTCCTCATTCCCACTGGAATTATCAGAAGGTCGCATCTTGATCTCTTTGGTGTTGGGTAACTGGGCTGAAAGAGGTTTACAGGAGAGTTATTAGATTTATGGAACTGGGAGAAGCAAGCCAGAAGAAAGGATGAAGTTGCCACAACAGAACTTGGCTTGGCTATGAAAGGTAGGCTGTATAAAATGCAAAGTTTCTATTTTAACTATATCAACACTGTTGAACAGAAAAATCCCCTCACTTAAACGTAATCTCTGCAAAGTGAAAAACTAAACTAGACTTAAAACAATATCTATATAATAACGGACCAACAACTAGATCCTACATCTGTCCTATTCCAATGTTAAATAAGGCCAGCTTTTATAATTGCCTGAATATTCTCAATAGATCTCAAGGGGGAAAGCCAATTGTTTTGGGAAAATAGCAACTCAACACCAAACAGCTGGCTGTTTCTGATTAATACAGTGGTCATTTGGAGAGGACAAATAACATTTTAACATAGCCACTTTTCACAACCAAGGCCAAGCAACCCTGCAGATAAATCTGATACTGAACCAAGTATAAATCCAGTGATCTCCGTGAACATTCTGCTACAAACTTGAGTTTTATAAGAAAGGCAGTCTACAAGATGAAATAAATAAAATGCATACAGGAAATCAGTGCTCACCATTATTCTGATGGAAATGCTGCTCAGCTCTTAGATTGCTTCTTCGTGTGTGTGTGTGACTAAATGCAATCCTAACAGAACAGCACCCTTATAAACCCACTGGCTTCAATGGATTTAGAAGACTGCATCTCTGCTTAGGATTGCTTTGCAGGTATACTGGGGAACAGCTGAGTTTAGTACTTCCGCATGCAAAGCAGAAGCTCGTCCACTGAGCCATGGCACCTAGTCAGAGGGGACATGATTGAGCTGGATTGACAAATGGCCTGATGCAGTGGAAGGCAGCTTTATACATTCATACGGTGCCTTTCAATTGACACAAACACTATCCTGATGGCACTTATCAACACTCTGATTCTAAAAGCAGCAGTTCCAGTCATTCCAAAAAACCTTGTGCTACCATGGATCCCTTAATGTTGTTTAGGCTCCAAGGTGGCTCTGGGGTTTTCAGAGCACACAGCAGAAATTTTACTTACGTAGTAAATAGTGAGTGTTCAAGTGTGGTAGTACTTGGCATGATTTGACCAGCAAAGTACCATTTTAGTAGCCGCTGTCCCAAGGCATCTAGCCATGGGATCACAAGAGTCTTTGTTTTCTGCTTCAGGAAATCTGTATCAATAGGATGATAAAGAGATGATCCCTTCAGTTTAAAAGAAACGAGAAAAGCCAAGGTGCCTTTAAAGTACTAAAGGCACAAATCCTCCTCTTCCTCTACTAACCTGACAACTGCTCAACACTTGAAGTTTACTTTCTTGAATGCATAACTTGTTGCAGTCTCAAGATGGTCTTTCGGCCAACAGTATTAAAAAGCAATGATCAGAACCCAAGGGATTGCTCTAAGAATGACAATTATATACTACTACAAATAAGGCCTGTTGTGGAAATAAACACAACGGGCTCTAGAAAGAGGCTCTGGGAGAGTGCCCCGGCCTTGGGCACTCAGTGTCAATTTGCTGTGGCGACCTCAGCAGGGTATAATGACACAGAGTCCACCATTTTCTCCTGGGGAAGATCTCTGTCATCTGAAGAGCAGTTGTAATTCAGCGTGATCTCCATTCCTCCCCTGGAGATTGGCAACAATGGCAACAATGGTTCCCATGAGGGAACGGGTGGTTTGAAGGGTGGAGTCAATGGCACTGAACCTGTCTGAGGTCCCACCCCTGCTAAAACCTCACCCTGTCCAGGGCCCACCCCTCAAATCTCCAGGAATGTCCCCACCTGGAGTTGGCAACCCTACCTCCCAGCCAACCGTCAATGTATCGTCATTTGCCCCCTGGCTTCAGCTTTCCATCTCCTCCCCCTAGAAAGCAGTTGTAATTCTGAGTGATCTCCAGCCCCCACCTGGAGATTGGCAACAATGGTTCCCCATGAGGGACTTGCTGGCTTGGAGGGTGGAGTCTATGGCATTGCACCTGTTGAGGTCCCACTCCTCCTCAAATCTCACTATCTCTGGGCCCCATCCCTCAAGTCTCCAGGAATTTTCCACCTGGAGTCGGCAACCCTATCTCCTTCCCAGCCAATCATCAACCTCACTCTTCAAATTTCCATCCCCCCCCGCCCCCTCCACCGTGCTCTGAAGCCCTGACTGCTATGTCACATTGGCTGTCATAAAGGGTCCATACTGCTATGTCACATTGGCTGTCATAAAGGGTCCATCTCAGCAGGGTATAAGGACGTAGAGTCCACCATTTTCTCCAGGGGAACTGATCTCTGCCATCTGGAGAGCACTTGTAATTCTGAGTGATTTCCAGCCCTCGCCTGGAGATTTTAACCATACTTCCCCTGGAGGAAAAGTAGTCTTTCTCTGCAATGGGGCCCGAAGCAGCTGACATCATTCTCCTCTCCCCCTTTTTGACTTGCACAACAACCCTGTGAGATGGTTAGGCTTAAAGTCTGTGACTGGCCCGAAATCACCCACTCAGCAAGAACCTGGGTCTAGCAGATCCTGCTCTGAAGCACTGACTTCTACGCCTAGGGTAGCCAACCTCCAGGTGGAGCCTGAAGATCGCCAGTTATTACAATTGAACTCCAGACAACAGATCTTCCCCCCTCCCTTGGAGAAAAGGATTGCTTTGGAGGATGGCCTCTATGGCATTCTGTTCAGCTGGCCCCAATGAGTTTTCTCCCAAAGGCCAACATAGGTGTGGAAAGGGGCTTTCAAAGAAGCAAGCTTGGTTGCCTAGCAACGGGCACTGTCAGCTAGGCTGTCATAACTAAACGGAGGGGAGAGAGGGGGGAGAGGGCTGAAATTGCTGTTGTAAACTCTGCCTTTGATGCTCTCCTAACATTTGCCCATTTACATAAGATCTCGGGTTTCTCTGGTGAGTCTCCCACCTGAATGTTGAAGCCGTTATTCTCAGCGCAAGGGTACCGGGGCACTCATTGGCTTGTAGCCACCTGACACCCCAATTTGAACTGTGTACATAATCCTGACCCCGCCTCCCCGCTTTAGTCTGAACACAGAAGTGTTTAGGGAATGTCTTAGAAATACTGATTCAAATAAACTGAACCTACTTAAGGACTTTTGTTGAGCGCTGATTTACTAGGGAACCTGACAGGCACTGAGGGGAAAGCTGTCGGCTCTGATGATGGAATAGGGTTCCCAACCTCCAGGTGGGGCCTGGGGATCTCCTGCTTTTACAATGGATCTCCAGCTGACAGAGATCAGCTCCCCTGGAGAAAATGGCTGCTTTGGAGGGTGGACTCTATGGCATTGTACCATGCTGAGGCCCCTCCCTTCCCCAAACCCCACCTCTCCTAGATCTGCCCTCAAAATCTCCAGGGATTTTCCAACCCAGACCTGGCAACCCTATGATAGAAATACCTGAAGATTTGGGGGGGGGATGGAAGGACTCAGCAAGCTGTAATGCTATAAGGTCTACCCTCCAAAGCAGCCATTTTCTCCAGGGGAACTGATCTCTGTCATCTGGAGATCAACTGTAACAGCGGGAGATCTCCAGGTCCCACCTGGAGATTGGCAACCCTAGGGGGAAGTCAGCCACACTGCAGGGGGTTGAGGAGAGTGGTTTGATCGTTGCTGGCCCACCTCATTAGCCAGCCAGCCATGGTGGAGTTAAGCAGGAGAAAGAGCCTGAGGAATTTCACACAGCCAATATGTTCCATTTAAGGAACTCTTCAGTAACGGTTTCTGTCAGGCATTTTACACAGAACCGTATTAGTACCGGTTCCCTAACGAAACATATTGGCCCTTTCACACAGAAACGTGCCTCTCCCATTGGGGAAGCGTTCCTGAGCCAGTTTACCTTGAAACCTCCTCCCAAGCGTTCTTCAGTTCTTGTACCGGTCCTGAAGTGCTACGGGGTGCTGTGTGAAATGGCCCCATTTCACAGTTTATTCTGACAGTTTATACTGGGCACGCTGGCAGTGTGCGGGGGAGGGGGTTATGCTGATAGTCCATTGTCTTTTCACTGACAGAAGCAGGCCACTGAGGGGACAATTAGACCCACCTGGCAGTGGGCGGAGGAGAAGAGTGGACCCAGCACCCAGTCGGTCCTTCCCCTTCACTGGCTCCCTCCAGACTAAGGCCGAGACACTGGCCAGTGGCTCTGTGGGTGGGACTGAGGCAAAGCAGGGAGAGAATGCAGCCAGTGGCCAGGGACCCCCTTTTGAGTGGCAGTCCGTCCAGCCAACTGATTTTGGCACCCCATGGAATCTTGAAAACAGCTTTATATAATAGGAAAGATTTCATTTTTATATATATGTGTGTGTGTGAAATGAAATAGATAATTGCCATTCTTAAAGCAACCCCTTGGGTTCTGATCAGTTCTCTTTACATGACTAGTCTACAACAAGCAAGAAGTCAAATATGAATATCTGGAAGCCTCTATAGTACTTTCCTTCCCTTATTAATGCCATTCTTGTTCCCATTATTATTGCAGTGGGAGCACTTTAAGTGTTAAAAGTGATGGTACTTTAACAGCTGGTGAACAGGCAGAAGTTCAGCAAATGCCACCTGCTGCTATCACTGTACTTTTATATAGTGATGAGATTTTGCTTGTTTGTTTGAGTTCTTGAAGGTTCAAAAGGCTAGCTAGAAAACAGATTGCCATCTCACCCCCTACACCTACCTTGAGTGGTCACTCTGCTTTTAAAATATACATTATAACTGGAAAAGATCATAAAAGCAAGAACCCATTCTCCTTCCTGTGATCAAGTTTATTTATTTAAACACTCCTTTTCTCCATAGTGGGGATCCTAAGTGGACTATCACATTGTTTTCCCTTCCTCCATGTTACAGTCACCACCACAACAACTCTGTGAGGTAGGGGGGCTTGACATCAGCTAGCAAACTTCCAAAGCAAATCAGGACTTGAACCTGTTTCTCCCAAGTCAACTAGACTGTTCGTTTGTGTGGCTTAACAGAGTAGCAGCTCTCCAAAGCTCTTAGCAGAGGTTTGTCCCGGCTCTGCCACCTTATACTCTAACCACTACACCAGCTCTCAAAAGCATCACAGCAACAGTCAGTACCTACATCTTACTTCTGCATTCCATTTCAGGATTAAGATAACCTTACAACAATATATGCCACTAAAGACACAAGTTAACATAATGCTAGGTGTGAAGTTTTAAAAAATAGTAGATTGTAAATAAATGGTGGAAAGAGACCATAGAAACTTAATGAAATAATTTCTCCCCCTCAGTTTGTATTAACTGTCCCTTTCCAGTCATCAAATAAATTTTAGTAATAAGCATTTCAGGTCAGGCCTGTAGCTACAGTGGGTCATTTTGGGGCTCGGTCTCCGAACTTCCTACTAAGGCCCCACGACTTCCACCTAACCCAGGCCTGCTGCTGCTGCTCTTTCCCCAAGTGTCTGGTCAGTTTCCCTGGCAGCTGCCTGCTCCAACTGGGGAGCGTAAGTTTTAAAAATTTATTGAAATTGTATAATTTTTTTTTGGTGATGTTAATGCCCCGACTTATTTAAAGGCCCCCCAAATTACAAAATCCTGGCTACGGGCCTGTTTCAGGTTCAGGATTCAGAATCAAAACTAATACCAAGGTATACCTGAATGTACAAGTTCTACTTCAAACATGTACAATCTGAAATTTCCCTTTGAACTAATGTAAGAAGTAGTTTAAAAGCAATCAATTTAACAAGTACCCTTATTAATAAATCACTCTAAACAGTTAAAATACATATACTTGGGGTTCAAAATTCTTCATTTATTTGAAGAGACACAAAAATTGTATCTTTCTTCATGATGATCAGCACTAAGCTAATAATAGCTCTGTGTCACCATGCTCTGAACAGAAAGCTAATACTTAAAGCCTTAATACATAAGCACAGGTCTTATCTGGTAACTAGGCTTACCTTTATGGAGCAGAAACTGAAGCCAGAAAATCACTAAGACCAACAATAACCCAAAGGGCAAGCAAAACCAGAAGAAAATAACAGGAAACGTTAGCTCATTGATTAAAGGAACCAGGGGGTACTTCATGGCTACTTCCAGGTCAACCTTAGCTAACTACTATATACACGTTTTCTGGGAAATTTGCTCGGCTGTGCTGGCCACCTTTTGACAACTTCCCTCTCTTATTACATCACAGCATGATTCACAAAGCAACTGTGTTGTCATTCCCACACAGCTGATTTAGAGGAAGGCTTCTATCTCATTAAAGGATTAGACTGAGAATGATCAAGGATACTGAAACACACATGGTATAGTCTCCCTCTTGTACTTATAGTTAGAATGAAGAAGCCAATGAGAGAGAATAACATTAAAATGGGTTCCCAGCCTCCTTTATAGGCAAGTGATGGGCAGCTGCAGTCTTAATCATGTATGCATGAAAGTGAATCCCATTGAAAGGAAGAGGTCATAATTCCAAAGTAAAGCTGTTTTGAGCTATAACAACACAGTCCCATGCATATTTACTCAGAAGTAAATACTGTCTTCAGTGGCATTTACTCCACAGTAAGCCTGCATCAGGATTCTGTAGATTGATCTGATGCCAAGTTAGGCATGCTTATAGGTTTGGGTACATAGACTGAGGCTTCAATCCTAACATATATATTAATAAGTAGGTCCCATTATAAGCATTGGGACATATTTTTGAGTAAATTTGAAAGCACTCTTCAATGCTGTAATCCTTATCTACTTGTATACGTCAATAAAGGCTTGTCTGACTGGAATGCTGTAATCCTAAACACAACTACTTGGAAGTCAGTTCTGCTACTTTCCACAAGACCCACTTCCAAGAAAGCATCATTTGAATTCCGCTGTACATCTTAAAAAAATAATAATATTTGCTTAGCTGTGTGAAAGCCTACGGTCACCAGATATAAAGGAAAGCAGAGCTCCTTCTCCTTTAACCCCAACATTGCAGCTGCACTGCCTTTAACAATTTCACAAGTAGAAATTAGGGTTGCCAACTCTGAGTTGGGAAATACCTGGAGATTTGGTGATGGACCCTGGAGAGGGGAGGAACCTCAGTGGGGTACAATGCCACAGAGTCCACCCTGCGAAGGATCCATTTTAACCAAAGGAGCTGATTTTTGTAGCCTGGAGATCAGTTGCAATTCTGGAAGATCTACAAGCCCTACCTGGAGTTTAGCAACCATAGCATACATTATCTAAATGTTCTGTAATTTTAAAGGCACTGAAGACCTGTCTCCCCACCCCTAAATACCTAACCCTGTTAATCCACAAAGTTCAAAAGATGCAAAGTGGATCTTGGGAATATGGAATGCTTTATATAGTTGCCTGCTCCCCTACTACCCCCTAGAGCTGTTGGTTTAACGTTTGCTCTGCTGCAATAAACTGGTAATAATGTTTAGTGCCACTGCACCAAAATCTTCAGTTTGGTGAAAAGCCACACCAAAATCTTCTGTGTAATAAAATTCTGATAAAGCGACAGGAGCATAATGTCGGAGGATACATGCTACCAGTTCACCTTCCTTGCTCAAGGCAGATTACATAGTTAACACAATACAATAGAAATAGTATTGAATATACAACAAACAATGCACTAAAAACAAAATCAGAGAACACACTATAAAAAGTAGGATTACAGAACTGGAGAACAATACAACAAAAAAGTATAATATGTACAATGAAGACTGCCTAGAACAGGGATCCTCAACTTTTATTCAGCCTGAGAACACTTAGAAAACTTTGAAACAGCATAGTGGGCACCATCTTAAAATGCCTACCAAGGGGCAATGGGGCCATTCACAAAATGGTTGCCATACAGGACAATTACAAATGTTTGGAGTTTACCAACCCACTATCTTGCTATGATGGGTGCCAAATAGGTGCCCTCTTCTGACCTAAAGGTTAGTGTCTTCTGCTCCAATGAAGTAGGGAGTGGCTTTGGAGAAGAGGCATTTTGGGAAAAAAACAAGAAGGCATCAAGAAACAGACAGTTGGGCACCAATGGGATCACTGGCCTAGAATTTCACAGGCACTACTACATTCCTTTTATAAAAATGCTCTTCTGGACAATTAAGAAAGCAGGATATTTTCAGGGCTGGGAGTTAATTTTTGCAACTATTGATTTAATTTTACCTGCCATTATGTATTTGATTAGCAAGGTTCTCCAGTACACATGCAGCACATCTTTAGCATAAATGCCACAGGTTGTAAGGGTATGTGAGTTGTATCGACAAGAGCTGGTAGCCCTGGTAAAAAAATCAGACCTATGTGATTCTTCATCCAAAACAGTGAAGAATGTTAGAGCACATTATTATCAGTGGAATACATACTGGACTTATACTAGGGATGGCTCATGGCTCAGTGGTGGAGTACCTGCTTTGCATGCAAAAGGTTCCAGGTTTAATCCCTGGCATATCTAGTTAAATAAGGATCTCAGGCACTGGGTAAGGCTTTTCTCTGCCTAACATCCTGGAGAAGGTCTGCCAACTAAAGTAGGCAACACTGAGTTAATTAGGCTGAAAATGTAAACCTGTACAAGACAGGTTTGCATATTCATAGTTCCTTTAAAAATGGCTAACCTTGCTCTGGAAGGAACGGGGTAGGGAGGGTATCGATACATTCAATTCTCAGCATGGCCAAATCTGTGGATGCTTAAATCCAGAGTTTGGAGGCATGAATAGACAAGACAGATCTTTCCACAAACCTCAGAAAAGATACAAGTTTGCAGAGAAATCTGAACAAATACATGGTTTAACACCCCCCCCACCTCCCCGCAATAATAGAAATAGCACCTGTTGCTTTAAGAAAAAAGGCCAATTCAGTGGCCTTTGCTATGCAACTACAACACTGATATGCAACCACAAGTATTGTCAGCCTTGGTTTCTATCAGTAGAAAGGTAGGGCCCTTTCCAGAACAGTTTTGGCCTTTGAGGGAGGACTCTGTGGGGCTAAGCCAGGCAGCTCCCATGAGATGATTTGCATGACTTACCCAGGACTGGCTGCTTGCTACTGTTCAACAGCAGCTAGCCTCCAAAAGCCGGTGTGGTCTAGTGGTTCACACTAGGATATGGACGACTCAGGTCTGAATCACCTCTCTGCCATGGCGCTCACTAGGTAACCTTGGCCCACTCATGCACTTTCAGCCCAACCTACTTCACAGCATCATTTTGAAGATAAAATTGAGAAGAAAATGATGTAAGCTGCTTTGGCTCCCTGTTGTGGAGAAAGGCGGGGTACAAATGAATAAATAAACAATATAGCTAAAGATGGCAGGGGGCAAATAAAAGCTGGGTAGGTGGGAAGGAGAGAACTTAGCAGGAAAAGTTGAGGATATGGGGGCTACTAGGAGGAAGAAAAGAGAAGTAGTTTGGGGAGGGAAACACAGGGGAAAGTGAAGTGCTTTCTACAGGTTCCCCACTGCAAAACTGGGTGCAGTGGCAGCTGGCACCATGCAACTTGGTCTGGTGGCTGGAACCACACAGAGTTTTCCCATTGGGAGGGAAACAGGAACAGCTGAAGGGGGGGGGGGCAGATACAAGGTAGATTGGCTCAGGATGAGGTCAGAAGAAAGCAGAAATAGGGGAGAGGCTATGGGTTTTTTTTTAGGAAACAGACAAAATAGTGGGAGAGTGGAAGATGAGAAGCCACCTGCAAGTCCATGTAGGTCACCCACTTGTCAAAACAAACACACAAAAGTCTGATTATTAAGGCCTTAAGTACTTCAAGTCAAGAGGTATTTCTTTAGGGCAACTGAACCATTTTCTTCAGAGTAACTGCTTAAACTATCTTACACTAAATTCATAAACTGCATTCCTGAATAAAAAGACAGAAGAGGAATTTGGCTTGGCCCTACAGAAATCTATTTTTTTTCTCAGAGAGTACCAATGATCCAACAGTTGCCTAAGAAGAATAATTTAGCAGGTCTTGCTTTTCCCACAGCTGTGTCTATTTGCTGAAGAAAATGTGACCGGCTACTTTTCTGTCACACAGCTGCTAGAGGCACAGGAACCTTTCCAGGAAAAGGTGAGCCACAGTGTAAACTCTTAATATACATTACACATAGTGGTTTTACATAATAATCCAAATTTTATTGCCCTTAACCTGAAAGAGTTTTGTGTAAACTAATTACGTAATCTGGAAAATCCTGTGCGTTCTGGTGAATCCAAGACACTAAATGCCATACCTTCCATTAGGTCAAAGTGCAAACTTGCAAAAGACAACAAAATTCTGATGCTGTGCTAGTGAAGTCACTGGGACCCTTGGCAGTAATGTATGAGAAATCAAGGGGCTCAGGCAGTGAAAAGAGGGGAGCCTAATATCTGGACAGGGTTGTATATTATGTATGATTATAGTGTTACATAGGCATTCATTCATTTTATGTTGTCTAGTTTATAAATTATTTGTCAGTGGGATGGATCCTGTACATATTGAAGTCAGTTGATTTTCACTGGCTGTCTTATAAAACCAGGAGCATATACAGGAGAGACAGCATGGTGTAATTGTTAAGTGTGTCAGACTTTTATCTGGGAGACCCATGTCTGAATCCCTACTTGAGCCACGGAAGCTCACTGTGTGACCTAGGACCAGTCGCACTCTCTCAATGTAACCTACCTCACAGGACTGTTGTGAAAATAAAATGGAGAATGATAAGCCCTTTTTGGGGTTCCCACTAGGGACAAAGGCAGGGTTCAAATGAATTAAATAAACTGGCAGAATCTTGGTACCTAAGAACACCTTATCTGCTGTCAAAGCAAGCATAGATTAAGGGCTGATTCACATGCTAAAAATGCCTCATGTCCCCAGTGAGGCAAACAGCAGCTCCCCAGGGACAATTCAGGCCCGGAAAGCAGCACACACACATCAGTGCCATGGTACTGATTCAAATCAGGCCTCCATGTGCCTGGGAAGCACAGAACTCCCAGAACATGCTTGCAGACTGGACATGTGGAGCAGAGGTGGTTAGTCACCTACTAAGATATAGGAAGACCCAGGTTCAAATCGTTGCTCTGTCTTCATGGAAGCTTGCTGGGTGACTTGTGGCCAGTCACACTCTCAGTAGGGTTGCCAAGTCCGGGTTGGAAAATACCTGGGGACTTTGGGGGTGGAGCCAGGAGAAGGTGGGGTTTGGGGAGGGGAGGGGCCTCAGCAGGGTACAATGCCATAGAGTCCACCCTTCAAAGCAGCCATTTTCTCCAGGGGAGATGATCTCTGTCAGCTGGGGATCAGTTGAAAAAGCAGGAGATCCCCAGGCCCCACCTGGAGGCTGGCAACCCTAACTCTCAGCCTAACTTTCCTCACAAGATGGTTGTGAGGAGTAGATGGGTGAATAACGTAAACTGCTTTGGGCCACTAGAGAAAAAGACGAGGTATAAATGAAGTAACTAGCGTAAGGTCACCAGTGAGTGGACATAAGTTCTTAAAGGTACCGTAATGGTTCCATTCCGACATACCAACCACCTCAGTTACAACAACACCGGCTTTCTGTTTCACTTCCACCGGCAAGAGACGTTTAGGGCCTCTCCGGCTGTTACGGGCGACGGAAAACCAGCTTGAAAATGCACTGAGAGCCTAATTCTATTGGCGGGCATGCGGGAAAAGTCAGTCTGCGCGCCCCTTTCGGCCTTCCAACCGGCTCCTAGCGTTTGCGAGCGTAACGCAAGCGGATTCCAGGTTGAGGGCAATCTCGGGGCTTCTACTGTTGCTACTGAGCATGCTCCTGGGCGTGTGAGCATGCGCAGGAGAATTCCCACGCCAACTTGGTCGGGTCTGAAGACCGCTGGTGATGGCTGCGGCCGTGGCTGCCGGAGGGGTCTTCGCGTTCCGTGACGCCCGCTGGGAGCCGGACCCGCAGCTCGAAGCCAGCCCGGCGGTTCGGGCACCTCAGCCGGCTCCGCTGGTGCTGGACAACGGCTCGTTCCAGCTGCGCCTGGGCTGGGCCTGCCCGGACCTCGCCGTGCCCGCTGAGCCGCTGCTCTGCTTCCGCTCCTTGGTGGCCCGGAGCCGGGGGGCCCGCGGCGGGGCCGGCGTCGAGACGCAGGTGGGCAACGACCTGGGCAGCCCCGAGCCCCTCCGCTGGCTCCTCCGCTCGCCCTTCGACCGCAACGTGCCCGTCCAGATGGAGCTCCAGGAGCTGCTCTTCGACCACGGCTTCCAGCGCCTCGGCGTCTCCTCGCAGGTAGGCGAGGGCGGATCGGGCCCTTCGTGAGCAGCAGGAGTGCGTGCTTTTTGGTGTGCGTGCGTGTTGTTGTGCAGACGCACAGTCGAGCCCGACTCTTCGCGACCCCGTGCACCACGTCGCGCCAGGCCCTCCTGTCTTCCGCCCTCTTCCGCAGCTTGCTCAATTTCATGTTCGTTGCATCGGTGACACTGCCTAACCATCCCATCCTTTGCCGCCCTCTTCTTCTTTGACCGTCAGTCTTTCCCAGCATCAGGGTCTTCTCCAGTGAGTGCTCCCTTCTCATTTGGTGGCCAAAGTCTTTGAGCTTCAGCTTCAGGATCTGGCCTTCCAGGGATGATTTCCTTTAGGACTAACTGATTTGATCTCCTTGCAGTCCAAGGGACTCTCGAGAGTCTTCTCCAGCACCGTAATTCAAAAGCATCTATTCTTTGTTGCTCAGCCTTCCTTATGGTCCAGCTCTCGCAGCCATACTTTACTACTGGGAATACCCAGTGTGCATGTGAGAGATGCAGTAATCGTGCCATTGAGCTCGAGCCTGATTTGCACAGCTGCTGCTTTCTTTATTTCGCTTGATATTCTTAAGAGAATACTAAAGATGGGGGAAAGCGAGGAATGAATAAGAAACAGAGGAGGGACACTGGAAGGATCCAACGTTGAAGGTGTTTTCCTCACTGGAAAGTACTGGATGGTAACAGTGGTCTTTGAGTTGGCCTGCCTCTGCAGAACGTTGTGCTGTAACCGTCATTTGCAACCAGCCTATCTATGTGAATGAGGTGACCTGTTGCAAATGACAGTTGTGGGGAATGATAGTGCAGTATCCAGGGATGTGTAGAAGCAGTGATCATGGATGATCCTTAAGAGGAGAGGATGAGGGCAGCGTGCAGGAGTCAATTCTCCTGATTTTTAGCACCAGAGATCTGGTATAACTCAGAATTGGTTTACTTATTTAAATTTTTATTAGTTCTTCCCCTCCCCCATCTGCTAGAGCAGTCCCAAAGAAGCCTGCAACGACAAAAAGATGCATTATAACTAAACAAAACAGCAGACTGCATCTTGGGCTGGTCCTGGTTTCAGTGACTTGTGTATCCCATTTCTCTATGGACCAGCTCATGACAGCTCACAAAGTAAAAAAAAAAAAACAGTGCAATGAAACAACCAGTCTTAAAATAAGCCAGGTGCATAAAACAGCATAAAACAACACCCAGGTAGTTTAAAATGAAATCCATAAAAAAGCTTTCTTTCAAGCTTAGAAGCAGAATGCAGAAACAACTTTAAATGATGGAACGGATGCCTGAAAGGTGAGAGGGCATGCCGGTGGTGAGGTGCCAAGTGGTGAAGCCATGCAACCCAACCCACATCCTGGCTATTGTGAGATAATTGTGACACTGCACTGAGTAGGAAGGGTTTCATGGTTTGGCCCACATGTTTGGTGATGTGGCCAGGGCAGTATATTCAAACTGCAAAGATAAAACATAATATTCATACACATTATCTCCTGATATTGTTCACTGCTTTCCAAAGCAGTAGGCAAATTTCTTACAATGTGTTGCTTAAAATTTGGTATCACTGCCAGAAACAATTTTAGGTGTGCGATTTACATCGTGCTAAAAGCCTACTAGCTGTCTGTCGCTGGGATAAAGTATCACCACCAAAAGAGAGAAGAATGTCATTTGTTATTTGTGTAAGGCCTGCAAGATGGAGCTGTTCTGCCAGGCCTTTGGTTGAGGCAATGGGTACCCATATATTGCCTCCCTGAGGTTGCTGTCAGCTGCCCACCTACTGACTTCTGACAACTGGCCTTTATCTCATCTGTACCATCGGGTCAGAATTTTATAGCCAGCTGACTTCTGTTTTAAGCTGTACCCATTGTTTTCAATGTTTATATTGTATTTAAAACTGTAATTGTATTTACTATAATGATGTTACCTGCCCTGAGCCCTTCTGCGGGATGGGTGAGATATAAATACAAATAGTAAATAAATAAATATGTGTATATTTGAAACCTCCAAAAATAGCTAGTGTCAAGGGTGCAAAATTATCTGATATTCTTTGTGTGCCAACTTCAGACTTCTAACTGTGCAATTGTAAGTAGACTTAACTCCCTTCCAAGACCACTGACTTCAATAGAAGAGAGTAACTCTGCTTACAGTGCTATTGGAAGAGCTGCATCAGCCTTGCAGGTATCATTCCAGGATATGACTGAACAAATACCTCAAAACACTTTTCTAACCTGTCTCTTTTTTCCCAATTTCATTTTAGGGCTGTGTCGATCATCCAGTTGTGGTGACAGAAGCTGTATGCACCCCGCTCTATTCACGGCAAATGATGTCAGAGCTCCTCTTCGAATGCTACCAAGTCCCCAAAGTTTCTTATGGTGTTGACAGTTTGTACAGCTTCTATCACAACAAAAGACAGGGCTGGCCTTGCAGTGGACTCATAGTTTCCTCTGGATATCAGTGTACACACATTTTGCCAGTTTTAGATGGCAGGTGAGCTGAAAGCTTGTTACGAGGTTGGATATGGATTTTTTTCTTAGCAGGCAAAACTTTACTAGGCGGATTATATTTTGAAGACACCCTTGGGCACAGGCTTTATCTGGTTACACTCGGGAAGAATTTTTCTTGTATGTCTCACCGTGATTGAACGGGTGTGTGTGGTCAGGGTAGATCCTCTCATATTGTTTGAACGTATTAAATTGCTTTTTGCTAGGTCAGATCATAGGTCCATCGAACTCTGCTCTGACTGGCAGCTTGTCTTCAGGATCTCAATGTCATTCCCTTTATCTACTGCAGGGGTGGCCAAACTTGCCATACAGAATAAACCATACAAACTTGCCATACAGAATAAGCAGCAGATGTTTGAGAGCCGCAAGACATGAACAAATATTACACACATGTTTTATTGAAAAATATGCACATTTCCTTTTTATTAACATTAAATTAGACTGTGTGAAAGAGCCGCATGTGGCTCCCAAGCTGCAGTTTGGCCAGCCCTGATCTACTGCTTGAGATCCTTTAAGAAGTTGCTGAACCATTGCCAAGCAAATACAGTACCCATAAGACAGGGGTGGGCAATTGTTTTGGCTCAGGGGCCGCTTTATGGGAGCGGAGGTTAGCGGAGGGCCGCAACTTTTAAAATGATTGCATTCATTAATTAACTGCATTTCAGAAAAGGTATAAATTGTATCATAAAAATCCATAAATATAAATTAAATAAAATAGTGGTAGTTTTATTCAATTTATTTATTGCGCTAATTTCATATCATCTATAGCTGCAAGCACATTTAATTTTAGAATCAGTTGAATGAGGCAAATGTACCCTATCACACTTTTCTACAATTTTTTTGAAATCAGGAGTGAGATTGCTTGTTGAGATTCTCATCACAGCCTGCAAGTTAATGTCTGTCAAATGTCTATATTTACTCTTGTTGATCGTCATGCAAGAAAAACTTTGCTCACAAATATATGTAGACCCAAATATAGAGAATATTTTCCCAGCAAATTTCTTCATACATGGAAACTTTTCAGCAGACAAAGATTTGTAAAAGTCAACTAATGTCACAGCATTAAACATTTATTTCACAGTGTGATCTGATTGCATGTCAGTAAGTTCAAGCTGCAGCTCCTCAGGTGCTGACAGTGGCCAACTGTCTTGGCGGACAGCAAAAAACTCTGTGGCGGGCCGCAATTTGCCCACCCCTGCCATAAGAGATAGCACCTCCTTCTGGAGCATCCCTCAAAAGGAGAGAGAGTGACAGTTGGTTTCCAGGAGGCAATTTGAATGCCCAGTTACAAGACTGGACTTCCTGAAGGCAGTGGAAGGTACTTAACAGTCTGAACTGAGCCAGATGGGTATTTAAATTTTGTTATATGTGAATAGCTCGCTGAAGTTTGTATTTTATATCCCCTTGCTGTTTCACAAGCTATATATGTACTTGTGAGGATGTAGATGTTAGCGCCATAACTCCATCAAGGGGACTCTTACATTTGAGTTTCCCTCATCAGTTCTTTCTCTCTTATTTTAAAGCTTTAAAAGGTTAAGCTTAGTTTTCTGCTCAGAAGAACCTGAATAACATGCTTAGTCTTTATTTCATAGGATTTGCAAGGGTTTCTAGCAGTTGCTCTTTTTGAATGCTTGCATTACCATCTTGTTTTGTTTTACACACCAAGGTGGATCTCTAACTATTGCCTATTATAAGCTTATAAGGTTTGGAAATGTGGGCATAGTTCAATTGAGCCTTGGAACAGGCATTTCTTTTCAAGGTCAGGTCGGTACTGGGGTTTCAAAAACACACCAGAGTATCTTTTATTGAGATATCCCTTGGAGAAAGACTTTTAAATTATTCTCTTTTTTGTTTCTGTGGGTTGGTAGGCTGGATGCAAAAAACTGCAGGCGTATCAATCTCGGGGGTTGCCAGGCTGCAATGTACTTGCAGCGTCTCCTGCAGCTAAAATACCCAGGGCATCTGGCTGCCATCAGTCTTGGCCGTGTGGAGGAAATATTGCATGAGCACAGCTATGTTGCAGAAGATTACAGAGAAGGTAGGTGTTGCCATCATGTATTCTGTATTCTATTTTTATTTTATCATGTTCTCCCACTATTTGGCAGAAGTGTCACCCCAGTCCCTAGGATTCTGGGAATATTTTTATATTTTTACTTCATTTATGCCCTGCCTTTCTCCTCAGCGGGGACCCAAAGTAGCTTACATCCTTCTCCTCTATTTTATCCTTGCAACAACCTCATGAGAGAGGTTAGGCTAAGTGTGTGTGACTGGCCCAAGGCCACCCAGCAAGCTTCTACAACAGAGTGGGGGGATTTGAACCTGGGTCTCTCAGAGCCTAGTCAGACACTCTTAATGCACAATCCCCAGAGAGAAATATTAAGAGATGACTGATTTATGTGTTCCATGCTCATACAGGTATTAAGGGTCAGTATTTATCCAAAAAAGAGAACTTGGAGGTCAAGTTAAGAAGCAGGGCATTTGCGATATTCCTTTATCTTTCCGAAATAAATTAAAAGCAGTTAATGAAGACTGGGTTGTTACAGGCAAGTAACCAATTTTTTTCCCTAGCCATTTTTTCCTAAAAAAATTTTCCTAGCAATTATAACAATTTTTTTCCGTAGCCATTTTTTAAAGTTTTCGTTTAGTATGTGCTAAGTCAGGGGTCCTCAACTGTTTTTTGACCCCATGGGCACCTCCAGAATTTTGACACAATGTAATGGGTGCAGCTGCAAAGAGGTTGGCACAGGAGGTGGGGCCAGCCACAAAATGGCTGCTGCAGTTTACCTTCAATCACACAGTGAAGATTCTCATGCTGTGGTGGCAGCTGCTGTCAAGGCAATGTTTAAAAAAAAAAAAAAGCCTGCAGAGCCAATCAAATATCCCGTGCTCAAGCAGAAGCCTTGCTGGGCAAAAGCCCCACCTGGCCCCACCCACTTTCTAAAAACACTTGACAGGCACCAGGAAAGGTGTCTGCGGGCAGCATGGCCCCCACGGGCACCACATCAGGGATCTGTCTGCTAAATTATTGACTGGCCTGACCCAGTTGCTACAGAATTGAAACTTTTCCTAGCCGTTTTCATTTAATATATGTTATCTACTGGCTTTACTCAGTTGTTGCATTCTGTCATAAGGAGGTTTGTTTGTGATAGGCATAAATCTGGTTTGTTGCCAAGCACACACACACACACACACACACACACCCCTCATCTCCTCCTCTTATGCACAGATTTAAGTTTTCCTGGTTTTAGAAACTTTCAGTCATATTCCAGTCCGCCTTCCATGAAGATAGATTCAAGTGGGTAGCTGTGTTGGTCTGAAGTAGCAGAACAAAGTTTGAGTCCAGTGGGTCCTGCCGCAGTGTTTGAAGTGCAGACACCTGGGCAAATTACAGTCTGGTTTCCCCTCACAAACTGGGACCCTGAATTACCATTTAATCCTTGTTTGTCTAGGGATTTGGATTCAGACATCATAGCAAATGTTAGTTTGAGGGCTTCTGAAATAAGGAGGTTCTCAGTCATGCAGCACAAGTGGGATGTGGAAGGAGTCAGACTTAACCCCCATCATGAATAAATATTGGTTTGTTTGTAAAGTTTCCAGCCACTATGAATCAGACTTTCAAAAAACTGTTCTGTGAGGTTTATGCTTTTTTGATGTTCCTACCATGTTGTTTTTTCTAGGGCAGTTTAGAAAGTATTAAAGTATTCAAACTGTGGATGTTTTAGGAGTTTAGTTTGTTTGTTAGAATTACTGTGTGGTGTGATCCTTGAATGTTTTTAAATCCACCATGCTTTCACCGCCAAAACCCCTGCAAGGTTTAACAACCCAATGTCTACATAATGACCTTGGTTTTCATAGGTGCCAGTATGTCAGGACTTCTTTCCTGAGCTCAACTTGGCTAAGAGATGGGTCTGTTCTTTCCTAGCTTCAAACAAGTGATTTTCCCCACCCTCCCTACTCTCTTCAGTGTCAACCATGTTTTACTGTTAGAGTTGCACAAAGATTACTATTTATCTAGTTGGCTTTAAGTCAGAGTTTGAAGCTGGTTTGCAGGTCCTGGTTAAGGGTAACTATGGCTCTCTTAGCCTCTGTGCTGATGTAATTTTTTTACCATAGTTAATCCTAAAAAAAAAGTGTGTTTGGATCTGTCTGATCAAGATTTCATATGTGGTAGCTTGCCCAAAAGAACAGCTCTGGAAGCAATTTTTTAAAAAATCATGTAACTTTAGAAATCTGAAAGTATTACATCAGTAGACATTGAGGGGGCTGAATGTGCTTGGTCAGCAACTAGTTGTAGGGAAGATGATTTAGAGAAAGTAAGTTGAGAGGCCAACTTCTCACCAGTAAGTCTTTCTTGCCTCTGGTATGACAATTGGGATGAGGGAGGTTACTGCTCTTAAGGTGCAGAAATTAGATCTGGGTATTCTGGCTGTTGATTCCAACTCTGTAATTATTTTGGACTAATTAATACACACCCAGTCTCTCTCCTCCCTTTTGATCTTTCACATCTCCTACATCTTGGTAAAAATGGCATGGGCTAAATTAAGTGCATTATATAGGCTTGTCTCACAATGCTGAGCAAGGGATCTAGCTACATCTCCCTCCAGCTAGATAGTTTCCCCTTTAATTCTCAGAAGTGTTTTCCTTCCCAATTGTATTTGCATTGGAGTTGGGCTTGGTCACACCTGGCAAAATTCGTCAAGGTGCCTTTAAAAAATGTTTTTGGAACAGAGATGGCGAAGTGGAGGTCTCCGGAGTATTACGAGGAGAACGTGCATAAGATGCAGCTGCCTTTTTCAAACAAGCTCCTGGGGAGCACCCTCACCTCTGAAGAGAAGCAGGAGAGGCGGCAGCAGCAGCTTCGGCGCCTCCAGGAGCTCAATGCTCGCCGGAGAGAGGAGAAGTTGCAGCTTGATCAAGAGAGGTTGGACAGGTTGCTTTATGTTCAGGTATCTTTACATGAAGTTTTAATTGTAGTGGGGGGGGCAGTTGGAAGGGGGAAGTGGAAGGAAGTGAATGGCATGTGCAAAGTCAGCTCCAGCGCCAGTTTGGTGTAGTGGTTAAGAGCACAGACTCTAATCTTGGAGAACCAGGTTTGATTCCTCACTCCTCCACATGCAGCTGCTGGTGTGACCTTGGGCCAGCTACAAGTTCTCTCAGCTGTTCTCTCACAAGCAGGTCTGGAAAGAGCTCTTTCAACCCCACCTACCTCACAGGGTATCTGTTGTAGGGAGAGGGAGGGAAAGGAGATTGTAAGCCACTCTGAAACTCCTTTGGGTAGTGAAAGGTGGGGTATAAATCCAATCTCTTCTTTTCCCATCCACTGCTTCTAGACAAAATATTGAAGAAGTCCCTTCCTCACTTGACAGTTTGTCATTTTCAGTGGATGGGATCTTTTGTAGTATTTGATCCTCAGTGGCTTTTTTTCTCATTTAATTTTTTTATTATTTTCTCTAAAAAAATGGTGGGATATAGAAGGGAAAAAGGGGTAGGGGAAAAATATAGATTCATCAGGTTATCCCCAGTGGCTTTGGTGGAAGTGTATAGAGAAAATCAGTGGTGTGTTAACATCTAGCGCTGTTGGTTAAAGAAAGAAAGAAAAGCTCTTTCCTTCTGTCGTGTTTGTGTGCAGGAGCTGCTTGAAGATGGCCAAATGGAGCAGTTTCACAAAGCTTTGGTGGAGCTGAATATGGATTCTGCGGAGGAACTTCAGTCTTATATCCACAAGCTGAGCATGGCAGTTGAGCAGACCAAGCACAGAATCCTGCAGGCTGAAGTCAGCGTTGAAGTGGATGTTGTGGATAGCAAGCCTGAGGTATGGCAGCGGGGTTCTGTTAACAGACTTGTGTCCTGTTGGCTGTGCTACAGCTTCATGCAAACTTTCCCCTCTTCTCCTAAAGATGTCCCCTTCTCTTTCTGTTCATCCAACCCTGTTTCAAAAAACAGTGTGAGAAGGCCTCCATAGAAGCTGTTGGTGTGCCACTAGTCCTGCCACTTAGTAGCCCAATCTCTGCTAAATGCGGAAACCTAAGCAGTTGTTCAGTTTGAGTATGGTTGGGAGACACGCTGCAGCCCTTTGTAAGTATTTAAATAAATATGGCCTCTTTGAGTCTGAGGATGGGAAGGCAATGCCTGTTAGGGAACCCTCCAAACACTCCTGGCCTTCTCCTATCCCTGAGACTTCATTGTTCCTGAACTTTCCTGGATTTCTGCTAGACAAAGCTGATGGGAGAAGAGATATGGAGAGCTGTAAAGCAAAGTTGTAAATTGCTTTATGTTGTTTGTAGTCCACATTTCTCACTGAGACAATGTGTAAGTCAGTGCAGTCAGTGGGATGAGATGCGGGGAGGGCGGGATATAAATTAAACAAATAATAATAAGCAAAGTAGCAGGGCAAGATTTACAGCAGTCTGAAACAAGGCATAAGTGTTAGACATAATATTAACTATGCAGAAAATGATACTGCATAAACATACAAACAAAGCAGTGAGTACAGTCATGCCTACAACAAACAGGTAAATGCGCTGCGGTATAGTTCATAATGTTCCTTTTATGAAAACACCTTCCTGAACCACTCCATTATATTATAGCCCTATTACTTTTATAAAAATGACCTCCTGAATAATTCTTTTTTTATATTGTCTGTGGAATGACACCAGCATGGGAGCCTTCCTCACCTCTTAGGCAAGCCATTCCATGAGATGGGGGTGTCTGGGCAGTTGTTGATTTTGTTGATTTGTAGGGTGGCACTTGCAGAAAGCACCTCAGGTGGGCAAAGCTGTTGTAGCAGAGCATAGCAGAAGAGGCAGTCCTGTAGTTGCAAAGGGTCTAAGGCCATAAAAGACTTTGTATGTGGTAGCCAGTACTTTGAACTGAACCTGGTAAGTGATGGGCTGCCAGTGGAGTGACTGCAGAATGGGTTAAATGTTCATGCTCCAGGTAACTCTATATAGTAGCTGAGCTACAAGCATTATGTACCAGCTAGAGTTGCCTTCAAGGGCAGACCCATGTAGAGTACATTAAAGTAGTCTTGAAGTTACTATGGAATGGATCCAGGTGGCCAGATCAGCAAAGTCAGAATTGGAGACCATCTTCTTGGCTAAATGAAGTTGGATTAACTTACATTAACTTGCTCCTGCAGGAGTAATGCTGGATTCAGTATAACCCCAAGCTCTTAACCGAGTCAGCAAGGGTCAGCTGAACCCCCTCAGGGGTGGAAAGCACAATGTCCTTCACAAATGTAGGAAGAAGCAGGAATCTATTGGCAGAAATAAGCTCTCTGAGAGCCAGTTTGATGTAGTAGTTAAGAGCACGGATTCTAATCTGGGAGAACCGTGTTTGATTTCCCCACTCCTCCATATGCAGCTGCTGGTGTGACCTTTGGTCAGTCATAAGTTTTTTCAGAGCTGTTCTCTCAAGGGCAGTTCTCGAGATAGCTCTCTCAGCCCCACCTACCTCACAGGGTGTCTGTTGTGGGGAGGGGAAGGGAAAGGGATTGTAAGCTGCTCTGAGAGTCCTTTGGGTAGTGAAGGGTGGGGTATAAATCCAATCTCCTCTTCTTTACTTCAAGAGGCAAACAAGTGAAGATCAACTCAAGGTCAAATAGGAGGGCACTTAGATAAAAGAGAATGATTGCCCACTCCAAAACGTGAGGTATATGCAGAGTTTAGAAGCAGTTAATGGCATCGTGTACCACATTCTGACCTCAGTTTCATAGCAATCTAACTGCACTTTTACATCAGCAGAATGTGACTTTGTTTACATGGTCATTTGACCATGAACTGAAAGCTGTGTCTTTGTTTTTTGCCAAGAAGTCACAGCTGACTTATGGCAACCTCATGGGGTTTTCAAGGCAAGTGACATTCAGAGGTGGTTTGCCATTGCCTGCCTCTGTGTTATGACCCTGGTATTCCTTGGTGGTCTCCTATCCAAATACTGACCAGGGCCGATCTTGTTTATCTCCTGAATTCTGAAGCAACTGGGCTATCCAGGTCAAAGCTATGACTTTCTCGCAGGAGTTCTTTTGAGGACATCTTTCTTGCATTGAGATGAGTGTTTAATTGTATGTAACCTTTATTTTTATGCTGTGTAAACTTCTTATATTTGCTGAATTTAAAAATAGTGTATTTGGTTTACAGCTGAGAGAATCAAATTCTTGGCATGAAACTCCTAAACCCAAATGACCTAGTGTTAGAATTCCAAGGGAAGTAGCCTACATCAACTTTGAAACCTGCCCAGTAATTAATATGATGATACTTAACAGCCAACAGTGTGCTGTGGCGGCTTACTCTGTCATTTTAGCAGTCTGTTTTCAGGCATAATACCTACTTTCACTGATTATTGCTGCCTGAAACTAGCAATTTTCCAAAATTTCCATACCATTTATTTGGCCAACAAATATTTTCCAGCATCATTTGAACAGGGTACAGAAAAAGACCTGTAGGCGATTGTGTAAATGTACCAGGTCTGTGCCATCTTTAATATCTGGGTTAACTCAATGCTTTAACTGGGACAAAAACACTTTTTGCTTGAGGAATAAGACTGATTTTTGAACTGGTATCTTAACAGTTTGGTTGACGTAGTTAGAAATATGTAAGTACGCTGTACAAGGCTTAATCACAAAACCTTTGTTCATGCAACTTGCTGTCCTAAGTGTGCTTGCTTGAGAGGAAGTGTACATTTAGGACTGTTTGCTTTTTCAAGAATGCAGCGTTGATGGAGTTTGGCCAAGACAGAAGAATAATTCAGAATGGTCTCAGCTGCTTTTAAACCTCGGCATGTTCATGCTAGTTTGTGTGACTTGGCTGATTACTGGAATAATCTGTGGTCCTTTTCCCTCCCAGACTCCTGACCTGGACCCACTGGGCAGTGAGCAGTCCATGGATGATGTGGAAAGCATGAATGAATTTGAGCCTTTATTTGCTGAGGAGCAACCTGAAGCTGAAAAGCCAGTTACCACAGTACAGGTTTATCATTTGTTCATGTATCATACACACACACACACACATACACACTATTTGTACAGTTCTTTTCCTGGAGTCCATTCCATCCCATCAGAAGTTGGCCATGATCTTGGAGGAAGCTTATGCTCAGATGATACAACAGCTCTGGGTTGACTGAATGGCTCTTGGAGGAGTGTCTCTTCTTTGGCTGAAACTTCTTATCTGCAAGATAGGAGTAATTTTCTCATTCTGCCACTTGAGGTACCTGCCTGGTATCAACTAGAGTAGACATGTCAAACATAGAGCCCGTGGGCTGAAACCGGCCACCAAGTTATTGGGGGAGGAAACCAGTCTGAACGTGGACCAGAAGGGCCTATATTAAGGTATTATGGCCCTTTGCCGAGGTACCTCCCTTCCCCAAAAATGGGCCCTCCCCAGGGCCTTCTCCCAGATCTCCTGGGATTGCCCAATGCCCAATCCAGTGTTGACACCCATAAGGAGTGGTTTGGCCTTGAGCTTGGTGCAGCCAGACTTCTTGCTGCTCCCCCTTGGCCGAAGCACTGGACCGGGAAACACTGCCTACTGCTGCCGACTCCTCCTCTGGCCAGCATCTGTTGGGCTTCTGTGTCTGCCACCTAGGCTGCTGGAAGGATGGCTGGCTGATCACATGTGGCAGGCAGAATCTCTTTGGCCCCACCTTCCTGAACCCAGCCAAACATCTTCCCACTTGCAGGCAGACCGGGAAAGGCACCCACGGGCACAGGCACCCATGAAAAGCTGCTGGCTGGCTCGCTGAATGTGCCTCCTTATGTAAGCATGTGAATGGAGTGACTGGCTGGGTTGGGCACATTGTGTGCAGGAGTCTGGGTGTGAGAGAAAACCTGGTGCTCATGTAAGAGGCTCCATGTGTGCAGAATGCTGAGGGTCAGTGGCGGAGGAGGCCTGCCAAACCAGGTGAGCTGCAGCCTGCTAACCCACTGACCCAGATGTGCATGGCTCCCCCTCCTGCCTCCCTCCATCAGCATCATGGGGAAAATTAGATAAGAGGCAAAGGTGGAATGCACGCACACTCCCTGGGATTCACACATGCAAGCACTGCTTTGTGTAACCGTCTGAATGGAAGGGGGGTGTGAGGTGAAGGTCAGGCATGGGAGCAGGCATTTAGAAAAGCACACTGGGTTTGCACACAGCAGAGGCAGGTGTGGATGTGTGCCTGTGCACTTGCACATGAGGAGTAATATTTTGGGTGGTTGGATAGTGCTGTGAAGTTAGCAGAAAATAAAAGTCTGCAGAAGGCAATTAAAGTGAAGCTGGTATCTTTGGAGAGTGGCAACACTTGAAGATTACTTGTGGTGCTGGATTCCCCTTGGGGTTCGAGCTCGTTGCTGAGTTTGGGACTCTGACAGAGGGAAGTGTGGGGTTGTGTGGCTGCCTCCCCCTCTCCCCTCCCCAAAGCCTGTTGACCACAGCAGTTTCTTTAAGGCAGGGCTCGTTGGGTCCCCCTGGCTGATGCCACTTGGCCACCTGTCTTTAGCCGCCACACCTGCAGCAGTGGAATGCAGCACTTCATGCTCCAGCTCATCCAAAGGTTCTGAAATGTGTTAGTCTTTAAAGAGCCTCAAGAGTCCCTGGTTGTTGCAGCTTGATTGTCACACAATAGCTCTCTGCGCTGTGTGAAACTTCTTGTGCACATTGACCAAAGGGTGGTAAGTTAGGTGCTGAGGAAGGGTATGGGTCATGGTAAGGGGTAAAATATATCCGGTACCTGGCATTACCTTTTATGGTGCACAACAAAGTGACATTTGTGTCAGATCTGGCCCTCATAACTAATGAGCTTGGCACCTCAGCCTTAGATCCTCTGCCTTTTGGATTGTGGCTCCTGCTCTCTGGAATGAACTCCCTGAGGCGGATGGGGGAGCACCATCTCCAGAATTTTTTAGGAGGCGCTGCAAAGCTGTTTTATTTGCTAGGGAGCTTAATGGCTGCAGACATTTTGCAAGGAGATGGCGGATATTTAGGATTCCGTTAATTGTTGTATGTTTTTAATTGGGGCTTATAAGTCACCTTGAGCTGTGGGGAAAGGTGTAAGTATTTCAGTAAATAGTGGCTTGTGCAACAAGGGTTTTTTTTAGTGGTTTATTTTGTCCTGTTTTTTCCAAACAAACAAACAAAAAGGTTGTCAAATTCAATAACCAGTGGTGGTGTGGGACACTGTGCATGCATAAAAATGAACCCACCCCCACCTCCTTCAGGATTAAGAGACTGAACAGACAAGGGAAAGGGGAGGGATGCATTTGGCCATGAGTAGTTAACAAACGGCTCCAATCAATTAGGACCTCCTTCTGATCTTCTCTTGCTAGGATGAGTGTGGTGCAGTGATTTATAGAAATCCCTGAATAGTGGGCCCAGAGGCGCTTAAGTCATTTGCCCATTGACTTTCTGCCAACAGAGGGATTTCCCCCTCTGGAACAAGACTTTCTTACCTGCCTCCTTCCACTGCAGTCC
Organism: Lepidodactylus listeri; assembly: GCA_029233225.1. NCBI lineage: Eukaryota > Metazoa > Chordata > Lepidosauria > Squamata > Gekkonidae > Lepidodactylus > Lepidodactylus listeri. The sequence goes on along the minus strand of JARCFY010000002.1, from coordinate 41,566,943 downwards.
AAAAGGTGTAGCAGTCCTGTTGACTTAGGATAATACTGTTGCCTCTCTTCTTGGGATTAAAACGTCATGAAACTTGCTTCCGAATAAATGTTTAGGGTTAGAACAGTTCATTGTGGGTTCCTTCTGTAAGGGCAGTCTTGCCCCATTAGGCCATGGTCTGCTGAGTCTGGCAGCAGCAGAGAAGACCATACCAACCAGTAGCTGCTCAGGTTAAGCAGTATTACCCTAAGACAACAGGACTGAAGCTGTCCTTGCTTGCAAAGCAGTTTACAGTCTTTGCCTTGGCTCCACCAGACGGTTTCCACAGAACGAGGGATCTCTCTCCCCCCCCCCCCCCCCCCCGCCTTCTGGCCAATGCATGCTACACCTCATGGCAGAGTGGGAATTTGAACTGGGGTCTCCTTGGTTCTAGTCTGGCCATTTAATTACTATACTACCTAGATGTAACTTCACTTCTTCGCAGCCTGAAGATATTACTGAAAAAAATGTCTCCATCTCTGTAGAAATTGCTGTCATCTTGATCAGAGCTGATATAAATTATACCTTAGAAGGCAGTCATCACCTAGAATATGTGACAAGATAAAATTGGGTTTTTTGGGAGGGGAGTGGAAGCATAGAATAGATGCTATGTTGGGGAGTAGGGGCACTTTATTCATACATACACACTTTAAAAATCTAAATTAGTGTTCTTCTTTTAAAAGAAAATGATTGCAAAGCAATCCTGGTTTTGAATCTCCTGTCTTTACAGCCTGTATTTAACTTGGCAGAGTATCACCAGCTGTTTATTGGCACAGAAAGAATCCGTGTTCCTGAAATCATTTTCCAGCCATCCTTGACAGGAGAAGAACAGGGTGGAGTAGCAGAAACCATGCAGTTTGTCCTGGACAGGTTGGTTAACAAAAATCCAAAATCCATTGTGTTTTTATATAATAGCTTGGGGGGGGGGTGTTGGTTGGTTGGTTCAGTTCCTCTGCATTCTCATTAAATATGTCTTTGCTGGCTAATTGTGTTGGTTCCATGGCTGTAGAGAATTTCTTCTCGGCAGAACATTAACAATGTCTCTAAATCTTAAGAGCATCTTAAGGAACACAGCAGTAATATATTGATGTGGTAGGTTGGCTGTGAAGATGGCAGCATTAGTTGAGAGCAGGCACAACTGGAGCCCGTTGCAAGTGTTTAACCTATGAAATGCATACTGTTTTGTTGGCCTCGTTTTTCAGTGCAGGCCCAATTAAGGTGGCGAACCTGTGTCTTGGCTGTATGACTTCAAAGGGTCCCATAGTTGAATGCGGGTCCACCCAAAGCAATTGCCTTCACACAGAACGTTGTATATACTGGGGAGAAGGGTTATAAAGCCTGTCTTTCTTCTTGACACCTGGCTTTCTACACAGACAAAATCCATGGGAGAGCTCACCCTGTTGTCTGAAGTGGCACAGTCCAGGCACAAATTTGCCGCCTCATTAAGAGCTTGGTCTAACATGATGTAGATGTCTGCTCAGAAATGATCTACTAATAATTCTACATTTTAAAAAAAATCTAGCCATTAAAACCAGAATGTTGCTTGATTTATAATATGTGATTTTGTTGGTTGTTTTGGTTCACTGAAATAGCACACTGTGTCTGGATTTTTTCTCCTTTGGTATCATTGTAAAAAACCACATTATTTTTGTTGCTTATCGAGGAAGAATTTCTGCAGCAAGGGGTCATGAGGAAACAAAGAAGGCTGTGCAAAAGCGCTAAATAAGAAACAAACTCAGTACTGCAAAGTGTCTGTGTATTCAAATAACAATAATACAAAGGCATATCAAAAACCTATAAACGGGCCACCTTGTTCACTGTGCACATTGAATTCTTCATGGTGAACAAAGTGGCCCATTTATAGATTTCCGATATGCCTTGCAATAACTAAATAATAATCTTTTCTTGTATGAAGAACATTGATTTGTTAACTGTATGCAGACTTTCCTATGAAGTACTCAGAAAATATGGTTATTGCGATTGATAATTGGTAGTCATGTATCAGTCCTTCTCTGAAAAAGATTTGTGAAACGAACACGGTATCTGGAAACTTCATCTGAAGACTCCATTTGACTCTGGACCCTCATTTCTATTTGCAAATGTTTTTGTATAAATGTTGGGTTATTACTAGACACTCTTTTGTATTATTGTTATTTGAATACACAGACACTTTGCAGAGTTGAGTTTGTTATTTAGCACTTTTGCACAGCCTTCTTTGTTTCTTCTATAGCTCTAGCGGCTGTGGCTCTCCGTTTTTTTCTGTAAGGGCTCATGAGGCATAAAAAGCCTCCAGTGATCTGGGACTGGAATCGTGGGAGGGGGACACGAAGCACAAAGGGCGGGGGGAGTCTCGTGACAGAACCATTTCCTTCTCCTGGTCTATTTTCTTTCTCTTGGCTTTTAAATGTACTTTGTTCAGTCAGCCTCAGAGTTCAGTGCTTTTGATTTCAGTGGAAGCTTGAGACTGGTCTGGATTGTACCCATTAATTGAAAGTAGGTCCCGAAGGGGACTTAATTCAATTTAATATGCTCTGAACAGACTAAGAGGATGGAATGAATGGATTTTTAGATTGTTAGATAGAATCTACAGGATTAGACTCTTTCCATCACTTTTTGCAGGGTCTTATGAAAGCAGTTAGATAATACGTTAGTTATGTCATTCTGAGCTGCCTTAAGTGTAGTGCTTGAGGCCGTATATGCATTTACAGTCTCCTTTGTCCGTGGAAAGTACAAAGAGGTTGCTTTAGGTATTTATACCCCAATTTTCTTCCAAACAGGGGTCTAAAGTGGCTTACAACAGTATTTTTTCCTCCTCCATTTTGTCCTCACAGCAACCATCATGATGTCAGCTAGGCTGAGAGTGACTGGCCCAGGATCTCTCAGTGAGCATCCGTGGCTGGCTAGGGATGTCTCTAATCCCAGTCTAACCACTGCCTCACTCTGGCTCTCAGGAACTCAATCCTCATTCCTTTTGTGGCAGGCAAATATAATGAATCTGGGTTTTGTTTTTGAAATAGATGAAGTGCTGTTTTGTTTGTTCAGGTATCCCAAAGAGCAGCAGCAAAAGCTTGCCCAGAATGTCTTCCTTACTGGGGGAAACGTGATGTATCCTGGCATGAAAGCCAGAATCCAGAAGGAGCTGTTGGAAATGAGGCCTTTCCAATCATCTTTTCAGGTAACGTTTGTCTTTGTCAAGACAACGGCAGTACGTAATGTTTAAACACTCAGCATACCAATGTCAAGAGATTTTTATGAAGCAATTGAGGGGGGAGGCCTTTGAGTGGATCTGAGATGTTGTCTGGGTTATGCTGTCTGCTTACAGGAGAGTGATTACAGAAAGCTTTTTGTGGCTGTTGAGGGCTTGCCCTTAGAAGAACGTCGAAGACAGAACCATGTTTGTCATGCATGCAGATTGAGAAAGAGGAGACCAGGCTCAGTCAAACAGCTTTGCTCTTACATGTTGCCATTTTTATTTCGGTAACACTCAGTTGAACTAACCAGGCCTCTTTACCTTCCTTGCCGCCACGTAGGTGCACCTTGCCTCTAATCCAGTGTTAGACGCATGGTATGGTGCTCGGGATTGGGCCCTGGAGTACATGAACCGGGAAGAAGGCTGGATTACCAGGAAAGATTATGAAGAAAAAGGTGGTGAATACTTGAAGGAACACAGCGCTTCCAACATCTATGTACCTATTCGCCTCCCAAAACAAGCTCCACGGACAGCTGAGGCTTCAGCATCCAGCAAGGCTCTGGGGCCTGCTCCTAACAGTGCCTCTGAGCAGACATAGGATGGGGACTGCGAAGCTGTGTAATGTGAAGGTTAGGAACAGCCGGTTTATAAGGAGGCTACTTTCCAGAGCGACAAGAGAGTTGCTAACCTGTGGAAACTAGACTCACGAGTCCCAGATTTCTGGTTGGGCTTGCAACATGTGGCATCTTGAGCAGTGAATCAAACTGTGTCATACAGCTGATTTTTCTTCCTGATCCCTGCAGTGAGGACTCTGAAGTGCAACCCTGTGTTGCCATGCGATAATTGCAGGCTCTACATCTGTCCAAGGTGTAAAAAAGAGCAAAGCAGATATTTCAGAGACAATGCTTATTGGCCTCACTGAGGCTAACTCGTTCTCTGTATGTTATATTAATAGATCTGTTTTATAAAGCTCTAAGCAATGTAAATAAAGTGTCTTTTTATATGGTTTTCATTAAGAAGAGCATTTTTCCTTGCACCAAAATATAGCAGCATTACTCCAGAAGGGGGCGCTAAAGGATGACAGAATTTTAACAGACAGGGTCTTTGTTGAAGAAGGTTTTCTTGTGTTGAGCTTTATGTTCTATTCTGTTCTATGACAGATAGCTGTCATTACAGGAAGTTTCAATTATTCCATATTGGAGTCTAGGTTTATAAAAGGTTCATTGAATAACAGAAGCTGGGGGTTGATAATGCATTTAGAGACACCTGTGATTCTTTTGATGCCCTTGTACAATTGTGTCAAAATACGAATTGAACACCCTTTCCGTGCTTGGAGGCCCTTCCCTCTCCAGCGTCCATGAGAGAACGAATACATGGCTTGTTCTTGCTTATGTTTAGCAACCGTTGTTGTTTCATTTCCATAGTGTCTTGCGGATTCTGTTCTGAATGAATGTGTCCCTGTACACTTGAACTTCACCTCTATTATTCAGAATCCTAGTTGTGCATTTAGGGAAAACTGTAACCCTCATGTCTACAGCACAACGTATAGTCAAAGCAATTAGCCCAATTTTACACTCTAATATCTAGCAGCCAGTTACTGTAAGCACTAGCTAAATGTTCTGTTGTCACCTCTGTTACGGACTGATCAGAGATCTTCCATAGATCTGAAGCTGGCACAATCGGTATCTATCTACCCTTTCTTTTTTTTGACTACCTGTGGTCCATATCGCATATTGCTCTGAGCGGAGCTTTTTTCCTGGCCTTCTGCAGGCCCACCAAAGTGTCATCAGCTTAGGGTTGTAAATGTCATTTGATAAAGCAACTGTTTAAACTATATCCCTTAAACATTAACAAGCTCACAATTTATCTACCCCACACAATAATCTTACATGTTATCAAGTGTACTGATTTTTAAGAGAAATTAATGTGTTAATATGCTCTGGTTCCAGTCTTGTGTGCAAATGGTTAACAGAAAGGCCCCACATGGAATGCACAGGTAACGCTTTCCCAGTTTTTCAAGCATTGGAAAATGTTTAGCTGTTGACAGCAATATATAAATAGTAAATGAGTCCTTACCATTTATCTGAGTGCTTTGCATCCCTAATCAAACTAAAGCAAAATGTTTTCAGTGCTCATAAGGGAAATAAGCTTCTTTTCATAGAAAATAGAGACTTTATACTGTTTTGAGTTTGTATTCTTGAGTCTCTATGTAGTGCTACACCTGAGCAGGCATGAAAATAGACACTGTGTGTCTGACCACTTGTGAGGGGTCAGTTTGTGTGTGGAAAGTACCCTTTTGGCACTAAAGTATGACTGAAAGAGCACAGCGGCTTCCCAACAGTACAGACCCTTGTCACCAAGACAGGCTTGGTTTCAGGTAGGTTTTAACCCTGTTGAATTTGCACATGGGCCATTCTTGAAATGTCAGCCAGTTTCTCAATATCCTTTCCAAACGGCAATAGATCTTGTTGCGGGCAGCGGCTAGGAAGGTTCGCTAATGACTGCCACCACTCTGGTATGGGTCTCCGCAGGAAGACCCAGAGCACCCACCTACCCCCTTATACACTGTTTTGCAACAGGTCTCCCCTTATAGTGACTGAATGAGGTGTGAGGACCCCAGCAGAGTAACAAACTATTAAAGAGATTTAACAACCACTGTAATTCAATAACATATAGAAAAAATTAGCACAGTGAAGGTAGGTAATTCAGTAAATTAAGAAATCCAAACGTGTCTGACTATGCTGTCCTAGCCTTCTCTAGATACTTGGCCTCAAGCTGACTCACCCCCTTTGGATGACGGATCCCTCCTTCTGCTGCAGTCTCACCAGCTCTGTTCCCTGGGAGTGAATCACCTCCCACTTTGCACAAGGCCTTTTATTCCTTCTTCCCAGGCACCACCCTGTACTATTCTACTGGGGTAATTTTCCCCACCAAATCCCCTGTTAGCCAATCACAGGGCCCAAAGCGTAACCTGGGAAATGTAGGCCCTGTAGTCACTCTAATATAGGCTTCCCTGGAGCCACTAGGCTGTAGTGGCCTGTAGGCCTGCACTACTATAGACCTAATATCATGACAGACCTGAACACAGTACTCCAGATATCACCTTAACCTATGTGAAGGAGAGTAGTATGGTTTATTTCTACTTCTTGAACACAATGCTTCTATTATCACAACCTTTGATGTCTGTCTCCCCTCCCAATTACCCTCCATTAAATTATATGCTAGAGTTTATGATCTTCATCAACGAACAAATGTTTCAGAATTCCATGACCACTAAGGAGTTTGGTTATGCAGAAATGTGGAATATACTGAGCCTTGAGGACAGATCTGCGGGAGATGCAAATGGCTGCATAAATGCACATGTCCTGTCTTTTAATCATAATGAGAGCTAGAATAGTGAAATCTTCCCCATGTACAATCTAGGTAGGATCCAAATCCAAGCCAGTATTTAAGGTATTCAAATCAGGACATGAAGACTTCCAAGCAAGCAGATGTACAAAACCTCCACTTTCTAACTTAGTTTCAACGGGGAATACTAATAATATTGGATTTTTAAAAAAGGTATCCCCCCACAGGAGACCTCCAATTCCTCTCCAATTTATTTCTGGGGGTCCCTTCCCCACCCCGAGCAGCATTTTAGGTGTGCTTTGGGCTGCTATGGGAGGAGACGAGTTGGTGAACATTGCCTCCCCACCCAGGAAAGTCTAATCCATAGGATTGTATCTATCACTAGAATTCATAGAAGGAGGAGATCTTTGAGAGCAGGGTGATATATTACTTGGTTCCTCTGTGTCACTGGAGCCCCTTGTGCTAGGGCTCGTTTTGTTTATGCAGCTCTGCTGATCCTTGGAGGCATTTCCAGATAAATGACAGCCTTCTTGAGGAGAAAGTGGGGAAAGGTCTGTTCTTCCAATACCGTCTGTGAAGTCTAGCAGTAGTTCACCCCAGTATGTTAAAAATTATCTTTCTGATTGTACTGATTTATGTTGGTTTACAAAAATGCAGTCTCTCTGCAGTTGAAGCCAGCATCAAAAGTCCTATTGATTTCAGTGGGGTGGATTGCACCTTGACTCTATGCTGAAAAATGAAAGAATAAACAGGTGCTACTATTTTTCTTCCACTCTGCTCTCTTCGCAAGCTTTCTAGCAGCACTTTGGCATCAAAAGTCATTCCTCGAACTCTACCATTAACAGCGATAATGGTCAATTAAATGTACCAGGAAGTAATGATGAAGAAATAACAAGAGGCGTGTTGATTTCAGCTGCCCACAAACAAAAGAAAATTAATGTTTGCCAAATGGAAAATGTTAACAGCAGGGAAGAGGGGAGTAGAAGAATAAATATTTTTCAAGCTTATAACAGTCTTACAAAGCATGGAATGCAATAGGAAGTAAGGCTGGAGTCCTGGGCACCCTTTCCAGGGAGAATGTCCTACTGAACTTAGTAGACCTTTCTGTGTAAATATTCTTAGGGTCAGGCTATAAAACACTTCATTGGGTTTTTTTAGAATTTACCATTGAGGTAAATCGAATTGCAGCCTCTTCACCAGCAAGCTGTTGTAGTCTAAAGCTTGAGTTCCTTTTTGTATTACAGCTTTCTGTGGTCCTATTTATAAGTTGGGAACAAATCTGGCTCATGGCTGGACTCTTTAATACTTTCCCTCTTATGCAGCATGCAAGAGATTGCAATCTTCTGTTCGAATAAATCAGTATGGGTACCTAATGAGCTATTCTTTACCACAATCCAGGTTTCTAGACTAGGATTAAACCCTGGTTTAGAATCCTGTTTTATAAAATTAAGCTTGTTTGAAGGATTCCAATGATGATTCACAGGCGAGAGGGAGGGGGAAGCGCATCAGCACAAAAGTGGTCTACTGTGATTCCTGTCATGACCAGGCCTGTTGCAATTTATAAATGTTTCTTGATATGCCATAAAGGTAACTGTTTGCATAGGACTGGATACTTCAGAATTTTATTTATTTATTTATTTTATCATCTTTCTATCCCACCCTCCCCGCAAGCGGGCTCAGAATGTGTGCAAGAATGGTTGTGGACACAGATTTCCCCCCAATAGCTTTCAAAGGACTCCAAAATATTTACCAACAACATTAGTTGATAAGCACCTCAACTTAAGAGAGGTATGTTTGGTGTCAAGCTGCTCCCAGGAGCTTCAGGTGTTGTCCCCCCCCCCCCCCCTTCATATTCTGGAATGAGTCTCACCTAGAATCTTGCTGTCTGTCTTCAGGAGGAGCTGTCAAGTTGCTTGAACAGAGAGCTTTTCTCAATTTATGAATGGTACCCCACCTGCATTTATTGTTCTGAAGTTAATGGGTTTTTCAATATTTTTCGTGCTTCTGCATCTTGAGTCCTGGAGTATAAGGCGAGTCATGGGAGATATGTGAACAAAATATTATGGGGGCTGTTGCAGGTGGAATTTGGAGGACTTGGGCTCCCTTCACTCTTCTACCAGTGGAGTTTCCACCAACTTGAGCTCCAGTGTCAAAGGAGGGTACCTTCTCTTATGGGTTCTCCCTCCTAACCCCCTTGTTGCTTTCCCCCCTGCCAAGTATCCTGGGGTCCTAGTTCTGCACACCAAGGCTGTTAGACGCTTGATCTGTTTGAAAAGATAACTGCTTTTTACTTTGGAATGGACTTTACAATTGGCTGCCACCACTTCTCTCACTTCTCTTCTCACTTCTCACTAATCTCACTTCTGGATTAAGCTGTACCCTTCAACTGATGCCAGCACTGATACAGGCTGCTCACGGTCAGCCTTTCTATTCCTTTTTTGGAATGTAAAGTCAAGGGTATGTGTGCTTCCATAAGTGACAGTGGCTTGACTTTTTTTCTCCCTTTTTCCTTTGCTGTCCATTCAGCAATTTAAAAAGAAAGAAAGGTAGATTTGTGGTAAAGTTGTTGGTTCATAGGTAGGTTTTCCCCAAGAGTTCAGTTCCCCCCAAAACAGATCTGGTTTTTAACTTTTGTTTGTGCATATGTCCTAGAAACATGCAGCTATTTGGGAACAAGCTATAGATGGGTGGAATCATACCAAACACTTACTGCAGCATCCCTTGACCATTTGGAGAGAGATGGCTCAAGGTCCTGCAACTTGTCAAAAAGCTTATTGAGGCTCATCCAAGGATTTGCTGAAGACTTTACACAGAATTGCACTTCCAGGCTTTCCTGTACATGGGAATTGTTCAGGCAAGTGACCAGTGTTGGTCTGAAGCAGCAGAACAAAGTTTGAGTCCAGTGGCACCTTTAAGACCAATGAAGTTTTATTCAATGCATAACCTTTCATGTGCATGCACACTTCTTCAGATCTGAAGAGAGTGTGCATGCACCCCAAAGCTTATACCTTGAATAAAACTTTGCTGACTTTAAAGGTGCCGTTGAACTCAAAAGTTTGTTCTGCTGCTTCAGACCAACATCAACTACCCACCTGAATCTATCTTTATCGAAGGCACCACATTAAGCTGCATGGAATGTAACTCCATCAACCTTACATGGGAATTTCCTTCCTGGCTAATCAGAACTTGGGGTTCAGATTCAGAATCCACCCCCCCCCCTTGACTTCTGACCAATCTGTTCAAAAATATAAAGATTTGTGCTCAACTAAAACTAGGACTACTTAGGCATTCTACATTCTATGTCATGCATAGAAAGGCAAAGGCTGGGGATACTTCATCAGGAGCAGTGACAGGATGACCAAACAGGATGCTGGTATGCTGATTCTACTCATAACTTCTCTAGAGGGATCAATACCGAGTTTATAGCTTCTTTCCAAGAATATAATTTGGGGTTTCATTGCTGGTTTTAAACAGAAGCCTGTGTTAACCGAGAAATGAAATAAATCTCTCCATAACACCTTCCATTTGCGGTTCATAAGACACAGCTCATTGTCTTGAATGCTGTGTTGATACTGTTGCAGGAGTCAGGAGGAGTAAACGTCAGCATTAAGAAGAGTAGGAGGGGTTTTATACCCTGCTTTTCTCTACCTTAAGGAGTCTCAAAGTGGCTTGCAATCACTGTTCCCTTCCTCTCCCCACAAGAAGCACCCTGTGAGGTAGGTGGAGTTTGAGAGAATTGTACCTGGTCCAAGGTCACCCAGCAGGGTTAATTTGGAGGAGTGGGGAATCAAACCCCATTCTCCATATTGGAGTCCACCACTCTTAACCAGTGCACCATACTGGCTCTCAACCATCTTAAGGCCAATCTGATGTTCTAGAAACCATACTTTTCTGTGATTCACTGCAGCTAAGCAATGAATTACTGGGCCATTTGGCGTCAGAGAATGCAACACTGTTTATTTTAACAGCCAGTTACAGAGTACTTTGTTTTAGCATCTGTCACAACTCAAGAGGTGTCGTGTTTGCACTAGTGACAGGTTTAGATGAATTTGACAACACAGAGAAGCTGTATGTGTGCGTAGGCCAAGCAAAATTGCACCAAGTAGGTGTGCCTTGTCCCACCTAATGTTTGCATATGGCTTACCTAATTGATATTCCACAAACAGTCTGGAAATTGACTATGTGATGAGGCATATGGGTGTTGAATTTTACCTGGGGAGGTGCTGTGCAGATGTTACAAGGCTCCATACGGACATTACAGCAGGCTGCAAAGTGGGGCAGTGGGTGTTGCATTTTTACTCTCCTGCCGCACATGCTGTCACCACACCCCATGGAGTTTGCCCAGTTTAATGCTTGGTGTCCTGTCTAATGCTCCTTCTAAAACTGGAGTCCTGTGAGCAAAAAATCTATTTTGTGAGCTACTGGCATGAAAGTTGTGAGTGAGCGATTTGGCTACTGCATAATTTAGTTTGCTCTGGGGCCATCCTTCCTGAGCTGAGACAAAAATGTGTGAGCCAGAGGCTAAAAAACTGTGAGCTAGCTCACACTAACTCAGCTTAGAGGGAACACTGGTCTTGTCCTAATTTTTCACCTGTTATACTTCTAAGAATAAAAACTAGTATAAATTTATCTGTTGAACTAGAAGACTGCTGTATTTCCTGTAAAAAATTGTTGTCAAACTTACATTTGAAACTCAAAGTAGACTTGTTGAAGAACTATTTGTGTGTGGGGGGGACAGCTTTGTGCTCTTTAGGTTATAGTTTCCTTCCATATTAAAAAAAAAAAAAAACCTATGACAGAAAATCCTGATTGGAGATGGTTTTGAACAGGCAGGGAATAGGTTAATAGCCACCATTCTTCAGTGTCCTTTCCTATTTTAAAACAGCTCCCAGGCTATCCTTATACAGCTTTTAATGTAACATGAAAGCTGGGTTACATTTACATGGGGATTTAGAAATGCATCCTTCCTCTAGGTTAGATGCTGTCTTTCAAGTGATTGCCTGGCAAAAAGAGACAGACAGCTGTGAACGTTTTTTTTTTTTGGTCACTTGTTACCTTGGGAATTGACACAGATTTTGATTTCTGGGTCACTAAAGTATCTGTTAGTGGCTTGGAGACTGATGGTATAGCAGAACAGTGTCTTATATCATCAGATGTTTTCAGAGGTCAAGCAGGCTCCTGGGGGCTTTGTCCTGCTTCCCCAAATGAAGTGTGGCAGGCAGTTTAGCCTACTGCTTACATAAAACACCAACCTAACTTCCCTGCCCTATGTAGATTATGTCTCAGAAACACCTTCTGTTGGGTCAATGGTAGTTTGTTGACTTATTATGGCAGAATCTTGTGGCCTATTTTGACTGCATTAAACGAACATAGCTACTATTGTTTATGCAGTCCACCAGTCTTGTATAACATATAATGCCAAAAAAAATCTCCTTTCCCCACAAAGGCAATGATGATCTTGGGTTAATGCTGTCACAGTAACATACATATAAAACAAACATTCCTAAAATACTTTTTACATGTTACTGTACCTAAGAAGCCTTTGTGTTTCCCCCTGAATTGTGGCTTTTGCCTTATAGAGAAGATTCTGACCATTACGCATGTCTGCTAATATGTTTTAAATTACATCTGTAGATGAGGCCTAGTTGAAAAAGCACATCTGAAGTGTCCAATGCAAGTGTGAGACCAGAACTGCCAGAACTCCCCAGACCTTCTCCAAAGTTCACATCTTATCAAAATTCTGCAAGGCCTGCAAGACAGAGCACTTCTGCCAAGCGTTTGAGGTGCCATACTAAATGGCTTACCAACTGGCTGAATATTGTGCCCTAGTATCTACTCTTGGCCACTGGTTTAACACCTATATCCACACTAAAGAGACCAAGCCCCACAGAGCCTGACATCAGCTGCTGTTTCCCTATGGTGGATATGAAGACAGATCCACTATCTTATGAGAGTTGTATTTTAAATGGCTTGTTGATTTTGAATTGTTAAATTATTAATTTGTTTTATTGTTTATAATGCCTACGGCCTTGTTAGCTGCCCTGAGCCTGCCGTAGCGGAGAGGACAGGATATAAATCTAATAAATAAATACCTGCCTGGAAGCAGCCAAGCATGTCATATTTATCAGGACAACAGGTGGGATGGGTAAAACAGGTGGGGTGGGTACACTGGAGGATTGATTTTCCCCATCTAAGACATTTTTTGGAAAACAGACTTTGTGGTGGGATTGCTTGCATTTAAAGAACAGGGTATTTTTAGGATAGGGAAATTTCTGGTGAAAAGTGCTCTTCAGAAACCGACAGCACTCCAAATACCTCCTACTAGTCTAATTGAGTTCTATGTGTCCAATTATCTTGCTGACACTTAAAAAAAAAGGTACTAGGATTATAAGCATGATATGATGCTTAAAAGAGCTAAGAGAGAACTTAAAGAAGTTACTTAGGAAAGTGGTCACTATGTTGGCAAAAATCAGGAGTCCAAACAGACCCTAAAATGCATAAAAGTACATGTTTGTGACACCTGGGTTATAGAAACTTTGTTTATTCGGTTTATAGACTGCCCTCCCCTATGTGTAGGGCTCAGGGTGGTGAACAAAATGTATTAAATAAATACATTTACAAATCAGATTAAAACAGTTAAAAACAATAAACAAGTTCTATAGTTATTTCAGATGGCACTTAAAGGACTAGTTCATATCCTTACCTCATGGGGGGAGAGGAGAGATGGAGGAGGCCAGACTCGATGAAAAAACGTTGCTGTTCTCAACCATAGGTGTGGCAGGACAACTCTGTCTTACAGGCCCTGTGGAACTGCACTAAGTCCCACAGGGCATGGATGTCATTAGGCAGAGTGTTCCACCAGGCTGGCACCAGAGCCGAAAAGGCGCTGGCTCTGTTCAAGGACAGTTGGTTATATTTTGGGCCAGGAATCACCAGGAGGTTCTTCTCCACAGAGCATAATGCTCTTCTGGGGGCATGCCAGGAGAAGCGGTCCTATAGATACGTTGGTCCCAGACCATTTAGGGCCTTAAAGGTTAGTTCCAAAACCTTGAATCTGATCCAGTATTCAACCTGGAGCCAGTGCAGCTGGCGAAGCAGTGGTTGGATGTGTGCTGTCAGAGGGGTTCCAGTAAGAACCTGAGCTGCTGCATTCTGGACCAGTTGTTGTTTCCAGGTCAGCCTCAAGGGTAGCCTTGCATAGAGGAAGTTACAGTAGTCTACCCTGGAGGTGACCATTGCATGGATTACTGTGGCTAGCTCAGGGTGAGACAGGAAGGGGCGCAGTTGCCTGACCTGGCACAGCTGAAGAAATGCCAGTCTAGCAATGTTTGTGGTCTGGGCCTCCATTGATAAGGAGGTGTCCAGAAGCACACCCGGACTCTTGACAGTCAGTACTGGTGTTAGAGGTACACCGTTGAGAGCCGGTAGTTGGCACCTCAGCCCTGAAACCCCTCCACCCAGCCATAGAACCTCCATCTTTGATGGATTCAGTCTCAGCTGGCTCTGTTTCAACCATGGCCTCCAGCCCTTCAGCCAAAATGGCTGGGGCAGTATCAGTCCGTTCATCAACAGATACAGCTGGTTGTCATCCGCATACTGATGGCAACTATGACCCTACTCCTCTTTACAAGCTGTGGTTTGAACTTTCCCTCTGAGGGAACAGATTGGCCCAGTGGTCTATGAATACTACTCAGGTCTCTCTCTTCTTAACTAGTCTCTTCGGGGATTGGGGTTTTTTTAAGTATGAGTCAGGCACCAAGGTTTTCTCAAGATAAAATAAAACTAATTTATTGGCAGAATACAACAGGGGAATATTGGTTGTTTGTACAAAGGACTCTGTTGCATACAGATGGTTGTTGCATACAGATGGTTACACGTTCACTCACTCTTCTATTATACTCTTTCCTGTTCTGCTTTGTGGTTCCTCTGTAGCTGTGTCTTACTGGCCTCTTTGAGTCACAGCTGGCCTCTACACAGCTGTCTAGACCCTGCCAGAGTTCAGCCCTCCCACAACCACATCTCACAGGCTCGCCAGGATTGATGTATGTTAGTGTTTGTGTTCGCTTAGTTCACTATGATTATGTTCCTTCCAAGAAACAGAATTCTCCACAGTCTCTTCAGAAGGCGAAAGTCGCTTCACTCTCTCAGCGCTTCCCTTCTGAGTCTGTCAGCCGACAATAACCGAGAGCCCTGAGCCCAAACGGCCCCCTCCTCACTCTGTCATGTGACTCAGCAGGGTTGAACACACTCTGCTGGTCATCAGTTTTTTGGGGGGTTTTTCTTTAATCCCGTCACAGCAACCCAACCCAAAACTCTGCACCAGCTGGGCAAGGGGGCACATATAGATGTTAAACAATATTGGAGAGAGGACTGCCCCATAAGTGACCCCACATACCAAGAGGTGTTAAGATGACACCCTCTCTCCAAGTGCTACCCTCTGTCTCCAAACCTGACGTAAGCCACTTCAAGGCCACCCCACAAACTCCAACATCGGCAAGGAGGAGGGTCAACAGATCATGGTTGACCATGTTGAACACAGCTGTCAGGTCTAGCAGTTGTAGCAGTGCCAACCCACCTCAATCCAGCTGCCTGCAAAGGTTGTGACGGTGACCAGAACCATCTCTGCCCCATGACCAGGACAGAAGCTGGACTGGAATGGATCTAGGGCTGATGTGTCCTCCAGGAAACTGTGGAGCTGTTCCGCTACTGCTTTTTCAATTACCTTACCCAGAAATGAGAGGTTCAAGACTGGGTGGTAATTGGCAGAATCCGTAGGGATCAGAGGTGGTTTCTTTTACAGTAGTGTTATCATAACCTCTATTATTCCCCCTGGATAGACCCCTAAACTGAGGGACAGATTGATAATGTCCACCAGGGGCCCCTGTACTCCCTCATCACTGACTTTCACCAGCCACGATGGACAGGGGTCTAAGAGGCAAGTGGTTGGTTTGACAGCACCCAGAATCCTGTTCCCATTGGCCCAGGAGAGTTGGCTAAAGTTGTCAAGTATTGAATCCAAAGCTGGCCAAAGGGCCTCCAGTTAATGTACTGTATCAATACTGGCAGGCAGGTTGTGGTGGAGTGACAAGACTTTATCCGCAAAAAAGCTCACAAAAGCCTCACAGCTAAAGGCCAGATTGCTAACATTTTGAGTTCTCTTCACAAGGAAAGTTAAAGACCTAATCATCCTAAATAACTGTGCTAGGCAAAAGCTTGTGGATGTGATGGATGTTGAATAAAATTCCCTTTTAGCAGTCTTCACCGCCATCTCATAGGATTTCATAAATGACTTATAAGATGTTATTGCAGTTCCGTCATGAGACCATCACCAAATTCACTCCAGCCATCTAAGTTCCCACTTCACCCCCCTATACCATGGAGCTAGTTTGGGGTAGGAGCTAAGAGGGTGTTGGGGAGTGATTTCGTTGATGGCTTCAGAGATACGGATGTTTCAGTCCTCTATCAGCACATTCAATAAATTTCTGGGAGGCATAAAATCCCACAGAGCATTCTGGAAGCCAACTGGATCCATTAGTCTCCACAGGCAAGCATAAAGCAGCTAACCACCTAGACAAGGAGGAGCTGGGGCACTCAACCGGGCCTTCAGGGCATAGTGATCTGACCGTGGCACATTGTCAATGGCAATTAGATTTATATCTATCCCCCTGCCAAAGATCAAGTCTACTGTGTGACCTTCTTGATGTGTAGGACTGATCCAATCTGGGAAAGTCCTTGTGCTGTCATGGAGAATACCAGGTCCATAGCCTGTCCGGGGGCAGACGCATCAGCATGTACGTTGGAAGTCTTCGAGAACTGTAAGTCTTGGGAACTCCAAGGCCCAGCCAGATGCTGCCTCCAGCTGGCTTGGTAGACTATCTGCCAGTGTACTAGGTGGTCCGTACACCAACCAGACAGCCAAACTCTCCTCAGCATCCCAGATCAGGCCAACACAGTCAATACCAGAGATCTTTGGAGCAGTGAGTGCTTTTGTAGGAGGAAGCCCTCGCTGTAGGAGAAAGCTCTGATTCCTCCCCCCAGTTATTACCCACCTAGAAATATGGCTAGCTTGATCTTGTCAGATCATGGAAGCTCAGTAGGGTTGGCTCTGGTTAGTACTTGAATGGGAGGCCACCAAGGAAGTAGAGGGTTGCTATGCAGAGGCAGGCCATGGCAAACTACCTCTGAATGTCTCTTGCCTTGAAAATCCCATGAGGGATCATCATAAGTTGGCTGCAGGTTGATGGCGAAGGAAAGAAAAATGGCAACCTCACCAAGGAAGACTGTGCAGGAACTTCTGCCTACCAGACAGTCCTAGGATCTCCTGGCCATTCTATATACAGTGTCATAAGATAATTAATTAATTAGCACCATTAGGTGATGCTACACCACTGCTTTCTTCTCTTCTAACCCCTTTCTGGAGTAATATTTGTTCACTTGTTCAGGCAAGGAGCGTTCAGGATGCCTCTCCACGTCTTATAGGGCATCTTTGGTCCATGGGAGCTGGGTTTACTTGCTATAACCAAAAGTAAATGGAGGAGAGCCAACCACAATACTGTTTCAGCTGCAGTGACTCAAATCGTTCAGTGTCTTGCTCTGGCTTGGCAAGGTGCATGGCTGGGGGAGGGGGCAGACACTTCCCATTTCCATGCATCCTAGCGCCAGAGAGAGCGCAAAGCAATACTTTCTCTGCTGGAAGGTCCTATGGGCAAGGGCGTTCATCTGAAAAATTATCTCTGTGGTAGCCAGAGAACTGCATGATTAATATCGATTATTGCTAAATGAACAGCTCATTAAGTTCTCTCTAGAAAGTATACTCCAATATACTGCATGAACTGAAAAGGAAGAAGTTCTAAGGTTTCTGAAGTGAGCCAGCAAACAAAAGCTTCACTTTTGGATTGAAATAAGCAAGCTCTTTTAAAAAAATTATTGAGTTTGTTATGATATACATACAAAACAAGAACACATCAGTGTCATACAACCTTGTGATAAGTAAGTTATTGAACATATAAGATGCATAGAATGTCATACAAAAATACATCTCACTTTTCTTACATTAGAGAAATGGATCATAATAAATTTAAATCAACCAACCACCAAAACATATCATACAGTCTTCTTAAATGTCAGATATTAAGCAAGTTCATATGAACCAATTTTTTAGGAATCACATTGTGAGAAGCCAAATAACCTAATTCAGGAAACCACTTTACTATAAATTTTGAATATATATCCACATCCATATTACTTTGAGTTATTTGATCAGTGATTTTTTCCATTTTATAGAGATTCCATACCTTGTTATGCCACATATTTATGGAAGGCCTTGTCTCTCAATTTAGCAGCTATAGTTGTTTTTGCTGCAATCAATAATGTGGCTATTAATTTTTTAGTAGATTTTGGTATATCTCAATCTGACCAGTAGTTTAGAAATAAGAGTCTGGTTCCATAGGTATATTAAAACTAGTCATAATATAAATCCAATTTAAAATCTGTTCCCCAAGTGCCATGATAACTTTGCACTTCCACCCACAATGCTCAAACGAACCCAACACAATGGAGCACACTTAGAAGACAAATGAGACAATTTAAGAGGTGTTAAATATCCACAAGATAGAATTTTAAAGGTCTGAAACTTTATATCAAATGAAGAGGTATTAAAGATATAAGATGACCAGATCGGAGATCACTGATCTTTTCCAATTCCAATTGACAGCCCCTTTGCCACCCTTTTTGATACAATGACACTATCTGAAGAGATCAAAATTTTATACAGGGCTCTGTTGGGGCCGGGGCGCACCAGAGCGCCACTCCGGGAGAGAGGAGGCCGGGGGGCGGGCACATGACAAAGCCTCGCCCCCCAGCTCACTTTCCCAGCCCGCGCTTTGGCGCGGACCCGGAAGAAAGCCTCCTCCCCCGCTCACCCTTTCCGGGCCCCGCGGCAAGCGCCGCCGGCCAGAGGAGAAACGCCTTCCCTCCCTCCCAGCTCACCCTTCCCTCCCCCCCAGCAAACCCTTCCCGGGCCGGCGGCGCTTGCCGCGCAGCCCGGGAAAAGCCCTTCCCCCCCCCCCAGCAGACCCTTCCCGGGCCGGCGGTGCTTGCCGCGCGGCCCAGGAAAAGCCCCTTCCCTCCCCCCCGCAGACCTTTCCCGGGCCGGCGGCGCTTGCTGCACGGCCCGGGAGAAGCCCTTTCCCTTCCCCTCTCAGCGTTCCCGGGCCAGGCAGGTTGCCGCTAGCCCGGGAGAAGCCCCTCCCCTCCCCTCCCTCACCCATCCCTCCCCCGCTCAGTGTTCCCGGGGCGGCAGCAGGCCACCGGCCCCAGGACAAGCCCCCATCCTTCCCCCCGCTCACCATTCCTGGGCCGCGGGGGGGGGGGCGCAAGGGAGGGAGAAGCTGGGCCCTAGTGGCGTTAAGCCACTCGGGCCCAAGCAAGAGCGGGGGGGGAGGGAAGCGCCCCTTCCTTCCTTCCTTCCTTCCTTCCTTCCTTCCTTCCTTCCTTCCTTCTCTCTCCCCCCACCTACCTACCTTCCTATTCCTTCCTTTCCCCCTTCCCTCTCTCTTCCCCCACCTACCTACCTACCTTACTGTTCCTTTCTTTCTTTCTTCCTTCCCCCTTCCTTCCTTCCCCCTCCCTCTCTCCCTTTCTTCCTTCCTTCCCCCCTCCCTTCCTCTCTCTCTCTCTTTCTTTCTTCTCTCTCTCTCCCCCACCTACCTACCTACCTTCCTTTCTGTTCCTTTCCTTCCTTCCCCCTCCCTCCCTCCCTCCCTCCCTCCCTCCTTCCTTCCTTCCTTTCTTTCCCATCAGATAGGCTTGCCAGCTCTAAGTTGGGAAATACCTTGGAGATTTTTGGGGTGGAGCTTGAGCCGTGGGTATTGCCTTCTGACACACTTCCGGTGACGTCAGGGGTGTGTGGCCTTCTGACACTTCCGGTGACGTCAGAGGGTGTGGCATATGCAAATAAGTTATGCTAATGAGCTCCTGCACCTCTTTTTTTTACAAAAGGACCCCTGATTTTATATATTGTCGAAAGAGTACCCCATTTCACTGGGCAAGAGGAATTCAGTATTTGCTCTACAGCTGTAAAAGGCTGAGTAATAAATTGGGACAAGTTAAATGTTCAAACGTTTAAATGTTTGAATGTTAAACGTTTAAAAGTTGAATGTTAAACATTTGAAAGTTTAAATGTTCAAACCAATGCAGTTTATTATTTAGTTTACCTTCAAGCTCAATTTAATCTGCAATGCCCCTTTTATTAGAAATATCTATGAGCCTTTCCAATTTGGCTTTCTTCCATAACGAATAAAAGGAATACTGATTTCCAGGCAAACGCCATCCCTGGTTTAAAAAAGAAGAGAAAACAGACATCTCTGGTAATAATTTTTTCCTATACCTATCCCAAAATGACAATAGAGAACATAAGCATTCATTATGTTGAATAGCATAAGGTCTCTCACGGGATGGATTCCATATCATATCTCTCAAAGATTTAGTATTAGCAAATGCTTGGCATATGATCATCCAGTCACATTTGGTTTCATATTTGATCATTTTGGTGACATACACTAGCTGTGAAGCTTCGTAAATATTTCTAAAGATCTGGACACTGTAACCCTCCATCCCCCTTTAATCTATGCATGGTGCCAATATTAATATGCGCTTTTTTACCTGCCCATAAAAATTTATCCAAAGATCTTTGCCATTTTTTAATAGTTGTGACAGGAATCTGATCAGACTGTATTAAATTTATTCCATTGTGAGATATCGTCTCTTGGTGAAGATTATAGTTCATCAGATCTTTTAAGATAAGTAGTATTTTGATGCCCAGATAGTGTCATGAATTTTCAACCCACTTGAAAGGAAATTGAGCTCTCAATAGAGATTCTGTCGTGGGCGATAAATTAACTAACTAATTAATTAAAATAAATTAACAGAATATAGCAAAGATTTGTGATGATTTATGGTGAGTCGAGAAATCTTCCCAAACCTGTCCAATCATGCACAAAGAGAGAGAGAGAGTTTAAACTCATGATTCTTCACCTGAATGCCCTGAATTTTTGGATTGTGCCAAAGTACATTTGCTAGGGGCTCAACTACAACTGCAAAAAGTAAAGGAGACAAGGGACAGGCTTGCCTTGTCCCACACTGCAGAGTAAATGGATCCAAATATGTCCTATTGATCTTTAATTGGGTCTGGGGATTAGCATATATTGCTGAAATTGCTCTTAAAAAGTTATCATCAAATCCCACCTGGGAAAGTAAAGATTTCAGATATTTCGGTTCCAGACTGTCAAATGCCTTCTGGATATCTAACAAAAGAAGGGCAGCTTCCATATTGTGAGTATTACAAAAACTGATGATACTCAAAAGTTTTAAAAGTATTATCTGTCAGATCTCTCCCTGGCATAACCCAACTTGATCAGAATGTATATAAAAGGTGGTGAGCCTTTTAAAATGATTGGATAGCAGTGATGTGAAGATTTTCAAGTCATTGTGTAGCAAAGATATTGGCCTATACAAAGCTGGGGAAGTGGTATCTTTGTCAGGTTTGGGAGTCACTGTCATGGTAGCTTGTACCCAGGAATGAGGTTAAGTATCCATTTTGCAAAACATGATTGGTAGTATCTGCCTGAGGGCCAGCCAACAATGAGGTATACTGTTGATAGAATTTGCTTGGATCCGGACCTAGTGCTTTAAATTTAAGAGATTTAAAAGTATCTAGAATTTCCTGAGGCGTGAGACCCTTCATGCTCCTGTGAAAGTTTGTTAAGGGACCAGTAAGAACTCAAATATTCAGTCATGGAATCCCTATCCAGTTCAGAAGATGCATATAGGTGTTTGTAAAAGCCAGCTTTAATTAAGAGGTGATAAGAGATCTAAGGAAGTGAAATGCCATGGGCTACTGTATAGATAGGCATGTGTTCTAAATCCTAAGAGGCTGCAGCAGCTAGGCCCATGTCACCAATCAGGCCAGGCTTGGGTTAACACAGTGAAAGAGAGGAGGGTGATGATGCACTGTAAGGGCTCAGCTTGTTCCCAGCTATCAGTGTCTCCCAGCTGTCAGTGGCGCAGGAGATAGGGTTGCCAGCTCCAGGTTGGGAAATCCCTAGAGATTTGGCAGTGGACCCTGGGGAGGATAGTGGGTGGGGCCTCAGCAAGGTATAATGCCACAGAGTCCACTCTCCAAAGCAGCCATTTTCTCCAGGGGAACTCGTCTTTGTTGTCTGGAGAGCATCTGTAATTCCAGGAGATCTCTAGACCCCACTTGGAAGTTGGCAACCCCAACAGGAGGCAACTAGTATCACCAGGGGTCATTTCAAAAAGGAACGCCGTTCCGGGAGTAACAAGCCCAGGAGCGGGCACATATGGTGATGTGCTGTGGAAAAAAGCAAAAGCATACAAACTTGATCTGTATTTTCATGCTTGTTGTAGGGTAGCTTCCCTGCAAGAGCAAAGGAAACCTAAAGTGTCTTTAGTCAAAGTGTAAAGCTGGCTCACCAGCTCTGAGTTGGGAAATTCCTGGAGATTTTTGGGGTGGAGCCTGAGTGGTGGGTGTTGCTTCCGGTGATGTCAGAGGATGTGGCATATGCAAATAAGTTATGCTAATGAGCTCCTGCAGCTCTTTTTCTATGAAATGACCCCTGGGTATCACTTCCGGAGACCGCATTGCCATTGGCTAGGTCCTGGAGGGAAAGGGTGTCCTTTGCATGGGGTGACAAAATACCTTGGATTGGCCCTGTGGACGTATGCAGGACAGGTAAATGATGGAATACATTTTTGGAAGTGTGGCCACGTTCCAAAGAGGATATTGAAAAACTGGAAAGAAATCACAGGTGTGTGTGATAAAAACAGCGCCAGATAAAAATAAATCCATTTTAGAAGCTGATTCCCACCTTATCTCCATGGAACCTCAGGATACAGTCAATGACATTGCTGCGTTTTGCCCTTAACAGGGCAGATTCATTTACTTATCTGCCAGCAACACATCTGGTTTATCCCATTTGAGAAATAGGAACAGCTTACCTCCCAGAACTATGCCCTTATAAAGACCAGAAATATAAATTTGCTGGATCAGGAGGTATTTCGTCCCGTGATATACCTGTATTAAACTTGCTCTCCCCAAAAACCTTGGAGGGACTGGCAGCCAGAAAGACAGCAGGACCAGGGTCCCACATTGGTCTGTCATGGGCAGGCAACATGGAGCCAGGAAAGACTCCATTTTGAACAAGCCTGACAGGCTCAGGAGGAACCAAACCAAATAGGAGTACTGTGAGCAAGCATGTATATGAGACCTCATGACTGATACAATCAACAGAGACAGCCAGCCTAGCCATACTAATCCCATCTTCACATTAGTAAACTGCACTGTCTCTTCTAAGTAATTTCCAGAGTCTAGCACCTTTTCCCCAACCAACATTGAGCCACTGACATGTAGAAAGACAAACACTGGTGAAATCAAGCATCCTGCACTACTCAGTTTTAATCTGGCTACTCATCCTGGGCCAGCCCACCCCTGGCTCTCCAAACCACATTTAAACTGGCACTCTGCACCTTAATTTTGTACAACTCTTGGGCAGCCATAAGAGTGTACCCTCAGACTCTGTCTGAGCTTTTGACATGAACCACTGGTTGGCCATGTCCTCCTTCTTCCATGTGGATTCTGGTTCCCCAGGATCAGGTGAATATTGCCCTATCTAAAGTCAACCCCCTTCTAGTCACTATCGATCACCTCTCTGTTTCCTAGCTCTGTGTGTGTTGATCTGTTGTTATTATTTTTGCATGAGTGAGTAGTGTGAGCTCTGCATTTATCCACAATAAAACTCCATTTGTTCAATCAGGGGTCTCTTCCTTCTACTGGTTTCCCTCGCAATTTGACCCTCGTATACATAGAGTATAAAGAACCTTTGTACACATGTACTGCTCCAGGCAATCCGTGTAACACAGGCCAAGAGTCCATCCAGTCCAGCAATGGCTGGTGAGGCACAAATAGCAGTTCCATGATCAGTCTTTTCCAAATGTTTGGTTTGTTTGTTCTTTTCGTTAAAAGAGCAGGCAGGTAGGGACCAGCATCTCCCCACCATTTTCTTTACCTGAAATGGCATCACCATTGAGGAAAATTTTGGGGGATAGGATAGTGTACAAACTGCACATGCATGTCATGGTCCTGATCCAAACTGGCGTCCTGTGTGTTTAGTGCAGATTCTCGCCCTTTGTGGGAGATCTCCCAGTAGCAAAATAGCCACATTTCCTACAAAACGTAACAATTATATAACTAAGCTGGTGTCATGGTGGGAGTAAGATCAGACTGGAGAACACATCTCATGGCTGAGTCACAAATAAGTGAAGTCACGAGTTGTGAATCTTCAAAACTATAAGAACTATTTGGGCTCTTTAAGGATGGAACACCTAGTGTGACATCTGATTAGTTTACTTAGTATATTTTAATCCTGCCCTTGCTCCAAGGAGCTGAGGACATGGTTCTCTCCTCTAGTTTAACCTCACTACAACCCTGTGATGTAGGTTGGGCTAAGAGAGAACAACTGGCTCAAGTTTCATGGGAAGCAGGGTTTTTAACTCTGGATTCCCTGGTCCTAATCCAACACTCAGCCTGCTTCACCACACTTAAATTCTCCTTAAGCCCTTACTAGCAGAGACTGCAGGTGGACACATCTTCTTGGTGTTTGGCCCTAGCATCTGTTATGTCAGTAAGGGAACATGGAAATTCCATTTCGCCAATAACCATTTGATAGACTTGTCCTCCATAAACTTGTCAAATCCCTTTTTTAAAAAGAATCTCAATCGTGCAGCTTTTCAAATTGTAATGAATAATGGTGGAGGAGGGAGGAATGGGATTCCTGTGGGGCAAAGTTACTCATTTACATTATTTAAAGTCTGCCTTTCTCACTGAGACCGAAGGTGGGTGACATAGTAAGTCAATACGATCAACAGGGTGGGACATCCAATGAACAGTGCAATAGGGTTTGGATTGTAAGAAACCAAAAACAAGCAGAGCTCTGAAACATGACACATTAAACAATGCAGAAATTACATAGAGGGGCATACTTATAGCAACAGACAGTGCATGGTAGTATAGTCCACAGTCCCTTTCCAGAGAATCTTTCTGAACCATTTCATTATGGTACAGCCCTACTCCCTGAGTGAAAAGCCCTCTTGAATCGTTCAGTGTTGCATAGTTTGCTGAAAGCCAGGAGAGTGGGAACCTTCCTAATCTCATCAGGCAGGCCATTTCATAAGAAGGCGTGTGTTCCGGCAGCTGTGGATCTTGCCCATTTGCAGGAAGGAACCTGCAGAAGATCCTGCTCAGATATGTGACCTGTCGTGGTAGAGCACAAGGAGAGAGGCGGCTCACAGACAGGAGAGACCAAGGCCATGCATGGCTTTCTATGTGATAGCCAATACCCTGCTTTCCCCCTTTTAAAAAAGAAATAGAAATGTGTTCTGGTGGGGATGGACATGGTTCAAGTAAAATGTTTTAAAGCAGGAGAAGGGGTTCAAATCAGTGCTGTAGTGGAAAAATGGCAGTTCCAAATGTTCCCACTTTAAAAAAAAGATTATATGGTCTTATGTGGTCCTTTCGTGTAGGTCTGAAAACACTACCCTTTCACACAACCTGACAGTAATTAAAAAAAAAACAAACCCAGCATGCTTTAAAAGGACTGCTTGGTACACAGGTGTACATGTCTCATATCAGCAGTGATAACATGAACACAACCCAAGATCTAGTAACGTGTATGGACTATCTGCATGGACATGTTTTTGATGAAGGGGAAGGGAGGAGGGGATGGAGAATCAGATTTTGATAACAACCAAAATTTGTGAGCTGAGTGCTGCCACGACCTGCCACAAGCTGGACAGAAGACCTCTCTATAACCTCTATAGCCAAAGAGTTACAACTGTACTTGACTATTGTAACAAACCCCAAAACAAACAAACAAACTCCAACCAACTTGCTAATTGTATTTGCTCTGACCTGGATGACCCAGGCTAGTCTGATCTCACCAGATCTCGGAAGCTAAGCAGGGTTGGTCCTGGTTAGTATTTGGATGTCAGACCACCAAGGAAGTCCAGGGCCACTATGGAGAGGCAGGAAATGGCAAACCACCCCTATTTGTCTCTGGCCTTGAAAACCCCATGGGTTTGCCATAAATCAGCTCCAGCTTAACAGCACTTTCCACTACCAGTTGCAAGTATTTTGAATACAGACAGAGCAATTTTACTCTCTGTTGCCATTTCAGTGACTTAATGATTCCGGCTCTGTGCCATTTGTTCAAAGCAAGCAAGAATACACAATGCAACAATACCTGGGTGTTTGCCTACACCTATGAAACCCCCCTCCAATATTTACCCACTCCATTTTCTGAAGAACTGGAAGACCTTCGCGTCTGATGTGGCATTAGTAGTGAAGAAGAAACATTGAATTGGGTATGAGTTTTTAATATGTTTTATTGACTCATATATAATGTTTTTATGTTTTAACCTGCCTTAGAGCTGGCCTAGCAGTCTGAATAATAATTTTTAAAAATCCCCTTAAAACTCTTGCTTTTAGTGCAATTTTGATGCTTTTCTCACTATGAAGGCAATAGTGTGCGCTGCTAAGAAAAAGGCATTAAAAATGAATGATGAGTTTGTTTCTGTCTCCGAACGGAGCTGGAAGGCATTTTCCAACTCTTCAGATGAAAGCTTCATTGCCCTCCCCAACACTAAAATGCTCTTTGTGTGTGTGTGTGTGTGCGTGCGCTCACACACACACACACACACAAGCTGTACGCCGACTGATTTCTTCAAATGAGGATTGAAGTCATGCTGAGCCTAGGCACAAGCCAAAGCCAGAAAGGTCTGCCAATTCATTCCTGATCAGACATGCACACATTTTCAAATCATAACTAAAAAGCTGCTGACATTTATTTGGAAGGAAATGGCATTGATCTTCGTGGAGCTGACTTCCCAAAAAACTCACTGCAGTCCTTAGCATTTGCTTACCACTTCAAGAACTGGTATTGGGCTTGCTTTCAATATACATTGTTTTCCCCTGCATTTGTAGTCTACCCTTTTCCCATCATAGAAATCTTGGTGGTTTGCGCAGGATGTCCACCCAGCACGGATCAGACACACTCTTTAAGACTTTTACCAAGGCTGCTTGATCATGTGGGCTACAGTGCTACCCTCAGCCTTTTCAATAACGCAAGAAAAATAAGCAGGCCACGAACCAGAGACTTTGTACCTAATGGTTTGGAAGAACAGGAAGAACTTTTGAGGCCCATGTTTGTATAGAACTGGGCTTCAGCTTACCTGAGCACTGCTCTCTTTCAATATGGGAAACAGCCATTACTGCAGGGATCCCCAACATGGTGCCTGTGGGGGCCTTGGTTTCTGATTGGCAATTGAAGATTTGATTGGCTGTTCAGATTTTTAAAAACATTGCTTTGGCAGCAGCTGCCACCACAGCACAAAGATCTTCACTGTGTGACTGAAGGGAAACTGCGGCAGCCATTGTGTGACTGACTTCACCTCTTGTGGTGGCCATTTTGTTGCTGCACCCATCACACAGTTTCAGAATTCCAAAGGTGCCCACAGGCTTAAAAAGGCTGGTGACCTCTGTATTACTGCATATTCTTTGACAAATTGCAAGAGCAATCCATAATATCTAATCACAGGGCTGAAACCACTAGAAAAGTTCAATGGGAGCTGGGGAAGCAAATCTTTCTTTACCTTCTCATTCCCCAGGCAGTCTGCTGTTTTCTCTGACAACCCTCTTGGAAGGTAAGAGAGCCACACAAACAGAATGTGTGACAGAAGGGATGGGTTGCTGCAGTGATGACAGCAGGAATCCGTTAATATGGCCTCCTCCCTCCTACACTGAGGCAAGGTGCTTGTGAAGCAGTTTTATCTGATTTTCCCTCATCACTGTGCTGCTCCATACTATTGTGCTTTTCATTTGTGAGGTTTTCCCAGTCTTCTCAAGAGAATTTGCAACCCGTAGTACTTTTATTAAAATACTTCAAAAATAGAATTCACTGGACAAACAAACAATGTCTTCAAGTTTGTTTATTGCACACCTGACCATAGGGTGTTTTAGAAATAAAACAAAAATACACAGTCCTTTCTAGGACTGCCTAAGCCAGATAAATAAGGCAAGGAGACATTTGCTGTTGAATGCTTTGCACATTTTTGTGTCATCCCGCCTTCCAGACATAGTCTGGTGCTGTCAAAATGGTTTTGCTCCAGTCATGCAATCCAAACATAAAGAATCATAACAGGCCAGAGTACAGCACCTCTGCACTACTGGAGACTAGCCTCAGACTTTCCCTGTGCCAAATGTGTATGGCCACTACTTAAGGCACTCAACCAAACGGCAGGCCTGTTTCCGAAGTCTCCCTCTCTGCCAAGTCACTAAAGGCAAGAGCTTTTGGAATTGTGCGTCATACTATTGAACCCAAGAGCAGCCCTGCTGGATCAGACAAGTGGTCCATCTAGTTCAGTTGCCCTACAGGGCCAGCAAAATGGTGCAGGGGCCAGGACTTTCTCCTGGTGTTGCTCCCAGGCTTATTGCTTCTCAGTGTTGAGGTTCTTTTTAGTCACCACGGCTAGTTGCCAGTGGTGGCTCTAGCCTCCAGTGCTCACAGGACTATTACACAGAGACTATTTTAAAGTTTCCAGTAGACTGTGGTTTACTTACACAATCTCTTTTAGCACTTCAAGGCAATATGACAGCACATCTTTCAAGACTACAATGCCAAACTAGTCACACCTGTGTGTATTTTCTCTCAACTGCTGTTATGACTATAAATCATATGAGCTTACCTTGAGAAAAAGGGTTTTCAGTGTGTGTTGTACAGAATCTTGGAGTTCCTTGAAAGCTTATCAGGGGTTTTGCAAGAAGTTCTGGAATAACAAGGGCTTATGAAAGATAACAGGCCCTGTCCCATCCATCGCCTCCTGTAATACACAGCTACATGGAAGCACAGGGTGTGTTCTAATACACAAAGATCACACACAGCTCCAGTGAAGACTTGCAGGTCTAGTTAACATCCTATACAAATCATATGTCCACACTAGCATCCTTCCTAGAATCCTCTGCAACGTTTCAGGGTTCCTTGGCAGTCCAATTAATGCTGAAAGTAGAATATTTGGAAACCCACATTTAAAAGAACAAGCTCTCTACATTTTCAACAACCACAAAAAATCTTTCAAAGCAAGATATCGGGGCTGAAACAACTCTAGGGTGTTGTAAATAATCAGCCAATGTTCACATCTCTAATCCACCTCCACTAATCCTCCTAAGCCATCATGCTCCAGATGTGCTGGGGAGGTAACTGAAACACAGACAATACTCAGCAGAACTTGCCAAGACATAAAAACAAACAGCATCTGCTTCCTTGAGTGTATTCAACTTCTATTTATATGCACTTCTATGCCTCTTTACGGCTAAGGCTTTGGGGGAGTAGCACCAGCTAGCGGGGCAAAACATGACAATTAAAAAGAAATTTCTGTACCAGTCCCTAAAATCCAGTTAAAAGTACCCTGCTGACCTAAGTCCAACCATGGAATTACTTAAGTGCCTGTGCTTGATTTGTGCTGTTTGCTTGTAATATGAGTGGCTGTTTCACTGTAGCAATAAGGAGATTGTGGCAGGATTGTTTTTCATGGATTGAGAGTTAAGGAATAAACTCATGGTCTACCATCAGCCCTGGGGCAGAATTTTTTGCTTGGTGGGGTGGTGATGGTAAATAAATGCAGGACTGAGAAAGTGTGATAAGTAACTGAGAGTGTGAGCTGGAATTGTTTGGTTCTAATCTAGCCAGATCTCAGAAGCTAAGCAGGACCAGCCCTGGTTAATACTTGGATGGGAGACCACCAAGGAACTCCAGGGTTGCTAAGCAGAAGGAGGCAATGGCAACCACCTCTGAACATCTGCTGTGACCTGATGAAAAAATAAAGATCTCAGTTGCACCTCAAAGTAACTGGGTGCCCTTGGCACATCATCATCTTTCACTCTTAGCCCACACCCTCTCTGTAATTCAAAATAAAAATTGGGAAGAAGCAAAAGGCATGCTGCAGACCCCTTTGCTTCAGTCAGAAGAAGAGGGGTTAGCTGTGCCTGACTCACCCTGAGGGTGACAAATTGAGTTGGTGGTGCACCAGAAAACTTTCTGCAGCACTGGCTTAAGGTGTTGGTGTGTGTGTAGTTCCTTATGAGGAAGTGCTGGTGTTCACACTTGTTGATTTAATGAGATACGACTTTGAAGTTCTGAGTGTGGTTTGGTTGCAGGACGTGGGAACAAGCATAGAGACAGAAGTACTAGAGCAATCTCCACCAGAACTGCCTGCTGTGTGGTGTTGGTACTGTTGGTGGATAGGGCTAGTGATGCTTGGTGCTGCATGCTTAGTAGTGCAGTGTCATAGCACTATTGGCCCTCTTTCTACAGGCTTGTGATTCCTTCTTTGACAAACAGGGTTGCTGGCAACCCTTGGGAGTATTTGGGGGCAGGGAAGGGTAACATGGCAGGAAGTGATGTGTGTAGTAAAAATCACGAGATGTGGGAAGATCTTAGAATGTTGATGGAACACAGCAACGTCAGTTCCAAGTTCCTAATCAGAATTCACAGTGTGGCACTGCCACAATGCCACTTTTCATTTTGCTCTCACTGCTTCACTGAGCACTACCAGGAGCCCAGAAGCAAGAGGTCTACTCTCCACTATTGCGGGAGACCTGGTCACCCTATTGACAAGACAGCCAAAGAAGTCCTTTTTCCTCAGCCTCCCTTCCTCTGTTCTTTATAAGGATTTTCCTAGACATACTCACTTTTCCTCCCTTCTGCCTTGCTCACAAGTAGATGTTTACTCACATGAAGGCCTTTGTTTGTGAGGAGGATTCCCTCCTAGTCACAAAAAAACAGATGATGATATGGGTGATAGAACCTGACCACCCAGCACTTCTGCCACAGGGCTTCCACTCCCTCTTGACTCCCCCTTCTGTCCTGTTCCTCTTTCCCTCAACACAGGGTGCTCTGTAGGGTTGCCACCTGTGGGTTGGGAAATTCCTGGAGATTTGGGGGTGGAGCCTGGGGAGGGACCTCAGCAGGGAATAATGCCCTAGAGTCTACCCCCTAAAGCAGCCATTTTCTCCAGGGGACCTGATTTCTGTAGTCTGGAGATCAGTTGTAATTGCAGGAGATCTCCAGGCCCCAGTTGCAGGCTGGCAACCCAAGTGCTCTGGAAAGGTTGGAATGCCCCCTGAATCACCAGAAAAACAGAATGCTGCCTAATTTTTAATACAGTGCTATCACTGTTTATCCAGCAGGTAACTAAGAATAAAAGGAAAGGTACTTGTTCCAAGGAGCTTACCATCTCAGTATAGCAAGTTAGAAAGATAGCAAACAGAGGAAAGAGAAGGGAAGAAAGAGAGAAGGAGAGCAAGACTAGAACATGCCCTGTTGTTGGATTAGACTAATGGCCCATCTTGGTCCAATATTGTTTTCAGTGGTGGCTAGTCAGATTCCATTGGGAAGCCCACTAGCAGAGTACGTAAACAAACAGACTTCACTCATGAATTGTTCTCCAGCATCGGACATTCTGCCTCTGAATCTGGAGCTCCCATTTGCCTATCATGGCAAAAAGCCAATGATAGACTGACCATTCATAAATCGATCTATCCCCATCCTCTTTCAAAACCATCTAAACTAGTTGCCATCACGACAGCTTATGGTGGTATATGCCACAAGTCAACCCCCTGTTCTGTCAAAAGGATGAATGTTTGCATTTCAGGTTTCCTGAGGGGGTGGGAGATGTGGCACCACAGAGAGGTTCTAAAAAGAGTCCTGAATATACAAGCTACTGTGCATTTGGGTCAGCAGCAATGCTCCCTCTAAGCTGTGGAGTCTTGCGAGCAAAAATTCTGCTTTGTGAGCCCCTGGCATTAAAGTTGTGAGCAAGCGATTTAGCTACTGCATAAATTAGTTTGCTCTGGAGCCATCCTTCCTGAGCTAAGACAAAAATGTGTGAGCCAGAGGCAAAAAAACTGTGAGCTAGCTCACACTAACTCAGCTTAGAGGGAACATCAGCAGCTATAGGAGGAAGTGGGATTAGCAGGCTGTCCCTGGACGAGCCACTTCATATGGTCACAGTACTTCCATGTACACAAAGTGTAAACACATAGGATCTGCCCGCTGGAACTTTCTGAACATTCCCAAGCACGGAGACAGAACTTATGTGCATATAATTGGAATTCCTATAGATGCTGCGGTCATATTTGGGGAAATGCATGTAAGCATGGCTGGGGCCATGAACTCAGTCACAGGTGGAGAAATGAGACCAGTGTGATTAGTCTAGCTCCACCCCCACCCTGCCCCACAAACATACACATACATATACACACATACATACACATGCAGTGTCTGGTACTCACAAGATCATGTTTACAGGATAGTGTGGTATAGTGGTTAAACTAGGCTAGGATTTAAGGGACCTCACTTAACAATGAAACTCGCTGGGAGGAGCTTGGGCCAGTCTCTGTCTTTCAGCCTAATCTGCCTCATGGGGGTTGTGGTAATGATGAAATGGAGGAAAGAACTACATATGCCACCCTGGGATCCCAAGACAAATGAGAGAGAAAGGGATTCATAGGGGCAGTTAGGGAAAACAGTCAAAATAATTTAAGAAAGGAGGAGACTCCAGCTGAAGATTATGTCTTTATTTATTTACCTCTGATATTAAAATATTTATAATCAGCCTTTCCTTTTCACTCAAGGCAGTTTATAGGTAGCTATCAAAACATTATATATTAAAACAAACCAACCCCCCCCAATACTTCCCTCCCCCCCATAAGACACCTGCTGTTCAAAAATATCCCATCCTATCCCACCTCTAACTGTTAGAGGGGACTTGCAACAGAGTAAAACATTACGAAAGATCAATCTGTTTGTAAGCCAGCTATAAAAATGCCCATAAAAAAGATCAGCGATAAAACAGCAGGAAAGAGACTAACAACTGAACCACTGTAATAAGACATCCACATCATCCTTAAGGTCTTGAAAGGCATATAAAAACCCATTCCTGCTAAAAAAAGAAAAAGAAAAAGAAAGAAAGAAAGAAAAAGTAGCAGCAACATACATTGATGAACTTCAGCAGGGAACTAATTTCACAGCCTTACTGGGTTACTGAGATAATGCATCTGAAGTGCTTTGAACACTTAGGAGAAGCATTGTGCAAATACTACTATTATGTACATTTAAAGTAAATTTGAAAGAAGAAACTGGAGAGGACACCTGAGCTCTTTGGATTCCCATCATTCTGGCCCAACCCCCTGTGCCGCTAGTTCTTTAGATTGTGAAGATCATCCAATCAGAAGCCATTCGAGAAGGGTGTAAATCTCCACACAAATTGAGCTGTGTGTCACCAATAAAACTAGGCCCATTTTAGAGTTCTTACTGTTAACCTTTACATTGCTTAAGTGGTTTGGGACAATGGCATCTCAAGAGATGCCTTCTCTAGTATTGTTATCATCTACAGCAGGATAGGGGAGACTGTATGTTTTTGGGAACTATTTAATTTTCACCAGATGGCAGCTTGGCAGATGGAGCCAGTCACAAAACGGCGGCTCGTATAAAAATTGCAGGGTTTCAGAGCAGGTCTGCAATGCTTGGCTGGGGAAACCTTTCTTCTGTCGCAGAGGGTAGCTGTGCTGGTCTGCAGTAGAAGAACTAGATTTAAGTCCAGTAGGGCCTTAGAGACCAGCAATTTTTTTTGATATGCAAGTCCAGACTGATGAAGGGAGCTTTGCAGGGGAAACTGTATTTTCCCTGGAAGAGGCAAATAGCTTTGAAACAGAGCCAACAGCATGCTCCTTTCCTGTCCACAGCAAGAGTGTATGCATGTTTGTGTGGAGGAGGAGGAGGAAGGAGAGGCAGTTGGGAAAGAGTGCTGGTTGGAGGGTATAGCCAAGGGATATTGGGGGGGGGGGGGCACACATACCAAAACAGCATCCTGTGATGCCACTTCCAGCTGTATAACTAGAAGTTACATTATCATGTCATGGGATGGTCTAGAATTTCCCTGAAACTGTATGGTAAACTGCATGGTTGGGGGAAATCCTAGTATATCCCATGATGCTGTGAAGTCACTTATGGTTAGGCAGCCAGATGTGATGTCCTGGCACCGCAGGATGCCACCCCCCCTCCCCCGGTGAGGCTTGCCTTATGCCTCCTTGTTTCCTGAAAGAATGTTAAGTCAGTGCTTTTAAATTAGACCTTTACTTAGGTTACATTTGTTGCCATCCTCTTGCTGATCCGTGGATGGTTCATTGTATTGTATTTGTCCTGCTACTAACTCTTCTTTCAAAGTGGGGGTTTTTAATGGTATTTTAATTTTTGTTGATTTGATACATTGGTGCTCTTTGTGTGTGTGTGTGTGTGTGTGTGTGTGTGTGTGAGCAGCTATATGGGTCCCCTGGGACTGAAAAGTGGGAAACAAAAACAGTTTAATGTAGGGGTTTCAAACATGCCGCCGGATCAGGCCCCCCAGAGGGCTTCTATCAGGCCCACAAGGGACTGGCTATCTCCTGCTTCTTCCTCCAGTTTGGCTGCTGCTGCTGTGTCATAGCAGAGATATAGATAGGCAAGCTTCTGCTCCCCCTTCCACATTGCAACAGCACAGACATTTTGATGCAATAATTCAGAGCAAGAAGGGTCAGTTGTCAGAGATTGTTAAATAAACAAAACATTGCAAAAATGCTAATGTTTCAAGCATGTTTTTATTTTAAGTAAAAATATCTTTGTGTTTGGATTCTTTACAAAGTTTATATCTCCGCTACCTGGCATTACATTTTATGGCACACATGACCCAGCCTGACAATGTCCAATTTATGTCAAATCGGACCCGCCATAATAAATGAGTTTGACACCCTTGGTTTAATGTATCATGAAGACATAAAAGTAGACTTAGAGTGCAAACATAAGTAATATTTGAATAGGAATCACAGTAGCATTTTCATCAGCACTGCATTTCGGATGTACATAACAATAAGTTAAATGCTTACTATGTCAAAGAGATACACTGGCCCACATTCTTACCAACTGTCATACAACCGGAAAGTTTCTGCCTTAAAAAACATGCTGCCTATATTCACATACATTTTCATGTATATCCTTTATCCATCAGCTTACCAAGGAAGAATTTAATGTTCATTCATATACCTAACCAAGAGAGGTCAAAGTGTTGAACTAGAATCTGGGATAACAAGGACCATTTCCTCCCAAATGCAAACCTCTACACCTGTGTTCTTAAATAACTGAAGTTTTGTAAAACTTTCTGCACAACTTTTGGCCTCTCCAGGAGTAAATCCAAATTTAGTGCCCCATTACCCTGCATTTTCTGAATCCACATTTCCTGTGATTTTTCCCTTTTGGATATGAACTTGCAGTTCTCCAGTGAGGAATTTCCAATTTTGAATTTTGTTGCTGCCACCTTTTTGCGCCATCAGTCTTTGCTCAGTGACAGCAAAAATTCCTCAGATGAAGAGCTGCTCACAGCCAGCCCTTAGCCAGTGATTGAACAACCAGTTGCAGCTGGCTCTGAGTCAGGAGGAGAGCAATGAGAAATCAGGTTAACAGCTGATCAGAAGTCACAGCCTACAGCTAAACCAAGCCATCACCTTGTAGCTCTGAAGCAGTAAACAAGTCTCCAGAAGCCACTCCCAGCCTACCTAGCTCACCCACAACCCTGCAGTGCCAGTGTTGTCAGAGATGCACAAAGTTGAAGGAAAGGAGTGTGAGACTCATGACCCATCATCAGCTGTCAACTGATGAGATGGATGAATACTTTCACGATGACTGCCAAGGAACTGGCTGGGAGTGTAGCTTGTTAAGACTTGGCTATAAAATCAGCAGGGAGAGGCAGCAGTTTTATGAATGCAACAAGTATACATGTATACATTACTACTGAACTACTGGGCTTGCTGTTACTGGACCATTAGAATCTTGACCCTTGGACTGGACCTGACTATCAGCTTTTCTGGAACCCCTGACCTTGGACTGGGCTTGGACTTGCTGCCTGGATCCCTTGACTCTAGATTGGACTTGGCATACCTGCTCACTGGAACCCCTGACTTTTGGACTGAACCCTGGTTACTCTTTGCAACCTTGCCTATGACCTGCCCTGCTGAACCCCAGCCCTTGCCCTTTAGGAGGACTGCACCAGTACAGACAGTGTCACATGTTCATCCCCATCTCACTCTCCCTCAGACTGTTCCCTGAGCAATCTGCTAATTTTTTTCAGCGTAATGTTGATTGCATTACAACACAATTTTTTCCATTATAATATAACAATGTTATAACGCTGGGACAAAACAGGCAGTGAAGTTTTGTTTAGTCATCTCTCTGCAATTACCCATGAAGTTCCTTTCCTTTCTTTTTTGGTGGTTAGGTTTTGATGCCACGTGCTTGTATTGTTTCTTCATTCTCCCCCTTGCCATAGCTCCTGGTGTGTTTTCTTTTCTTTCTTTTTTTACAATGTTATATTTTTATTACTTTTCTAAGTAAAAACTACACGAAAGAAAATAGCGCAGGGGTAACTACAATCTGGCGGAGAAAGGAAAGAAAACCACTAAAAACCCGTGGCAAGGGTCATTTTGCTTACAGCATGCTTAAATCAATATTTCACTTACAATATTGCTTTTAAAAAGAAGTTAAGACCGAAAAGCAAATTGAGCTAATACAAAAGAAAGGTAAACTGTTTTCCCCCACTATAATGAGTATATCAAAGTTTCTAATGCTTTACTTAAATCACAGAGTTCATTTTGCTTAATATTTCTTATGAGTTCCTCTAAGATCATATTCTCATCTGGGTTTTACAATCTTTGGGGCAGCTGCCCCTAATTCCAATTCCGGTTCTTCTCCTTTTGAACTTTGTGATGTTTCTTCATTGCTTCCTGCATCGCTTCCTTCTTCTATGGCTTCGTCCTTCTCTGCTTTTCCTTGCTTTTTCCCCATTTTTGACGCTGTTCCATAAATGCTTTTGCTTTTATAACAGAGTCTATTTTTTCTTTCTTTATATTTAAAGATGAGTTCTTCCGGTAAAATCCATCAATGGGGGTGGAGTTTTTTTGCAAAAATAAAGTCAGATTTTTATACTGCTTCCTCTTTTTTCTTATTTCAAATGAAATGTCTTTTAACACTTTTATCTCTTTGTCTTTGATTTTTAGTACAGTCCCATTAGACACTTTAAGAATTTGATCTCTAACTTTTCACAAAAAGAATTTCACAAAAATTTCACTGGGCAGATTCTTTTTCTTAATATATTCTGGATATGTCCTGTAGATCACATCCATCTCTTCTTGTAAATTTTCCACTTTCCCCGCTTGCGGGGAGGGCGGGGTAAAAAAAAAATGTGAAAAATAAATAAATAAATAAATAAGATCGGCTACTGGTCGTAAAGCTTCACTTAACAGCTTTTTGAGATCTTCTCTCTTTTGCTCTGGGACACCTTGAAATCTCAGTACATATAACGATTTTTCCATTTGTAGTTGTAAAAGCTGTTGCTCATCAGAGGTTCTCTCTCTGTTCTAGGTTATCTGTTTTTGAATCAACTTTTTTCAATGCTTTAGCTGTCTTCTTTGCTTTGTTTTGGGTTTCTTGGAGTCAGGGCCGGTGCCAGGTTTTTTTGCACACTAGGCGAGGCTACCTTCTGGCACCCCCCCCTCCGCCATGCGCCCCCCCAATTTTCAAACATAAATGCATTTTAGGAAAAATGAAAAACACAAAATTTGAAATTGCTGATTTTCTTCTTCTTTTTTTAATTGTGAGAACAAGCTATCTGCTGCAGTATCTTTATCCTGAAAAACCAAAAGGCTTGGACTAGATTCACTGCAAGTGAATAGCTCTGGGACAGAGGATACTGCTGGTATTAGCTCCTTTCTCTGTAGTTTAAAGGGAGCTGTATGCTAGAGAAGACTAGCACAATGATCTACCTCCAAGGGCTGTTGTTAGGGCTGTAAAATTAACAAGAGTCTGAAAGATTTATGAACTTTTATCCCAGCTTAAGCTTTCATGTCCTAAAGCCCACTTCTGTATGTGCAGTGCTGCCAATACATGGAGCCACCTTCTACTGAGTCAGAAGGTTGGTCTATCAAAGTCAGTATTGTCTATTCTGAGGGACAGTGGCTTTCCAGGGTCTCAGGTAGACATCTTTCACATCACCTAATGCCTGATTCTTTTTTTTGTGTGTGTGGAAGATGTTTGGTGTTGAACCTCAGAACTTCTACATGCAGAGCACATGCTCTACCACTGAAGTATGGTTCTCCTCCCCCCACACTGCTTGGTCTGGTAGCCATGCAGACGCTAGAAAAATCTAAATTTCTGCAGGTACTCTGCCACTGACCCACAGTCCCTAGAGTAAGGTGAAGAGAAGCTTGATTTCTTGAGCAATACTGGAGCCGAAATTTATATGCAGTGCTTGCTATTACTGATCCTTGGCTGCAGGCGTTGCTCTGCCCAGAGGGACCTCCAGTGACACTGGAAGCAGCACCCTACTTGGGGGGGGATCCGTGAACAGCCCGGCTGTCCCGTAGTTGGGAGGAGAGGTCTCATGGATGGCTCATGTCTTCCCATTTGCACAGGAACTTGCCTGCCCGGGGGTGGGGGAGGCGAGATTGCATTCTGGACTTGTCTCTGGGCTAGCCACGCAAAGCAATGCAGTGCCCAGGGATGGAGCAGGAGAAGGCCCGCAGCAATGTTGTTGCCATCCTCTACCATAAGCCCTCAGTCCGCCGCACCTGTGCCTAAGTGTGGATCAGAATCTGGCCATCGTGGGGGAGCAGGCTCGCTCCTTCTCAGCTGCTCGCAGAGCTCCTTGACAAAACCTCCTGCCACTTGGGAGAGGTAGAGAAGAATGGCTTTAGTTTCATTTTTCTGCTTTCCTGAAGCAGCGAGGGGGCATCTCCCTTCCTGCAACTCTCAGCCGGTGCCCAATCACTGGCCACACAGGCAAAAGCAGAGTCACCGGGAAAAGGCCTGGGGAGGAAGACAGACCTTGGCAGGGAAACACCTCTTTTGCTCTTTGGGCAGCATTTGGAGGCACCTCAGAGGGGAGACCCTTCCTGTTGCACTCCAGTGGACTGGCCCGTGGGATGTCCCTGGCTGGGACTAAGGAGGGGCATCCCTGCTGGGCTGGGGTGTGTGTGTGCAGTCATAGGTTTCCAGCAGCCCCCCCCCCCCAAAATTATCCTGGAAAGGTCCCCCAAAGACAAGGAAATCGCTTGGGGAAAATTGGAAGGTAGCAAAGGGTGCAGCAGCACAGATTTTTCCAGGGGAACTAACCACATCCGTCTGAGGGGGGGAGGAATGGCTGGAGGGGTTTGGATCTAAGATATCCCAGCCCCTACAACTTTGCCCTCAGCTCCTGTGGATGGGGGGGGGGGCAAGAGTTTGGCCTCGGGGCTGCCTTCACACTCTAATTGCCCTTGTTTAGCTTGAGGGCCAGGAGGGTCGCTCACCTCTCCCTCCACAGCTGCCAGTGAGTGAGTGAGTGCCAGAGCCTGCGGCCAGCTGGCAGCAAGTGTCCCAAGCCGAGTGGGCAGTGGGAAGGGGGCTGTGGAGATGGATGTGATGCTGAATGGATTTGTGCATCAGATGGGAGGCAATGGGAGCAAGCTGGCTGGGCAGAGTGTGGCGAGGGTGCAGCAGCATGCAAGACCACCTGCCCTCCTGAGGATCCAGCTGTGCCCTTGGAGAGGGTGGATTGGGCCCATCTCAGGGGGCTGCCACTGGCCATCATCCCCTCCCCACCAAGCCCATTCTCCTCCTCCCTTGCTTGCAACGGGGGACCCGTTCTCAGGGGAGCCCAGCAACAGCATCTCTCCAAAGGCGAAGCAGAACCAGGTGCCATGCTGGGGAAGCCAGGGGGTAGAAAGGGAGCAGCATGGGATCCGGGGGGAGGGCTGGGCCAGAGCACTGGGCTGGAGCAAAGGGAGAGAAGAGTTGGGACTGGCTTGCTGGCAGGGGGAGGGCTTGGCCAACCGCTCCTCCCCTGGGAAGGGAAGCGAGATGCAGCAACTGCTGCTGCAGCATCTGGGCATGAGGGGGGCAAACCTGGAGGTGGGGGAGTGCAGCTGCCTGGGCACCAAAGGCAGCAGCAGCAGCTGGGGGACTAGTCTTCTGCACACCTCTGATGTCTCCGCCTTAGGCGGTTGCCTAACTTCGCCTAATGGTAGCACCAGCCCTGCTTGGAGTTGTTTATGGAGAGTTTCAAAATTATTGTTCAGATTGGGCATCTGGTCCAGCAGAGGGCGCAATGCATTCGCTATCATGTTGGGGAAGTCTGTAGTTATTTCCGGTCTTGTGACTAGAGCAGCTGGGCTAGCACTTCCAGAAGGAGGTCTGATCTTAAGCACCATTTCTTTCCCAGCCATCATCATGATTGTTTACTTTTAGGAAAAGTTCTTTAAAGTCTCTGTGGGGTCTCAAAGAGCTTGCTTATAGCTGAGACATATTCCATTTTAACAAGTAAAAACTTGCTTTTCTTGCCCCCTCCTCCCGTTGCATTTTTAAAAGTTTTACTTGTTTCAGGGTGGGATCTTCCCCCCTCCCCGTCGCTTTCCGTTGAAGTTTGGAAGCGTTTGTTCGTTTGATTGATTGTATGGCTTAACGGTTCATCACACTCACGCTTCTTCAGAGATCTCTCCGACCCGGTAAGGGAAAGACTTGACCGTATGCCCGCTTGTCCCGGTGTGCGTCTCTTGTGCCATTGCTGGTTCTGCAGTGGCGGGACCTATAGGAGCAAAGGGGAGCCTCAATCCTTCAACTGTCGCCTTGGGAGAGGCGCCCCTTGAACTCCAGGCTGCGAGCCCCCTACAAGGGCTCAGGGGGGGACTGGATTCGTCTGGTACTCCTCCCATCCACCACGATCCCAGGCCGCTCTCATCAGAGCTCTGATGGAGCATGCCTGCCAGCGAGCTGCCAAAACCGGAAGTCTTTTTTTTTTTTACAATGTTATGATGTTATAACATTACTGCATATACACAAAAAAAGGAGGTTCCGTTGCTGACAAAGTATATGATGACACATTTAGCATGCTTCATAATTATTGAATAACACTGTTATGAATTGGTGTATCCAGTTTGACGATCATGAATGGAATGCTATTTTGATTAGGATTTTGTGGAAAGCTTCATGGGCCATTTCCTTAGTTGGTGAGTAAGGGGGAGCAGACGACCTTTGAAATGGCGGCAACCATGCTGTTCCCCAGGATACATCCAGTCTTTTTTTTTTTAACAGTGTTATGATGTTATAGCATTTCTGCATATGCAAAAAAAAAAAGGAGGTTTCTTCATTGACAAAGTACCTGAGGACACATTTAGCGTGCTTCATAATTACTGAATAACACTGTTATGATGTATCCAGTTCAACGACCGCCAGCCTTTTTCTTGGTGACTAAGGAGGAGTGGAGGACCTTTGAAATGGCGGGAACCATGCTGTTCCCCACAATACACCCAGCCCTTTTTAAAACAATGGTATGTTATAATGTTACTGCACATGGGCAAAAAAGAGAAGAGGTTCTGTCACTGACAAAGTACATTATATACATGGCCGCACAACCCCTTTTCAAAGGAAATGCAGAATACATGGGGAGGGTTAGATCCGAATTCAAGAAAAAAAATCCCTGAAATAAATGCCTTTTTGTAGAAGGGGTGCTGTGAAGTTGGAGCATCAGCTGGGGATTCAACTTGCTGGGAAACAGTGGCAACATTGATGTGCAGAAAAGGTCAAGGTTCAAATCTCCTATCAGCCAAAGAAGCTTGCTGGGTGATCTTGGGCCAGTCATACATTCTCAGCATAACCTACCTCACAGGGTTGTTGTGAAGACAAGGGGAAGAATGCTGCAGCCACTCTAAGTCCTCATTGAGGAGAAAAGTGGAGTATAAATGAAGTAAGTAAATAAATAAATATAATGTACACACATTCATGTATATAGGCATCCTCCCCCTTACCAAGAGAATTTCATGTACATACTCTAGTTCATATGTATTTTTTTCATACATATTCATGTATATGTACCCTTCAGCTTACCAACAGAGAATTTCACAAACTTAAAAAAAAATGGAGTGCTTGGTCTCTATCAAATGGCAGAATGTTTTTATTGGTGTTTGATAACCAGTAGGCACCTGTCATTGCTGGATCTTCCCTGTTCCAACAAATCCTCCTGAAAACCCACAGAATCAAATATTTTCAGAGCTTGACTCAGGATGGATTGGGCCTGGCCATGGTACTGGGGAAAGCCAGTCAACTCTTCCTCTCCCACACACTATTTCCCTGATCAAAACCACCCCTTTTGAGTGCTTTTAGCACAACGGAACAAAAACAGGTTTTTTAAAAAGCCTGTCTTTTTCCTACCAGAGCAAAAAAAAGGTAATGGTGGTGGGGCTCTGATCTGGAAATTGACGAGAGGGGAGTTAACACCCACTGCCCCAATCCATGTATTTCCTTGTCCCCTCCAAATGGGACAGTGGGGACATTGCAGCACATATTGTCTGAACCGTATTGCTACATCTCATGCCCAAATGCCAACAAGTGCAGGGAAATAACAGCTGCTTCATTCTGAATGGAAGCCATCTGCTCTTTGTATATCTAAAGAGAATAATGGGTGCAATCCAGCCCAAGCTAATCACTTAAGGCCACTGATCCCCCCCCAAAAAGGAGTGTTAAACATGTTTTTAAATCTCTCCTATGAAATCAATGGGATTTCAAAGTGATTAACTTTGGCTAGAAAAATGACTAATTAATTTAAAACAAGTAAACTTTGCCACCAGGCTCCTCAATCTTACTGGCTCTGTCCTGGAATTTAATTTTGCATTGTGAAGTCTGAGCCATGTGCTTAAATAAATTCTCAAGGTCACATACCTGATGACATAGTTCACTGCCAAAAACTAGTCTCTGCAATTCTATGGCACTCAGAGGCTCTTCGGCATCACTGTAAGCAACCGTTTCTGGATTCTGAGGCTGTGTCTGCTAATACATTCCTCTGTCTTAATTGGTTATGACTTCCTGTCTCTGGTCTTCCTTGCCATGGGTTTTCTTGACTGTTTGCCAAAGGAAAAACTGAGGAAAAAAGGGATTCCCCCCGCCTCAGATTTGCCTGGCTCAAGGGAAAAACAAGGTATGTCAAGCACCACTGAAATGTCACCATCAGCATGTCTGTTACTGTACATGGTCAGAAACACATCTGTGTGACCCTAACAAAAGGCACTGCTTGGATTTTGTTCCTGAGTGAATATGACTGACTTTTCAATCTGGTCTAAATTCACTCTTGGAAGTCTGAGGATCCTGGAGATTTTGGGGGTGGAGCCTGGGGAGGGCAGGATTTGGGGAGGGGAGGAACCATCCAAAGTAGCTAGTTTTTCCAGGGGAACTGATCTCTGTTTTCTGGAGATCAACAGCAATACTGGGAGATCTCCAGGGCCCACCTGGAGGTTGGCAAGCTTAGATGACACACAAATAATCATTTGACAAAGCAAGTAGGCTCCCAGAAAGTTTTGAAAGATCTGAATATAGTCCAAACAGAGATGGTTTTTATTGAGGTTAATAATAATAGTACTGCCAAGCAATCACGATAATATCAAACTTGTAAAAACAGCACCAAATACTAGAAGGCCTGCACTGAATTGCAAGTATTCCAAATGTCCACACACTTGTGTGATGTGTACCACCCAAGAAAGGAAGGCCGGAGGCTAGAGATAGAGAGCAGGAGGGGAAATCAGAGCCTTATGTCTACCTATTAGTGAAGGTCCTGAGAACAGTTCTTTTCAGTGAGATTCCCAAACATCTGGGCAACCAGCAATCCCAAAGGACCATGACTCCATAACTATACAACCTGGGAGTATTTGAAGCTAATCAGAGGCCTGCTTGCTCTGGTCAGATGCAGAGACACATAAAAAACAACAACAACCATGCATACACCCAAGGGAGAAGGAAAGATAAAGAGCGAGTGGAAACAGTCACAATCAAGGTCAGGACTGAGCACAACACCCCAGAAACATGGCAGGGCCTGTAAGGCACAGTGCAGCATTAATATTATTTGGATGCAGATTCTGGATTCAGTTATAGGGCTAAAAGTTTGAGTGAGCTTCCTAAAGTAGTTCTCTCAAGTCTTGAGTCATGGATGTGTGTGTGTGTGCTAATATGTGGCTAGAGTCCTTTGTTAGAAGGAATGTGTTGGATCAAAAGCACTTTAATTATTTGCCAGTCATTTTGATCAAAGGGGAAGGAGGGTGTCATCATCAAAAGAACGCTGACCAAATGTACTCCTTTCTGTATTCCAGGAGCTCACTAGCACGTCAACAGAGTAGTTGGCAGAGTCAGCCATTTAATTCCCAAGGCCATCTGGAAACGATCTTGACCTATTAACCTTTGGGGATTGACTGAACAGTCCTGTAGAAATTAGAGATAACTTTGAATCTAGCCTTTAACAGGCAGTAATTTGTACATGACAAAGGACCCAACAATGAACTTAGATCCCCAAAACTCCTGGTTCAAATTCTGAGTCTGCCATAAACCCATGAGGTGGCTTTATACAAGCCATTTTATCTCAGCTTCCAGCATGGGGTAGTAATATTGCCCATCTACAAATGCTGTTGTAGGATTACAGCAAGAAATGAAGTGGTTATTATGAAGACTGTATCCACACATCATTGGATATCATGCTATTGTTGCAACTGATTTTTTGTGTGTGGACAGAACAATTTAGTGAAACAGTGGGATTCTCAGGATAATGAATTGTGCACCCCACATCAGTTTCTGGGTTTCCACAATACAGTAAAGAGATATGCTGGGCCTTATCTTTGTTAAGGTTGCAGGTCCCTCCTGGCAAGTGGTGGGGGATGGTGGAAACTTAACAGGAGAAAGAGGAAGCCCTGGCCATGTTGCCAGCATCACAGAGGAAGTGACATCATGTGCAATGCTCTAGTATTTTGGCAAAAACTCTGGTAAAAATGGCTTCTACCATAGAATTTTTGCCTAAATACCAGAGTGTTGCCCAGACATTGCTAGTGTGATGACACTGCTTCCTGTGCAATGCCAACAATGTGGTCTGGGTGTTCCTATTTCTACTGGTAAGTCCCCCCCCCCATCAACCAGCT
Source organism: Lepidodactylus listeri (assembly GCA_029233225.1). Lineage (NCBI taxonomy): Eukaryota > Metazoa > Chordata > Lepidosauria > Squamata > Gekkonidae > Lepidodactylus > Lepidodactylus listeri. The sequence goes on along the minus strand of JARCFY010000002.1, from coordinate 41,522,250 downwards.
GATTGGCCGCTGGGAGGAAGGGGACCCCTGCCTCCGGGGGTCTGGCAACCCTAGTGTCTGTATTATTCAAAACACTACTCTGCTTTGTTAATCTTCCAACATATCAAAGATAGACTTTGTTTAATTACTATTGTTTCCTCCCATTCTTCTCCGAACAAATCAAATCAGTCTATTGCCTCCCCTACAGCTTCCACCCAGTCATGATCCCCTTTCAATTACTTCATCAGTTTTTTCTCCCCTTCACTGACTTGAAACAATCTCCCCCCTCCAACAAAACCTGAAGTAACCTCCTCTTCTGTCTTATTTCTCCTCCTACCCCTCTCAATCTCTAAAGCTCTCCCAAGCCTCTTATTTTGCAGCCAACACTGGATTAAAGGATACAGGGCCAACCACACGGCTATATGGGCATCAATCAACATCCCCCCAAAAGACCTAGGTAAGGCAACCATTTTTTGTTCAACCAGCCATTGAAGCTGTGTCATTAACAGCAGCTCCATGCACAGAGATTAGCTGGTGATAATGTTTCTCTCCATGCTGTAAAAAGCTTCAGGTGCTGGTTTTCACACATCAAGCTGCCATTTAAAGTTACAAGAGCTAACCAAGTTCATTTTTTGAAGTTAGTAGCTTTAGATCAAAGTAACAAGATAGGTTATGCATACAAGATAGGTTTGTCATCAAGTGGCAGTGGCAGCTGACTTATCGCAATCCTGTGGGGTTTTTGAGGTGGTTTGCCACTGCCTGCCTCTGTATAGCAACACTCGACTTTCTTGGTGGTCTCCCATCCAAATACTAACCAGGGCTCTCCTTGTTAAGCTTCTGAGATCTGATGAGATTGGGCTAGCCTGGGGTACCCAGGTCAGGGCACTTAAACACAAGTTATTTGCCCTGGCCTCAATGCTGTCGGGAAGTGACTTTTTTCCTTTTCCCCTGCTTCCCTGCAGCATCATGGTGCTTCCACATGCCTCCCAGGTTTTGCCAGACTTTCCTGCAGTTTTTCCCAAACCTGCCTTGCTGTTTTGGGAAAGATCATTAAAGAGCTGTGGTGGTACCTGTGTGGACAGGAAAGTTGGATCTTTCTGGTCCTGCTCACATTGGCACCATTTTCCAGCCTCCCAGTTCACCCCCCACCCCCCAGGGCTTGTTTGTTTCTTTTTTAAAAAGATGGTGGCAGTGGTGGAAAGTGCCATCAAGTTGCAGCCAGCTTGGCAACCCCATAGGATTTTCAAGGCAAGGGATGTTTTGCCATTGCCTGCCTCTGCACAACAACCCTGGACTTCCTTGGTGGTCTCTCATCCAAATTCTAACCAGGGTCAACCCTGCTTAGCTTCCAAGATCTGACAAAATTAGGCTAGCATGGCCCATCCAGGTCATGGCTTTTTCAAAAAAATGTCAATAGAAGATCATTGTAGCTTTGTAACTTTGTTATCAGTGTGTATACTGGATTCTCTGAATTCCAAGATTCTATTAAGAAAGTCTCGCCTCCTGTTGCAGAGATATGCCTTTCCCCTTATATCTCTGCAAAAAAAGGAGCTAGGGATTTACTTTTTTATTTTTAATAAATGAAAGCTAGTCCTGATAGGTACATTGTTATAACATTATAATACTAGAATGATATTCAATCGCTGTGGTATACCACAGTGGTGAAGGGGGGGGGGGGGGGAAATGGAACCAGATGACTCACGCTCAGATGGGGTATGATGTTGTCTGGATGCTCCTTCTTATTGCAGGAGTTTGTCCATGTGTGTGTGTGTATGTGTGTGGGGAATCCCCCTATGGAAACAGCCTACCTCGCCTAAAGCCACCTACTGAATTTAGAGCAGAGGCAAGACTGGAACTAGCAACTTGCAGATTTTCAACTCAGCCTCTTGACTACTTTGCTTACTGCACTTTTATATTCCTCATAAATGTTGCATCTCTTCTCTGAAGATCCCAATAGGCATCTGCTGGTGTTTTCATTCATCAGTCACTTCCAATCTGAAATTTTCTGAACAGACTTTTTTTTCAGGCAGAGGACCTGGAGGAATTTCTTCTATCTGGGTCACAAAGCTGTCAGACTCCTACATCTCCCTTACAATTTACTTTTGACTTTCCTAATGGATACAATGAAGGGAGCTCAATGTAGGTTAACAGTGTTCCTCTCAGAAGTTTTGGCTGTAACAGTGCCACAGCCAGGAGCAGAGGGGGAAAGGGCTGTAATAATTTCATATTTCTGTACACAGGAGAATTTGGGTAGTTGAAGACACTTCTGCGGGAACTCTGATTTCTACATTACTATCAAGGGGTCACATTGCTTTTATTCACCGTCACTGATCAAAACATAAAAACCAATGAGGCCACGTTGCTAACTTTTAAGCCAGCTCTTGTAGCTGTGCATCAAACAGCTCTTGCAATGGAATCCTGAGAACACTTTCCTGGGAATAAGTCCTATGAAACAGACCTGTTTAGGATTGCTCTCTGATTCCCTAGTAAGAATACCTGAATTCTGGTAAGAATACTTGAATGGATGGATGCGAGTTTGGTATCTATGAGGAGCAAGGCCTTTCCAGTGGTGACCCCAGTGTTATGGAATCATGTTCCATCATGGGTTCTTTTTTCCCCTTTATGCCAGCCTTACAGGCTGTTTCTCTTTTTTGTGTGGAGCCTGTTATTTTATGCTGATGCTGATTACTGGGCCATTTATGATGACTGATAAATTTTACTATGTTTTGTATGATTATTGTTTTAATATTTGATTTGTGAAGTACTTTGAGTGTCTTTGGAATGGACAAAGATATAAAATTTGGTTAAATAAATATTTTAGCTGCAGCAATGAAATAAGTGTTTAGTCATACCCTCCAGCGTTCCATAGGGACACATCTGTAGCATCTGTTTTCTTACACTAAAGGTTGCTGCCCCCCTTTATGAATTGCTTTATATTGGGTACATTTTCTATATAACAGGACACTGCATTGTTGAAAAACAACAACAAAGAAGTTTGTTGTTTTGGTGAAGCCAGATGTGATATGCCAGATACAACAGTTGTCCTACACTATATTATGCAATTCCAAATATATCTTAGCCTTGACCAAGATGGCCCAGGCTAGCCCGATCTCATCAGATCTTGGAAGCCAAGGAGGTTTGGCTCTGGCTAGTATTTGGATGGGAGACCTCCAAGGAAGTCCAGGGTTACTATACAGAACCAGGCAATGGCAAACCACCTCTGAATATCTCTTGTCTTGAAAACCCTATGGGGTTGCCATAAGTCAGCTGTGGCTTGACAGCTCTTTCCCCCATCACCAAATAGACTACCACTGATGCTGTCCATTAAGTGACCTAGAATCAAAGAATCACAGAATCGTTGAATCAGAGTTGGAAGGGGCCATACAAGCCATCTAGTCCAACCCCCTGCTGAATGGAGGATCAGCCTGACAAGTGTTTGTCTAGCTGCTGCTTAAAGACTGACAGTGAGGGGGAGCTCACCACCTCCCTAAGCAGCTGATTCCCCTGTGGAACAACTCTTAGTGTAGAAACATTTTCCCCAAGATCCAGCCAGTACCTTCCCACCCTTAACTTAAACCCATTCTTGTGAGTCCTCTCCTCTGCTGCCAACAGGAACAGATCCATGCCCTCCTCTAAGTGACAGCCCTTCAAATAAAGAAAACAATGATGTTCCCCTTCAACCTCCTCTTTTCCAGACTAAACATTCCCAAGTCCCTCAGCCTTTCCTCAAAGGGCTTGGTCTCCAGGCCCCTGATCATCCTCACTGTTCTCCTCTGCACGCCCTCTATTCTGTCCACATCCTTTTTGAAGTAAGGCCTCCAGAACTGTTACAAAGCTACTTGAGGCTGTATTAACATGCAAGTTTTTCCTTGCCTTGTGTGGCATCCATACAACAGCATGCTCTAATCACCCTGTTTCCAGACCTTCTCTATCCCTACTATATGCTTTCCCAAACCTTCTTCGCTGCAAACTATTTGGAAAGAACACAGTGCAAGCATATCAGTATATCATGTGAAAGAAATGGTGCACATTATCCAGCCCTGCAAAGGTCCCATCCTCATCCGCACAATTTTCCTGCTAATATCCAGGCAGTCCCACCCCTCTCACTACAGAAAAATAAGATCTTTGGGAGGACAGACATGCAAACAGTAATAAATTTGTGCCAAGAGTAATGCAGAGACTGCAAAGAGCAGGGATTCAAACCTGGCTGGTCCAAGCCCCAGTCCGACACTCTAAGCCTTATGCCATTCTGTCAGTCTACCACACTGTCAGCCCACCATGCCCCCAGTGACTTAAAAAAAGGCTCTCCAACACTCTTAGAATGTGGACACTAGGCACTGCTCCAATGGCATCTGGAGAAGAGGGTCCTAGCTACCTTGTTGAAGAATGACAGGGTGTCCTGGTCGGCTACCATCCTTTCACCCATACTGTTCACAAATTGGATGGATAGAAGCCTGTCTTTCTCCTGCAAGCACCCCAATGTCTGGGTGCCATTTTCTGCACTTGTAGCTGAGGTTGGTCACCTAATGTGCTCCTAAAACACATGCTTGAATCAGCACAAAATGGAGGGAACCACCCTTTTGTGTATGGGTAATCCCTGGTATTTGTAATGGCTCTGGTGTTGTTCGGTCTACTAGTGGCTTACTAAAGCTGGACTTCAGTTTTCCAAACCCACCCTGTTCCTTTGTTTCAAAAGCCTTTCAAATTGTTGTGTTGTCATTACACTATAACACTACACTGTGATTATGCAATAGTATTCTTACAACACATTTGTAATGTGCAGGTAACAAGGTAGGCCTGAGGAGAACAGGAGAGGATCCTTTCAGTGCTGGTGGCCAGTGTGCCAGAGTGAGAAACCAAGAAAAGTTAAGGCATAACTGCAAAAACTAATTTATTGTAAACCCAATAAATTCTAAAATAAATATCCTTTAATAAACAGAAGATATCTAGAACCAAATAATCATACTATATTTTGTTTTACTTATCTGTTTATTAGTATATTTATTTATTGGGTTTACAATTTTTTAGTTTTTACAACTTTTTTTGCTTACTTGGGACAGTCTCAGGATTCCCCCCACCCCTTTCTGGTTCCTCAGTGACCAAAGTGGCCAGGATCCACCCCCCCCCCCCCCCGCCCTCCAGAGCAGACAAATGTCTTCTTTCTTCTCCCCTCACCCCACCAATTTGGTGTAACCCTTCCACTTATTTTTAAAGGATCCCTTTGAGGGAGGTAGCACAAAAGGAAACTTCTCCACAGACAATTCAAGGACATACATTTTTTTAAAAAAGGAAACAATTTTATTTGATAACAATGACATGGATGGAAAGGTTATGAGGGGGACTACTTTGAGCCATCCAGCAAATGCATGTGTTCCTGCTTATGGAGGCAGGGGAAAAGGGAAAGAGACTTCTTCAGTTTTCTGCCATCTTTCCAGGTGTTGCCTTGCCGGAGATGTGGATCCTGCTGATGTTCTATTTGTGGCTATGCATGATCAATGAAGGGAAAACAGAGGCAGCTCTATAGAGACTTACTGAACCATGAAGGAAATACTTCTTGGCCTCAGGCTAGAAACCATTTATCAGTATGCTAACATCTCTCTTCCTGTGAGAAGCACAGCTGCTGAGAGAGGAAACCACCCTCGAAACCTCCTTGAAGTTTTCCTTCTCCACTATCCTTTTTCCTTTTCTTGTTTTTTCTAATGAGGGGGGGGAAAACTAAATTAGGTGGGGAGTCAGCACTCTTCTGAGAGGTCTTACTCACCTTTCAAAACAAAACTTCTGTGCGTGCCCTCTTCAGCAAGATCACCCTCCTCACTCTCTGCTGGCAGGCCTTTCACACTGGAGCTCCTTAAGCCTCAGAACTGGGGAATGTAGGAAACTAGCTGAGTGCCACAGATCCCTCATTCAAGTATAGAGTTACCTGTCCTGTAAAAAAAAGGAGCATATAATGAGTGGTCCTGTAAGCAGCAAAGAATGGTACAGCCATGATACAACCTGTGGGTGGAAGTGGGGGGAAGAACCCTCCTGTTTTGTTCCAGCCTATACGGACAGGGACGCAAAGTCCTTTACATCCATGAAAAATCCCGGGACGGGTTTCAGTTACACAGATAGGTAAGAAATGGACCAATGTGGCAGATGACAGACCTGCAGTTCATGGAGTAGCCTGGAGTGTTTGCATGAATGTAGAGATGGCATCCCACACAGTGGTCCCATCTACATAATGATGGTTGTCATTGTAATTAAAGGTTTCTTTACTTGTGAGGAGAAGTACTGCCTGTGGTTCACACAGGTAGCCATGGACAGCATGACCTCTCTCCTTACAGATGTTGTGTAGGATCACACAAGCTGTCACCACTGTGGCAACATTCTCCTCAGCAATGGGAAGTCACGCCATCCGGTATCGCCAACGTGCTCTGCCGAAGGTGCACTCAACTACTTTCTGAGCCATTATGAGTTGATGGTCAAAGAAGGCCTGATAACTGTCACCATGTCCACCATTCGTCTTCATGAGCCATTGTTGTATTGGGTAGGCTCCATTGGACACAATCAAGGGTGGGATTTGCACACCATCTATGGTGATGATCGGGTTCCCAAGAAATACTCCAGAGTCCATAGCTGCAAAATGGCAGAGTTCCTGAAGATCTTGGTATCAGGATTGTGGATGCTCTATCCAACTTTCACATCAATGAAGCAACCAGCTTGGTCTGCAGTTTCCTGGACCAGCACAGAGCAAAACTGCCTCATGTTAATATACTTCAGTGTGGTGTAGTGGTTAAGAGCAGTGGACTCTAATCTACAGAACTGGCTTTGATTCCTCACTCCTCCACATAAAGCCAGCTGGGTGACCTTGGCTCAGTCACAGTTCTTTCAAGAGCAGTCCTCAAAAGAGCTCTCTCAGCTCCACCTACCTCACAGGGTGTCTGTTGTGGGGAGAGAAAGGGAAGGAAATTGTAAACTGTTCTGAGACTCCGAGTGAAGGGCAGGGTATAAATCCAACTCTTCTTCTTCCTCTGCCTGTCTAGCTGGTGCTTTGATGGGGATGTAGGTCCCATCAGTAGCCCCAATGTAGTGTGGTAAGTCCAGATATCTGAAACCATTCATGACCTGTGCTTGAGAAGGGAAAGAGGACCAGGATGAAGATGCAACAGAAATAGGCACAGGGGACACATCTCTGCAAACACTAGTCACCTTGACCTTAATCCAAGGAGGGGAATTACAGAAAAGGGGAAAACAACATACCAATTCCTTGGAAGACTTGGAATGCCAGAAATGAAAGAGGTCGTGTGGAGCAGCCATCTTGTCATGCTGTATGTCTTGTCATGGAGGTTGGGAGAGGAGGAGTTAAAATGGTTAAAAACACACACAGAGAGGACCAGTGTCCATGTCTCTGTTTATAAATCACAACAGTGATTATAGAAAAGGAAAAATCCTGGCTTGGCAGTTGATCTCTGTCTGCAGATTTCTGCTGCCAATGCTTCAGATTCTGCCTCTGAAAGGGTGCATGTAGTGCAATTATGCACGCCAGATTTTTTTTAAAAAAAGTTGGGAATTCATTGCGCAAGCAATCTTTTCTGACTCCAGGGGTGGGAATACACAGTGCACCATTCCTTTCAAACTCTACTGGGCAGTGATTGTTCTTCATTCTGGGAAAAGAAAGTAAATGTGCCGCACTTGAGGCTGATGGACATGCTACAGAGCTATATCACTGTAGTACATGCATAAAGGAAAGAAAAAAGGAGGCCAGTGAATCACCACAGTGACTGTGACAACTATATCCCTGAGAGCCAATGCAGAGTTGCAATGGGGCATGTGTGGAATGGAAAAATGGGGGAGCGGGGGAGAACTGCAGAAAACTCCCTTGTGCGGAAGCTGCATTGCTAATGTTGTAGAGTGGTTAAGAGTGTTGGATTTGTATCTGGGAGACCTGGGTTCAAATCTCCCCTGGTGCCATGGAAGCTTGCTGAGTGACCCTGGGCCAGTCACACTCTCTCAGCCCGACCTACTTCAGAGGGTTATTGTGAGGACAAAATGGAGGAGAGGAGAATGATGTAAGCTGCTTTGTGTCCCCACTGGGGAGAAAAGAGGGGTTAAAATGAATTAAATATATAAATTGCTGATATTGTCATTAAAGTTATAAAGTGGGTTTAAAGAGGCACGTTTGAGAGGGGGGGTTATTTTAATGGTTTTAGAACATAATTTTTATTGTGTATGTTTTAAACAGGTAGCTGCCTCAGGGGCCCTTGTAAGGGCAGAAAATACACATTTTGTAAATAAATAATAATACATTAATTAAAGATACAAGAATAGGGTAGACTGTGGGTCTTTTTCCCTGGTCAGTGGATTTAGCTAGCAACCCTAGGTAGGTCTCCTCAGTAGAAAGTCTCATTTCATTCAATGGGGCTTACTCCAAGGAAAGTGTTCTTAGGTTTATAGCCTTAGCAATGTAATTAAAGGTAAATATGAGTTGCTTTCTGTTGCCCACTGGACACTTTAACTATGGTTGGTTCAAGTTCTAGGGTGGCTTATGGGCTCCAAAAGTCTTGAGGCTTCCGGAGACAAAGAAAAACTGATGGCCGTCAGAGGGGAGAGAAGGAGCAAACATACTGTAACCTTAGATGAAGGGGGGGGGGGGGGGAAAGAAAATTCCTCCTGCTACATCCACCAAATGGGGATAATACTGCCCCTACCTTTAAGTCTTACAAATGTCTTCCAGGGGCACTCAGTTCTCACAGTAAACTTTCAACTGAGTACACAAGAAATCCCTGACAGATAACCAGAGGACCCGAGTTCACCTTAATAGAGCTACTTTAATCCATACTTCTGTCAACTGGATTTAAAGCTCTGACTTTTAATTATACTAATGAACACTCAAGGACATTTAGGGGTTTTTCCTTCCATCAGTTGTATTTTGGCAGTACAATTGAATGGCTACAGCTAAATCATATCAAGAAGAACCTGTAGTTTTTATTCTCAACTCTGTTGCTGATCAGATAAAATTACTTAGTCTATGTCTGTCTCAAGTGATTTCCTTGCTGAATTATGTTGTAAATTGTTGAACAATCACACAAGTTCAAAACAATGTACTAAGCGCTTGTGATTTGCTACTCTACAAGCTATCCTATAAAAAAAAGTTATCCCTTCTAGAATGAAAGGGCAAACATATTTTATTTAAAGTACAGTTAAGTTAGTTCTTCCTCTAAAGAACTGATTTTAACATTGCTAAAGAAAAGATAAAATAATTGCAGTTTCTCAATGTGCAGACTGATTTAGGAAGTCTTACGCATAAAAAGAAGTTTGTCTTCAAAAACAACATATGCCAACCTCAAGATTCAAAGTCTGTTTAAACTACAAACCATAAGGTTGTTCTACTTTTTGAGATGCTCATTGTGTCATTCTAACTTACAGTGTGGAATGAGATTCAAAACCAAGATTCTTGTCTGCATTTATTTCATCAAAGGAGTAAATCTTTTTTTCCTGCCTTCCAGTCAGTATGATTAAGTTTGCAAGTCAATCATAAGGTTACAGTTCTATGCACACTTATTTGAAAGTACACTCCCCCCAGTGAGTTCGATGGGATTTACTTCCAAGTAAGAATGCATAAGGTCAGTCTTACCGCTACAGAAACTTCATACAGATCTTTACTGCAAGGTTCTGTGGTCAAGTAGAGATTTGTTTTCAGTTCACTGGAGTAGAGTTCAAGGTTGCTTTTTTAAACTTGCAGTTCAAACATCACTTCCTTCCAGCTCATCCTATCTTCAGTCCATTATCCCTTCACACTCTTGGAAGTTATTTTAATCATAATAGTCAGACACTCTCCTGAACAACAACACCCACTGGTGGGGTATTTTTGACTATCAAGTGTATCAGACGTGAGTCCACATTTTCAAAGGAATCACAACTACTCCCAGTTTTGGGTTGAATACTCAAATCTTCTGGCACTCTTCACTCTGATCTCATCTCTTGATTACATACTGAGGGTTTTCATCATCACAATTTCAGAATAATTCAAAAATTAACAAAAATAGTAACATTAACCATGCAGTTATATACATTCCTGCTTGGATAAAAGTGCCAGTGAATTGAATGGAGCTTAATTTCAAGTAAAGGCGCACAGCAATCTGTTCCCAAGGAACTATGCCTAAAATTTTGTCTCTCTTTTGGCTCTCTGCCACAATGTACAGTGATGGTCATTTGCTGTGGCTGACCAAAAACCACTTAAACTATTAACACTTGCATTTAAACCAAAACTGGTTGTAAAATCCAAGCCAGATATAAAAGGGGGGGGGGGGGCTGGACTTGGACCAAATCACAGTAATACTCAGCAGCTGCATAATGTCATACTCAGTAGTGTCAAAAACTTCATATTTACAAAAACATCCAAAGCTTTATGTGATGCCCCTTTCCCACTCACACAGAGTGCTTACCACCCTCTTAAACCTCTCTGTCAGGCTACGGGTCACACATAGGTCAGGACATCACACCCAGCACCCTTCTAGTCTCTTTTAAAATATATAGACCATTTTCCTTCTCAGGTTCTCTCACTCACTCACAGAGACACCAGCAGACAGGGTAGTCCAGCCCCCTTTAATAACGGGCCCTCACTCACACAGTTATTGGGGTTGGGGCTCAAACACTGTTCCATTCATTTACTGCTACCACTTATTCATCTATATACTATAAGCCACCTGTGGCCCCCACCTGCAGATGTGTAAATCTGTGGATCAGGTCCACATGGAGGCTAAACAAATGTTTCTGCAAACTCAGGGACCCCCTAGGTCTGCCAGAAAATCTGACTTTAAAAAAAAAAACACAGTAGGGAGTCTAAACCACCCCCCAATAAAAAAAAAAACATTCTCTGTGCAAGTGCAGAGAATGCATCTATCGCATGGGGCCCAGGGGCCACTCTGGACCCAGCAGCAGAGGCATGGCAGTCCGGGAGCTACAGAAGACAAAGGAGGAAAATGGTGAGAGGGATGTGATTCCTCCTCCCGAGACTTCAGCAGCCTCCCCGCCTGAGTTAGGAAGAAGTTTTTGCTGCCCCCCACCAAGCCCGTGTACTGAAAGGCAGGTGAGGAGAGCAACAAGGGTGGGGAGGTACTGGAGTGCCAAGGGTGGGGGTACACGGGGAGAGAGCAAGGGTGGGGAGGAGTGCCAAGACTGGGGGTTACACAAAGACAGCTGCAAAGGTAGAGGTCAGTGGAGTGCCATGGGTAGGATGTAGGTGGGGAAAGCAGCAAGGGTGAGGGGTGAGTGGAGTGCCAAGGGGGGGTAGGTGGGGAGAGCAACAAAGATTAGGTAGGTTGATGGAGGAAAGATGAGGGGGCAAAAGAGATGGGGAGTAGGTTGACAGGTATGGGGAATGGGAGAAAGGAGTGAAACAGGAGGGTAGGTTAACAAAGGGGAGGGGTAGATTGGCAGAAGGGATGGGAGGCAAAAGGGAGGGGGCAGGCTGACATATAAAGGATGGGGGAGAAAGAAAGGGAAGACTGTTAGAGAAGAAGGAAGAGGGAAGGAAGCAAGGGGGGGGAAGGGATGCACCCTCGGCAAGTTAGTTTCCTGTGGGTGACCACTTGTGTGTATGTGTGTACACATACCGAGACATTAAAGTTTGTGTGTGTGTGTCCTTTCCCTTAAACACACCGCCCACAGGGTTAAACAAAACAAGAGATTAACTTTTATTTATGGTAGGAACTTAACTCTGAAGAAAGTAAGGTATAAGAAACGATGTTTCATTTCCACTGAACTTTTGAACTGAGGTCCTATTCCTGCAACTGGGATCCTTCAGTTACAAATTGACTATTTTCAGCCCCCTCTGAGCAGCCTTTCTGCACAGCTTCACTCAGTCAGACATCCAGCTTCTTCCTCTCAGCTCCCCCGCTGCCGGCTCCCAGCTGCAGCTCTTAACTGCTGTTCTCCAATGGTCTCTCCCAGCATTCCATCAGCTGTTATTGGCTGCGCTTAGGAAGAGGCAGAAACTACCCAGTCCATCACACCATGTAAACACCTTTTAATCAAATTTAATGCCTTCTCCGTGGCCCCTACTTTATGGAAGGGCCTGCCTGAGGAGATCAGGAAGGCTCTCCCACTCCTGGCTTTCTGCAACTGTGCAAAACTGAATTATTCAGGAGGGCTTTTCTACAGAGGCAATAGAATTGCCCTGTATTAACTGATTCACCAGGTTACTTGGATAAATCATTAGGGACTGTCGTCTAAACTGCTGTGCTTACCTTGCTGAAACTAAAATTCTACTATATAATTTTTGCATCATTTACCCATGAATCATGTTAATACCTCTGGTTTGCTTCAGTCCTGTTTTTAGATGTCTGGCTGGTTGTACAACCCGAATCCTATTTCATTGTTCATTGAATGTCCCATCTTGTTGATTGTATTGACTCACTCAGTGTCATCCAGCTTGAGTCCAAGTGACAAAGGTGGACTATAAATAATATAAATAATTTTTTAAAATCAAAATGGCACAGATTAGTGCATAGGCTTTCACCACTAAGCTTCATCGGGCAGTAAATTTAAGGGGGGGAGGAGAGGGGGGAGATCTTTCAGGCCTTGATCTTAGGGCCCCTTATCTCTATTCTGCATAAAATGCCAGGCTGGTTTGACTAGATGGTCAGGTGGTTCCCCCTTTGGTCTGCTGGGCAGAAGGAAGCACATGCGGTCGATCCAGATCTGAAACATCTAACTTTTTTTTAAAAAATCTAGCCTTCTCTCTCTCTCCCTCCCCAATTTACAGACAGTGAGCCAGAGAAATGGTGGAGGATTGAGGACTGGCAGTTATTCTTCCTCTCTATAAAAAAGGGAGAATGGATGACCCAGTAAGCCGTAAACCAATCGGTTTGCTTAATGTTATCAGTAAACTATATGTGTCTCACCTTCTTGATAAATTCAAAACCTTCTTTGAACAGGAAAATCTGATTGCTGATGAACAGGCGAGATTTAGAGAAGGTAGATGTACTACAGATCACTGTATGATCCTCCAACACCTCAGAGAAATACTCTTCAATGAGAGTAGTATCTTTATATGTTGCCTACATTGATCTAAAGGTGGCATTTGACTCTATTTCCAGAACTAAGCTCTGGGTCACTAATATCGATTGCAGGCTGCTTCTCCTGATCCATGTCCTACATGGAAACACCTCTCTAAGGGTCAAGGGCAGCATAAGAACATAAGAGAAGTCAATGTTGGATCGGGCCAGTGGCCCATCCAGTCCAACACTCTGTCACACACCAAAAACACCAGGTGCCATCAGAAGGTCCAGCAGTGGGGGCAGCAAACTGGGACATCTCTCAAATACGTCCCCACTCTGAGAGGTGTGAAACAGGGCTGTATTTTAGAATCGGCTCTCTTTAGCTTTTATATAAATGACTTGGTCAAATGTTTAAGTGAGCAGGCCTTTCATCCTCCTAAACTACAGCATCATCAGATTTCTATCTTATTATATGCAGATGATGCAGCCATTCTGTCAAGGACCCCAAATTGGGCTAAGAAGAGCCCTAAAGGCTCTAGTACAGCACTGCAAAGAAGATTTTCTTACAATAAACTATCAAAAAAATAATAATGGCCTTTGGCAAGAAATGGAAGTCTAGAACCTGGACCCTCGATGGCCATTTGATTGAAAAGGTGTAGACCTTCAAGTATCTTGGCACTGTATTCCATGCTTCCAACTCAAGAAAAGCACACGTTGCCTTTCTTCAAACTAAGGGTGGACAGTACATCCCTGCTGCCTTAAAACTCTTCCAAGCCAAAACCTTGCCCCAACTTTTGCATGGAACTATGATAGGGCCAACATCATCTTCTTTTGCCCCTCCCCCCTTTGAGCATGTCCAGTCAAAGTTCCTAAGAGCTGCATTACAAGTCCCCAACTGTGCACCAAATGCCTTGCTATGTTTGGAGACCGGTACTGTCAGAGTGAAAGCCAAGGTGTGCCTTGCCTCCCTAAATTACCAGTTTAAGAATAGCTGTTTTCAGCAAGGTTTGACCCCACTGCTCCTCTTGGATGTACATCGATCTGTATGGCTTAAGACAGTCATTTGCAAACTTGCGGGCCTAGGCTTTTCAACTTTCATGACTTCAACTCTGGGTCTTGACCAGGTAAAACAGGCCATAAAACAAAAGATATTGGACACTGAACACCAGCTTCATTTAGGAAGGGTCCCTACTTTCTTGTCCCCTATGAACACCAGATATATAGTTAAGCCTATCTATCCCTCTTGGAGGTGTAGTCACAGGAGGGCCTTTACACTTGCAAGGCATGCTACACACTTTCCTCTACTGTTTTAGAGGGGCAGGTTAATAGAATTCCCCATGGGAGAAGGTTTTGTCCCTGTAAGGAAGGAGAAATTGTGACCATAGATCCTATTCTTCTGTGTTGTCCCTTCTATCAAGATGCTCGCATTCAGACCATCACTCCTTTGCTCAACCGACTACCTGGAAAAACAAGCTTGGGATTCGTTAGGTTATTCCCACTAGATGGAAATCCAACAACTACAGCATCAGTTGCAAAATTTTGGGCAACAGCCTATAAAATCCGTCAATTGCTTTCCTTATCGGGGTTTATGTAAATACCACTCGTTTATACTACTGTTTAATTATACTGTTGTCTATTTTAATTTGTGCTTTTTTTTTTTTAACTAATATTAATTTTAGCCTCGTAGAATTTTTACGCTGGTCTTTGACCGTACAGTAAAGGATTTGATGCGAAATGGTGAAGTGGACTGTGGGTTTCGAAACCGGTTATTTTTTGTCCCCGGGACTGCGCCTGCTCACTTTCTGCTGCTCCACTGGAAAAAAAGTTTGCACAAAAAAGTTTCTAGATAAGCGTGGACCTTTCCAGCCACTCTTTCCGGTTGCTCCGTTTTCATTTGTTCACGGGAGAGAAACCTTTGCGGGTTGTGGGCGGCCTCGGGGGCTGGGCAGCTTTTGCCGTCGGGGCAGGCGCAAACGCGTTTCCACGACCGGATCCTCTCCGCAGCATTCTTTCCGCCTCCCCCTCCCTGCCCACCGCGGCGCAGTTCGTCTCCTCCTCCCAGGCGGCTTCCAGCCACGCGGCGACTATTTCTCCCGCGCAAGAACTACAGAGCCGCGCCGGACTCACCTTCCCGGCCGGCGCCTGCGGTCTCCAGCGCCCTCCTCCTCCGCCTCTCTGCGTAGCCCCGCCTCCCAGGAGGAGCTGGGCGGGCCTTCCACAGACCAGACCCCCAAGGCTGTACCAGCCGCGCCGGCAAGCTTTCCACCCTGTGCCAGTCAGTCATTCAGCAGCGTCTCCAGACCGCAGAGGGACGGAGGTCGCCGGGCGTGCTTGGCGGCTGCGAAGGGACTGGCCGTCGCAGCCCTCTCCCCTTCTGGCGGCTCGAATAAACCCCCCTCCCCACCCACCTACCTACCTACCCACCCAAGCCCCGGGTCGAGCGCCCTCGCGCGCGGTTGCTGCAAGGCTTGTGGGGGAGAAGTGGCTGGCTCCGGCGGATCTCGGCGGCTGCTGGTGAGTTGCATTCGGTGAGTGACAGAGGCGGTAGCGGCGACGCTTAGGAGCCGGTGGTTGGTGTTGGTGCAGGAGCGTCTGGCGCCTCATGTGCCTCCGGTCACTTTCCAGACCGGTCAGATGTAGTCAAGACGAGGAACAGGAGCATCTTTCACTGGGGCTTTGGGCGGACGGATGGGGAAAGGGACCAGAAAGGTGGAATCACCTGGGAGTTTCCCCTCTGAACCACCTGGAGGGGGGGATTCTACAGAGATCGTCTCCTATTCCCCAGACCACGCCTGTTTTTTTAAAAAAATCCCCTTTAGACCTAGGCTTACTCGGTGTTCTTTTTTTTCTCCAGTATGGGGGGGGGGGGGGATTCTCGCTTTTTATTTGTGAAGTTTGTAAGCAAAGGTGATTAAGAGGGGTGCTCACACCTGCCCTGGAACCACATATTCTCACCCATGAGCCTTACACTTATGGGTGCTGGTGGTGGGTGCTCAGTGCTGCGTAAAACTACATGTGACCCCGAAGATTGCTCCCCAGACATGTAGTTCAGCTGTATGAAGCTTCTCTAGGGAGATACAGGTTGTGTTGGTATCCCCCTGCTGTTGATTCCCAAATCAGAAATGTCCTGTCTTAAAAGGAGTAAAATAAAAACGATAATTAACTAGAGAGAAAAGGAGTGCTCGGCACATGATCAGAGGCACTTTTGTCTCCATGTTGATGTTGTGGGCTGATCATGCCATTCAAGACTTGTTCCCCAGCTTGGAAGCAGATCTTACAGCTGAATTGCAGAGGATTCAGGGCTTCTGAAAACTGAAGAAGCATTACTGGGGGGTGGGGGAGTCCCTGAAGCAAGAAGCATCCTTATCCTGGTTGCCCTGCCCTTCAGTGCATTAGGGCATTGTACTATTCCTGTTTCCTTTTATGCTTTGGAGCATGAGCATGCACATAAGATGCTTGGGTATATGTCCTTTCCTAGCAGCTTGAGTGAGTAACTCCACTATGGTGAAATCCTAAGAGCTGTGGGCAGGTGCAGTATCAGTTCCCTTCCCAGTGTGTATCGCTGAATTCCTCTTCCCATTGCACATGTCCTTTGCTCCTGAATAGCTGTGGGAGAATATATCTCAGCTGTTTCCCCTACGTCTTCTTGCTATTTCCATTGCATATCTCTCCTCCTCCCAACATGGACAGGATGGAAATCAGGTATAGGGGGCATGAGGGTTTTGTACTTATGAATGAGTGAGGGGGATGCTCCTATGCTGGTGTGTGTGCATTAGGGCATTGGCTTAGGTTGGAAAGACTCATCTCTGTGTGTGGCAGAGGTGCAGGTCTGCTAAGAAAAACTGGAATGTGGTTAGAGTGTCAGGGTTTTAATCTTGATTACAACTATATTATCAAAAGCCTATTGATTGGTGATGTTATATTATCATTCAAGGACTTTTTCTTTAGCTGCTTACTCCTTTTGGAAATAAGGGAAACATTTGAAATTTAAAACACTCTGCAACATGTAAGTTTATTGTGGCTTTTCTACAGAAATGGTAGTAGAGCTCAAACTGCTCATCAAGAGGTATGCATTAAAGCTCGGAGACAGTGGTTGTAGGCAGGGAGGAATATAATGTAAAGCTGAAGACCATTATCCAAAGGCTTTGCTTTTTGGACACATCCTCTTGCAGTTGTTCATGCTGTGTTCTGTGATCCCACAACTGTGAGAGCTAGAAACTTGATTTTTTAAAAAACAACTGCAACAGAAGGCTAAAATACAAAGCCCTAGCTCTGTGTCAAGTAATATGGAGACAGAGGAGACTAGCAACCTTGGTGAATGGCTCCTGATTTGCATTCGGTCTTCTGGTTCTTGAAAGGCAGAGTTGCGAGTCTCCATGTGGGGCCTGGAGACTCCAAGACGACAGAGATCACTTCCCCTCTAGAACATGGCTGCTTTGGAGGGAGGACTCTGTGGCATTATACCCCACTGAGGTCCCTCCCTCCCCTAAACCCCACCCTCCCAAGGCACCACTTCTAAAATCTCCAGGAATTTTCCAACCCAGAGCTGGCAATCTGTCTGTGTACTTTTCTGCTTACTGGTGTATTTCTGTTGTGGGACCCTTACTTAGAATGCTTTGCAGAGTGGCAGCACTGTTGTACCTAAGGCGGTCCTTTACCTACAACGATTGCTCTATGTTGTCCTGTGCATGTTCACCAGTAGCAGTCTGATCTGATGCTGCATGGCTCTGGACAGGCAGGGACATCACAGCCACAGGGACTGACATTTGGCTTCAGCACAATGAGCCTGGGGCCAAACATCAGGTATACAAAGGGACATATCTGGAGGCTTAGAACTGAATGATGAAATCAATGAATAACTCCTGTTGAACCATATAATTACTGCCTGTGTGACCCAGGTTTTTGAACAACACCTTTTTAAATAGAAGTCAGCTAAGCTGAAGGGGGCCTTTTGGTGAACACAGGCCGCTGCCAGTTTTTGCATGTGGATGTGTTTTGTTATGGGTAGGTGTGAGAAATAAGATAATAATTAGTGTTCTATCCATGGAGGAATGGAAGAGAAGAAGGAATGGCTCCTGTTTCCTTCCTTCCTTTATTTATAGCCCATCTTTCTCACTGGGACTAAAGGCAGATTGCAAAATATATTTTAAAAACCACAACTCAATCAGACAGCAAAAGCCTTTAATGAACAATGTAATAGGACTAAGATTACAGGCTTGAAAACCAATGGGGAAAAAGGTCCAACATACCACAGTGCAGAGTTATAAAGGTGGAGGACAGTGCAGAAAAAGGAAAGTGGCATAGACAATAACCATCACAATAGGCTACTGTCCTATCCCTTATAAATCCAGGGAGAAGGATTTGTACCCCTCCCTTTTAATACACGATTGACCTGCCCCCCAGGGTATTTCTCTGATGGATGAAGTTGTAAAGAGCCCCCTCTGGATTATCTAGTTCAGCCCTCTTACACTGAGTGGGATAAGGCTCTGTGTTAATCTTCGTGTATCTTGGTACAGGAGGACACTTTAGTCCACTGCAAGGCAGGCTTGGATGTGATCGCATTGCATATTTCTCCATCATTTTGGAGTAGCGGCAAACTTAGATTTTTATTTTCTTTTTCCCCACTGTCCTCCCCCGTGTGGTTTTCAGTTGCTTCACTTTGAGCTGTCCTCTCCCTTGCCTGCAGTCTGGGCACCATCCTGGAGTTAAGCAAAATGGGAGCATTTCCCCCCTGAAATGAGCTGCTGTTTGAAGAGAGGAATGCCGGAGCATCTGGGCTTGATTGACTGCTCTGCTGTAATCTTCCCTCGGAGTCTTTCGAAGGGGAAATGGCAATGTCAAAAACGGATTTGGGAGGCAAAGGAGATTCTTTCAGGTTTGGGTGATGCACTTTGTCTCGGTTTCTAAACCTTGTAAGAGAGAGATTATTATATTGAAAATTCTTACAGATATTGTCATTTTTAAAAAACCCTACCAAAATCATAATGTGCGTTGTGTCTGTTTCTTTTTCATCCAGTTCTGAGAATACCAACAGGAGTCATTTGCTGTGTTAATATGGTATCCAGCTCTTCAGGGTGAATCGCATGCTTGAAGCAGGTGGCTATGATAAAATTGTCCAAATACCCTCCTCCTGGTTTAACCCGCAGCTGATTTCACCTAAACGAAAAGGTCTTCGAGTAACTCATGAATAAATGACGATCAGTGAATCAGAGGATTTGTACTAAGGACTGGTGTTTATGTGTGTGTACAGGAAGCTGTCTTATACTGCGTGGGGCCATTAGTCTGTTAGTTAGTATTGTCTATTCTGACCAGCAGCAGCTCAGCAGAGCTCATGTAGGGAGTTCTTTCAAGTGAGCTGCCACCTGATCCTGTTAACTGGCAATGCCAGGGATTGAACCTGGGATCCTCTGTATGCAAAGCAGGCGCTCTACTGCTGAGCTATGGCCCCTCCTCCAAGTACATTCAGGAAAGCCTTGTGGAAGGGACTTCTGAAGTTGTGGCTGCATTGAGATGTTAGTTTTTAACCTGCTGAGAACCTAATTAAGATTAGTTGTGAGATGCAAATGCAGTTCATGCAGATCGACCAGAGTCACAGTAAAACAAATGGTCTTGGATTGGAGTCTCAGAGGGTAGCCGTGCAGTAAAACAGTTAGAGTCAAGTCCCATAGCACCTTTTTTTGTTGTTGCCATCAAGTCACAGCGGGGGTTTCAAGGCAGGAGACATTCAGTGGTGGTTTGTCATTGCCTGCCTCTGTGTCATGACCCTGGTATTCCTTGGAGGTCTCCCATCCATATACTAGCTGGGGCTGGCCCTGCTTAGCTTCTGAGATCTAACAAGACTGGGCTAGCCTGGGCTATCCAGGTCAGGACTTTAACACCTTAGAAACCAACCAAGAGTTTCCGGGTGTAAGCTTTTGAGAGTCAAAGCTCCCTTTGTTGGACTGATGAAGATAGCTTTGTCTCTTGAAAGCTTATATCCTGAAACTCTTCTTGGTTTCTAAGGTGCTACTGGACTTGAATCTAACCGTCTGATTGGGGTGGCCCTGCACTGGATTCTCTTCTTGCCCTTCCCTCAGTTTGGATCTAGTCCAACCCTTGTTTAGAATTCCAGTCTGGAGTGGAAGAACTAACTTTGGTTAATCCACATGTCTGCATTTGCACATTACTGGGATCTGCAACTGAGATTCTCTGCATGAGAAGTGGGGGAGAAGAAGGAGCAAGGCATGGGAGTCTGCAGAAGAAGCAGGGTTACCTACGTCCCAGTTTAATGTTGGTTAGAAGGGACTTTTGAATGCAGACTGTATCAGCTCCCAGCTTAAGGTATTATTTGAGTTCTCCACTGTAGGTAATAGAAACACTCATTGGCTTGGAGGTAGTTGTGTGAATGACTGTGTTGAAATGCATTTTGTTTGAAGAGAACTAGGAGGTTTCTGTGATCATTTGTGAAGCTTCACACTGCGGTGATGAACTTGTTACAGATCTCTTCAGGTGAGAGGTTGCAAGTTAAGCTACAGAACAAAGCTTCCCTCGGATAGAAAATCATATTGTTAGGGGTAAGCCTGGACTAGAAACTGTCTCTCTGGGCTCATTTTTCTACAGAAGGAAGTCTTGTTATGTATGGGGACAGTTTATCTTGTCATTTTCCCCACGTCCCTGTAACAAGCTACAACCACAGGAAAGCTTTGTCGTGTGTGTTTCTGAATGCATGAACTGTTCTGTTACCAGATTTGTTTCGTGTTGTGCGAGACGATATAAAAATGATGTCTGTGTGGGGCTGTTTTGCACATGCAAACAATCACTTGTTGGTATGGCCATCAGTCAAACACATATGCGTGTGAATTCCTTCTTGGTCTACCTTTGGTAATAAAGGTTGGGCTTTTGGCAACTACTCTGGAATTCAATAGTTATGGACAGCTAAAGAGAGAGCCTCCATGGGTTGTTGCTGTTTGACCAAGGGGCAAAGACGATATTGTTGCTCAGTTTTAGTAGCTGTGATAGTACAGTGTGAAAGAAACATCCTCCTAAATCCAGCTAGCTTTAATGGCTTTTATTACTGATAAGAGGGGTTTTTCACTTTTATCTCTGAATTGGTTGTTTTCCTGCTTAGACTTTGTTGGTGGTTTTTATGGTAGCTGTTTTATTGCTGGCCTTATTAAACTGCTGCTGTTCTGTTTTTTGTATATTCTATGTTTTGAATTCTGTAGGGTACTTTGAATCCTGTCTGGTAGAAAAGCAGAATACAGAAAGTAAATAAACAAGGTTTATGGGGGAGCTGCCCTGACCTGGGTGGACCAGGCTAGGTGGACCAGGATCTTGTCAGGTCTTGGAAGCTGAATAGGGTCAGCCCTGGTTAGTATTTGGATGAGAGACCACCAAAGAATACCAAGATCATAAAGTGGAGGCAGGCAGTAGCAAACCAGCTCTGAACATCTCTTGCTTTGAAAACCCTATGGGTTTGCCATAAGTTGTCTGCGACTTGATGACACTTTACACTCATGCATGGGGCACCCATTCCTTTTATGGGTCAAGACCAGAACTTTGAATTTTCTAAGATCTCGTTTAGTCCCTGGAGTGCAATAGATTTTCTGAGGCCTACCCTCTCAAGAGGAAAGTGATGGTAGTCTGAGCCAGTGACAGCTTCAAGGGAAACCCTCTGATGGATATATTTCAGTAATGAGTAGCAGGTTTGGAATGTGGTTATGACAGCATACTGCATGCAGATGCACAAGTGTTTTGTAATGCTCATGAGAGAATGTATACATGGAAGATATATGAACATGAGCTATGCATGTAGCCAACATTGACAAAGAGAGTGCAGGGTATCGCTGTCCACTTTGTGCTAAGACAGAGGCTTCAGCTGACTGGTTCAGTTTTGGGTGCCAGAGATCTCACATTTTACATGATGGCTCATGTTTCAAAATAATGCAGCTTAACAGATGTTCATAGGGGAGGTTACTCACTCGTCACAAGTGAAAAAAACAAGATGCTGGCATGAGGTCTTACCATCATGACCGAAAAAATTTGCTTAAAATCTGCTTCTCCCTCCCATTTTTATTTTGCAACATCTGCCTGATGAAGAGTTCTGGGGAACTTGACAGCTTGCACACGGGAATGTGTCATTGGGTGGGTCCTACTGATAGCATTTTGGCTTTGGCCATTTCACTTCTGTGGCTTACAGACAACTTATTTTCACAAGCATCATTCAAATATCTAATTTTTATATCTTTATGTTCTTGATAAGAATATAAAAGTTTTTGTTTGCCAGAATGTTCGCTCAGTTGAAAGCATCTCGTTCATCTCATGCTAACGTTAGTGATCAATTTCAGTCTAAAAAGCTTTTTGTATTGCATATGAAAAGAGCAGTTTCAGATGCCAATGGTGGGGGGGGGTGCTTAATGGGTGTCTGGCTTCTTTGGGTATAGAATACATTTGGGTATAGAATTCAGCTTTCAGAGAAATGTTCATTTCTTAAAATGCAGGTGTCGACTCCTTATTGGCTCTGAAGGTATGCTCGAATGGGTGCTCAATTCTCAAAAGTTAAAGGGGAACCACATGCAAGTCCCCCCAATTTGGAACAGAAAAACGGCATGTGGGAAGAGGATTATATGCCCCTCCTTGTTTCATTTCTCTGCTCCCAATCACCACTTTCTAAAGATTTCCCCTTTTGGGAGAAACTCATGACATTCATGGGGGAATATCATAGGGAAAAATGATTTGGAAAGTGGTGACTGAAGCAGAGAAATGACACGAGGAGGGGTATATACTCCTTTTCCCACATGCCATTTCTCCGTTCCAAATCTGGGGTGGGGGAAATTCATCAGAGAGCTAGTGAACAACACTACCAGTTTCCAGGTGTGCTGTGTTAAGTTCAGAAGCATCCAAATGGTTTTGAAAGTTACCTTTGTGATTGGGGAGGTAGGAGCCGGTCAAGGACACGTGAATCCGCACTTTCTAAGCCATGCTGATCATTCTTTATTGACTTCATGTGTACCCAGCCTTTCACCCCAATGGTGACTCAAACCAGCTGACATCATTCTACTCCCCTCCGTTTTATCCTTACAATAACCTGGCAGGGAAAGTTAGGCAGAGCAGGTTTGTGCCTGTCCCAAGGCCACTCAGCAAGCTTCTGTGGCAGAGTGGGGTTTTTGATTCCCTAGGTGGGGGTGCTATCACAGAAAAGGTGCTACCCTTGGCCGCTGTCTCCTGAACTGTGGAAATCAGGGAGCCTCTGAAGGAGTTTTCCAAGACCAGGCAGACTGATATGGAAGTAGAGGGCCCTTCAGGGTTAGCATGTGGGTCTCAAGATGGTGGTTTGCACAGGGGCTTCTGTTTCAAAATGGAGGGGGATTCAAAAAGGAGACTGCAGCCAAAAAGTCAGAAGGATACTGGGAAGGGTAGCCATGAAGGAGCCAGAAAAGGTCCTTAAGTGTAAGGATGTGTCACAGCTGACCAAGATCAGCATAATTTGTACCATAGTATTCCCCATTAGTATTATGGATATGAAAGTTGGACAATGAAGAAAGTTGATCTATATGAAGTTGGTGCTGAAGGAGAGTTTTCTAGATACCGTGGAACCGCCAAAACAACAAATAAGTGGGTTGTAGATCATATCAAGCCTGAACTCTCCACAGAAGCTAAAAGGACTTAAGTGAGGCTATCATCCTGATAATAGTCACATTATCAGAAGACGAAGAGTCACTGGAAAAGACAATAATGCTAGGAAAAGTTGAAGGCAGCAGGAAAAGAAGACCCAACACAACATGGATTAACTTGACCAAGGAAGTCAAGGCTCTCAGTTTGCAAGTCCTGAGGAATGCTGTTAATGAAAGGATATTTTGGAAGTCATTCATTCATGGGGTCACCATAAGTCAGAAGCAACTTGAGAGCCAGTTTGGTGTAGTGGTTAAGAGGGGTGGAATCTAATCTGGAGAACCGGGTTTGATTCCCCACTCCTCCACATGAAGCCAGCTGGGTGACATTGGGCCAGTCACAGTTCTCTCAGAGCTCTCTCAACCCCTCCTACCTCACATGGTGTCTGTGGTGGGGAGAAGAAGGGAAGGTGATTGTAAGCCGCTCTGAGACTCCTTTGGGTAGGGGCAAGCAGGGTATAAAAACCAGCTTTTATTCTACTTCTTAATGGCATTTAACACACAGTGGTCTTCAGAATCATTCCTGCTCTTCTGTTCTATGAAAAATCAATTATGCTCTTAGGTAGAGATAGAGAGAAGCTACAGTTTGGTGGATAGGGGCAACAAAGAGGGCATAATGTAACACACAAAGGCTTGTGCACAAACTTTGACATAAAGCTGATCAGTATTCTCCTTTACTCCCCTTAAAACTCCACACCCAGCTGGTTCCTCGCTTACAAGGTCTCTTTATTAGGAGATGGACCCTGTGTAGATTTTGTTGGTGACAGTGGTACCAGGTTCATGGTGGTGTCTGTGTGAGCACTATCTCTTTTTGCTGCCGCATGCCAATATCAGCATATGAAAAGATCAGCCCTGTGTTTTTTCACCCGTGTCTAATGCTGGATGGTCAATTTTAGAGCTGTTTTAATGATCGCTTTCACAGGAGGCTGGCACGGATGGGAATCTCAACAGCGGTGTTGGTCATATTGCTTCTGCTTTCTAAGTCTCAGGGGTCATTGCATTTCTCATTTATTTTTAGTTCTCCTTGATTGTAAACCTGCAAATAAAAGCACTGCTGAATTGCTTGGTGGCAAAGCCTAGTTTATGGGAAGGTGTGCATGTGGGGTACCGGGCTTGGAGTGCACTGGACTCAGGGAATGGCTGTCATGGGCTGCCTGTCCAACAACTGACATCAGTAGTACAGCATTATCAGTTTTACAAGCGAAGATGACATCTTTGATATACATGGCCAGCATGGTATTCATATGGTGGTGGGCACTGGTGGGACTCTTGTAGGAAAATGTTCAGTGCTCAGCCAAGTGTTTGTGAATGGCTACGATGTTACTGATGCCATAAAACTAATAACGTCATGAGTTTAATAACCTACATTAATGCAACATTCATTCACCATTGTATGGGGCAGCAATAAATGATGCATGCAGAGTGTGTGTCCAAGTCATAAAATGGGTTATACAAATGTAGTTTTCTTTCTTTCTTTAAAAAAATGAGGCATTGAGAAGTTGGAGGGAGACCCTGGAACTATTTCAAGCCTAGGATGCTACTTGATTTATAGGGCCAGCCTCTATTGAAATGCCTTTCCTTCATCAGAATTTGACAAGGTTTGATCATACATTCATTTTGTGCCACCATAACTTGATTGGGCCTATTTGTCTCTGAGATCCAATTTGGCACGAGGGCTAATGCTTGCCTTCATGTGTCAGAATTGGGTTCAAATTTCTGTGCAAC
The DNA here is from genome assembly GCA_029233225.1 of Lepidodactylus listeri. Taxonomy (NCBI): domain Eukaryota; kingdom Metazoa; phylum Chordata; class Lepidosauria; order Squamata; family Gekkonidae; genus Lepidodactylus; species Lepidodactylus listeri. The sequence goes on along the minus strand of JARCFY010000002.1, from coordinate 41,496,917 downwards.
CAACAACTTACTATCTATCTTAGCAAAGTCACTGTGTAGACTTTGCCTACACTTGTCACCAGGAAATCAGGGATAACAGTGACTGTTACACTGGCAAAGCGATTAGGGTGCATACTGCAAACGTTCAGCCTGAGGCATCGCTGCCTTCACAGAGCCATTCTGTACATCCAGAAATTCTGCAATCCTTGGCTATACAGCATACATTTAACAGTGCCGTCCTAAGCACAGTTACATCTTTCGAAGTCTGTTGAAGTCAATGGACTTAGAAAGATGTAGCTCTTCTCAGAGGAATGTACTGTAAGCGTTTCAAATCTTCCTTCTATCATCCAGCCTGCAGCAACTCTAGAAAAACACGGAGAAAAAAATAATTATTGGAGATGCAAGTTTTTTTGGTGTGTGTGTGTGTGTCATACTTACATGCAAAGCAATTTTACAATTGGATTTGTGTTCATAATTCACCTTAACTTCTTTGGAACATTTTTCACATGCCTTTCTCCAGCTATGAACTCGAGATGGATTTTGTCTACTGAAGCTGAATATGCCTGTTTTGAACAGCAGTAATATCCGTTAGTGACTCTCTTCTGATCCAATTTGACAACTTTTTTCAATAACCATGACAGCCAGGTTCTTTAAGTGGTCATTTCTCATGTGCTTCCTCATACGATTGTTCACCAAATGAGAATTTTGAGTTTCATAGAGCACTTCCACTGGAAATAACCACAGTAATTGCACCTTTAAGTATTTCTGTCCCACTTTTCTCCCATTGGAAACTCAAAGGGGCTTGCAAAGAAACACAAAAAATATAATAGAGATAAACAAAATGACAACAACTCCTAGGCTGGGCCTGTCTCTTTCAGGGCCTTGGGCTACAAGACACGGGCTAAGAGGTATGTGGTTCATGGAAAGCAGACTTGTTTTTATTATCTCCCCCCCCCCCCCAACAATTAAAACCTTCAACAAAGTCTCTATTGTGGGTTCATAGAATTTTGGCTACTTTTTTGGCAAGAACTGTTCTTTGGTCTCCACAGTCTTTATCACTTTTGTAGCAGGAAGAGGTCTGTGCTACTCTTTGATCTGTCAGACTGGGCCAGAGGAAGTAGGCTTCCTTCCTCTTCTGAACCCTGTGAATCCATTCAAGAATATGGGAGGCTGCAGTGCAGTGCAGCTATCCATCCTTAATTTCATATCTTAAAGGTATTAAGAGGGGGAAAAATCCTATTTGGAAATACGTTAGAGAACTAAATGGTCTTATCCTAGTGCTAGATAACTTTGATTTGTTCTCTCCTCCAATAAATAATATAAGGTACATACATACATACATATTTAAGGCCTTTTAAACCTGTCTGTGGGATGTATAATGATATAGTAGAGCCCAGTGTCGTTAGATCTCAGGAGCTTAGCAGGTTCAGTGCTTAGGTAGGGGACCACCAAGGAAGACTTTGCAGAGGAAGGCAGTGGCAAACCACCTCTGCTTCATCACTTGCCTTGAAAACCCTGTAGGGTCGCCCAAACTTGACAGCCCTTTATACATGCACATAAACTTATATTTCTCCAATTTAGGCCTCAGTGCACCTTACAATGATGTTGAAAACCATTAAAAATTACAAAGTCATCCCAATAAGTGACATCCAAAGACTACAAAGCAACCATCTGGTGTTATTTTCAGCTGCAGGAAAACCCTCATCATGTGACTGCAGAAGCCCACAGTTCTTTCTGCCTTACACATTTCCTAAAGGTCACTAGCTTGTTCCATGGGCATATCTGACTGTCACAGTGGTGGTAGGTCGGCTTTCTGACCCTAGCACTCAGATCCCTGTATCTACCTGTGAAGATGATAGTGTGCCAGCAAACAGAGGCAAGGGGAGAGAGGGAGGAGGGTTGCACTGGCAGGCACACTGTGAGCTAGTTGAACTTTAGAGCTGTTGCCAGTGCCTCAGGGATTTGCCTTGTTTTCTTGGGTGGAGAACCAGCCCTGCATGCTGAACAAAATGGGCTTGGCACACATTGGTGGAGGGTTGCCCAGCCTTCCTGTGTCCCAGCGAGGTCTGTATATCTCAGAAGCAATGTTCCCTCTAAGCTGTGGAGTCTTGTGAGCAAAAATTCTACTTTGTGAGCTACTGGCATTAAAGTTGTGAGTGAGCGATTTAGCTACTGCGTAAATTAGTTTGCTCTGGAGCCATCCGTCCTGAGCTAAGACAAAAATGTGTGAGCCGGAGGCTAAAAAACTGAGCTACCTCACACTAACTCAGCTTCGAAGGAAAACTGCTCAGAAGTGGTTCAAATACAGCAGCTCATTATGGATTGCTACTGAATAAGTGAGCTGGAGACCATCTTGGCCTTGTGCAAGCCCAGCTAATGGATGATTTCCACTTTTGTGGCAAACCTTAGTTTGGTTTCTCAGATGGAAAGGTAAGTGTTGGTTGTGCAAACCTGTGCAAAACAGGTGTGGCTCTTAGGAATGCACTGCAAGCGTGCAAAACTTCCTTCTAGCAGCCCACCTAATTTCTTGTGCAAATTAGGATTCCAAACCTGGATTAAAGCCCAGTTGGGAATCCTGGTCTGTAGGCAGGCTTGCCAACCTTTGGGTGGAAGATCTCCCAGAAGCACAGCTGCTCTCCAGACTACAAAGGTCAGTTCCCCTGGAGAAAATGGCTGCCTTGGAAGGTGGAATCCATGGCATTATACCCAGTTGAGGTCCTTCCTCAAATCCTACCACCAAATCTTCAGGAGTCTCCCAACCCAGGAGTCTTCACAACCCTATATCTGAGCAAGGCCTGGCATCTATCTGATAGTGTGTAAAAAAAGAAGAAGTCCCAAATAAGCAGCCCAATATTTTTACTTATAACAAACCTACAAAGCCTATCTGTTCTGACAACTTTGGTGATTATCTGTATGTTACATACTAGTAGCTGTCCTTGGGATTTTGTTCCCAGGATGATCTGCCATATGTTCATGCTGCTTTTACATTTATAACTGTTGAAGTATGTTTGACCTGACCTGGATAGCCCAGGCTAGCCTGATCATGTCAGACCTTGGACTAGCCCTGTACTTGGATGGGAGACCACCAAGGAAGTCTAGGGTTGCTACTCAGAGTCAGGCAATGACAAACCGCCTCTGAATGTTCTCTTGCCTTGAAAACCCTATGGGGTTGCTGAAGGGTGCCAGCCTCCAGGTGGAGCTTGGGGATCCCCCACTTGTACAACTGATCTCCAGCTGACAGAGATCAGCTCCCCTCCAGAAAATGGCTGTTTTGAAAGGTGGACTCCATGGCATTGTACCATGCTGAGGCCTCTTCCCTACCCAAACCCCACCCTCTCCCAGATCCACCTGTGAAGTCTCCAGATATTTTCCAACCCAGACCTGGTAACCCTAGGTTGCTGTAAGTCAGCTGTGACTTGACAGCAAAAAACCCCCCCACAAGTATTTTTGTTTCTGTCTCTCTGTGTACATGTTGCGTAAAATGCTGCTGTTGCTAACACAGGCAGACTTGCAGTTTCCAGGCGGGAGTTGATGTTTTGTGGGTTGCAGAAACCCCACTGACCAATGCTGTGTGGATGTTGTGCAGATCGACATTAAGAATTTTAAAACACTCAGCAGAATGGTTTAGAGAAGTTAATAATTTCATTGTGGAAGTCTACAATTGAATCTACTCATATCAGTGAAGCAGCGTGGGATGCTTCATCTCTTCATATATTTCCAGAGTAATTCTTTTGCATTACAATCCAGCCAAGCATAGTTCAGTTTCTTCCAGTACTTAGGAGTTGTCTGCACTGGTCTTTCTTCAGAGAACTCTTGATAATTGTATCCTAGAGCTTTCTTCTCCTTCAACCACTCTTTAAGTGTGGGTCTATAATGTCTGTCTAGTAGGGTAGGTAGGGTGGCCAGCTCCAGGTTGAGGAGTGCCTGCAGATTTGAGGGTGGAGCTTGAGGGTGGCAGGGTTTGAAGAGGGGAGGGATTTTGGTGGGGTAAAATGCCATCGAGTCCATTTTCCAAAGCGGCCATTTCTTCCCAGGTAAACTGGTCTCTGTTGCCTGGAGGTCAGTTGTAAGTGTGGGAGATCTCCAGCCCCTTCCTGGAGGTCGGCAACCCTAATAGTAGGTGATGTGAAGGACCTCCACCCTAGACCTTAGAGCAGGGGGTCCCCAAACATCTTGAGCTGAAAGGCACCTTTGGAATTCTGACCAATGGTGGTGGGCACAAACACAAAATGGCTACCACAAGAGTTGAAACCGGCAACAAAATGGCTCCTGCAGGAGGCAGAACCATACGCACACAGAAGAATCCTGAGTGTAGGGGAAAGAACAGTGTTTATTAAAAACACGCAGGGAAAGATGAGTGTGTGAGAGAATTAAACTACACTGTGGTGGTAGCTGCCACTGAAACATAGTTACTTAAATCTGCACAGCCAGCCAGATCTCCAGCGGCCGGTTAGAAGCACTGCTGGTCAAGAGCCCCATTTGGCCACACTCACTGTCTAAAAACATTCAGCAGGCACCAGGAAAGGTGTTGGTTGGTACAATGGTTCCCAAAGGTACCATGTTGGGAAGCCATGCCCCGGAAAGCTGCAGCCAGTCAGAGGAGACAATGCTGACTCTGATAGACCAATGGTTAGACTCCATCTAAAAGAGCTTTATGTGTAAGCGTCTGTTTAGGGCTTCAGTGGCACTTTGGATGTGGACACTTATTTATTTTGAAGAATTTGTGTGCCACCTTTCTCCATATAGAACCAAGGCAAGTTACAAAAAGTAGAATAATTAAAACACATACAATTCCACAAAAACACACTTCAGTTAAAACTTAGGCTTCTTTCAAAGTTGAACCTTTCACAGCTTCTGGAACTTTCACCAAGTGGAAACCTTCTTTGTGTGTTCTGGAAGGACATTCCACAATGAAGGGGCAGCCACAGAAAAGGCCCATTGGCAGTCAGTGGCTTTATCTTATTTGCCTTCATGAAAGGACAACCCATGAGCCCTGATCAACGAAGCAGACTTGCTGCATAGGTTCATACGGGAGAGGTGGTCCTTCTCAACATTCACATTTACGCTAGCCTCCAAAGTCCATTTCAGATTTTACGTTCCCACTTTATCAGGAGCCTCCCAACAGTTTGTAGGACCTCCCAATATGCATGCTCACCATGGTGTCCGAACCAAGGCTGCATTGCATGCAAGGTATGCGAAGTAACTGCTGCGTTTTTCAGGGATCTGGTTCACATGTACTGAAGCTGTACGTGCGTGCAAAATACATGCATTGCTCCTGTTCAGATAACATCATGACCATGTGTATCAGGAGTGTTGTAGGATCTGCACATCCCTAATATATGTGGCTTGTGGTATGTGTAAATGTAATGTCTGGAAAGGACTTGGTGTTTAGTAATGTGTATGTGCAGGATGACAATGTGCGTGGTTTGCAAGTTCCTATCAGCTGACCCTGTCAGGTTCTGAACTTTATTCCATACATGAGCTCCAGGGACTGAGCAGTAGATGGGCAAGCTTCGTCCCCCACAGGGGTAGTTCTTTGGCACCTTCTTGTCTGTTGTTTCCCAGCTTAAAATGGAGCTGTAGGGACTCAAAGATGCAGAGCAATGCTCTTATACAATGTTGGGGTAATTAGACTCAACGGGCTGCAAAACTTTTATTATTTTAGAATAAAAATAAATAGCTGTCTAAAGGGGGGGAATTGCATAATGTTCAGCCAGATATTCCTGTCTTAAGTAGTTTGAGGTATATCCCATTTCTTTTGGCAGGCATCTCTCCAACCACTTTGATACCCAAAACGCTTTTGATCGTTTCCCATCTAGCTGAGACGGAAGAAATAAATGTCCTCCTTCATTAATCATATCCAGTTATCTTACTGCCATCCTGGTGTTCTTTCTTCTAGAGCTTCCTTTTGCAAACTTCTGCATTTCTCTAATATAGAAAAACAGGTTTCAGGTTGACTATAAGTCTCAGAATCTAGAATTCTGCTTGGATCACTCTCTTCCTAAATTCCTAAATTTCTGAAGGAAAAACTGGATGTTATGATATCAGTGAATTATGGGGATGTTGAAGTCTGTTGCAAGAATGTGGTGTTTTTGCTTCCAAAACATTGACAGGGGGATGAGGAGTTTAAAATTTGGTGTTTTAGTAAGGCTTTGTGGAACTCTAGGGGTTTGGGGTGTGAAAGACTTTTGGGGAGAGGGAATCTACAGACTTGAGGAAGCCCCAGCTCCTGTTGCTCTACACAATTTTCTTTTGCTCACATAACCAGAGTGTAATGGTTTTTTTGGGGGGGACATTTCTTGCTATTTTTCAAACCAGTAATGTGTGTTTGTATGGATTCTAATCCACGTGGGTGGCAATGAGGACGCCGTACATGACATGATTGTGGAGTGAGCTTTCGTAGACAACAAGCAATCAAGAACAGCTGGAGAGCCAGCATGGGTAGTACAGCAGAGAGGTGTTGAATTCATTTGTTACATGGACTGGATCTGACATAAATGTCACTTTGGTGGGCCGTGTGTGCCATAAAATGTAATGCCAGGAACTGGAGATATAAACTTTATAAAGGACACTGGCAAACGCAATTAACAATGTTATTTTTTTTTACTAAAAATACAAACAAAAGCAATTGATTCCTAGCAGTGAAAGCAATTGATTTACTTAGGGAACCCACAAAAGCCCCGATAAATGTATTTAATGATATGGAAGATTAGGTTCCCCCCCCCCCAAGGGATACCATAAAAGGGGGAGTACCTTACATTTCTGTGCATACCAGTTGCTTGTGGGCCAGGTAAGAGCCCTGGACAGATGGGTTCTGGCCCCCTGGCCTTATGTTTGACACCCCTGAGTTAGAGCTTCTGACCAGTATCTGGGAGACTCTGTAATGCAATATAATCCAATGTGAGTTCTGCTGAATTCTTGTTTGTGTGGTGCTCAATTCAGATCAGGGCCATGGTGCATGTGGAGAAGGTGCTTCCCCCTGCACCACTCCCAACCCAAAACAGTCATGGGAAGCATTATTTGGCCTGTTGCGTATCTGAAGGAACATGTTTTCCTCATAAAGTGCCCTCAGGGACTATTTCAGGTTGGGAAAATGGTACTGAGGGGAAGGCATAAGCTCCCCACACCCGCATCTCAGGGCCCCAGTACAAATCAGGCACCCCCACCCTTGATAAATAAATTTCAAATGTCATAGGGAGCTCCCAACACAGAACTCTGTGCGTGGATGGATTAACAGATCCAGAAACAGTCTTGCGGTTGAATCCTTACTGATGCTGGAAGCTGGGGGTGGGGGGTGAACTAAAGGAAAGCAGCAGCCCTGGGATAGGAAAGGAATTGTCTGTTCACTTCAGGCAAGGCACTTATAGTCGAGTTACAGCTTTTGGGACTGACTTGCCATCTGCGTCCTGCCTATGGGGAGACGTAAAGAGGCTTACTGCAATCGGAACAGAAATCCGTCTTCTCCAATTAGGCTGCCTGCCACTCTAGCCTTCTTCCATATGCTGGCTTGTTCACCCATGCAGCCAGTTAGTGCTGTGTCACTGAGGCGCATGGCCCAGTTTCTGCATAGTTCAATGGTGGCACGTTTCCTTCACTGATAGCACAGCTCATTTGCCCAGCAAGGTGGAGCTTCTTGCTTGAATCTTAATATAACTTTGCTCTTAATGGTTTCTTTTAAAGGGTCTCTTCTTCTGAATTGGGTAGGATGGCCCTTTGCCCTAAGCACCAGGTTAGCATACGGGTTTTGCTAGAGGTGCATTTTAATGTGTATGAAAGTGAGTGAGACTCAAAGCTCTAAACCCTCACAACACATTCATCGAAAATATGGCATTATCACAGCTTTCTATTTAGAGACTTTCTATGGGCTGACAAAAGAACAATAAAACCCACACAATTATTAATCTGGCAATAAAAGCAGTCTGCACTGCAGTCCTTAGAGCATTTTTCTGGGAGGAAGGCCCATTGACTGAAACTAGGCTTACTTATGAGTAGGCCTACTTAGCATTATTCACTGTCTGATAAACAATAGTAAAAGAGATTGCAACAGCACAAACCGAAACCAACCAATCATTAAAAGTTTAGAAGAACAAAATTTGTTTGCTCTCCCATTTAATAAGAAATGCTTCACATGGCATATCTGGGGTGAAGGGCTTTTTCAGCTGGTGACCTGAGGCGTTTTGAATCATTTGACAGTTTCAACCACTCTTCAGAGGCAACCCCTAATACATCACATTGCAGTAATCTACTAGGGCTGCCAAGTTGTCCCAGGGGGTGGGGAATCCCCCACTAAAGGGGTCCCCAATCCGCCAGCCCAGATTCGGCCTGCGGGGGGAGCCCCACCTCGAACTGGCCCGATCAGGCTGACTGCCCCAGCATGATGATGTCACCTGGAAGTGACATCATCATCCTGGGCACGTTATCAGGGCAACGCTCTAGCAATCACCCCAAAAACTCTATGGTACCATAGACTTTTGGGGTGATTGCCAGAGTGTTGCCCTGGCAACGTGCCCAGCGTGATAACGTCACTTCCGGGTGATGTCATCATGGCGCGTGTGTGCTTTGTGCAGGCGCAGATGTCCCAGACCGGGGTCAGGAGTCCCCTGCAGTCAAACAGGTAGGACTTGGCAACCCTATAATCTACCCTGGATGTTATCAAGGCATGGATAATTATAACAAGGTGCATTTCTATCTGTAGCTGGTACCCCAACTGAAAATGGATAAAAGTGCTTTGTGCAATATAATGTACAAGAGGCAGGACCCACAATACTCACAGGGGGGGGGAGAGAAGGAGCTCCACGTGTAGGAGGAGGAGGCCCCCGCAGGTAAGCCTCCCCCCCTGTCCCCCTCCAGCACCAACACCAAGCCTTCTCCCTCCTCCTCCTCCCACCCAGCACCGGTGGCAAGGCCTGAGCTTGGCCCGCCAAGACTTCTCCCTCCCCCCCGGCAGCAGCAAGGGCTGAGCAGCTCACAGCCGCCAGTCCACCAAGCCTTCTCATCCCCTCCCCATGGTGGCAACAGCAGTGAGGCGGTTCTCAGAGCATTCTCTGCGCATGCGCAGGGAACGCTCTTTAACTTTTGGGCGGATTTAAGTATCCTCCTTTAGGTTTTTATAGATTTCAGATTTTTCCGCACATTTGGGGATTACCCCAAATGTGCAGGAAAATGTTCCCCCCCCCAGGTGCCCCCTCCGCACGGATTTAGGTATCCGCATGGGGGGGCACTTGGCTATTAGTATATAGATTGTCTGCTGTCAGTACTGATGCCATAGATGCTGCTCACCAATACCCTCCTTTCATCCTTTCTGGGACACACAACTTGTGGGTAAGTGAGAGCCAATGTTTTTTTGGGATAGCCAATTGATGACCCCTCCCCTGAATTCCTTAATCTGGAGGGTCCATCAAGTCTCTGCTCTATTGGAATAGAACCATTGTTAGGAATTGAAGGTCCAGTAAGAGACAAAAATTGCAGCTAGTTGGCATTTTATGTTTCGATATTCCAGAGCTGCAGTGACCAATTTCTTTGGCCTGGGTTTTTTGGGAAAGCTGAACACCACTGACTTGTTCTGGAGTGTCTCCTATTCATCTGCTGCCCACAGCAGCAGCACCATTTCCTGACCCGGTCACTGGGAACAGCCAATGTCTAGGTTAGTAGTCCAAGAAATTTAGAGAGGAAGGGCAACTTGGGAGAATGAAGCTGGAGGCAGCCCCATAGGCTTGCAGTTGGTTGTACAAAAGCAATTGTCCCATTTGTCCCAGCTTTATCTACAGCTTTCTCAGGAATTACTCGAAGCCTCCTCTTGGAAAAGGAATGGAGTAGTATATAGTAACCCCACTCCAGCATTTCTAACTTTATGGCCTTGTTTCTGTTGGAGCTCCCCTAAGGCATTTTTCACCAAAACTTGACAAATCATTTATCATGTAAATATTGACCTCCTACTTGCAAGCAACTGGCTGGATCCTGTGAATCCATTCTGCTAATGGTAGAGCCTTTCACAGGTACAAGGAGAGTCGTCTTCTTCTTTCAGAAGTATCTGTGGTTAGCAGTATCTAGCCTATTATCTTAATACATTCAATAGGTTTCCAATGTGGGGGGGAATCATGCTTGTTATTATGAGCTATAATCTAGTTACCTATTATTGTTTCCTATAATCTATTGCCTGAGGTTATTGCCTGGCAATGTATTCTGGGAGGATGACATTCCAGTCATAATCTTGGTGGTGGAAAGTGCTGTCAAATCCCGGCCGGCTACAGTGTGACCCCCTTGAAGTTTGCAAGACAAGAGGCAAACAGAGGTGGTTTACCATTGTCTTCCTCTGCACAGCGACCCTGGACTTCTTTGATGATCTCCCAACCAAGTACTAACTAGGGCCGACCCTGCTTAGCTTCTGACGCCTGATGAGATTGGACTAGCCTGGGCCTTGTAGGTCAGCCCACACTCATAGGAGATGGTTTAGTTTCGTAGTGAAAAGGGTCCTAGTTATTGGCCAAGGAATCCTAAATCCTGATGCTCCAACTGCTTCTGTAGTGCTCTTGAGAAATCTGATGTAGGTTTTCCAGTCCTTTTTTTAAAAAAAATCTCTTTCCTGAGTGGTGCTTGGTCTCTAGGCAGGACCCATTTATATTTGATCTGCGAAATAAGCCATCTCACTGTAGACACTGTCCTGTAAATGAAGTCAGTGATGTGCATAACATCTATGCTGCCTCCCCTGTTGTGCTTCATTCTTTCAGCAGCTGGAAAATATCTGCTGTTGAATGTATAGTGATGATGTGTTCATATTCCTCTTTATTTTACTCATTATTCTGCTCTTGGTCCTGCTTTCTACTGGTAATGAAGCTCTGTAGTGGTGTCGCATCTCTGTCTAAGCATGCCGTGCCATGTGCCTCATTTGGTGGTGCCTGACTGAATAAGTTGGATCAAGTTTCACTAAAACAGGAGTATATGGAATCATGTACCTGGAGTGGAGCTATATAAACAAGTATAAAATTGTGGGGTAGCAGTTAGAGTATCAGACTAGGATCTGGGAGACACAACTTTAAATCCCTGCTCTGCCATGGAAGCTTGCTGGGTGACCTGGGGCCAGTCACGCTCTCTCATCTATCTCACAGGACAGTTGTTGTGAGGGTGAAAAAAAGAGAGGGGAAAATGTGTTGTAAGCCGCTTTGGGTCCCCATTTGTGCGGAGGAGAAAAGGGGGAAAATATCTGAATAAATAAGTACCAAGAAGGGGTAGTTTCTATTATTTTTAGAAGAATATGAGAACCAAACACAGAATCCCCTGGCTGCCATTCTGCAACCCTGAAAATTACTTTCTCTTTATCCTGATGGCTGCACTAAATTATATGTGTATTGCGATGATTAAAAATGATGCCTAGTATCTATCAACCTGTATTGAAATGTGCTGCCGCCTGGGCTATTGGAGACTTGCTAATAATATGCACCTAGATTGTTAGCTGACCTTCATTAAAGTAGCTTGAAATGCCTGCATCCTGCATGGCCTGGTTGATGATTTGAGGACAATTTGAACCATACAGATTACGAAGCAGTTAAATTGCTTTTTGCTACAATGGGACTTGTGCAGGGAAAAAAATTAAGTAACTGGACTATGTGCAGAAAAAATGCTTCTATGAAACAACTGGAGTAACTTTCTCTTGACAAGTGTAAAAATGTAAAGAGGATACCAATCTGATTCCTGTCCTTATCCCTTTGGCCACTTGCGCACTGTCACATTTGTCACTCGTTTGTCCCGATTGCTTTGGACTCCCATCCCCTTTTCCACATGTGTTTTGCTCTCTCTGGGACTACCAGAGAGAGCAAAACACATGGGGGGGGGGGGCGGGACCCAGAAGCAATAGGGACAAACAAATGACAAAAATGACAGTGCAGAAGTTCCTGTCCTTATCCCTAACTGTCCTCTCCCACCCAAGTCAATTGGTATGGAAACTGAGAAGATCAAATTGCAGACAGCTTCTGCTCTAGTCAATTTCATTCTCTAGAAAGGCAAAAAGTGCACAGGAGCAAAATACAATTTCTTCTGAAGCGCCAAGTAGAGTTTGAAAGTCTGCATCTCCTGCTTGCATAATAAAATAAAAGCAGATTTCTTTCCCCTTAGAGTAACACAATTAAAATAAATAAATAATCTCATTTGAAGAAAGTAAATTAAGGGCTAGAAAAGAGTTTTGTATTAAAGTGCTGCAAACTTCCTGGGGGTTTTGTCAGCCCCCCCCCCCCCCCCCCGGTAATTATGGAAGTGAATTGAATGCCTATTTTTCTATTCATTTTTAAGAACCACTTAGTAGAGTTTGGGGTTGCTGAGGCCGAATGGGTAATATGAAGCCGCTCTGATAATTGTACTTCTCCAGAAGAAGGGAGATGTAATTCCCCCCCCCCCCCCCCAAAGCAAAATGCTGTTCCTGAAGACCGTGGGTGTTTGATTCCAATAAGGATTAAGAAAGTGGCTGTTGTAGAAGTAGGCTAGCAGTGGTTTATTTCTTAATGAGATGGGAAACCTGTATCCAGTCTCTACCATGTCAGGCTGTTGTTGACTGCTCGCATAATGATCATTCTCTTACAAAGCAAAGTTTCCCTATATATAAAAAACTACAATGCCAGGGAGGAGACTAGCTAGGGCAGTCCTCCCTGAGTATGACATTTTTCTGTATGTAGGTGTGGTGTGGTTTGTATGGAAGAATATTCAGTCATGAAACTGCCTTATAACCCAGTCAGGCCATCACAGTCAGTCTTGTCTGATTCGACCAGCAGAAGCTCTTCAGGGCCTCAGCTGGAGGCTGTTCACATCTCCTATTACCTGACCCTTTGACCTGGAGATGTCAGGGATAGAACCTAGGACCTTCTGTCTGCAAAGCAGGTGCTCTGTCACTGAGCCCCAACCTCACCTCATTCCTCCACCTTGCAATCATTTGAGTGCAGTGTAATGAGCTGGGGGTTTTATGTCCAAATTAGAAGTTGGAGCAGGCAGTCAGTGCAATCGTGGGAGTAGATGGACAAACCCATATGCAATGCCTTAAAGTAGGGTCAGAATAACGCTTACAAGAACCGGTGATGCAGCAGGCAATCGGACTGCAGCCCTGGAACGTTGAAGAGATTGTGCAGCACTCTTTTCTATTTATGTACTTTGGGACAGCCCCTGCTGCACACAGTTCTGGTGGTGATGCCCCACTTCAACAGTAAATTTGGGAACAGCTGTCTTATGAGGCGAGAATAAAACAGGACTCAAAGGTGAGAGTCACTGAAGCTCAATAGTCAGAGTTCTGGACTTGAATTGGAGGTGATCACTGGGTTCATACCCCACTCGAGCCATGGAGCTTACTAGAGGACCTGGAGCCTCAGTGGTGACTTTGGAATTATTCAGTCTGCATACACCACTCTGACCTTTTCAGGGGAGTGGTGGGGTTAAGAATGAATGAAAATCTAGAAACATACAATTATATCCATTTTATGGAGATGGAATCGTGAAGCACAGTCAGGGAGAGTGATCTGCCCCAGATCTCTTGTCATGGGCAGAGTAAATAGTGAATGCAACTAATGAATCCCTAGTTTCTTACAATGATTGTCATGTTCCACCTGGTAGAACCTATGCAAAGGTGCATTTAAGCTTTTCTTCTGGGGTTAAGTGTACTGCTTGTTTTTTTAAAAAAAATCATGCTCAGGCTTCCTTAGATGTTACGTGCCCTTTACCTAAAAATCCTTCCCCACAGGTGTTTATGATGTCTGTATTTACTTAGTGGTGGTGGGGAAAATACTCTGCATCTGCTCAAAGGTGAATTACTTACTTCTAGATGTAGTTCCAGAGTGAGGGCCTGCTCTGAAAACAAGGTTCTGGGGATAAATTCATTTGCTGTTTTAATCTCATTGTGAATTATGTCAAGCTGTCTGGAGTTCATTCTGTGAGCAAAACTCATTCAATTAAGGCTGGCCACTCTTCATCTGGAATGAAGCTTGGTTCTGTGGAGCCCAACAGAAGGGAAGTGTTCTCATCTAGGTGGAGGGGGGAAAAACGAGGGAGGGCGGGCGGGCGAGGTACATTGCCACACCATAGGTGTTTGATGTCCTGAGTTCTTTAGTAATTTCTTTGAGATCAAAATCAACGGCAGCCTTGAAAGGAGTCGATCAGATTGCACGTTACCGAACACATTGTTTAAAAATTCCAGTATTAACTAGTGGTGAATGTAATCTGGCATTTGCTAGCTGACACCTCTTCTTGCACAACTGACTAGATTTTTGCCCCTTCCCCTTCCTTAATATGTGTACTGAACAGTAGGACATCATCCAAAAGCAAGGAACAGATGAGTCAATAAATTATTAGGGGGATTAATTTCTGATCTGGCTGCCCGTATATGACTGTTCACTGTTGTGGGAAAATCCTTGCTTCTTTACCCCTACACAGACATTTCTATGTGTATTCCCTCTCCCTGATGTTATCTTTTCAGCAGCCCTGTGGAGTAGACTAGGCTGAACAATAGAAATGGGACCAGGGACACCCAGTAAGCCTCATGGCTGAACTGGGGCTTGAATGTGGACCTCCTCAACCCAACTGCAGTAGTCTAGCCACTACATTGTATTCATTTTAGGTGAAGCACTCCAGGGAGAGTCGCAGAGAACAAACAGGAATTTTAAAATTCTTCCCAGCTTTTTGTCAGTATCGCTCTTTGCAGCATACACCTCAGCTATCATCTGAGTAGATGGCTGAATGGCAGTGCTGGAAGAGAATTTGAGCTTTGTGCTGGCAGGAGGCTTAAATTATTTGTAGCCCTCAAGTTACTCTTTCATGCCAGTCTTTTATTCTTGAGATGAGGCTGTTGCTTAGCGTTTAAGGTGTGTGTGTGTGTGTGAGGAATAGTATGCAGCTCACGCATGGCTGAGTCTGCAATCCACAGCATCTTTGTTTATTAAAGGAAGAGTACATGGAAATTGGTGTATGTAGATATATATCATTTCCTCCTGTTTGAGTCAATGAGGAGAAAAGGAAGAGGTCTGCTGGATCAGATCACAGGTCAGTTTTCTTAGTAGGTGTTGCCAGCCCGGGAGGGACCAGATCTTCTGGGAAGCTGACAAGCAGAACAACAGGTTGCACCCCTGTCTGATTTCCCCCCACTGGGGCAAATAGCAATTAATTTAGGTAATTTATAACTCCAGGTTCTCCCTGATAGAAATTTGAAGGAACTTAAAGTAGAACATAACCTAAACAATTTAAATAACCAAAATACAATTAAATCTAACAGATTTTTTTTAAGAAAAAGCATGAAACTGCATCTTAGGCAGATTCTGCATAGTTACAGGCAGTGTAAGCCATGAGGGAAGGGCCAGGTGCCCTTTGGGTCTTGCCCTTTTGCTTGCACCAAAAGGCCTGCACCTCAGGTCATGCTCAGGCATACCAACAATCAGCTGAGATGATGTGCTGCTGTTCCCAACAGTTCCCCTGTCTTTGCTTTGGGGGGGGGGATTACTTTTCTCAGGAAAAGAGAGCAAGTGAAAGGGTTATGAAATAAAACTCTCACAGCAGGATGGGGGCATGCAATATGTGACCCACTAAGTGGCACACAGCCTATCAGTTTTTTTCATGAATCCTGTTTTTGTCTGTCTCCCTGGGGCATCGAAAGGAAAAGGTCGTGCAGAACTGGAAAAAGCTCAGAAGGGAGCAACCATGATTATCAAGAGGTTAGGGCACCTTTCCTGTAAGGAAAAGCTAAGAGTCTGGGACTTTCCATTCTAGGAAAAAAGACAGCTATGGTGGGGATGGGACTTTCCATTCTAGGAAAAAAGACAGCTATGGTGGGGATGGGAATAGAGGTTTATAAATTTACAGGTTGGCTGGAAAAGGGTGGGGGGTAGAAGGCACTGCTTCTTTTGTATTAGTGGAATTCAGGGGGCACCCAATGTAGTTGAGGAGCAATAGATTCAGGATGGACAAAAGGGAAATGCTGCTTTACCTCATAAGTAATTAAATTGTGGGATTTGCTGCCAGAAGATATAGTGATGACAGAATCATGGAGGCCTGGACAGATTCATGGAGAATGAGTCCATAAATGGCTAATGGACATGATGACTCAAGGGAACTTCCACATCCAGAGGCAATCAACCTCTGCATGCCAGTCCTTGGAGGCAGCGTCAGAGGAAGGCCTTGACTCTTAGCCCTGTTGGTTGCCCTCTAAGGCAACTGGCAGGCTGTAATATGAAACAAGATACTGTACTAGGTGGGGCGCTGGTCTGATCCAGCAGGATGCTTCTTATCTTCAGGGATGGGAGGCTGCCTGTTAGGCAACCAGCAGGCCCCACTATATTGGGTTGTGGGGCACAGTTCTTCAGGCCTTCCATAAAGGAATGTGCACAGGCTGAGGGAGAGAAATAACCTTGTTTCTATGTGCTGAATATTTTTTTTTTAAAAAAATCATCTTGCAAGATTTGAGCTCCCTTGGAGGCAATGAACACAACACGTATTTTGCAAATACTTTTTGATTAAAAAAAATTAGAAAGAAAGCAGACATCTGATTGTGAAAACTAGCTAAATGTAATCCAGGCTCTGACTGCGAGAGTTGTAGAAGTTCCCACTCCCTGGCAAAGGAAGTTGACTGTGGAACCTCTAGCCGCCTTTCTCCATCCCTTATTTACCTATACTTTATTATCTTATTGCTTCTTCAGTTTCTCTTGTTTAGTTCCATAGGGACAATTAGGCACTTGGCAATAAGAGAAGAATAGATCAAGATTCTTATGCCTTTTCTTTGCTTATCTTATCTCTTCTACAGTAGTAAATTTTTCCTTGAGGCTAAGTTGAAGAGGAGCAATGACCGTTTCTAAAGAGAAATAAGGTGGTGGTGGTAATGCATAACAACCCTGGACTTCCTTGAGGGTCTCCCATCCAAGTACTAACCAGGGCTGACTCTGCTTCAGCTTCTAAGATCTAATGACATCCACCTAGCCTGGCTATCCAGGTCACAGGTAGAAATAAAGTAGGCATAGATAAACAAGGGGTTCAGAAAAGTGAATAGAGGTTCTACCTGCTCCTCAGCTTTCTCTGCTTGCCTATAGAGCAGCTTTTAGGATTCTCAGATCAGCCTTGATTTAAATATGATGCCAGTGAACAAGAAGAACTTGCATAATGTTGCACATGCCAACTCTTCAACTGGGCCCTATATTTGATTTTAGCATGCCAGCGCAACATTTGCCTAACTTTTGAATATGAGATATGGTAAATTGTACACATAGTGGCTGAATGTTCCTTTTAAGGAGACCACTGAGAATGTGCTATGTCACACACATAAGTTCTTCTTACTGTTCAGAGTCGAGAGGTCTTAGAGCAGTGATTGTCAACAGCACACCCAGGGGTTCCGTGACACTTGCCAGTGTGTTTCCTTCTGCCCACTTGCTTCTTGAGTTCTGGAGATACTCCCTTTGATGCCACTTACGATTACAAAATCTTGACTTCTATAGTTACAAACAGGATTAACAGTTATAATCAATAAATATGTTTTTCCTGATTGGGCAGGAAGCACCTATTCAGAAGTGAATGCATTCACCATAGGAGGATGTTTAGGAAACCCCCCCCCCCAATTTTATGGAATCTTCTATGGTTGTGTAATTGGTTCTGCCCTGAACCAACCTTCTTACAGTTTTCTGTCTCTGTGGCAGCCATTTTGTGGTACCTGTTCTCAGAATCCTAAAAATGCATGTAGGCTCAATAAGGCTGGGAGCTCCTGCCTTAGATCTGGTTTGGAAGTGGCCATTATGCATGTGTAAGGTGCAACCACGCTTTCTGGTCACCAACAGCTTGAAGCATGATAGAATCTAAAGTGGTCACCCATTCCCTCAGCATCCTCTGACAATCTGTTCTAAGCAGCTGAATAGTCACACTTCAGAAGTCTTCTGAAAC
Source organism: Lepidodactylus listeri (assembly GCA_029233225.1). NCBI lineage: Eukaryota > Metazoa > Chordata > Lepidosauria > Squamata > Gekkonidae > Lepidodactylus > Lepidodactylus listeri. Next base: position 41,479,055 of record JARCFY010000002.1, on the reverse strand, counting down.
ATAATGTGTTTTTATCAGTCTGCCTTTAGCTTCTGTTATATAACAGAAAGAGGGGAAAATGCATATTCGAGGCTGAAGCATCATTTGGGTCATCTAAGAACAATCAGAGACCAACCAGGGAGGGTGGATGGAGGGGGATCAGCAAACAACCTTTAGAGCAAAACTGGCTTTGCCCGGTATATCACCTCAGTCAACTGAGGTGATCCCCTCTGAGAATGCCCTTTTAAAAAATTGAGCTTGGTACATAAAGATGCTTGCTCAGTGGGCACTGGTGTTCAGTAAATGTTTCTCAAGTCCTCAGTGGCTTCTTACAAAGAAAACTGACTGGAGAAGGAAGTTACGTAACAAATGGCAGTGTGTTGGAATGGCTGGAGTATCGCTCTTGGGTCAGTCACACACACTCAACTTGACCTACTCCTCAGGGTTGTTCTGAAGATAAAAGAGGGGGGCAGGCATACTTTCCACACTGAGCTCCTTACAGGAAGGGGGGGGGAATAGAATTCAAATAAATAAATAACATCCATCAGGCATAGGCAGTAATGAAAGCACCAGGTTTAATGAACAGAGATAGAACATTGCTGTTGTTAAAAGCCGGGTCATATTGGCTGCTGTCTTGCGATCAAAAATCCAAAAAATTAAGGAGAATAGGCTTGTGGCTTTCAACCCTACAAAACTGAAATGTAATATGACATTTTAATTGTGTGGTGAATTTTTTTTCCTACCAGATTTCCTGTGGTTTCAGAAAGCAGAGCTGTAGTAACCTCTGTCAGTTAGCTGAACCCATTGGCTAAAGGTTAATGATGTGAGACAGGGGAAAGCCAATTACATCTTGTCGCATGCAGTGTTTGCCTAGAACAGGGATAGGCAGCCTCTGGTATACATGCTGACAATGACACACCAGACTGGTTTGCTTGACATCCAGGGCCAGATCTCTGCCTAAGTATCTAACGCATTGGCAGCACTGCCGGGGAAGAGAAGGTAGTAGGCATGGCTTATGCCTGCATGGCCACCAGCCAAGTCCAAGGTAAATCCCTGAGATACTGGCAGTGCTACATGGGCTTAGCTTGCTCCAAGCATGTCTGGCTGAGTACAATTCTCATGCCCCCCCCCCCCATTTTATTTGCCAGAAAAATAATGAGTGCATATTGCCAGCATAGTGTCATGGTTAAGAGCAGCAGACTCTAATCTGGAAAACCAGGTTTGATTCCTCACTTCCCCACATGAAGCCTGCTGGGTGACCTTGGGCCAGTCACAGTTCTCTCAGAACCCTCTCAGCCCCACCTGCCTCACAAGGTGCCTGTTGTGGGGAGAGGGAGGGAAGGCAGTTGTAAGGCATTCTGAGACTCCTTAAGGTGGTGAAAAGTGGGTGTAAAACCCTTTTTCCCAGCTTTTGGGCTGAGAAGGCTGCCTGTCCCTTATGTAGACTGTGAAAGGGGAAAAGGGCAGCAGTCCGGTCTCTCTCAAAAATATTCAGTTGCTCCCTCATTCCAAGGCCTTCAGGGGCTTGCTTCAGGCATGCTTTCATGATGGGAGCCGGGTTTTGCAAGTTTTACAATTCCCTTCTTAGCCACTCAAAATCTAATTCAACATAATCAAATGCAAATTTTGTATTCAGAATTCTAGGAACCCGAAGTTATTGAAGAAAAGCTCCTTTGATGGGGTCCTCAGTTGCTGGAAATGTTAAAACTGTTATAGGCTGGAATAACAATAAAATAGGATGACTGTGGAATAGAATAGAAGAGGAGGAGGAGGAGGAGATTGGATTTATACCCCAATAAGCTCGCAAATCTGTGGAATGATTTAAAAAATTAAGATAAAAATGGTTTTAAGATGGGGTCAAACATACTAATGGAGGGATGAGTCCTCACTAACTGTTCAGCTATGATGGCTAAATGGAACCTCCCCATTCAAAGGCAATATACCTCTTAATGACAATTGATGGGAAGCAACAAAGGGGAAAAAGCTTTGACCTCGATTTTTTGCTGTTGTAGACCTTCCAGGGGCATATGGTCGGCCACTGCAGGAGGAACAGGGTGCTGGACCAGATGGCCCACTGTGGGGTCCTGAAGGGGCTGGTCTTGTTTTTCAGTAACACACAGATCCTATCATGAAGGCTCGTGGGTATGCTGCATTATTGGATGAATGCTACAAAGCTTAATACTGAGGTGTGTGTGTGTGTGTGTGAAAGAGCAGGACAAAGCAGAAGCAGGTCAAAAGCGGGGCCTACAGCTTTCCTAGATCTGTTGCATCTTGTCAAGTAGAATTGCAGCAGTGAACTTCAGGATCCCTTTCCCTGAGGCTTAAGTGTCATTCCAGTGCACAGCTCAGTTACTCAGGCCATGGATGGGAGCACAGTTTAAAGAAGCCGCCTCACTTCCAGAGCTCCTTCTGTTAAAGTGCAGGCTTCAAAGACCTGGGGCCATAGGCAAAGGAGGGGCATGCAAGGCAGAGATGTTCTGTCAGGCCTTTGGTTGAGGACAGTGATGGGACTTCTTCTGGCACTCTTCTTCTGGCACCCCATGACCCCTCTCCCCAGGGAGGCTGGGGAGTTAGGATTTCTCCACTGTCTCATACATTGTACATAGACTGTGCAGGCAAGGCGGGATATAAATCGAAATAAATAATAAATACTGGTATTTATTGGATTGTTTTAATTTAGTTTTATATTGAGATTGTACATTATTTTGTTGTAAGCTGCCCTGAGCCCTACTCATAGGGAAGGGCAGCTTAATAAATCTAATTTAATAAAAAGAAAGAAAGAAAGAAAGAAAGAAAGAAAGAGACCCACAGCTCTCATGCAAGGTTGAATATCTCTGTTTGTTCTTTTTGGGTCTTAATGTTCCTTTATCCTGAAGAGGGCTATAAGTTCCTGAACCAGAGAATCCGCATTCCACTTGGTCCTTCCCAGGCTGCTTCTGAGTGATGTTTCACTTGAGTATTGAATTCTCCTCTCTCTCTCTCTCTCTCTCTCTCTCTCTCTCTCTCTCTCCCTCCCTCTCTCTTTTTTAAAAAAGGATGGCATGATCTGCATAAAATACTAGCGGACTTTTGGCAGGTACTTCTTATATGTTGGAAAATCAGCTTTTGGACAGTGGCCAGTTGTTGTTGACAAGTCAGCTGTCAGCCAGCTCTGAGAAACTAATTCACTGCATTCAGGATGACTAAGGGAATGGTGCTCCGTGAAAATCACTCAGGTAAGAGGGGGCACGTGGCTGAGAAAGGGGGAACAGCTGCAAAGAGGGAGTTTACTAGAAAGTCTGGCCATATTTCATGTAAAAAAAGAGAATTGTCTTTTAGACAAATTGTCTTTTAGAAAATTGTATTTGAAATTATTGTTTATTGAAGCATTGTGTAAGATTTGCAAGTGCTCCAGACAACCTGAGATGTCTGTGGTATCACAAGAAAGCCTTGATTGTGTTTTCCACTGTTTGAGTCAGGGCCCTGTTCTGGGTGAGCCCTGGGTCTGATACAGCAGGGCTCTTTTTACCCTTAGCATTCAAAGAGCAGATATATTCAGATTCTAGATGCTTTTAGTATAGATTTGGAACTGGGGGAAATCCCCCTCGTGTTGATTAAAAGTTCTTTTAAAATTGCCATTGTGCAGAAAATTCTTAGCATATAAACTTGGAAATCAGTCCCTCTAATTTCCATAAAGCTGGCATTTGAGCAAGCATACTTCGAATTGTGGTGCTTCAACACTGCTGTGTGGGGTGAGAGACAGGCTCGGATGCTGGTCCATACTGGAATACAAAACTGTGGGCCTTTATTGTTCCTTCTGTTTGCTGGACTTGTGATAACAGCTCGAAGCATGAACAAGCATGAGAAGCTTTTGTGTGGTTGTACTCTAAACTGCTAAAGCATAGACTCAGGGTTGGGTTGGAAGATATGTGAGTCTTGCTGACAGTTCATGGAAGGTGCATGAACACTGCTGAAGCTGAGCAGGTCTGGTCAGCACTTGCATGAGAGACTTCTTGGAAACTCTGTAAGCCACGGCCCTGAATTTCATAGTGGAAGAACAGTGGGATGTAAAAGTAATATAGAAAACACTGAGGATGAACACTTGGTACACAAACTCTTCAGAACAATGGAGAGAGTAGCCAGTGGGAAAATGAAGGTCGGTTATCCAACTGGATATAGGAGTCAAAGAGCAACTTGATTTTACTGGGTGAAATTGCTATGAGAAAGAATTGGTGGAAATTCTAAGAACCTCCACTAACTCCTGCCAGTACTGTGAACTTGCGGAAAAGCTGGAAGAAAAAAGAACCTTTGTAATTTTCTGTTCACAGCCCTTGCTTAAATCTTCATTCTACGTGAGTTGCAGTGATTCAAAAGCATTTCTTCTTCTTCTTCCTCTTTCTTCTACTCCTAGCAAAGTAGTTTAAGTAAGAGGGAAGATGATCAGGTCTCCTTGGAATTATTTGCTGTTATATAATAAGAAAGTGGATCCAGCCACTCCACTGAGCAAAGTTGGAAGCCTTCCTCCAACCTAAGGAGATTGCCTCTAATTTAAGTGGCTCTTCTCTTGGGTATAGATGGAAGGAAAACTACAGAATGGCTAAATCCACCCCAGTGTTATTTGAAAGATAATTATTTTGTTTTTCTAAATCTGTTTCAGAAGTACTGATTGAATTTTTGCTGACACATACATTCATGTTTAACATTTACTACATGGAGAGCAGTCCTGTGTAGGAAGATGCATGAAGCCAGTCTATAGGGTGCTTTCACACATACTGAATAATGCAGTTTCAATCCGATTCAGTGCCTGTTTGCAAATGGATTTTGCCATTTCACACAGCAAAATCCAGTTGCAGCGTGCATTGAAAGTGGGTTGAAAGTGCATTATTTAGTGTGTGTGAAAGCTATATGAATCCTTGCTATGACCCAGTACACTGGCAGCCTGTTTCCAGCAATGGCTAGTCTTCTGAGCGTGACAGCAATAGAACTCCCTCAACTTGTCCTCAGCAAATGGTGTCTAGAAGGATACTGCCTCTGGAAGTTTCATGTGGTCGCAGCAATAAGCCCACAGTTTCCTAGAGCATGGAGCAAAATGAGCATGTGAGACTGTGATGTGATGGACTATACCAATTTCACCCTTTTTCCTGCCAGGAAGGATTTTTCCCCCCACGTTAGAAAAACTAATGTGAGAAGCTCAGTCCCGTCCCCACCTTTGCACTTGAGATACATTTCAGAGTCTTGCTCACCCAGGTTTGAAGCTCTGTTCTTTTGCTGCCCAGTGAATCCTTGCATACCCTCTGAGCACAGCTGTTTTTTGCCTTTTGGTTATAGATTGCTAATGTGTACCAGACTGCCACCTAGTTCTCCAGGCTTGCTTGCCAATTTGCCTCTCTGAAGAACTGGATATGGGCAACCTTGCATGAGGCTTTTGTCTTTCCAGTGTGTACTGAGTTATGAAATCCTGCATTGCAGGAATGCATTGCACTGCAGGACTAAAGACTTGGAGCTGCATCCAAAAACCATCTTCCTCTGATGGATAAGGCACTTCTGCCAGCAGAAGGTGGGGTGTGTGATTTTTTTTTTTTTTAAAACCACCTCTTTACTCCTCCCGGCCCTGTTCTGAAGGATCCCCTGTCTCCAGGGTGTTATTTCAGGGATCTCACTCGGCTGTATCAGGCAGGATGAGGTGGGGAAACCCTGTTCTATTTGCAGAGCCGCACTGACAGTGGGTTACAATGGATACAGTTCTATGACAGTGACTGAAATGGCAAAACTTGATTTGTTAAGAGACTGCAACGCCAAAAGGAGAAGTTTGAATAAAACAGTCCCATTTTATGAATGCAAGAGACAATTTAGATCTTAATACATATAAGACACTTCCTCTACATAGTAAATCTGTCCCCCCCCCCCTTTAAATAGTTAATTTTAAAAATAAAACCCTAGGACTATGGGAGAGGTGAGATGTTGTGTGAGAATGAAAAATGTTTCTTTTTATTACATCTGTATGTGAAAAGATGCTTTATATATATATAAAATCTTCAAGCTGAGATCACAAGCATTTATTTGTAGAGGAGTACTGTTGTGGCCCCACGGCTTGCTTTCTGCTATCTGGTTTACCAGTTTTCTTCCATCAAGCATGAGGCTTGTTGTTCTAGTCTGGTAGCTCTTTCATTTCAGTTGCAGAAGAACAGTGCACCTGCATCTTATCCCTTCCAGCCATGCTTGGCTTGTGGGGGCCATTTGGGAAGCCAGTATGCTTTTTATATTGCTGCATGGCGGCTGAAACGTTCCCCCCCCCCCCCCCCCATATTCCCTTTAATCACAGTTGACAAAGGCACGCTCATAGGACGGACGTGTAAACATAAAAAATATATGAAGTTGCTTTCTGTCTAGCCCCACTCTGATTGGCAGTGATTCTCCAGGGGCTCAGGCAGAAGGCAGTATTTTGTGCTCTGGGATTTTTTGCCTAATGATGCCAAGGATCAAACCTGGTCCCTTCATGTACGCATAGCAGGTGTTCTTGCAGAGTGATTTGTGATTGCTGGTTCACAGAAAGACCACTTCTTCTGGAAAGGTTGTTGTGTGTATTTCAGGGGAGACTGGGTCCAGTCTTTCTCCTTGCTTCAGAAGAGTTCACTTGAGAAGGTCTGCTTTAGTCTTGAGATCCCTCCTCTGTTCTGCATGGCTGTGTCTCAGAGGTACATCCCATAAATCAGTGTCAGCTTGCTTTACTCTTTGGGTCAACTTGCTTTGCTCTTTCTTTCTCTGCAGCCCATTGCTTTTTTCTTAATTATAAATCTCTTCTGCCAAAGTGCTTTGGGAACCGTGGGATTGGAAGAGGCATTAATGTAAGAAATTTCCTATTAGTGATGGTTCTACAGGTTCGCTTCTAGCTAACTGGCAGTTGCCCCAGTGCCCTTCCCTGTTGACTTGCATTCCAAAGCATCCTTTATGCACTCATACATTTGGTGCACAAAGGGATTCGTAATGATCGTAATGAATATTAGGGTATGCAGTGCATAGCTACAGCTCTATAATTTATACCTGTTCTTATCCCTAGGGCTTAACGCAGGAGATGTTATTTCCTTATTTCATTTTTGTACTAACTCTGTGAGAGCGCTTTTTTTTTTTTGGTGCTTAAAAAAAAATTAAAAGTGAGCCAACATTACCTGTCTTGTAGCAATAAAAAAATCTGAGTTTGGTTTTTCTGTATGCATTTTCACAACTGTTTCATGATGCATTTAATTGCCACCTGTGGAACTCAGGGCAGCACACGTGGTTCTCATTCCCTGTTTTACCAGAGAATGACCCTGAGAGGTAGGCTAAGCGAGGAGACGGGGACTGCCCAAAGGTCACCTAGAAAGCTCTCTGTTAATGGGGATTTGAACGGCCCTAGTTTGACTCTAGCCGCTGCCCAGTCGTTGGGCTTTTCCACACTCTCATTTTCCTTGCTTGTGTATTCCTGTTGCTTTTTTGGGGGGGGAGGGGGGGTGTTGTGCATGTGTTTTTCTCCCTCTAGTGGTTGATTCAATATTACATTGCTTTGTGTCTGGCATATCTCCCTCTAGATTTAAACTGCAGGTTTTTATGCTGGACAGAAAGCAATTTAAAATCGAATTGACTACTAGAAGAAGAAAAACACGAGCAGAACAGACCTCCCCCCCAAAGCAACAGGAACACACAAGCAAGGAAAATGAGAATGCAGAAAAGCCCCAGGTCTAATCACTGTAGTACACCAACTCTGCCCAGGCTGCACTTCTTACCAGGAGATCAAGGTGGCACCCTTGCAGTAAACCTGAGTGGTACTTCAGGCTGAGAGAGAGAGGAGGGGAAGGTCAAAGAGTACCCAGTGAGCTTCATGACTCTGCTGAGATCAGGTCTCCGCAGTCCTAATCTCATATACTGACCACTGGCATGCTGCATGCATTTGCCTGGCCCTACTGGTGGACCTCCTGAGGGCACCTGATATTTCTGGCCACTGTGTGACAGAGTGTTTGACTCAATGGGCCATTGGCCTGATCCAACATTGGCTTCTCTTATGTTCTTATGCCTATGTGACATAACTGAACCTGCCATTTCTAATACTTTGCCGCTTGCTAAAGCTGTGACACCTGGAAATTCTGCCTGTTCTGCATGACTGCCCTTTCTGACGAGCAAGGAGAGTGCCTTCCCCTTTGCACTGCCCAGCCCAGCAGAGGGTAGTGGCTGGATAACTCCGCAAACCTAATGGAAGGTGGAGGGTCACTGCAGAGGGGAAGACAATTAATCCCTGTCCTGAATGCAGCTGCTCCCTTTAGTCACAGAGAAATCAATTGAGTGATGAAACTGATCACAAGCAATGCCTGTGTGTGTCAGTCTCATACCCAAGGAAGAAAAAGTGAGTTCAGGGAGAAGGAGGGGTGCCTTTGGGACATGGCAGAAATAGGCAGAAACAATCTGTCCTTGTTTGGCGGAATTTGTTTTCCCTTATAAAAGATAGTATATATGTGATTATGTAGATGTGTTTGTCCTTTTACCTATTTAATAACATTGTTCCAAAAACGAGTTTCAACTAATTCCCAAACATCTTCAGGAATGGGGCGTGGATGCGCACTGCCTGACAAATTGGGCGCTATCCCCTAGGTGTTTGAAACCATCAAAACAACATGGGTGCACATTTATTGCAGCAGTGCTAGTCACATAGTTGGCAGGTAGTTGAGGTTTTCCTAGGTACTGCCTCCAGCATCACAGAAATCTGCAGAACCAGTTTAACCGCAGACTGATTTTACGGCAAATCTGGGAGCGCAGACTGCAGGCAAATGACACCTCAAAATGGCCTTCTCTTCCTCTTTGAAAAAGGCATTAGCTCTGCATAGTCTGAAATTTCACCGTTCACTGCCTATATGCATTCAGTCCTGTCTTTGAGAATAAACAGATTGCCAGAATACCACGTGCTGTCCCCGCTAGAAAAATGCCTGCATTTTCTTGGAGAAATTGCAGAATACTCCAGACTGATTCAAAGATGAGGGGAGGAGGGGCCATTTTGGCTACAATTTTCCTGGGACTGTAACACTTTAGAATGCATGTTCAAATATACCATCTTTGAACATTTCTCTGCATAAGCCACGTTCTCCCTTTCACGTGGCAGCATTCTATATGCAGGTAATTTCTGGAATACCTGAGAGGGCACCTGCCTGAATGTTGGGTTGTGGAGAGGTGGTAAAGGGGTTATATTTAAAGCAGGAAGGGTAGGTGGATCATTTCTCTAGAGGCCCAACTGCTTAGTGCAGTTTACAATCCTTGGGGGATTTAAATTGTTGGCTGCTGTGAGGCCGTGCAGTGCTTGCATAGTACCACTGACGTGGGAAGGGCTGGATATGTCAAGTATTTTCTTTGCATCTGTTATGGTGGGGGTGAAGTCTCTGCGTTAGACTAGACAGGCCTCCTCCTGTTATGGCTCTGCAGGAGGAGTTTTCTGTTGTGCACTGCTTGTTGCTCTCTTCAGAACAGCGGTTGTAGGAATGGTTCAGCTGTGGGATGGTTTTGCAATAAAGAACCATCAGACTAGCTGTGACTAGATAGACTTTTCTTTGTGCATGATGCTCTGGGAAGGAAAGAAATGAAAGGAGGAGCAGAGGGGCTGTAAATCTAATGATGTGTATTTTCCCCCATGGGTCATCTACCCATAGCTGTTACAGAGGGGGGAAAGTTGGGACTGGTGCTGCCTGAGGCCAACAAAGGACCTGCTGAGGGGAAAAAAAACCTGGACAAAATCTTCAGTACAGCGTACCACATGGGGATTGCTTCCTCCTTATTCTGAACTTGGCTTGCTTATTACTCTCCGTTGATACAGGTATCCTTGTTGGTCTGTAGCAAAATCCCCAAAATGGAAGGCATGCGGTTACCTTTTATTATGACCAAACTGAATAACACAACAAGTTTGAGCTCTCCAGAATTTCTCATCAGACTGCATGTTAAAAATCAAGAGAAAGAGTTGGGTTTTATACCCCACTTTACTCTATCTTAAGGAGTCTCAAAGCACCGATTGCCTTCCCTTCCTCTCCCCACAACAGGCACCTTGTGAGGTAGGTGGCATTGAGAGAGTTCTGAAAGAGCTGTGACTGGCTCAAAGTCACCCAGCAGGCTTCATGTGGAGAAGTGGGGGAAACAAACCCGGTTCTCCAGATTAGAGTCTGCTGCTCTTAACCACTATACCATCCTGACTGAACATGCAAGTAAAGCATGGGGAATCTCTACGCCATCATTGCATCCCAGCTGAAATGAGAGTAGATATTATCTGAGAGCTCTTAGAGCAGGATAGCTACCACCCACTCTAGCACCTTGCTCTGAAAGAGGATATTGGCAACTGGCCTGTAACTATGCAAGTCATGAGGGCCTAGCAAGGATTTTTCCCCAGTGAAAGCCATACTTCTTCTAATGCTGTTGGAACTGAACACCATTGGAACTATCTTCTCTATTAAGGAGGCATTTATCTTCTGAATCCACCTGGCTGTATCCTCTCCCCCTGACATTTCATTGAGAATCAAGAAGGGAAGGACCAAAGGAAGTGTTAGGCTAGAGACATTGCCAAGCATATAGTCCACATCCTTGAGCCACAGTATCTGGAAAACCATTCAACAAAACTTGACCAGACAGTACTCTGAATCTACATAGACTCAGATGAGAGCAGTTTTACCTACAAAAATAAGTTCCAAACTCCTCACAGTGATTTACAGAGTACTTAGAGTTTTAAATGGTAAGGAACCAATTACAAAAGCCTTTCACTGTATATATGTCAAATTTCTATATATACATCTAGAACAATGTTGTGTTTTGCATGTGACTTGGCAGCTTTCGTGAGTCATCTGTGCAGGCGACATTTGAGTGATACTATTTCAGTTTGCACGTCGTTATCTTCCTGCCCCAGTGGTTAAAGGATTTACTGATGATCTGCAGGTCCAGATTCCCCATCCTCAAATCCTGCATGGATGAAACCACCCTGAGCTGTTGTCCTGAAAGTATTGCAGTGCTACTGCGACTCGTATTCCCTCTAGCTCTCCCAACCTGTTTCTTTGTTGTCATTTCTCCACAGGTTCTGTATTATTAATGGTAGAACTTTCCAATGGTACGCAGCGTACAGTAGAATGTACTTCTTCTGCTGAAGCAAGGCTCTTTCTCTTGTAGGAAGGCTCTACTGTTACTGGAACAGAACATTTGAATCCATCCCATTATTTGTTTCATTTGTATGCCACCTTTTTGACTTACAGAGAGTTCCCAAGAGGTCTCACCTCCAAGCACTGAGTAGGTCGAAGCATGCTGAGCTTCAGCAAGGTTATTTTATTTATTTATTGACTACACTGATGTCATGCCTTTCTGCCCACTGAGTCCCCAGAATGGCTTACATCCTCCTCCTCTTCTCCATTTTACTCTCAAAACAACTCTGTGAGGTAGTGTGTGTGTTTGGTTCAAAGTCACCTAGACACCTCCCATGACAGAGTGGAGATGCAGACCTGGGTCTCACGGGCCCATATGTTCACAGACAAGCATGGTCACATTTTCTTCTGTTTTGAATTTTCTGAGTTGTTCCACTTGTCACAGCCATGCTTGCCTTTCAACTGCCCTTAGCCACCCTGCTCTACCCTGCTACTTGGGGCTCAACCCTGTATACCAAGCTGGCCAAGAACCAAGGGGCTGGTGTCCAACCCCCCTCCTTTCCACCTCCACCCCCACCCAAAAAACCCCAAGAAACTCCTTCTCTTCTCTGCCTTAGACTTTTCTTTGGTATCATCTGCAACCAACTAAAGATTTTTGAAAATTATTATTATTATCTGTGATTCTGGCTCTCTTGTAAGCCAGAAGTCAGTCTGTCAGTCAGAGAGAGAGTGAGAGAGAGAGAGAGTGCGTGAGGGGTGGTTAGGCTTCCTTCCTCCACCTCCCTTGTGTACCTTTCTGCCAGAGCTGTCCATCAGCACTGGCCCATTCTAGTTAGCCTAACAAAGCAGCCTTGGGCAAATTATGGAGTGGGATTTTTCCAAGCAGTTTTCAGTAACCAGCCCTAAAAACGTGGGTGTAAAAGAGCATTAATAACTACTCATAAACCCCAGAAATCACAAATAATTTGGAACAGTCTGTCGACATGCAGACTTTAGGCAGAACTCTACAAAGCAACAGAAGAAGTGTTTTGCTAGCTAACATCTTCTATATTCCTGCCCATACCTTTCAGAGGCCAATCAGATTTTGGGGTGGAGGTTCAAAGTCTTCCTCCAAGCCAATTCTTGACAAATCATTGCAAAAGTCTGGCTTGAAATAGTTTAGCCCACCAAAGGTGAAACCAGGAATCAAGGGCACTTGACAGCTATTTTATTTATTCATTCATTCATTCATTCATTCATTCATTCATTCATTCATTCACATTTCTATCCCACCCTCCCCGCAATTGGGCTCAGGGCGGCTTACATAGTGGCACAAGGCCAAGATAAAAATACAATTAAACCAGTTAAAACATTAAAATTAACACTAAAATGCTCGCAATAAATGCTGAAAAGCTATCCCAATGGAGAAATTGAGTCTGGGGTACAGTTTCCATTCCCAGCTCAATCAATGGGAATGATCACATGGGAAAAAGCCATTGGTGTGCTGGCCTTTAGGAAGATGCTGCACTGACATAGCTACTTCTAATGTACCCAGATTGTTTCATGTGACTCCTTATCCGGGTTTGGCCAGGATGCTGTTACTTTCACAGGGAAGTAACAGTCTTGCCATTCTGTGACACATTAATTGGGCTGAACTGGAGTCTGATTAACATGTTTCTAAGTCTTCCTGGCTGTCTTGAGGATTTTCAATCAGACTGTACTGGAGTTCACCACTGGCAACGCAATTCTCAGGCGTGCATGGACCCACTTGGGATCAGTGTGTGCAGGGAGGATGCTTCAGCTTTGCCTTCCACAACTATTTCCCCAATCTGAAATGGCCCTGCTTGGGGAAACTTACGTATACTGACGGCTGCATGTAGGTTTCCCCAGTGGAGTAAACAGCAGCTTCCTGGGTTCGTTAGGAAAATAGGGTATGCATGGGGGGGGGGGGGAGTCTTAAGCATTCCCTTCCCTTTCACCATGTCCCTGATCCACATCAGGTGTTCAGAGCAGGGAAGTTGCAGACCATGTGTGCTGACTGACCTCATGGACTTTGTAACATGTGCATTGTCCCTAAGCCGGTAGCTTCTGGCTTCACTGAAGTGTGTGGGTGTCACTCCCCCGCCTCCATCATTCCAACTATATTTGTGCTTTCCCCATGTGTCATGCTGATGAACCAGCCCATAGTTTGATGGTTGCATTGAGCCTCCTGGATTTTTGTTTTAATATTTTTAAATTGACGACCAGAAGGAAATTCAGAGACAGGTGTTAACAGCATTTGGACACTTGCCCTCAGTACTGTTGACAGCATGCCAATTACTTATCCTAGGGATTACAGGGACTTTGCTTTCCATTGCCTAAGGCAGAATAGTCTGGTTCCAAAACACCTGCTTGGAGGTATTGCATGCCATTTTATAAAAGGTTCTAGCACCGTCGGGAAAGACTGCAAGCCAGCCCAACTTATACTGGTGCTCAGCGCTGCGGCTGACAGCCCTGAATGACATCCAGTGTCCTTTTAAGTGGGAGCAGGGAGGAGGAAGAGGCAGAGGGGAGTCTAGTACCTGTACCCCCACTTCTGAATGCATGTGATTATTGCTCAAGATCCTAGCCAGTTCCCTGGTTTTATGTGTTTCTTTGAAAAGACAGAGTCACTGGGAAAGACAGTGATGCTAGGAAAAGTTGAAGGCAGCAGGAAAAGAGGAGGACCCAACATGAGATGGATTGACTCGATCAAGGAAGCCACGGCCCTCAGTTTGCAAGCCCTGAGCAGTGTTAATGTTTGGATGCTTTGGAGGTCATGAATTCATAGGGTCACTGTAGGTTGGAGATGACACTTAATACACGCATGTGTTGCTTGTTGGTGTTATCAGTTAAATAAAGTTATGCATTGGCCGTGCATGTTAAATACCATCTCTTCTTAAAAAAAAACAACCAAGGATGGTTGTTCTGTGCTGTTATTATCTGTAGGCATCTGTAGACTATCTGTAGGATAGTCACAGCAAGTGCTCTTAAAAGACACAGTGTATTACCATTATATCTTGCTTCTCCACCTTGAATTCTGAAATGGCAAACCTTGCACTTAGCAGGTACTGCGGCTCTGTGTGTGTGTACTCTTTCCCCTACAAGCCTCATCTGTGCATATCTTCCTCACAGAGCTGTGTGTATGATGCGTAAATAAATTGGGGGACAGGTATCAAAACTCTTTGCTGAGAAGAGATGCATTTTGTCGTGTGACAGTCTAGGAAGTTTGCATAATTTATGAAATGACTGTGCTATTTCTCCTCTTCCTACTTCAGCTTTCTGAATTTTCTCCTGGCATTTCCAGCTTAGCCTAGAGTCTAAAAAGAGTTTAAAAGTACAGCACAAGCATACTATTTTAATGGCAGCAGGGCTCTTGTAGGAGCACCCTTGCTGCATCTCAGGGTTGGAAAAATCTGGTTCTGCAAGCTTAGAACTGGTTTTGCTGTTCACAGTGCTGATTGGCTGTCAACAAGCTCCGCCCCTCTAATCCTGAAGCAGCTTTCAAAACTGTTTTTCCTAACAAGGTGATGAATTCTAACCATCCACCTGTATTTTAGAAGTTATTTTCTGTGCCATCCTAAGCAAAGTTAAGCCTTTGAAGTCCATTAAAGTCAGTGGGCTTTTAGAAAGGCAGAAGTCTGCTTAGGATGGCACTGTTAAACAACTACCAGGCAACCCACCTGAGATGGGGTGGCGGAGGAGCAACTGCTAGAGACTAAATATGGTGGCTAAAAGCAACTTAAATTTGTAGTGTAAACAGCACTGTATACTAGCAATTGCTTCACCTTCTACTCTTCCTGGGAAGTGCCCTTTCCTTTTCCCTTCACTTTCCTTTCCCTTTTCCACTTTAGAATCTACTCCCCCCCCCCCTTTTATACGGTCTTCTCTAAGTGCTCTTTGTAGGCCTGAAAATATGAATTGATTTCATCTGTGTTTGAGCACAGTCAAATAACTGGTTAATGATGTGTTAAAAATGTGGACTTTAAAACAGATTTTTTAAAAATCAGAGCTGCCCCTTCTGAAAGGGTTTCTTAACTGCTGATGGTGGCACATCTGAGGCAGAAGGAAAATTTCTTTAACCAGATCTGTTCATTAATTGTCATAATTTACTAGGCAAAAATCTCTTAGATTTCAACACTACTATTTTTGTTGGACAAAAGCAAACGTGTTACTAAACAGGGTGGGATGAGAGAAATGCTGAGAGCACTGCCTTCTTTATTATTTATTTAATTTCTACCCTGCCCTCCCCGCCATAGCAGGCTCAGGGCGGCTTTACATCTGTTTGTTTTATTGACCTCACTTCCACTGCTCTCTCCATGTCCCACCAGATCTTCTTTTTCTACTTGCTAAATTCAGATCCAGGATGAGCACCTGCTATTCATCTTGGCTGTCTGATTTTATCCAGGATCAATCCACAGTTTGCATAGCAATAGTTACCAGTAATGTAACTAAGATGGAAAATAGGTGGTAGAGAGATCTTTTCTAGATGCATCCTGGATTAGTGTCTCAAAACCATCCAATTAGTTTGTTTTTTGATTCATGTGGGTAACTGTGTTGGTCTGAAGAAACAGAAACAGTGTTTGAGTCCTGTGGCATCTTTAAGACACGACATGCACACAACAGCTTATACCCAGAATTAAACTTTGCTGGTCTTTAAGGTGCCACTGGATTTGAACACTGTTCTAGTTTGTTTTCAGTTGATCATGACATAATTTACTGTTTTATGTTTGCTTTTCAGTTCAGAATACTAAAAAGGTGGTAGATGAAAAGCTGTATACCAGCTTATTCAGAGGTATAAGGAGGGCAGCTAGCCAGGCAGAGTGGTAGCTTCATGTTTTTGCAGCTTAATATAGCAAAATACATTTAGCCTTTTGCTGGGCAGCTTTGTGCTGACTTGCTGAAGAGTCACAATCTGTAGGAACGGTCTATCTGAGCTAGACTTCTGAACTGCATCACATTCTTCAAGTACTACACAGGCATTCTGTTCTTGACTCACATTAGTTTTTACAACCAGTGCCTCCCTCACAGAAGTCGATTTTATTATGCAAGATCATGGTTTTAAGCTTTACTACCTATTTTACATAAACTTCCTCATAGTGAAGGTTTGTGCACTCTCTCTCTCTCTCTCTCTCTCATGGTGTACCTACTGATTCTAGCAGAGACTGATGCTGCTGCTAGCTACATGTTATGCTGGAAATCTGTGAGCCTGCCCTCTTGGTATGTATTTTGCTCTAAAATGCAGCTGTGAGGTGGGGTGATTCAGAGCAAGGCCACAATAGTGGACATGGGAGTGTAGCTCTTTTCTCCCCCCCCCCCATTATCTCTAGCCTAAAAAAAGACAGGCAAAGAACAACTTCAAGGTCCTTTTGAGTGTGTTGACCTCCCTTAGGCAAGCAGATGATAGGAGCAGAGAAATAGCACTCAGCAGCTAATCAGAATATCCCTGATCTCCTTATATTGCATCCAGAGTTTCCAAGTCAGGGTTCCCCAACATGGTGCCTATGGGCACCATGACACCCACCACCATTTTCCTTGGTGCCTTCTGAGCTTTATAGGAAATGGGTGGGCCATTATAAGGCAGGGCTTGTTATTGGCTATCTTCAGCTAGATGAAAGGGTGCAAAAGTAGCCACAGGCACTGGAGGATCAGGAAGACTGGTAAGCAGCCAGGCTTTCCTTAGCCAGAATGGGTTCCATTCCACTTTCAGGCCTGACTGACTGTTGCCATGAGCTTCTGTTGCAAAACAGATAGTCCTGCGCTTAGAATCCATGAAACTAGGCTGTTACATGAGGGGAGATAAGTGCTCAGAAGTAGAGAAGCCCACAACCTCCTTATCCAGGCTTGCCGTTATACCTGTGGCTGGACCACGTCACCAGCCAAAGTACGGAACAGATAATACAGAGCTGTGACTGGACTCTGACTAAGGCAGCTTCAAGTGTTCAGCATGGCTGTCAAGCAGGTTTTTTTGCAAAATGAGAGAGGAGGTATTGTGTTTGGCTCTGCCTCCTGAAGCATCCAATTCGGGTTGGTTCCACCTGGAGTTGATAGCTCCCAATTGGGAAATTCCTGGAGACTTGGGAGCGAAGCCTGGGGAAGGTGGGGTTTGGGGAGGGGAGGTGTAATACCATTGAGTCCACTCTCCAAAGCAGCCATTTCCTCTGGAAAAACTGATTACCTGGAGATCAGTCATTGTTCCAGGAGACCTCTAGGCCCCACCTGCAGCTTGGCTATCCTAGTCCTACCTCCTGTGGCAGCCATTTTTGGAGTGGTGCTCACCACCCCCTGTTAAAATTCCAAAGATACCCACAGTGTCAAAAGGGCTGGTCACCCCTGGTATAATGGGTTTTGCAGAGTAGCAGGCCTGTCCCCCGAGGAGTTTACAATCCAGATTTTGACGGAAGGAGTGGAGCAAGGTCAGTGAGGGGAAATTATGCACAGATGCGGTTGTAACCAATTAATAAGATAAATACTAGCTTAGAGAAATGACCTTCCAAATGGAGAAAAGCAGTCTTTAAGGTGGAGAGCCAAGTGACAGGGTTGAAGAAGCAAAAGATGGAAGAATGCTGGAATGCCTCAGGGTTTATGAGACTGGATGGGTGTTGTAAAAGTTTCATGTGCTCTTAAAGTTTTATAGCTGTACGTATGTGAGCATTCAATAGCACTGAGCATGGTGAGAGGAAATTCCAATGCATAATGTTTCAGCATATGGACTAGCATCTAGGAAATGAAGGCTGTTCTTCACTCAAATCTTAACAGGAATTACATAAAATCTTGAGGGTACTTGGATCTGTCTGGGCCTTCTCATTCTCCCCTCTTATCAGCTTATGTTTTGAGAGGGGGCTTCCCAAAACCTGCAGTCTGACTGCTATAAAATGGCCTCCCTCCCTCCCTGCCTCTCTATTTCCCCCCTCTGGCTCCTGTGGTAAACTAGCCACACTTCTGGTTGTGCTTCACGGCTGGCAGGATGTTCTCAGCACATCTGAAGAAACGGAAGTGCTGAGCTCATGGAAACTGAGCCAGGGCCATAGAGAAGAGCAACACTCATTTGAGGGAGGGAGAGAGACAGCAATTACAATGCCACACTTTGTGAACTCTGGTGGCCTCTGCTGCTTCACAGGTAAGTGCACATTGTGGCTGTGCTATAATTAGACTGACCAGTTTGTGCAAAACGAAACTGGCAAGTGTCTGTGCATTTTTTTTAAAAGAAACATATATTATGAAGGAAACTAGGTCATTCTGAGTAAAGGCAGCCTGCACAGTGAAGCAGAGATCTTGCATGGGGTTTCTGAACCGTGTCATGTGCTAATTAATGAGTGCCACCAAAGTCAGAAAGAAGCTGGCCTTCTCTCACGGTCTGTGAACATGCACGTTATGTGCCGAAACACACCCCTCTTCCTCTCAGTTACTGCCTTAATGTTACCCACAGCACTGAACTCAAGGAAGCTGCAAGTCGATATCTGAGTGGTGCTACTAGTAATTCAGTTGAGGTCAAATGAGAGGTTGATTGCCGCAGGTGGGTTGCTATGCTGGCTGCACATGTGCCCCTAAGGGCAATTTGTTTCTTTAGTGGAGGCTGTGTGCTGTGAGGGCGGCTGGCTTCAGTGACTGCTGTCCAGTTTCCTTGTTGATCTCTGAGGTTATCTGAGACTCTGCAGAGAATTGCTGTTGTGGAGACCAACTGGCTAGCTCCCCCACCCCGCATAGTTAGGTGGGGGTTAGGAAATTGGGGGTGGAGCCTGGGGAGAGCAGGATTGGGGGGAGGGACCTCAGTGAAGTATAATGCCACAGACTCCATCCTCCAAAACAGCTGTTTTTCCTCCTAGGGGAACTTAATCTCTGTTGTTTGGAGATCAGTTGTAATTCTGGGAGATTGCAAGGTACAACCTGGAGGTTTGCAACCCTATCCACATTTGAGGTTTAACTACTTTTGTTGGTATCCGTGGTAGAGTGAGGGATCCAAAACCAGTACTGAGTGCATGACAAATTCAAGGCCTGTCACCAGGTGTGTGTGTGTGTGTGTGTGTGTGCTGTTGTGACCAATATGGGGGCTGTATACCTAAGTTTTCATAAACAAGGGTACTTTACCAGGCTTTTGTCTGTGGAACCAGCCACTTTCTCCACTCAGTTGGGAACTTCTGGCTAATAATTGTCCTTTTTTGAGTTTGCAGTGCATATATATTAGCTGAGAATTTCCTTCAACAATCCTGTGAGGTGGTGGTAGAAAGTGCTGTCAGGTCACAGTTGATTTATGGCGACCCCTTATGGGGTTTTCAAGACAAGAGACTTCATAGGCCATCGCCTCCCTCTGTGTAGCAACCCTGGAATTCCTTGCCAGCCTCCCATTCAAGTAACAAGCAGGCCTGATCCTGATTAGCTTCTGAGATCTGATGAGATTGAGCTAGCCTGTACTCACACCTTAAGGCCCTGTAAGGTAGGTGTTATTATGCCAATATTTCAGGGTGGATGAGGAGAGAGTGACTTACTTAAGACCACCTAGTGACTTTGTAGCAGATGAGAGATATCCAAACAGGGAACAAACGGGAAGACTTTAATTACTGCTTAATCTATAGTGAGATATGGGGGCAGCTGGCCAGCAGCTATGGTAGGGCAAGTCTCATTTTGCTGCAAAGGAAACAGTATGAAAACATAATATGTACCAAGCTCATGAAGGTCATTGTCCTCAGATTAGTGTTTTGTTTTCTTTCAATTTCATTCCTGTAACTAAGTCTTAAATCATGCCACAGGTTCACAGGTAGTGCTGGGTTTGTGTAGATGCTAGATTTTTGTGGCTTTTCCCCCAAAGTGTTTTCCAGTTATCTTTATGTTATATTGGTTGGGCTTTCCTTTGAGAGGGGTTCTGCCATATCTGTGGTAGGACCCAAAGAACCAAACAAAGTTCTGTGTGCCCAAGGAGGCTTTGGACTTGCCTAAGTAGCATCCCCTTCTTGGCCTTGGAACATGATAAAAAACTTTTAAACATGTGCCTTTTTCTTTCTTTTTTTTTTTAAAGATTTTTATTGATTTTATCTATTGCTACTTCTACATCGCTACTTTTCTAAGCTGCATTTACCTTATACAGAGTGTGCTTTAGCATTTGCTTAATATTACCTTACCACTAATACATATGAAGCATTTTAAACCTTGGTTAATTTTCAATTAACATTGTTACTGATGATATATGAAAAATAAAAAAGCTGTTTGACAGACATGCTCTTTTGAAGGAATGCTTAATTGTACAAATTATATAAAATATATAAGTGCAATTTCAGTAAAAACAATTCAGCCCTTATTTCTTCTTTCGTCCTCTTCTTGTCTTAACAGTCTCTTCTTGTGCCTTTGTTTGTTTTTTTTGTAAGAAAGTTTTTATTTTTCAAAACATTAAAATTAATACATTTGTTTTATACAAATCCTTTTTTCCATATTATATAACATTTTGTTCTATTTGTATAGTCTTGCTTTTATCTTGTATTGGTGGTTTCCCACCACATCTGAAGCATAACACATTTTCCACTTTATCCAAAATAGTAATACTTATCTCTATGTTTACATTTCTGGTAACGGTTATATATCTTTAAAATACTTATATACCAATTCTTATTTTCTATATTCTTATATAATTCTAAAAAACAAGTTCATTATCTAATTATCCTTAGTACATTCATATACTCAATTTCTATTCCTTTATGCTATTATAACCATGTATAAATGTAGTTTTTCATGTCCCAATATTTTTCAACATATTCTTTCAAATCCTCCCAATCTTCTAAAAAAGTCTCTGAGTACAGATTATTCAACTTTCTAGTCCATTTATCCATTTCAGCCATATATAACAATTTTTTCAACCATTCCCACACTTCTGGTATTTTTTCATTTTTCCAATTTTGTGCATACACCATTCTTGCTGTTGTAATCATATACCATATTATTGTCCTTTTCTTTACATTTATCTCTTCTAGTTTAAGTCCAAGCAGTAACATTTCAGGCAACTTCTTAAATGTACATTTCAAATTTTTTTCCATTTCTGCATGTATTATAGACCAATAAGTCTTCGCTTTATCACAAGTCCACCACATATGATAAAAAGAACCTTCTTTCTTTTTACATTTCCAACATTTGTTAGACATATTTTGATTAATATTTGCAATTTTTTTTGGTGTCATATACCATCTGTACATCATTTTAAAACAGTTCTCTTTTAGATTATAACATGTAGAAATACTCATTGCATTTTTCCATAAAAATTCCCAAGATTCCATTTCAATGTCTTTGTTTAGGTTTATCGCCCATTTTATCATTTGTTCCTTTACCATTTCATCAGCATTAAACCATTTTAACAATACTTTATACATTTTAGAAATCATTTTTTTCCCATCTTCCTCCCAAATTTGTTCAATTTCATTGTTTTTTTCTCTAAAACCAGATTTTTTATCACTTCTGTACATATCATATATTTGTCTGTACCTTAACCAGCCATAATCAAAGTCCATCTGCTGCTGCTCCTTCAATTTAAAGTCTTTACCATGTCTTGTTAACAGGTCTCTATATTTCAACCAGTCTTGTCCTTTGTAGTGAGATGATGGATTTAAAACTTCTGCAGGTACAATCCACATAGGTATTTCTTCTGGAAAAAAGTTTTTATATCTTGTCCACGTATCGATTAATGTTATTCTCAAATAATGATGCTTAAACATATTGTCCATTTTTGTTTTACCATAATACAGATATGCGTGCCACCCAAACCTACAGTCATGACCTTCCAGGGACAATAACTTTCTATCTTGTAACATAGTCCATGTCCCTATCCAAGTCAAACATACTGCATCATGATATAGCCTTAAGTTTGGTAACTGAAACCCACCTCTCTCTTTAGCATCACACATTATTTTCATCTTAATTCTTGGTTTTTTCCCTCCCCACACAAACTTAGTCAATTCCTTCTGCCAGCATTTGAATGCTTTTACATCTTTCACAATTGGAATAGTTTGAAACAGAAACATTATTCTTGGTAACACATTCATTTTAACCACTGCAATTCTACCCAGCAGTGACAAATTTAATACATTCCACCTTTTAATATCTTGCATAACTTGCTGCCATAATTTCTCATAATTATTCTTATACAAATCAATGTTTTTCATTGTTAGGTTTACACCTAGATATTTTGTCTTTTTCACCACTTCACATTCTATAAGATTTTGTAATTCAGTTTGCTTATTATTTGGCATATTTTTACACATCACTTTCGATTTGTTCTTATTTACATAAAACCCAGCCAAATCACCAAACTCTCTTACTTTCTGCAACAAATATGGTAGTGTAGTCATAGGGTCTTCAGCTATAAACATCACGTCGTCTGCAAAGGCTCTATATTTAAAAGAGAAACCTTTTATTGTTAAGCCTTTAATTTCTTTATCTTCTTTCAAATTTAGTAACAAGACTTCCAAAATCCAAATAAATAGCAACAGCGAGAGTGGGCATCCTTGTCGTGTTCCTTTTTCCACTTTAAAGTAATCCGTTTTTTCAGTATTAATTATTAAAGAGGATTTCTGTTCTCTATATATTGACTTAATAAGATTAAGCATATAGTCTCCAATTTCAAGATGTTCCAACACTTCAAACATAAAATCCCAATTTAAATTGTCAAATGCTTTTTCCGCGTCTGTATTTTGAAAATATAAATCTGTCTCTTCATGTAATTTTTAACTATTTCTTGGTTGTCTAATAAGTCCTCATTTATTCTCCATCTCCCTTGCCTTTTTATTTGCCCAGAAGTCCATAGACAAGGATTGTGGTCTGAGATTATTCTAGGTAGAATTTCAACTTTTTTTGTTAGATTAATAGACATCCAGATCATATCAATTCTTGAATATGAATCATGTCTGTTAGAGTAAAAAGTATAGTCTTTCCCTTGTGGGTTAACCTTCCTCCAGATATCCTCCAGCTTTTCCTGTTTTATCAGTTCAAAAAAATTTTTTGGAAGTTTCCCTAGTGTGTCGTCTTTTCTCTTTGAGCGCCTATCTATTTTATTATTCACAGTCCCATTAAAGTCTCCCAACATTATGATTTGTTCATAGTTTACACTGTCCAGTTCCATTTGTAGTTCTTTAAAAAAGATTTCTTTAGCTCCGTTGGGGGCGTAAATATTTACAATCAAAGTCTTCTGTCCGTGTAACAGAATTTCAATAGCTAAGTATCTTCCTTCTTTATCTTTAAATATTAGTTTAGGTTCCAAGTCTTTTTTGGCATATGTTACCACTCCATTCTTTTTATTACTTGCCAATGAAAAAATTCTTCTCCCAACTTTTTTCTTATTAAATATTTGTAGTCTTGTTTCTTAAGATGGGCGTCTTGTATACAAACTATACTACATTTTTGTTTCTCCAGCCAGTGTCCTACCATTCTACGTTTTTGGGGTGAATTAAGTCCATTTACATTCCATGAGAGTACTTTGTAATCCATCTTGTTGTAGTCTTAAATATCACCAAATTCTTCCTTGTTCTCACTAACAAAGGCGTACATTTCTGCTGAATTTTTAATCACCATTCTGTTGTTACCATAATAAAAACTCAGTCCTTGTGGTATTTCCCAACGAAATCATATTTTTTTCTCTTTCAGTTTGTCTGTCAGACGCTTGAATTTTTTCCTGTCTTGCAAAATTGCTCTGGGCAATTCTTTCATTACGATAACTTTTTTTCCACCTATTTCAAAAGAGTCTGTAAAACATTTCTTGTAGATTTGTTCTTTTGTTCTCTTCATTGTAAATTGAACTACCACGTCCCTTGGTATATTTTTGTCTCTCGCGTATGTAGAATTGACTCTGTAAACAAGATCCATATGTTCTTTAACAACTTCCTCTTCCTCTTGTAAAAAATCTGCTAATGCTTCTTGCATTCTTGTAAAAATGTCTTCACCTAATTTTTCCTCTATACCTCTAAATCTCAGATGGTTTTGCATGTCTCTATAGTGCATCATCTTTTCCATTCTGTCATTTTCCTTCATTGTTTTTTGAGTATTTTCTTCCAGTTCTTTTACTTTAATTTCTATGTCTTGTGTTCTAGTGGTTAACTTTTGTAATTCAGCTTTTAAATCTATAAAATTTTTGTCTGCTTGTGCAGCTATACCATTCATTTTAACATTTACCTCTCCTATAGCGTCTAACATTTTTTTCCCCATTGCTTCCATAACAGCTAGTAATTCTTTTTCTTTTTTTGCTGCCATTGTAGGAGAGGACCATGTAGCTGCTCTCGATCTTAGCCTGCGATCCGTCTTGTCTCTTTAAAAAAGATCGATTTTATTTTATTTTTCAAATCAAACACCGTTTAGTGTAATCACATAAGCTAGTCTTGCCAAGTCAAATTTCGTTGGTTTCAGCCTTCTAAGTTATATAGTTTATGAGATATTACTGTTTAAAAATTTTATAAATCCAAAATGGCGGGCGCAACTTCTCTATGGTTTGTGTCAAAGGTTATAGTCTTTTTACCTTGCTTCTGGCTTGCCGTAGTTTCCTTTTGTCCCTTCCTCTTGCTTACTTGTCTGCTCTCCGCACGTCACTTCCTGTTGTAGTCCTTTTGGTCTGGCAGTTTTTACAGTCCCCTTTGCTCTCTTCCGGTTCTTCTCCGCTTCCCTTCTTGTCTGCTCCTCAAGCCGTCACTTCCTGTCTCAGTCCTCACAGCTTGGTCTCGCGATGCTTGGTTCCCTCCTCCCCTCTTTGTCTCGCGATGCTTGGCTCCCCCTCCCGACTCTTCTTAACCACAAGAATGTTAAACAACTTGTTTTTTTGGCTTTTTAAGTTCAAATTCAGCTTTTTAACGTTTCAAAACTGCACTCATCCAATCTGCAACAGTCTATTGATTCACCAGATCTGCTTTTCGTTTTTCAAAACACGGTAATGGTAAGGCAAAAAGTTTTTTCCCGTTACCTTATGTTGTTACTTCTCTTCAAATGTGGTCCCAACGTTTAAACTTTGTCTTCTTTGTTAAGGAATCAGGGGAATTGGAGATTTTATGCTGATTAATCAGCCCAGCTCGGCTCCTTAGAGATACTTGCAAAAATCTTCTTCGGCTGCAGTGCTCAAGGTGTTGTAAAAGTCTCCTCCGAGGCTTTTCCTTCACCGAGCTTGCTCAAACCTGGATTATATTGCTTGCTGGTCCTCACGCTACCTGTGCGAGGTTGCGTCAGGTGGATTTATCCACCCAAGCTGTCAAGAAGAGCTGCTGTCCGCCCTGCGCATTTGCAAAGCGTGTCAGACCTCCATTCCTCCGACCGGAAAAAACCCCTCTTCTTGTGCCTTTGGAGCTACTGCTCCTTTTTCCGAGTCAGAAATTTCTTCTTCACTCTTTGAGCTATCAAATCCATACATACTTTCTTGCGATGCCAGCGAACCATCTGAGTCTCTCTCTTTTTTCTTTTCTTTGCTTTTTTCCAAAAACTTTTTGCCTGTTGAACAGAGTCAGTCTTGTATTTTTTGTCTTTGATGCTGAAGCTCAGTCTTTCCGGAACATTCCACCTGTAGGTAATAGATTCAGACTGTAGCCAAGATGTCAGTTTTCCATAGGCTTTCCTTCTTTTCCTTATTTCAAATGGGATATCTTTCATCACTTTAACTTCTTTTCCTTTGATCTTCAGAACCGCTTTATTTGTGGTCCTAAGCACCACATCTCTTGTTGACTTTTTGGAGAACCTTATCTGAATCTCACCAGGCAGGCTTTTCTTTTTGGTATAATCTGGATAGGTTCTGTAAACCATATCCATGTCGCTTTTTATTTCCGCTGCTTTTAAGCCTGTCACTGATTGAAGCGCTTCACTTAGCAGATTTTTAAGGTCTTCTCCTTTATCCTCTGGCACATTCTGAAGTCTTAGGAAAAAATTCGATCTTTCCATCTGTAGTTTCAAGAGCTGATCAGAATGGAAGGCTTTTTCTTTCTCCGCTTTTTGTAGCCTTGAATCATGATTTTTTACTGAAGTCTTAACTTCCAGAAGTTCTCGCTGCAGCTTCTCTGTAGTTTTATTCGACTCCTTCAGATCCAGCTGCATTTTATCCATCTTGACGTTGAGAGCTGTCATTTGGTCCACTAGAGGTCGCAATAACGAGGAGAACACAGTGCTCATCTCTGTTGTATCAACCTTTGAACTCGGAGCTGTACTTCCTAGTTTGGGGGAAGGTTTCAGTTTCCCCGCCATTGTTGAGGCTGCGCTTTTTTTGTTGATAGTTAGATAAGATGGACGAAAGAAGCAAATTCTACGACTGCACTTATAACTTTTTAAAGTTCATATTCTCTAAAGCGCCGCCATCTAGCAAGCCGAACTTACTTTTTTTCATGCAGTAACGCCACGTAAAGAGTCTCGTAAGTACGCCAGTCTCGAGGGGGGGGGTTCACTCCACCTGCCTTTCCCGCTGTATTCTGTTTGTTTTTACTTCAGACTCACATTTTCTCCGTGCGTAACTATAAGTTCCAGCTTCAAGGCTTCACACTCTCTGCTGCTTCACGGATTTGCGCTTTTAGCCATACGGCTCCCACGGACGGGGGAACCTATGGGGGTGATGAAAAGGGACCTCGATCCCTCGGTCACCACCGTAGGGAGAGATCCCCTTCGTGCCACCCCAGGCAGAGCCCCTTCACTAGGGTCTCTGGGGGCTCGGCACCACTCCGAAGCCCCTTCTTCCCGCCAGGTACGGATCGCGCTCCCCGCAGATGCGGAGGAGCGCGTCCGCCATGGTCGCAAGTCTTGCTGGAAGTCCAAACATGTGCCTTTTTCTGAGTTGCACCATTGATCTATCAAGGTAAGTACTGTCAATTCTGAACATAATTATTTCCATGAGGTCTTGGGTGGAGCTCTATCACATGACCTGCTACTGAATCTTTTTAAACTAGAGATATCAGAATCATCCTTGAGACTTCCTGTGTGGAAAGCAGATGCTCTTCTACTGAGCCATAGCCCCTTTTCTAAATGGAAGGTAATATTTACTTGGAACAAGAGGTTGGTGTTCAACTAAACGTACAAAAAAAAAGTCACAGTACCCACAAGATATGCCCAAGTCCTTGAGTTTAAACGTTTTCCTTGGATCTCAGGTTTTACTGAGTTTTGTTGAGCCATGGCTTAGAGGCAAGCTGTGGCTAATAAAAGATCAATATGACAGCAGCATCTTGGTGCAGCAAGTGAGGAGTAAACCTCTTTGGAAGAACAGGGGAACAGATTCTATGTCTCTTCAATGTGTCTAAAGCTATTGGACATCTCTGCTGGTAAAATGGAATGTACCTTGGTTGTTAGGTATACATTGTAGGGTGGGGTGAAAGTGGCTTGCGGCGCCATGCTATACAGAGTAACTCTGGTCTAAACTCATTGATTTTGTAGAATAACTCTTCTTAGGTTTGTGCTACACATTGTCTTCATGGAAAACCAAGTGCTTCTGAGTACACCTGAAGTATTTCTAATGCAGCTCAACAAAGTTTGAGTCCAGTGGCACCTTTAAGGCTGACAAAGTTTTAGTCTGGGTATAAGCTTTCGTGTGCGTGCACACTTCTTCAGATACTGAATAACAGTTCAGTTATGTCAGTCTTCACTCTTACTCTTATTTCGTGTCATACTTTAATCCATGGCAGAGCAGTGATAAAGACACTCATTCACTGATTTAATCACAACAGCTGTTCAAACTTTCTTAAAAACATATGGCTGTTAGATCACAGTGACCCTTTTTTTTTCTCCTTGGACCACCAGTGATGTAGCATGTGGTCAAATGCTGTAGAGGTTTTGTATAGTTCCAGCTGGAGTGGAATATATTTATATATTCAAATGCTTGGTATTTCCTGTGGTTGGTATTGTAATCCTAAACACAGTTAATTTAAATGGGTTTAGATAGAAAGTCTAGGGTCACTGTTGCAGAGGCAGGAAATGCAAACCACCTCTCAATGTCTCCTACCTTGAATATCCTATGGGGTTGCCGTACATCAGCTGTGGCTTGGAAGCACTTTCTCATCAGATCTCGGAAGCTAAGCAAGGTTGGCCCTGGCGAGCCTTTGGATGGGAGACCACCAAGGAATAACCGGGTTGTGATGCAGAGGCAGGCAATGGAAAACCACCTCTGAATATCTCTTGCCTTGAAAAGCCCATGGGGTTACCAAAATATTACCACCGGACAGGTATAATTCTGTTTAGGTTTGCGCTGTTAGTACCAAATAACAAGACAGTAGAAAACTAATGGTACAGACCTCCTTTTTAAAATTCACATGTTTTTGAAATTGGAACTGTTGACTTCTGAAAAGGCAGTTAATAATTTGATTTCTTCTTTTTTTACACTAGAACTTTTGATATGGACTACAGGGGACCTCTTGCCTCTTTCTATATTCTTTGGATGGTGTGTTTGTGTGTGTGTGTGTGACACTTTAACATATATCCAGTGATCGGGCTATATTGGGGAAGTAATAAAAACAAACTTGGCACTCCTGTGCCCTCTTTTCCAGAATCACTTTCTGAACTTCCTGGAACCCAAGTCCTGTGAAAAGCTTTCCTTCCCATTATGGGAATGTTTGCCCTCAAAGAGATCAACAGTCTGCTTCCTTAATGATTGCTGCTGGGAAACTGGCATGTTACAGCCGCCTGGCATTGTTAACAGTTGTGCTAATGGGGTCTGAATCAATAGGAGAGTAAAATAGTATTCTGGCACAAAGGGGAAAACACCAGAAGATCTGAAACATCAACTGGCCAAGCTCTTACTAAGCATACAGTAAAGACTGGTTTGGGTTGTGGACTGGTTTGGGACATCCTGAAGATTTGGGGGTGGAGCCTGGGAAGAGACCTTAGTAGGATATAATGCCATAGAGTCCACCCTACCTAGGCAACCATCTTCTCCCAGGAAGCTGATCATGGCCACCTGGCAATCAGTTGTACTTCTGGGAGATCTCCAGGCCCCACCTGGAAGCTGGCAACCACAGTTGTGAAAATATTGGGAAGAGGGAGAAACTGTGAACTCCTGTAGGCTACAGAAAGTCAGTAAAGATCATAGAGTTGGAAGCGGCCATAAAGACCATCTAGTCCAACCCCCTGCCCAATGATTTAACAAATCATTTATTCAAATAAGATTTGAGTTAAAGGTATCTGTTCCAGAGTGTGAATATCTATATACTAATTCCCAAGGCGCCCCCTCCAGATATCTAAATCTGCACATTGGGGGCACTTGGGGGGCAGAGAGATTTTCCTGCACACTTGGGGGACTCTCCAGGTGTGCAGAAAAATCTGAAAAGTAAAAAAAATATTTGGGGGATATTTAAATCCCCCAAAAGTAAAAGTGTTCCCTGCGCATTCCATTGGCCATTGGGGGGAGGCTTGGTGGGCCTGGCGGCAGTGGGCCGCTCAGGCCTCACTGCCACCAGTACTGGGGGGAGGAGGGAGACGGCTTGGCGGGCCTCAGGCCTCGCCACTGCTGCTGCAGAGGGGTGGGTGGGAGAAGGCTTAGTGGGCTGCCGCTGCTGGGGAGGGGGTGGGTGATGGCTTGGCGGGCCTCAGGCCTTGCCACCACCACTGGGGAGGGGTGGGTGGGAGAAGGCTTGGCGGGCCTCAGGCCTTGCTGCTGCTGGAGAAGGGGCGGGAGAAGGTTTGGCGTGCCTTGTCACCACTGCTGGAGAGGGAGAAGTTTTGGCTGACCGGCAGCTGTGAGCCGCTCAGGCCTCACTGCCACCGGTGCCGGGGGGGGGGAGGAAGGAGAAGGCTCACCTGCTGCCACTTCCTCCTCCTCCTGCAGGCTGGGAGCTGTGGGGAATACTCTCCCCCGCGCGCGAGTATCACGGGTCCCCCTTCTTGTATGTTATAATTTTCAAGGCTATAGTTTTGAATGCAACATTTCAGGTTTAATTTCCTATTTTTAATGTAACACCATCCCCCTGGTAACATATGTACTTCTTACATTTATATGCCGCCTTTCTTCCATCATGGAACACAAGGCGATGTATATTGGGCTTCCAGTAGGACTCCCATCCAGGCACTTATCAGATCCAGCTTTGCTTAGTTTCATGAAGTTTCTGTATCATGTGCCTTCAGAATGTATCCTGGGATCAAAAGCTGTAGTTTTGGGTTTGGAGCTATCAGAATATGCACTGAAGGAATTTGCATCCATGGAGTGCGACTCCACCCCCACCCACCCCCGTTCCAGCCCCAAATGCATCTCTTGATTACTAATTCAGTTTTGGCAGGCACCAGACATGAGATCTCATGCTGTCAGCTTTCAGATATAGAAGAAGAAGAAGAGATTGGATTTATACCCTGCCCTTCACTTGTAGTCTCAGAGCAGCTTACAAACTCCTTTCCCTTCCCCTCCCCACAATAGACACCCTGTGAGGTAGGTGGGGCTGGGAGAGCTCTGAGGCAACTGTCCTTGAGAGAACAGCTGGTACAGAACTGTGGCTTGCCCTATTGCGTATCAGATTTGGTAGATAAAACAATTATATTCCAATGATCAAGCACGGCTGGCTGCTGGGAAAAAATATCAGGGCATATAAAAAAGCAGGGTGGAGACAATTACTGGAGTCTTTCCCATGCAATCAGTGTTCCATGATGCTGATAGTGCATCAGGGAAACTCAGGTGATTTGACCTTCCTTGTGTGTTGTGTCATTTACACAGGCACCCCACAGTGTGTGATTGCAAATGGAGGTGGTGCCCATCCTGCTTACTGTAAGTCTTAGGGTGCATTAAAACACATTTATGTCTCAAATGTAGTTTTTTTTGGGGGGGGGGGGGATTGTCCAAGGCTGGGGAGAGAATTTGTGCATCTAGTTAATGCATTATTTGTCATGAGAGACAATATTTTTTCATTTACATTACACTTCCTGGAAATACAGCTATTTAAATGGAATGGCTGGGTGGATGTACTTTTTTTGCTGTTTCCATACATAGATGTGATCTGATCCCAAAGATTTCAGTATGGATTACCAAACATCATTCTTTCTGCAGAAATAGCTTATAGGTCCTTCTCCTCTGTTGGTGTGGCATCATGTGCTCTAGCACATTAAAATAATATTTCTAAGTACAAGGAAACATGCTGCTGGTCCGAGTAGACAGTACTAACCTTGACGTACCAAAGATCTGATTCTGTATAAGTCAGCTTCATATTTTCAAAGTACAAAAAAATGACTCACAGGTGTTGTGCAAGCACTTTATTATTGTCAATTTTAATATTGTTTTAAATATAATGTATATGTTTTATGTATTTGAAAGTTTTCTCTTGTGAGCCGCCCTAGGCCAGAATGGGTGGGGTAGAAATCAATAAAATAAATAAATAAATATAAACAAAAAGTTTAGTTGGCTCAGGGGACTATGAAATGTCCAAGTCAACGAAGTATGATTAGAATATGAAACCTCCCACAAAACATTACTTCTGATTCTGTTTTACCAAGGATAAGCGTAGTTTGCTACACAGTAACCATAGTTTGCTGGGAAAATAAAGACTAGATAGGAAATGAGGAGAGAAATTGTGTGCAAAGGGGAAGAGGCAGTGCCCAAATTCATAATTCTGCACCAGGTTTGAAGTGAGCATTGCTTGTGTTTATTGTTTGTTTTTCTTAAATCTTGCTGTGTATTTGCTGGCAGGCTAGGTAGATGTGTGGTGTACGTACGTCACAAGAAGATGCTCCAAGCCCATCTTCCCCGCAAGGTGAACCGCGAATGCCTGTGAAAGATCTGCAAGTGGTTCTAGCATTCTAGAGGGAAAATGTTAAAAGAGCAGAGCTCTGGGATTTGAACTCCCTACAACTGTCTTCCCATAGAAAGCTAGAATTTTTTTTTTTGTGAAACTCAGCGTTCATATTACTAGGTACAAGAGAGCACTGAGTGGTCATTCATTACATGAAACGTAAAGAGCGGATGAAAAATGCAGTGCAAATATGGAGTAATATTTGTCATTGAAGAAACTTGTTTGTGCTGTTGAGTGCAGTTGTGTCATGTGAAATGAAAAAAAGGCTGAATGTAGAGAGGATATGTAGAATTGAGTGTAACTGCTGGGGGAGGTGGCAGTAGTGGAAAAATAATTCTGGAATACCTTTATGTGCCAAAGAATACCCTTAATGCTGGCTGTCTTGATAGCATTTCAACAGTGTGCAGGGCTCATATGAAGAATGCAGTTCTCGACCTCTTGAGCGCTGTGGGAAAGCAAAGAATGCACTCTCGTATACGTTTTGCATAAGTTCTCCATTCATTGAAAAGTGGTTTGGGAAGAGCAGTTTCTTGAGCAAGTTTCCCTGTGAGCCCCCCCTCCCTGGTTTCCCATGTTGTTGTGAGTTTCCCTCTTGACAGCCTTGTGCAAAACATGCTTGAGGCTTTGGAGAACAAGTTGAACAGTGCATTTAAAAGAGAGAGAGAGAGAGATCATTTATGACTCACCCGATTTATATCAAAGATTTGCTTTGAGGGTTCTGGTTTTGCTTATCCGCTCCTGAGAGGCTCTTGGCTCTCTTTCTTTGTGTCTTTTCTTAGCGTGGATGTTCACAGTTTTGTTTCACTCTTTGCTGTAAATCGGGTGAGTCAGAAATGATCTCTCTCTCACTCCCTCTTGCTTTTAAATGCACTGTTCAACTTGTTCTCCAAAGCCTCAAGCATGCTTGGCACAAGGCTGTCAAGAGGGAAACAGAATTCCAAG
Organism: Lepidodactylus listeri; assembly: GCA_029233225.1. NCBI lineage: Eukaryota > Metazoa > Chordata > Lepidosauria > Squamata > Gekkonidae > Lepidodactylus > Lepidodactylus listeri. The sequence goes on along the minus strand of JARCFY010000002.1, from coordinate 41,446,345 downwards.
GTCACCCAGGGGGCTGTGGAGCTCAGCAAGTAGGGTTGCCAGGTCCTACCTTTTGCTGAGCAGGGGAGTCCTGGGCCCTTCCTGGGATCTTCTGCCATGCATGCAGTGCAATAACATCACCTGGAACATCACCTGGAAGTGATGTCTTTGCATTGCTGCCATCGAGAGGGTGCGTGTTGATGCTCTAGTTTTTGGGCAAAACTCTATAGTTTTTTGACCTGGCCATGGTTGAGGACAGATGGACGCTCTTTGGATTGGGGACCACCAGTAGGCTTTAATCACTCGAGTGTAGTGCTCTGTGGGGGATGTACCAGGATAGGTGATCCTGAAGGTATGCTGGTCCCTGACCATTAAAAGCTTAAAGGTCATTACCAGAACCTTGAATTTGATCCAGACTGCATTCTGAGGCCAGTGCAGCTGATAGAGCACTGTAGATGGGAGTTCCTGTTTTCCTATCCTGAAACAGAACCACTGTTGTCCCACTGGGGAAATATCTCTCTAACCTCTCACTATAGCCAATCAGTACACAGTTTCCCTAGGGGAGGGGCAAACAGCAGTTCCCTGGAGCCATTTCAGGTTAGTAAAACTGTGCAAGGAGGAAAGCTTAAGTTTCTTCTCCTGAGTGTCAATCTGAATTAGGCTCCCATGTGCTTGAGAATTACATCTCAGCAAGGAATTCCCAGTGCACCAGTGCACAAGTGTTTGAGTGTAACAAGTAGTTGCCAGTAAACAAACAAGTAAACGAAACAAGTAAACAGAGTCCTCAGGGACCCTTGGAATGTCAAGGATTTGTTGGCTCTGAGGAACTTGTACATGCATGAATAACTGCCTCTCCAAACCAAAGGTGGTGGTGGGAGTTTCATGAGAAGAGTGTCCAGTGCCTGCTATTTAAAACAAACAAACAAAACCTATTGGAAGGTCCTTTTGCAGAACGTCTGGTGTCATTTCTGGTTTAGCCCTCAAGAACCCCTCCTCAAGCAGTGGTCAACACAAAGGACTGAATTTATGGCCCAGTATTGAACACTGGCCCAGTATGGTTTTCTGCACCTTCCTTTCCCTGAGAAATATCATTCTTTTGTCTCTTCCACGGAAATTTCAAAATTCAACAGACCCAGATGTCCATCCCTCTCCATTTTGCATCTGGCAGCCTGATGTTTGCTTCAGGCAGAGAAAAAGACCCTGTTGCCTGCTGTTGATTATATCCTCAATTGAGGAACTTAAGCAATCCAAACATCACACATGCTTGTCATCTGAAATGGAAATACAATGTGGAGGATGTTCTTCGAGAACTTGAAGGAAGCCAGATTAATGTCTGATATTCTTACATTGTGCCTTGGAATTCCCCACAGCATTGTGCCTAGAGTTACCTTTGATGAGATTTTTAGGTATGAGGAGAAAACTTTACAAAAAAAATTTCCTGAGCATTTGTGGACTGTTGAGGTATATTTAATTATTATTCAGATTTATCTCCCTCCCCCTTTTGCCTCATAATTTTCTCTGCTAGCACTTGCAGCCCTGTACAGTGGGTTGGAAATTTTAGTTTTAATAATGAAGTTTTGACCAGTTTTATGGCATTCCTTTTATTGTTAGGTTTCTGCTGCTGCTTTTGTCTTGTTAGATTAGTACTAGAAGGATTTTATTGCTGTAAACTGCCTCATAAGGTTTTTTTAAACCTAAGAGGATGGGATGAAAAAATATTAATTAAATATATTGCTGTTATGGTGCTGTTATACAACCAAGAGCAGCTATGACAGAGACAGCTGTTGTTTGCAAGGAGATGGTCCAGTATTGTTGGGCACACAAGTAGGTCATTCTAAAGCTGCTATTGCACATGGCTTGTGTGACATGGGAACTTTTCTTGATCTCTGCTGCTTGTGCAAAAAGGGTGGCGATTTAATTCATGCCAAATTCTAAGGCAGATACATCATCATGGCACAGCAGTCATGTAAGAAGTGCAGCCTTATAAGGGCTCATTACACCATGCTCCACATTTTCAGGTCTTATGTAGTTGAAGCTCTGACAATATGGCCCCATTCTCACAAATGGCAGATCAGGAGGCAAGCTTGTCTCTGGACTGTACCATGTCTGGTAGCAGACCTCCCCCATCCTCTGCATAGAAATTTAACATGTTATGGAGGAGGTGAGGATAGACATTTAGATTTGTGTATGCAAAGAATTGCCCTGACATGGATAGCCCAGACTAACCTGATCTTGCCAGATCTTAGAAGTTAAGCAAGGTCAGCCCTGGCTATTATTTGGATGGGAGACCTCTAAGGAAGTTCCAGGTCACAATGCAGAGGCAAACAATGACAAACCACCTCTGAACATTTCTTGCCTTGAAAACCCTCTGGGGTCGCCATAAGTCCAATGTGAAAGGAGTTATTTTATGTATGGTTGTGTGTATGTATGTTTTGTTTTATTTGCTGGGGTATTCAGTATATTTCTAGGATGTACCACATCTGAAGGTAGACTGGGATTTGTGTGATTGACCACCTAAGTGAGAACTCGATCTGAATACATGCTGAGATTTGCTGGAGTCCCCAGATGAGAAGGTGCCTTGGGCAAGCTCCTGTTTTTTCCCCCTGCTTTTCTTCCTTTTCTTTCTACAGCTATTTCTTAGCCAAAGGCCTCAAATTTTGCTAAAATTATAAAAGGAGCTGAGTTGATGGCTTCCCGGTTCAGTCTCCCTAAATAGAACAGAATATATACTACGAATCAAAATAAAGTGTGTTTTGCCTGAGTGTGGAGTATGTTCAATAGGTATTATGAACCCCAAATATATACTGTATCTATTATTTAGTGTACTTGTTTCTAAACCATTTGTGCATGTGTGGAAATGGTGCTCAGAGTTTTCCCTCTGCCTTGGCCTTGGCTTCAGAATTTCAGAGATTTTATTGGGGGAGGGGGGGAGCATCCATGTGATGTTAACTTTCCAGGTTTTTCCCCATAAGTGGTAGCCTGTTCTCAAACCTAGTTTTTTATGGCCCTTCTGAAAAGGATGCAGTCCAGGCATATGAACAAATCATCTGGATGTGAAGTTGTCTGTTTTTTAAGGTCTTGCCTCACTGTAGGGTTAGAATACAGGAGAACCACGGTGTAGAGGACCCTCGCCCCTCCCCTCCAGCCATTTTTGTTGTGGAGATAGAATTTAAAGTCTCTACCCTGTTTTGAAAATAAATGAAAGCTAGGAATTTTGAAGAATGAGTAGATCATGACTTTAAATTGTTATTTATTTCGTTGATTTATTTAAAACTTTTACGCAGCCTTTCTGCCCAATCACCATCTACTGCGTCCCCATGGTGGCACACATAAAAACATAAAAATATTTGAATAATTAAGAACAGCATTTAAAATTATAGAATAATTGAATAAAAACCGATAAACAAACCGGCTGATGGAAGATACCAATTGACTATTTGTCTCTCTGGGGGAGAGAGTGCCATAGTTTTGGTGCCACAACCCAGAATGCCCTTTCTTGGGTTGTCACTAGTCTAGCCTTAGATGGCGGGGGCAAATGAAGCAGGACCTCTGAAGATGACCAGAGCGAATGTTATTAGAATCACGGGATTATAGAGTTGGAAGGGATCTCCAGGGTCATCTAGTCCAACCCCCCTGCACAATGCAGGAAAATTACAACCACCTCCCCCCACCCCCCCAGTGACCCCTGCCCCATGCCCAGAAGATGGCAACCCCCTCGGGCTTCCTGGCCAAACTGGCCTGGAGAAAGTTGCTTCCTGACCCCAAAATGGTGATCGGCATTTCCCTGGGTGTGTAAGAAAGGGCCATCTAGCCTCTGTTAAAAAAACCTCCAAAGAAGGAGAGCCCATCAAATCCCAAGTAAGCCTGTCCCATTGAGGAACCACTCTGTCAGGAAGTTCTTCCTGATGTTTAGCCAAAAACTCTTTTGATTTAATTTCAACCCATTGGTTCTGGTCCAACCTTCTGGGGCAACAGAAAACAAGTCTGCTCCATCCTCTATATGACAGCCCTTCAAGTACTTGAAGATGGATATCATATCACCTCTCAGTCATCTCTCCAGGCTAAACATACCCAGCTCCTTCAACCTTTCCTCATAGCCTTGGTCTCCAGACCCCTCACCATCTTCGTTGCCATCCTCTGGACATGTTCCAGCTTGTCTATATCGTTCTTAAATTGTGGTGCCCAAAACTAAACACAATACTCTAGTTGAGGTCTGACCAGAGCAGAGTAAAGTGGTACCATCAGTTTGCGTGTTCTGGACACTGTACTTCTGTTGATACAGCCCAAAATCGCATTGTCTTTTCAGCTACCACATCACACTGCTGACTCATGTTCAATGTGTGGTCTACTAAGACCCCTAGATCCTTTTCACACATACTATTGCCAAGACAAGTCTCCCCCATCCTATTATGCATGTGATTTTTCCTATCTAAATGCAGAACTTTACATTTATCCACACTGAAATTCATTTTATTTGTTTTAGCTCAGTTTTCCAGCCTGTCAAGATCATTATGTATCCTGATTCTGTCTTCTACCATATTTGCTACACCTCCTAATTCAGTATCATCTGCAAATTTAATAAGCATTCCCTCTGTTCCTTCATCCAAATCATTTATGAAGATGTTGAACAAAACAGGTCCCAGGACAGATCCATGAGGCATTCCACTTGTCACTCCTCTCCAAGAGGATGAGAAACCATTAACAAGCACTCTTTGGGTGTGATCTGTCAACCAGTTACAGATCCACCTAAGAGTCATAGGATCCAAACCACATTTTTCCAATTTGTCAACAAGAATATTATGCGGAACCTTATCAAAAGCCTTACTGAAATCAAGATCAACCATGTTTACAGCATTCCCCTGATCCAGCAAGGCAGTAACTTTTTTAAAAAAAGAGTTAAGGTTAGTCTGACATGACTTGTTCTTGAGAAACCCATGCTGGCTCTTAGTAATCACAGCCATGCTTTCTAAATGCTCAAGGACTGTCTGTTTGATTATTTGTTCCAGGTATAGACATAAAGCTGACGGGTTAGTAGTTATTTGGATCCTCTTTCCCCCCTGTCTTGAAGATGGAGACAACATTTGCTTGCCTCCAGTCTTCTCGCACCTCACCTGTTCTCCAAGAATTCTCAAAAATAACAGACAGAGACTAATAAATTACACCTGTGAATTCTTTTAATACCCTTGGATGCAGTTATTATACATTACAGCATTATAGCTTTATAGTAACTACTTAATTTTTTTTTAAAAAAATTCCAGTGGACAACAGGGGAAAAAGCAGCTCATGGTGGAAGGTGCACACAAAACTCCTGTGCAAGTGCTTCAGTGCCCTTCTGAGTTCTTTTGCTACAGAGCTCTTTATCAAGCATACAATTTAATATAATCAAGTATGATACTTGACAGGCCAGAAGATACTTGACAGGCCAGAAGAGAGAGCCACATGAATGACTGCAGAAAACCTGCTCTGTAGCATAGGTATATCCAGTCTGATGTAGTAGTTAAAGCATCAGACTAGGATCTGGGAGGCACATGTTTAAATCCCCAGTGTGTCATGGAAGCTTGCTGGGTCAACTTGGGCCAGTCACACACTCTCAGCCTAACCTCCCTCACAGGATTGAGGATAAAATGGAGGACAGCAAAATGATGTAAATCACTTTGGATCCCCATTGGGGAGAAAGGCAGAGTATAAATGATAGAAGCCACCCTGAGCCTGCTGTGTGGGGAGGGTGGGATACAAATCTAACAAATAAATAAATCTGGCTCGAACCTTACTTTATTGTTCTCTGATCTTCTCTCTAGACTCCTGCCATGGGTCCTTCAGACTCTAGGAAGTGCTATACATGGACCAGCCACAGAATGTTTCCTTAGTCCTGGGCAGCTTACTCTGGGTGCCCAGATTGGGCTGCTAGTCCAGCCATAAGTGAGGCTGACCCGTTTTGCCTCTGATATCTGCCCAGGCAATGGACTCCCACATGGACCTGCTGACAGAGCTCCAGCTGCTGGATAAGGTACCAACATTAGAGCGGCTCCGGGCAGCCCAGAAGCGCAGGGCTCAACAGCTGAAGAAGTGGGCACAGTACGAGAAGGAGATGCAGCACAAGAAGAGAAAGCATGAGAAGAGGAGGAATGTGATCAGCCGCAAGAAGGTTTCTTTTGAGGCCAGTGTTGCACTGTTGGAGGCTTCTTTAAGGAATGATGCTGAGGAAGGTAAGAGCTCTGGAGTCACATCCCTCCCCTTGAATTTGATAGGTGTTGTAAAAGTGCCAACCTCTGCACAGGATCATTACTGGTTGTGGTGTTAACAGAAACTTTTGGTCCTGCTGATGTGAAGCACCAGGGTTGGGTGTATGAGAACGGTCTGATAAAAAGTGATGAGGGGAGTTATTTGGGACAAGTTCACAGAGTGGTGTTGTTTCCGTATCTTCCACCTCTCTGTTTGGTTTCATGCTGGCCCTCATTCCAGTGGTGTCCTTACTTTCCTCTTTCCTTGGACTGTGTTCTAAATACCTTCCCTCTATATTCTCAGTGCATGAACTTTATAAGGTCAATTTGTCTCATATTTTTTGTGGAAAAGTTACCACAAAGTGACTTTTCTTATACTCCTCCCCCAAGAGGACTGGAATGTAAAATCTGAAAATCTAGAAAGTAAAATCTGGAAATAGTAGGAGGTGATCTGAGAAAAACAAACACACACTCAATTATTTAGCAATTACATGTTTAGAATAATTACATGTTTCATTAAAGCAAACTCAAGGGCTACTGCTCAGGCACAGTGTCTGAAGAATTTTGAAGGTGATCCAAGGAATTTAGTTGAGGCTTACAGAATTTCTCAGAGATTGTCTGAATTTCTCAGGAGGATCCAGGACATCCTGGAGTTGCTGCTGGATTTTGCCTAAAGAAAAACTCAACGTGACTTTAGAGGATGAAATATTTGAGTGATTTTTGAAGGAGATCAAAACAGTTTCTGCAAGATGAGTGACTTTTCCCAAGAGGGCTTTCACGAATTCCTGGCCTGTTCCCTGATAACAAAATAAAGTCAGATTTGTAAAGACAAGGTAAAGTTACCTTGGCTTGAAAGAGTATTGGCTATAAGGATGGAAATGGGTTCACTTAGAAAGTGTGTCTCTTGCTTTTCTGGGGTGAAGACCGCACTCATGGTGACTTACAAAGTAAAAAATTTCAAACATTTAAAGCAGGCCCACATACCAAAAAACTAGCTGTGAAGATAGTGATGTGCCAGCAAACATAATGTGTGTGGGGGGCAAGGCTGTACTTTGCCAGACCCGTGGGAGAAAGCCGAGCTCCAGTACTTCTTCCAGTGTCTCAGAGGCTCACCTTAAACCTAGCTGACAGTTCCGTAGTCCAGGAGGCAATGACAGGCAGCAGCATGGGGTAGATGCAGCCATGAATGCATGAAGCTGCCTTAGACTTAATCAGACCATTGGTCCGTCAAGGTTAGCATTGTCTACTCAGACTGGCAACAGCTCTCCAGTGTCAGAGGCAGAGGTTTTCCACATCACCTACTGCTTTGTCCTTTTAACTGGAGATGCTGGGGATTGAACCTGGGACCTTCTGCATGCCAAGCAGATGCTCTGCCACTGAGTCACAGCCATCCTCCAAGCTATCCTTCTTCCAACTTAACAGGATCTTCATTCAATGGAAGAGCTGCTAAATTGGGAGGAAGGCTCCAAAGTTGGGCCAAAAGGATAGGTGGGATATAAATATTTTACTAACCTTTGCACAAGGAGTGGTAGGATCCACCCCACTGCCAAAATGTCCAGCTCAGTTGCTTGGAAAGAACTAGCTCTACCTGGTGGAGAAAATGGTCTGGAGTGCCCCTGTTCAGCAGGCATTCCCTGGTGGTTACCTGCCCATGAGATAAAGGATTTTTTAAAAAGAAACCCTGAAAAAATAATTAGTAAGAGCAGCAACAACCAAAAAACAGTGACAAAACAACAATAAAAACAAGGCAGCCAAAGTGAAATCTAGCCAATAAGTCCATAAAAAGCTAATCCTACAATATGAGCATCAGAACTGGTAGATTAAACACAAACAAGGTGTGAAATCATAAAATGCCCTCTGGAACATCATAGTCTTGACTAACTTCTGGAAGGTCAAAAGTGAGAGTGGAAAGCGATTATCCTTGTGTGGGGAACTCCACAGTCTGGAGGCCACAGCAGCAAAAGCCCTGCTTAATATACTCTCATATTCATCAGTTAGGGTCGGTGAGAACTCTCACACGTGTGAAAACTATGCTTCTCCACAGAGGGCACAAAGAACAAAACACCAGTGGTTAAACTTTAAGTAAAAAAACCACACAACCCATTTCATTTTTTGTGTTAAGATTTCTGAGATTTTGAGGGGGGAAATGTTCAAGATTTGATGAAGGGTAATAATATTCCTTTTTGGTGGTAATTTCTGTGGAGTAAATATGAATGTGCTGTGGACCCAGCAATTGGGAGGTTATTTATAATATGTTTCCTTTTTTGCTGCTGTGCTGTTCAATTGGCAAGTTTGTTTTGCTTTCGTCAAAATATGATTTGAACATAGTTTAGACTAGGACAGAAATTATCATTGGATCCATTAGAAGCATTAGGGTGGTTTGAAAGGAAATACCATGTCTGAACAATGAAATATTATACAACAAGCCTCTTTGGAACCTGAGAGATGAAAGTAGGATTGGCCCAGATATTTCCCCATCGGCCTCAGTTGTTAGGCATGTCGTTCAACCGGGACAAAACACTTCAGGGTAATCAAATTTTAAGGTTTTACAGATCGGCTTGATCAAGGGAAGATGATTATTTGCTAAGTGATGTGGTAAATACAATGAGGAAGATAAAAAGCTTTTATCCTAGTGTTCAGAGACATTTCATTTTCATGTCTTCTATATGGACTATTAGGAGAATGTTTTGAAGGAACAAAATAGGAGCAGGTTGTGAATTGGGTATCTGACAAAGGGAGCTTTGTCTCTCAAAAGCTCTTGTTGGTCTGTAAGGTGCCACTGGACTTATACATAGCTCTTCTCATTGCTACCCTCTGAAACTGAATCAGGGGTGTTACATTTTAAAAAATGTAAATCTACATGGTTTTAAATATTGAGTAAAAAGAAAAATAAAGGAAACATTAGAAGGTTTGTGGACTGTGATGTTTCTTGATGGGAATATGGGGATTCTTATCACAAGGCCAATTTACCACATGCAAGGGAAAGTAATCCTGTCCCCACCTCAAACTGGTGCTGTGAATTAACTCACAGAGTGGCCTTATCACAAACACACCTCTTCTGCTGTCCCATTCCCAACCACTCAACAGGCTGCTCCTTGTCGATATTATCAGCTGTCTGTCTCAGTCTTGATTCCCCGCCTCTCCCTCATCAAATGGTCTCCTTTCCTCTCAGTCAAGGTGAGAGCCTATAACCGCACTGGCTTGCAGTTAAACGAACTTAAGAATCTTTTAAAAATAGGTCTTTTAATTTATTATGGAACTATTTCCATTTGGAGATTTCATTTTCAGAACAGGAAAATCCCTGTCTTCTATGTGTGTGTGTTAAATCTATGGCTGTCCCTAAAAAAAAGGGCTCCAGATTCCACCTACCCGACCTGTGTCCAGCCAAAATGTCCCCAGGTCATTTTTTAAAATGGTCTTGATAAAAATCCCCTTTTTAGATAGTATGACTGAGCATAGTGGAGTTCTTTAAAAGAATAAAAGATGATTTAAGGAAGGGTTTCATAACAATGAGGCAAAAGTCTCTGAAAAATACAGTTGTCCTTGTTCAGCTTTTACCTTTCTGATTTTAACCATTCATAAACTATTAAAGTATGCATAGACTCCTGAACTTGGTACCAAAATTATATATGTTTCTGCTAACTGGTTATGAGAAAATCATGATTTCCAAACACCCCCCCCCCCCGGTTCATTTATTTCAGGCTCCTCCTGGAAATATTGTGGCTCCATGAAGCCAAGAGAGTTGGGCTAGGGCTTTCCCTTTTCAGTCTAGGAGCAGTAGGGCTGCCTTCCACACAAGAATTCCCTCCAAAACTGTGGAGAGCAGGAAAGGCCCCCCCACATGACACCATTCTCATTCTAAGCATAGTTTGGGTGTTCTTGGAGCTTTCCCCCTTAATCCAGAGGACAAAAAACAAGCCCCCCCATTAAAGGGGAAGCTTAGTAAGTGGACACTCCTTGTAACGCCCTTATGATGAGAGGTGGTAGACCTAAGATCCACTGCCAAATTGGTGTGGGGCAGCTTGCTGCAATGCACCATTTGCCCCTCCCCAGTAGCCCTTTGATTGCTGCCTCCCTATGCTTACTGGCTATGCACACAGCTCAGTAGGGAGGGGAAGAAAGTGAAGGGAAAGGTAGGGTCAGGTCCATGGGGTAAGGGTCCCAGTGTGATTGCTGTTGCACTGTAGTGCAGGCATGACAGGGGAAAAGGGAAGGAGTGGTGATGCATGGAACTGGTGTGTATAGAGGCTGTTTTGGGGTTGCCAACCTCTAGGTGCAGCCCAGAAATCTTCAGGAATTACAGCTGATCTCCAAACTACAAAGATCAATTCCCCTGGAGAAATTGATCCAGAGCTGGCCTGTGCTGGCTAGGCGGGATACAAGTCGAAATAAATAAATAAATAGCTGATTTGGAGGGTGGACTCTATGGTGTTATACTCTGTTGAGGTCCCTCCTCTCCCAAGGCTCAACTCCTGAACTTCCAGGAATTTCCCAACCCAGAGTTGGCAACCCTAGGCCATTCTCTCCTGTACCCACACTCCTTGCTGCTGCTGTGCTGGGGTTCATTTTCACACCTGTGTGTGGGTGCAGGGTAGGTAGGGGACAATATCATGTTGTATGCATTACCTAATAAGGGTTTTAGTGGAGATTAGGAAGTAGGGTTACACTAGATGCTGCATTAATTTCTTTGTGTTATCCTGTGTGCCTTCTAAGCTGAGTTAGTGTGAGCTAGCTGATAGTTTTTTAGCCTCTGGCTCACACACTTTTGTCTTAGCTCAGGAAGGATGGCTCTAGACTCCAGAGCAAACTAATTTATGCAGTAGCCAAATCGCTTGTTTATGACTTGAATGCCAGTAGCTCACAAATTAGAATTTTTTCGCAAGACTCCACCGTTGAGAGGGACAATTGCTTATGACACCAGGCATCTCTTCAAATGCAGTGTTTTTAGCTGACCTGAATAAAAAATACAGCTGCAAGTCACTGTTTGTTGTATTATTGACTGAAGAGAGAGACAGTGATGTGTGTGCATTTGAGAATTAGCTTGAGGGTCAAGCTGGTTGTGAGGGAAACTACTGATCTTTTAAAGGTAAATTACAGTCTCACAAAGCCTGGGTTTGGATTGAGAGTATGAACCATCCCTTCACAGCTGTTATCAATCCTTTAGAGGACCAAAGGCAGGGATCTCCTTTATTTTCCTTGTGAATTGTTAAACTGTACATGGTTCCGATTCTTCTCTTTCTTTTCCTCCTTCTTCCCCCTGGGTGATCCTTATTTGGAGGCATTTGATGAAGATGCATTTTCATTAGAGCATCTTGGTAAGCCTCAAAGAACCAGGAAAACTCTGGACTTCAAACATGACAACACGTAGACACATACATTACTTTGAAGTGATTCGTGAAAGATCCCCCCCCCCCCCCCCACACACACACACAGAGAAAAAGATATAGGCTGCTTGGTATTTATGATGCCACTTAGATTTGATACTCATTTGTCAGGGAAAAGCTCCAAAAAGAAAATCTGTTGGAGCTTTAAGATATCCCATTTCAAATGCTGTTGTTTATTTGCTTTGTATCAGCCACAGGCTTAGGTTTCATTGTACTCAGTTCTGCAGAGAAGCAAAACAAGAATAATCCCTACTTTAAAAACTGTTCATCTAAAGTGAAGATTGATAGGTAGGCAAAAGGAAGGAAGCAAGATGAAAGGAACAGTGAGGGGATTGAGATTATCCTGATAAACAGTGTGCCAACTGTGTAATCTTTGTGCAAGGAGAAAGGCACAAATAAATCTAAGAAGGAACTTGCACAAACATTATGGGCTGGATCCCAAGTCTTCTTCTGTTTGCATGAGTTGTGTTTATTATATTTATGTCTTGCGTTCCCAGCAATCATCTTCCGACACGGTTTACATCCATGAGAATAGGTGTGTTCAAGAGAGGATTTCTTTTGCCAAATTCTCTCTTTTTCCTATAGACCCCTTCTTGTTGTGCCCCACACCATTCTCACCATTCTGTTGTAGTGTCCCACCCCATTCCTCCATGTATCACCCAGGGCTGCATTTCATAGATGCACAACAATCTGCAGTGGGAGAAGGGGGAATTCTGCTCTGCTGTGCTCACTGTACTTAGAACCCAACCTCGTATCTTTGCAGCAGTAATCAGGAGGTTCATTTATCACATTGTAAAATAGATGCCATCTCTCTTCTCATGTGACAATTGCTGTCACTCCAGATGGATAGTTGCTTCCATGAAGTTGCTTCTCTGCCCACTGTAAAGAGGGCTACAGCTGTAGGAGACTTGCTTGATGATAGTAACCATTTGGATTGGTTTTGCAGCTATTGAAATGGAAGTGTAACAGGTACCATGTGGTATAGTAACTACAGGTAAACATCAGTTGTGCATATTAGCTCTCTGATGCCTTATGGACAGTGTTGATGGATGGAGGGTCAGTCCTGGCTAGGAGTTGTGGGCTTGGGTTACTTAGCCTTAAGGAGAAAGGGCAATGTGACATTTTGAAGACCAGTCAGAGATCACATGGTAAGATGATTTCATCAGAACGCATTGTGGGGGAGTGGCAGGGAGGGAAATTTAGAAGGTGGGACAAAAAAAAAGCATCCTGATAACAGCAAAAACCAGTGTCTTTCTTATATGGATCATATGTGTGTGTGTTAAGTGCTGTCAAGTCACTTATGGTGACCCTATGAAGTAATGTCTTCCCAAACATCCTACTGTTAACAGCCTTGCTCGGGTCTTGTAAACTGAGGGTTGTGGCTTCCTTTATAAAAAGTCATTCCATCTCGTGTTGGGTCATATACATTGTAGGTTATATAGAGCCTGCTTAAAAACAAACAAACAACAGGAGTCCAGTGACACCTTAGTGATTAATAAAATGTATTCCAGCGGAAGAACCTAGATGGACAAAGTAGAATCAACATAAGATCTTGTGCCAGATAAGCAAATGTGACAGGAAGTGACAGAAGGATGTATACAATATCAGCTCCAAGGAATGCATTATCTTGCATATCCTTCTATAACTTCCTGTTGTGTCTGCTACCTTTTGCACTAGATTTTACATTCATCCTCTTTGTTGATCTAAGAACGGTTGGGAGTCGCCTTCACTCACTCAGACTGAAGCATTATTTTGATTAGATCTTGTTTGAAACAATCTGTCTTTGTAAATGTTGTTGGTCTTCAAGGGTTGATTTTCATGAGAAAGAGTTCATGGCAGCGGTGGGGGGGGGGGACAGACCGTGGACCTACCCTGTGAATACCTACAGTTATATGTGATCTGTATATTGTTCTCAGTTCTCATGTTCTCTGTTCCTGCTCCGGCTTGAGAATGAACAGTTGTGCAAAAGGAACTTCAGCCATCCACCCATGCAGTTGCCCTGAAATAATCCATGGGGATCATAGGTTTCCAGTTGGCCAGATAGTTCCTGCTGTGATCCAATTTGGTTCTGGAGGATAGCAATGCAGGGGTGGAAGACTGAGACTCCTTCTGTGTGCTGCCACACTTCCAATCTATAGCAGGGACAGTGCTGACAAGGTGAGTGAGGATAGCACCCAAGCCATGTATGAATTCATGACTATTCTTGGGCTGGGTCCATGTTGCCATCCGCTGAGCACTGTCTTGTGAAATCAACCTTAAGTTGCCACTGGAATCCTGTGTAGTATTGCTGCTACAGGCTGACATGTCTGCTCAACTGGAGTTAGTTGACGTTGGTTGGACAGAAGAACATGATCTGTTCAGTATTAATCTTAGCTCTGTTGGAATTTCCCTTTTTATGATGACCCTTTAATTCCATCTTCAAAGAACTGTAATGATACTGAGCACAATGGGTTCCGACATGCGGTGTAGACATCCTCTGGTGCCTGCTCATGGATTTTTTTGCACCACTTTCAGTATAAAAGTAACTTTCGTAATTAGAGGGGCACTTTGAAAAAGAGCCATTAATTAGCTATTATAAATTGCTTTCCTTAGCCTTACTTTTTTAAAGAATACCTTCGATTCCCTTGTTGTTCAGACCTTTAAAAGATGTCTTAATTTTAAGTATTGAGCAGGAGGCGATGAATTCAAACAAACAGGCTTTTTATTCAGTGACACTGTTCAGCTCAAAAGACAGCTCTATGAGAGCAGCACTTTCATTTATACTGTTCCAACACATAACTTTTAACAATGTAACTATATACAAGCAATACTATTGGACCCAAGCAGGGCTCAGTGATTGGGTATCTAGATTGGCTTCAGGACCAATGGGAGTCTTTATTAATCAGCCAATAGGAACTGGAGCTTTAGAATACCAGAGCCCTTTTCAAGCTATTACTGCTTCATATTCTAAACAAACACACTTAAATTTTCCACACAAGGAAAAAAACCCTTCTAAAACTGATATCTCTGTGCTGATTCAAACCTGAAGGTGGCATTTCTTATTCAATTGTAGTTTCTGTCTGGTTCTTTCTACCAGGCCTTCAATCAGTACATTGTCATCAACAGAAGAATTTTTTTAAAAGAAGAGGAGTTGGTTTTTATATCCCAGTTTTCTCTACCCTAAGGAGTCTCAACGTGGCTTATGATCACCTTCCCTTCCTCTCCCCACAGCAGGCACCTTGTGAGGTAGGTGGGGCTGAGAGAGTTCTGAGGGAACTGTGACTGGCCTAAGGTCAGCCAGCTGGCTTCATGTGGAAGAGTGGGGAATCAAACCCGGTTCTCCAGATTAGAGTTCGCTGCTCTCAACCTCTACACCAAGCTGGTTCTTTCAAAGCAGTTAAAATGTATGGATTCAACAAATGACTACCCTTTTCTGCACTCCCTTTCTGCAGTCCCTCTAGCTTAGTAGCCACTTGTTCCTTCTGACAGCAGCTAGTGTGACTAGAAGCAGACATGATAAGTAAATAATAATAATAAATAAAATTATGATGCCAGCCATGTACAATGTTGCAAGCTTTGAGTTCTCACAGGCCACTGCTGGTGGTTTAAAGAGACGTTTATTTAAGTTATTTATACTCCACCTTTTGCTCCATTGGGGACCCAAAACACTGTTCTTCTTTCCTCCATTTTATCCTTATAACAACTCTAAGAGAGAGGCTGGGCTGCACTTGGTCCATGGTCACTCATCAGGCTTCCATGGCAAAGTGGGGGTTTGAACATGAGTCTCTGTGATCCTAGTCCCAACATTCTAACAACTATACCACACTAAGGTTACAGTCACACACACATGAGATAAAGTGGTGGTGGGGGGGGAGAGGCTATTTTCTCCAGCGGAAGTTGACCCGCAGTTGCATGATCACACAGTCTTTTGAAGCTGTGGGTGCAGCCTGCCACTGCTTAATCAGACACAACCGGTCGGGGTTTTTTTCCCCACTGTTTGTCTCCGATGCACTTAAATGAGGGATTGATAATTCGCACCTCAGCCCTGAGGGCTCCCTATGGAGTGTGCAATGATGTGCATGCTGAGAAGGGCAAAAAAACAACAGCATGGAGTCGGGATGGCCTGATCAGACCATCCCAACCCCATGAGAGTGCACTGGAGTGATCAAATGTGGGAAAGTCTGCCTGTGGCCTGTAGCAACCCATTTGCTACCGGACTTTCTGAGGTGTCCTTTAAATCCGCTTGTGCAGTGGAGCAAAACCGATTGCTGATGGCTGTGGGGCGTTTCCCAGATGTTGTCTGATCATGCTTCTTTAATCTGCCCAGGGCTATGTCAGGGCTAATTGTGTGTGTGATCACAACCTAACTCTCATGTCACTTCAGTTGCTTTCACAAGGATGTTTTTCTTTACTTTGGCTTCCAGACAGGAGCACTGTGTTTGAGAGCATCCAAGCGAGGTCATCCTGTAACCATTCACTTTGTATGTTTCCCCTGTCCTTAGCATGCTCTTTGTGAAATCCAGTTTACTATGATCTTTTATGAAATAACACTATCCAAATGTGATAGCGCATTGTCTGAATGGGAGGATATGCATTTTTAAAGGTCCTGCCCACATCAAAACCTTTTCCTTTCCCTCAGCCCAGCCTTAACACCAGTGGGTTTTAGAAGAGGAGGGGAAATTGGTAATTACTATAGCACTATAGCAATTATAGTTTTGGTTTTTAGAAAAGCCATAAAAAGTCCTCCAGTGGCACGGTAGAGAAAAAAATGCAGGGAAAATGGTGGTGGAAATTGCACTGAGCCTGCCTCGGCAGGGAGGATGGGATAAAAATAGAATAAATAAATAAATAAATATAAATAAATAAATACTCCTATGTGGATGCTCCATTGCCAATGCAAATGCCTTTGCATTCACTTCTTTAGCAACAATGGAGAATTCTTGCCATGTAGAAGTAGCACTTTATGTAAGGATTTATTTATTTTGTTTTGCAACAAACATGCTGTTGCTAATTTCCCCTTCTCCTAGTAAGGCTCTAGAATGCAGCTGAATTTCTCTCATTGTTTCTTTTTCTGTTTGACCTGCAAGCGGGCAGGGCGTTTAAGGGGGCCATCTGCTTTGCCATCTCTGTGTTGCCAAATAACAAGAGGGAGACCTGAGGCTGGAGCATCTACCTTAGTTGTGGTTGGCATCGATCTTGGCTGCTGAATGCAGACTGCCCGGGCTGTCAACCAATTAAATAATGTTTAGTTCATTCAGCTTTTACTTAATTTCATTGATGTGGGCTTATATGTTTTGAATTCAATATAAGGTGTCTTTCTTAGACTGACAATTTCTTAACAAAAACTGCTGCTCATTTCTAGTCCAAATATTATATTTCAATATTATATCTCAATATTATCGTATTATATTCAGTGTTATCTGGAAATTGGAATGTGGAATGTGGCCTATTATGTTATCATCAGGGTCAATTTCAGGTTTTGGGCCCAAGGCAGAGAATGGCTTGGGGGGGGGGCCCTTCCCATCAGTCCATGTGCCGCCCATCTGCCTATTTGTTCTTTCCCTGCCCACTCACATGCCTGGTCCAACTGCCATGCTTACAGGTGTTGGCACTACCTGCATACCCTCCCTGGTGGTGTTGGGCAGAATGTGCAGCCAGGAAAGCAGGCGGTTGACAGGACGGGGTTTGGTGGCAGTGGTCCCGGCCAGAAATCGTAGCCTCTGGCAGCTGTCCCATCTTGGGGTATGCTGTTGCTGGCCCTGGTTATGGCAATAGGGCCCAGACAGCTTTTATAAATGAACAAGTCAAAGACCATGAGTATTGGATCCAGGCTAAAGAACTTGACTGAAGCTGATTTCTGCTGGGAGCTGTCTATTACCTGTTATTGTAAATTATTTCCAACCTGAAATATAGCTAGTTTTGTCTGTACAGAGGAAGGAAAACTCATTTTTAACTTTGCACTGTCATAGTTTAGTAGAGGAAAAATAAGATTTCTCCAGATCTGTGTACCTCTCAAGCTCAGTCCCACCAGCTGAGCTGAGTTTCCTTTGTGATTAAAAGTTTAGTTCATTCATCAACTGGTTAAAGTACACAGTCCTATAGATGAGTGCATGGTGAAGAGCTTGGGCCAAATTAGTTACATCCACAGTTCAGCCGTGAGAAACACCACCCTTTTCCATGTGTTGCAATTGTGACTGTACTTCACAGTAATTATCAGGTACCTAGCGAGGACTGTAGCTCAGTCGTAGAGTGCCTGGTGGGCATGAGGTTCCTGGTTTGACCACTGGCATTTCTAGCAGTGGATCTTGGGCAGCGTGTCTGGGAAAGATTTGTGAGAGTTATGACCCTGGAAAGCTGACACCAACCAGCATATACCGTGCTAGGCAAGATGGGACTGTACTGCTTATGGCATATTGAGCTATGAATGAGCTGTGATTGAGTAAACTTGGAACCTGGTGAATAAGTGGCACATCTGTGATCCCATTTCAAAGCAGGAAGCTCCAGAGAGTAGTAGACAGAATGGGGAGGGGGCAAGTTTGTGCAGATAACCACAAAGGGAGCCATGGGATGTTTAGCACAGTTGCATCAACCTTCAATGGGAATACAATTGTTAACTGAACGTCCTTTGACTGAACTCCTCATTAACATACAAATGGAGTCCCCTCTCCTGAGTCCTTCCGTGATGTTGTTTGATGTTCACTTCAAATACTGGAGTAAGCCACTTCTGTGCAGAAGCGGCTTCTGTTATAGGATTATGGCCTGGGTAAAGAAGCTGCAGTTAGACTCTATAAATTACAGCTTGCTGCTGCTCTGCACAATCTGCAAAGTCCTCTGAGTATTGATAGCCGTATTTCACAACAGAATTCCTTAAATGTCCTCCTTGCCTGGAACGTTTCACAAAGCACTTTCACCATTAAATCTTTTTTTTATTTAAACACAGTTGCAGGGAAGAACATTTATAACTTCCCATTTAACAGCACTAAGACTGCATGTTCGTTGTTGCAGGCTCAGAGTCCTTAACAGGCTGTGGTTTTAAGAATATTACTGGCAAATCTACAAAAGAAAAGAGGTGATTGGATGGACCGTTAAACCAATTGTGTTTTGATGCAAAGCAGTGATTCAGGAGTCTGTGTTAAACTGCTTAGAGAGAGGTTTATGTCCTTTTGAATGGCGAACATGCTGTGCGCCAAAGATGTTTGTGGGCAATGTGCAAGGATGAGTCAAATCTGTATTGTGAAAACCTTGTATCAGTTTTATACACCTTGTGGCAGAACAATCCTGCTCTGACCTGCAGGCCCTGTTCCATCCTTCCCTCCAAGGTTTTACTGACAGCGAGAGGTGCTTCTCTCTCTCTCTGTTTAACTACCACCACCACCACATAGGAATTCCGGTGTTATGTATTGGGACTGAAACATTCCAGGACTGTTCTACCAGAGACTGGCTGAGCTTGGAGCCCAAGAACGATAGCCCACCAGGACGCTGGAAGTAACCAATCAAGAAGTAATATTATGTAAATAGCCAGTCATTGGGAGTGGGGTGTGTTTGGGTGTGGCAACTGCATGCTATTTAAACAGGGCTTGGGCCCTGGAGTTCAGCCTTGTGCTTGCTGAAATCACTAATGAAGTAGAGCTGATCACTAGTAGTGAATCTGCTGCTCCATGGAACTCACTATTTAACATCCTTACTGGGATGGTCAGGACTCCCATCTTCTTTTCCAAGTTCTGAGGCCTTACCTCTATGACTCTTGCTACCCAACACCTGGTTACTAATGGAACAGCTTACTGCCTTGTGCATCACTAGGGAAGCAGTCACTTGCAAACTGACTGCCCCCCCCCTTCCTCCTGGTGCTCCATAGAAAATAGCATATCTAAGATGGTGGAGGTCTATGTGGTACAGAGAACCACTGCCAGTATCAAAAGTTACAATGTATTTATTAAAAAGAAAATGTTCACAAGCATACTTTTAGCACAGCACCAGACTGAGCAAGGGATTCAAAAGAAAAAGGTAAAACACAATTCCTCTGTCCCTCTCTCTCTATACCTGCCCTATCAGATGTTAAATGTAAGGCAGGCTCCTTAGCTTAGAAAGTTACAGATTTTTACAGGAGTGCCATTACCTTCAAGTCTCCTTCAGGTGTGCAGGCCAGCACATGGCAATAGCCTTCTTCTCCAGACCACAGTTAAGAGCTCTGTCTGCTTTGATGGAATCAGCACCCCAGAGCCTTCCTCCTTGCTCCCAGGACTTTTATGAGAACATAACATAAGAACATAAGAGAAGCCAATGTTGGATCAGGCCAATGGCCCATCCAGACCGTTGCTCTTTTTCCCACTCACTGACCAGATCAGGCTGGGTCAAAGAAGCTTTTCCCAAAGTCTCCAGAAGTTTCTTCCTGAAGTCCTTCTAGTAATTAATACCCCAAAATCTTTGTTCCCTGCTGGGGTGCGGTGGGGTGCTTGACCATCCAATTGTCTCTTGCTAGACCTATTCACATTTCTAAAAAGGATGGCTGAGGCTTGAGGCTGGAAAGCAACTGAACCTCCTGCCTGTTCTCCCCCCTCCTGCCTGTTCTCTGCCCAGGGAGAAAAACTTTTAAAAACACCTAGTGAAGGTTTTACTCAGTTCAGACCTCTACCCCCAAATGCATTTTTCACACACCTATAAAGGCAGAGTGACCATTGCCAGTGAAGTCTAGGTCTAGGGACCTAAAAGGGCAACCAGGTTTTTCACATCCTGGTTGCTTCTGATTTTCCCTTGGAAGGAACTGTAAAACCATTTCTTCATGGGGATGCAGAAAGATGCTGCAGCAGCATGCAAATCCAGAATGGTGTCTCCGTTCACATATGCATACCCTGCTGCCGCCTCACCTTTCTACCATTGCATATGGTGCAAATGCACATTATGGTATCAGTTTGGTGCTCTTCCCACAGCCTGTAACACCTCCCTTTTCCTGCTGAGCCATGCTGCAGTGATACAGCATGGCCCTGCTGGGAAAGGGGGGCTGAAGAGGGGAAGGTGTCCCCTTTTCCTAGTGGCTATAGATAAGAGCAGTGCATGATCTTCCTGTAGCCAGCCCACTTTTTCATGTTTCAGCCTGGGAGCCAAACAAGGCATGCCCATATTGAGTTTGATGTTGTCTGGGTATTCCTGAATACCGTGGGGATTCTCCGTAGCCCATGCAGGGAAAAATCTGTGTGGAGGCAGCCTAAATCATATTGATAAAGTAAACTAATAAAGTGTGATTTCTTTTCAGATATCAAGTAAATGTCTGTTGGTGTGTATACTGCAGATTGCTCAGAGGTCTTCATGTGAGTTAGTTATTGGCTGCCAAGGAAAATCTGTAGTAATTCCTGTAATGAAAGCTGATATAACTGGATGTTTCTTGTGTTTCAAGAAACACTGGAAATGGAAAATGTCTCTCTGTATCCTGACTCCCACTTGTACAGTCTTCTTTTCTTTCAACTTTTTTCCATTTTAAGTACATAAGTAGATTCCTCTGGATTATAACAGTGGTCTCTGTTTCACATAGTGGCCCAGCTATTGCCCTGGAGGGTCAAACAAATGGGGCATAGAGGCTGAGGTTCCCTCATGATGTTGCCTCCCAGCACTGGTATTTAGAGGTTTTCTTCCTCTGTATATGGAGGCTCCCTTTGGTATTTTACATCATACCCAAAACTTTATGACTTCTTTTTCATTGCTAAATTCTCAATGTTCTTTTTTAACATTAGTTGCTATGGCAGTTGTCAAGATAGCTGATAATTTATGCTAAAATTCTGGTGCACAGAACATCTCTCCTGCAGGTTTTCTCTGGGGGAACAGTCAGTTTTTTCCCTTGTGGTAAGTAACACAGGTTTATCATGTCTTGCAAATTACAGGTGAATGCACTCACAGATAATCACATTCAGAAAGGATTGCATTTTAGGTCTTCTTCAAACCTCTCTTCCTTTTTCGAGTTGCCAGATAAACTTTGCAGGAATAAATAGGCATACAAAAGAAATCACACTTGGATGCAATCATATGTACATTCATCTGGAACAAATAACACACCCTGGTTGACTGACACGTTTTGTGCTGGTAATAGTGGGAATAGTCTCTTCACACTTTTTAAAGTTAAGAATTGAGGCTTACAGCCAATGATCTGGCTCGCTATTTCAAGCTGTTAAGCAATTCCTCACTTCTGCTGTTCCTGGTATGTGAACGTTACCACTCTGCCCTTTCTCTTAAGGCTCCCCCCATCCTTCCTGTGGCATTTTTTCAACCAATATGTTGGCACCACCCTACCTGGACTGTTAGGGAAACCTCCATGTACACTCCTGGATTTCCTTGACATACCAAATAGATATTTTCCCCTCCCCACCCTGGGCAGTTTCAGTTTGGGAAAAGAGTGTGGTGATGAAGGATGAAGCCATGCCTTCATGCATGCCACAGTCATGACCTGAATTGTATCCTGGGATACTGAGGAGACCCTGTAACTCATGTGTGATTGTTACACGGGATATAGGGTGGGGTTCCTGGACCCAGTCTGTGTTCTTTGTAATGTGTAGAGTCAAACTACCTAATACAGTTGGCCACAATTTGAGTCAGAGTTTCCTTAACCCAGCTCACCCTACAGCCACACAGCAACTGTGGAGAGCTCACCTAAGCACTAGAGGGCTTGATTCAGATTGGAACCATGGCACTGGAGGAGGAGATGCTCCAGCCTCACCTATGTATCATTTTCCTGAGCTGAAATGTTTTGGGGGGTTATTTCTTCTTTGCCCTGTCAGTGCCCTGCAGATGCAGTATTCAGTGCTCATGTAGTCCTGCAACACAGTAAATAAGGCCTGCCCCCGGAGTCCTTTTGGCTTGAGAAAATGGTTTGTGTGTATATGGAAGGGAAGGCTAGAGTCCCTCCTCCTCAGTGCTGTGATCCCAGTCTGGATCCCTGTGGTGCTTGGGTAAGTAAGTTCCTTGTGGGGAAAGTGAGTTGGTTCAGGAGAACCCCAGCCCGAATCATGGCCAAATGTATCGTGTAGTTTGGTCCTGTGAAAACTGTGTCAGAATGAGAGAACTCCTCCTGGCTTTCCATAATTCTCCTGTACATTTTTTCCAATCTCATTTTTAGGCACCACCTTTTCCTTTAGCCTGTTGCATTTTGGGGGTCTCTGGACTGGAGGTTTCCTAGAATCCCTGTAATCTCCAGATTACAGAGATCAGTTCCCCTGGAGAAATGGCTGCTTTGGAGGGTGGACTCTGTGGCATTGTATTCTGCTGAGGTCCTGCTCCACCCCTAAATTCCCAGGAATTTCCAAAAACAGAGTTGGGGGGCCTACTGTTACCTTTTCCCTTAAGTGTCTGCTTCTTCTGTCCATGAGCAGCTAAGCAGCTCATAGATTCTTGTGCATGCATCACCCCTCCATGACATAATATCTGCTCAGCCAATTCCTTCCAGAGGCTTTATTAGTGTCACATAATCTCTTGGTACAATACAATATAGATTGCGTGACCCACATTGGTTTCCCTGAACACTTCTTATTTAACCACTTCAAAAACTTAAATTTTCTTCCCCCACCCCATCTTTCATAATCTGCCTTTATTAATCTGTGTGTCCTCGCCAATCCTAAATAGTCTCGCACTAGTTAATGCTGGTTGAAGTTGCTGCTACATACTTTGAAGGTTTGTAGGAGAGGACATGAGGCCTACCTTCTCACCCTTTGGTATATTTAATTTCTAAATGGCACGGATGCTTACACAGAGGTTGAGTCTACAATGCTGAAGCAAGCTCTGCATTTCAAAGGAAGTACTGAAGCAGAATTCTGGTGCTGTCTGATATGTAGCTCTAAAGAGTAGCTGAACTGTGATTCTGTGGATAGCTTTGAGGGGCTTCTGATCTGCTTCTGTCATAGGGTGGAGATAATGAACACAACCATCCACTAATGGCACTTCTGAAGTATCTCTATCTGCAAATATCCCCCATAGTTAAAACTCCCATGGTGATGCAGGAAGAGTTCCTGTTGTTTCAACTGAGTTGGAGGACGAAGATAACCACAGGCTGTGTTTGTACCCTGTGGCGCTTACAGCCATCCGAGTGTACAAATGTTACATTGGTTTCATCCTTATTTATCTCTTTTCTGAACTGTTTATCTTGCTATAAATAGCAATAATAAAAGCATTTGAATTTTAACTTGACCTATGGTATTCCACTTGTATTTCCTTTGAAATAAGTGGAATGCTATGTAAATGGATATTTGCCTAAAGGATTTTTCTGTCCCCACTATTTCATCTGTAGCGAGCCTATCAAGGAAACCTATATGAACCCTGAGCTGGATAGCCCAGGGAAGCCTGATCTCATCAGATCTCGGAAGTTAAGCGGGGTCAACTCTGATAAATACTTGAATGGGAGACCTCCTTGGATCACCAGCTGTCTGGAAGCAGGGGCAGGCTTTATTCAGCCACCTCTCTGAATATTTTCCAGGCCACCAGTAGGGGTCAGTCACCAGAGGTTGCCATGGTTTCCAGGTGCACACACACAATCACAAACATGCACATGAGGAAAGCTATATTATTTTTATACTATCTGCTTAAGGGGAAGGTACCGGCTGGATATTAAGACAAACCTTTTTATAGTAAGTGTTGTTTAACAATGGAATTGGCTACCTAGAGAGGTGGCGAGCTCCCCCTCACTGGCAGTCTAAGCAGTGGCTGGACAAACACTTGTCAGGGATGCTCTAGGCTGATCCTGCATTGAGTAGCGGGCTGGACTAGATGATCTGTATGGCCTCTTCCAACTCTGTGATTCTATGATTCTATGCTAAATTACTTAAGGAAGTTCAAACCTTAGACTATGGATTGCTGAATACCCAAATGCAGAGATGTATTAAGATGCCTGGTAAAAGTCTGCCCTCCTGGTCATACACATTACTGGTTAGAAGGTAAAGTTTTTCCTTGGTATTATTTCTCAGCATTTGAAATCTATGAGTGGTTTATAAGGAAAAGTGTTATACAAATCACACTGTGCAACAGTATGATCCTGAGTAGAGTTACACCCTTCTAAGACCATGGAAGTCAATGGGTTTAGAAAGGTTAACTCTGCTTTGGATTGCATGGTAAGTATGCACTCCTATGCACATTGCTGTCAGCTGTCATTTTAGCAGACGCAGGTTCAGGAGTGGATTGAATGGATCCTGTGCAAGCTAGAGACACCAAAATTGGAGGGCATGTACAGGAGTTAGTTTTAAAAGGTGCGTAACCTGCCCATGATGTCCATATGGAAACCAAGCAAGTCAGTAAACTGTCAGTGTACATCAGCAGC
Organism: Lepidodactylus listeri; assembly: GCA_029233225.1. Lineage (NCBI taxonomy): Eukaryota > Metazoa > Chordata > Lepidosauria > Squamata > Gekkonidae > Lepidodactylus > Lepidodactylus listeri. The sequence continues at coordinate 41,421,494 of JARCFY010000002.1, read as the reverse complement.
CACTACTCAGGCAGCTGCCATACTGAATTGGGATGGGCACGAACCAGGAAAATTCAGTTCATGGTGTGTCCAGTTCGCGAACCACAAACCATCACGAACTTTTAGGGCCTAAATGAACCTGTTTGGTTTGTGACTCAGTAGAATGCTCCCCTGGCATGCTAGAGACACCAAACTCATAGGGGATCTCCAGCAGACTCAGATACCTGCCTTCCAAGCTTAGTGAGGATTGGGTTTATGGGGTCCAAGTTATGGCCCTCCAAAGAAGGGGCCCCCAGGGAAGTGCTTTTTGCGGAGATGACTCATTCCGAACTGGTCTGTGAGGTGGCTAAAAATTCATGACAGTCCATGGTTCATGAACAGGGCATGTCACGAACCACAGACTGAACTGCATTTTCCCAGCCTCGTGCTTGCCCTTATAGCTCATACATCTTGTTTAACCTGTTAGGTAACCAGGGCCCTTCCAACACTTTTAGAACTTTCTTGACCTGACTCACATTTTCTTAATTTTCTCCCTAATTAGTATGTTATGTCATACTTCTTTTGACAGTTAAATGGGACTGTGCTTTTAATTCCCTCTGGCAAGACTGCCTGAAATAATCCTTTGCTAAGAATAATTCTTGAGTGTGTCATCCCAGTGGATTTGCAGACTCGAATTCCTTCTCATTCAGTGTTAGAGTCTAAACCAGCCATTGTCTATGATGCCTTGTGAGCTCTGACAGTTCCACTAGTCCAAGATTGATGCATGGTTTGTTTTTGTGTATTTAAATTATAAGATCCTTTTAATTGGAGCATTAATGAAGCTGCTAAACATTGCACAGAAGGCAAACACAATTGCTGCCTATTTGCAATAGGGCCATCTCCAGAGGATAGAATCATAGAATCACAGAGCTGGAAGGGGCCAGACAGGCCATCTAGTTCAACCCCCTGCTCAATGCAGGATCAGCCTTGAGCATCCCTGACAAGTGTTTGTCCAGCCGCTGCTTAAAGACCGCCAGTGGGGGGGGGGGAGAGCTCACCCCTAGGTAGCTGATTCCTGTTGCACCACTCTCACTGTCAAAAAGTTTTTCCTAATGTCCAGCCAGTACCTTCCCATGCTTAATTTAAACCCATTATTGCAAGTCCTATCCTCTGCTGCCAACAGGAAGTGCTCCCTCCCCTCCTCTAAGTGACAGCCCTTCAGATACTTTAAGAGAGCAATCATGTCCCCCCTCAACCTCCTCTTCTCCAGACTGCATATTCCCAAGTCCCTCAGCCTTTCCTTGTAGGGCTTGGTCTCCAGGCCCCCGATCATCCTATTCACTCTCCTCTGCACTTGCTCCATTCTGTCCACATCCTTTCTGAAGTGAGGCCTCCAGAAGAGCAAACAATACTCCAGGTGTGGCCTGACCAATACAGTGTACAGCAGGACTATGACATCTTGCGATTCTTCAGGCCAGTGGGACTAACAAGGGGTCAGATACCACAGCTTGGCTTTCAGGCCCACTTTGCATGAAGCACCTGATGAAGAGGCAGCCTGGAAGAATCCTCAGTTTGGGTATTCCGCCTCTTCCAGATTAAGGGAAGCCAGAGTGTTTTTGGCCTGCGGATCCCTCAAAAACCTTGGAGCTGGCACTGATCTGTAAAACGAATGGACACAGAATTACTTCCATGTGCATTTCTGTATTCAGTGTGACAGGCAGCTGCTCTCTTAACAGAATGCCCTTAAATTCTGGAGAGCAGATCAGAGTCATAATGTCAATGACTGCCATAGGCAAAACTCTTTTTGTGATTCCACAATTAACATTTTGCTACAGCATTTATCATCTTAAGAATCATGACTTCCATTTTAAAAATTGTGTGTGTTTTGGCCTCTTAAGTCTGTGAAGATAGAGTAGGTGGTTTTGAATGGAATTTCAAGGGTTGGACTTCAGTGTCCTGACTGTTCCCAAGGTTCAATCAAAGCAGAATAAATCATGGAAAATTTTGGAAATAATACATTTCAACTAACTGCTCTTGGCCATTATATTTTAGCTTGGTTCATGCGACAATTAAGCATGCAGTCACCACATGCTGTTCAGGAGACTCAGCAGATACATGGAGGTTGTCCTGGGTATCCTGCATTCTGCTGCATTGATAATACACTAATTATTGTCTGAACCAGGCTTATGGGCTTGCCTGCTGGCCGTTCTGTAGGTGTCTTTGCAACATCTCTCTGTTGAACCCTGAGCTCTTGGGATAAGTTTGATATACACAATCAGTCTACAGTTGTATGTTCCAGGTCTAAGTTCAGCTCAGTCTATTGTGTGCACAGACGCACACACATATATATTCCTATGTGTTTCAATTTAAGTAACCATGGAATTTGTACAGCATTCTTTTATTTTTTTTAAAAAAAAAACCCTCGTAAGCACTGAAATGTCAAAAAGAAATTTGGTATGAATGTTAGCAACATAATTTTGCATTTGACCTTTGAAGAACAGCTCAACCCCTATAGCTGGTTATAAGAGAAGGGGAGAGAAGAAATGCAAAAGGACTCGCAGTCAGTGTAAACTAGCTTGAGCTGAGAGCAATAAAACTGGCTCTATTTGCCTTTCAAGAATTGATTCAGGGCCTATATGTCCTTATACAAATGGACAATTTAACAGCAAAGGCCCATGTGAACCACCAAGCGAAGGCACCACTTCTCCATCAGGAAGCAGATCGGACTGGCTGAGTCAGAAAGACCAGAAAGACCACAAACAGAGTGGGCTCAAGAGGTGATGTTTCAGGTTCCCGGTTATGGATCTATTCATAACATCAAGCAATTGGAAGGTTCCAAGGTTTCTTTCCAGGTTCGAGGATGTGGCAGTGGAGAGGTCTTTGTTTTACCACACCTGTATATATTTTTTTTAATTTAAAAAAGGTGTTGCGGTGTAATAGCTGAAGTGAGGCATCTGGGTTTTATGTGACTCTTATGTCTAAAGTAATGTTATGACCTTGGTGGATTAGCAGGATTAAAAACAATCTGTAGCAACAAAATAAGCTAACTTTGGCAATACTCCACCATCTGGGTGTGAATAGTTTTTCCACTTGGCTGTGGTCACCCAGTTTAGGAATGTGATTTCTAGGTCCACCCTTTCCCCTCTTGTTACAGAGGAAGTGACTGCTTTCTAGGCACGGCATAGGAAAAGTCAGGGGAGTTTTCCAGCGAAACTCATGGCTTTTAGAGGCTGGTGCTCTCTCCCTCTGTCTTTCACCAGGGCACCCCGATGCTAACCTAGACAGGGCAGGATTTCTGCTTTTCTCAGAACTCTCTTTACAATAATCACGACTGTATGCTGCAATGACTGTCGCAAATGACTGTTGACAAAGCTCCTTCTCTTTGTAGTATCCCCCTTACTTAAGGCTGCTAAAGGCAGCCTGAGAAATATCCATATGATTTTGGTCAGCTCTCTCCAGTGTGGGGCCAAATGATGGGTTTCCTGGTGCCCACTTACTTCTTGATTCTTGGAGATAAATCCAAAGTGTTTTGAATGGAGTGGAGAAAGAAACCGGGAGTTTTGGGTGGCTCACTGCTAACCGATTGATTGGCACTAAGCTCATACCAGGTAGATGCACTACAGTCATGTGCTCTCTCTCTCTTTTTTGTACATATATGTTTATTTTAGAAAACAAAATAATAGTATAGAGGAGATACAAAAAGGAAAAGAGGGCTTATACAATGTAATTGTATACAACAAGGATTATTATATATTAGAGTGTCTAGAACAGAAAATATTTCTCCGCAACATCCCCTTCATTATAATTTTTAAGACATTATAAGATACATGTGTTTTTGGTTGGCCATAGATACAGTGTCTTGTATCTCTGGGCTCAGCATCCTCTTCCTGTTGATGTACTAGGGAACAAACTTTCCCTTTCTTCGGAAACTGACAGCAACGAGGTAATCCTGCTCCCACTTCTTCCATTTTGTGATTGCTGCATCCCTGTGGCAACCATATTGTGATTGGTCTCACCTCCCATGACAGCCATATTGTGGCAGGGCCTGTTTTCAAAATTCCAGAAGTAGCTCACAGACTCAACAAAGTTGAGGATTTCTGATCTAGGCCACCCATGTCTCAAATCATTGTGTTCCTGATTTGGCTTGCAAGTTGCGGCAAACACTATAAGGAAGTAGCTTTGGAGGACCCACTTAGCTTATCTGAACCAGCAACTACATCCAGGGATGACCCAGGGGGAGTAACAGGAACCCTGGACCCAAAGCCCAGAGCCCGCGGGCCATCTCCTACAGGTGCTTTATCTGAGCCCCCTGCAGGCCATCCTCCTATCTGCTATAGAAGTCACAACTGCAAAGGCCAATGAGCCAGAGGTGTGAGAGGATCCCCCAGGAGCTCACCAGATGTTCAGGAGTGCTACACACCAAATAGGTGTGGGGCTTTTAAGCATCATTCCTTAACCTCAGGCTTAAAGGATGAGGCTTGACAGGATTGGGGGGGGGGGTTTCCTCCAGTATACAAGGGCTCTGTGCACCTTTAGAGCACATTGTCAGTTTCAGAGCTATCCAGAATTCTGCACCTTGCCTCTAGCTCAGCTAGCTTCCTGAGTCCATGCTTAATATCCACAGTGGTGTCCCCTGTCTATAGAGCCCACTGCTACAAGATCTTGACTGTGACCTGTGAGAGCCCAGCAAAGACAGGACAGGTTGTGAGAGCAGGAGGAATCACTCATGTCTGTACTTTTAATGGTCCAAAATTTCTGCCACAGCACACATTGCTAGTTGATCCCTTGCTGTATTCTTCCTGACCCAGTTGGCATACCACAAAGAGGGTTAGGATTTGCACATCACTAATCAAGTCACACTATGACCAGAACAAAGCAGACACTAAAAGTCTGTTTTCATCATTTTCACATAAACACAGGTGGATTCAGACTTCCTGTGTATGATCATGAGAATGAAGAAGTTAGAAACTCCTCTGGTTTGCACACATTTTTCTCTTTTTCTCTTTTCTTCTTCTCCTTATGTACAGTGCAAGAATTGAAGGTTCATGGTTTGGATCAAGCTGTAGTTTGTTGTGATGTTCAGATCTGGTGAAACACAAAACACTCTTGTTTTCTAGCATATAAATGAGGGTATCTCAAAAATCTGCTGTTTGTTCCAAACCAGCAAGCCTTCAGTCTCCATGCTGCATTGGTTGGTGGGGACAGCACATGAGCCTGAGATTCTCTCTTAGCATCTGAGTCCAGTCCATGGGTTGGATCCAACCAGCTTTTCTGCTGGTAAAAAAGGAGGAAGAAGTTCCCTTTGTCTTCCCCCAAAGGCTGTGGTGGGAATCATGAGACTTACATGAACAAAAGCTGTGTGAGATGGGGGCTACAGTAAGGAGAACTGAACAAGACCGGGCAAAGAAGCTGGCTGTGGACTGATTCTCTTACAGTGTCTGAATTCAGTCCATATCTGGAGTGTTTTTGCAAACAGACATATTGCAGTCTTAACATTATAACAAAACTTTATCTACTGTGACAAGTCAGGGGCCAAGGGCCCATGGGTGGGACAGAGGCAAGGGGTGTGGGAAGTCCCCAGAGGGATCACAGGTGAAGTGGGTTGCCACACCATAGGAAAAGCATGACCAGGTTGAGGCTGGTTGATACATGTGGTGTCAGTGCATGGGGAAGTAGTGTTGTTGGGGTTAAGAGGCCATGAGGAATGGAGAACAGGTGCAGCAGCACCTGGAGAAGGTGGGCGTGGCCAATTATTGGGGCAAACGTATAGGCTTATGGTGCAAAAGAACTAGGAGGCATCCCAGGAGCAAGGTAAACTCCCAGGGGCTTGCTGGGAAGCAGAGGATGAGGGGAATCCTCAATATGCATGCAGGGACCACTGCTATATAACTGTATGTGCTAATAAAGTTGGACAACAGCTGGAAGAGTCATGTCCCTTTATTTCAATGGAATCCTACCCCAAGCCCAGCTTGCTGCATGTATTTGCTCTGTCCACCCTATGCCTCCCTGCTCCAACACAGCAGCCCATCACACCAACGCTCTGGAAAGAAAAACATTCTCAAATATGCAAGTCTACACCGTTTGGTATTCTTATTTTAAATTTGTTATACCTTGAAGCTGTAGAGAAAGGAGAAAATGCCTTAAGGTACTAAAGCTGGGAAGATTTTTTCTTAAACCCTGTAACCATTTACTGTGCTGTCAAGTTAAAAGCACAAAAAGTAGAACTTGTTTTGGTAGTTGAAAATGAGTGCTATGTCACAGGAAGGCTAACTGTGAGTAGTTGTTGCTTTATGATGGTTGTGCAAATTTAGAATGAAGAAAAGTGCATTGTTTCCTTGGATTCAACGAGAGACTGGGAATGAAAGTGAGTTTCTAGAGTAACAAGATAAAATTGCCTATGCACTTAACTTTTGAGTGGTGGAAACTTGTGACATTTGCAAGCGGGGGAAAACAGTGTGTAGGCTCCTTCATCTAACTCCTTTCCCCAGCTCCACATTAGGCATAGTTATAGGTGTTAAAAATGTTGAAAGTGGTTGATTCGAAGAAATTAAGGGACTTTAAAATGAAGCTGGTTTTACAGCAAATGTTTTGATTTTTAGGTGAAATAAAGGATTCCTTATAGCCTCTCAGAGCTGATTCACATATTACAAACTCGTTATGTACCCCATGTGGCTGCCACAAGGACTTTTGCTCAGACATGCACTGCAATTTCCATGGATTTCGTGTTAGGAAAATGGTGCAGGGGGAAGACATAAGTCCTCATTCCCATGCACTCTGGTTCCAGTTCTGCGTGCCTGGAAACTGGGTTCCAAGCTTACAATTCCCAGACCATGTCTGTCAATCAGTCCCATAGGAGGCACAAGGATTTGATAATGTGTGAAGTTAGTTGCAAATTTAAGAGTAAAAATACTTTCTAAAAAAGCACAACTCAGTGTTGGGGTGTAGGGGGAGAGATCAGTCCTCTGATGCATGTTCTCTCTCTAGGGTTGCCAACTCCAGGTTCAGAAGTACCTGGGGATTTGAGGATAGAACCTGGGAGAGTGGAGGGACCTTGGCAGGATATAATGCTATGCAGTTCTTCTTCCAGAGCAGCCATTTTTTCCCAGAGATGTGGAACAAACAAACAATTTATGTTGTCTGGAGATCAGTTGTAATTCTGGGAGGTCCCCAGCCCCCACCTGGCAACTCTGCTGCCTCACATGCCTGCAGGCTGATCTGTTCTAGCTCTCTTTCTCCGTGTGTCTGTGACATCACACAGTTGTTTTGCTCTAGCGCTATTCCGAATGATCTTAATGTTAGTTAACAGAAGCAGAGCTGTTGTTGTGTAAGGCCTACCATGGAATCATGACTGATAATGAGATTCTTGTTTTATTTAAGGAAAAGAAAATGTGGAAAACCTGAGGGCAATTTTGCTCATGACAGTTTTCTCTATGCAAGTATACACAGGTGCAGGAAAGAAAATCCATCTTTAGTGTGTCCACCCCTGTCTAGTGTGAAGACCATGGCTAGTACTTGGATGGGGAACCACCAAGGAAGTCCATATTTGCTACACAGAGGCAGGCAATGGCAAACCACCCGTGTTTGTCTCTTGCCTGGAAATCCTGTGGGGTCGCCACCATGAGTCAGCTGCGGCTTGACAGTACTTTCCACTGCATGTATTTGGAGGCTACAAGGGGAAGTTTCCAATGCTGTACATGAGGTACAATGCACTATGTACACATCCTGTGCAGTAATGTGCCTACAGTTGTGTAGGAGCATGGCCCATGTGCAGTGGGCCCTGCCTGGGTGTTTCCTCCTGGCTGGCATTTTTAGAACTCCATCAGGAGTGACTGTTGATACCTATCACAGGCCAAGCCAATGAAGTACTAGAAGGAAAGATCTGTTCAAACTGAGGGCAGAGAATAGAGTAAAAACTGTGAACCATATTTCAAGTAAACTAATTCACTGATGTGCAGCACAATCCTATGAATGTATATTTAGAAACAAGTCTGTTGGAGGCCAGTGTGACTGACTCTCAAGTAAGCATGTGTTTTTCAGCCTCAGTGCACATACTAGAATCCATTTTTGGTTAATACATAGCTGGAAATGAACTCTGTTCTTACTGTAAAGTTGGCAATTAGACACGGAATCATATTATTATTTTAACAAAGGCAAGTGGCTAATCAGGCCCTCTGTCCTTGGGAGCCTCTGGATCCTGGGGTTTTTATTGGTGGGGGGGAGATGGCTAAGGGAAAAACATGATAAAGGTTAATAAAGTTATTAATGGTGTGGAAAGATAATAGAATACTACTGCCATCTCTCATAGTCCTGGAAGTCAAGGTCACTTCATGAAAATGCTTAGCTGTAGGTTTAGGACAGAGAGAAAAAAACAGTACTGCTTCACACAATACAGAATTTGATTGGATCCACTCAAGAAGCGTATTTATCTATCTATTTATTTTCTTTACAAAGCTTCTATGCTACCTTTCTGCTCTTATAAGGGCTTCCAAGGTGGCTAACGATTTAAGACATGCAATGGCTGTTAGCCAGAATAGCAAAATGTTCAGAGGTGGCATACCTCAGAGTTAGGTATCTAAGGGAACATGGAATCTCGGAGGTTCAAGAAGAGGTCCCTCAGTGCTTTGCCACACCCTCTATTGACCTCATAATGTACAGCACCAGCCCTTCCACTTTGTAGGAGCTGCTCTTCCAAACAGATAAAACCAGTGGACTCCCCACTTCCATTAATTAGTAAGAAGATGCTAGGACTGGCATGGGGGTGAAGTCTACCCATTCGTCAGCTCAGAAGAAGAGCAATCCCACCACACTGAAAGAAGGATTGTTGCTATGTGCCAGTGCTTGGTGACCTCTTTTCAGGAGTGCATGGTGAATATCAGTGAATGCTGGAAGACAGTGCAGTAGGTGCGGTGTTCTGACTAGATGTGAGAAGATGGCTTCTTTCCTAAAGCCACTTGTCCTTTTCTTATGACTATTAGGACAAATGAAGGAAAGTTTCATCCATATATCAAAGCACATTGATCTGGAGATATGTATCAGAGCAAAGCACACAGAGCATCTATGTCTGATCAAAGTTTCCTCCTTCTGTGGAGAAGGCAGTTGCAGCTGCACAAAGAGAGATGAGTGCTGAGGTGTACTGCTCGCTCGTAAAACTGAATGCACATTCCTTACAAAGGAGTGACGTTCCATGCAGGCATTAGAGCCCCTGTATCTACAGCAAATAACTGAATTGGCACAAACATGAATATTGCAGGTACGAGGCTATATTACTATCGTCATGTTATAGTTTGTCATTGTGATCAGTTTTTATCCGCATCATTTTTATTTTCAAGCAACATCATCTTCATTTTCATCATCTTTGGTTTCTTTTACAGCATCTTTTGCATGACATCTTTATAGAATCCTAGAATCATAGAGTTGAAAGGGACCTCCAGAGTCATCTAGTCCAACCCCCTGCACAATGCAGGACATTCACAAATACCTCCCCCTCACACCCCAGTTACCCCTGTTCCACTCCCAGAAGATGACAAAAAAACCTCCAGGATCTCCGGCCAAACTGGCCTGAAGGAAAATTGCTTCCTGACCCCAAAGTGGTGATCAGCATTTCTCTGGGCGTGTGAGAAAGGGCCACAAGAACTAAGCACTGATGCAACCCTTCCTGCCCTCCCTCTCATGATCTGCCTAAGTATGTACAGGCCGTGTGTATGCAGACTGATGCACAGATGACACTGGATGGACATACACTTTTTCTGGGTTATTTTCCACACAAGGAAAGACAACTTGCCGTGCGTGTTCTCTGAGCTGCCTACTTTCAAGAGAGCTGCTGGTCCCCTCTCCTCTATATCACAGCAGCCAGAGGAAGTACCTCTTGCCTAGAGAGATCCAGTGAGAGCTGTTAGAATCAGCTGATCGAAGGGCCTAATAAAATTTAGCTGGAGGTATAAAGCTGCTGCTTCCAGGCTGGGCCCTTTGGGCCGAGTACTTTATCCACAGCAAGAAGAACCTTTGCTACTTCTGTTGCACTTGTCGCTACCCCTGGACTGCTATGCAGTGCTCCCTCTAAGCTGAGTTAGTGTGAACTAGCTCACAGCTTTTTAGCCTCCAGCTCACACATTTTTGTCTTAGCGCATGAAGGAGGGCTTCAGAGCAAACTGATTTATGCAGCAGCCAAATCACTCACTCGCAACTTTAATGCCAGCAGCTCACAACGTAGAATTTTTGCTCACAGGACTCCACAGCTTAGAGGGAGCACTGCTGCTATGTTGATCTCTGAGCATGATTCTGTCATGCCCTATGTACTCTCATTACCTATTGTTTCCTACTTCTTGTAGGACCCTTGGCTTGGCTTTGGACTCTCTTCTGTTCTGCTCGGTCCACCAAGTGTACTGATAATAAATATTACAAAGATAGCATTATTCCCCAGTGTTCTATCATCCAAAGGAAACTAGATCCTTTAGTGGTGCCTGGTTAACTTACCACCACTTGAGGGTAGTGGGAAATGCATACCAATATAATTAGAATAAAAATCAGTAATTGTAATCATATAAAAAAGAACTGCTGCTAAAACAATTTCTGACCCAAGGGCCTTGCAAAATCAGAAAGCTTACTTGTTTTCCTAAAAGGGCCAATTTGCTAGATTTCTCTCCTTGTATTTTTAAGCCTTCCAGATAACAGTCATAATAATAAAATTCTAGGCCCTGACATATATATATATAGGTCCACAGTTTCCAAAAGAAAACTTAAAAAAAAAAAAGGATTGGGCAGGTGGGCAAGAAAGGTGAAGAGAAGAGCAGTAGTCTTGTGTGAGTTGATTTAGTTAATCCTTGCCTTCTGGTTGGAAAATAATATAGCTGATCACTCTCAAAATTATATTTTTCTCAACTCCTGTGTAGGTGACAGAAGGTCAAGCAAAGTGTGTGTGGGGTGGGAAGGGAGTCGTTTGCAACTGACCGGGTTCCGTGGTAATTATTTCCAGGGCCCAGCACCGAGCAGGGAGACTATTCCTCAGACATTTCTGAAGTAAATTATTAACCGGTGTTGTCAAAGCACCAACGTGCCAGAACTCCTGAAAGGAATAAGAGCTGCTTGACCTTTTAGCCCCGAAATACTTCCTTCCTGCCTCTTCTGTTACTCCACTCAGTACCCATCTTGTTAATCTTTACAGCTGTGATGGAAGCAGGAGAGGACTTTTAATGGCGTAGTTAAAGATTGATTGAAGGAGAAAAAAGATTTCACATCTCTGTGTTTAATCTGGGCCTGAACAACATGTGGCACCTAGGCTCCTGCGAATTTTTCTGGTTTTTGTATTGTTTTTTGTTTGCCAAAGTTGGGAGAAGGATGCGTGCAAATGTGTGTCATGTCTTGTTTGGGTCTAACATTTGATTCTTGTTGGTTAATCTTGCTTGGAGAGGATTTATTAGAAAATCTAGTTGCTGGCTCTTGACCTAGTTATCCCCCACCCCCTTCTGCCTATGTGCACTGAGAGAACTGTCTTTAAAGCCGTTCAGTCAGTGGTTGGACTAAGATATGGGAGACCCAGGTTTGAGGCCGTGGAGGACTGCAGGGTGACCTTGGGCCAGTCACATAATCTTAGCCTAACCTACCTCACATAGTTGTTATAAAAATAAAATGGAGAAGGGGAGGATTTTGTAAGCCACATTTGGGTCCCCACAGGAAAGGAAAGTGGAGTATAAATGAAGTAAATAAGTAAAGCAGGGTATTAAGATGGTATGAAAGAGGGTATCAGTAAATGTCTCTGGAGCTGGAGTCCCCAACCTTTTGAGTCTGCAGGCGCTTTTGGAATTCTGACATAGTCACAGAATGGCTACCACAAGAGGCGGAGTCAGCCACCAAACGCCTGTCATGGCTTACCTTCAGTCACACAGTGAAGTTCTTTGCGGTGGCAGCTGCTGCCAAAGCACATTTTTAAAAATCTGCATAGCCAACCAAATCACCAGTGGCCAATCAGAAGCATTACTGGTCAAAAGCCTCACCTGGTCCCACCCGCTTTCTAAAAGCAGTTGATGGGCACCAGGAAAGGTATTGGCAGGCACCATGGTGCTAGGGTTGCCAGGTCTAGGGTAGAAAATACCTGGAGACTTTGGGGGTGGATCCGGGAGAGGGCAAGAGGGACCTCAGTAGGGTATAATACTATAGACTCCCCCCTTCAAAGCAGCCATTTTCTCCAGGGGAGCTGATCTCTGTCAGCTGGAGATCAGTTGTAAAAGTGGGAGATCTCCAGGCCCCACCTGGAGGCTGGCAACCCTACATGGTGCCCATTGGCACAATGTTGTGGACCCTTGCTCTAGAGCAGGGGTCCTCAAACTACGGCCCGGGGGCCACATGCGGCCCGCCGAGGGCATTTTTCTGGCCCGCCGGGTGTGCCGCTGCCTGTCCTCCAATTCCCAGCAGCACACAAAGCAGCGGAAAAATTGCAGCCAACTCGTCCCGGGTCACATAACAAAGCCCCGCCCCCCTGCTTCCAGTCAGCCAGGAGGAGGCAAAAGGAAGACTGGAAGAGGGTAAATGTGGGGTGGCAGGTGCTCCGACTGGCCCCAAGTCTCCTAGCCGGCTGAGAGGCCTCTCAGCCGGCTAGGAGACCTGCGCCAGTCCCAAGAGCCGGGCGGGGGTCTTTTTCAAGACTTTTTGTGCTGCTGGGAATCGGAGGGGGAGAGAGAGAGGTTTCTCTTTCCCATCATGATGCCTGCAGTAGTGGAGTTTCAGGGAGAAGCAGCTGGGGGCTTGCTGCCTTAAAAAATTTGTGAGGATGCCGAGTTCTTTGTTTCTTCGGAGAGGGAAAGAAAACAGCCCCGTCAAGGGTGCCTTGCTTGCGCGCGCACCTCCCCCCCCCCCCGTGCGCCTTCCCTACCTGCAAAATAACATCTGAAATCTCCAACCAGATCTAGACTAACTGATGCACACTTGCATCACTTGTTACGACTAGCAGTGACAAGTATGGAACCGGACATTGACCATCTCATTAGCCAAAAGCAGGCCCATAGTTCCCATTGAAATACTGGTAAGTTTGTTGATTTAACTTTACTTGTTCTTCATTTTAAATATTATATTTGTTCCCATTTTGTTTTTTTACTTCAAAATAAGATATGTGCAGTGTGCATAGGAATTTGTTCATAGTTTTTTTTTTAAACTATAGTCCGGCCCTCCAACGGACTGAGGGACAGTGAACTGGCCCCCTGTTTAAAAAGTTTGAGGACCCCTGCTCTAGAGCATGGAAGCACAACATGAGCCACATGTCAGCCCATCAGAACCATGTTGTGTGGCCCACAGCCCCCTCCCATGAGGGCTAGAAGGGAAGATCCTAAGATTGTGAAACTTCAGATGGGTCCTGGAGATCTCCTGAAATTACAAACTCCAGATGATGGAAATCATATTCCCTCGGGGGGGGGGGGGGGATGGCTGTTTTAGAAGGTGGATTCTATGGCCTTATATCCTGCAGAGTTCCCTCCCTTCCCCAAATCCTGCTCCCCCACAGGCTCCACCCCCACATCTCCAGGATTTGCCCAACCCAGAAACTCTAGGTTCAGAATCCTAGAGCATCACCCTGACACAATGACATCATATCTGGTTACGTACCACAAGTGATGTTACGTGTCAGCACTATGTCAAGGAGATTGTCCAATTTCCCCAATTTCTCCCACCTACATAATGATTTGAGTTGTCCATCTCTAAAGGTAAGCATTGTCTCCTTAACATTTTAGATGCTGTTGGCAATGTTCAAGGTCTCTTGCATATATATTAACTTAGTAACCCTTAGCAAGTGGGGCAAGGTCCAACCCCAAAAAAGGATTCCTTGCCACATGGCCATCTTCTCTCAAGGAACTCGTTAAATTTCGGCCACTCTCTCCAAAAGTGAAACATTGCACTTCAGCTGCACAGAAGCCAACATCCAAACAAATGGTGACCAAGCAAGCAGCATAAGTATCTCAATGTACAGTTTTGCCAAAACAACAAAGGGGGGGGGAGATGAGGAGCATGTTAGAGGAAGAACAGAATATTTTGTTGAAGGTTGGTTTCCCCCCCCCTTGGAACTGTATGTGTATCCCTGTGGGTTTGTCCTTCTACTGGAGTTTGGGGTGGTGGTGGTGTTTTGTCCCTTTAGAGGAGTTGCAGGAGAAAGCTGAAAAAAGGGCAGTCCTGAAGGGGGAAAGGGGAAACTTCATGGGGTTGCCATGAGTCATTTATGACTTGACAGCACACTTTACCTTTATGGTGAACTTTCCCCTTGTAATGGAGTTACGTGAAGTTCCCATGTTCTCAGGGAAAGTTTGCTTATCTTTTGCCTCTCCCCATCTCTGTGTATACTGGCCCACACAGGTTTCCTGTCAAAATGAGCTGGACTCCTGCTCTCAGAACTACTACCCTAGGGGATGCTGTGGTGTGGGTTTGTCGCCAGGACAGTGGTGTCCCCCTAGAGTAGTTCTGCTATTTTATTTTCTCCCATAAAAGTGAATTACTTTTATTCACTTGAATCAGAAAACTAGAAGAAGAAGAGTTTGGATTTATACCCTGTCTTTCACTCAGAGTTTCAGAGCGGCTTAAAAACTCCTTTCCCTTCTCCTCCCCACAATAGACACTGTGAGGTAGGTGGGGCTGAGAGAGCTCTTTCTAGAACTGTCCTTGAAAGAACAGCTCTGACAGAACTATGGCTTGCCCAAGGTCGTCCAGCAGCTGCAAGTGGAGGAGTGGGGAATCAAACCTGGCTCCTTCACTTGCAGCTGCTGGATGACTTTGGACAAGTCATAGTTCTATCAGAGCTGTTCTCTCAAGGACTAAACAGCTGCTCTGTGAGAAGACGAGTTAGGGTGCAGGCAACACCATCTGGCCCACACACCTGTGTTCATATGGGGCAAAGGAAAGGTTTTGCCCCCAACAGTGTCCCAGAGAAACATGTAGCGTGACCTACGCACACAAATGTATGATGTGAGAAAACTGAAAAACCTACCTTTTAACTTTTACCCCACAAATTCTCCATCTGCCTTTTTAATGAAATATACACAAACTGTAGCTTCACACTGTGCTCTGGAAGGGATTGATAGACCAGATTTCGCACAACTGTCTTCATAAATGCATGTGTTTTGTGTAGCTAGCTGACCAGGAAAAAAAAATCCTTGGATTGCTTTTGCACAGCCGTTTTTCTCCACTGGGGTGTCCAGATTGCAACACTATTTTGTTTTAGAGTCGACCTCTTTCCAGGGTTTGCCCCTCCTCACTATGGCCTTTCACAAACCTATTTTACTTGGATTTTCTTGGAAAGAGTGCTATCCAAGCATGTGACTGAGCAATTTTGAAGTAATGGTTGCATCTTCCCACCCTGCATAGGTCCTCATCAAATCAGCCCCAGTTTCCTACCATTTTTTTCCTACCATGCTACTATAGGAGGGGGTTGTAGGCTTTAAAAACAACACTGGTAGTTGCTACAGTGCAGTAACATTGTATCAATTTATTGGGTTGGATCCAACCAGCTTTTTTGCTCAACTCCCACCAATTCTTCTCTTTACTGGAATCCGCCTTCTGTGGCTTTTGTTCATGCAGGTCCCATAATCATGCATAGCCTTTTGGGGAGGTCAAAGGGGACAGCTCCTCCCTTTCTTCCCAGTTTAAAGGCTGGTTGGTTCCAACCCGTTATCTCTTTCCATTTCAAATGTTAGCAATCTGGGAACCACAACTATGTATTGCACATAGACACATGTGCTCTGTTGGCATCAACATCATGTACCATTGTCTAACTTCCATTTGAAATTCCTCTGCATGAAAGCCACTTCTTTTAGCTTTTGTTTTTAATAATGAAATCATTTTCCTGCCTCAAAGCTTGGACTGTTTTGCTGCATTTCCCATAAATCTCTGAAGAGTACCAGGATCTGGCTTCCTGCCTGATAGCAACTGTAGGCCACTTCTTTTTCCTCAGAGGGAGGTAAAACAACTGAGTACGTGATTTTTGAGAGGAAAAACAGATAGAGGAGACAGATCTAAGCACTTGCAAATATATCATTCCTTGGCATAAAATTCACATCTGGCTGAGGCTTTTTTGAGTAAAGAAAAAAATGTTTATAGAGGAGCAAATGCAATTAAACCGTCATTTATCAATGCAAACCAGGGTCTGAGTGATCATCTGCAAGCCAAATCCTGCTTTCTCAAATACACCAAAGTTAAAATGAACCAGGACTTTCTGTTATGTCTGAATTGAGTCTTGGTGTTAACTTTTTCAATGCAACGGTGGAATGTAGGAAAGTATGAGCAAAACCCCTAGAAAGAAAGGTGAGCAATAGTCCCTACTTGATTCCAAATTGCTTTCATTTTTCTCTTTCAGCCAGCAATAAAGCAAAAACCTAGGTCAGCAAGTTTGCATCGGATTCTATTTTTTCTTGTAAAAGTAAAATGTCACCTGAGAGCTGGGGTAGGTGATTCTGCACAAGAAGTTAAAATCAATTTAGCACTGATCTCATTTAACATGGCAGGTCCATGTCAGCCTGGCTTATTAGCAAAACCTGAGGAATGTTCTTGCAGGTGCCTGGACTATCTTGAATGTAGCAGGTGATACTTTGAAAAAGGATCCAAGCTAAAATGCCCCTGGGAGCCCTTCTTTTTTAAAATGAAAGATGCCCCAAGAAATGGTTTGTACGGGTATGCTTGTAAGTGCGCCTCTGCTGAACTGAAGTTCACTCCGAATTTCAAATCTATAACAGTTTTAGTCTATATGCAGAACATATAAGGAAAACTGGATTAGGTTCAGATGAAGGCAAAGTGAAAACTGGTGGAACATTAACAATTTGAGATAACGCAGATGATACATCATTACTGGCAGAATATAGTGAAGACTTGAAACAACTATTGCTGAAGGTTAAAGCAGAAACTGCCAAAACAGGGTTGCAGCTGAACATCAAGGAGAGAAAAGGAACGACTACTGGAGGATTACACAATTTTAAGGCTGATGATGAAGAAATTGAAATGACTCAGGATTTTCTGTTCCTTGACTCCCTCTTCAACTGAAAAGGAGACTGTAACCAAGAAATCAGAAGGCGATTGAGACTGGAAAGGATAGCCATGAAGGAATGGGAAAAGATTCTAACTGTAAGGATGAGTCACTGGCAACCAAGATCAAGGTAATTCATGTCATAATATTCCCCATTACTGTGAATAGGTGCAAACGTTGGGCAAAGAAGAAAACTGACAGGAAGAAGGTTAATTCATTTGAACTGTGGTATTAGAGGAGAGTTTCGCAGATACGGTGGACTACCAAAGAGACAAATAAGGGGACTCTAGATCAAATCAAGCCTGAACTGTCCCTAGAAGCTAAAATGACCAAACTGGAACTATCGTATGTTGGTCATATTATGAGAAGACCAGACTCACTGGGAACAGACAGTGATTCTAGGAAAAGCTGAAGGCAGCAGGAAAAGAGGAAGACCCAACATGAGGTGGACTGACTCAAGGAAGCCATGGCCCTTCGTTTGCAAGACTTGAGCAAGGCAGTTCATGATAGGACATTTTGGAGGTCATTAATTCATAGGGTCACCATAAATCAGAAGCAACTTAATGGCTCTTACACATGCACACACCCACACCATTTTAAGGTTGTTATTTCAGGCTTGAGAAGGCAGACCAGTGAATAAGACCAAAGGAACCATCATGCCACAGTGCTTAGAGTGTCACGCTAGGCCCTGGGATGACCAGGGTTGATTGGAATGGTTGAATGACATGGAAACTTGCTGGGTGACCCAGGGCACATCATGATCTTTCAGTCTAACCTAACTCACAGGGTGGTTGTGTTGATAAGGTGGATGAAGGGATGATAAGGCGCTCTGTGTCCCAATCAGAGGGAAAAGCAGCATATAAATAAATAAGAATCTTGACTATTAGCAGGAATATTAGAAACAAGGTATTGTCAATGAGGTATCGCATACATACTCTTCACTGCATTTTATTGATTTTAGTATTGATTTCTATTTTTAATTTACTTTAACTGAATTATTGTATTTGATTGTGTTATAAACCACCTTGGGAGCTTGTATTTCAAAGGCAGTTTATAAATTAACTAACTTCTTTCACTTGCATAATTTACCTGTCACTGTGTCAATTTTTTCCAGGGGCTGGATTGATGGTGTGAGGAATACCAAGCGGTGATTTGTTTTTGTACCTGCAGGGAACATCCACACATTGCACAGTTCTCACAGTACAGGATCGTACCTCTCAGGTTCAGTGCAGGAACCCCCATGTTCCTGGTAACACACAACACATGAAAGGACTGCCTCCATAATGTGTGCAGAGGACATAAGTCCGTTTCATGTGTTACAAAATTAGCAGATACGCTGTTTGTACCTGTAGTGTACTTCACAGCATGAGAATGATGTGTGCCTTTTTGTTTTTTTTGTGGAGTGTTGTTGCATGTATACGTGATGGGACCCCAGTGTATAGACCATGGCTGTACCTACAGTAAGGCCAGGGGAGGCACAGCCTCAGGCAATGGATTTTGAGGAGAATAGCAGCCTCTGCCCCAGTGTCATTACCCATGAGAGTCTGGGAAGTCCTTCTGGGGATGCAGTCCCACACTGACTTCAGAGGCACCTGGATATCAAAGAGGGGAGGAGGACTAGTTGCTGTAACTCCTGCACAGGTGCAAGGATGTTAAGAGACAGAGGAGGGATGTGGCAAGGTTGGGGCTGGGAGGTAGTGGCCTCTGGTGGCACCTCTTGTTGATCTGGTGCTGAGAGCACTTGCAGGTCATGGGGTCAGCTGCATGCTGTGCATTTAATCTTGTCACACATGAAATGTCTTAGGTGGAATGAACTGAGAGAACTCGACTTTTCCAGAGGTTGCTCTCTCTCTCTCTCTCTCTCACTTCAGCCTTCACTGCAGTTTTCTGTCTGAAATATGTATGGGAAGCTGAGGTGAACCGAGGGTCATTTTTGCATGATTCTGGGTCCTCTACATAAACCCTCCAAGTAGGGGAGTTTGGTTTTCTTGTTAAGTGAATGTTAAACCCCTTTACATCCATATTAGTAGGACAGCTGCCATGTAGCTGAAAGGGATGCAGATTTTGCCCTTAGAATGCCAATGTTTCATTTGCCTTTAGTCTAATTAATGTCATGACAATAACAACTTCTGTAACTTAGTGCCTTAGTCCTGGAGTGATAATGGAGCTCAATGAACATTATCTTGGCTTTCTGCTATATTTATTTCCATTCCATCTTGGCCAGTTGGTATGTGTATATCTGTGTTTGTGTGTGTATTTATTTGCAAACCTAGGGAATTTTAGTTACTTTTCTTTAACCCCTTCATCACAGTGGGATTACAGCAAATAGCAAGCACCAGCAAATTCTGAGATCTTTCTGACGTTGCTTACGCTTTTGTAATATCAAGCCTTGACCACTGTGATATGCCGTAAAGGCATTTCTTCATGAGCTCCATGCCCTCCGAAAATGAACCAATGCATTTAAAACTCTCAAGCCACATAGCATCTGAGCGCTGCTCTGCTTATTCATGCAGAGGAACCCCACTCAAACTTTTAACTCCTATTACAGAAATCAGCTGTTGTTCTGTGTGAGCCATGCACGCAGTTGCAAAACTGTGCATTGGTAGAGAGTGAGACTGACTGCTGTCTGCTTCAGCCAGTTTGGTGTGGAGATCGGAAGGAACTCAAGAACAGGCTGGGCCTCAAATCAAGCTGTGATAGTAAAGTTGCTTTTTTATGCATTCTGTTTTTTGCCTGAGTCTAGTAGAGGTTTTTTAAATTGTTTATAATTCAGAATAACAACTGAGACCCATCATCAATGGAGGAAAGATGTGCAGATGTTTGTTTATTTATTTATTTCGACTTGTATCCCACCTAGCCAGCTCAGGCCGCCACAGCCAGCACAGAAGATGTGCATACTTCTGCTGAACATGTCATAATCTCTTTTCACTAGAGCTTCTTGCATTTTTTGACTTTGCATTGCAGATGCCAGCTGGATAGCGTGGGAAGTTTCCGCATCATATTTCCAAAAGGAATCCCATAAAGACGCAGCCTTGGCAGCACCTCTTTCTTTCCTCATCATCTTTCTCTTTCTAGTTTTGCATTACAAGTCGTTACTCATACGTTGCCCATTTTAGATGTTAGACTGCTCTTCATTCCTCTGCGAAAGTGTTTTCACACCTCCTCCACCACTGCACCTATGCAGGTTGGCTGTCTTAACATCTGCCCACGAGATTCCTTTCTCATCACACTTACCATACCATACGAGCAGCATTCAGACCTATGGGAGGTGCCTATTTGTGTAGCATCGTAGCCGCAGAAATGGAGAGTGCTCTCCTGCACGAGTGTGGGAGCAGCCACAGAGGTGGCGCTAACTACCATTGCAAGAGCTATCTGTAAAATGGCTCTTAGGGTGTATGTTCTGTGTATCTCAAATGCGGCTATAGAGAGAGGATGTTTGTGGTAGCCTAGAGAAAAGGGCTAGAAGCTGGCACTCCTAAAGTGGTTGTTGCTGTTACGTTCATTTCTAGGTCAGCTTGTGGACATGAAAAATTTCATGTGTGACAAAACCATATTTGTATGTTAATGGCATATATGATTCTGTGAAAGCCCACAACTTTTTTGTCTATGTATTGCTATGCCTGGGGCTTTCCTGTGTAACTGCTTTAAAACCCAAAAGGAGGTCGGGAAAGGCAGGTATTCGTACCATGTTTTTTTGGTCTTTCTTTAAAGCAGTCTAGGTAGAGGATGAGAGAATCAGAGAGTTGGAAGGGATCCCAGTGCTAAAGCTGAAATCTTCATCACCGCACCCCTGTGTCTGCTTATTTATGTATTTACTTCATTTATACCCTGCCTTTCTCCCCAGTGGGGACCCAAAGTGGCTTACAACAATTCTCCCCTCCTCTATTTTGTCCCCCACAGCGACCCTGTTATGTAGGTTAGGGCAGGAGCATGTGACTGGCCCAAGGTGCCCCAGTGAGCTTCCATGGCAGAACCTTTTTTAGGGCCGAGACTAGATCACATTGTGGAACTCCAGTGTGACATATACCTGTTGTGATTCACTTCTTTACCTTGGTTTCTCATCTTCTAAAAATGTAGAAACATCTAAATAGGGACAGGGCCATAATTGCTGCATTTGGGCATTGTAAAAACAGAGGTCTGCTGTGACAGGCAAACAGCTTATGGTTTTGCTTGCATGCTCCCATCATTCCTTCTCTTTTCCTTGCTCTTGGAAAATGCATGCAGGGTTCTTGGATTGGGATTCTTGAATAAAACTCCAATTTGGTATGATGTCTGAATGCAAGTACCTGTGCTGTCTTCCCTGCCAACTAAGATTCTTGGGCTGCCAATCATGAACTTCTTTTTTTGTTTCCCATGACATCTGAATACCTCTATAGAGTCAATACCTCTAACAGGACCAATTAAAAACAACAAAGCAGTGAGTTAGCCTTCGGATCAGGTGCTCAGCTATGGCAGGCACTTGGGGGCAATGGTCTCCTGAAATATATAATGTTCCACCTCTGAATCAGTAGCCTTCATTGTTTTTAAAATAAGCCTCTGGCCTTTTCATTGTGAAGATACAAGGGGAAATGGACAAGCAGTTTTTGTCCAAATTGCTGAGAAGGAATGCCTGAGGGAGAGTTGCCCTTCCTGACCAAATTCATTCTCATCCGCTGCATCACATCACCTTTATCTTACTGGGTCCTTCGTTTCTTTCTTTTTTGTTTCTGTCGCATTCAGAGTCCACAGTGATAAATTGCTGGCAAAATGGAGTGACATGTATTATATTTTGAGTTTTCTTTCTGTGTTTGCAGTGGGAAATTGCCTGAGGAAGAAGTGGGTTGATGGGGTGGAGAGTAAGAGAAGAAAAATGAATTGCCCATTTCACTCAGCCTGGCACCTTGCTATATCTTGCATGTGTAAAGGAATGCATGCCTTCAACCATGTGCAGAGTGTGTTTTGTTCAGTAAATAACCACTGTCAAGCTCCTGTTCTCTCCTCCCTACCAAAAAAAATCTGGGATTAGGGCTAAAGAACTGAAGGAGTTGAAGTATGATGCTCAGACAGGTTTAAATTGCAGAAACTTTCACAACAGAAAAAGAACATTACTATAGCAGGCCAAATGGTTGATGGGGAGACATACAATCTAGATTTAAGCTCCATCACCTATCACGACAAAGGAAATAAGATCTCTGGTAGGTTCTAAAAGATCTGTGCCAAGGATAACTAATTGTCTAAATGCTGAGACAGCACATATCTGCACATATATAGAGTGCTTTTCCCTCACTACACAGTAGCCAGGCATATCTATCTACCTTAGGGGATAATTTCTATGTTGGAGGAAGTGATTTGCATGCAGGTATAATTTAGGAATCTCCCATTTTAATAATGAAGACATTAATTCATTAATCCCTCATCCACCCATTCCCAGATTTCCCAACACAATTTTGAATCCTATCTCACAACATGGTCGGCAGCATCTCTTTAAATCAACAAATGACTCATAGGACAATTACACGCTGTCTCCCCATGCAGTCGATGGTGTACGGATATTTGGCTACTTAATCTAAGATTCCTATGCATGCTTGCTTGTGATAACTACTGCACATGTAAATTAGAGATGTGAGGCAGTAATTGACATTAAAAGCTCAACTACATTATACAATAAACACATTGTTAATTTTCATGTTATTTTAAAGTCTAGAAATAGCCCATCTCTTCAAAGCAATATCATTGTGATGATATAGTACACACAGATACCATATGATATATACTAAGTGGTCTGTGGAAGTAACAACTATTCAATGTGACATTAATGGTGTGCATTATGAAACTCCTGAGCCAAAGATATACATAGAAATTGTTGGTTCGGGTTGTTACAGTGATTTCCTGTAATGGGGAAATAAATCTGGGATTCTTAGGAATTATGAATCCATCTCCCCTGAATAATCTGGATTTGTTTGTTTTTTAGCATTTGAGTGATTACAAGCAATGCTACATGTGCTCGTGTTTTCCTTTGATTCTACTGATTTCCCAGCCAATGGCATTTCCCCCTTCCAGTTAGATCCTTGCAAGAGAGGAACACAGAGTGCTCTCAGCCCAATCACCTTTGGAGACAAACTGCAGAAATCTGCTGTTGTCCTTCGTTTGTTCTGTGTGGGGGTGGAGCCTTTTCTTCACTGCAAGTAGGATAGATTGTTCAGAGGCCTGTAGAATTGGAACTCATGGTCCAATTTTCTTGAAACTTGAGTTTTCTTTAGTAGGCAACCGGAGCTCCATGGCAACTTTGGTGTCATTTGGTTGAAAAACAGCCACTCCAGTCCCTCCAAAGCCTCCTATAAGGAATAATGGCAAGGCTGAGGTTCCTGCTTGCTTCTTTTCCCCTCCCACCTTTATGGGGGTGAAGCCAATTAGGATAACTGGGAATGCTTGGTTCAGGGACCCATAGATTTGGACCCCTTGGTCCAATTTCCTTGAAGCATGAGGGTTCTTTGGTAGACAGGCAGCAGTTGCACATTTGGTTGAAAACAGCCGCTTCAGTTCCTTTGAAAAAAGTCCGTCCTGCCTCATGTTGTGAAAGAGAACAAAGAATAGACCACCACAAGAAAGAATAGCAAACACAGAGTTTTCAATGGAAAGGTTTAAAAAATTGTCAGTCGGTGTAAGAGTAAGAAAAAGAAACAAATGCAGACAAGGTTTTTTTGTGGGGATTGTATGTGTGTCTGAGTGGCTGACACCATTTCCCCCAATAGGAATCAATGGAGAGCACTATACCTGCTCCCAAGAGGGACCCACCCACTTTGGGGGGCTGTAAAATGGAACTTCTTGGTTCAATTTGCTTGAAAATTGGGAGGATGGATCTTTAGATTAGAGAGAAGACAAGGTACTGTGCAAATTTGCTACCATTATCTTTATAAACAGCTTCCCCAGGCCCTCAAAATCTATTGAAAGTAATGATCCTGAAGCACTGTAACCTAAAAAAAACCCCACATGGATCTGAATCCTGAGTTGGCAGCATCCTGCATGAACATAAGCAATTACAGATCCCCAGAGGTCATTTCGTAGAAAAAGAGGTGCAGGAGCTCATAAACATACCTATTAACATAACTCATTAGCATATGCCATGCCCCCTGACATCACCGGAAGTGTGTCAGAAAGGGAAGCAAAAGGGGGGGCATTTTCAAAAGCCTCCCCTTCCCTTCCCCAGCTGGCGGGGTGGGGGGAGCGAAGCGACAAGGGCCTCATAGAATACAATGGAAAGATCATACCACTGCCGCCGGGCGAACTTTAAACCCCTTCTTGCTTTGGTTTCTCCACAGGCCGTTGGGAGCTGGGGGAGGGGCTTGCCACCACTGCCATTTGTACCAACTAGGCGTGTGCAAATAAATTTTTTTGGCCCGATTCAGATCGGGCCAAATCAGTCCACATCTGTTCCAGCTGCCGAATGACCCCCGCTTGTCAGTTTTGGCAGTGCAAGTCCATTGGGGAGTCATTCTGCTGGCCGAATGTCAGTTTCAGCCCCATTATACCCTATGGACCATTGAAGTCAATGGCAAAAACTCATAGGGCATATGAGGGGCTGGAGGAGAGGGGGTTTGAGGGAGAGGCT